>JARJIL010000002.1:1059-1334809 GCA_038502395.1 Dittrichia graveolens | reverse complement strand
AATGTTCATTATGTACAATGGTAGCTTAGCTAAAATTGATTGTATTTTGATGAATTTTGCTTATTAGAAAATACGTATAATTATATAACTAGAACTCATAAATCTAAATAATATGTAATCTAAATTTATAAATATCTCCTGATATTTTCAAAGGACTCATATAATTAACATAAAAACATCAATCTATAAAGCATAAAATATTTTCTCTCATATTTTACTTAAACTATAAAAATTTGCGTGAATAACCAATATAATTATAAATATATGTTCATTTAATTAACACACACCAAAAAACTAATATAGACTCGCATACCAACAAAAATCATCCCCCATTATAAAACAACTCCTAAAACCATTTTATATTTTTATCACTTAATTTATAGGGTTCATATTGCACTAAATACAATGCACCATGCGATGCGATAAGTTATTATTTTATTTAATAAACTTTATTTTTATAAATAGAGAAAAATATGTAAAAATATAATAAACTATGCTTAAATTGTCATTGTATGCAATATAATTTTGTACCTAGAAATTCAAACAACTTTCTGAAATGTGTAATTTTATGCAAGTTACTTGTGAAAACACATAACTAACTAGCTTTTTTTTGTTTTTTTATACACTTTGCTTATACTATATATAAATTAAATTAGTATGATTATAATTCTATTTAATTATTTTAGTAGAAAATGATTATCAAACAAAATAATATATAGATATATTACCATCGAACAACAATCTATAATACTATATATAAATTAAATTAGTATCATTATAATTATTTAAATATCAACAAATTTAAATATCAACAAACACGTGTATATGATATACTTTGTTTAAAGCACAATTGAATAATTGATGAAGAATTATTTCACTGAAATTAATAATGTGAAAAAAAAGGATATTATGTATAAAAAAAAGGAAAATAAAGTACAAAAGTGTAGTTTGTCATGGCCTATGGGTCACTTTCCTGGGCAGAATGGAAAGCCTGTAGAAGTTATTCATAGATGAAGTAAATTTACCCAACTAACCTCCAACTCAAACATCCACACTGGGGATGGGGGTGTGGAGATGAACGGCGAGTGGCCAGTGGTAGTGGTGGATGCCAACCCGACGCGGTGAAGACGACGGTGGTTGGCAGTGGCAAGAAGACGATGGTGGTGGCGAGTGGGGATGCTGGGGTTGTGGAGTTGAATGGCGAGGGGCCAGTTAATTCTCCTAATTCTCCTGGACCCAAACTCAAATGGGTACCAAAATCTGCATAATTTGTTTTGCAGATAAGCCATGAGACATTCTGGAACACAACAGTTACACTCTAGAGAATGTTGTGAAGTCAAGACGATTGTGTGTGTTCAATATGCGAAGAAGTTCAAATCTCATGGCAAGGAGATCGAAGAGTGTTTCCTGGCTTCCTGTAGTCCATTTTACATATTATTGTGTTCAGCATCAGCCCGAGTCTGATGATCTGAGAAGCTTATTCTTTGTAGTTTATCATTATTTGATATAACTTCTGTGTTGATGATTGTTACTTGCAGGAGGAGCACAAGGGTCAAGACTTGCAAGTATGCAATTTTTCTCAATAAAACTTGTTTTCATGCATACTTGTAGGGGGAGCTATTAAAAAAAAAAAATTCACAAAAATATTCCTTTCTTTCTATTCTAATTTCATTTTTAGAAAATCCAAAAACATTAGAAAATATTTAAAAACAATAATACAAAAATATTTCGTTGTCTCGATCACTTCGTGCGTACTATGTTTAGGCAGCTTTTTACTCCTATGGTCTAGCCAAAGTCGGACAGACCTACCCAAGGAGTTTCCTATTTTATAAAAGTGAGAATAAAAAGAGTGTCCATTCGTTTTGGAAAGAGAGTTTGAGGGAGAAGTTGAAAAATAATCAAAGAGCTGAGGGTGTGAGACAGGATCAAAAGAAAAGGAAGATCCTTACCAAACTGTATCAAATATCCGGGTAGCCGCATCTACTACTAGTTTTATACTAGTATTGAAGTAACATCAAGGACCCATTGATGCAATGCACTAACCCCACCAGCTACTCAATTATTTCTTAAAAGATAACTGTTTCAACTTCACACGGAGATTTATCACATACACTATTAACATCTCATTTGGAGATTGTTGGTATTGAAAATAGGAGGACAGCTACTCCGGTCCCCAACTTCTTTCATGCACTTATTGAGTCTAGAGCTAATTGCTATATTATTCTTATTCTAGGACACTTATGAAATCATTTGCCTGTTAATATCTTTATGATATTTACAATGATAGATGGAAATCCTACCAGTGCTAACATCATGCCAACGCTGAACGTAGGTCACTCAATTTATTTAAACTGATGTGTTAACGGGAAATCTATGTGATCCCGGTGTTACAACAAATGTGTTAATTGTCATGTCATTCTAATAGAGTCATGCCAAAATCAAGCTGAATGCAGTTTACAAATGCATGATGATCATGATGGATCCTGATCATCATGAGGGGGAGAATCAAGTTTGAGGAAGATAATTCACTTAATTCTGAGAAATTACAAGAAATAATTAACTGAATCTTATTGAGTTTGAGTAGAAGTTGAAGATGAGTTCAAATTTATTCGAGAAAAAACAAAGCTCATCAAAAGCGTGCAAATGAAGTCAGATATAATTCATATGTTGAAGGGGATGTCAAGTCTAGGGGGAGCAAGGTTCTAAAAAAGTTTCGGATCTTAGTGTTATAAATTGTGAGCTATTTTCGAGGGGGAGCAACTTTTGTCCAAAAAAAAAACAAAGGTGCTGAAACAACCAATCCAACCCTTGAACAACATTTGTGCATAGTCAAGATACATTATTCTCGTGTTATGCTCGATTGTTCCGTGAAGACAAAAGAAATGATCATGGTTGTAAGTTCTGATAAGCCCGAGGCTTCTACTGCAATCTCTGATAAACAACATAAACAACCTGATCACTGCTGACAAGTCCTTGAAGACACGTAAAGACTCAAAACTTCAAAGAACGATCTCTCAATGTTAGTTGCAGAAAGAAAAAGAATCTCTGCATATTCTAAACAGGGAGATTGTTTGGTGCTTAAATATAGTATTTTCATTTATTATGCTTAATTGTAAAATGAACACAAAGGGGGAGATTGTTAGATCCTATTGTTGTGTTCATTATATTTTAGTGAAGTTTAATTTTCATATAACATTAGTCATAGTTTAGGGTAACTATTGTAAATACCCAAGGGGTATAAATACAAGTTTGTAAACCCTAAATTCAATAAGCAATACAATACGTTTAAACACAGCCGTATGTACTTGAGCTCTCGATTCCATTCATACGTTTATTCAAGTTCATACAAGATCATTGTGGTATTGCTTCACCTATGATTGATACTTGATACAATTGTGACCTACAATGGGCCAACCCGACGCGGTGGTGGCGGCGAGTGTGGATGGAGGTGAACGGCGAGTGGCGGACAGTGGAAGCCAACAGTTTGATGATAGCTATTTTCAATTTTGCACACTGCCTCTCCCTTCTCCTCCACCATGTAATATTTTCTTTCCTTCAACTCCTTTTTCTTGTTGCTTTATTTTCTAGATCTAGGCGTGTTTTAATTTTTCTACCGGACACCACCTCCCGTTATGAGTGCGTGTTAACGTGTGTGCCGGCGTTTCTGTGAGTGTGTGCGTGTGGGAGTCTGGGTTTCAGCGTGTTTGTGTGAGTTTCCATCTGCGTTATCAACAACCGTGAACGAAGATTGTGGATTCTGTGTTTGAGTTATGTGTGTGTGTTACAAGTGGCTGGAGAATCGACTCTCTGTTTTGTATAACTTTTTTTTTGGGTTAATATCTCTTTTTTTACAGCATAACTACACTTTTTAATTTTACTTGTAATCTACACTAGGACTTACAACATAAATCACATTAAACAGCAAAGTCCTTTGGTCTGTTTAAGTGTGTATGGAATTTTAAATAAAGGAATCTTTTTCTCCTTTAACTAACAAAAATCTTTGCATAATTCAGAGATAATTTTTCAAACAAGCCAAAAAAACAATGTAAATTATATAAAATATTACAAAAATTAGTTTTTATTTTCAGTAAACCTGCCTTAAATCTACTTTATTGTCCATAATCCTACAGATTAGGAATAACCCGTTTGGCCCAAACTGACCCGGAACCGGTTTACAAATTAGGTGATATTTGGATCATAATGTAGTTTGTAATTTGTTATTGTAATTTTGTTGTTAGGATAAAATTCCTCAATTTTGGACTGACAAGAAGGAATTGATACCAACCACGGTTTCTCTGTTTAATGCACCTTCAAATGATGTTTTCTCCAAAATTCTTAGTAAGTTTACTCATCATGCTGGTAATTCGAGTTTGAAATTTGTGATCCTTATATATACACCGTCAGCCACTTGGGTTGTAGCCAGTGGTAAGTGCTTTGGCAATTTGGTGTGATCTAAGGTCAAGGGTTCGAATCCCGTCGTGAACAAAAATGTGTAATTTAAAAAAAGGTGTAGAATTAGTAGATTAGAGTGTGTGTTCTGCCGTTCAAAAAAAATATATATATATATATACCGTCAACTTGCTCTTTTATTTATTATATCTATCTTTTGGGGGTTTGAGATCTCAGTCAATCAACTCTCCCATTTCAACTCAGTTTTAAAGAAGTAAGCTCTTTGTTAAATGTATGTAATGTAATAGAGTACGTGTGGGCATTAATTTATTAGATTATTGAGTTGGTCAAAAGGGTTCTTTACTTCTCTCTCGCCGGGTGAAGCTTCCATATCGAGAATTCGAGATTGATTGTCGACCAATTGACCATCTCCAGTCTCCGTTCTCTCTCGCTGTTCTCCAATCTCTGGTCTCTACTTCTCCCAATCGCAAATCGAAACTCTCTCGCCAGCAATGTTGCAAAAATCGCTAGGTGCTATTTGAGCGGCCGACCAGGGAGTAGCGAGTACTTCGCCTAGGTGGGGAGTACTCGGATTAGGATTTTTATGTATAAATTTGAAAATTATACATGTAGTATGTTTATAAATACTCAAACATAAATATAATTGTTCATAGGACCCAAGAAATATGTTAGAAACACAAACATAATTGTTAAAAACATCAAATTGTGTCGTATAGTCCTTAATTGTGAGAAAAAAATGGAAGAGAGACTATTGATTTCATAGTCATGATAAATAGTGGAAGCGAGGAAATGGATAAGGTTAAACAATAAAGTTGCGTGTGTGTCATATGCCTTTGAAAAATTCAAAAAAATATTTTGACTTAGGTTGACCGAGTAGGCCGAGTACATCCAAGTAAGACCGAGTAGGTCTGAGTAACGCCGAGTAGGACCGAGTTTTGACCGCATCCAAGTAATGTGGCCGAGTAGCTCCGACTCGCGTCGGCAGGTGGCCGATTTCCGGGTACTCCCCAAGTACTCGGCCACCTGGGCCGAGTTTTACAACGCTGCTCGCCAGCGATTGTTGGGACTTGTGACTGAAATCTCCGGTTCTCCAATACTTCTGTTATTTCCACTGTCTGAATTCTTGTCTTCTACTTCTAAAACCGTAAGATAACGAGAATCATTCCCGGGTATTATGCTATTTTTATCATAAAATGTAAAAGGATTCCATGGGTTCTCATTTCTTGCATCTTTTAGGGTTAAATTAACTGTGTGTAAATTGGTTTAATTATGTTTTCTTTCTCAGTCTATTCTGACAATTTGGAGATTTGGTTCATATCTAATGAAATTTACAAAAATGTGGGGTATGATCCCACATGCTTGATAAAGATTCATTCTGAAAATTGGAAGAACTCAAACTTGCCTCAACTATTCGTAATTTTCTTAAATGTGATCAAAATACTTAGGTTTTTGATTGTGTAAACAATAAGATTTATTATGATTCGATTTTTATTACATTTTGTAGACAGCCTAGTGGCGAGTATCATTTAACATTGTTTCTGTTTATGCAGCTTGCACAGATTGAAAATGATATGCTAGCATCTTTTGAAAGATTGATCTAAGGTTTGACACTACCCTTTGATTAGAAGCCAAACTCATATAATATGTAAGAATGTGATTTGATTATGTATTAATATATATATATATATATATATATATATATATATATATATATATATATATATATATATATATATATATATTGGTTGTTTTTGGCTTGGCTGTTTGAGTGAATTGAATAATAAGACCACAATATTGGGCAACTTGATGCACCCCAAAAGTGTTCTTGGTGATCATGAGCAAGCTAGGTGCATTATCTGTTTGTTTTATAGATCGAAAAGCTACACCCGAATTAATGAACTACGCCATTTATGTTACTCGTCTATTGAAGCATTTCTAGTTTGTTGTTGATATTGGCTACTTCTATTCCACCTCTCTTGTCCTATTCATCAGTTTGGGTCAAATGGTATTCATTGATATATTTAGAACACAAATGATTAATAGTTTGTTTAGAAATTTGCAATTGATATACTTACTAAGTTACTAAATTGGTTTTGTGACCGGTTAAAACGGGTCAAAATAATAACCGGGTCAAATGGTTACTTTGAGGTTGTTTTGATTTCCTTTTAACATTCAAACTCATTAGTCATTATCTCATTGATCATTATATAACTCCTAAATTTTTGTCTTTTGAATCTTATTATTTCATCATGATAAGATTTGGCAGATATGTCGGATAACACTCAACAACAACAATAAAATACAGATGAGGATAATGAAGACGGAGTCAGTTCATCAATATCAAGTAAACAATGTTTGCGTGTTTGGAACTATTTTGCTAAGTTACTAGTTGGATCTGATGGGACTATAAAGGCTAGTTGTAATGCTTGTGGAACGGTGTATAGTGCCAAACCGAGTGATGGAAGATCAAACATGAAGAACATGAAGATACACATCCCTAAGTGTTTTGACCTTAGTGAGCCCCGTCTACCATGAAAACTTGCCCCTTTGGATCAAGACATGTATAGAGAGAAAATGGCAATTGCTATCATTAAACATAACTATCCGTTCAGTTTTGTCGAGCATGAAGCAACAAGGCCATTTTACATCGGGATGCAGTTTCTATTACAAGAAACACAGCAAAGGCAGATGTTTTGGAAATACACGAGAGAGAAAAAATGACACTAGAACAAAATTTGGAAAAGGTTAATAGTATAATTTGTTTGACGGCTGATTTGTGGAGTTCTATCACTATGGATGGGTACTTGGCATTGACAACTCATTACATTGATAATGATTGGATTTTAAGAAAAAAGTCTTGAACTTTAGAGCCATACCACCTTCTCACAGCGGTCCTATTTTGGCAGAGTATATAATCAACTTCTTGACGGATTAGGGCATCGAGAAAAAGATTTTTACCATCACCCTGGATAGCGCAAAATATAATGATGGTTTAGTAGATTTATTAAAAGTCATTTGCGTTTCAATGGTGCACTAGTTTGTAATGGAGCTTTTATGCATGTGCGTTGTGGAGCACATATATTAAATCTCATTGTTCAAGTCGGATTAAAAGTAATTGAGGAGGCTATCTACAAGGTTAGAGAATCTGTAAAGTATGTTAGGGGTGGTTTTACGAAAAAGTATAAGTTTGCTGAGTGTATAGCACAAGTTTCATTACAATGTGGGAAAAATGTGCGTCAAGATATCACAACAAGATGGAACTCTACGTATCTTATGCTTGAGAATGCATTGTGTTATCATCTTGCTTATGCCCTAGTGGAACTAGTTGACTCAATGTTTAAGACTAATCCATCTCAAGAAGAATGGATAAGGGTGGAAAACATTACAAGGTTTTTAAAACCTTTTTACGATATTACGACATTGTTTTTGGAAAGTTCCTATCCTACTTTCAACTTGTATTTTCACAAAGTATGGAAAATTCAGTTGTTGATTGAAAAAGAGGTTCAAAATCGGGATCCTATAATAAGTAGCATGGCAAAAGAAATGAAAGTCAAGTTTGATAAATATTGGAAAACTTATAGTGTGATTTGTCTTTTGCCGTAATCTCACGGTTTAAGTTTAAGCTTGGTGAATATTGTTTTTCGAAACTTTCCATGAGGTATGTAGTACGTAAAAGGAAATTGGAAGATATCCTTGTTAGCTTGAATAAGCTATACAATGACTACGAGATTCTTTCAGAGACGATACATGATTCTTTATTAAGGGGAAGCTTAAATAATGGTGTTGATCCTTTGGATGATTAGGATGGATTCAAGTCTTTTGAAAGTGAATTTACTATGGTTGGGACAAATAGGAGTCAATTACAGATGTATTTAGAGAAACCCGAACTTAAAAGGAGACAAAATTTTGATATAATGCAATTTTGGAAGGATAATCAAGGAATGTATCCTCAATTGTCTCTAATGGCTCGTGACATATTGAGCATCCCAATCACCATCGTCGCTTTATGAATCATCATTTAGTATTGTAGGTCGGATAATAAAACAAATATCGAAGTTCGCTATTATCATCAAACGTCGAGGCGTTGTTATATACCCTTGATTGGTTGTTTGATTGGGAAGGTATTATATTTATTCTTTTTTGGTAATTTAAGTTTTATATATGTCTATATTCACATATATTGCTTACATATCTTTAACTTTTTTAACACATCTAGACGAGGATGAAAGTATTGATTCCTACACTTAACATTGGCAATTATTAAGGTTTTTTAAATAAAATTTTAAATGCTTTTATCTCTTTTTATGTTTATATAGTTGTATGTTATTAACTTATTACTCATTGGTTCTTTTATTTTATTTTTTTAATGTATAGATGAGGACATGAAAAAAGAAGAAGAAGAAGAAATGCTTTATTTGGTGAATTAAAATTTGTATAGTGTTTTCAGAAAGTGATACAAACTAATTTATTGTTGTCTTTAATTGGTGGGTTGTTTGCTTATATTTGTTAAAGTGGAGGTGGAATTTGGAGTTATCACACATTAATTTCTAACTTTGAGAGCTTAATATTGTGATGTTAATATCATATATGTTGAAACTTGATGGAGTTTTAGGTAGAGATTATTTGTGATGAACACCTGGTAAAAGATTGAATGCTAGGTGTTTATATAGTTTTTTTAAAGCTACCTGTTTGACCCGTTACCCAATCTGACCCATCCGTTTTGCCACCACTAGTTGTGGATTTTGTTTGGATAAATGTTATTTGTTAAAGTGTAACTAATCAACATATAATCCTTCTCGTTTGACTGTTTTGGGTAGGAACAAATTAATTAGTAACTTTTCTTTAACCTGGTTTCAATTGAAAAATGTGTAGTATAATTGCAATGTTGTCTTCAATTTGCAATTTAGATGATGTGTGGATCATAATTATAGGTACAATTTATTTTCCATGATAAGTTATCATGCTTAATTGTCGTTTTAAAAAACAAAACATTGATCCTTTGTGATTGTTAATGTCCATTGCAGGCCACACAGTAAATACACCGTCACACTTGGTTCATAATCAAAAGTTAAAACCAATATCTGACCTTGGTTTTAGTGGGTTACAACAATTAATGACGAAGGGACTAACTAGAGCTCTCACCTTATAATCGTCCATTATGTTTATTTTACTATATATATTTTACAAACAGCTTTGACGGACTTTAACTCTGATACAGGTTCATCATATATATAATACTAAAAATCGTCCATTATGTTTATATATACACATACACACACATCTATACACGTGTGTGCGTGTGCGAGCGAGCACGCGTGTTATGAAACTGTTTGTATTATTGAACAAACAAATGTAAATGAAAGGGAATAATGAGTTCATTGGACTTTGGTTTGATAGTTCTTTAGTTAGTATATAACGGTGTTGGCTTTTCAAAAATTGAACGTTAACTCCTATTGTTTTTCAAGGTTACCAAAAATATAAAACCAGCTGTGTAATTTTTTCATTACAAACCAAATAAACATCAATTGCAATGTACACATGTGAAATCACATAATTAATCTTGTTACCAGCTTCACCTCAAACGCCCACCCAACTTCAACTCTTAAGCACAATAACATAACACACAAGAAGACAATTTAGATATGATTTTTGGTTAGCTTGATCAATTCCTTCGGAGGGCAGCGCTAGATATCATCACCAATACTACCAATATGAACATGGCCAGGAAGGAACCCACCACCGCGCCACTTACACGTGGGCAAAACTCATCGAACTGCTGACAAAGCGTGGGCCAATTGGTATTGGGGTTTCCATTATGTTCCAAGTAGACGATGGCGGCAGCTGCCGATGCAGATGCCATGGTCAAAGCCAACGCTAGCTAAAGAACCAACATGATACCATTGAAAACATTAAATAAATAGGTAGGTGACCGAGTTAGATAGCAAATTGAAACAACTTCACAAAGTTTAGACTTTTCGGGACTCATCTAGTTAATTTGAACCACTTGTTTTAAACTTTGTAAGTAACTAACATAAGCAAAATAATTTGTGTTGCTAGTAGCACTTAAGATAGGAGTTGCAAAAAATGTCTAACTTATGTTATATTTTAGAAAATTAGACATCAGAAGGAGATTCTCACGTCAAAAGTACATTTGAAAACTTTCAACGAATTTACTACGAACTCTCTCAAACCACACTTGACAATTACCAAAAAGATTTCATACGAAATTCTTATGGATTTGAACCAAGAAAAATTCATAGAAAAGTTGTTGAAAAATTATATAATATTTTCACGGATTTCTCACATATTTGAGTACGAACACAAATATACCGCTTATCAAGGGAGTTTTCAAAAAAAATCTGAAACAACAATAATCCGTTAAAAAGTTGTATAATTATTCCCTGGATTCTCCATAAATTTGGAACGGGAAGAATTCCGTGAGAAAGTTGTATAATTTTACCATGGTTGTACAATCGGTATAATTTTCGCATGGACTTCCTAAAAATTTGGAACTAGAAGAATTCCATAAGAAAATTTTACGGAAAGATGTATAATTTTTTATGAATGTCCAATCGACACTTTAATATGAAATAGCTAAAACTAAAAGAGGTTGGCTAAATAGACACCCCATTTTACTAGAAAGACACCTCTATCTAACTAGTTTTCTTGTTCAAACCAATCTTGTCTTATTTTTTACTCTTGTCTTTTTTGTATGTATTATTATATTAAAATATTTGATATGATTGTTTTATTATTTAATCTTACATTTCATATAATATAATTAGTTTTTTTATTTTAAAACAAATCATCCCTTCTCAATTTTCAAAACACCCCTCCACAAAAAAAAAAATTCTCCTCCTTCTCCATTCCCCCTCCTTCTCCTTCTCCACTCACCCTCCTCCTAACCTAACAAGCACAACTCCATGCCACCGTTGACCTCCACCTTCTTCCTATACAATCGTCGACCTTCACCCTCTCCCAACACCACCGCCAACCCCCACCATCTCCCCATACCACCGCTGACCTCCGCCATCTCCCCATACCACTGCCGACCTCTGCCATCTCCAACACCATCTCTGACCTCCGCCATCTCCAGATATCACTGCCAACCTCCACTTGTTCTAGATACCACTAACGACCTCCACTAGCCCCCGATATCATAGCCGACCCAGATCTGCATAAAAAGGAACAACATACCACCTCTCTCTCATTGGCCCAGATTCGTCAAAAAAAGGAAAAAACAAATCGGCCTCTCTCACATCGCATACCCAGATTTGGCCTTTTGATATATTTCTTCCTCTCTCTCGTCGGTTTTATATTTTGTGGTCGCCAAGCGGAAATGAGACGGTTACCGGCGGTAAGAAGGTGGTGATAGGGCAGTGTAGTTTTCTTTTAGAAAAGTTTGTGTGTAAAACTAATGTTTGCTTACAGATTATTGGTCGCCCGGTGGTAATGAGACAGCCACCACCGCCGGCGGTCCCGTTATCATAAATATGAAACTAATTTGTTTACCTTCACTATCATCCAACTAAATAATTATTTTGCTCATCTAAATTTTTGTTAGAAACTACAGATCTAAGTTTTGAAGGTGAAATCATTATCAAAGTAAAACAGTGTCCTCTAACATAAGATTTGAAATTTTTAAAAGGTAGATTTTGATGAGTTGCACCTTGTTCAATTTTACTTGTACCAAATCCAAGTTTGCACAAATCTAGGGAGAAATTACGGAAATATATATCTATGTTAGAAATAAATCTTGACTTTGTATTTAGAGTGTCTATGAGGTGTCTATTTAGCAGCACCCAAAGTAAAAACAATTTGTGGGAAACAATTTTTGCTTACAGAATTTTCCGACATAAAAGGGGTAACCGATACTATTCCTTCGCACAGGTACATATCTAGTTTTGTTATACTAAACATTATGGTTGTTCATTAATTGGTTTCACCCGAAATCCACCTAAGGTATATAAGTTTGGGTTAATTGGGTATGGTTTAATTGAATTTATATTGGTTATTTGGATACACCAGAATATTTAATCGGATTATGGTTTAGATTTGGATTTTAAGTTTTTCTTTTGGGGCCCGATCGAATACCCGAATAAATAAAGGGACTGCATTCTAAATTTTATGATGTGTGTATATATATAATCATATAATTGCCTTGAAATAATTGTTGTTTGAGTTTCTTTATAAATTATTGAATACGATGGTAATTTCTTTAAAGCTTTTGTAGGTAAACAAAAGCCAAGTATCTATGTTCTTGAAAATTATAGTGATATTATGGTTTTGGCATATTGTTTGATTATTTTGTACCTAATATAGTAATATGAATTATTTGAATTTGGTGATCTTGTGGTCAAGTGCCAAGTGCATGTGACTAATGGTAAGTCTTGTATATGTTTTTTTGGCAAATTTCTTACTTGGTTTTACGGGCTCGAACCAATTAACCCTATGGTTATTTTGTTAGATTAGTTTGATTTGGTATACTTCTAGTATGGTTATGTCCGGTTAATTTTTTTAAAATCCAATTAAACCGAACTAATTAAATCAATAAAACCGACAACCGACCGATTGAATAGCCCTACTAAAAATCGCTAAAACTATGTTTATAAGTGAGAAAAAAGTCTACTAATGTTTTTGATTACTCGGTTACTTTTTATTTGAAAAGCTAGAATAAATAAAAGCAACGGTGATTATTTTGTTAATAATAAGCGAAACTAAATAGATGTTAATTTTGGTGGCCGGCCTATGAAAAAATTACCGTGTCAAAAATAAGGAGCAACATCCTAGCTCCTATGATATGTGGACGAACGATGCAAACTATAGAGAAAGGCAAAGAGAGCACAAGATATGCACATGTTATCGCATTTCCTGCTAAGAAAAACCTGCCTAAAACATTAAAGAAATCGTTTGTTAGAAAAACCTAACCCATCTTCTCGGAGGCTTCCACCAACCACTCAACCAACCCTTCCGCCAATACAAAAAAGGTAAATTGTGTAACCCAGAGTTCAATAGACACGTGTCAGACACATGTGACTAGAATCATTTAAAGAAAGAAGTTACGACTTACGTGAATGTAGGGAAATCGTCATAGCTCGCTTGAAATTGTAAAAACCGAGTGAAAAAGGGGAGGTCTTGGCTTGTGGTACCCATAACTGCAGCAGCAGCTAGAGTAGCAACAATAGCACATATCCTTAGTATTAGATCAATAATGCCAAGTCCTCTCTTCCACCCTGCAACCAGCGGCACTTGGCCGCCAACTCTTATGGTTGGTGGTGGCACAACAGGCAGTGCTGCACCACCCTTCCCCGCCAACTCTTATCGCAATATCACCACGACTTTCTTTTACCGAATGACTTGAATCCATTGAAGAAAGTTATATTAATTATGATATTTGTTGAAGTAAGAAATGCTAACGTTGTATGCAAAATGCTTCACTTGAGTTCGATGGATATAATTAAGCCGATGATCTTGGGGTATATATATGTATATGAATTGTGTGTGTGAGTGTATATAATATATATTTATCCGTTGGGTTCGTTTGATTGACATAGGAATAATATGAGAAAGTGAAGTGCTTGTAGTTGCAGATTAATTAAAGAATAAGAGGGGAGTTGTTGCTAAGGCTAACTAGCTCCACTTAAAAAGATAGTTAATTAATATAAAAAATGAAATTTTTTCAAATTCGGCTTTATATATGGAAGCATGGGTGGAACATGCAATTTTCATCACAAGAGCTTACTACTCTGGCTAACCCTCTTTATGTTTTGCATTTTGATAGACGAAAAACTGATAATTAGTATTATAATATACTTTCTTGCCATTTTGTTGCTACCAAAATTTTTAGTTAATACAAAGGAAATAGAAAGATTATAATTAGAGACCTTATTTTATAAGTAGAACTTTTTTGTTATTTTATTGTTTTTAAAATTTATTTAAAAAAAGTAAAGGAGTTGATAGGAGAACAGAAAAATAAATAAAAGAGAAAAGAGAAAGAAAACAAGCACATTACCAAATGAAAATTATAAGTAGTTACCATATTATATGTATACCATACCCCTATATCTTGAAAACAAACATATTAGCGAGTATAAATTATTTCTTTCTGCTGCATTGTACGAGTACCAAAGCTAGTCAATTAAAAGTCGTGGCTTTACTATTCAACTTATTTTATGAGGTGTGATGGATAGTAAGAGCACCCATTCCATAATGGGTGCTCGTTAACGCCTATAACGAGCGAAAACAATGTCAACTTGTCGTTGTTTCCATTGCAATACATTCATGATTTACATGTTATTGATAACATGGTTGTGGTGGTAACGAACTTGAGCCCTCGTTATCTATTTTATTTTACTAGCATTTACTCATGTAATGCAACAGCCGTGGATATTTTTTGCGTGACATTTTGCCCTTTTTCAAAATATGGGTGGTGTATTTCTTTTCTCAATTGTCATGAGTCAATAAAATCCACATTGATTATTAAAATCAAATAAGAATCTTGATATCATACTTCTATTTTATGTAGCTTATTATTCATTTAAAATAATCTAGAAATGTTCATAAATTTACTAATTTAGTCTATATATTAGTTCAAATTTATTAGTTTAAGTTATATGCATATTCTAATAGTTAATTTAAAATATTTATTATATGATGGAATATTTAATATGAAAGATTTATTTATTAATTATTAATTTAATTTGCATTGACTTGCTTTAAAAAAATATTTTTTATTATAGAAGGTTAAAACGGTATATATGATTATCATTAATTCCACCGAATAGTTACTTTGTTTAATAGTTTCAACTATGATTTTCATGATTTATTTAACTTTACATAACTTTCTAGTGTGTTGTAATTATTTGTACATGTTGGGAAGATAATCACTTCACTCTAATAATCATCTTTGCCTATCCTAAAACATAGGATTTGATGATAACCAAACCCTACATTCAGTATGACTTAGAAAGAATTCAAACATGTGTTGTTTGAATCAGTTTATGTAAAAATATGCTAAGTAAGGAACCATCAGCTGAGGAAAATAAGCCATCAGCTGAGCATCAGATCCTACTCAATGTATCAGCCAAGGAGCATCAGATGAAGAAAACAAGTAAAGAAGACCATCAGCTGAGGAAAACAGTCTATCAGCTGAGCAAAATTGTTGATCAGCTGATGAAAATATTCCATCAGCTGAGTAAACAGATTGATCAACTGAGTGAAGAAAGTGATCAGCTGAGTGAAGAATTTGATCAGCTGAGTGCCTACTCTATCAGCTGAGTGAACAAATGGATCAGCTGAGGCCCAGAGCATCAGCTAAGTAAGTCTTTCTTTACACGAGTCATCTCTCCTCATAAACTGATGTATTTGATTGATCAGCTGAGCTCTCTTGATCAACTGATCATCCAAATACATGAGCTTATGTTCTCCTAAGCTTACTATTGAACAGCTGAGCATCTATATGATCAGCTGAGCAATATGTATCAACTGAGTCCTAGCTAAAAGTGATCAAATGATATATTTTGTCAACTGAGTAGTGAATATCAGAGTTCCTTGTACAATCTGTTAGCTGAGTCGTGAAAAATGTCAAATCTACTCTATCTTTTCAGATTGTAAGTCATATGTAAAAGGCAGAACATGTGTTGTTCTATTATGCCTTAGATCTTTGTTTGTAAAAGTAAGAATGCACTTTTTGGATCAAGTATGAGACAAAAAGGTTTGATCTTATCCTCTGGAAAAGGATAATGATACCTCAAACAGACGAAGATCTTGAAGATTTGTTCAAACAACTAAGTATGGCTGGCAATCCCATACTTGGTAAAGTCAAATCAATCAGAAGCATGGTGTTGATTAAAGTACAATCATGGAAAGGGAAAGATACTTCTACACGGCAGTAGATGTGGTCTTTAATATTTTACATTTGATTAAAGTAACTTTACTTTTCACCCACTACCTTTACAATTAAAATATTATATTTCCACATCCTTTTGGTCTCTTACCTTCATGTAACCGGATCCACCAAGACTTCTATATATACTCATGCATGGTGGACATGCAGAATACACAATACAATAAAGTGAAGTCTCTACTACACTAAAAGAAAATCTCATCAGTTGAGAAACTTCGTAGAGTATAAGCATTTTGTAGAATCAGACTTGTTCATGTGTTGAACACTCTATATACATTAGTTGTTTTAGAGTTAGCTTGTCTATGTGTTAGACAAATTGCCACCTTTTATTGTACTTAGAATTTCCGCTTCTAGTACATGTAATTCTTGATTCATATCAATAAGAATTATATAAAAGTATATAAGTGTGTCTTTAATTTTTAAAAGCTAAAGTTTGTATTCAACCCCCCCCCCCTTCTACAAACATTTGTTGTTGCGTACTCAATCTGGGACTAACAACTGGTATCAGAGCAGGTTAGATAATCAATATCTAGATCTGTTTTGCTTACTCTACAACTGCTTCTACCCCTCTTAATATGGCCTCATCCGCAAACAATATGAATATCTCAAACACTGGGTCCTTCACAAGATGTCCCATGTTTGATGCTGAAAATTTCTCCATGTGGAAAAGTAGAGCACATCTTTTCCTATCCACCCTTGATATCCAAATGCTTGAAATAGTCACTGATGGTCCTTATGTTCCAACATCAGTGTTATCTGTTCCATCAGAATCTGAAGGTCAAACCTCTACAACTGAAAGAATCATAACCAAACCCATGCATCTGTGGACAGATGAGGATAAGAGATTGGTTAGCCTAGATGTTAAGGCTAGATCAGCTCTTGTCTCTGCACTACCCAATATAATCTATCATCAAGTGCTTAACTATTCTTCTGCAAAAGAGATGTTAGATACACTCACAGTTGCATATGAAGGGACTGAAGAGGTGAAGGAGAACAAGAAGCTCCTCCTCAACAGAGAGTATGAATTCTTCTTTGCTCAGAAAGGTGAGAGTCTTACACACATACACCAGGTTCAACTGCCTAGTTAATGACTTGAAAAGGGCAGACATAACCAAGAGCAACTTTGTCTTGGTGAACAAGTTTCTAGACTCCCTTCCTGAAACATGGGATCACTTTGTCACTGTTCTAAGACATAGTGAAAAGATTAAGGGAATGTCTCTGGTTGCTCTCTATGGTAACTTACTCAACCATGAGTAATCAGTCAAACAAAGGAAGTTGACATCCAAGGAGATGAAGGAGGTTGTGAAAGCTGCACCAACAACCCTTGTATCAAGAGATACAAAGATGAGAAGTTTTGCAGCTATTGATTTTGGTTCTGATGAAGAAGAAGATGGAGAGGAGAGTGCTGGAGAAAGTGATGAGGAGAAGGATTGTGAGGAAAGTAATCTGGAGGAGTTGGTTGAAGGTGTAGCTATGCTGGTTAAGAAGTTCAGACCTTTCAAGAAGGGAAAGGGTGTCAAGAGGTTCAGCAAGAGGTCATCAAAGTTTGTCAAGCCCAAATCCACTTTTGATGCCTCCACAGCAGAATGTTATAAGTGTGGCAAGATTGGCCACATAGCCAGTGACTGTAAGTCCAAATATAACACTGGTTCTTCATCTGTGCAAAAGCAGGAGGGCAAGATTGATTATGAAGCCAAGTATAAGAAACTCCTTGCTGCTGTCCTTGACAAGAAGAAGAAGAAAGCCCAGGGCCAAGTTCTTGTTGCTGAAGAAGAAGATTGGGCAGAAGAAGATCTCTCCTCAGATGAAGATGAGGTGATCTCTGCTCAGTTCTGCATGATGGCCAACAACAATGATGGTAGTTCCTTTGACGAAGACATGAAAAAGGCTGCTAAAGCTTGTTCAACTACCAACTGGGATCCTTCTTCTATGTATTAGGTTGGAAAATTTATTAACTATGATGATAATGAGAAGAATGCTATGTTTGATTACTTGTGTATTGATTTCCAGTCTGCTATTCAAAGAGAGAAGAAGCTAAAACTAGAAGTAGAATCACTAAAGGAAAAGTTAATTCTTAAGGATGAGGAACTTAAGCAGATAACAATCTTAAATGATGAACTAGCTAATCAAAAGATACTTAATGAGATCTTAGTAAGAGAAACCAGTGAAGCAACCAAAAAGTTTAATGACCTCCAAAAAGTAGTAAAGTCTTGGTGTGTATCTGCAGAAAAGACCACTCAGTGTGTCAAGGAGCAGATACCCAAACAAGTTCAAGCTATTATTGGTGGAAATTACTCTAAGGCTGCTAACTATGTTGATTCTAGTAAGAACCTTAATATCTTAGACAAAGCTGACATCTTGCCACAGACCTTTCACAAGACTGTTAAAGGCAAAAGTGTGTTCACAAATAAGTTTGTTAGAAGCAAGAGTTCCCACTCAAGAGAATCAATTATTCCTTCTGTTGAATCATCCTCTAGTAAGATTTCAGAATGTAAAAATACTAATAACACAAAGTCAAAGGATGTGATTAAAGGAAAGGAATCATTAGTTGAGACCTCAGAGACATTATGTTGTCAAACCTTGAAAACAGGTGACTTAATTCTTAGCATTTCACAAACTGAAGAATCATTAGCTAATACTACTCCATCAACTGATAGGTTAGTAGATGATAAATGCTCAGCTGATAACCTGTCAGCTGATCATAGCTCATCTTTTAAACAATCAGTTGATCTAGAAGTAATCAACTCTCTTTTAATAGAAGAAACTATGAGTAAAAAGAATGATGTTCACATTGTTCCCATTTCTGCCACTCCAAAGATTGGTCAAAAACTTTCCAAAAACAAAGATCAATCTAAGGTGCCTGTGAATAAAGACCTAAGAAATTTACAGGATACGCTTCATAAGCTAAATGGTCAAGTTAGTCAAATGATGACTCATAGGCATTCAAACTATGTTGCTCAATGCCCCAAGACCACAAAATCTCAAAAATGTTATAAATGTGGAAGCAAAGAGCATAATGCATTTGAATGTTCTTTAGAAGGGAATTCAAGACAGCGGACTTGTAATGATGACATAGTCACTCCTCCCATTCATAAGAAACCTGAGATGAAGTGGAAAGCTAGGTGCATTCCATAGGGATCCACTGAGTAGTGGATTCCTACGTGTGTCACTAACTCTTCTTTCATTCAAATGTGCAGGGTGTTGGTTCTTGGTTTCTTGACAGTGGATGTTCAAGAACCATGACAGGTAACAAGGCTTTGCTCAGTAACTATAAGAAAGAGAAAGGTCCAAGGGTGACCTTTGGTGACAACAACCATGGGCAAACTAAAGGCTATGGTGAACTTCATAACGGGAACCTCAAGCTGTCAAAAGTTTCATATGTCACAGGGCTGAAATATAATCTCATAAGCATAAGTCAATTATGTGATGGAGATAATGAAGTCCACCTCACAAAGACTGGTGGCTCCATCATAAATAAAGAAGGTAATACAGTGTTCAGTGCCAAGAGAACCAAGGATGTGTATACACTTGACATGTCCTCTGGTGACCCTTCAAAGGAAACTTGTTTGTACTCCAAGAATAATGAGGATACAAACTGGTTGTGGCACAAGAGGCTTTCCCACCTTAATTTCAAAAACATCAACAAGTTGAGCAAGGGTGAACTAATGTCAGGACTACCTTCACTGACTTATCTTAAGCCTAAACCTTGCACTGCTTGTGAGAAGGGAAAGCAGCATAAGACATTATTTCCATCCAAACAAGCCTTCTCAATTACAGAACCTTTCTATATGTTGCACATGGATCTCTTTGGTTCTGTTGCAACTGCTAGTATTGGTGAAAGTAAGTATGCTCTTGTATTGGTTGATTAATTCTCAAGATATACTTGGGTTTTCTTTTTTAAAGCAAAGAGTGAGGCTGCTGAAGAGATTATCTGTTTTATCAAGAAGATGGAAGTGTTGAATGGCAATCTGGTGAGGAGTCTTAGAAGTGATCATGGAACTGAATTCAGAAATCAAACTCTGGAATCTTTCTATGATGAGAAAGGGATATCTCAAAACTTTTCTGCTCCAAGAACCCTACAACAAAATGGTGTAGCTGAAAGAAGAAATAGAACATTGATTGAAGCTGCCAGAACCATGTTGTGTGAAAGTGGGTTACCCTTTAATTTCTGGGCTGAGGCTGTAAGTTGTGCATGTTTCACACAGAACAAGTCCCTTATTATCAAGAGGCACAACAAGACTCCATATGAAGTGCTCAAGGGAAGGAAGCCAAGCATCAGCTTTCTGCATATCTTTGGTTGTCAATGTTTTATACTCAATCAAAAAGATCAATTGCAGAAATTTGCTCCTAAAGCTGATGAAGGAGTGTTTGTGGGTTACTCTGTGATTTCTAAAGCATACAGAGTATACAACCTCAGAACCAAAGTCATAGAAGAATCTATCAATGTAAGTTTTAATGAAAATGACTTTGTTGCTTCCTGTTCTTCTAATCATGTTTCAGGTGAAGAATTTAATGATCTTATGCAAACTGGAGAAGTTCCTTCAGAGCAAGTAGATCCCTCTCCACCAGCTGCTCATGATGTAGATGAACCTGTTCCTATCCAAATTTTTAACCATGAACAACCATCCTCATCCAATTCTATACCTCTACTGAATCATGTGAAAAATGACTCAACATCATTGGATTCCAATTCCATATCACTCATTCCCTCTTCAGTAGAGATACCCACAAATTGCAATAATGAAGTTATATCAGCCACTCAAAATGAACTCATTTCTATTGTTGATAGCCAACATATAACTTCTTCTCCCCAAATCCAAATGAATCCCAATTCCCAAGAAATCCAAAAAGCCTTCAAAGACCTCAAGCACCATCCTCATAATTTGGTGATAGGCAACATAGATGATCCAGTTAGAACAAGATCAAAAGCTTGCAACATCTGTTTGTATTCTGGATTTGTCTCAATGATTGAACCAAAGAAGGTTGATGAAGCTCTCAATGATCCCCACTGGGTGTCTGCCATGCAAGAGGAACTGGTAGAATTCAAAAGAAATAATGTATGGACTTTGGTACCCAAACCAAAGGATAAATCCATCATTGGAACGAAGTGGGTGTTCAGAAATAAGCTAGACGAAAATGGGCAAATCATCAGAAACAAAGCAAGGCTAGTGGCACAGGGATACTGTCAAGAAGAAGGTATTGATTTTGATGACACCTTTGCCCCTGTCACAAGATTGGAAGCTATCAGACTATTCCTAGCCTATGCTGCCTTCAAAAGCTTCAAAGTGTTTCAAATGGATGTGAAGAGTGCATTTCTGAATGGAGATTTGAAAGAAGAGGTGTATGTGAAACAACCTCCTGGTTTTGAGGAGTCAAGCTTACCTGATCATGTTTACTTCCTAAACAAAGCATTATATGGTCTTAAGCAAGCTCCAAGAGCCTGGTATGATACCCTCTCTTCTTTTCTCATTAATAAAGGTTTTACAAGAGGATGCATTGATAGCACTTTATTTATTAGGAAGTACAAAGGTGATGTGATACTTGTGTAGATATATGTAGATGATATAATATTTGGGTCTACTAATTTGGAACTATGCAAAAAGTTTTCTAAACTCATGTCTGATAATTATCAAATGAGCATGATGGGTGAGTTAAACTATTTTCTTGGTTTGCAAATTAAACAAGAGGTTGATGGTATTTTCATTCATCAAACAAAGTATGTCAAAGATTTACTCAAGAAGTTTGATTTCAAAAACTGTTCTTCAATGAAAACACCTATGTCTACTTCTATTAAGTTAGGAAAGGACACTGATGGCAAATCAGTGAACATTACTACTTATAGAGGAATGGTTGGGTCACTTTTATACCTCACTGCAAGTAGACCAGATATAATGTTTTCAACATGTCTCTGTGCACGATATCAAGCAGATCCTAATGAATCACATCTTGCTGCTGTTAAGAGAATATTCAGATATCTCAAAGGAACTCCTAATCTTGGTCTTTGGTACCCCAAAGACTCAGATTTTGAGTTAGTTGGATATTCTGATTCTGATTTTGCAGGATGCACATTACACAGAAAAAGTACTTCAGGTGGTTGTCAACTTCTAGAAGGAAGATTGATTAGTTGGTCTAGTAAGAAACAGAATTCATTGTCAACATCTACTGCAGAAGCAGAATACATTGCTGCAGGAAGCTGTTGTGCTCAAATTTTGTGGTTACAAAATCAACTACTTGATTATGATATGAAGTTTGAAGACGCCCCAATTCTTTGTGACAATACAAGTGCAATCTCCATCTCAAATAATCCAGTCATGCATTAAAAAACAAAGCATATTGAAATCAGACATCATTTTCTCAGAGATAATGTGCAAAAGAAGAAGGTAACTTTGCATTACATTAACACTGATTTACAACTTGCAGATTTATTCACAAAGCCATTAGATGAAGCAAGGTTCAATTTCCTAATATCCAAACTAGGTATGCTTAATTTTTAGTTTAGAATAGTGGTAATTTAGATTGTGTTAACTTATAAGTGTTGAAAATTATAAGATACTTATCTAAGCATATCTAAGTCTTACTTGATTTGTGTAAACTGAGTAACTATGCTCAGCTGATGCCTATCAGCTGATCAAATTTACTCAGTTGATCACTTTAAGATAAGGAAGACATGCTCAGCTAAGTACTTTACTCAGCTGATACCCAAATTCTCACTATCAGCTGATAGTTTTCCATCAGCTGATACCCCTCAACTAATAGTTTTTCATCAGCTGACACACCTCAGCTAATACTCTCCTTGATCAGCTGATGATTCTACACTTAGTAAATTTTCACTTTTTACTCTCATTTAATGCTTTTTAACCCTAGTTATTTACTCCGTTTGTCAGTTTTCATTTAATAGCTAATTAATTTGTTTTCTGTTAGATCTTTTGGCAGTATCTAACGATCTCTGTTAACTAATCTTCATAAATATCCCAATTTCTCTCTCATTCACCTTTACCTGTTCAAACTTTCCAAATTTCCTCTCTCTTTCTCTACAAAGAACTACCCTACCTTCTCTCTCGATACTCACTGTTCATCATCCCTACCAAATGGCCACCTATATTCCAGACCCGGCTGTTAACCCTGGTGAGAATGTTGCACCCAATCAACCGATGAATATAACTCCCAACAACATTCTGCTTTGCACCACCATCCCTACCTCGCGAGAAAACCAAGGATATGAACCAATGGTTCAGTTCCATCAAGCTCATCCACTGTTTGATAGTCTCACCGCTGATCCTCACTACATATTCCCTACCATTATTGGTGAACTATGGTACTCCGCAACCTATAACTTAAACAACAACACCATCAACTGCACCCTAGCCCAAGGCAACTATAATCTCCAAATCACCATTGACACACTTCGTGAAGCCACTGGTATTCCTCACTTCCCACCTTACACAGCTTTTCCATCCAGAGCAGAAGTTCAAACAGTTTTAGACACCATCGGCTACAATGAACCTGTAGTGCATGGTCAAGTCAAAGTCTCTGCTCTCGCTCATCCATGGAAGTATTTGGCCAACGTGGTCCTACGTTGCTTCGGTCCTAAATCTGGAAGCCATCATCTCATCAATCAAACCGAGCTCCTTGTGCTTTATGCCCTAGTCTTCGGGGTAAATATCGACTTTGCTCAAGTCATATTTTCGGATCTTATTGACAAAATCACCCAGAGCACAACCAAGAAATCATCAAGGTCGCAGGTGCCCTACATTAGACTATTGAGCCTTATAGCTATGAGGGAAATTGGAGAGGATGATTATGTGGGCTTAACAGAACATCTTGAGCATATTCCTGTCTCTGCCATGGTTGAAAAGATATTCCATTTCTTAAAGGCAAACAGAGGTCCTCCAATCACTGCCCAAATGCAAGAGCTTATAGATGCTGCAAATGGTGATGAAAATGATGATGATGATTATGGTGATGATGATGCTGATGAAAGCCACACTGGTTCTAAGCATGATGATGATGATGCTGGTGATGGTGATACTAGTGATTTTGCTCCTCTCAGTCCAATGGAGCTAAGTCCTCTTGGTGATGATGGTGATGCCCAAGAACAAGAGAACTCTGAGCAATTTCTGGAGCTCATTGACAGAAGTAGGCACATCATGTCCCAAGGTATGGATAGTACTGATTCCACCTCTGAGGATATTCAAATGGTAGTCCCAACCTTTTTATAGCCCATCCTCATCTCCAGTCCATACACCTATCCAACAGCCAAGCTCTAGTGAACCTCATGTGGTCACTAGTTCTACTCCCATCCGCAGCCCCATATATACAAGGTCACCAGAAGTGACTCATTATGAGCACTTTGAGGGAGTGCAATCCACACCTCTGACCTCAACTCCAATTACCCTTCCTCATGTTGAGGGGGAGCAATTAGATGTTGCAACCTTTGAACCAGTGGATGTATCCTCACAATAGGATACATCTGTAAATAAGGGACTTAAACCGTTAGCTGAGACAACCTCCCAAAAGGTTGATCTCATTGAAAGATAGACCTCAACCCAAGGTCACACTGTGTCTATCCTACAATTGAGTCAGCCAATACCATCCACATTATCCCAACAGAATGTGGATCCAATAAGGGATTCCCTGTTATTGAGTGCACCCTACACTCAGTCCACTTACCTTGCACCTATTATTAATTCAATTCTTACACTCGCACAGCCTGCCAATGCTAGTGGTACAAACTAACCACTTGCACAGGGCTCAACTCTCTTTCCCAATGAATTTGAGCTTATACACCAAGGCTCAAATGAGGGAACACAAACCTTACCCAAATTCTTTGAACCTTCATCCACCCCTTCCACCTCTACCCCATCTATATCTGCCCAAACCCCAAACCTTACCCTTATCCAGACTATTAACCAAAACCTTGATCAACTAGCCAAAACCTTCCAAACCCAAACCTCTGCTCAATTTTCTAAATTTACCAAAGACATTGAGTCTCTAAAAACCCCACCCACACCCTCCCCTACACCAATTAACCTTACCCCAATCCTTACCAAAATAGACCATCTTTCTACCCTTCTTCCCTCTCAACCACAAATTCCCAGCCTACCTCAATCTACCATATCTACCCTAAACCAAACCATATCCAACCTCCTATCCCAACTCCAAACCCTACGCCTAATAAACCCCAACATTTCTGTACCCATTCCTGAACAACTACTCCCTATGCCTTCTTTTCTCAAAGGCATCCTTGATGACATAGCGACCATAACAAAACAATCCAAAATGATTTATCTCTCATTGTGAAAAGCTATCAAAGATCTCAAGGATGACCTCTCCCTTCAGCTCTCTAACATTACCTCTACCCCTACCTCAGCCCATACCCCTGCCCCTGCCCCTACCCAATCCCATAAGCCTGCAGCAGGTGACTCCCCTCCTCCTTTTGATGATGCCAAAAAGGGGGAGAAATTCTCAAGTTCTTTCAGGGAGGATGATCCTGACTCAGAGGATATTGATGCTGTCTATGCTGAAACAGCCACCAAAATCATGCAGCAGGAAGCACCCAAAGCAACAGCTCCCTCACCCATTAAAATAAAAACATCTTCTGAGGGGGAGCAAAGGTTTCCAAAAAGGTTGAAAAGGATGGCAAATAGGCCAAAGCCTAAAAGAAAAGTTGCTGAGGGTTGCTCTCCACAAATCAACATAGAGTCTGATTCTGCTGATGAGGATGATACTCCACTTTCTGACATCCTCAGAAGAAGAAGACAGAGCCCTAAGCCATCTGCTCTATCAGTCCAATCAAACCCATCAGTCCAATCAAACCCATCAGTCCAAAAGGCTTCAACCTCTGCTCCCAAGGATAAAGGCAAACAAAAGATGACAGATGAGCAAGTTGAAGCAGATGCTCAAATGAAAAGGGTGCTTGCTCTTAAAGAACAGGAAGAAAGGGAAAATGCTCAAATGGCTCAAGCATTGGGTGTTTCAGTTGAAGAAATCTACCAAGCCAAAGAGCTAGCATATCAGCAAGAGCAAGAACAAAGTCAAAATCAAGCTGCTGCTCAACACAAATTGGCAAAGGAAAAATCTCAAGCTGAACTACTCAAAGCTAGATCCCATGATGATGCCATCAAAACCCTCTTCAACCTTGATTTATTTGCTCCCATCAACCTAAGTCAACAAAGACTTCAAAGCTTCAGAGAAAGAATTAATATTCTGAGAAACAGAACAGAACCAACTCCAATAACAAGAGCCACTGTCCATAAAGGTGATGGTGAACCCTACCTCAAAGCAATAAGACAGAACAACTTCAAAAGCTGTGAAGTTGTATCCTATGAGAGGTGTCACATATATGGGTTCACAGAGTTAGTTGAGATCCTGTACCTTCTCTTCAAATCCAAATCAAAGCTCAAAGTTCAATTCATTCAGAAAATTCAGAATTGGATAGCTCTAGCTGTGTCACAAAGGGCCTTCACTTGAGATGACTATTACAGGCATGTGTACACAGTTGATAATCTTCATAAGAAAGGCTCCAAGCCCTTCAAACCATTTGAGCTAAGAGAGGTACTACCCCAGCATGAATTCTTATCAGATTTTGAGGGTCTCAACACTTTTCTTCCACTGAACATCACTCCTGAGCTGTATAAGTTTATAATTATACCTGTTGAAGGTATATTCTTTCTGGACAGAGCTGGCACATGGAGGTTCTTTAGACAGTCTGAAATCCTTAAAGCTAGCAAGAAGTTTCTATTTGGGCTAAGGATATCTACAAGAGGCAAAACTGGAAATGAAAACTTTGAAGCCCTTGTTCAAGCCCAATGTGAAGTCTTAGCTGAAGCTGGTCCCCATGCCAAAGATTTTAAAGTTAAAGAAGAACCATGGTGGGATGATTGAAGACTGATTCTAACTCTGAAGAGTTTGTTGTTATTTAGTTGATTGTACATTATAGAATAGTTAGTTAGTAGTTAATCTATGTAAACACTTATGTACATTTTTTTATTCTGTTATTTCAAGTGATGTTTATGTATATCAGAAAATCAAAAACATATAAAAATGGAAAAATGAAAAGATACCACAAAAACAGAACAAAATGGTACAACACAGAAAAAGATTCCACAAAAACAGAACAAAATGGAACATTAGAAAAGAAACCAAAAACAGAACAAGGTTCAAATAAAAAGAGCTACCAAAATCAGATAGCTAGGTAGCCAAATGTACTTAAAAGTTTAAATCTTTTGTTATTCGATGTATCAGCCAAAGAATATCAGCCAAGGAGCATCAGATGAAGAAAACAAGTAAAGAAGACCATCGGCTGAGAAAAACAGTCTATCAGCTGAGCAAAATTGTTGATCAGCTGATGAAAATATTCCATCAGCTGAGTAAACAGATTGATCAACTGAGTGAAGAAAGTGATCAGCTGAGTGAAGAATTTGATCAGCTGAGTGCCTACTCTATCAGCTGAGTGAACAAATGGATCAGCTGAGGCCCAGAGCATCAGCTAAGTAAGTCTTTCTTTACACGAGTCATCTCTCCTCATAAACTGATGTATTTGATTGATCAGTTGAGCTCTCTTGATCAACTGATCATCTAAATACATGAGCTTATGTTCTCCTAAGCTTACTATTGAACAGCTGAGCATCTATATGATCAGCTGAGCAATATGTATCAACTGAGTCCTAGCTAAAAGTGATCAACTGATATATTTTGTCAACTGAGTAGTGAATATCAGAGTTCCTTGTATAATCTGTTAGCTGAGTCGTGAAAAATGTCAAATCTACTCTATCTTTTCAGATTGTAAGTCATATGTAAAAGGCAGAACATGTGTTGTTCTATTATGCCTTAGATCTTTGTTTGTAAAAGTAAGAATGCACTTTTTGGATCAAGTATGAGACAAAAAGGTTTGATCTTATCCTCTGGAAAAGGATAATGATACCTCAAACAGACGAAGATCTTGAAGATTTGTTCAAACAACTAAGTATGGCTGACAATCCCATACTTGGTAAAGTCAAATCAATCAGAAGCATGGTGTTGATTAAAGTACAATCATGGAAAGGGAAAGATACTTCTACACGGCAGTAGATGTGGTCTTTAATATTTTATATTGTGAATGGGTTGCACTTTTGCAGAAAAGTACAATTACTTTTATCATACATTTGATTAAAGTAACTTTACTTTTCACCCACTATCTTTACAATTAAAATATTATATTTCCACATCCACTTAGTCTCTTACCTTCATGCAACCGAATCCACCAAGAGTTCTATATATACTCATGCATGGTGGACATGCAGAATACACAATAATACACAATACAACAAAGTGAAGTCTCTACTACACTAAAAGAAAATCTCATCAGTTGAGAAATTTCGTAGAGTATAAGCATTGTGTAGAATCAAACTTGTTCATGTGTTGAACACTCTATATACATTAGTTGTTTTAGAGTTAGCTTGTCTATGTGTTAGACAAATTGATTGCCACCTTTTATTGTACTTAGAATTTCCGCTTCTAGTACATGTAATTCTTGATTCATATCAATAAGAATTATATAAAAGTATATAAGTGTGTCTTTAATTTTTAAAAGTTAAAGTTTGTATTCAATCCTTCTTCTACAAACATTTGTTGTTGCGTACTCAATCTGGGACTAACAGTACAAGATGCATAAATATTTGTACTAATTAAAATTAAGAGATCAAGATTCGGCAAACTGCTTCAAAATACAACTTTAACTAAGATATCATTGTATATAACGTATTTTTAAAAAATACAACTGATTTTGTTTTTAGGCACATTTTATGCAAAATTACCCACTCAACCGGTTGCCATCTCATCTAAGCACAAATAGCCTTATGTCTTCATCTTCATCACTGTGAAATAACGAGATGTCAACTTCTTCATCTTCAACCCAATTTGTGAGAAGAAATTTGGAAATGTACTGCGATTGTGATGACTTGGTGGACCAAGCTTCACCCTGATAGAAGATTCGTGAGCTGGCCAAATTATGTAAGACTAAAATTCCTAATTAGAAAAAATCTCTGAGCAGGTGACAGACATGTATATCTCATGAAATTATAATATCTGACGTTTTTTTTATTAAATGATTGAAATTACCCCGCGTGATATTTCCTCGCTACTTTGCCAATTGTTATAGAATTGATTCTAAAAATCTCACGAGATATTGCCTCCTACTTTATTAATTGATCGATATAGTATATTGTATATAATACTCCCAAAAATCTAACGAGATATTGTCTCACTACTTTGCTAATTAATATAGTTACAACAGAGAAAGACATAAAAGATCGAGTTTAAATTTCAATTGAAAGAAATGTAGTATTAAAACTAATTTCAAAACTTTCAATCTAGTATTAAATTTCTAGCCATTCCGTTGATACCAAAATTATACATTCATACAAAAATTATTAGTTCATCAACATTTTTGTTCGTTCAATTTAAACGATAAAAACGAAAGTAAACAAAGTGACACATACTATAATGCAAATCCAACATTATTATATACGAATACACTATATATAAACACACACACACACACATATATATATATATATAAATGAATGGATAGCCGAACGTTGACTAGCATAAATGAATGAACGGAAGCTCCGTTCTTGTTTATTCGTTTAATTAAAGAAACGAACCATCTTGTTTCATGCTAATGTTATAAACGAACTTCCCACTGCACTATTTCACAACAGTTTATAAACATTTGGTTTATTTACAACCATATACACATGGTTAACTCCTAAATTTTTCCCAATTTTTTAATTTTATAACAAGCTATATAATTGCAATAAGACAGTTTTTGTACGGCTGACGTACTAGTTTGGTAAGAATATATAATATTATATGATCATCGAAATATTAGTCTAGCCCTAAAAAAATATGTAATTTATAATTGAGATCCAGTTGTCAAATCATGACATGTGCCCTTTTAGCCATGAGTTTTGCAACACTGGGTATTTTATGTTGCACGTGTGACCAGCTTGTGAGGTACACGCTTGAGCGGGTTTCCAAAGACATGTAATTTTTTTTTCATTATAAACTAAATAAACGTCAATTACAATGTACACATGTGAAATGACATGATTAATCCTGTTACCAACTTCACTCCGAACACCCAAACAAGTTCAATTCTCAAGCACAATAACATAACACAGAAGATGACAATTTTCATGTGAAACTGATCACACTTTTTGGTTAGTTCAATTCCTTCGAAGAGCAGCGGCAGATATAACCACCAATATCACCAAAATGAACACTGCTAGGAAGGAACCCACCACCGCGCCGCTTACACGTGGGCAAAACTCATTGAACTGCTGACAAAGCGCCGGCCAATTGGTGTTAGGGTTTCCATTATGTGCCAAGTAGACGATGGCGGCAGCCGCAGATGCAGATGCCATGGTCAAAGCCAACGCTAACTAAAGACGCAAAATGATACCGTTGAAAGCATTTAGCAAATAGGCAGGTGACCAAGTTAGATAGAAAATTGAAACAACTTCACAAGTTTCAAACTTTTTGGGAACCCATCAAAATGAATTAGATCTGGCTGAACCATTTGTTTTGAACTTTGTAAGTAGCTAACATAAGCGAAATGATTTGTGTTGCTAGTAATGTATAAGATAGGTGCTATAACAAGTGTCCAACTTATTTTTCACTTTTAGATAATTGGATATCATAAACGGATTTTTCATGACCAAAATGTTTGAAAATTTTCAACGAACTTGCTACAAATTATTGTGTGAAACCAAAGTTAATCATTACTTAGGATTTCTTACGGATTTGAATCAAAAATATTTTGTGGAAAAGTATGTTGTTGAAAATTATATAATATTTTCATCAATTAAATTCATAAAACTGACAATCGAACCAATTAAATATCCCAACTAAAAATACCTAAAAGTAGTTTATATGTAAGAAAAACGTCTATTAATTTTTTTAATTGTTTGGTTACGTTTTATTTCAAAAGCTAGAATAAAAAGTAACCAATTATGTTTTTGTTTTGTTAATAAATTGAATGCTATATGAAAAAATAGATGTTAATTTTGGTGGCCGGCCGATGAAAAAATTACCGTGTCAAAAATAAGGAGCAACATCCTAGCTCCTATGATATGTGGACGAACGATGCAAACTATAGAGAAAGGCAAAGAGAGCACAAGATATGCACATGTTATCGCATTTCCTGCTAAGAAAAACCTGCATAAAACATTAAAGAAATTGTTTGTTAGAAAAACCTAACACATCTTCTTAGAGGCTTCCACCAACCACTCAACCAACCTCTCCGCCAATATGAAAAAGGTAAATTGTGTAACCCAGAGTTAAAAAGATACGTGTCAGACACATGCGACTGGAATCATTTAAAAAAATAAGTTACAACTTACGTGAATGTAGGGAAATCGTCATAGCTCGCTTGAAACTGTAAAAACCGAGTGAAAAAGGGGAGGTTTTGGCTGGTGGTGCCCATAACCGCAGCTGCAGCTAGAGTAGCAACAATAGCACATATCCTTAGAATTAGATCAATAATGCCAAGTCCTCTCTTCCACCCTGCAGCTGGCGACACTTGACCGCCAAGTCTTATGGTGGGTGGTGGCACAACAGGTGGTGCTACACCACCCTTCCCCGACTTGGAAGACTTAACCTCTCTTACGGGGATCGCAATATCACCATGACTTTCTTTTACTGAATTACTTGAATCCATTGAAGAAAGTTATATTAATTAGGATATTTCTGAAGTAAGAAATGCTAATGTTATATGCAAAATGCTTCACTTCAGTTCGATGGAAATAAGCCGATGATTTTGGGGTATATATATGTATATGAGTTGTGTGTGTGAGTGTATATAATATACATATATCTGGTGGGTTCGTTGTGGTTGACATAGGAATAATATGAGTAAGTGAAGTGCTTGTACTTGCAGATTAATTAAAGAATAAGAGGGGAGTTGTTGCTAAGGCTAACTAGCTCCACTTCAAGAAGAACAAAAGGTGGTCAATATAGAAAGTGAATTTTTATTTAATTTTAAATTCGGCTTTAAATATGGAAGCATGGGGCAAGCCAACGGTTATTAAACTTATTATTTATTATTATATTTAACTTATGGTTTATCATATTTATCATTTGTCTCTCCTAGAAATGTTAGTTCCATCGAGATTTTAATTAGGGATGGTTAAAAACATGCTTTGAAAATGGTTATAAATATACTTATTAGGTAGTGTATATTTGAGTCAAATGCTAGACATCCCCGACAATCTGAACATGAAACATCCTCTTTACTTGTTTTTATTATTATTATGTTTTAATAAATAGGTAAATGATTAAAATATAAGAAATTAAGATGACAAGATAACATGACAAAGGATTCAGAGGATATTAAATTTGTGTGGGTCCAGAGATAATACTGATGTCAACCATTAATGAGGTGTGGTGTGTTAATCATTGGTCATTATCGCGTACGCTCTTATTGCAAGCTTGATCTTTTAACAATTTCTGATAAATCATAGAAATAACCCACCAATTAAAAATTTTGTTTGATCAATTTGAAAACAAAAGATAAATATATATTTGAATTGGTTCTTACTTTTAATTACAGAAGAAATCATAAATATATGTCCCTTGTATACGTACGTACCCAACCAAACTTGTCGTCAATCTATATCTATCTAGTGTACCATAATAAGCCAACTAGCAAATTATTTCAGCCATGAAATTTCAACCTTATATAACCTAAACAAATTCCAATCGAACGTGTTTGTTGGCGTTTGTGTTCTTTTCCCTCTCGATCGGTTCGATAGCCGACCGACAAAGAACCCAATCAACACCTTCACGCACACTTGTGAGAGTGGTGTTCTAAGGATATAAATAACATGAGTCATGATGTGGCCATATGATCAAGACTCGAGCCTCAAAAATCCATAGCGACGCCATGACGTTTTATAAGGCGTGACCCAAGTCAAGAATTTTACATACATATGCAATTATGTAAACAAAAATAAAAAACATATGATTATAGTTTTATATTATAATTCATCATTCTTTTTTGTTTCCATATATCTAATTATTATTTGTTATAAATAAATAATTATATTTCCTGCCAAAGGACGAAGCTACCTTATACAAAGGTAGGTCCTAGAACCAACCTAATTTCAAAAAAAAGATTTAGAAAGCTTGTAATGGTTTAGCACTTTAGCTTCACATTATTTGCTCTTGAAATCGTTCTGATTTTTGGTGATAAATCAAAAACATATAGGAAATAGTGTTAATGTGTTTCAATGGGAAGAGGATGAACATGAAACTGTCACATGGGGTAAAAAGTAATAATATTTTTAATCCCCTCTAGTTTAATAAATTGAGACGTATAAACTATGTTCTTGTTCTTGATGATATATTAATGACCCAACTAGATTTGCTTATTGTGCTGGCTCGGTTAAGGTAAAGAATCACATGGTTTGGAATTCTAGATTCGTTACTATATCTAGCTCGTATGTTTTGGTACCCTTAACACGCTTTATAAAAGCGCGCGGTTTATAATAGGTAAAGACACGTCTAGCTAGACCTTATGATACCCCAAACTTCATGACAAAACCTGAGACCATTTCGCAAGGACATAGTCAAACCTAAACCTTAATAAAACCATAACAAGCTTTTTAGAACCATAATAGTGTTTCGGCCCCGTCCTTTTTCCCAACCATGCCACAATAGTGAATCCGACCATGACCACTCGGTTGCCTCTAATGCTATTAATTGTCAAAGGTTTTTGTTTTTTTCCTTTCCTAATGAATCCACTTTTTTGGAAGCTTTACTCAAAACAATCTTTTTGCAGCACCAAATTTGGCAACGGATAATTTTTTTCATCATGGATACCCGAAAACAATGGAATGCATGTGGTCACAAAATTCTTATTAATGGTCACAAAAATTGTTACAACCGTCACATTTATATAATTTAACGAGCAAAACATATTTCATTTCCCGAATCAAATCAAATATCCAACACTAACTATTGTGATAATTTGTTAAAATAAGTAAGAACTTGAGTTTTCTAATTACGGTTTTGGCTCTTGATGTAGTTCTCACAATTGGAAACCTTGGTGACCTCACCGAAATCCCTTCCGGATGGTGATGGTGGGGTCTGATTGATGACCTTACCGGCAACGACTTGCAGATCACACTGCTGATCAGACCCCCTAGCATAACCACCTGGAACGATTTTCAATCAAGTCACCAAGATTTTATAGTGATCCAACGGTGAGAACTTTAGATAGAGTCGATAAAAAAAGTAAGATGCTACTTATTTGGACTATAAAAAAATAAATATCTACATCAATAATTTTAGAAAAATAAGATGCTATTCAGTACGTTAAATCCTAAAAAAAATAAAGCACACTTGTCTTTAGTAATTAAAAGAGAGAAAGAACATTTAAGTGAATATTATATATAAACATCAAATACAACATAGATTAAGCATATATATTATACATTGAATTACATAAAAGCAATTATAACAAACATATCTTACTCAGTACTCACTTCACATAACAATACAACACAAACTTAAATATGAAAGTACTCTTTGCAACATACAAATACTTGCATTTAGTAAAACATATTCCTGAAATTTAAGATCAGATCATGGGATGCCAATGATAGGGACAAAAGGAACATAATAGCTAGACGGCGCTAATCCCCATTCTCTTGGTAGAGGCAGATCGATTGTCTTGGATGAGCCGATGTTCCTTCCAATCGGGTCATTTCGGGCCTCACATTTCCCATTATTAATGTGTTGAGATAAAGGGCATGATGTATAGAAGGTCAATGGTTGAGATGTGGTGTAGGAGTCACTCTCATGGACCTTCATGATGCTAGTGATCATGGTGTTTCTTGAAATGTAGAGTTGTTTGGGTCCACCCAAGATCTTGGCATGGCAGATGCTTGATGGTAGGTGTGTCTCAAAGGCACCATGATAAGTGGTTGTAGCCATGGCTAGATTTTTCACTTGGTTGCACTTGACTAGTATCTTTATGCCTGTGGGATAAAGAAGTGGTGAGAAGTGTGCTTTGTGACTTATTTTTAAATGAAGATGGTTTGTGCATAACATTTATTTATCATAAACAACAAAAAGTGTATGCTTAGACCATATTACCCTTAAATATGTGATTGAGAAAAATAGTCAATAAAAATTTTGTGTATGGTACACATTATTGTGTACAAATCACTCCCTTTCTAATAGAACAAAGTCAAACACTCTACCTGACATAACTTAATGCAAAAATAAAACAAAAAATTTGTTAGGTAAGAATTTATGTATCCTCTTGTGTTAATTTTGACAAAAAAAAAGATGAAAATTATTTATAATAGACGTCATATACAAAAAAAATCTCGTTCTTTTGTTTCCTAATTTAAACTCAAAAACACATATAATGTTAATTAATTTATGCTTCTAATAATAGGTGCGTTACTATCTAACATGTCGTATTCCTAGTTTGATTTTGCCATTCATTTCTCCGACATATTGGGATCTAATCAATTAACCCAATTAATTTTTAAGGTTCTGGTTTCGTTAGATGTTCATTAATAAGCAAGAAACATAAAAAGTGTGGTTTATATATACTTGTTAGGAGATAGGATATATGCTTCTAGTAGCATCATTCATAAGTGTTTTTACGCTCACAAACACTTTAAATGAGAGTTATGTTAGTCATTTCATCATTTACTTATTTAAGTGTTTATGAGTGTAAAAACACGTATCATTTGTGCTTTTAATTAGCTACACACTATTTTTTCTATGAACTGATGCCAAGCAGTAAGTACTCCAGCCTTTTTAGAACGACTAAGTTTACGCTAAATAAAATATCATAAAAGAAAGTATTTGAATTTCATCTTGCTTTTCATGCCTTTCAATTCCATATTAACAAACCAATATATATATCAATGGCCATACGATCTTTTTAAAACATAGAAACTTTAGAAAGAAAAAGAGTTTCTACTCATCAAGAAACCGAACCTGATAGGTCTGAACCTGTCGGACAGTCGAGACATTTGACTGAGCTTTTCAAGAGATGACCTCTCGAGAACTCGAACATCGAAAGAGCCAATGCGAATAAAAACATTCGAGCTATGATCATCTTTGGAGCCATTTAACTAAACCACAACACAAACTTAAAAATTAAATATGTAAAGCTAAATAAGAGTTTGAGGAGCAGTTATAGTAAATAGATAACAAGGGGTAGAAATATTTATAAGGGAAAAGATATGATGATAATAAATAGTAAAGGGACCCAAAGCCAACAGGAGTAGTTGGAGTTATAAATATGTGGAATGAATTTACAAACCATGGAACCAACAACTTCTTTATGAAAAAAGTTAATTTTCATTCTTTTTAGTCCTTAAGGCATATATATATATATATATATATATATATATATATATATATATATATATATATTTGTATATAAATTAGCAAGAAGCATTTCCTTGTGCAGTACTTTCCAAGTTTCTACAAAATTAATTCGTAACGTATGTCCACGGGCATCGATCGATCGGTTATCACACATTATTATCAGGTATTCGATCACACTAAAATCTAAAAATTATATACTTTTTGTAACATCAAATGTGTGCACATAGACAAATTAAAAAACAAATTTTTAAAAAATTTAAAAAAGCACCGTGATGATAGAATAGAAGTCTATAAGATTCTCTATACTCTTGGTGACTAAAATGTTGATGATCACTTAATAACAAACTATCACTTGAGTGTCATATATAACATTTGAGTACCACGTCGTCCCCTAGAAGTATTTTAGTTTTTTTTTTATATATATATTATTGTCAATGGAGTGTGTAGTCATGAGTAATTTATAACCTTTTAATCAAATCCAAATTTATTTCTGACAGTATTAAATAATTATTCTTGGTCAAACTTTTAGACATGAAAATAGGAAGAGTAGAAGACAACGTACTTATAATTATTAACAAACCCCTTCTCTTTTTTTTTGATGTTTTTAATTTATGTGATGACTTTTATGTTCTTTCATAAATTCTTGCATGTACAAAATCATAAATAATACATTAACATAAAAATGTATAATGTAAAATTATTGATACATTATTAAGAGTATGTACACATTGAATGTTAAAAATAGAGTCCCCGACAACATGACAGTCTTACAAAGTTATGATATATACTTTTTAAATTATGAGATTTCTTGGTACAATATCAATTTACACATTGTAGTTTTATTGTTTGCTACGATATTTTAATCCGTAAGAGTTATTGGTCTTGAAATTGTTATATATGAATCTATTGATGCATGCTACAAATCAAATATGTAATTTTTCTATAAGACAAACATATACACACCATCTACATCGATCTATGTTTACAACAAGACTTGAAGCTCAACATTGTTGAGGGAGGAAAACTTTAATCACCTATTGATACTACTAGATCAAAGACCCTTTGAAAAGTATAATAGAAAAATTCTATTTATAAGTGACGTAGACAGTATAGCAACCTAGCAGTGGTATCATACTATTATCTATTTATCATAGTCAATTTTTATTTAGTTAATTTTTTACAATGTAATTAAATTTATTGGTGACTTATAAACTTAACTTTTTCGGATTTCTTAATTTATTTTAATTTTTTTGGTTAGTTGGTTTTCCAGTATTTATATACTAGATTTAATCTATGTCATTCTGTCTTATATACAAATTGGTTTAAAAATAATAAACATTAAACATTAAAAAAATATTAAATAATTATAAAACATAAAAAATTAAGAATTTAAAAAAATGGTGACAAACAGTGTCAACACTAAGCTAGACCAGCAGTGGAAGTGTCGACGCGAGGGAGGACATATGTGATAACAGAATTATGGTATCATGATATAAAGAGACGCGATTGTATTTTTTATATAAGTCGTTGATCATTATAGTTATAATTATAAGCAATAAGGTCAAATATTTATTTTATTAGAATTAAAAGAAATTTAAAATGGATATAAAATATTTTAAAATGATAAAACTAAGAATTTTGTTAAATATGATATTTGGAAATGTTATAAGAGATAAATATTATATTTAAAAATTATGTGGACAAATACAATATTTGAAGGTTTAAAAAGAACATATATGAAATTATCTATAATAATTCTGATTCAAATTTAAGAACCATGACTTGCAAAAGTTAAAATCAAATTGATCTTTTAATTTAAATTAATTGTTGAGATTTAACTTAATCAAAATAAACAGTTAAAATTATCCAATAAAAACAATCTAAATTAGTCTTTTATTTATATTTAGAGAATGACTTGGTTAGTAAATATTTTGTCTTCTAATCATGTGTTTGGTCCATTTTTGATATAATAGAAAAGGAATTAACAACACATGCATGCAAATGAGTCCGTCAACTTTCTGGTGCCGCACTTGATTGAAGAAGTAGTCTTTCAGGTGAACCTTTACCTTTACTTTTACCTACCTACGTCCATACTCACTTTTATATGTTTGGGTCACAAAAATTATGTGTACGTTTCATACAACAACAAAAGTAAACACATATAATATTATTCCTTTTCATTTACATTATTTGTATTCGATCTACAACATCGATCATTCATAGTGTAAAACTTAAAATTAAAGTTTCGTTTTTCATACTATCATGGCAGTGTTGAACGGCGATGGTGGTGGAGTTCCTCGTCGTTAGGACAGATGATCGGGAGATGGCGCCCCCAAATATTGGTTCTTCGGTGTTGAACCACCGTTGCCTACCCTAAACTTGAGAAGGTAGGAGAGATAGAAGGAAAACGTGAGAGATCGGACGACTGTGACATATATGAGAACCGGATGATCGGCAAGGAGAGGGTGCAAGTCACCTTCCTAAAACCGCATGCCCCTTGAATTTAAAAGTTTTTATCTTAAATTCATGCGAGCTAGCACACACAAATATTATCAAATAAAAAAATATATGTAAGAAGTGCAAAAATACTAATTAAAAATAACACTTGTTAAAACAAACATTGTCACATGTTAAAAATTGTACTGTTAATATGTATGATTCGAAGATTTCTCAAGGATCGTGATGAAAGAAGAATTTAGTTAAACATTTTGACAAAGAAATCTAATTAAAATTTTTACCTTATAACACTATTTCAATATTTTTTTTAAGTTCTAATGGAACATTTTGGTTGGTTGCTTAATTATGCATATGTTAACATATTAAATGTTAACTTAAATGAGCTATTTGTTCTTGAGTTTAAGGAGAATTCGGCTTCATTATCTTCTGAAACAGTTTGGTTAAAACCCGTTCCCTCTAAAATGAATATCGTAGTTTGGAGACTAAAACAAAAGAAGCTTCCTACTTTATGTAATCTTTATGTTAGGGTATCTCAATTGATTCATTGGTGTGCTATCTATGCAAATCAAGCCCCGAAGCTGAAGAACATATCTTTGGGCAGTGTAAAGTTTTTCGATCTCTTCTGGATATGATCGATAAGTGGTGGGGTGCGGACACATCCAGAGTTATATCGAATGAGTCATTACTCTCACGGGGTTCTAATTTGGGATATAAGGGGAAAGTTTTGGAACCTTTTAATACTATGATTTTCATGCTTTGTTGGGTTACATGGAAGTTGCAAAACATCCTTGCTTTTCCTTTAAAGGTGAAAACTTCAATTCATTGGTTGGGTATGGTTCAAAGTTTGTCTTTGTTTTGGCTTAACACTAGAGGGATCTCAAGTAGGAACCTATACCGGGTTGGTTGGTGTTGTAATCATATTATGAAACTCACTTTGTAATTGTTTTCTTGGCTTTTTCTAGCATCTTTCTAGATGTGTTTTTATAATAAAATATATTTATGCTTCAGTTTAAAAAAAAGTCTCCAAGTTGAATTTAAATTTGAAATAAACTCAATATGTCATTCCTCTGGTCATTTATGTATAAACCAGCATTACTCCTATACTATTAGGTCTATTTAAGACTAAAGGTATCTCTTATACTTACATTTCCTTCACCGTTAATTTTCTTTTTTTAAATGGTTAAACACACACACCTAACCTAAGTTCCTTCTTACTATAAGCTTTCATCGGTTAAATTTATTCATCTTTCCCTTATAAGTTCCATTCTTTCTTCACCTACCCTTCATTTTTGCTACTTTAAGGGAAACAAGGGCTTTCTTTTTCTCTAGTTCATCACTCCTCTTCAAGCATCCATTTGAAACCCTTAATCAAAAGGCTTGTAGCTCTTAGCGGTATCAGGTGTTTGTGAAATGTGTCTTTTCTCAAGAGATTGAGGGTTCAAATCACATAGTGAACACTGGTATAGATTTAGGAACAGGGTTAGTGGACGTGTGCTTGCCGTTAAAAAACATCCATCTGAAACCCTTGGGTTGCATTTACCAGGAGTAAAAATTTCCGTTTTTCTTTGAAAAAAGGCGGAGTTTCGTTTTTTAAGAAAAATAGAGAACATGTTTAGATGAGGGAGTGAAGTTTTCATTTTTTAGTGAAGAATGGAAAACATATTTGAATGAAGTGTTTTCTTAAAAAAGTTGTTTGAAAAAGTGATAAAGTTTGGAAAATAGGAAACGGTAAAAAGTTAGAGAGTTTTCTATTTTCCTGTAAAAATGTGTAAGTGAATAACTTTAATTTTATTAGAAAAATTTTACAAAAAAATGAAGATTTTTCGGGAAGTAAAAGCGACTTTACTTCCTCAAAACTTCCTTTCCATGTTTGATTTTCTAACAATGGCTGATTCCTTTCTTGGTAAATTAACATCTCAATTCAACCAACTGACCGATCATGTGTTTCAGTCATTCCATTATTTATTTATTTATTTATTTATTTATTTATTAAAAGCAAATTAAGATCAAATTTAATTAAAAGAGAGACTGAAACACGACCCAACAGGCTCCTGGCCCAAACAAGTTAGTGGGCTGAATCCATCAACTGTTTAACCCATGTTATTTGCCTCTTTGGTTTCTCAAGCATTTCATAAATGTTAGTAGGTTTTTTCATATAGTTCAAGGAATGGATTTACAAATTTTAAAAATAAATTAGTTGTAACAAGTATTTTCCAAACTAAATACTTGCTCATGATTGACTCCTTACAATCTAGTATGTATGATTACAATGACGGATTCAAGAATTTTTTTTTCTACGTGGGACATCATTCATAAAAAATGGCAAGATGACTTAAGTACGAATCAAAACATATTCAAGTCAAAAGAGCTTGGTTAAACTGATTCGGTAGTCTAACAAAATCAAAATGCTAATTAATCCAACCAAATTAGCTTTAGCTTTTTCACAACTCACAACAAATTTGTGTAGTTTAAACGGAACTTAATACGCTAATTTCAGTTTAAGGAATTTCCTCAAAACTTTCTTCCCATGTTTGCTATTCTCGATCTTTTTCATCTTATCTTCTAACAATGGTCGACTCCCTTCTAAGAAAATTAACATCTCAATTTAACAAATGCATTCGCGAATATCAATTAATGTCCTTACATTTTACCCGTTTGACTATATATATTTGACCATGATTCACGTACGTACGTTCTTCAACCAAGTATGATAATGAAGCCAACTTTTATTTTGATTGTCCCATTTCAGTATGATACGGTCGTGAATGACCAAGATTCATCGTGATTGAATGGGTCGGTTTTGACCCCAAACCGAACTATAACCGATAATATCGGTTATGTGTTTTTCCAAACCAATAGGTATCTGTTTCTAATGGGGTGGTTAGTGGTTTGTGATAGCGAATCGATTTTCGTTATCGGTTTTATTGGTTAACCGTTATACTAAGTTAGGTCAAACTTAGCGCTTCGTTATTTCAGAATATGGGCTTGCTGCTTTATCCTCTCTGCTAGTCGCTGCCGGCATCATGCTCGCCGCCGTCGTCGCTAAAATCTTCACCATCATTTAGCACCCCGACCACCAACACTACCATCATCATAGATCTCGTTTTGGTTTGTTTACATTGTGTCTTCATCACCACACTCTGGAGTTTCAACACAACATAATCAACATTATTGAAGAATAGCATCACCATTATGCCTTGAAGTTCACCATAGTTTCTCTCCTATGAGTTCGTTTACTGCAAGTTTTTTTTTATATTTTTATTACTTTTTTATTTTTTAAAAAAGTATTTGTAGTGGTTCTAAAATATTATTTAAGATATGTATTTTTTTGTTCAAAAGTCAACATTTTAGGTTTAATTATATTGTTTCTAAGTTAATATAATTTATGGATACCGGATTACTAGATTTTTTGTTTTTATTTTTTTTTATGTATAAACAAACATACGTTGTATCATTTAGAGATATGGTTTCAGTTTTTTGTTTTTGAAAGTAATCCAATTGATTTTCTATGGTTATTTACTTTTTTCATTGCTGAAATTTTAAACAATGAATTTTTAGTAGGTTCATTGATTTAAGTAAATGGTTGACTCATCGGTAATTAAATAAGATATGTATTTGAGGTGTACAAATGTTTTTTTATTCTTTTTGTTCAATATCTGTGTTCACCAAAGTAAGAGATTTTTTGGAAAAGTGGTTATATAGTTTGTTCATTAATGAACCTCTAAAAGAATGAATTTTAAGTAGGTTCATTGATTTAAGTCATTAGTTGATTCATCAGTGATTAAATAAGAGGTTTAATTTTTTTATCTGGATCATTGGTGAATATTTGAAGAAAAAAAGTAGTTAACTATATTTGCTCATTAGTAAACATTCATTTTTGAAATATTTATTAGTGATGTTTTATTTAGATAATGACAATAAAAATTCATAAAAGAATTCAGTAGAAAAAAAAACCATAAAAAAAACATGAGAGAGAAAAAATATTAATTATGATTAATGTGAACCACAAGATAAAAAACAAATCAATTGCTGAAATTGCTTCTTGCACTTTTCGCATTAACTCTCCCACATATATATAAGTTTATTTGAGAACCATTCTTATTGAGAGTACCATTTGTAACTACCATTAACGCTCATTAATATGAGTATTTTGATCTTTTATGTATTTTTTCGACCGTGAATTGCGTCTAGATAAGCCGTCATTAAAGAGCGAGACTTGATTTTCTTAAAATACCCCTCACTAATGCATCATTAATGAGACATTAATGAGCTGTCATTTTTATTGGTTATTGATTTATTTTAATCGAGACAAGAGGTTTCCGCAATACTCGTAATTAAAACGGCTCTTAAATAGACCCTCCGATATATATATAGCAACATAAGAAGGAAATTTATAAAAAAAAATTATATATAAGTTTCTATAGGGTGGTTCATGCGAAAAGTATTTATTGTGCAAGAAATGTGAGACACCTTTACAACCCTCGGATAGTTGGATCAATTAATTATTGGCTACGATGAGACATGACATTTATATAATTAAATTACATTTTAAAATGTTTTTAAAACAAACAAAAGGGCAAAATTGGCAATTTACCCAAGCCAATATTATTACCCTATTCAACTTGTTTTAAATCCTCCCCTCTCTCCCTCGTAAAACCAAAACCTACTTTTCTGCTCTCTCTTTTACGGCCACGCACCGCCAACATCCCTATCTCCACCACCAAGCACTATCGTCGGCATCCCAATCTCCACCACCAAACACCACTGTCGTCCTTTCTTCTAGCTTTCTATTACAACCTAAGACCACTACTGATCATCCCAACCGCGCCTCCCCCGCCATCACATGTCGGTTGTGTTCGTCTTCTTTGTCGGTTGATGTGATGAGAATAAGAAGAAGATGATGATGATCCATTGCTCCATTGTCACTATTATGGTTCTCAAATAGCATAATGTTTGTCGGTTGAGGTGATAAGAAGTGGGAAAAGGTCGTCTGTTCAAAATAGATATTACTTCTTTTCAAATCAGAAATCGCAATTGATTTTTTATTTACTTGATATTATTTTTACTTTTGATCTTTTCCTAGGATCACCATTTTCAAATTAGATTTCTGATTTTTGTGTTTAACCTAAATCTTTGTTTTACTTTTGTTCAAATGGGATTGTAATAGATTTGTATATATTTATACTATAAAAATTTTATGTATGTTCATGGAATTATACAGAAGGAACACTATTTTTTTCAATTTCTAATGTTCTAGTTTTATTTTTATTTTATTCATTAGTGAACATTAGGAATTTTGGTCATTGAGTGTTTTTTCTTAAGTAAACAAGAAATTTTGGGTTATCTTTTATGCTTCCACTATGTATTTTTTTATATTTATGTTCACTAGTATCAATGTATTTAAACAAATAGAAGTTGGCCCTTTCAATTCCTTAAATTGTTGGTATTTAGAATCTTTTTGTTTATGCTATCATAAGTGAACAATGAATTCTAGGTTACTTGACTAGGAAATTTGGGTTTTCTTATGTGATGTCCATGGATGAACAAAAACACAAGTTGTTTGGGGGGGGAGGTGGGGGAGGAGAGAGATAGCCACTCCAAGACAAGAATCAAACTATCTTATTGAAATATATAAGATTTAATGTAACAAAAATATCATTTGTAATAGACTAGAAAAGTATAGTAACACCCAAGGTTCGATTACCCTTAACAAAGTGATAAATATATAAGTGTTATCTGAGTTATAAGTGGACATATGTGATTAGATGTGTTTATAAAACTAGAGGAGTTTAACCGTTGAAATCAAAGATAAATGAGGGACCATTTATGTAATTATGCAATAGATTTGGATATATAAACAAGAGCTCTTGCTTTCTTCCTATAAATCACACAAACATACAAACATACACATACGTACGTACCTACAAGCTGCCATATTCTCATTTCCAAGTTTTTATCAAGAAATCAGTAAATTTAGCATCGCTTAATCATCATCTCAGCACCTAGAGCATCGAGGTATGAAAGGTTTGCTCGGTTTTGAGTTATAGTGAGTTTCAATGGGTCAAATGGTTGAATCATTGTTTAGATAGTGAATAGATTAGAAATGGAAAATAGTTGAAAAAGGCAAAATTTGGTCACTGTGCAGAACAGATTCATGGCCCGTGTAGGGTGTTAGGCGGCGACAGGCCATGTAGGTATACATGTTTGTGTAGCATATGAGGTACACGGCCCATGTATAGGTACACAGCCTATGTAGCAACTTTTGGCAAGCGAACTCGGTCATATAGTGTTATGGTTGTCGGTCGTGTAGTGTATAGGGTACACGACCCGTGTATCCCCAGTTCAAATCAGAATGTGTTATTAATCATATGTTTTTATGTTATATGTATAGGATCGTGATTGGATATCTTATCAAGTGATACATTGCTTAATACGTAAACTGGTTATGAGGTGAGTCTTCTAGACTATTCTTCATATCCACAGCATGTGTGTTATTACATTGGAATAAATTCTTGTATAAATCATATATGTTGATTAGCATATTGCTCTGTGTGGTAGGACTCAAATTTAGTACAGTACTATGGCTCATGTTTGATGCCATGGGTCTAGAACTAGAGGCTGGAATGTTCCTGATATACGTGTTCTGTCTATATGTGATCCTATACATGTGTTTATATGATTGTCAGTCTGGCATACTTACTAAGCTCTCGTAGCTTATCAGATACTATTTTAAAATGTTTTGAAGGGCGTAAAAAGGACAATGGCAAAACTCCTATTTGACTACTGTTTTGATAAACCTTTTTGAAACTCTTAACACCTGGTTATGTATATGACAAGCTTTTGTACCAAACTTTGGTTGTAGATATGTGTGTATCTTTTGAGCAAACCGGTTTTAAACTTAGTATGCTTCCGATTTTCATGTAATCGGATGTGATTATTATCATGGTGTTTTAGATATGAGTATTAGTTTTATAAGGTGGGGTGTTACAAATATCTTAACATGTGTTGTTAAGATAAGACTTATAATTTTATGAAATCTTGTAGATTAGCAGTCAGCTCGTCATACTAAATGAGTCAGCTAAGCATTAGTTGATCATTCCGATGTTTAGCTAGCCAAGTACTTGATCAGATTTGATCAGCTAAGCAGTGTTAGTCACTTAGCTGAGTAAAAATATTTGAGCAATCATTTGTTCAGCCATAAGTATAATTACTTAAGTTAAAAGATTGAACATGTGTTGTTCTTTATAGCATTAGATCTTCTATTTGTAAAAGTATCAACACTTTTAGCCTTTCAAAGTAAAGCTAAAAGGATAGAACTTGAATCTGATGAAAGAAATTAAAGTTACTAAAGAAAGAAGATCTCAAAGATCTTGATCAAGTACAAAAGCATGACCGACAACAAACATGTTTAGGAAAGTTAAGATATTGAAGATTTTAAGGTTTACTTCTCCAAAATGTATTAAACTATACCTCAAATATTAATGTGTGTATCCATCTTCCAAAAATATTATTGTGTGTGTGTGTGTGTGTGTATATATATATATATATATATATATATATATATATATATATATATATTGGGGAGAGTTATTGTGAGAATGGGAGAATAAGTTTTAGCCATCAATTAAATGTTTATATATTAGATCTAACATACGTATATGTTGAATTAAAAATAACGAATCATTAAATATTAAGAGTCAACAAACTTTTAAAAAATTAACAAAATGTAATAGAAAATTGATATCGTCAAATTTAACTATATATTTTAAGCGATATCTGTTTTATGTTAGCCTGTTATTGTTCATAAATAAGTAAAGGACACTTAATTATCTTCATTTAGTGAATTACAGGTTAAAAAGGCGGATGATGGAAAGTTTTGAGCAAAAACTAGAAAAACTGAAGAAAATAAGAAAAGTTGTCCGCGCCGACACACCTGCACTGTTTTGATCATATCTCACTCATACGAACTCGGATTGAGGTGATTCAAAAGGCCACGGAAACTAGACTCAGAGGGCTACAAAATTACTTTTATGGTCAAAGTCTAAAAAAGCGATGTCGCGGCGCGACACCTTCAAGAATCGCGGCGCGACGGAGCTGTTCAAGATAAGGTCCAAAAGCTCGCCACGTGTCATCGCGGCGGCACAGTTGCTTGGGTCGCGGCGCGACGCGTTAGATCACGTCAGAATTCAATTTTTAAAAGAGTTTTGGATCGCGTCAAACGCACCCGTCGTGGCTCGACGCCCCTGTTTTCAGTTTTCTATATAAACGAACGTCCAGATCGATTTTGGGGAGAACAACCCAACATATACTACCCAAACTCTTCCAAAACACGTCTAAAAGTCATTCCAAGAGCTGTGGAGCATAATTTGAAGGATTGGAGCTTAATTTGAAGATTAAAGTGGCTAGAAATCTTTGCTTTTACGGTTTTATCATTCTTCCCTTGTTTCTAATGTTTATTTATTACTTTCAGAAGCTTGATATGATTGTTATTGGCTACTTTTCTTCTTTTCCTCACTAGAGGAGATGATACTTTGTAAATATGTTTGATTTTCATTGATTAGAACATGTTTTCATCTCATAATTTGTCTTATAAGCTTACCAATGATCCATATGTGTTAAAGATCTGTTTTTTTATTGTTTATATTCTGAGTTTATAAAAATTAGAGGACCAATCTATTTTTATAGCTTTTATCATGATTAATTAAGATCAATAATTAATCTTGACTAGTGATTGATCATATCCTAGGCTTAGATAATCAAGAATGAAACTTTAATGTGTATGCTTGGCATGTAATGACCTTTATTTGTCAATTTAACAATTTAATAACCAAAACAATTGTTAAAGATGGAGTCTTGCTTGACACATCTAATTATGCACTTAAACGATTTCTTGACCATAGAATTAAATAAATGCATGATTATAGGGTTATAACTCGGACCAAGAGTCTATACATTATAGAAATCGGTATGAGATGAAACAAATGTTCATTGCACGATTAATTGGAAATTAAATATTTTGAAAAAGTAGAAATCGAATCTAGGGAGGGAAAGCTTCAATTTGATAAGTTTAATCAATAAAAATCTTTGCTTTTGTCGTTTTTGGTTTGCTTTTGAGTGTTTGCTTGTGTTAGGAGTGATTTTAGATAATAAAGTTTGAATCTTTATTGATAAGATTCTAAATTCCCCCTTTTTAGTTGTTTTAATTAGTTTAATATTTGATTAGTATAGTTATATTCAAAATCATACCCGTTCCCCTTGTGTTCGACACCCGTACTTATTTACTATTCTACGATACGATTAGGTTCTCTTGCCTATTTGTGTTGTAGTCGTGCTAAATAATTCGGATTTTATAAATTTAAAACTAGTACGTTACATGCACATCAAAAATATACACAATAACATTTTTAAAAGATAGATACATACATTAACATTTAAGGTATAATTAAATACATTTAAAGAAGTAAACTCAAGATTTTATAAATGATAAAAAATGCCAACATTAAAAAGGAAGTTGTGCTGCTAAAGACAAAAAAATATGGGATATATATTTAAGTAATATTGCTAGTGGGATGCACTATTCATAAAGTAATATTATTTGATTAAGAATCCGATTAAAATAATATATATTTCGACTCCCACTAACTTTATCATTTAAATATTATATTTTCTATATCAACCTTATCTTCCAATCGGGCTATATCACCGTCTATAAATACGCAAGTAATCTTCATTGTTGATACATGACTTAGACTTACAAGAAAACCGACTGCAACTTCACACAAGCAATTAGAGCTATCATTTTTAGAAGTCTTCAAACTTGTTTGTGTATTGACCACATTGAGACATTAGTTGTCTTTGGCATTATATAGTCTATGTGTTAGGCTAAACTTGTTATCATCTTTTATAGTGCGAGGAATTCTACATCATAACACTTGTAATTCTTAATAAATAATCAATAAGAATTATATTAAAAGAAATTGCTTGTTCAATAAGTTTAAAACCAAAAGTTTATATTCAATCCCCTATTTATAAATATTTTATTGTTTTAGTATCTAATCTGGGACTAACACAAGTAATGATCAATTAATTGTGGCAAATTTTGTATTTTCTTTTTTATTATTATTCTGTAGTGAAACAAGTATAAAATTTTGTTATTTATTACTAGTTCACTAGTGATCATAGTATGACATTGGATAATAAAAACTGACAGAATAAACAAAAAAATATATGAATAATCAAAAGTTTATTATATTATACTATCTATCAATTTGCTACCTAATCTTGTAATTTATCATGAGATTTTTAAGGTCAATATTATAATTTACCATAAAACCTTGAGAAGTTGAAGTTCTCATGATATTTTAATGGTTAAAGTAGTCCTTTTACATACCTCACCATTAAATCATATATATATATGTATATGTATATGTATATATATATGTATATATACATATACATATATATGGGAAAGTTCAAACGAGAACTATTTTTCGTACGAGAACTGCGAGAATCAATCTTGGCCGTTCATTTTGGATGATAGAATTCATGGATGAAGAGCGTGGGGGATTGAGTGTGATAGAATGCATGTAAGGAATTCATGGGTGGGCAATCCAATTGAAGGAGAGGGAATTGAACGGCTAAGATTGGTTCTCGTACGAAAAACAGTTCTCGTTTGAACTTTTGTCTATTTATATATATCGGGGAGAGTTACTGTGAGAACGGGAGAATAAATTTTAGCCATCAATTAAATATTTATATATTAGATCTAACGGTTACAATTCACCCGTTGTAATTCATGGTATTGGGCGTTGGGGAGTTCAAAAGAAAATGAAAGGAGGAGTGAAATATGAAGTGTTTTTTGGTTTCATTTCAAAATATTCTAAACTGTTAGGATCGCAACCAGGAAACCGACCAACGATATTGTCCACTTTGGGTTTACCCCTCACGGCTTTAAAACACGTCAATAGGTAAGAGTAAGATTCCCCCTACTTAAACCATCGACTACGCAATGGATGGACATTTTAATTAGATACATCATGAAAGTCCAAGCTTGAACCATTAGCCACTTAATAGACGTAAAGTTTAGATATAACATGGATGATACTAGTTCGAATACTTGTTAATCATCTATCAATGAAAATAATTAGTGTTAAAATACCTTTTTTTTTAATATTGATGTTAAAAAAGAAACGGAATTCTCTTTACTATTGTTGATTAGTGATCAAATTATATATTCCATATAATAAAAGCATTTACAACTTTTACATTTTGAGAAAAAGAATAAAAACCAAGGTTTGATTGGAGCATTTGGCTTTAAAGCATTTGCTCCGGGTTCTACTCATGGCATAAGCAGGCAGCCTTTTTATTTTATTTTTTAAATTTTCAAACTCTTTTTTGTTATCCTTTACTTTCCTTTCTCTATTAATTAAAAAATATATATATTCCCTTTCAGATTTCCTTTTTAAAAGTTCTATTTCAGGTCGTTTACTTCTCAATATTTTCTTTCTCTTTAGATTATTAATTATAATAATCAAATTACTATTTGGTTATATTTACTTTAAATTTTTTTTAGCAATTTCAGACATAGTATTTCTTTCTTAGTTATTCTATTTATTTTTTTTGGTTTTAGTTCCAGATCAACCTTTTTGTTTTTTTATCAGTTTATTTAGATAAAAATTATTCTTTTCATTTAAATTGTTATTTCTATAACTACAAATTATTGCAAATAAGTCACATGCCAGTTCAATTTTAATGTGATTTAAATTATATATATAATTATATCTGAATAAGTTCAACTACTAGATAATAATTTATAAATTGCTTCATAAAAACAAATTGATAAATCAAAATCAACATAAATAAAAGTTTCATGTCTTAGTAAAAAATTATACTTTAAAACACAAATATAAAAAATAAAAATTTCTTTCGGTCACGAACCACGGGCTGTAAAACTTCTAGTAAATAAATAATTATTCAATTGAAAATATATAATGTAACTTGGTGACCAACCAAGAATCCAAGATCCAATTAGAATGGACGTAAAAGATAACGTACGTATATGTTGAATTAAAAAATCGAATCATTAAATATTAAAAGTTAACAAAGAGGTGTGTTTATTAAAGTTTATATAAAAAATATAGTACTAAAATTTTAATATTCAATCACAAGTGATTCAGTATACAATTACATGTGAATTACGAAAATACCACTCCGTCCAAATTTTAACATGTAATCTGGACCATTAATTCTATTGATTCAAAGACTAAAATTAGTCTATTACAACTATAAATTACATATGAACTATATTGAACATTGTTCACAAAATATAATAGAAAATAAAGAAATTATCAAATTTAAATTAACAGTGATTTAATTACAATGAATATAAAAAACACATAACTTACCTTTTCATCACGATCTTGATTCGTAAAATCTACGGGTTAAAAATATTTCTCGTACTTTTTATAAAAATTAAACTTCTCGCATAAGCCATCTTCTAAATATATAGAAGTAAAACTATAATTATTAAATGGGTTAGTCTACATCATAATCAATATTGTTCTTATTATTTAAAGTATTAAAAATTATATATTCTGTTTATGATTTTTATTATTTATTAGTTTATTATTATTATGGTTAGTGAAGAAATACCCATATATATGAATAAACTCTCGCTTCTAAACTAGTCTACCACACTAAGTACTTGTCAATTCTAAATTTTCTTCTCTATCAGATTCTATGTCAGACCTTGTATTCAGAGATGAACGTTTTCGTCTTCTCGTGGTGTCAACTAATATAGAATCCCCCTTCCTTTTTATTTGAACGGCGAGTTAGTTGTTAGTGGGATGAATCCACAGTAACATCTATAAAGGACAGTATGTGAACCCCAATCCCCCTTCCTAACGGGTGTCGTCGGTTGCCTCCTCTTGACGTGTCCTTACTAACGTAGTTTTTCCTCTCACCTTGTGAATAATAGATGTCACTACTAATTTAGATCTTAAAACTTCAACTTGAATTATATATATACACACATATATAATTAGCTTTTTTACCGTCTCTTCTTTTTCCTCTATCCTGTATGATCTTGAAATGGCTTTCTTTCTCTTTTAATTTCCCCTCTCTTATTTGCTTCTCATTCAGGCGGTATATTCTATATATATACCATGTTGAGAAAGCGAGAATACTTCAATTTGCGGTTATCTAGTGGGCAATGGTGTTTGGGTGTGGTACGTACGTTCTCTTGGAGTTGTATTATATAATTAATTATTATAAGTGTATTATACTATTTTGATATTTGTCACTTGCACACGTACAATATGTTGAAGCACATATATATATATAGCAGCCTTCATGCAACCTTTATAATCAACTAACAACTTAGCTAGTCAGGATGTTAACGTGGATGAAACTTTCAACGAAGAAAAGTTTTGGGTCGTTAGCTGGCCACGATTGAAACAATTACGATCTTCGTAATGAAATTTCAACAAATTAATAACGTACTATAAAATAATCACTAGATTATATATATATATGGGCAATAGCATGCATTAATTAGATGATCGATGGCTTCGACTCCCATTTTAACCACTCTTGAACAGTCCGGAGTCGCACCACCTCCAGGCACCGTAGCCGATATCTCGTTGCCACTCGCCTTCTTCGACATCATTTACCTTCTCCGGCCTCCGATTCACTTCCTTTTCTTCTATGAACTCCCACTCACTTCAACTCAATTCATCGAAACCATTGTTCCCAATCTTAAACACTCCTTATCAACCACCCTCAAACATTTTCCCCCTTATGCTGGTAACTTAATCATGTTTCCTACTCGTACTAGAAAACCCGAGATTCGTTATGTCCAAGGAGATTCTGTTAATGTTACGTTTGCAGAAAGTAATATTGATTTTGATGATCTCACCGGTTACCAACCTCGTAAGAGTGATAAGTTTTACCATCTCATACCTCCGCTCGGAGATCTTGATAAAACATCTGATTACGCAAAGATCCCAGTTTTCTCTCTCCAAGTTACAGTTTTTCCAAACAGTGGCATTTCTATTGGAATGAATATTCATCATACCCTCGTTGATGCTACCACTCAGTTCAGTTTCTTGAAAGCATGGACATCGATTGCTCGATCGGGTAAAGATGAGTTTTTTCTAGCGAATGGAACTTTGCCGATTTATGAAAGAGTGGAAAACCCTAAACTAGATGAAGTATTTCTAAACCGTACAAAAGTCGAAACCTTTTTTAATAAAGATTATCAAATTCCACACCTTTCGGGTACAAGCGATAAAGTTCGAGCCACGTTTGTCTTGCGACGAACCCTAATCAATGAGTTGAAGAAACGGGTTTTAACCCAACTGCCAACATTACCTTACGTATCATCTTTTACGGTTGCATGTGCTTATACATGGTGTTGCATCGCGAAATCGCGTGACGATGAGCGAGAAGCGTTTTTGATACCCCTTGATTGTCGGACACGTATGGATCCTCCCATTCCAGATGGATACTTCGGAAACTGTATTTGGGGGAGTGTAGCGATTGCAGACGCTATCGTTTTAACCGGAAAAGATGGATTCCTAACTGCTGCTAAGCTGATCGGAGAGAGTCTACATAAAACGTTAACCGATAAAGATGGTATTGTGAACGATAAAGAGTTGGCAGGAGATCTGTTTTCGGGCGAGAAGCCAGTAACAATGATATCGATCGCCGGAACTCCAAAGCTTAAACTTTACGAGGTGGATTTCGGATGGGGGAGACCCAAGAAGCTTGAAAGGATATCGCTGGATTATGGTAATTCAATATCTATTGACGCCGGCAAAGAATCCGACCAAGATATGGAGATTGGAGTCTGTCTTACGGCTACCCAGATGCAGGATTTTATCCGAATGTTCAACCAAGGTCTAGAACCCAACATTTAGATTTAATCAATTTATATCCATTTTGTTTTATGTCTTGTTTTTCTTTGTTCTTTGTTCTTTGTTCTTTCTTCATATATGCACCATTGAAAAGTCTTAAGTAAGCTTTGTTGGATATATCAAAGAGTAACTTTTGAGTAAATTTTCAGAATCTCAATTAATAAACAAACCAAGATACATATTTATAATCAATGTTTTGAAAACCGGACAGGATATTAAACCATCACCCTACTATTTATAATCAATTTTCAGAATTTCAATGTTTTGAAAACCGGTCGGATCGGTCCAATCGGTTGAACCGAAAGAAAAAATCGGATGATGTCATAACTATTTAAAACAAAATATATATACTGATTTATAAAAATACACTCTCATAAAACATATAAAAAATAAAATAATTCTTGAAATATAAGAATTATTGTTTATAGCTACTTATATGTTACTAGCTATAAGTTATAATAATTGAAAGATGAGAATTATTGTTATTGAACATTCAAACTTTTACTACTTCATTTAAATGAGCCTTACGATCGGAAAACAGTAGAATTTCAAGCAAATTTTCGGTTTGACAGTTCACCGGTTCTTTGATAACCGGCCGGTTTTTCTAAGAACGGTTTTCCAGATTGTTTTAGACTGTAGGCATGTTTGGTTTCCGGTTGTACTAGTCTGACCAGCTGGCCTGGTCCGGTTTTGAAAACACTATTTATAATAGAAATGCAAGAGTAACTAAAGCTAGACACATCACTCCAATCCTTCCTAAAATCAAGCAAACAAGCCATAATAGAGTAACAGTGTGAAGACATGTGGACATGGCTACATCACCCTTCATAATTCATGCAATAGACAACTCACATTTCCTGCATAAAACTCTTCAGAAAGCTCCGCCAACTTTCACTTTAATGCTTCCTTGGACTTGTGGCAGAAACAAACAATAAACCCGACCCTTGCGCTATGACTTGGTATAAATGATTAACCAACAAGCTTGACTATGAATAGTCGATGCAAAATTTTCTATTTCCTATCCGTTTACTTTTGACAATGGGTATGTTTGGCGGGAGCTTAAAAGCTGGAGCTTTTAGTTTTTAAAAAATAAGTTTCACTAACTCTGTTTGGTTGCAGGAGCTTGAGTTTTTATTTTTAAAAAATAAGGTTCAAAAAGCTTCAAAATGAAAAGCTACTTCAAGTAGCTTTTAGAAGCTGTTGAGAGCTTGTAAAACGCAAATTACATAAATAACCTTTGATTAACTTTGTTTCTTATTTAAATGTTTATTTCTGTGTGCTTTTCTGTCTTTTTACATTTTTAAGCTATAGCTACAGCTACTTTGCCAAACACTTTCGTACAAATAAAACTTCAGCTTTCGGCTTTAAATAAAAGCTTCAGCTCTATCTACTAAAAGCTCAAGCCCCATCTTCAGCTTTTAGCTAGTTACGCCAAACATACCCAATGTTTATATATATATTTAATTAAAAAGCTAATTGGAAGCGTGTTAGTGTGCGACATTGACACCTCGTACCTGAATCAATTTTTTAAGAAAGAATTACATATCATAACATTTATACACTTTTGAGTAGTTTCTGGATCCTATATTTTCCTCATTTCGGTTTTTAGTTCTATCAGGTTTGGCATTTACTCGAAATCAAACCGGAAATTGAAAAGGTATTTAATTTAACTGAAAAACCGGAACCGAAACCGATTAACATTATGATTCAGTTTTCGATCCAAACTTTTAAAAAAATTCGGTTTCATTTTTTATTCAAGTTTGGTCCGATTCAAGCAGGCTGGGAAACTTATTAGATTAATTGAACAAAACTCTTCATAACCTAATTTTGTATTTCAATGTACATTTTAATATATATCCTATGAAGATGTAAACCATCTGAAATTCTTGCCAACTATATATGATTGTAAAGCTATGGGAAAGAGGCGTGACGACAATGCATGGTTTAAATTAAACTAGATTAAATGTGGTTGATTTATAAAGATAATAAATAATTATAAAATGTAAAAAATAAGAGTTTGAAAAATGGTGACAAATAGTGTCAACATCTACACAAGGCGGTGGAAGTAACGACGCGAAAGGAAGGGTAGACGTGATGGCAGAAACTTGGTATTATAATACCAAGTGAGGTGATTATATTTTTATACAAGTTATCGATTATTATTTATTACAAGTAAAAGCAATAAGGTCAAATATTATTGGTTATAGTTAAAAACGAATTCAAATTTGATTATAAAATATTTTAAAACTATAAAACTAATAAATTTTGTTAAATATTATATTTTAAAATGTTGTAAATAATAAATATAGTATTTATAAATTATGGTAGACATATACAATATTTTTAAGATTAAAAAAAACATATGAAATTATCTTTAATAACTTTGATTTAATTAAAAAACTTTAACTCTTAATAAAATATTGCCTTCCAAAAAAAAACTTTAACTCTTAAAAGTCAAATTCAAATTAAATTCTTAATTTAAATGTATGGTTAAGATTTAATTTTATAAAAAATAAATGAATATAATTGTCTAATAAAAATAATAAAGGGTATGTTTGACGAAATAAGTTAGAGCTGAAGCTGGTTAATTGATAATCACAAGTCAAATTCATAAGATACTTGAAACGATTTTTATTTTAGGTGAATATAAGAGATTATATTTTTAATAATCTCTTTAAAATTTTAACATCCGAACAAAATTAAAAAACTAAAGATTATAAAAATTAAAATTTCAAACCCCTGTAAAGTATAAACCTATTCCACAACACACTCGGGATATGATTAGTTGAGATTTTTTAACCCTTGCCGTTCAAACGAAAAAATAAAATAAAATTCAACCCTTTGTTCATTCATAGAATTAAATAATTTAATATTGATGATTGACTCTTCTACTGTCCACTTGCAAAGCAGAGTTGTTACCTTGTCTATTGGTAATATACCAAATTAAAAATGAAGCAAGGGCCTGATTATTTGATGATTAATGAAATTATTTAGCGCTGAATTCTGAATTATTCAGGATTTAGTGTGTTTGATTGTTGTTTCTGAATAAAAACCGTGTTGAATGATTCAACATAATGTTGCTGAATCATTCTACCTTAAAGTGCATTTTAAATCATTAAGCATCAAGTATTTTTACCCTAATACTCCTTCTTTCATACTTTATCTTGTTAAACAATCATAACTTATAATATAAACTATTAAGGTTAAAATGATAATTTGCATCATTCAGATTATCATTCATTCAGAACCTTTATCAAACAGCATGTCACATTTAGAGGCAGATTCATTCAGAGCTTTTGAATTATTCAGTGCTTAATCATTCTGTTTTAACAAACAGCCTCTAAGTAAACTTTTAACATAAATAATAATTAACACAAACTTGTGAATTAATAAATTTTTATTAAGACAATTACTTTTTATTATAAATGACAAAATTTTGTTTATACAGAATAATCATCTCCCAACTAATTAATAGTTTATGTTACATTGTAAAATTTGCATTTTAAAATAATGATATGACGTTTTTCCCTTTGATTTTGACAACTTTTGTATTTTGTTAATTAGTTGAGGGTTTAAATTTTAAATCAATTGAAAACAAAGTGATAGCATTTGTTCGTGAAATATGATCAACTATTCAATTCTCTGGAATTGGTAACATGATCACTTTTTAATTAGATGATGGCTTCACCTTCCATTTTTAATCTTCAATATATATTTAAAATTAAAAGAGTTATAATATTATTATTTTATTTAAATTTTATTTTACTAATCATATCTCCTAAATATATATTTAGATGATTTATTTTGTTAATACTTAAATATGTTAACAAAAATATTTAAAATCATTTGTTAGATACGTCTACCTATTTTCGAAGTTATTTATGTAACATGTATACCAATTGGATTAAATTAAAAAATTCAAATTTGATTATAAATATGTGCTATAAAAAATTTGACGATGATGTTATGTCTGGATTTCTAATTTCTATTAGATTCACAATTGTGTATACTATATTGTTAGTACCCTTTAACACCATAAACATTTAACATTTACATTGTTTATTATATATGCTAGTACTCTTTAACACTATAAATATTTAAAATTTATTTTAACCATCTCTTGTGTTTATACACCGGGTGTTTATATATATATATATATATATATATATATATATATATATATATATATATATATATATATATATATATATATATATTAAAACGGCTAAACGAAATGAAAACATTTTTGGCTGAATTCTTAGACCATATATATGGCATGCAATTCGGGTACCCAACCCGAATGAGATATCACTTTCCTCTTTCCAACCCAAAAGCTAATATAGTCTAACACAATCTTATTCATATATTTTATTTTATATGATAAGAGAGAGAATGAGGAGTAGAGAGGAGAGAGCTCGGGTTCACAAACTCGAAATTGATGAAAGAGAAGCCAACACAAAGTACTTGTATAGGTGTTTCCCTCCAACCCGATGAGCCCAAAGTGTTACCTGAGCCCTTCGAACGTGACCATATGAACAGTCTTAGAGCATCTCCAATCCATACTACTCTATAAGGGGGTGTTTGGTTCAAGTATTGTTTTTGAAGAGATTGGAATTTCAAATAGGATTGGTATTTGGTGGGATTTGTATTTAGTGGGATTTAAAATCTCATCTTGTGTTTGGTTCATATTTCTTAGCTGGGATTTCCACCACCACTAAACTCCATCAATAGCCAATGACGGCGGATGATGAACGACGGCAACGGCGGAAGACGAACGACGGCCGAAGACGAACGACGGTGGACGACGGCGACGGCGGACGACGAACGGACGATGGCGACAGCGACGGCGGACGACGAACGGACGACGGCGACAGCGACGACGGACGACGAGCGGACGATGGCGGACGACGAACGGACGACGGTGAACGACGACGGACGACGGCCAACGACGGCGGACGACGGCAGACGACGAACGAACGACGGAGGACGACGAACGAACGATGGACAACGGCAAACAAAGGCGGACGACGAACGGACGATGGCGAATGACGAACGACAGAGGACGACGAACAACGGTGAATGACGGCGGACGATGAACGACAGCGGACGACGGTGAACGACGGCAGATGACCAACGACGGAGACAACGGACGAACGACGGCGGATGACGAACGACAATGGATGACGAACGACAACGGACGATGAACGACGGCGACAACGAACGAACGACGGCGAATGACCAACGACGGCGACAACGAACGAACGACGGCGAATGACGAACGACGGCGACAACGAACGAACGACGGCGGACGACGAACGACGAAAAACACAGAATTTAGAAATCCCTCATCTGTGGGATTTGTATGTAATACCCACATTTTTAAAATGTACAAGAATATTTTAATGAATGTTATTGGCGATTTATGCACAACATGATTGGGAATTATTTAAGTGATGGACTTATGTCTTATATATATATATATGTGTGTGTGTGTGTGTGTGTTTGTTGTGGATGGAAATTATTAAGTAGTTTGGGCTTATGTATCACAATCCAATAAGAGTTAGGATTGTAAAATGGCCTTGAGACATGGAAATGGGCCTAGGCCCACAAAAAGGGTTTGAGAGTATATATAGAGGTTTAGGGCACAGCCTCCCACACAAGAGCCAAGTTACTGTTCCATTGAAAGGTTTTGTGTGTGTGTCTGTGTGATGGTGCCATTGAAGGAACGTGGAGGAGAGGAAGGGGGCTTCCATTGTTGGAAACTTGAGAGTTTTAGCAAAGAAATCATCAGGTAATGTTTCCCCATCACTTATGATCAAGTAGACATCATTTCTTGTTGTGTTTGAATGATTGGTTGAATGATTATAGTCTGGGGTTTTGGGTTTAGAGGGTTTAAGTAAAACCCAGGAAAAGTAGCTCACCAGGAACACCTTGAATGTTGATATAAAATGATTCTATGTTTAAAGAAAGGTTTTATATAAGTGGAGAAATGTTTTGCAACAAGTTTGAGTTCAATTGGTTGAGTTTTTAGAAAGCTTGATTATGGCTATGGAGTTTGGGTTTTTGCAAAGATGAACTTACAGTGAAGAAGGTGAGCCATGAGACAGTCACATGGACACCTGGGGGGTGCCATGCGACAGTCGCATGAGCCCAGGATGTGCCATGCGACTTTCAGTTGGGGTGTATGTGGTTCCATGCGACTTTCATATGCATTCCATGCGACTTTCATGTGTTGTTGTGAGTTCATGCGACTTTCATGTGTTGTTGTGAGTTCATGCGACTTTCAGTCCCAATGTATGTGCCATGCGACTTTCATGTGCATAAGTATCAGTTCATGCGACTTTCAGTCCCAGTGTATGTGCCATGCGACTTTCATGTGCATAAGTATCAGTTCATGCGACTTTCAGTCCCAGTGTATGTGCCATGCGACTTTCATGTGCATAAGTATCAGTTCATGCGACTTTCAGTCCCAGTGTATGTGTCATGCGACTTTCATGTGCATAAGTATCAGTTCATGCGACTTTCAGTCCCAGTGTATGTGCCATGCGACTTTCATGTGCATAAGTATCAGTTCATGCGACTTTCAGTCCCAGTGTATGTGCCATGCGACTTTCATGTGCATAAGTGTCGGTTCATGCGACTTTCAGGCCATGCATGCGTAGCATGTGACTTTTAGTGAGTAACAGTTAAATACAGTAGTAACCAATGTTTAAACTTGACCAGGTAACAGTCAGTTACAGAGCTAATCAAGGAGAGTCCTTCAGTAGGAACTAAATAGCTAAGACAGCTAATAGGTGAGTATTCTCACTTATAACTTAAATAGATTCCAGATACTATGTATGTATGTGATTAACAGATATGCATGAATGAATGAGTTATAGTTGATTGTACTTAGACCGTACACTTCGGTGTCGGGTATGTTAGACCGTACACTTCGGTGTCGGGTATGTTTAGACCGTTCACTCCGGTGACGGGTATGTTTAGACCGTACACTTCGGTGTCGGGTATGTTTAGACCGTACACTTCGGTGTCGGGTATGTTTAGACCGTTCACTCCGGTGACGGGTATGTTAGACCGTACACTACGGTGTCGGGTATGAGACCAGCACTCCGGTGCCGGGTATGTTAGACCGTTGTGACAACAACGGGTGAGACGAGACCATCCTAGTGACGGGTATGATGAGACCACTTACTACGGTAGTGGGTATGACTTGAGTAGTATGTGAACTATTTTGATTGTAAGTAGTATACTCGCTAAGCCTTGGGCTTACTGTTGTTGTTTCATATCTTTTCAGGTAAGGACCATGGCGGGGCTCCAGCACAGCGTTGATAGCTCTAATTCCAAGCTTCCGTAAATCTTTTAATATAGTTTTCAACAGCAATAGTTTCAATTATAGACAGTGAGAATGATTGTAACTTCATGGATTATAGGTGTTTATCCCGCGAACAATTTGTTGTGTAATTACGCTATTAATGATTTTGAATATCCTTATTGATGGAATTATGTTTTAAAAAAAAAATTTGGGACGTTACATTGTAAATACCATGGGGGGTGGGGGGATTTAGAAATCCCTCATTTGTGGGATTTCAAGGATTTCTAAGATTTGAAATCTCATCCCATTTTTACAAACCAAACACAAGATTTCTCAGGATTTGAAATCTCAATCTCAAAGATTCCCAGGAAATACCACGAACCAAACACCCCCTAAGAGTTTAATGAATTGTCACATCAGCATTCTACTATATATACAACTTTATCATTTAACCTCCACACTCCATTAAACTCTACATAGTTTAATGAATTTCCGTATCAGCATCATATATATATATATATATATATATATAATTTTATAAAAATATTTAGAGAATTATATTAAATTTCTGTTAAATTTGAGATTTATAAGAGACTTATATTAAATTTGCACCACTAAAAATTTTTAAAAATTAAAAAAAAAGTAAATAAGAAATTTATATTAATTTTGTGGGTTCCAACACTAATAAAATTAAAAAAAAGAATTATTAAAAAATAATAAGTAAAACCCACCCAATCTCATACAATTATCCTATCTTTATACAACTACACTATTATTAAACTCATCCCACATTTCATACAACTCTTATTAAACATTCTTACAACTCCTATACTCGCAATTGTAGGTAGAATGTAAGTCAAGGATTCAACCCTCATACTTATCATTTTCCTTTTCTTTAGGTGAAGCCTAGAAACATGCATTAAATTCCAAGCCTTTTTTCTAACAATTAGAATATTTCAATTATTGTTGGTCCAAAATAAAATTTATTCGTTCTCATTTTCTTTCTTTTGCACTTTTTTTTCTTTTTGATAAATAATTTATGGATATTTTATTTTAAGTTTAATCATTATGTTTTAAAATTGAGAAAAATTAAATATTTTAGAGGTTTTATTGTTTCAGTATTTTTTTCGTATATTTTAAACAAAAAGTTTGATTTTATGTTTTTGAATGAAAATGTTATTACACGTTTTTCTTTTTTCGTGAAAATCATTTTCAAATTTTATGTAGAACGTAATACTAAAAACAAAACCTGAATCGATATGAAAATGAACCTGATGAACAATAGTTTTTATATTTCGGTAATCCGTAATTTTTTATTTCTATTTTAATATATAAATTTTCAAATATATTTTGTTAATCCTTACTGTTTTTCAACATCGGTGTTTGAAGATTAGTTTATATATATAGATAAAGGATCGGATGCGAACACCTTCTTAAATGCGAACCTGCGAACTACAATAAACATGCATGTAATTTGCACTCCAATTTCATGAAAGTCAACTTTTGTAGGCGATTTTCAATATATATGTATTTATTATTATTATTATTATTATTATTATTATTATTATTATTATTATTATTATTATCATTATTATTATTATTATTATGTGTGTAAAAATAAGATGCAGTGATTTTATACTAGATGCAATGATTTTAAAAACAAGATGTATTGGTTCTTAAATGACAATCCATTTATTAATTCATGTACGATAAACTAGTTTTAAGAGAATTTCATGTTTTTTAGATATTATGCAATGATTTTAAGTTAAATGCAATGATTTTATAGACTAGATTCAGTGGTTTCTAGAGTTCTCATTTTAAGGGGTGTTCTCATTGGATCCTTGCCCTATATATATATATATATATATATATATATATATATATATATATATATATATATATATATATATATATAGGAAGCGGTTCAAACAATACTGTTTTTCGTACGGGAACTGTAAGAACCATTTCTAGCCATCATTTAATTTCCTGTCTTTTTTATTTAAATTAAAGAGGAAAGGGTAGTATGAACATTTTTATATTACCCCAACTTTTTTATAACTAATATATTCATCAAACGAAAAAGTGTTAAATTACGAAAAATATACCAAATTAACGAAAAAATTATGTTCTATAATTTGAGACCGATCTAGATATATATTTTTTGAAAAAAAAAGTCACGTTTATTGGGGTTTTTTTCGGTACAGCTCGACATGTGCACATGTGCATATCTACATCTCTGCTGAAAAAAACTAGGTGAATTTGTGTATATGCACATGTGCAAAATTTGCACATCTGCACATGTCGAGCTGTGCTGGAAAAAAAACCCAGCAAACACAAAAAAAGAATTTTGAAAAAAATATATTAAGATCGGTCTCAAATTAAAAAGCATAATTTTCTCGTTAATTTGGTATAGTTTTTGTAACTTAACACCTTTGCGATTGATGTATATATTAGTTTAAAAATTATGGAGGTAATGTAAAAATATCTAAATTGCCCTTAATTAATTAAGGATAAGTTTGATTAACTTAAGGTTATCCATTAACAACTCTTTAATCTCGACCCTTCATCTATTTGATCAATGGCTAAGATTGGTTCTCAGTATATATATATATATATATATATATATATATATATAAAGGGGAGGGTTCAAACGAAAACTGTTTTTCGTACGAGAACTGCGAGAACCAATCTTGACCGTTCATTTTGGATAATGGAATTCATGGATGAAGAGCATGGGGGAATTGAGTGTGGCATGGTGCGTGTAAAGAATTCATGGATGACCCTTCATCTATTTGATCATGTTGAAATGTACCTCGAATCCTTGGAAATCGTAGATGCCTTACAAGAAAATAACAATTGCTCTCCGATAGATAGAGCAAAGAAAAAAAATTTCCTCCACAAACATCTTGATAGTGATATCTATATGAAAATCCTTGAAAGGTTTAAAATTCCTGAAGCATTGAGTGTTGAACCCAAAGAGATGTATTCAATCAAATTACAAAGATCTTTATATGGGTTGAAACAATCTGGATGCATGTGATATAAACGTTTGAGTGATTAATTGGTAAGTAAAGGCTATACCAATAATACTATTTGTCCATCTGTCTTATTAAGAAAACAATATCTAGATTTGTGATTATAGTTGTTTATGTTGATGATTTAAACCTTATTGGAACACATAAAGAAATTAATGAATCAACTATGCTTTTAAAAAAGGAATTTGAAATGAAGTATCTTGAAAAAACCAAATACTATCTTGGTTTACAAATTGAGCATATGCATAATGGAATACTTGTCCATCAATCAAATTATAAAGAAATTTTTTTGAAACGTTTCAACATGGACAAAGCAGATCCATTAAGCACTCCAATGGTAGTTCGATCACTAAATGTTGAAAATGATTCATTTCGACCTCGTGAAGAAAATGAAGAGTTTCTTGGTCAAGAAGTATCATATCTCAGTGCAATTGAAGCTCTAATGTATCTTACGACTGTACTAGACCTGACATTTCATTTGCAGTTAATTTGTTAGCAAGATTTAGTTCAGCTCCTACAAAACGACATTGGAGCAGGATCAAAGACATTTTTCGATACCTTCGCGGAACTATTGATTTAGGTATATTCTATTCTAAATCGAAACAAGAGTTGGTTGGTTATACGGATACAGGTGATATCTCTGATCCTCATAAAGCTAAGTCTCAAACGGGATATGTTTTGATGTATTGAGGCATAGCTATTTCATGGCGCTATCAAAAGCAAACGCTTGTTGCAACATCTTCAAATCATGCTGAAGTCATTGCATTACATGAAACTAGCAAAGAGTGTGTGTGGCTAAGATCGATGACAAAACACATTTTGACTTCGTATGGACTAGAGGGGGAGAAAATCGGACTATGATTCACAAAGATAATACAGCTTGTGTTACACAATGAAAGAAGGGTATATAAACACCGACAGAAAAAAACATATACCACCAAGATTTTTCTCATATACTCAAGACTTGATAAAGGATAATCAGATTGAAATGAAATATGTTCAATCTAGTAATAATTCAGCAGATCTTTTCACGAAGTCACTCCCTACTGCAATATTCAAAAAACATGTTCACAATATTGGAATGTGTCATGTTCATCAGATGTGATAGATGTTTACATGAGGGGGAGTCAACTATACACCTCACTCTTTTTCCCATTGCTAAGGTTTTTATCCCACGGTTTTTCTTTAGCTACTTCAAAGTTGAACTCTGATTTGATAATGTGTCATCCAAGGGGGGAGTGTTATATATAAATATTGTAACACCGCCTTTGAAACCTTAAAATCAGATTAAATTTGAGTTTTCAAACTGCATGGGTCAGTTTGTAAATTGAATGTTTACCTGTTTGTTAACTTAACCAAATTTCAAAAACAATGCAGCGGAATTTAAAACAATAAACAAACCCAAGCCTATTAACTATTACAGTTTAAAAACACATGTTTGACGTATATACAAATATACAATACAAAAACTTGCCAATCATGCCAACCGGTGTTACTTTAATCTAAACCGGCCATTGTATATAATATACCAACAAGTAGTGTTCCTACAAAATCCTGTACAAAATCACAAGAGTCTCCGTCTCACCAGGCCTACCTATTCTTTGTCTGAAAAAGGGAAACAACAACAACATTAGCTATTTAAAATAGCTAGTGAATACAGACAGGTATGAGTACAATAAAGCAAGTCATGATTCAAGAATGAGCATTCAATGCTATCCTAACACATAGCGGTAATGATGACATGTCCAGCAGTGCTATATCTTGCCAGATAGCTAGTCCGGCTCAATAACAACCACCGGGGGAATCAAACACTGCCAACCGTGCTGGTTTCATCACCTAAGTGACTCCACCTGCTCGTTACGGAGCCATAGGCTCATTAGTCTTAGCCAATTAAGGCAGTCACCCCAAGAGTTTAAAGGAATGGCACTCGAGTACCATTAGTCCCGAACAATTGCCCGAAGGCCCCTGAGACCCAGCCGAAGCTGACCTTCCATACATATATGTCCGGACGTTCACATAGCTCATCATTAACCCTTTAAAGGGATCATAGCATGCATGCATTTACACAACACTTGTATTCATCAAATTATCACAATATATGTACATGTACTTAAATACATGTCTACCATATCATTTATCATGTCAATACTTGTTTTCTAATCTTATATGAATAAACATACAAGTCTATGGTACAATAAATAGCATACAAGGTTCATGTAACTCATTTAGCATTCAAACCTTCCTTTATAGCATTCATAGAAGCCGGTACTCATCTTGGTGCTTATAAACAACACAAATATGGACTCGGCTCTCCTTGATTGCTTAATTACCTATTGCATATATATATATATATATATATATAGAAGTTTATTTAGATTACCACACAACATGTACATGTACTATTATTCTAGTTTTAACCCCCCAAATATCCATTAAAGTGCTAAAAACGATCAAACCATAACCCATGTACCCAAAACATCGAACGAAAGCAAAACAGTGAGCTGCCCAGGACTTCACGGCGTGAACAGAGGGCAGTTCACGGCGTGAAGTCAGTCCAGACTAACGAACAACAGCTCTATTCTGCTGTGTTTCCATCCAAACCCAATTTCAAGCATTTCTTAATTATTTCCAGGTTATGTACTAAGTTTAGGGAATTATTTGGAGTCTATAAACATTAGCCTAACATGTTTTAACATAAGATTCAAGTTTGAATCATCAAATCACCATTAAAGACGGTCAAATTCTTGAAATTCAATCAAGTTAGCTTCTATAATTCATAACATGAGTTCTAAACTACTTATAGATGACTCTAAAACAGATTACAACTCACAAACTCAAGTTCTAATTGCTAATTTCGTTTGCCCCATTTATAACCTAGAACTTGGAATGAAGAACAAGGTTGAAGAAGCTTACTAGGAATGAGGAAGAAGATGAAGATGATGAAGAACAAGGTTGAAGAAACTCAAGTTCTAATTGCTAATTTCGTTTGCCCCAGCTTCAATTGATCCTTGATTTGAGCTTCCTCCTTCAAGAACAAGAGATGAAAGAAAACATAAGGTGTGTGTGTGTGTGTTTCTATTGGTGTGAATGTGTGTGTCTGAGATGAGTTAGCTGACTCATCTAATTGAGGACCGACTTATGGTCAAAATTATCCATAAGGAGGTATTTTGTTCCCCTTTTCAACATACAACACGACACTCGAATAACCGTTTCAACTAACGAGGATATTTTTGGAAATCTCGTTTGAAACCAGTTAATATTTTATCATTCTTATCTATTTTTATTACTATTTTTAATTTCACATTTAACTGACCAATAGCTAATTTCTATTAATACTTACAAATATATTTATATTTAATTCATTTAAATAAATTTACATACCAAATGGAGTGCACGAATGGGCCCGATTTGAGGATGTTACATATATATATATATATATATATATATATAACAATATGTGGATGAACACATTCTCAACACAAGTTATCTTTTGTCAACTTAACCATTAACACAATGTCTACTAATTAATGAAGGATGGTAAATCAATAGTGAATTTTGTAGTATAAATACCCCATCTTGTAATAAAGAAAATGCACCTCTTGTATAAACTTTTATAAGTTATACAATTTTCCTACTACTCCTACTTCCATTTCTCTCAAATTTCTAAGGTCGTTTTATTAATCTTGAGCTAATCGTTATTAAAATTATAACAGCTTTTACTTTTTAAGATTCAATTTCATGTTTACATCGTCCGTTCCCTGGCCATTTGGCCCACCACCGATTCACTAATCCACGATTCCTCTAAGGTTGAGTCTTATTCTCGTCGATCCATCATCAATTTACGAAGCCATGAATCCACGAAGGTCGAAGAGATAAAGGCGCAAGGCTGAAGGCATGGTTGTCGATCGATACATTGTCATCGTCGATTAATTCACAAAGCCTGACGGCATCGGCTATCGATCCATCAAGAACCAGAACTTAAAGACTCATGTTCGGTGGTCAATCGGTTGTAAGTTGTAACTTAAAGTTTGATTCCACCAGTTACACTTGTATAGCCTTGATTAAATTTATTCATAGTGTTTGAGTACTTAGATTTGGCCATCTATGGTAGATTCAAGGCCGTCTATATATACTTCTTCAACCTTGATTGGGTCTATTCATAGTGTTTTGAGTACTTAGATATCAAAGTGTTGGTATTCTTTAGATTTAATTTGCTGGTAGATTCTAGAGTGTTGTTATTCTTTTTGAGGAGATTGTTTAAACAATTATTGTTATTCTTTTTGGGTAGATTGTTGGTACTTGGTAGTCTAAAACGGTTTTTTTTTCAAATGTGGTTTACATAGTTAAAACAGAAAAGCAAACCGGATTAAAATTCGATTTTCAGTTCAGTTATACTATTTTTTAAACGGTTTTGGTTCGGTTACAATTTTGATCAAAAAAATAAAAAACTTTAAGGTTAGGAGTTTCATTCTTAGCAAGATCCCCAACTATTGAAGAAGTTTCTTTCTTTGCGCCTTTAAACCTAAAGGGAGTAATGGCATTTGAGTTGAGTTACTAGAGAGATAGTCTTGTTAGAAGGCTAGTAGTCACTCCAACATGAATAAATCAAACCGATTAAACCGAAAACCGAACCGTTAAACACCTCTATGCGCGGGCCCTAGTGAGATATATGGACGGTTTTGTAGGCAAGAAACTGTATCAATAATGATAGTTATTATCATTATTAAAAACCAAATCACATAGCGAATGATTAGAGCATGGGGTATACTCTCGGCATGCCTTCGGCATACCGAGTTGGAGCCCTAGTACCGAATGTAACACCACCCCCGAAGGGGCAGTACTGAAAAAGAAAAAAACAAATCGGCATTTGAAAGCCGAAGAGAGAGGAAGAGAGAAAAGAGGAGAAAGTAAAGATGAGACAGGAGAGAGAGTTTTTTTTAAATAAAAATCTTTTAATCATGCAAAGTGTGAGTATTACGAGGATTTAAGCGTCCTTGAAGCATGACATGGGTTAGGCTGATGTGGCTTGAAAGATGGGATGCTTCGGTAAGAGTACACCCCATGCTCTTAGTATAAATGTATAAAACAGGTCTTAAACCTAGAACAACAAAAAACCCAACAAATAATCAAACTTCCATTGTCAACTCTATCAATCTGCAGAAACCAGAACATCGTCAAGCCTACAAAAGTTCTTATCTGACAAATCAAATTAACCACTTTTTATCGAGCCTTTAAGTTTGAACAATTTCTTAAAGCTTACAAAAGAGAAAGAAAGACTATAATCAAGTAGCGTTGAGGATCTTAAGATCAAGGTGTGAAAACATCAACAAATAAATGTGTGCGCTTGTGGAGAGAGAGAGAGAGACAAATTTAATTTGTGTCCATGATTTTCATCAAATTTTATGTTTGGTCCTCAAGCTTAGGAATTTACACTTATATTCCCCTTCTTTTAAGTGTTGACGAAAGCTTGGTTCATATAAAGGTTTTAAAATGATTGATTTACCATTTTAAATTATTAATGCCCTTAATTTTTATTTTATCATATTACCTTGATTCTCTTCTCTCACCGCAGTGAATGTTACAGCTCTACGTCGCTTGCAGCCCCACACCAACCATCGCTGCAGATCGGCATCAATTGCTACTAGCTAGTAGGCACATCATACTCTCGGCTGTCATTCTATTTGAATTACTCTCTTTACCAACTTGTACCATATGATGTTATCTACTTATACATATTATGTATAAATAAAATTTTGATATGTACAAGTGAACTGCCTAATTAAAATAGGTTTAATCTAATTAATTCATTGTTGACATATGAATTTTAGGCATTCTCTCGCTTCTAATTTCTTATCTTTGAAGAAATCAAATATCTCAATAATCTTCTTATTAAAGCTACTTTTAATTAGCTGATATATATTTATTTTACACTTATGTTACTTATAGTGAAATATTTGTTTTCCCTTAACTTGAAATCTTTTTGATAATAGATGGAAGGTTTAAATATTATGAGAGATCCTTATTAATTTAAACCCGATTTCTTATTTTATATTTTAAATTAATTCTCATTAACTAAATCGAATTATTAATTTGATTGGCCATGATTTACGTACTTTCATATATAATATAATCCATTTATATATATACATATATTGAAAAGCTTATTTGAGAACCGCGAGAACCGATTTTAGCCGTCCAATTCTCACTCCTTCAATTGGATTGCCCACTAATGAATTCCTTACATGCACTTTGCCACACTCAATCCCCCACATTCTTCATCTATGAATTTCACTTACCAATTAAAGGATCAAGATTGGTTCTCGCAGTTTTCACAAATAATGGTTCTGAAATAAACTCTCCCCTATATATCTCTTCTAATATAAATACAAGACTAAGTTGCATCAATTTAATTAGAAAATCCTAACCATTCATTTAATTAAAATCAAATCCTAACCATTTATTTCGATCAAAATTGAAACTCAATTTTGACTTTAATTAGTCAAGCTTGAAAGTTATTTTGACTTTAAGTTGATGCAATTTAGTTTTTTATTTATACTAGCATAGTAACAGCGCAATGCAGCGGCTAGAAATAATTCCTACTCGATAACATGTTCATTTTTTATAGCGTAAGACTATTATATTCACACATTATAATGATATCGAACAATTTTAGTTCACAATATATTTATTTCTTTCTCCTTTTTTCATTTCTTTTATTTCTCTTTTCTTTATAACTCATTTATTTATTGGTATTTAAAACAAATTTTTTTAAAAAATAATGAAAAACAAAAAGAATATTAAATATACTATAAATTAAACTTTTTGTTTTGATTACACGAGTCATTTAAAAAATCCGGAAATGTCTATAATAACTAAATTAAAATGTGTTATATAATAAAATATTTAAACTATTATTTTTATAAAGATCCTTTTTATTTAGTTTTTAATTTGTATTTAATATCATATATGTTGAAAATTAATTTGCATTGACTTGACTTTCTTAAACATTATTTATTATGGAAGATTTAGTTATAAAAATGGTATTTAAGAATCTAATAAACTTCATATAATGGTTTCCTTATAGGTTTATATACGGGTAAATTAGTAATTTCAAATTACTTAAAATAAGAGATTTTAATGACCTAAATGCTTTATAATATAGTATAGATTAGAAGATAAGATAAGATAATAAAGTATTACTTAAATTCAAAAAAAACTCTATTGTTTTAATTACATATCACTATACGATGTATTTAGTTTTATTTTAATTCTCTTCTATTTTTTTACCATCAAAATCATACTTATTTACTTTAATTCCATATCATTATACGAAATATTTAATTTTAATTTAATCTTATTTTTTTACTATCAAATCATACTTATTTACTTATATTTGTTGCTATATATTTAAATTTTATTAATTATCCCATCTTTTATTTATTTTTATGAGACAATCTATTTTCTTATCTAAAATAAATAAAAGACTAATATGAATAAAATATATAAGAAAATCCTTGTCATCGATTTAGATAATTATCAAATCTGAACAATTTATTTTATTAGTGTTTAATATTTATATTTTTTCTATACCAATCCGTTTAACACATGGGCATCTAATCTAGTATGTATGTATATATATATATAGGGAGGATTCAAACGATAACTACGAGAACTAACCTTAGTCATTGATTAAAATTAATCAATGGCTATGATTTTTGGCGGCTCATTAATGCTTCATTAATGGCTCATTAATGACACATTAATAAGGGTTATTTCGAGAAAATCAAGTCTCGCAAATTAATGAAGGTTCACCTGGACGCATTTCACGGTTGGGTAAATATATATTACCAAAATACCCTTATTAATGACTGGCGTTAAAAATAGTTATCCCAGTTCTCGTACGAAAAACAGTTTCATTTGAACTTTTGCCTATATAGATATATATATATATATATATATATATATAGATATATATAAACGGTCGAGTCGGCAGATATAATATATGATGGTGTGGATATATATATTCTCCTTTTTTATCGATCGGTAACAGAAACCTAATAAGAAATGACCCGCCCAGTATATATAGTAGGCAGTATTACTTGCATCAATTAATTCACCAATTTAAATTTAATTTGGCTTTAATTAATGGGCAAATTGCCGAGAAAGATAACATAAATATTGAAATTTGTCAATAAATGTAATGTCAATTTTTTTGGGCCAAAAAGGATTATAAATTTCAATTTCTAACAAAAAAGGGTATGGTGACCTGAATGACCTGCTGAGCGCTTAGTCAGCAGGTTAAGATTGTCCAAATTTAACAATAAAGGTAATGTCTAATTTTTTAAGTCAAAAAAATGATGATAAATTTCAATCTGTAGTAAAAAGGGTATGCTAACTAATACTAACAATTTGCGATGAGTTCTTGTTACTGTGTTCGTGTCAATTACATGTCAACCCATTTTGACCATTTATATTATCGGTCATGTTTTGGATCGACCCATTTTGGCCAAATGTATTTGACGAGTATTTTTTAATTTTTCAATACTGGTATTATTTCTTTGTTTTGATACGAACTTCAAATATGATATTTTTCGATTCAAACTTTAGAATTCAATACTCATTTTGATTTGATTCGAACTTCAAATTTGGTGTTTGTTTCAATTTGAGTCGAATTTTGAACTTCAAATTTTGTTTACGTTCATTTAATACAATTATAAAGCCAATATAAGATATTAAAGTACCAAAATACCAATTGCAAGTAGTTAAATGTCAAAGTACCAACATAATATATTCCAAATATCATATACGAAAATGATGTAATATTATTTTAATTTTAAATATTTTATTATTATATAAAGGAAAGAGAAAACACATACAAGAACACGAACACAAACCTAGATCCAAACATGATTTTTGTTTCAAATTAGAATTCATCATCCTTTATTGGTCTAGAAAAAATAAACATTACCTTTATTGACAAATTTTTATATTTATGTTACCTTTTTTGTCAATTTGTATAATATAAAAATTAGTCACGTCATCATTTTAACCTGTTACCTGCTACGACGGTAACCGGTTACCTTTGATGTTAGAAATTAAAATTTAGAATCCTTTCTTGGCCCAAAAAAATTGACATTACCTTTATTGGCAAATTTCAATATTTATGTTATCTTTCTCAGCAATTTACCCTTAATTAATTTGTTTCAAGATGAAGATGAAGACCACGATTTTGTTGATTTTGGCATTGCTTTGCCTAATGAACGATCTTCTTCACGCTTACAACTTGAAGAATCTTGAAGGTAGATCATTAATGGCCACCGACATCATTTTGAAGGTAGTCATTTCTTTTAAATGACTCGTGTAATCAAAACAAAAAGTTTAATTTATAGTATATTTAATATTCTTTTTGTTTTTCATTATTTTTTTAAAAATTTTGTTTTAAATACTAATAAATAAATGAGTTATAAAGAAAAGAGAAATAAAAGAAATGAAAAAAAGGAGAAAGAAATAAATATATTGTGAACAAAAATTGTTCGATATCATTATAATTGTTCGGGTATTACACTACTCTTCATTAAAGTGATTTGTGAGTGGAACATCACCTAAGTTTGGTGATGCTAACATTACGGATGATTTTCCCATAATAATTTTTGAAAAATATACAAACAATTTCAGAATCATATATATGATGCAACACTGAAGTATATATGCATCTAGTAATCAATAGAAAATGCACTTCTCAATTTAATATTAGTATAAATAAATTAATCGAATGAACAAGAAACTGCCACCTTATGATTGTCTCTAACTAAGCGAAGAAATAAAAAAGGAAAAGTAAGCCCAAAATAGTAGTAGAAGCTAACTGAAGAAGAGAAGCAGTAGTATTGTGGTGGGTGCCAACGTTGGAAGCATCGCCACGAGCGTTGTTAAAGCCAGCGCCCCTGCCCCTGCTGCTGCCGCTGCTTCTTCCACAGCCTCCTCTGCCAATGCCTCCCGAACGATAACCAACACCACTACCTCGTCCTCCACCCCAACGATAACCACCTCCTCCACCCCAACGATAACCACCTCCGCCAAGACCACTTCCTGAACGAGCTCCTCCTTCACCAGTACCGCCTGATGAACCTCCAGTACTACCTTCAGGCGGTACTGGTGGAGGAGGAGAAAGAATTTGATTACCCATACCATGTACCTTTAATTCGGATCCATTACCAACCACAACATTGTTTAAAATACCATTATTAACATAAGACGAGAAGTTACCTGTCGAGTTTGTCATATGAGATGTGGCGCCGGTATCGAGATACCAATTTTGATCCGGTGGGTTTAATGACATGGTGTGAAGAGCTTGTTCAATATCCGTTGCAACGGAGCCCGCATGAGATGGTGCATAAGTAGAAGATGGTCGTGCTCCCAGAATACCTGAAGATGGTGTTGGAGGAGGTTGATTCGGGTAGGCAGAAAAAGAGGGTCGAGCCCATGGTGTAGTTGGATAAGGGCAGGGTGGATAAGCCCAAGGTTGTGGAGTCCAAGCCTATTGTTGCATGTTCCAGGGGACTTGAGCGGTTTAAGAACGACCTCGGCCACGACCTCTGCCTCGGCCGTGACCACGGGTAGAAGAATCACGACTACGGCTGGCAGAGGCAGCAGAGGAGCTGGCAGATTCTTTTGCCGGCGCAGCAGTGGCGGCATGCAGGGCAGTTCCGACGGCGGCAGCGGCAGCAGGAGCTTGAGTAGCCTTGCGTTGTTCTTCAAGAATAAGTTTAGACCGAGCTTGATAGAAATCAGGTAACTTTTTCATCTGCTGAATCATCATAGCCACACCATCATATGATTCGTTTAAGCCGGCAATGAGTTGAAGGACTTGTCGATTCATGGGAATAGGAGAACCAATGTTCTCAAGTTGATTGGCAATCATCTTAACCTCTTGACAATAAGCATGCATTTTCGGAAAATCATCGAGTTTGGTATTCGAGAATTTATTTTCAAGATATACAACTCGAGTATTCTTATTGTCTTAAAAAATATTAGCGAGAGCAAGCCAAGCATCAGCGGCGGTTGTGTTCGGTTTGAGAATAGTATGAAGAAGATCATTAGAAATTGTACCGTAAATCCATTGTAGGACTATTGCATCAATACGAGACCATTCAGCATCATGTTTGTCTGATGAAGAAGAAGCAGGAGGGCAGATGTGGTCGATGACGCTGAAAGCTCGACAATGGATCTTAAATAATTCAGCCCAGGACATGTATTGTCCCTTCTCGATTTCAAGGGTGAGGGGAATGAAACTTCTGATGTTATTGACTGTGATAGCCGGATGAATTCTTGTAGATGGAGGGCTGGAGTCGGCAGCCATGGTTGAAGAAAAAGAAAAAAAAATCAAGAAAGAAGGAGAAGAAGGTGGCCGGCTGGTTAGAAGAAAATAGGGTTTATGGTCTCTGATACCATATAGGAATATGGAATTAATCTGTTGCCCATCTCATTCAATTACCAATCAATATATAGAGATACAATGCCTAATTAATTATGCTACAAATATGGGAATGAAATCCCTTTACATATTTACGAGATATACATGATATATATTACTAATAATGACGAAGGAACCGAGAGAATTTGCTTACGGGAGCCATATGTATCAATGACTCCCAGCTATTTGCAAAACCGATGATCGCCTTAAGCTTAGTCGGCTCGTAAAGTGGGTCGGAATATCAGATTAATAAAAAAAACCTCCAATCTTCCAAGTACTTCGAATTTAATTAGCCCCTAAGATTTATACTCGTCATACATGCAACCTTTCTTTCTATGAATGACTATCAACATCTATATTTGAAAAAGTGTGGGTGTTAAATTATCATTTGTGTCATCACACTTTTTAACAAACTCTTAGGGGTTGTTTGTTAAAACAAAATGAATAAGAACGGAATAATTTTGTGGTCTGAATAATTCAAAGACTCTAAATAAATTTATCTCTGAATGTGATATGCTGTTTGATAAAGGTTCTGAATAAACAATTAGAATGATGCAAATTATCATTTTAACATTAATAATGATATATTGTATTATAAGATAGATTGTTTAACAAGACAGCATGTGAAAGAAGGAATTAGGGTAAAATACTTGGTGATTAATGTTGTTATCTAGCACCACCACCAAACATGATGCCCTTCGTTATGGTACCTGCGTGCCTTAACTCATGATAACCAAAATATTTTCAGTTTTTTCATTCTTTTAAATGAGTTATTTTGGTCGAGTGTAATGTGTGGTCGAGCTCGAGTAGATCGAGTTCAATGAAAAATATTTATTATATACAATTTAATAATTTTTTTATTTAGGAATTTAGTTAAAACGTATTTATATATAAGATTAACAAATTAAAAAACATTAAGATTTAAATAATATATAATATTATATACACATACATTATTAGGTATTAAAAAGGGCAAATTGTATTTAAATACACTGAACTTTGTCTTGGTTACTATTATATATAATCAGTTTTATTTTCTTAAAAATAATACAACCAACTTTCATAATCTTCACATTGTATGCAACTTGTTGTATACTATAAAAATTATGACAAAGTTCACTATATACAATGGTAACTAAATAACAAACACATAAAAAAGTTATTTGCATACAATGATGGGATAATGAAAGTTAATTGTATTATTTTTAAAAGAATTAAATTGATTTTATACAATGGTAACTAAGACAAAGTTTATTGTATTTTAATACAATTTTTCCTATTAAAAATAATGTTACTACTTGAATTCTTAACTGTTATTAATTTTAGCTTTGCAGCTAATGTGTGTTATTAATTGTATATTAAATTTAGCCACATAATTTAAATATTTATTTCTAAGGTATTATAAAAGATGAATAAGATGTATAGAGTAGTAAAGATACTAATTTTCTAGGGGAAATTTTTTTACATAAATAAAGAAATTTTAAAAGCAAAAGGTCACAACCAAATTCTTTAAAGGGTAAAATATATTTTAACTTCTAAAGTTTAGGTTTAAAAAAGGTTTAACCACAAAAAAATTTAATGAATGTTTTAATCCCTTAACTTGTTACAATTCATCGTTTTAGCCACTTGACCTTCTATAGCAAGTTACTAAGCTTTTAAAGAACATTTTAATCTCTAAGCTTAGGAGTATAATCTAGCCGAGCTGAACCCAATCAATCACTCGACTTAGCCTCTAAAACTTAAGCCGATGAAAATTGAAGAACCGATTGGTTAGTGTTCACGGTGTTTGACGATCTACATATTCACGAATCACCATCTCATGGATTGCCTAGAAACTCGAAAACAAAGATAGAGATGGAAATCGAAGATGTGCAATCATCAAACTAGTGCAATTATAAGAACCTGTGAGTGCAATCGAGATATTACCGGTGATATCCAAGGGGTTAGCAATAGAACTAGGCCCATATATGAGTTTTCATCAACCAGAGATTCCAGAGAATGGGTGTTTTTATTGATAGGATTGATCGAGATTCCCCGTTGATACGGTAACAAGTATTTTAGATTTAGATTAGGGATAAAATTAATAAGGTAAAATAAGATTACGGCTTAAATTATCTAACAAAAATTGTGTAAGGATTATAATGTTCACTAAAAAAGTTTAAGGGTTAAACCATTCTCAAATCTAAATTTTAGGGATTAAAACATATTTTACCCTTCTTTACACTATTTAAATTTGAAATTTATTCAACCGATACCTTAAAATAGAGAAATTGAATTTACAACTTTGACCTCATCGGTAATCAATATTACTAAGGCCACCCGTATGCCAAGCTCGAAGGCCTTCGGGTTCTTTGGGTTGGTTTGGGCTCTTTTGGAAACAACGTTACCTCCTCTTTCGGGTTGAGGCTCTTAACTCCTCACACCCGTTGCTACCCGAAATGATTTTCCTTTTTCTTTTTTTTACAACGTCTAGAAAATAAAAAAAATAAATTAAAATAAAATTTGACTGTAATATTACTGTTTCATGTGTGTGTATGTATAGAGAGAGAGGTAGGGACGAATGAAGTTTATACAATTACCCAGATTCAAACACAATAACGTCCCACGGTTTTCAACTTGGGTTTCAACAATTACGCTATACATTATATGGTTGGGACGAATGAAATAGATTATTATTATTTATATTATTATTATTATTAATGAAGTTTTTATTATATTATTTGCTATATATTATTTTTAGAAATGTTTAAATATTTATTTTGTTTTAAAATATAAATATATAATTAAATAAATTAAAAAAGTGAGAGAAAGATTGGGTTAATTTATGCCTAATGTTATTTGGGTTTTGTTAATTTGGGTTGACAAAAAAAAAAGGAAAAAGAGCTTATCTATCATATAACATATATGTGGTATTTGAGTTCATTTAAGTTAGAATAAAGTATACTCACGAGCTAACGACCAAATCCAATTGGAGCTGGACCTCCGTCGAGAAAAAAAAAGTATATTGGAGCTAACGACCAAATCCAAAAGGAATAAAAGTATTTGTGGTAGAATAAAGTATATTCTACACAAATTCTCCGTCGAAGAAAAAAAAAAAAAAGCAACACCGCCTCCACTCCAGGCTAAAAATGGTCAATTGGAGCTGGACCTCCGCCCTAATCGGCGCAGCAACCGCAGCTACCACGGCGGCGATGATTACGGCGAAGCCCAAAGACCCAACGTTCCATTTAGTCTCCGTCAACATCACTTCCTTCAAGTTCAGCCTTCCGTTAATCGACGCCGAGGTCGTCCTCACCGTCCACGTCACCAACCCTAACCTCGTCCCCATCCACTACTCCTCCACCGAGATGTCGATATTTTACGCCGGATCTTTGCTAGGCTCGGCTCACGTGTCAGCGGGATCTCAGCCGCCGAAGTCGTGTCAGCTGCTTCACCTTCCGGCGCGGTTGAGCAGCATGGAGCTGGCGCACCACGCGGTGCAGTTTCTGGCGGATGTGCGGCAGCGGGAGATGGTGCTTGATGCGACGGTGGATATTGAAGGTGTGGCGAGGGTGTTGTGGTGGGGACATAGGTTTAAGGTGCACGTGGAGAGTCACGTGAAGGTTGATCCTGTGTTTCTCGATGTTATTGATCAGGATAATAAATCAGATTTGGAATTGTTTGTGACTTGAAATGAATAATAATAATAATGAGAAAGGCTATGATTTATTCTGTGCAATTTATTTAAATATGTTTATCTAATCCATATTTATATTACATTGTAATATATTTAATAATCTAAGCCCTATTAACGCACTTTTTTATATCAACACAATTCCTTTATCTATATCAACACAGTTTGTTAATTTTTTTCTATCTTTATTTTTTAAATTAAGATTGCTTTCTTATCTTACTGTTTTTGAAAATTTATTTTAAAATTAAAAAAATTATGACAAAACATGTTACTAGATAGGAACTATTCATCGTCGTATCGTTACACATGAACATTGTTGGTAGTGTTTAACCAATAAACTTTTTTTTCTTTGAAAAACAATCGATACAAGGTGTTACTAGCAGTGACATACTGGTATACAACATATTACATTAAGAGCATAGAGAGTACTCATTCCAATATTTTAAATACTTCATGTTACCTCAGTGTTGCATCACCCATACTTTACTTTTATTTTTTCTTACTATACACATATATTTCACATGCTTCAATTTAAAAAAAATATTAATCTCCTTTTTTTTCTCTCTCCTCTCTCTCTTTTATAGTAAGAAAATATCAAGAAGCATGCAGACATTCGATACCAAATTGAGGGGGTGATGTTCTTTGCGGTACCTAATATCATACGGGGCTAGTCCAATTAATTTTGTTGTCTCTAGACAAACCTTTAAAAAATGCCTGAAAATAAACTAAAAAGTAAAACAGATTTTCAAAGCGTAAAAATATCTTTATAACCGGTAACTTAAAAGTTATGTTGAGGTTATTAGTAACCCACGCAACTTAAGCTACTTAACTAATCAGAAGATAAGAGGAAGATTATTAACCTACACGATGAACTATCGGCATGTTAGCAAACTCTAAAATGTAGGTAATCGAAAAAATATATATTAGCAAACTCTAAAATGTAGGTAATCGAAAATAAAACGTCCTTCAAGATCATTTCGATTAATGTAATTTCTTACAAAAACATTAATAAATGTAAGGTAAATAAGTAAATGATTAAGAAATTGGAGCTCTTGATAGTTTACTAAGGGGTTTGTTTGCTTTTTAATGGAACCATTCGGCGCTGTTTGATTGCAGCCTCTGAATGAAAACTGTGCCGAATGATTCAGCATAATGCTGCTGAATCATTATACCTTAAAGTGCATTCTGAATCATTAAGCATCAAGTATTTTTACCCTAATACTCCTTCTTTCACACTTTATCTTGTTAAACAATCATATCTTATAATATAATATATCATGATTAAGGTTAAAATGGTAATTTGCATCATTCAAATTGTTTATTCAGAACCTTTATCAAACAGCATGTCACATTCAGAGACAGATTCATTCAGAGCCTTTGAATTATTCAGACCACATAATCATTCAGTGTTTAATTATTCTGTTTTAAGCTCCTAAAATTTTTGGTTTAATTCCTTACCCATTACAGCCTTCCAAAAATAGTTTCATTTCCTGTGCATCAAACATTCTTCAATTTAATACAATCAAACTCTATATAATATAAAGTTATGCTATTAACAATAAAATAAATTCAGTAGTAACGAAGGGAAGAATAATCAACTATATAATAGAAATTTTAAGCTAATAACAATAAAATAAATTAAGTAGTAATGAAAGGAAGAATAATCAACTTTATAATAGAAAATTTATGCTAATCACAATAAAATAAATTAAGTTGTAATGAAAGAAAGAACTAGTTAATAGAATTGGCAGAAAATTGAATCAAGTCATCAAGAATTTATTTGTTGGTGGAACCCCTATTATTGATGTCTAATTAGCAAACCTATAAATGTAGAGAGAGGAGAAAGATAGAAAGAAGAAGAGAAAAAACAAATAAAAGAGCGTAAGTAGAAATCAGTTTAAACTATTCACTCAGAGTGATAGAAAGGGGGACGATAGTGTTCATATGTATCACTATTCATCTAGCTCATCACCAACTACGTATAATCTAAATCAAACCAACTACATTGCCATAAACAATTCTAAATTTCATCAACATTACATTCCGATAGTTTCGTAGATAAAAACTAAAAAAGATTGTGATGTGTCTCATGTTTTGAATTCGATATGTGGATGGTGGTTTTGACTTTTTGAGAGTCAGAAAGTTGGGTATAACGTTTTAATCATTTTTTCTCTAAATCATTTGTTTTAATTTTAATAAATATTAAACATCGTTTGTTTTGTATAATAAAACATCTTTTCTAAATCAACCTTTAACAAATAACCATGTATCAGATTAATTGAATGAATTTAATCTTTCAATTAATTAAAAGAATTTAATTGTTCAATCTTAACCATTTATTTAATCAAAGTTGAAGTTTTAATTCTGATTTTTCTTGATCAAAATTATTTGATTATTTTTATATGTCTTTATTAAACATTTAAATATCATATTTGTCCAGCCTAATTTATAAATATCATATTTACCCTTTATAACATTTTAAAATATCATATTTAACCAAATTCTTAATTTTATCATTATAAAATTTTTTACAAAAAGTATCCGATAACTGTAATAGATTATCTTGAATAATCATTTAGATCGTGTATAATTTAAAAGCAATTAATAGTCCCGAGGAGTGAGGACAAAAGAATATTTTTCCAAAATTGTTCAGAATCAAACAAGCTAATCCATTTCTTGATTACTTTTGCCATGGTAGAGTTGTTCCACTCGCACTTGTTGCTATCATGTTGTTATCAAACATTATCAATCCCCTTCTCCCACAAATATTAGAATGGGAGCTATGAAAGGACATGGTTTTGATTTAAAACATTACTCGTACTTTTTAAACCGTCATAATTCGTAATCAATTTCTCGAGGCAAAGAAACAACCTTTCTTGTGAAAAATATTGCAATAATAAGATTGTAACAACACAAAAAAAAAAGAAAAAAGAAAAAAAGTAAAGCACAATTGTTCTTTTGGCATTTACATTATCATAGATGTGGCTTATCTGCTGTGAAAACCAGACATTATGGTACTTATTCTTAAATTTATCGTTTTTTATTCGGTTTTTATGAAACTATTGCTTTGATTTCATTTTTGTAGCACGAGGGTGTTCGGGGTTTCTACAGAATCAATGCACGTATCACACGACTCGAGAGGCAACAGTATCCCAACAATACTCTTGCTTTTGCAGCATTGCTTGTATAGTCAAGGCGGCTTGCAGGTGTCTCCATCTTTCTTTCTTATGTAAAACAACCAACAGAACGAATTATGCTATTATTTTATCAAGAAAGATTGAATCTTTAGGGATCTTTTTAGCAATTTTGACATGTTCATGTTATGTTTTATACAGAAAACGGGTGGAAAATCGTCAAATTAGACTATTAATTATTATTGAAGAAATATTATTTTTGTTATCATGGTTTCACACGTTATCAATATTTATAATTTTTTTTTAAAAGGTGCTAAACAAATTGTTATAACATTTTGCAGGCTGAAGGAATTTTCGGAATCAATGGGGACAACAGCCAAGAGGAGCGTACGTTTAAGGAGTCAGTTAAACATCGGTGTGGTTCCAGAAGGTATTGATGTTCATTGTTTGGCAGGTTTGATTAAGGTATGAAATTGTCTTTTATTTCAAGGGTATTTTAGTCATTTCACTGATAGTCAAACATTTTTGTTAAGTTACATATGAAAATCAATTGTTGTAATTTTTATAAAAGTTGTTAGCAGGCTTGGTTCAGAGAACTACCAACAGGGGTGTTAGACCAGGTACCACAGAAGCGATTGATGCAGTGTCAATCGGAGGACGACTGCTTGGCCCTCGTGCACCTTCTGCCACCAACGGAAACCGCCCTACTCGATTGGGCCATCAATCTCATGGCGGATGTTGTCCAACAGGAGCATTTTAATAAGATGATTTCACGCAAAGTCGCCTTGGTTTAATGGTTTTTGCCCCAAATATGACACAGGTTAGGCCAATTTTTGTTAGCTTTATATCCACCATTTAAAATGGGTTAAGTTAAATTATTTAATCAAAGACAGAAGCATGTTAGAAATGAGTATCTAATTACTATAACTATATTCTAACACTATCTTATACAAATCTTTTTTGTTATATATATATTTTATTATCTAGTTCTGACTATACAATATCGAATAAAATTTTATAACATTGTTTCTGTTTTTTGTATAAATTATACGGCATTTTGTTTGCAGATGACGGATCCGCTGACTACGTTGATGTACGTAGTCCAAGTTATGAACTTTTTAAGAACACTCATCTCGAAGACCCTTCGGGAAAGAGGAGGTTCAGTTGATTAAAGTTTTGTACGTGGTTACATTAGTTAGCTTTTGAAGCTTTCTGTTAGAATGTAAAACTAAGTTGTTTGGTTAGAATATTCTGCAGGATTTGTTTTTATTCTGATGATCTTGTTTTGGAAAGAATATCTACAATGATTGTAGATATTAAGTAAGCTTGTATTCTTAGAAAAATTACTAATACAAAAGATAAAGCCTAATTTGTAATTAAACGCTTGTTTCAAAGAGAACATATTTAAATTCTTGAAACTAAATTAACGGTTACAAAAATTAGATGTATCTATTATATTTATCTGGTTTTCGTATTCGTTTGTTAATATAATTAAAAGTTTATTGTTTTAATAACAAGAAAGTTTTAAAAAATGTAGAATTTCTATATTATCATTTTCATTTGACTAAAATTTTAAAATCTTCAAACAAGAATTGCAAACTAGTGCTAGTCCTCGACTAATCAAAAAGCCATATTATGTCATTTTCAAAAATTAATATTTATTTATATTATTAATAAATATGATTACCAAATGGAAAAAGGAAACAAATTGAAATTAGTGAACAAGAGAAAGGCCTGATATATAGAAAAAATTAACAGAATAATCACCTTTTAACATTATAATAAACTTGTTTACTTGATGATAAAAATTAGAAAACATAAATAAAAGAGCATCTAACCAGTCTAAAGATGTGCATGTAGTTAGTAGTGTTTGTGTTGTTTTGATATATTAAGCTCTTTTTTTTTGTCTTATTACTTATTAGAAAAACCACCTCAAGATGACATAGTTGTAAAATGTGTGGAAAGTTTGAAAAAAAGACCAGGGTTCAATCTTCGTTGGATGCAAAATCTTGGATGGTCGTGTGCAGTCTAGAAAAAGGTCACATAAATAGTTAAACCGTGTATATCAGAGCATAACTCGACTTCAAAAATGTTACTAAGGTGGGAAAAACTTTTGAAAAAAAAACATGTATTTTTTTCAATCTTTCATAGATGCAAAATCTTGGATGGTAAGATGCAGTCTAGGAAAATGTTACAGAAATAGTTAAACCGTGTACATAAGAGCTTAACTATACATAAAAAAAGTTACTAAGGTAGGAAAACCTTTTTAAAAAAGATTTATTTATTTTTGTTGTTTTCATTGTAATAATAGTATAATACTTTGCTTTAGAAAAGAAAATCAACCTAATAATCACTCCACATTCATCTATGATGGTGTGAGGAAATTGGTTCCTAATCTAAAACTTGAGATGGATGTGAAATAGCATTAGGTTAATCTGAAAACATATTATACAAATGTACCATTTCTTGAAAACAAATATCTACCAACATAAATCTATGACCACCAAAATGACAAATTCTCCAAAAACTAAAAGCCAACAAAGACAACCCCCCTATTTAATAGCATCACCCTCCCCTTATGAACATTGACTTTATGAATTGGTCTGTCTAAAAATCACTTTCTCTCTCTAAAAACTACTCTCTCTAACCTCTTGTTGTTATGTATAAGTTTTGCTCATAGGAAAAAAAAACAACAAATACAAGAGAACCATGGCCGCCTGTGGCAGCCTTCAACACATGTTTGATAACCCTTTAGACCCCCCACCACCCCTCTCTTCATGCAAACACATTACCCCTGCGAAACCAATCGACGGTTCGCCCACCGATGTGTTTTCAGGGTTCAACATTAACGAGAAACCCGACTTTGTTCTATCACCTGATCGATTATCAGAAGCTCTCGGGTTTGAGAGCTTTGATGATGTGGACGACTTCAATGATCAATGCTGGGAACAAAGACATGAAAGTACAATGAATCATGCGAAACCCAAGATCTCAGGTGAGCCAAAGAGGTCAAAGATAAGCGGAAAGGAAATCCCGCCACCAATTTCTTCTATCGGGAGGCGAGTTTGTTTTAAATCTTATAGATATAATGGGAGGCTTGTTCTTAAAGAGGAAAAGATTCAAGCACAAGAAATCTTGCATGCGTATAGAGAAGATGGACGATTGAAGCTGCAATTTGTTCAATTCGATGACGAAGCAGAGTTCGAGAGGGAAAATGGACAAAAATCCGAAAATGGTAACGGTAACGATGATGATGATGTCCATCATATTCATGATGATGATGCCAAGAATGAGATTAGGAAAGAAACAACATAAAAGCAGCAGCAAGCTTAACATGCCAATTTGTAAAGTTCCATATATTTCTCTTGAAAATAAGGCAGCAGTGCTGTTATGAGCTGAATGATAAAATTTGTATGTGTACATAGGCATACACATGCATAAATACCATGTCAATTTTCATACAAAAAATCACAATTTTCCTAAGCATTTTGTTCATGATTCTAAATAATTAAATTCCATACCTCATCTGTAACTCGAAATCAACATAGATCAAATACACTTTCTACCCTGTTCAACAACTTCTTTCTCCAATGCTGATGTTCTTTACAATTTTAATACAAGAAAAGATATATTTTTTAATCTTTACCTAAACAATTTTTTGTCTAAACCGAGACCTACTAGAGCAAAATCGTGTTTTAAATCAGAATGCAATACTCCTTTTTACGACCTGTTTCGGTTTTCAGCCTCCCGAACCATTTTGGGATAAAGGGTATATATAGTAAAATACATTCGTTAAGAGAATTAAAATTTCATAACTAGGCTTTAAGGCATATCAAGCGATGCTGGCATAAAATAATGTATATGCTACAAGCTATATATGATTGTATCTCTATCCTTGTATCAGGTAGACAAAACATGTGAAGAAAAAAAAAGCAGATAACTAGCTTCAGAGTAACCACATGAACAAGGTACATGTTTATACCACATGTTATCATATGAAAAAAAGGCCCGGGGGACCAACTAAAGATCTTTATGATGTTTTGTTTAAATATCTTTACGTTTAGGCACTTTCATGTTACAACCAAATCACAATATGATGCGTATAAATGCTAATCTAACTCGCGCCAAGGATAGAGAACCAATCAAAGCAGGGTCAAATGAAAGTCAAAAGGTGCAGTTACCTAAAAAGTAAAGAAAACTAGAAAAAGAGATGCATATATGTTTAGATGGTTCTTAAATCACAAGTTGTTATATGTAATAAATTTAGCCAGAGGTAGATGAGCATTTGTAGCAACTTTGAGCATTCACCCCGTGATGCTGTAACCCACATGACAGAGACCCATACCAAGTCACCCTGGGTTCTGGTAGACAGATCGGACACCGAAAAGGCAGTGTTTGTATTATGAGGGCAATTAATTATTCACCTTTAAAAAGCTCAAATACTTTGGACACTAATATGAAATTAGTTCATGTTCATAATGTCCTTGTAAGGTTAAACAGAACATGATGGCATTGTTATTGAAAATTTTGATGGTAATCATGATGAAGGGATGCTGCCATCTAAAGTCAAAAGCACCTTGTATAAATCTGGTCGCCGATCTCGAAATATTCCCCAGCTATGTCTCTTGGATTTAATTTGATCAAGATCAAACTGTGCTACAAGCACTGCTTCATTTATATCATCAGCAACAGCAACAATTTCTCCCGTAGGTCCTGTTTTCAAGGAAATTATGTTCAGAATTCACTTGTAAATGGGTTGATTTGGGTTATGTTTCCACTAAACAGATCAAGCAGGTAAAATAGAAGATATTAGCTAAAAAGAAAACAGGTCAAAAGTCAATCGAAGTGGATTTTTAATCCATAAAACCTCTTAAATTGTTTAATTAGAAAAAGTCAGATTATTATCAAATTAATATATTCTGTAATGATATATTGTTTCAATTTGAAAAAAATGGACAGAAGTATTTTCAGGTAAGCCCAACCATGTCAAGTCGTCAATCCGTATTAAAAAAATCACCCATTTTCTTACCCGAACCCGTTTTAACCCATCACTCAGACGGGCCATTCTGCCATCTCTAATAGTAAATTATCACAGTTAGAGGTATGTAGCAAAAAACTAGAAACAAATACCTGCTATAAAGGAGTTGCCATAGAATGTGATTGAACTTTTACCATGTTCTGTCTGGATGACCTCCTTACCGATACGGTTTGATGCTACAAGAGGTACCTGAACTCAGATAATATCTGTCAGGATGTCGACACGATAAACAGTGTTGCATGTTATTATTAACACATTGTTTATTTGAAATTTAAACAGTTACAGCTTTAAGTTTGACACTGGCACACGAGACTGATTAGTATTCACATTTGAGTTCGACTCACCAAATTAGCTCCAGCATGGCCTTGCATCACCCGTTTCCAGTGGTCCCGTGAATCAAGACCTTCATCTTGAGGTTCAGAGCCAATAGCAGTAGGATAAAACAATATCTCTGCACCTTGAAGAACCATAGCTCTGGCAGCCTCTGGAAACCACTGATCCCAGCATATTGCTTCAAAAAAATATAAAAAATGCATGAAGCTTGTAAAATTTTCTACTTCTTCACAAACAACTGCAGCAACAGAATAGAAACTAGGGGTGACAAAATTGGAGGTCAAGCGGTTGCTAACGGGATAATCGGTTGTATCATTGGTAGTTTTTCTATATGAAACATTAATGTGCCACAAAAGAAACAAAATTAATATAATCTGAACTTCTGAATGAAATGATTTAGGAGGTCTTATACACTGATAATACAATTTTGGTGACTTTCGACACATTCAACAATCCATTTGACCTTCCTTTTTAGCTTTTTATATTTTACCATTTGACCTCTTACCGTAAAACATAACCTAAATCGTCCCATTGAAAAGTCAATGGGTCGAACTTGCCACCTCTACTAGAAATGGATCTCCCCTTTGGACAGTACCGAACCAGAAGTTAGTCAAAAGTTAGTATCTGAAATCAAGAACTTCATACCTACGCCAATCTTTGCAAACTTAGTTTGGAACACCTGTGCATAAACAAAATGATGTGTGTAGTGAGTACATAAATCAAAACCATATGAAAAACAAACGTTGTTATCTAATAATTAAAATATGCTCTAATTACTTAATTAGTTAATATTATATGCACACTTTCAGTTGTTAGGACATACAGATTAATTGCCTTGAAATTTGACATGAACTTATTTAATATTTGTTATTAAAATGATAACTATTTGATAGAATGAATCTGGCATTATAAACCCAGAAGGTACTGGCCTGGAGGCTGGACGTTTAAAAGTCAAAGTGGATATTTAATATAAGACATGAGTATCAAAAACTAACCTTGAAGCCTGTGTCACCTGGATTAAAGTAGAACTTTTCTTCATATCCTGGACAAGACAAGAAATGTTGAGCCACAATGAACCTGAAAAGATAAAATATGAGATTTTCGGTGATCTATAAAACATATACCATACCTGGTCCATCAGGGATATGAGATTTTCTATATAGCCCTAGATCAGTCCCATCAGCATCGATTATGGCTACTGAGTTGTAATGTGCATTGTTTGCCTCCTCAAAGAAGCTAACAGGTATAACAACTCCCAGTTCCTTTGCAAGTTCCTGCATCCTGCAAAATATGTACTTAATTTTTACAAAAAACGAATAATAAATTATATGATGTAATTATGTAACAAGGGTTGTACAGATTTAATGTTCTAATCACATATCCTAGCGTTAACCTTAAAATTGTGGGATGATCCTTGTAAGGTTTTGCTCGTTGAATAAAGTCCTCCCGTTGTGCTTGGCAAAAATAATAGCCCTCAAATAGTTCCTGTGAAAGGCAATAGGTGTTTCAATAAATAGGAAACCATAAGAAGGTTAAATAAACCTCGTCGCATATCCTTTATTGGCTAAAAAAGCTGTTAAACAGCTACAGGTTTTAAAATTCCAAGGTTGTAAAACTCGCTAGGCGGTACTCGAGCGGCCGACTGGGGTGTAGGGAGTAATCGGCCTAGGCGGGGAGTACTCGGGGAGTATTCGGATTGAAACTTTTACATGTAAATTTCAAAATTATAGGGTATGGCACATTCATGGGACCATAAAATTACAAAATAAATACTCAAACAAGTTGTTAACTCATGACATGAGGAAACTGGTTATGTATTAATGGCTTTAATAAAGGAAACCAAGGAGGCTAAGTATTTATTAAAAGAAATTTAGGACCTAATTATCCTAAGTTTGACCGAATTGGGGTCGAGTTTTGCATTACTCGGATTCACGTCAACTCGGCAAGGTCACCAACCTTGTCACGAGTACTCGGGGAGTACTCGGCCTTGGAAAAGGAGTTTAACAACACTGTAAAATTCTCAGTTTAACAATAAAGAATTTATATTCATGTTCAGAATTTCCTGTAATTCAAGATTCATAACCTGAATAAGAATGATATTAGCTCCCTTCTCATGAGCAGATCTAACCAGCCTGCAACACAAGACATTCTTTGAGATAACATAGATTGACCAAAATGAATCATAACAACAACATAGATTGACAATGTCAGTAGGAAACATTTATGTACTGAAAACCAAATTAATCATAACAAAGACATAGATTGATCAACCGATCCCAGAAAATGACGACAGAAATCCATTCACCAATGAGAACTGCTTTAGTGGATCATTGATCCTATAAAAGCTACATCACCAGTCTTCATTACTTCTCCTCTATCGGCAATGAGTGTCAAGCTTGTGTTTCACAAAATTGTAACAATTATTCATAATTGTGGAGTGTTTTCAACAATTTCATTGTAATTATGATACTTATCTAGCCTTTTAATATAATGATTGGTTATTCCTTAACTTTAGAACTAGAACTACTATTGTTTTTTAACATTCAAGTCAACAAGTAATAAGGGCATGAAATGTTAGTTTTTCTTTTCAAATTAAAACATACTTGCCAATTACGAAGAATTTATATGATTCTGAACTTCCTAAAAATAGCACAACAGGCAAAAAAGTAGAATGTAATGTAAAGGTAAATCTTGAACATTATTCTCACTGATTAATCCGGAATCCTAGTAACAATCAGCTTAAAGTTCGATCAAACGGACTTCGATCACAACTCCAAACCAAATTTCATGAGACTGTCCAACTCTTAAAATGTTTTCCCGATATGCAAGGGAAATTATTGACACTTGTACTCCAGTTACACTCAAATTCGATGTTCTGCAACTTAATCGAGTTCAACAGGCACACAAACAATACATTCAACAAGGTTTAAATCGAGTGATATAAACTAGCAACTGTCAAAAGAAACCCTAGGATTTACATAGTCAAATGAGCAGAGTGAAAGAACGATTGATAGAAGCTGTAAACCTTTCTGCAGTGTCGACGTTCATGGCAATATCGTCGGAACAGGCAAATTGGAGAGCGGAAACCACCACCTTCCTCCCCTCCATTTCTCCTTTTTTCCGGTGAAGAGAGAATCTGAAATTGCTGTTTTTGGAGCACTGTACCTAGGAAACTAGTTCCGTTTAGCGTGTTTTTTTATTTTATTTTAGAAAATAAATAGGTATAATAATAATATTCAAAATTCGATTATGACGGTCGAAAAAAGTTTCCAAGAAAGAAAAAGACGTAATGTCAGAACTCGGACTAAATATCAGTCTGGTTTACGTCAAGCCCATAAAAACCTGTCTTTCTAGATTAGGCCTTGGCCCAGTAGTTTGATACTTCTTGAGTTCTTGTAGTGTTTTTTTTTTTATGGTTGATAAAATAAAATAATTAAATGGTAAATGATCGAATGGTTTGAATAATTTAAAGACTTTAGATGCAATTGGTTATGCATGTAATAAGTTATTTGATAAGGATTCTTAATGATAAAAATTATTATTATAAACTTCCATAATGATTTGTTACATAGTAAGATATGATAAGTCTAATATGAGAATGTATGAAAATGACATATTATGATAAAATATTGGGTACTTAATAATACAGAATATGTAAGCCTAAATGATTCAACATTCAATGATGAACGATTCCATTCAGCTGCAACAAATAAGAGAATAACTTTCGCTTTTAACTGAACGTCTTAAGTATTAAAAACAGGGTAAATTATATTTGGTGTTTGTGGTTTATTATTAATTATACTTCTTATCCTTATACTTCATTTATTATATTTAGTGTTCGTATTTTTTTACATTATGTTTTCTCGCCCCAACTCTGTTAAAACTAACAAAATGAATTATAAGATGACCGCTGTTATTAATTAAATATAACTAAAACAAAGAAATATAAATACCCAAACCCCCTTCCTCTTTGATGGCCCCACCCCACCGTCTGTCTATCTATCTATCTATCTATCCATCTCCCTTACATATTCCCTAGCGGAAAGACCACCAATGACCTCTTACCAACCATCTCTTTGTAAGTTCTTTGACAACAAGATCACCGCCGATTCTAATGAACGCATACACACATATTTGTTCATCTTCATCGATGTGTTATTCAAAATTTGTCCATTGTTATTGATTGATTTTGGTTCGTTCATCCCAACATACACATAAAGATTGATATTGAATCATTAGAACACACATATCTCTGATGGAAGTTAGCTTCAGAACCATCGTTTGGTTCAGATTCATTTTCATCCTTATTTTCTCTTATTTAAAACCTAACATTTATCAAATGTTGACTACAGCCATAAGTTGCAACTTATGGACAGTTATTCAAAATGAAATTCGGTTAACTAGATATGAAGCAACTAGCCTAACGGTTTTTAATCTGCTCGACAATGATAATTTTGATAGGTGTAATTTATTGAAAGGTAAGTTTTCAAATTAAATACACAGAATAGCAAAATATGTAATTTTATACATACTATTTATGAACACAACATGTTAAAATTATGAAAAAAAAATACCGGTTACCTGAAAAACCAGGTTTTGAATACATTTTAGTTAAGTTTGATAAATTTAACACATTAAATTGTAAGTTATAAAGTTGGATATATACAATAACAAAATATGTGTAACAAAAAACACTTACCAGATTAGAAATAGATGCAAAATTATTTAACAAATTAGAAATATACAAACACATATATAAGTGAGAAGGAAACCATTGAAGTATAGCCTTTTCAAAGCTTTCTACTTTTGCCAATGACTTTCTAGTCACAAAGCCAACTTTACAATTATCATCACAAAAATCATTGTTAAAAAATAATGTGTTTCTTAGGTGATCTCACCAACAAAAGCAAACCACTTGAAAGGAGAATGGCAAATGAAGAGTCCACACTCAGTTGTATTTATCTAACAATTAATTGATGAAAGCAAAAACTTCCCTTATAATTCCATCCCCTACAACTAGAAAAAGTATAAAATAGTGTACCAGAAGCAACCCCATATAAAGTAGCAGAGGACCCCCAAAATGTTTGAGATTACTGATCATATTCTCAATTGTGTCATATCATTGATAATAATTCTTGCTTAAGGTCCAAAGCATGAATGATTGCTACCTAAAGAATAGTACAGCACAATTATTCTCATGCATATAATATGCAACAGCCCAATCAATTACCAATATAATAAACAAAACAGATAACATACAATAATCAATATCTTAAAAAACAAAAACAAAAATGCTGTTCGATCATAATGAAATAAGTATAATCCAAGATACAAAATTCCTGATGCTGTAAAAAAATTAAAAAAAAATATTACTGAAATCGATGTAATACATACACGCTTGTTTCGAATCTAATCAAGAAAACAATAATAAGTATAAAATCTTTGCTTCCTTTATTGATGTATCTGATCTCTGCTGAAGCGGGTTTGATTTATTTGTAAATATATATAGTACGTAGTACTTTTGTGTATAAATTTTACAAAATTTCTTATAATCTACGAAGACATGAATCTTTTATGTAACAATAAATTGCTGCTGGTCTGAAGACATTGGTGTGGCCGTGAATGTGAATGTGAATCCTTAACTCTCACCTGTAACGTTTAGGAAACCAAGTTTGTTAAAATAAAGGACAAGAAAAGTAAAAGTTTCTAAGTGATAGCCATATTTGAAATCTTTTAATCCATAATTTAATACAAGGTTTAGTGGAATTAGGACCCAAAATGATCAAGATTGGATGTCTTAAAAGTGCATATTGAATGAACCTCAATTTTCACATTGCAATTTACAAACCTAATCTAGTGGACCCAAGGTATTTAAGACCAATAGCAGGTTGAAACTTGGCAAATGCAATGACAACAGGCCATGTGGCATAGATTCAATCAATTACAACAGTGAACATGGCATACGGGTGAGTATGGTGGCCATGGGAGGAGCCACATGGTACCGAGCGAGGTTCCGTTGAACCCACTAAGAAATTTTATTTTATTTAAATAACTTCGGTATACTTTTTTTGGGTCAACCTGCCTGGAAAACTTAAGTGCTAGACCGGAGAACTTCTTTTGAGGTGGTGGTTGTGGTGGTAGGTGGCGGAGGCAGTGGGAGATCAAAGCATTAAACCAACCAAGACTAAACTGCTGTGGTAGGGGAAACTTGTCAATTAGATTAGGTTACCTGTCTATCTTATCTTCTATAGGACAAGCTGACAATAAGAACACTTGTAAAGTTAGAAATGTATTTCTTGATGTTGAAATCCACTTTCAAGAATAATAAATTAATAATCAATGTGGCTAAAAATCAATCAGATATTATATGGCGACCCGTTTTCACAAATCACAACCTTTCAAAGATTTCAAAAGAAACCAAAGAAAGAATTTTCAAGTCTCATTCGACATGTAAGAAAAAAAAAACAAGCCAAAACGTAATGAAGTTAGATTCTTTTGGCTTTATAATGTGAAAGATACCCAACTTGGACTAAAGGTAGAATACAATTACTATATCGTTATATAATAATCTTAAGCTAAAAGAGAAAAAGAGAAAGCGACATTAAATTATCCTTCCACCAAATGATAAAGCCGTATTTAAAAAATAAAAAATCAGTGACAGTGAGGATACAGTTTGGACATGAAAGATATACACCCAAAAGCAACAACAAACACTTACAATAATTATATTTCATTTCTTTATGAAATTAAACTGCCAGAAATTAGATAAGAGAAGGATGACTTATTCACATATGATTAAACAGAATTTGGACTTTTGTATACTATAAGACATGAAGAATTTTGTTTGCAGTAAGATTCTAAATTCCATGATTGTTGGTGGAGATAAGATAGGATGAGGACTAGTACTAGCCATACCTTCAATATTTTACACTGTAGTAACAGCACCCAAAAGTGTGTTGTATTCACACTTAAAATAAATTTTTATTTAACAAGTTTTTTTTCCTAACAATTAGTATATACAGGATGGATCCACCTTTGTGAAAACTTCTAAATATATTTCGCATGTTTCACAAAGATACGAAGTTATGTAGAAATTCTTGACTAATTTCTGAAATAGAAACCCGTATATTGAACGTAAAAAGGTTAAGGTTAAACGACAATTTGAAGATCGTGAGCCCACACATTTGGTGATTGATGGGGTCCTAGCAATATCATCCTAGAAAGATGGTGGTGCTGACTTTATTTATTGGATGGATGGGTGCATATATTTTCACATTATAATCTCATGATTCCTTGAAGATATTTTGTTGTTATGACCATTATGAGATCAACTAATCGGTAGGTTACCAAAGGTTGGTGAAGAATAAGTATATATTTTTTAAACTTGACAAATCTGCCATTGAATATATGACATAATTTGGAGTTTAATAAAATTACCTTTAAGGACCATCTTCTTTAGGGACTGGATCCCTATGTATACTTGTCATCAAATTTTAAGTTAACCATTCATCTCTTAAACAGAAAATAGGATCCAAGAAGCAAAATGAGAGAAACGAAGATGGACAATACCTGCAAATATACAGTTTATAAGAAAAGTTCAGCCAAAACCATTAAAGAAACTTGAAATTTGCCATGTTTTAATATAAGGTGAAATCATATGTGTACTTACGCTTTTATGTGAAGATGAATAGTCCATTCGGGGAAGAACATAACTTTTTACACCAAGATTATAGACCAAAGAGCCATCAGGGTAATATAATCCGAAATTCCTCTCTGATGTAGGACCGGGTTTCTGATTCTCATTGAAAAGGGCAAAAACGTAAATATCTATCGGCTGTGAAGGGCGGGCTGGAGTACCTTCACCTTGTTGCATTCTTTGCATCAAATTTCTATTATATATTCCAGCATTCTGTACCGTTGCTCCAGCCTCGTTTTCATCCCCTTTAGAAGGCCAACCAGTTTCAGAGATCTTGACTTCTACATCAGTATGACCCAACGCCTTTATAGCTGAATAAACAGCATCAATTTGTGCATACAGCATATTATCATATTTTAGATTTGTATTCGGATCAACCGACCCTTTGTTTGGTTCAAAAAGTACGTATTCTAACGGGACGTTGTTTGGGTCACTTTTGTATGCAAAATAAGGGTAAGCATTGATGAAAAAAGGCGAGTCAACCTGAGCATGAAAGTCAAGAATTGGTCTTATGTATTGAACCATGTCTTCTTTAAAAGCCCCTTGAGATGGTGGGAAAGAAGTTCCTAGAATCTGAAGGGAATGAGCAGTGGTTATATAAACTTGTTTGTTTAATCCAAGATTTACTAAAGCTCCATACATAGTTTTCATAGCTGGGAGAAGATATGTTGCTAATTGACTATCTTCACCTCCCAAAACTTCGTTTCCCACGTTGATACATGTGATTTTAGTTTGTGAAAGATATGGTTGTACATTTTGTTGAATCCATGTTTGAGCTTGTTGAGGATCTCTCATTTTTTGAAGATATTCGTTCCCTAAACCAATGATGAACTCAATATTGGTTCCTGCAAATGCTTCTAACACTTGGGGGTCGGCATCATAAACCTTTACTCTATCTATGTTTAAAGATTTTAGGAGGTTTGATACTTGAGATGGAGATGGGAGATTGTTGGCAATCCTTCCATAGTTGACCCCAACTCCAACGCTGAAGATACCAACAAATGACTCTGATAAAAACATATCAATAATATTTGGATTAATCTTATCATTCAAACTGGGGTTGTGAAAACATAAAACCGAAAATGGCAGAAAATTGCCAAATTAACTCAAAAGCAAAAAGGAGAGTAAATTCATCACATACTTCATAATCCTTATTGTCAATCCCATTAAAGAAAAAAAGAACCCCAAAATCTCTAGTTTAGATTAATTAAAGAAAAAACAGATAAAATAGAAAGTTTTATAGATTTTACAGAATTTGCACTTAAAAAGCAAAAATCTATTAATCAAAACTTTTGAATATCTATCTATCTCTGCTTCTGTAGCACAAATCAACAATCTCATAAAATTTGCAGAGTAAACAAGGAGAAAATTACAATAAAATAATAAATCCAACTTTCGATCAAAAGCTTAGAACATATCCCCAACATTTAATTATTAATTTTAGTAATGGCTCAATAAAAAAATAAACTTAAAACCAAAACTTAAAGTTGAAAATTTAATTTCGTTACAGACTTGCAAACAGTACTATAGAGATTATCCAGCATTTATGTATTTAAACAGAACGGACCTCCATCTCTGCTAATGCGGCGCAAGTCAATAATCAGTAAGAATAACCAATATAAATAAATAAATAAATCTCGAATTCAATCAAAAACCGAGACCAAACACCACCAGATTGAAGATTAATCGCGATACGGCAACAAGTAAATTGTGATTTAAGTATCTAAAGAGTTACCTGATAAAGCGATCAGCAAAAGAAGCGTACGAAAGATAGCGGCCATTGAAATAGAAAAATTGTGAGGTTCTGCCGCTTCTCCGCCTTGCTCCTCCGCCAGCAAAACTCTCCGGCGTCCTAAATTGAAAACCAAAACACAGAATTGAGTATGAATGTATGCATGTGTGTTTATAAAAAGGGCGGTGAGGTCACTAACAACGATGGCTTTGGCCTTCTATAAATCAGTAATCAGGTGGGAACAACCGCGTCGATTTTTTTTTGCGACCAACCAATATGTGTATGACACGTGTAGAGCTGGCCCACATTTAGAGCTGCCAAACAGTCCTCTTAATTAACCGACTTAAAATGTCATGATTATTGAAAAAATGATTTTGAATTTCGCTTTGAATTTTGGAGACGATTTGCTCGGTTTTTGTTTTATATGAAAAAAGAAAGTGTGGTGTATAAATCGTTTTTTATAATTTTATGATTTTAATAGATTAGACGTGTATGCGAAAAATAGGTTGATTTAGAAAAACTAGTAAATATAAAATATTAATAAAATATGTTAAATAATTATAAGATACGGACAAATTGAGAATTTAAGAAATGGTGGCAAACCGTGTCGACACTCAAATCAACAGTAAAAATGTCGACACAATATCGAGAACAGACGTGATGACAGAAACGTAATATCATGATATAAAAAGATATTATTGAATTTCTTATATAACCTCTCAATCATTATTATTACAATTTGATGAATAAAGTCAAGTTCTATTAGTTATACTTAAATAAAATTTAAAATAATTATAAAAAATTTTAAAATAATAGATTACAAAATTTGGTTAAATATGATATTATGAAATGATATAAAGCGTAAAAATGATATTTGTAAATTAAGATAGACAAATATAAATTAACGTTTGAAAAATGCATATATTAAATTCTTCTAGTATTTTTTATTTAATCTTGACTAAGAAAAGTCAAATCGGAATTCCAATATGAATTAAATGGATAGTCAAACTTTAATAATTAAATTTATTTTATTAAATAAAAAGTTAGAATTGGTTAATAAAGTTAATGCATCGACATAAAGTTTAAGATCAGGTTTTGAATTTTTTTATTTTGTTATCCGTTCAAAACGGTAATAAAAAAATTATTTTGTTTAAATAAGTTTGTTTGCTAATATGTTCTTTTAGTTACATGAATGTGGTTACGATACATCAAATCAGTTAATAGTGCGACTTACTATTTTATAAATGAACTAGAGTGAATGCATATGTGATATACGGGTTAGTTTAAAAGATAATAAATATTAAATAATTATAAAATGAGAATTTTAAAAAATGACGACGAACGACATTAACGCTCCGACCAGTAGTGGAAACATCTATGCGAGGGGAGAGTAGATGTGAAGACAAAAATGTTGTATCATAATACGAAGAAAATTGATTGTATTTTTTATATATAAGTTGTTGATTATTATTATTACAGTTATGACAATAAAGTTAAGCATTTATTGATTATATTAAAAAAGAATTTAAAAATGATTATAAAGTATTTTATAATGATAAAACTAAAAATTTGGTTAAATATAATATTTTAAAATCTTATAAAGAGTAAATATGATATTTGTAAATTAAGATGACAAATACAATATTTTATGATTTAAGAAGGACATATAAAATTATCTCTAATAATTTTAATTTAATTTAAAGTCAAAATTAAATTTTAATTTTTATAAAAATGAATGGTTAAGATTTGATAATTAAAACTTTTATTTAACTTTAATGGCTAGGATTACTTAATAAATTTTATTGAAGTTGGTCTTTTATTTATATTAGAAGATTGAATTAAACTAAAGTCAAATAAATAAAACAATAATCTTTACTCTTCTTCATCCTTATTTTTTTAGCTAAATTTTTATTTTATCTCGCTTTTTTTTATAATTTTATTAATAATCAAAATTAAAAATACCATTTTAATCCTCTTTCTAAATAACACCTCATCAAAGAGAACTAGTGTTATATCCGTGCGGTGCACGGGTATCTAAATAAAACTTTTATATTAATACTTTCTATATATATGTATGCATATATATATATATATTAAATATAATTTTTTTTCGCATCTAATAGTTTTAATACAATATCAATGTGCTTATTATATTTCATGTCTAAAAGTTTTTAATGTAATATCAAGTGCTTAATTTGAGCAAATTACACCACATAAAATTAAGATCCTAACGTATAATAGATTTTTATTTATACATACGTAAATTGTTTAAATACAGTTTTTAATTGTTTAATTAAATATAGTTTAAAATAATATTACATTGAATTCAAATATCTATTTATTAATAACCCAAAATTTAGTACAAAGTTATTAGTTAAAAATAAGAAAACTTAAACAAATAAACTCTTTATATAAAATGTTAAGTTGTAAGGGTAGTTACAAAACTCATTAACATGACCGTCGTTTCACTACCTGGTAATATGTTACGTGACAATTTTTGGACGGTTATTTACTCATCCACTAACCAACGGTTTTGAAAGACTCACTAAGTGGTTATCAAATATATTAAAAGCAACTTACTACCAGACAGTATACGAATGGTTACCAAAATTCCATGTCATCATTGAAATCATCATCTTCATGCGAATAAAACAGATTATCTCTTCACTCTGTCAAATATATGAAAATTTTTGTTAATAATAAAATGAAAACATTCATTATCATAAAAGGAAAAAGAAATGACAAACCATAATTTATACGCAAAAACAACTGATATAACTAACATATAAATACAATTTGACGAGCGATAATAATTCACAATGATGGTTCAATATCTTAAGTTTTCTCATGGATTTTTATATTGATTAGTGTTTCATGATTTGAAGTGAGTTATATTATAATAAGTATTTTTAATTTTTAATTCTAAATTAGTTCATGTATGTTTATTTATTACGTTTAATGATAAATCCTTATATATTTTTCAACATCAAGTTACTAAATAATGACAAACTATTATAATAGATTCTTAATTATATTTTGAGTACATCAACTATTTAACATACACCTTAGTTCATAATAAATTTTATCTACATTTCGATATAAATATTATCATAATATGATAAAAAAATAGTATATATATATATATATATTTAATCTTTTATCGAAAGACCAGAAAATTAGTGATTATATCGACTATGATGCATAGAAAGAGTGAATATAAAAACAGAATAAAACGTCTATGAATACTCACTACCCTCAATGGATAAAAAAATGTTAAAAATATACTAATTTTGAAACAATGTCATATTGCGATAAATTTTATATCAAAGTGTAGATAAAAATGAGATGATTACAAATATATAATTATTTTTTCTCTAAACAAAATATATCACAAGTTATTAAACATAATTTACAAATAACCTATTATTAATTACATTAATATGCAATTTTCATAAAACCCCTCATATGTTAAATTTAAACCCTCACAATTTACATCCAAACCCCCTCCAATTCATTTGAATTTGAACATGATGTTACAGTTTTCATTAGTTTCTACCAATGACATGTTATTATTTGTCCACTTCATATTTACATGTCATCAATGACATCATCATTTTCATGCCACATCATCATTTTCTTACTGCTTCGTGAGCAATATATATATTAAATTTTTAAAATTTAGAAAGAAGATTGTTTTAAAAGGAAATTATTGATTTGGCCTATATGCTTTTAGGTAAATAATTTATTTGGTTCTTTCAAATAAAAAATTATTAAAATTGTCCATATGGTTTACGTTTTATATCTTATTTAGTCATTTTAGTATCATGTCGATTAATTAAATGTTAGTTGACATTTGAAAAATTACTACTAATAAACTTTATTACAACAATTTTCAAATGTTGTTATCGCCACTTTTATTAGACCAATTTTCAAGTCCGATCTAATTGAAAATTTCTTCCAATGTTCTATTTTTTTAATTTAATTGTTGTAAATTAAAAAGAAAACAACAAATCCATCAATTATGTAATCCAAATCACGAAGGTGGAGAATGACTACACATCACAAAATCCTAGGTAGATTACAGCTGACGAGACCGTGATAAGCAATGACAGAAAGCTACAAGGCGCTACTCGGTATTACTATTAATTTAACTATAATATCAATATATATTTAAGTTTTAAGTCTCTCTTTTAATTTTGCAAACATGAAATTCTAGTTTTAACTTTAGTCTAATAAAACGGGATGAAAGAATCAAGTATATATATTAGAATACAATAATACATAATTTTGTCTTAGCAGGATAGAATAAAAGTGAGAATTAAATAACCGTATTTTTATTTACAGATAGACAAATATCTATCGAAAACATACGTTACAAATCCTATGATATTTTATGATTATTCGAAGGTGACGATTTATACAATTAACTATTAAAAGCTTTAGTAAAGCAGTAAAAAGAGATGCTTCTGTTTGAAGTTAGTATGATCACTTTAAATTTTATAGGCAGGCTTCTTTTACTATAGGGAGTCGATAAGGTTTTCATTTATTTTTAATCTAATAATATTATAAAGATTAAATTATATGAGAATACAATAAATTTTGTTTCAGTTACTATTATATATAATAAATTTTTTATTTAAAAAAATAATACAATCAATTTTTATAATCATCTTATTATATACAAGTTGTTATATACAATGAGAATTATGATAAAGTTTATTGTATACAATGATAACTAAATTCTAGACATAAAAACAAGTTGTTTGCGTACAATGAAAGAGTTATGAAAGTTAATTATATTGTTTTTAAGAAAAAAATAATGGTTTGACTTTATTGTCCTAAATGTAATTATAATAATCAATATTGTATATAAATAATACAATTTTTACAATCAATTTACAATCAAACTTTCTTTTATTGTAAGTTGTAAGAATACTTCTATTTATATAATACTTGCTTGTGAGATTACCTTATTAAATATTAAGAATTGGTATGCATAAAAAGGTTTTTATGAACCACAACTTGCGCTTAATATGTTTTGAATTTAAGTGTAATTTCTATTTAGACCATGAACATATCTCTTAATATTTTCTCTTATCAAATCAGAATTATATCATTTTTTTCCTTTTATCCCACTAACCATACACATCCATCTCTCTAAATTATTATATATTTCTCTAAAAAAAATATCATGCTCCATCCAACCTCTAACGCTCACTATTATATAGATACGCATGGTCTTATGATACGACTTTTGGTGGATTCCCAAGCTGCAAGGATAACATATACCGAAGTCAAAGTTGTTGGGATGAGATAAGCATGAGATCATAAAAATAATTAAGTATCGCACATCGTGATCGCCAAAATATATATATTACAGGAATATATATATATATATATATATATATATATATAAATTAGTAGAATATTCAATTTAGTAAATAATTAATTCATAGTCCTAAGGGACTAATTTTAGTTTTTGGATCAATATCATCAATGGTCCAGATTAAATTTTAAAAAATTGGACTAAGTGGTCTTTTCGTAGTTATTCGTAATTCACATGTGATTGAATATTAAAATTTCAGGACTACATTTTTAAATGAAGTTTATTGAACACAACTCATATAAATTAATGCAAATGGTTTTTTTAAGGTCAAGATATTATTGAACGAAAAAACAATACAACACTCCCCATAATTTTTTTTACATAAGCCACAACAAAGAGAGACTAGAAAAAAATTAAGCTTACATATATAGAAGCTTAATTTCATGTATCTTTTATTAATGCAAGAAATGTTATTAATAACACCGTTAAGTTTTACACAACCCCGGTCATACACAAGTTTAACATGTGCTTCTGGAGAGGGCTCAATCATTAGTAGGGCCCTATATTTTTGTCTAGGACAAATTGTATGAAAATATACCAAACTATGCTAATATTATCATTGTATGCAACCAACTTTATTTTGTACCTAAAAATACACATAACTTAAAAATTTTGTTCATTGTATGCAAGTTACCTATTATAGCAGGTAACTTAATGGTAACCTAAAAAAAATAAAAGAATTTTAGTACCTAAAAATACAAAAAACTTTCAAAATTTGTTCATTGTATACAATGGATAACTAGTAATCTGGTAAGCAGGTTACCAATTGTATACAATGAACAAAATTTGTAAGTTGTATATATTTTTAGGTACAAAATAAAGTTATTCATTGTATACAATATAACTAGTAACCTGGTAAGCAGGTTACCAATTGTATACAATGAACAAAATTTGTAAGTTGTATATATTTTTAGGTACAAAATAAAGTTAATTGTATACAATGACAATATTGGTAAAGTTTTTTGTATTTTCACGTATTTTGCCCTTTTGTCTATATGCAATAATAGTACCTATACTCAATTGGCCTAAATAATTTTTAGCTTAATACTCTGTCGCAGTCACCCATCAAGACTCCAAATCACGTATTAGCAATGTCGCAAGCCGGATCTTCCATATTTTCTCTCTTTGAGGTTCCCGAATATCTAGCAGACCGATTATTCTCGACTCATGAATTCATATTATTTGTCTGAGCTTCGTTAACGGCAAGTTTAGAGGAAGAAAAAAGACTAGTTTATTCTCTTGATCTCTGTTGGGGTTTGGAAATAATTCAACAACTCTACTAATTGTATGTGATTTACGATTGTATAAAGCAACCAAGTTTGATTTTTCATTCATTTTATGGTTTCTGTTCAACTATTTGAGGCTTTGAGCCTTTGAGGGTTGTGATTCATGAATCCGCATTAGCAACAAAGGATGATCATTTTATGTTTATGTTTGAGGTTAGTGAATCCAACAACTATGTGGGATTAATATGTTGTTCTTTGATTCTTTCTATCTTTCTGATTATATATTCTAATTTTCTAGTACTTTTTTAATTTACATACTTTTGCTTAAGACAATATGGAATTTTATAGACTTGGTTGCTCAACAGCATGAATTCTTCAAAACACAACTCAAAGAAAATTTATAAATCATAGGTGTTTTTTCTCCCTTCTATAAATCATTTTGAATGAATCTCAGGACTAACCTACTTTTACTAAATTTGCACAATGACTTCAGAATCTCAGGACTAACCCTGATTTTACATAGACATATCTCAAATATTGAGACTCAATTCTATCAAGCATAAAAGAAATAAAACATACCAAACCGTTAAAAACCCCACTTCATTACCAAAACAGTAAATGGTAGACTCTATGGCTCAAAATAGGGCTTAGTCAAGACTCAAGAGCAAAAAAAAAGAATCTGAGATCAAGAAGTTTACTTTTTTGTTTCCTTCTCTCTCTTTTGTCATCATCCCATTTTACATTTTCATGTATTAAATAAGTACTAATTTATATATATATATATATATATATATATATATATATATATATATATATCGATCACATGAGTAAGTATTTGACTTTGCTTATATAATTAATTTTGGTCAATAATTTATTAAATAAAAGCTTATTAACGTATTTGTAAAAGACAATTTGTTATCAAACTTGGTATAGTGAAATCAGGTATATATATATTCAATAGGAAGCTGCATATACGTGTAGTATTCATGTAATTATCCTTTAATTAGAAATATTGTCATAAATAAGAACGTATTTTTGTTAATATATAGATTTTTTTTGTTATTAATAATTATATTTTGTATTAATATGTTAAGTTTGTAATAAAAAATATTCTATAAAATAGATAAAAATAAATAACACGATTCCAATTATAAAAATTTGTCACGTAGTCGGTTATTCTGTACGTTTTCAAATGACAGAATGTTATATAAACCATAACTATTATTAACATAGAATAAAAAGATTTATTAATTAATAAAATATTTCCTAATAAAACAAAATTGTAATTGTTAGTTATTGACATTTACGGATATGTTTATTCAAGTCGTTGAAAAATCAAAATACAAATTGTAACCATTCCTCGTAGTCGCGACCCCACCATGCATCATTCCTCAGCTCGGCATTCAGAAAATGTCAAATGTGAATATCGATCAACTTCAATACAAATCACTTGGAAAGTTGCAAATACTTGTGCATGTATGCGTGTATTTTAACTTTTTTATACGTACAACGATACGACAATCTCTTTGCCAAGCACTCGAAATATTCTTCTTTTTTGCATCACAAACTCGTATCTTAGACCATACGTTATGGTCTACCCGATGAAAGCGGGTACCATCAAGTACCTTTGGGAACACCAAAACGTGGAGATCGGGTATCACCAGCGAGTAAGGGTTGCGGGTATAGAGGCTCGATCGAGAAGCCACCCCCACCCCCCTTCTCCAACGGTAGTTTCTTAATATAAGAATAAATAAAAAAGTGGGAAAAATTTGATAAGAAAATGAAAGGTATAGGAGCTGTTTGGTTGGAGGGATTCATGAGATTTTGTGAGAATTAGAATCTAATTCCTAGCAAATCCCATGTTTGGTTCACTTTAGTGAAGGCATTGAAAGGAATTAAAATGCCATAGGAGAAGGAATCTAGATTTCATTTCAAATAGGGTGGGAATTTAAAATCCATGACTAAAGGAATGTGGTGACTTGGCGACAAACCTTCTCTGTCTGCATTGGAGTCCCCGTCTCCGGTCCGGATGTCCGGAGTTCGATTTCGCGTCTGTCGCCTTGTCTGTCTGCGTCGGCATCTCCGGTTAATGTGTCGCCGACTCCGGTTAGTACGTCGCCGACTCCGGTCTGTTGTTTGGTTTCACGTCAGTCGCCCTCTGCGTCTGCGTCTCCGGTGTTCAATTTCGCGTCTGTCACTTCGATTCCGTAAGTCGATCGATGGCAATGACGGTGACAGATAGGGCGGTGGTGGGGGTTGGGATGGGGGGTGGTGGAGGTTTGGATGGTGGCGGTGGTAGATATGATTAGTTATTGTGTGGAATTGAATTTCAATTCCATATGTATAGATAACCAAACACAATGAGTCAATGATTTAGATTTCAAATCTAAATCCTTCAAATTCCAATTCCTTCGTATTTTTCAATTCCTTAAGAAAACAATCCGTAAACCAAACATCACCTTAATTTGGGTAAGGACTAAGGAGAAAGAAATGAAAGAGGAAATAATATGACGTTGATGTGACATTAGACAAGAAAGAGGGAAAAAAAGATATAACACATGGCCTTACAACCTTCCATTTTTTAACTTCCAACCTTCCACAAACTCATATATTAATGAGTAATGACTACACGTCCACACCTCCTAATCTTCTATGTAGCTTATTTAAAAAAAGGCCCCGGAGGTTGCACTTTTTAGAATGAAATGTTAAAATTGGATTTTGCTTTCACAGGCCCTCAACCAAATTCTTATCTTAGCCCCCCTCCCACTCTACACGGCCCAAAGCCATCAGGTGAATTTGGAATTCATCAAGTTTTATAAATTTATAATAATTCTTATATTTTTTTTATCTTTATTATTTAGACTTGTTCTAATCCAATCCGTTACCGAACTTGTTCATAGCGCCACCTTTAGTATTTGGATGCTTCTTATAAAAAATTTTCCTTGAGCTCCACAACATGACCCTGTTATAGGGCCGATGTAATAATTAGATTTAAATTTACTTATGGATTTAATAAATCTTTGAATCTTGTTATGTTAAATTTATTTAGTTATAAGATAGTAACATGTACATATTTTAATAGTGTTTGCTTCAACAACTGTTATTATAGCAGCATGCATTTGAGAAGGTAGAATAAGACACAAGTTACGTCTGACGCTTCCAACAATTGCAGCTTATAAAATATCTTGGAAAAAACAGAAATTCTCCCTTATATATCATAGCATGTATCGATTTATGAATTTTTAGTTTACAAATAATTTTTAAAATTAATAAATGCTGTAGAGAATATTATATTATTGGAAGTTATTACTTCACCCACCACAACACTACTAAACCAGTAATGTTGATGGTATGGTGTACTACAAATCACAGTCTATTTATAATAATAATAATAAAGAACACAAAATACTTCCTTTTGATGAGCAGCTTCAGAATTCTTGCTCTATCAAGATGAGTCAGTCAGTCACACAGATTTCATTTTACTTATTTGCTTACCAACAGAAACTAGCATTCCGCAAATTTAATCATGTCCGACTCTAAACATCAAACTTTCAAAACCTACCAACCAAGCTGTTTGAAATTTTTCATAGATAAACAAATACCGACATAGCTCAAACTCAGTAAAGATCACCTTCTTTGTGAGTGTGGATGACACAATCAGAAGTCGGGTAAGATATGCAAGTCAACAAATAACCCTCCTTCATTTGGTTGTCATCAAGGAAAGAACCATCTGATTGGTCGACACTACCACCCACCATTTTTCCAGCACATGTCGAGCATGCACCTGCCCTGCAAGAATATGGCAGCTCCACTCCAGCACTCTCTGCTGCATCCAGAATGTAACAATCATCAGGTGCATCAAATTCATTCTCTTGACCATCAGGTCCCACCAGCTTAACCTTGTATGTAGCCATTGCCGTTGTCCTGAAAAAAGAGCCGGATTTTAAGCCAAAAGCTTTCGAGACACTCTTAGCTGTTGGAAAGGTGGATGGGTTCTTTAGGAAAGCAACAGGACGTGTGAAGCTTTGGGGTGAGCTTCTGACCATGGTTTGGGTAGGAAGAGTGACGGACGACATGATGACCTGAATACAAATCAAATATAAAACCTTTTAAAATTAAAGATGGTAAGGAATCAGGTTTAGGCAAGATACTAGAAAGCTTATTTGTACACAACATAAACTTTCTGTACGCAATAGGTACAAGCAATAAACAACACTTGGTACAAGTTGATAAAACATAAGGTTGATTTGTCATGGACAGTTTACATTATATACAAATGACCTCTCCAATACATATGAAACCACCTAACATTATAATTTTGGATTACTAGTTTATGGTCCTTTTAGATGACATGATAAGATAATAATAAAAGCATGTTCTCTTGGACATAGTAATAGAGGTATCAATATCAACTAATATTTCTATGCATGTATCATTTTGGGGGGTTTCTATCTTAAACCGGTCATACAAAAATCAAAAAACAAAAGCTAAAAAGAAAACAGTCAAATGGATTGTATACTTGTACAGTCAAGAGTGGACTAAAGTTCACTTTTAATGGACACCAACCTCTTAAATTAGTTTAGTTTATTCGATAAAAGGAAGGGACAAATATTTATGACAGTAAACCCAAGCTAGCCCATACTAGAACTTAACTCATTTTGGCAATTTCACAACCCACCCGACCCACCTATTTTGCCACATCTACAGATTATTCGAAGTTCAACATAAGCAAAAACTCATTTACTCATCACTAGTAGACCCATTAGCGTGATGTCTCAAACAAGTAGTTTCTGATCTTTCACATAGCCGATTAGCCACCAGGTTATTTTGGTTACACCATCATGTATTATCTTATGTGATCAACAAAAAGTACAGTTTTTATGTTAGAAGGTCATAGATTCATACAAACTCAAGAGGGTCTAGGATCAAGAAAAACACTAATCACAATGACAGGTAATTAATATACCCCAAAGCAATTATGTCACACACCAAATTTGACTTTCACACTTGAATACCAAGGTTTTGTAAATGTTGTTATATTCAGCCGGTATGATATGACTTTGACGTTATTTAAATCTATGCAGTTATCTCGGTCAAAAATCAAATATCGGTCAAGGACCGAGATTTGAAATAGCGGTTATCGCGGTGAGATATCGGTGGGATATCGGATTTTTTATTATGTACATATGTATATATAATCAAAATCATAAAAAAATTAAATAAAAAGCATAGAACTCCAAGTCAAAAGAAGAAGGTCTCTATTTGTTGCTTGTACAAGTACGAAACAAGAAAGGGAAATGTGTGTTAATTAGGTTTAAGGTTGAGAAATAGGCTATTAAAGTGGACAGAAGAAAATCTCGGCCAATCTCGGCCAAATCTCGGTCAAATCTCGGCTAAATATCGGTCAATCTCGGCAAGAATATCGGTTCCGATATTTACAACCGAGATTTTTCCAAAGTCCGAGATCCGAGATCTCGCCGAGATTAACTGCACAGATTTAAATATGATTATGATTTAACAAATGAAGTGTCTAGCATTAGAACATTAACTTCAAAACTATTTACCACGGTTGAGATTCACTTTATTAGGGGTAACCTTTGCAATCATGAGATAGGTAAGCAACCTCACATAGCAATACTTACATTATACAAGTCAAATATAGACAGAGACCAGTACAAAGAATAAAGAACAGCTCACCCAAACAAATAATCAACATATGAAGGTATAATACAATGGTGGAGAATAATATAATCAAGAAATGAACTCGTATTTGGGTATCCAAGGTCTAGAGAGCATAAAGCTCAAAGCAGTTCTAAGCCCAGTATGTACCAGTGTACTTATATTACATAAATCATATCATTGAAATGGATTGAATAGTCAAATTTAGTTGAAGACTGACCTTGCACTTGCTAAAATGGAAGAACACTATAGTATAAAAAATAAACAATTTTAGGCATATTTTAGGTTTCCTTCTTTGATAATCTTAGCGAGGAAAATTGCAAGTTTGTAACAGAAGCTTGAAAAGTCCTCCAAATTAGAAAGAATACAAAAACATTACAGAAGTCACAGAGCCATTCAAAAAGATAGACCACCAGCAATAAATTAACAACGAATTTGCTTTTACCATAGATCACAGCACCAGTTCAAAAAAATTGTTGCGGCTACATTAAAATCGTTGTGTTACCAAGTAAATCACAAAAAACTGAACATATCGAACAAATTCATCCATGTAAATTTCGCAACCCTTCATAAACGTCACAAAAAAATCCTCATGCGTATACTTATATAAACTTCAATCGCGACAAAAATTATTCCCCAATTTAACAACTTTAAGATCACAAACGATTCCAAAAGGTGCATCGGTGAAACAGACGTAACCTAGAAACGTATATGAAATTTTCAAAACGATATCAACTTCCTAGGGATTAATCAGTTTATCGATTCATCTAAAATTCAAAAACAAACACAAAATCAGATAATCAATCACGAAACTCGTAGAAACGAGCAGGAAACACATAATACACAAAGCTACAACACCAACTGTGAAGATCGGATGAAAACAAGTAGCATAGTAGGATCAGATTAAAGGAAAAGAGGAATTTGTAGGAACTTACAGGAGAGAAAAGAAATGCAGAGAAGCGGAGCAAACGAGGGTTGAGCAAGACGGAAGGGAAGGGTTTATTTATAGAGAGAGTGGGAGTGGTTGGGGAAGGTGGCGATTGGAATCTGTAAAGAGACGAGTGTGTGTTAACCAAACGATACCCTAAACTCCACAACAAAACTCACTTCTTTCTTTTTAGTTATTTATTTATTTATTTACTTTTTTAATATAGAGATTATTAAATTACATAAATCGTCACCCTAAATGCGAAATTATAAACCGGAAATAGTGTGTGCTATGTCATACCCGCATAGCTTTAAAATAAAAAATATTTGATTATTTTAATCTTTACTTATTAAGGATTTATGTAAATATAAACATTCATACACATATACTGATATACATCACACCTCAAACCCTATCGAAACGTTTAACATGGCTCGATTTGAATAAATCAACCAGTAGAATCAAACTGGCTTAGTGAAATAGGACTCAAAAGTCCTAACAAAACCTCCCCGAACACAAACACAATTAGTAAGATCGAACTTAAAACCCTTATCAGATCTAGGAGAGAGATAGTGTATTTGTGTGTGTGTGGGGGGGGGGGAGTGTGTGTATGAAAGAGAGATAGGTAAAGATGGAGTGGAGAAAGAAAGAGATGAGTGATACGGTCATTTTTTTATTGATGGTAGCTAGAGTTGTAGTGATGCGATTTTAGGATTCTAAAAATAGATGTGATATACTTATGAGTTTTGGTGTTAAACCTAGTTGGTGAACAGGAAAAACTGGAAACGAACCAAAACTTAAAAAATCAAACCTGCATTTTAATAACCAATGGTTTGTTTTCGTTTAAATAATCTATTTATTTGGTTTAGAAAAACCGAACCGGACCAAATGATTTTAATTTTAGAAAGTTATTTTATTATACTTCTATCTATTTGATTATCTATAGTTCTTGCATATCTATAGGGTTAAATGTTAAAATATTTTATCTTTACTTTGACTAATTTTAATAATTATTATTTGTTAGGACAAATCTCAGTAACCACATCAAAAATTAATAAGAAACCGAACCAAAAATTACAAACAAATCCTTCTAAAAACCAAAACAAGCAGTTTTGGTTTACCAAAAATTGTTTCTGTTTTGGTTTAGTTAAAAAAAAACGTACTAACTGATCTATACATATCACTACTTGGCTACTTATGTACTATGGGATTGTTTAGCCGGTTGTAGAGGTAAGTTAATAAATTATGCTCTTTTATGTTAGTTTATATTTTTCAGTTCCAACTTTCAAGACTCGGTTACTCTGCCAAACGTATATAAGAAATAAAATTTTTAACTTATAACTCTATCTATTTTTATCAAGGAAATTTTTATTTCTTCCTACTGTATGACTGTATCTTTCTACTTCATCTTTCTATCTCTTCAATGATTGACATGTATAATGCACTAATTTTTTTTCTTCATATCACTCTTGATTATGACATTTGTCTTGATCAAATAAATAGAAAGATATCTAGGAATATATAGTAGGACAATATAAAACCTTTTTTTTATAACTAGATAATTGGACTCTCAAGCAAACGACGTTTTTCAAAGCACAATACCATTCAATATGGTCCTTCACAATAAGCTTGTGACTAAATTAGATTAGACCCGTAAAGGTAATCTATTTTTATTATTATTATATTATATGATATACATGATATGTACTTCTTTCAACATTCTTGTGCTTATTATAATAAAGTTTTATATTAACGTAACACCACACTTATATACCCTATATTTTATATGAATTTAACCTTTATAAATTGTCTTTATCAAATTACTAAATCAAATTTTAAAATTTTTCAATACAACATGTTGTTTGTGTAAGGTTTTCTTAATTCACATATTATATTATGTCTACATGAGAAAGTGGATTTTGGTAGATGATTCTTTTACATAAGAAATTGATTCATTCATTTACACAAGATACAATATCCTTACAGCTATTATACAAGTTGCTGAATCATATATTTTATGTGTATGAATCAATTGATTATGTAGAAGAATGACATCTATTTTCCTATATCTTATAATATATCGTCATTTGATATTTATGATAGTTGTTTTTTTTTTTTTTTTTTGCAATTTTCTAAGCAAAATTTATTTTCGTTTAGTTTTTTTAAACGATAAAAAATATTTTATTAATATAAAAAAGAAACTAGAAAATATTCATGCATTTAGTTAAGGTTATAGTTTGAACTTTTGAGTGACCCCAAAAGTCTAAATATGAGAGCTTTTAGAGCTAAAAAAGGGCCCCTGCAAATGATTAAGCGGCTCTTACACATGACTAATGGTTCTCTCTCTTATCAATCAAGTTGACACTTTGCCATCGTTGTATTTGTTTTAGAGAGTTTGATTATCCTCCTACTTATTCTTCTATTAATTTGATCATAACAAGCGATAAAATTAAGAGATGAAATAAGAAGATGAAATTAATAAATTTCACATATTAATCATTGAGTAGGAAGAAGGATAAAGTAGAAGGAAATAGATTTTTTTTTCTTTTATTTAATGCAAGTGGATTGATATTTCAAATGTTTTAAGCCAAAAACTGAATAGAATGTATAAGTCATATGGGTGATTTAAAAATATATAAAATTTACTAAAAAAAGTAACAGGTATTTTTTTATAAAATGCTCTATTGTGTAACTATTCATTCAAAGACGTAACATGTTTAATCATTAAGCGATTTTAAAATTAGTTTTTGTTTCAGGTTTATATAATTGAAGTTTTAATTAAGCTTAATAGACAATTACAAAGTTAAACATATTTATTTAAATAAGAGATAAATTCAAATTAATAAACTCGTAAGCATAGAAAAAGTAGGTTAATTATAAGATCATAAAAATTATAAAACAAAAACTAAGCTAATTCAAAACGTGAAAGCAAAGTAAAATAGGATGGGTTATGTCACTGAAAACGAGGACAATATGGTCACTAAATAAATTAACGTTTAGTCAAGTTTTGCATGCAAAAAAGTCTCAAAAGAAACGTTACCAGATTTTGGAGAAAAGCGTATAAGATGTGGTCCGAACTGCTCTTTTGAATGAATAAAAAAGATCGCAACGGGCAAGTATCATTTTCACAAAACGATGCAAAACGTCTACTTCGTAAGAACCCAAAAACCTTTCCTCTTTCCAAATAAAAATTAATTCATACATAGTAAAATTTGTTCATATATAATAAGTATAACCATTTATCAACCATATAGGGGTGAGCATTTGACCCAGTCGGACCGACTGAACCTAGAAAGATTAACATCAAGCGGGCCGATTAATGGTCCTCAAAAAATAGTCTAATTCAGTTCCAATTCTAAACCGGTTCCGGGTTAAGAATCGAGACCAACCCTGAAGCTTTTTAAGGAGGCAAAACAATATCATAATCTAATAACCTAATAGTCTAATACTAATCTATTCAAATTGAAAAAACAAAAAATCATAACACATGTTTTACTGTGAATCATGTGTTATAATCTGTGACTAAATGATTTTTATCATAAGACTAAATGTATTAGGTTAGATTGTTCGAGACTACTTGTTGATATACAACTTGTATTTCATGTATCAAATTTTTTGTATTTTCGATTGTTTTTATTTTTCTACGTTTAACATCAGTCCCGTCTATATTAAAACAGATGAAATCTCTTCACATTTAGGGCATGTTTGTTAGAGAGAGAAAATGGGAAAAATTGGTTTATGTTGTTTGAAAGAAATGGTTATAGTTTTGAAAGGAGAAATGATTTCTTCACCCATTTTCATTTCTCCCCTTCCTTTGTATTTTCATTTCTCTTCAAATTGTAGAGAATTGACAGCCGATGTCCACTTATCATCGTCGATGTCCGGTTGCGCTGTTTTTCTTGCGTTCTACTCATCATCGTCGACGTCCGGCAAAACGCCAACGCTGCACCCGTCATCTAACAACATGAGCCACTATTTCTCTGTTTCATTTCTTTGATGATGTCAAACAAGAAAATCAATTTCAATTCTTCACCCATTTCCGTTTCTCCTCATTTTCATTTCTCCCGATTTCTTTTTCTCTCTACTAAACATGTTTTCAACTTTAAGAAAAAGACAAGTAATTAAGTAATTTCTTATAACATCTTTAATATATAAAAATAGACTTAAGTTATATATATGTATGTGTCGTAGTTATTGTAGGATACTTCAATTGGAGCTCAAGTTTCACGTACACATCATCATGTAACTTTCAACTTCAATCTTAATTTATAATATTCAGAGTATTATGAGGACTATTTTGTTTAAAGTTATTATTCAAAACATTAACTAGTTGTACCAACTGAATAAGCACATGTAACGGTTCCAATCAGGTATTTGGCCGAAAAACCGTAACCGGCATGGTGTAGTTTAGCCCACCTGAATTTCGGTTCTCAATGTTTGTCTAAATAGGTTCCGGTTCCAACCGATTGCTCACCACTACCACCGTATGTTAATAAGATAGAAAAACAAGGATAACTGGGCAAGAAATTGATAACCATTAAACATAATGTTCATATCAGCATCCAAAACCATTCAAAAAAAACCAATCCAACAAGTCAAAAACGATAGCGCCCGTTACAAGGGAAACGCTTGCAAGTACTAACCTCCTCGGAACCAAAGTTGGGAAAAGAAAACAAAAACGAAGCAAACACCTAAAAGATGCGAACCGGCTTTCCCATTGTTGTCTTCAAGTACAGACATCTCACCTGATATCCATAAAAAATCACATTATAAATGCTGATACATAAAAATACATATAAATAGTTCCCTGTTTTGTTGTTTAATTGCTTCTTGTTTAATGAAATTATCACGTATATTTGAATTCTTTAAGCAAATTATAGATCCTAAGTGACTGGTTGCTAAAAGATTCTAGAGAAAACTCACATTCTGCCAATTCTTCTTCAGCAATGAAACAAGAAAATTGACACTCATTTGAACGTTTTGGAAAATCTGTTTCTCCTCCATGCTGCAGTTTCCAACAGCAACTCCCATGCACAACACTTTTTTCAACTGAAACTTAACAGTTGCCTTGGTCTCGTTCACCTTAGCCTCGAGGGATTCCTGGTGAGTAACAAGTGTCGGGAATTTTCCTGCAAATGGCATAAACAAAACAATCAAAATGAGATTTATTCATAACAAGTGATTTGCTCAAATAGAATGGAATTCGGTTTAAATTACAGACCGGCCTTGTTTAAACCAGGACCCAACAAACGAGGAATCTGCTTGATAACAGATTCAGAAGCCAAAAAAGCTTGGTGCTTCTTGGCAAGCTTCTTCACCATCTTCTTGTTCTTGTTTAACTTCTTGAGTGCTTCCACATCCATGTATTCAAGACCGATCTTTTGAGCCTGTATATATTAACAACACATAATATTCTTTTCAATAGCACGAAAATTTACATAGCCTTAATCAATATTAGAGTTGCAACAATTTTCCAAATCCCATGTAACATGAATCTTTTTTTACCAAGTACACCTCTTATAATATATGAAATTATACATGCTTCAACAGTTCACGACCCGTCTCTAGTACATACAAGTGGTTTTTATTCAAATTCTAAAAAGCAAACTAATGCATGGTTCTTTCACTGTAAGTTGGAAAAAAATAATTTAAACTATTTTCAATTCAAATAGATTGTGAAAAACATTTACAACTTAAGCTTACAGGAACTAGTTACGACGTATAATAGATCAACCAGTAAGCAACCTTTATACGCACGGAGAGAACACAAGACCACACGGCATTTAAAAACCAAAAGAAATTACCTCTTCCACGTGCTGGGCATCACCAAGCATGCAAACTTTCAACTTGGGCCGAGGAATGTGAGGCAACTTCACAGTACCACTGAAACGCTTATCCTTTTGTGGGTCATAGTTCTTGAGCCCGATCTGGAGCTCAATGGTCTCCGTAAAATTACGTTTCTTTTCCTTGGCATCAGTTGTGATTTGAGTAATAGCTTCACGCAGAGCTTCACTCTGAAGCTTACTGCCAATTAAAATGTTCAAATATCAAACTAAATGAATCTAAATAAACAACTGGATTATCTGAAATTCTGAATCAACTGATCCACATATACAATAATAAGAATTCATAGAAGCTAAACGGTATCCAAAAAGCCTTTTGGAATTAAAACAAATTATCGTCAATCTGTTGGTTAAAAAAATCTGTTTTTGCAAAATTAAACCAAATTCCACAATGTTCTTATAAAGCAGGACCGTTAAATTAGAAGCATTTCAACATACATATAGGCATATAGAAGATATCACATGTCAAGATGCATTAATTCGATTAGAATTTCATTGAAACACTAAAAATCAACCTATTAAATCATGTTTAAACAAAAAAAACGTATCAAATAACTCTAGCAGAAACGCGTACGAATCAGATGAAATATCATTAAATTCACGCATAAAACCTATAACTACTGAAAATAACCAAAAAACCAATGGCTGAATCTGAACACGTACCTCATGGTTGTTTAAGCTCTCCTTCCTATATCTCACTTCTGCGTAAACACAAAGCAGATTCATCAATTTCATCGTGAACGGTAGCCATAAACATAAAAAAATCTATAATTCGATGTAACTGTCGACACTTCGCTAAGTTGTTTAAGAAAAAAACGTTAACAAAACAAAAGGAAAACATTTCGATTTAGCATCACTTGCTCGAAAATAACGAGTAAACGACACATTCAGGTCCGATCAATCTATTATAAGAAGAATTAGATGCACAGAGAACAGATTACCTTCGGTAGGAACCCTAACAGCAACGCCTATGGAGTTCAAGGGAAACAGCGGCCGAGTTATACAACTGATTTAATATGAAGGCGAAACCCTAACTGGGCCTGAGTCGTGGGTTTGGGTCAATTTGGCAATTTCTACGATAACGATTTTACTTTTATGAGTTTATCATAAGTAAAAGATTTAAGATTAAAACAATAGAGATCTGTTTAATAAAGTTTATTTAAAAAAAAATTAAAATTTTAATATTTAATTACATGTGATTTGTAAAAGCATTACATGTGAATTACGAAAATATCACTCCGATCAAATTTTTAAAATTTAATCTAGACCATTGATGTCTTTGATCCAAAGACTAAGGTAAAAGACTATAAATTAACTATGGATTATATTGAACATTCTTCTTAATATTACATCATTTTGGTATATGATATTTTGACTGTATTATTTTGTTACTTTAACATTTGAGTACTTGCAGTTGATACTTTGATACTTTAATATCTTATATTGGTTTTATAATTGTATTAAATGAATGTAAACAAAATTTGAAGTTCATAATTCGAATCAAATTGAAACGAGCACAAAATTTTAAGTTCGAATCAAATCAAAATGAGCATTTAATATCAAAAATCATATTTACGAGAAAAAATAACGAGAATAACGAGAACTGAAAAACAAAAAAAATATTTGAATTTCATATCAAAACATCTAAAGTTTGAATCGAAACAAAAATCATATTTGAATTTCATATCAAAACAAAAAAAATAACGAGAACTGAAAAACAAAAAAAATACTCGTCGAATACATCTGGCCAAAATGGTTCGAGCAAAACATCAAAACCCAGAACCTTCTGGCAGCGAGCAAAACACCCAAAATTCTCATTTTTACGCATTTAACTCCAGATTATCATACCATACAATAATTTCCAAGTACTCTTTTACATATATAAACACTTTATAACTCAAAATACATCATCTTATCATAATTCTTGCAAAAACTATATTTTCTCTCTCTAAACCATATAAACACAAGAATTAGAGATACTAACCTTGATTTTCTTGCTCAAATAATGTTGTAATTCTATTGTTAATCTGAGCTTGGTCTCCCGTTAATCTTGCTTTAATTATTGGTTAATTCATCTTTTATTCATAACACACACTAAGTGTGTGTTATAGTCACCGTCCTTCTATCTCCCTATAATGAGTGAATTAAATATGCACTATTCTTGTGTTTCGGAATTTTATTTTAGATAGAAAATAAATGTTTTGTAAGGAATAAAGAAAGAATTAAAGAAAATTGTGTTCCAGATATTTTTTTAAGAAGAGAAAAGAAGGGGTTTGGAATAAAATTTTCATTAACTTTTCCTTCTAAATTTTCCTCCAAAAAGTTGGAAGATTTGAAAGGAAAATAAAGTTTTATGATTTTTTTTATTAGTGACTAAATTGCCTCTAATGACAACTAATAATTTTATAAAATAAGGGTATTGTTGTAATATAACTCGTTTTCCCCTTTCTCTCTAACTTGAGAACACAAAATAAAAACAATACTCTTTTTATTCTTTTCTTTTCTTTCAAACTTGGAAACACAAAAAACTAAAACTATTATCATTTATCTTCTTTTCTTTTCTATCTTTAATTTTCTTTTCTATTATTTTCTTTCGTATCTAAAACTCGGAAACACATCATATGTGTTTTTGGGTGAAGGTTGCTATTTATAGTAACTTTTCCCTTAACAGGTAACCTTTTTCAACTTGTAACTTATTTTAATATAAACCTTTTCTTTTAAATTTCATATTTGACTTAAATGATCAATCCTCAATACCCTAATTATGTAAACAATCCCCTTTTAATTTAAATAATAACTTTCTAACTTTGGTGTGTTGGAGATAATGGTTGTCCCTGGATTTTATTAACGATGATTCTTGAAAATGATTTAACTTTCTAGGCTAACATTTAATGTAAAACACAAACAAAACAAACAAAAATCCCTACCTCAATAAATATTAAAACAATAACATGCATATTTAAAAGCTTCTCATTATTTGATTCATTTTAAGAATCGTGTCATTAGATGATAGATCATGAACAAAAATCTTTCAACTGTTTAAATGAAAATATAGGTTGTATTTATGTAGAAATATAAAAAAATCTTAAATAAAAGGACAAACTGCTTCAAAATACAACGAACTCTAGCTAAGCTACCATTGTATGTAATTAACTTTTAAATTTAAAAAAAATACAACCAACTTACTTATTTCTCTCATTGTATGTTATTTTACCTGTAAAACTGGCTAACCAACCAGTTACCTTGTATTTTATTTATTTTTGATTCGTATATTCATAAATAATTATGTCCTTCATCCTTAAACTAGATGTGGAAGATAATGTATACATTTTTCACAGGTTAACTCTTTAGCTGCCATCACCACTACCAATTTTTATGTTCTTAGAGATATGATACATACGATTAAATATGATTTCTTCATCCTTCTTAGGCGTTTTTCATCCTTTGACTAACACCACCGTCGCCGCCAAACTACCACCACCATCGCCGCCAAACTACCACCGCCATCACTACATTACATACAGTTTCTTGTGTTAGATCTTTAGGATCCACCACCACCACCATTGCCGCTAAACTAGCACCACCATCATCGATGTCGTCGTGCTTAGGGTTTCTGGCGATTAGGGTTTATTGTGTCACCTGCAAACAACTGCCGCCGCCATCGCCTTGCGTTTCTTGTAACGGGTTCAAACAAGCGCTGCTGCCATCGCCTTGCGACTAGGGTCCCTTGTGTCTGGTTCAAACAACCGTCGCCTTCATGGATTTTGCCTACTGGATGAAGGTGCGATTCGATTCAAGCATCGTCAATTTCTTTATAGGTCTTTCTATCTCTCTCCATGTTGTTTCCGAGTTCGTAATTGATTCAACCACCATCGATTTGGTTCAAAGGAATTGATGCTTCTATGAATCAGCGAAACCCTCATTTCATGTTGTTTTCAAGTTCAAATGAAGATGTAATTTACTCTCTTTTAATTGGGTTTCTTGTGTGCATAAATCATACATATATAAGCATTTTTGCAATGGCAACATGATATCCCTAAAATCCTACGAATCATAAACGAGAATCTTGCTTTTAATTTTGATTACACGAGCAATTTGCTTTTAATGTTCTTAGAATTTAATGGAGTTTGAATGTTTTTGAATTTGAAGAACAAAGATGATGAATATAATTATCAAAAAATTAAAATTTAAGTAAAAAATTATAGAGTGACTTGTAACCTGCTATAAAGATTACAACTTGCATACAATGAAAGTATAATAGAGTTGGTTGTTTTTTTAAAAATTTGAAAGTTCATTGTATACAATGGTAGCTTATGTAACATCCTCAAATATGACATATTCGTGCGCTTCATTTGGTACGTGAAATTTAATTAAATGAATTAAATAGGAATATATATATGAAATTATTAATAGAAATTAGCTATTGGTCAGATAAATGTGAAATTAAAAATAGTAATAAAAATATAAAAGAATTTCGGGGGTCGTGTTGTATGTTGAAAAGGGGAACAAAATACCCCTTGTGGATAACTCAAAAACCCAAGGTCGGTTTTTAAGCCTTCACATCAGACAAAACACACACACACACACCACGAAACACACACACACCTCACGTTCTTGCATCTGTTCTTGAAGGAGAATTACATCAAGGATCAAGGTTGGATTAAATCAAGGAATCAAGTTCAAAACAAGTCTCTAATCTGTTCTTAAGCTTCAATTCATCATCATCTTCACTTCTTGTAAGCCTCTCTTCTCTTGTTCTTCATTTTAGGTTTAGGTTAAAAAATGGGTAAAACGAATTTAGCCATTAGAGTTTAGATTTCTTGATAGTAATCTGTTCTAGTATGATGTACAAGTTGATTGGGACTGATTTTGAGTATTAAAGATGATAAATTGGTTGTAATTCTTGAAAATTGACCAAATGGGTCAAAAATGGTGAATTGGTGAATCAATCTTGAATATGTGTTAAATTGTGTTACGTTAATGTTTATGAACTTCTTTAAGTGTCCCAAAGCTTGTACATGACCTGGAATTAATTAAGAGAGTGATAAACTTGAGTTTGGATGAAACCATAGATGTGAAGAAAACACAGATCGTGGCCTGGATGAATGTCGCGGCACGACCCATTAGGGTGTCGCGGCGCGACCTGTTGTGCAGCAAACAGAAACTTGTTTTTCAGTATACATGGTATAAGGACTATAGTTACATCACTTTTAACCAATTTAGAGGTATTTAGGATGGTTTAAGCATTTTACCAAATTAAACACATAATTAGGAATATTAACACTAGTAATAGTATATGTGTATATATGTGATAATCTAAATGGGCCTTTATGTAAACAATAGGTAATTAAGCATCAAGGAAGGCCGAATCCATATTGGTGTTATATTTGAGCACCAAGGTGAGTACCGACACTTATGAATCCAATAAATGAGGTTTTTGAATGTTATTTGTTTAAATGGACGTGGTATGCTATATATATTGCACATAGACTTGCATATCTATATATATATATAAGCTTAGAAACAAGTTATTGACATGAAGTATGATATATTTGACATGTATTTAAATACATGTATATTTATTGTGATATCTTGATATATATGATTTCATATGTGAAAGCATGCATGCTATGATCTCTATTATGATATAATGATGAGCTATGTGAAAAGTCCAGACATATGTGTATGAAAGGTCAGCTTCGGCTGGGTCTCAGGGGCCTTCGGGCAATTGTTCGGGACTAATGGTACTCGCATGCCATTCCTTTAAACTCTTGGGGTGATTGCCATAACTGGCTGAGCCTAATGAGCCTTTGGCTCCGTAACGAGCAGGTGGAGTCACTTAGGTGATGAAACCAGCACGGTTGGCAATGTTTGATTCCCCCGGTGGTTGTTATTAAGCCGGACTAGCTATCTTGCAAGATATAGCACTGCTGGACATATCAGCATTACCGCTAAATGTTAGGATAACATTGTATGCTCATATTTGATTCATGACTTGCTATTATTGTACTCATACCTGTCTGTATTCACTAGCTATTTTAAATAGCTAATTCTGTTGTTATTTCCCTTTTCAGACAAAGTATAGGCAGGCCTGGTGAGACGGGAACCCATATGCTTTTGTACAAGATTTTTGTGGAACATTGCTTTTGGTATATAATATATACAATGGTCGGTTTAGTTTAAAGTAACACCGGTTGTCGTGTTTGGCAAGTTTTGTTTTGTATATTTGTATATACGCCAAACATGTATTTAAATTGTAATAGTTAAATAGGCTTGGGTTTGTTATTGTTTTTTTAAAATTTTTCTGCTTTGCTTTTGAAATTCGGTTAGGATAACTAACAGGTAAACATTCAATTTACAAACGGACCCATGCAGTTTGAAAACTCAAATTTTAACTGATTTTAAGGTTTCAAAGGCGGTGTTACAAGTTAGGTATCAGAGCCTAAGTTTGAGGGAATTGGGTACTTGAAAGAGTATTCAATCTCAAACTCGGGTCCGACCATTATGAAGTGTTCCTAATTGGGTAAAAGGGTTTGAGTATGAGAGTTATATGATAAATACTTGTTAATAGCTAGTCTATATGTTTATGTGTAAGTATAATTGCTATAATGAATAATCCTTCTTTCATATAGCAAAAGTTGCATATGTCTGCACAACCGGGTGCTACTGAACAGGCACTTAAGGAAATGGAGGACGAAGCCTCCCATATACCTCAGCAGGCTGTAGATGAGCAGTCACAGCACCATTCTGAAGGTGCACCTGCTGATAATGTACAACAGGCGTATATCAGAAGCCTCGAAGAGGAGCTCCGTACTGCAAAGGAGCTTCTACTCAACTCGGCTTTGGGTAGACCAACCCGTAATCCATGTTCTTACAAGAAATTCCTATGATGCCACACATCTACCTTTGAGGGGAGTGATGACCCCGTAGTTACCATGAGGTGGATTAGAGAGATGGAGCAGGCCTTTGAGTCCTGCGAATGTGAGTTCGAGTACCACGTCAGGTATGCAGTTCGGATGTTGAAGGGCCGTGCTATATACTGGTGGGACACGGTCAAAGCCTCTATCAGAAAGGAGGTACTTGAAGCCTTATCTTAGGAACAATTTTCAGAGAACGTGCAGAAGAAGTACTGCACTGAGTATGATATGGAACGCTTGGAACGTGAGTTCAACAATCTCCAAAAAGGAGATAAGACTATGGAGCAACACATCAGTTCTTTTTCTGATAAAATGAGGTTTGTAACTCATTTATTAACTGATGAGAATCTGAAGATACGAAAGTTTGTTGCCACATTACCTTTGGAGTTTCGAGCACATGTCAGAGCGGCAAGTGATCTGGATCGAGCTTTTGAAATAGCTCGACAAATGGAGGGTGATCGCATCCAGTGTAGGGGCGAATCTGCAGGAGGAAGCAACAAGAGGAAGTTCCAGTCCTCTTCTAACCCAAGTCCTTTAAAAGGACAATCTTCTGCAGATACCAAATTTGGTGATTACAAGAAGCCCAAAACTGAAGGCTCGTGGTGCAATCAATGCCGTTCCACTCATTCTGGTGATTGTTCTAGAGCTACCAGAAGGTGTGCTAGATGTGGTATCAAAGGCCACCCAGTGGAGGATTGCAAGTTTAAGGAGGACGTCTGCTTCAGATGTCGTCAGCCAGGGCACAGAATAGCCAAATGCCCACAGGGTTCTAACACACGAGCTGGAGGATCATCTTCCGAGCCGAAGAAAGACGAAGCCCCACATCTTAAATTCATATTGAAAACTTAACATATAACTAATTTCTTCTCTGTGTCACTAAAACTTTTCAAACATGATTCTCATGATCTGATAAACTTCTGAAATAAATACATATATCGTTGAAGAACACAATTACTGACTTACTTGACATTGACTTATACACCCTATTCTTTTAATACATAATCACTGCTGGTGCGTTAGCAAGGCTAACAGGTATCATAACTACTTCAAAACATCTACACGTTTCTGAACACAATTTAAGGAATACCATCCCTTCTGATCTCAGGCTGAAGAAAATCCGATCTGGAGTCAGCTTTGACAACCACTTTACCCCGTTATAACTGATCACGTAATTCTCATATTCTGAACACCGGACATATATTCATGATCACTTTATTGAGCCCACTATAATTAATACACATAACATAAATACACATCATGAAATGCTACTGGGTCTTATAACCCCCCACATGTCATAATTCTTGAAATCATTTCAATAATTCCTGTATCTCTGAAGGAGCAAGTCTGTACGTAGTTCTTGTAATCAGTGAAGCTTTCAACACCACACAAATTTTAAACATACTCTGTCTGTGTGGCAGTAACCTTGGCTATTTCCCTAACAAGATACTCACATACTAATTTCATATCTTTCTAGCTCATCTGGTCCTCTAATGAGTTAATATTTATAACATAGGTTGAGAAAAATAATGTACCCATACTGAAGACACTTCCCAGCTTTTGAAACTGTACACCCGTATAACCTACCTGTTTTAATTTTAACATATATAATTAGTTCTTCCCCACTTGTGATATGAACTCGTATCACTTCTGTTCACATAATATCATAACCTGGTTATAATTTAATCAGTCCATTCCAACTACTATTTGGAACTCACTCATATTCAAAGGTACAAAATATTTCTCACTCGTACTTCAACCAATAACACAAAATCTTCTTTGATTATGCCTCCTTCAACAATTTATTATCTAAGAAAAGTACATACCGGTTCTACATAATTTACACACATAATAAAAGAAACCTTACATTGTTTCCACTTATTTATTTAATATCTCTACTGACAAATTCCATCTAGTTAGGACATTCCGAGGACTCATGCCCGTACTGAGCACAGTCATAACAAAACTTTCCCAAGGATAAACAATCCTTATAATTATGTCCTACTTCTCCACACGTATAACAACCTTTAGTTTTATACTTACACTGGCCCGTATGGTTCTTACCACAAGTCTCACAACCTGTTCTTCTATGGGATCCCTCTGCTTTTATCTCCATTTTATCTTCTTTTATCTCGTTAATCATTTCATCCTTCAATATATGAAATTCTTCTCGGACTACACTTCGTATCTCATTCTTCATTTCAGTCATAATGGACGGCATAACTGTTTTAATACATTTTTCAAACTCATCCGAGACGACACCCCTAAGGTGTTTGGTAGGTATGGCTCCACGCCTTTCCCCATAAAGGGAAATATATTCTTCCACCTCTCCTATAGTAACCATGTCAGAGTTTCCTTCATTTCTTACTTCATTTTCTGTTCTAGAATTCGCATTAGGATCCATTACATTGTAACAAAACAATTCTTGGTTAGTCATAATATCAATCACGTCTTGCACCATTATACTTGCCTTTATTTCATAAACACTCCACTCATTTACCGTCTTTGAATAATATCGTAGATCATACCAATACATACCTCTTTCCACTTTGTTTTAACTTGCTTTCCTTAGTTCTCATAATAACTTTACGTACATGACATCTGTAAATTTGCTTTATTACCACTCCTTTTACAATTAATCTTGATACTGACTCTTATCTGATCATTTCTTTGTTCTTTTATTTGTTCCACAACTCATACAACAATATATGGCATAAACTCTGCTTCACCACTTTACTAAGTTTTCTGCACTGAATTCTTCAGATGTAGGTTCTGAAATTTAACAATTATATCTAGGGCTCAAACATCCTATCATGCTATATTCTTATAAGAATCTTTCACTTGTCATACTGATATTTATCCTTTCATGTCTGTGACTAAAATCACTCTTAGGATTATACACTACTCTTGAACCTCTTGTATATATCATTCTGGTAGTATAGATAAAGCACTAAAGCAAAAGGTGGCTTTATCACACTATCCTGTATAACAAACTATTACTCGTATAACCATATATCAGTACACCTATTATCATATCCAAAGAATTTCTATACATACTAAGGCATTCTACATATATTCTCAGGTGTACTACCTTACAAGTACCCCTCGCCCGATTCACAAGATTCCTCATGATTTCATTATGTTCTAACATGTATCATGTGTTTGTAATAATATGGGCCCTTATATTACTCTAAACACATTACACACATTTGATCTTAACTTTATCACAAAAATTCCTGATTCACAGGCTTAGGCCAAAGTTTATACATCATGTTCTCATATATTCATATAACACTAAATTCATCTTGAATGCACAATAAAAGCAACTCTTAACAGTTGTAAATATATATAACATATCTGTCTTAAGCATATCATGTACTCGCATACAATACTCACATAATACATAATCAATATAACTGTTAGTATACTCACCAAGTGCAAGCCTCCAGTTTGACAATTTTCAAAATCCACAGAACCATGGTTTAAGTCCAGAATGTGTCTTGTACACATCCAGATCTCTCAAACAGTGGCTCTGATATCAAGTTGTAACGCCACAAAAACCAAATTTAAAATATTAAGATCAAACACCTATAAGTGTTCGCATCTCAAAGTTATTCATAAAAGCGGAAGCAATACTTGTTTGAAAACCTGACGTATCAATAGATACTCACATAAGTACTGTCATAAGTTTGGTACCAAAAACTTGATATTTACAAACCAGGCGTTAATTTCAAAGTGTTTAACAGTTGGAAGTCAAACCGGAGCTTTGCCCTTGCCTTTGATAAAACCTGCAAAATATTTTTAAAAAATAGTATCTGATAATCTACGAGAGCTTAGTGAGTAAACTAGACTAAACATCATATAAACCCACGTATAAAATCATATGAAGATAATACACGTATGTCTGGCAATCAAAGCTAGCCTCTGGTTCTAGACCCAGGGCAGCATCGTAGGTCACAGTACTGCACCGCATCTGAGCCTTACTGCACATAGCAGTAAGCTTACATATACATATGAATAACATGACATGTCAATAATCTGCTATAATAGCATACATGCTGCACATATGAAGTGAAGTCCAGAAGACTCACCTTCTGATCATAATATCATGAATTGATCCATAGATGTCAATGATATAGGTAATATGTCAATCACCTCCTATAAAAACAATTCATAAAATCACATAAGGCATTCTGATCTGAAATAGGGCCTACACGGGCCGTGTCCCATTAATGCTACACGACCTAAGCTGGCAACATGGCCAGTGTGGTCTAGTCACCCTACACGGGCCGTGTACCTCTACACGGGCCGTGTACCACTCATGCTACACGACCATGTAATCCTACATGGCCCTATGACCGCCTTGCACACTACACGGCCGTGTACCTCTACACGGGCCGTGTACCTCTTATACTACACGACCATGTATCCTTACATGGCCCTGTGACCGCCATAACTACTACACGGTCGTGTACCGCTACACGGGCCGTGTACATAACAGTCCAACAGACTGTTCTTGCCAAGAACAGTCGGATTTCACCAAGAAATCACATAACTTCAACATAAAATGACTAGAGGTGTTTTCCTACACATCCTTCAACTAATATACATAATCTAAACTATATAAAACAACTCTAACATGATTCCACCATTGAAACCATGTGTTTAATCTTACAAAACATCAAAAACAAAGCTTGAAAGCTTACCTCAAGTTGTATACTTGCTAGATCTTGGCTATAGGCACTTGAAATTCTGTTTTGGCTTACTAAAATGGAGAGCTTATGGACTGATGTATATGTGCTCGTGAATTGCAGGAAGAAAAATGTGAAACTTTGACTATTAAGTCAAAGTTGGTGCACCATATATATACATAGTTTGAACAAATGACAAAACAACCCCCCTTGACCTTATCAAATTAGAATTTGACGGTTTTAGCCCCTCTAGTTTAAAACCCTATCTTATCACGTATATCCGTTTATAACTCAGGTAACACCTTGTATTTTCTTGCATAAACTTAATAATAAAATTTTGGGTGTTACATAACTCGAAGCTTACAACAATGGTGGAATGAGGAAAACACAACAAAAATATCAAATCTAAGTCAATAACTTACTTGAGTCTCATCCAATAACACTAACATTAACTCTTCATATTAAACCTGACAAAATATAAACAAACAAAACTGAAATATAAGAGAAACATAAAAGAAAGTGTAAACCTAGTTGAAAACTCAACAGAGAAGATAAAAAAGAAGCTCCAAAACAAGATCTAAACTCTAAATCTTCTTCCATTTGGATGAATCAACTGAAAATTTGACTTAATGCATTGAAATGTATGAAGAAAATCGCCTTCCCTCGGGAGTTTTTGCTGGAAAACAGGTTTTGTGTAAAAAGAGGGAAAATGCTTAAATATGTCAATTCTTACCATATTTTGGTAATTTCATTTCCTTTTGGCTTGGACAAATATTTAAGATTTAAAAATTCAAAAGCAATGAATTAAATATCAATTAAGACCAAATTGCTAAGAAAACCATATGAAACAATAAGACACCATCCTGAAATAAGTATTCTATTTGGGTGATATCAGGCGACACGGACTCCACATAAACCGTAAGTATCCACGTGTTAGACGCGAAAAAATAAACACCACACGTTAAGGGCGTGTTGAGTAATGTCCCATATCAGACGAATAGTGACTTTATAATGTAATTAATAGGGGTCATGTACTACTCCACTTATAGCAATTAATTTTGAGTTGAGATCCCATAAATTTAAAAATGCTTGCTCTAAGAATTGAATTTTAATGCTTACAAGAATAATAATAATGTATCAATTTGAAACAACTTGATAGCATCTAGAACAACATGACACTAAATTTAATATACTTTGGAAACTGTAAAAGCATACTAATAGTCTAATACCCCTACACTAGCATAAAATAACTCTATGCTTACATTGATTGAAGCACGAACATCATCATGAGACTCCACTCTTCTAATTAGGGGCGGAGCTACTTGTTGCGGAGAGGTTCTGTTAAACCTACTCAACAAATTTTTTTGGTATGATTTTAGTGCATTTTTAGTATAATTTAACCAAAAATTTAGTTGTAAACCTATTTATTATGTTTACGAATGAAACTAATTTTAGATATGAATCCGTTGATATATAATTGTCGTTCCGCCTATACTTCTAATCGATTTTACCCGATGGTCGTGGAATTGAAGCATCTCAAAATTCAAATGAGTCGCCGTTAATCAATCATTTCTCTTCTTTCGGTTTCGTGATGCCCTTTCTCCGTCTTATTTCCTTCGCTTCTACTTTCGTTGGGGGTTTAAGGTTGTCTGTTATCTCCTTCTTCGTCGATTGCCAATGCTTAACTATGGTGTCGCATATAAGGTAATGTATAATTATGTTTACTGTAGCACCAACAACATGAAGTCCTTTTGTAATTCGACTACTGTATTTTAAGTGCCAACATAAAACTTAATATTTTTATGTATACATACACACACTTTACGACAAGTTAGATACGTTTTAGTAAATTAAACCTTGAAAAAATCATCGTAAAATGTTAACACGAGAGCATGCATGAATGTATATACATACGTACAAACTTAATAGAAATATCAACTAATATCTCTTCCATTTTTCAAACTGCAATTAAGACTCTTGATTCTGTATGCTTCTTTCCATGTTCTTCAAGGATATTGTTTACTCTGGATTCTTAGCCAAATTAGAACTCACATAGGTTAGTCATAAAAGACATATTATAACATGCTCGATCCGTCTTTATTTTTTCCCAACACTAATTTAAGTTATATACAACTATGACAACGCAAATGCTACTCAAAGTTAAGCTTGAGAATTTAATAATATGCAATTTTGGTTACTAATCTAAACAATCATTAAATTTTTAAATGTTTACTATTTCTAATGGGTCAAACGGGTAAATGAATGATGAAACTATTATATCCGTTTCTTATTTATGTGATACATATTTTAAAAAAATACATTTTTGTTCTATACACTTTATTTGATATGACAATGGCATCCATTTTTTTATATTAGTGACATAAGAATACAATGAGGACATCAATTAGCATGTTTAAGAGGTAGATTCCAAAGCTGCTAATGATGAATCTGAACAAATTGTCCAGTCTTATGTTTTCTAACGCTAAAAGGTGTTTGTGTGTGTTCTTAACTTGGTTCCATACATGCCTGTCCGATCGATCAATGTGTGTTAAATTTGTCATGTTGTCCAATTTTATAAATATTTATTAATGACTTAGGTATGATTAAAGACCTACCAAACTACTTAAATACATCAATTTTTGGAAGTTTTAAACATTGAAAACAGACTAATATTCTTGTTCTTTTTTTCTTTAAGATATTCTACAAATTATAAGTGCTTACGAGAGCTTAGTGAGTAGTCTAAACATAACATCGTATGAGCACACGTATACATTCACATGAAGATAATACACGCATGTCTGTCAATCAAAGCTAGCCTCTGGTTCTAGACCCAGGGCAGCATCGTAGGTCACAGTACTATACCGCATCTGAGCACTACTGCACATAGCAGTAAGCTTACATATTCACATGTATAACATAGCATGTTAGCAATATGATATGAAACTACACATGCTGCTGATATGAATTGAAGTCTAGAAGACTCACCTTATAACTGTAATATGCAATACTTCACAGATCACTGATGCAGGTATTATGTCAATCACCTCCTATATAACAATACATGAATAATACATAAGGCATTCTGATCTGAAACAGAGTCTACACGGTCCGTGTCCCATTAATGCTACACGACCTAAGCTGGAAACATGGCCAATGTGGTCTAGTCGCCCTACACGGGCCGTGTACCTCTACACGGGCCGTGTACCACTCATGCTACACGACCATGTAACCCTACATGGCCCTATGACCGCCTTGCACACTACACGGGCGTGTACCGCTACACGGGCCGTGTACTTCTTATACTACACGACCATGTAACCTTACATGGCCCTGTGACCGGCTATACTACTACACGGTCGTGTACCGCTACTCGGGCCGTGTACATCACAGACCAGCAGACTGTTCTTAGCAAGAACTGCCGGATTTCACCATAAATCCGCTTATAACATCATAAAACCGACTAGAGGTGTTTTCCTACACCTCCTAACACTGATATACATGATCTAATCAATACAAAACATCCTTAACATGATTCCACCATGGAATCATGTGTTTAGATCCATAAAAACCATAAGAACAAAGGTTTGAAACCTTACCTCCACTTGAATACTTGTTATACTCTTGATATAGATACTAGCTCTGCTGTGATCTTCAAATAAAATGAAAATTGCTATGGCTTGCTCTTGAATTCGTGGGTTTGCAGAGAAGAAAACCATAAACTTTGACTTCTATAGTCAAAGTTGACAATATATATATAAGTTTAGGGTAATTGCATAACTGGTCCCTGAACTTAAATAACATAAAATCTGACGGTTTTAGCCCCTCTAGTTTTAAAACCACATCTTATCACGTATATCCATTTATAACTCGGGTAACACCTTGTACTTTTTCTTGCATAAATTTAATAATAAAAATTCTGGGTGTTACAAAAGTTGAGGAAAACCAAGATCTACCTCTGCAAGAGTTGAAGGTTGATTCAGCTAAACGCCTTGTAGAGGAGCCAGTTGAAATTCTTAACGCAAAGACAAAGAAGCTGCGTAAGAAGATGATCAAGCCGATTCTTGTCAAGTGGAAGCACAGCCTAGGTCCCAATCTGACATGGGAAACAGAGGATGACATGAAGGCACGATTCACTCACTTATTCCCAGAAGAACAGATTCCGAGGACGGAATCTTCTTAAGGGGGGTAGAGTTGTAACATCCTCAAATATGGCCTATTCGTGCGTTTCATTTGGTACGTGAAATTTAATTAAATGAATTAAATAGGAATATATATATGAAATTATTAATAGAAATCAGCTATTGGTCAGATAAATGTGAAATTAAAAATAGTAATAAAAATAGAAAAGAATTATGAAATAATAACTGGTTTCAAACGAGGTTTCCAAAAATATCCTCGTTAGTTGAAACGGTTATTCGGGGGTCGTGTTGTATGTTGAAAAGGGGAACAAAATACCCCTTGTAGATAACTCAAAAACCCAAGGTCGGTTTTTAAGCCTCCACATCAGACAAAACACACACACACACACACACCTCACGTTCTTGCATCTGTTCTTGAAGGAGAATTACATCAAGGATCAAGGTTGGATTAAATCAAGGAATCAAGTTCAAAACAAGTCTCTAATCTGTTCTTAAGCTTTAATTCATCATCATCTTCACTCCTTGTAAGCCTCTCTTCTCTTGTTCTTCATTTTAGGTTTAGGTTAAAAAATGGGTAAAACGAATTTAGCCATTAGAGTTTAGATTTCTTTATAGTAATCTGTTCTAGTATGATGTACAAGTTGATTGGGACTGATTTTGAGTATTAAAGATGATAACTTGGTTGTAATTCTTGAAAATTGACCAAATGGGTCAAAAATGGTGAATTGGTGAATCAATCTTGAATATGGTGTTAAATTGTGTTATGTTAATGTTTATGAACTTCTTTAAGTGTCCCAAAGCTTGTACATGACCTGGAATTAATTAAGAGAGTGATAAACTTGAGTTTGTATGAAACCATAGCTGTGCAGAAAACACAGATCGTGGCGTGGATGAATGTCGCGGCGCGACCTGTTGTGCAGCAAACAGAAACTTGTTTTTCAGTACATGGTATAAGGACTATAGTTGCATCACTTTTAACCAATTTAGAGGTATTTAGGATGGTTTAAGCATTTTACCAAATTAAACACATAATTAGGAATATTAACACTAGTAATAGTATATGTGTATATATGTGATAATCTAAATGGGCCTTTATGTAAACAATAGGTAATTAAGCATTAAGGAAGGCCGAATCCATATTGGTGTTATATTTGAGCACCAAGGTGAGTACCGGCACTTATGAATCCAATAAAGGAGGTTTTTGAATGTTATTTGTTTAAATAAACGCAGTATGTTATATATATTGAACATAGACTTGCATATCTATATATATAAGCTTAGAAACAAGTTATTGACATGAAGTATGATATATTTGACATGTATTTAAATACATGTATATTTATTGTGATATCTTGATATATATGATTTCATATGTGAAATCATGCATGCTATGATCTCTATTATGAGATAATGATGAGATATGTGAAAAGTCCGGACATATGTGTATGAAAGGTCAGCTTCGGCTGGGTTTGAGGGGCCTTCGGGCAATTGTTCGGGACTAATGGTACTCGGGTGCCATTCCTTTAAACTCTTGGGGTGATTGCCATAACTGGCTGAGCCTAATGAGCCTTTGGCTCCGTAACGAGCAGGTGGAGTCACTTAGGTGATGAAACCAGCACGGTTGGCAATGTTTGATTCCCCCGGTGGTTGTTATTGAGCCGGACTAGCTATCTGGCAAGATATAGCACTGCTGGACATGTCAGCATTACCACTAAATGTTAGGATAGCATTGTATGCTCATATTTGATTCATGACTTGCTATTATTGTACTCATACCTGTCTGTATTCACTAGCTATTTTAAATAGCTAATCCTGTTGTTATTTCTCTTTTTAGACAAAGTATAGGCAGGCCTGGTGAGACGGGAACCCATATGCTTTTGTACAAGCTTTTTGTGGAACACTGCTTTTGGTATATAATATATACAATGGTCGGTTTAGTTTAAAGTAACACCGGTTGTCATGTTTGGCAAGTTTTGTTTTGTATATACGCCAAACATGTGTTTAAATTGTAATAGTTAAATAGGCTTGGGTTTGTTATTGTTTTTTAAAATTCCGCTGCTTTGTTTTGAAATTCGGTTAGGATAACTAACAGGTAAACATTCAATTTACAAACGGACCCATGCAGTTTGAAAACTCAAATTTTAACTGATTTTAAGGTTTCAAAGACGGTGTTACAGCTTAGACAAAGTTCATTGTATTTTGAAGCACTTTGTCCTAAATAAAATTAACCTCATCTATATCATTATTGTTAAGAAAATAGCCAATATGATGACAAAGGTAAAATCTTAGAACCCATATCAAAAAATAAACAATTTATAACCCCTTATCTATACAATGACCCATATATGACTTTTGTGTGAACGGTAAAACTTACATCAAAATATAGTTAAAAATGAGATAATCATAAATATATATTTATATTTATACCAACTATTATACATTAAAAGTTATAAAAGAAAACCTATAAACATATATAATTGAATACATCTATTAAATATTAATATATAATTTATATAAACACACCATATATATATTCTCATATAGCCCATCATAAATGCAAACACCCCTGAAGCAAATTACACAAATGAGGCTAAAGTCAAAATTAGGTGTCAAATTATATAAAAAGTCAAAATTAAAGTAAAACTAATGGTTTTAATTGGTTGAATTAGAGATAATTAAGAAAAGACGAATTTGAAATTTTAATGAAGTATAGGGTAAGATAAGATAGCATATACATGTATTTTAATTACAACATAATAACATATACATTTGAATTGCAAAATAACAAGTTTACTTTAATATAGATGTTCATGTGTGTCTACATCACCAAAAATTTGAAGGAAATATTTCATAGAATAGTAACCAAGTTTAAAAGTTATTTTAATTAAGTCAGTCGTAATTTAAAATCATTCAAAAATAGTAACAAAATTTAAAAAGTATTTTAATCTTATAAAACATACATATTTTTATGGGTTACCAGGTTAACCTCATTTACTTACAATTTAATCGATTAAGAAAAAACCTAAAAATTTAAAAAAAACTTGCGTAGTAAATTTATTATCTTTTAATAGAGGAGCTACTCAAATATAGACCGTAAATTATTAAACACTAGCATCGTACTCGCGTAATGCTGCGGAGCTTAATAGTTTTTGTTTTGTAATACGCCGCTTTAAAAAATGTAATGATATGTTATTCGCAAAATTCAATGTCACAAAAAAAATTCTTTAGCAACATGTTCCATTTTTTTCAATTTTTCTTTTATTTGCATAAGCTATTTTATTAATTTTAAAAGTAAAATCTAAAAGACATTAAAATAAGGAAAAAATCATATTTGTGAAATAAGGATAGAGAAGTTAATAAGATATTAGAAATTGTGTTGTTATGGGTGTATATTTATGTTTGTGTGAGAGTATATTTTAATTGATTAAAAAGTTAAAGTAAATTAGGAGAGAGATTGGAATGGTTAAAGATTAAGTGGATGAGATTAATTTAAATATAATGAAAGGCCAAGATGTTGTTTTGATTGAATTTTAAGAAGTCTTAATATTAAGGAGGAGAGAGAGTGTTAAATGCTTTATATAGTAGTATAGATGGTTAAAGAAAGTACAACAATAACTTATAGACGTACAAAAGTTTGAAGGGTGCTATTATTTAGCCCTCTCCTCTCACATACTCATATGTCAAATCATCTATATACGATTTTCAATATAGTTTTTTCACTCACAAATATCACAATAACTTCTAGATGTCAAAGTTAACATCAATTTTTATTAAGCAATCATAGCCATTTATTTGATCAAATTTAAATTTTAAAACATTACAACTTGATCCACTTATCCAATATAATTAAACAAAGATGATCAACTAATTAGTTTTTTTCAATTTTTTTTAGTTTTTATTTTTTTTTTAATTTTAAGATATGCTTGTATAAGTTATTCCACTATTAAAAAATATAATAAGTTTGACAAACATTTAGGCTAAGAAAGTATTATAACTATTTTGATTCGTTAGTTACTTTTTAATTAAGCGAACCCTTATCATTTAACCGATTTGTAAACCAGTGTAGTATAAAAATATTTTTCTTTACTATTTGAACATGTTATTTTTAAAATTCTTATCATTTACCATCCATTTAAATTCTTATTTATTTTGCTCTTATAATTATTTAATATTTTTTTTATTCGTGTTTAATAGTTTATCTTTTTTTAAATCAACCCATATATAACACGATCATCTAATCTAGTAAATCTATTATATGAATACATCCCTGTGATTAATAAATGCCTATTAAAACATAAATTACTGGATCATTAATCACACATTGCTAAATTATTTAATACTACATGTCAAAAGGGTTATGTATAGAGATAGAAATGGTCATCCGATTATATGATCATTCACCTGATCTAATCCATCGGTGGTGGATATGAACGGAGTTAAATGGATGAATGTCGGATGTGAAGCATATATTGATGTTTAGTTAAGCGGATATGAATGACGATTATCCATCTATGTATGAATTCATTAACCCGAAATTAATTTTTCCTAAAGTTTATATAATTAAGTTTATAAATCTATATACTTACTATATTTTAAACATTTATGTATAAATATAATATTGAAGATATATATATATACACACACTCACTCAAAATTATAATATTATATAATTACAAAGTACGTTTTTCGCTTTGATTGTAGTTATATTAAGTTATATATTGATTTGTATATTTTTTTATAAAGAACCTATGTATCTATATCAGTAAAAAATCATAAATTAAAATACATGATATTTTCTTTAAGAAAAAAAGTTATTTCGACATCTAACGAGCATCTAGCTATTTACCCGTCTAATCCTATTGATAGGAGTATGAAATGATAAAATAATTTTAAGTGAGTATGAATATAGATATGAATGATGAAAAATTAAATAGATATGCATGTGGATATGACATTATTCGATCAATTGTCATCCCTAGTTATACATATTTTAAAAGATGTGTATTTATTATCTTGGATAACAAAATAACTATTTAGGTTTTTCTTAATCATTTAAATAGTAAATAAATGAGGTTAACATGGTAACCTATAAAAACAAGTCGATATCATAACATTGAAACACATTAGAAACTTTGTTACCATTATTGAATGAGTTTAAAGTATATGCAACTTAATTAAAATACTGTTGAAACTTAGTTATTATTTTATGAATATTTTATAAATTTAAACTTCGGATTATATACGATATGAAAAGTGTATAGAGAGAGAAACAATAACGGAGAACATAGATGAAAAATGAATCATTTATATGTGTATCCACATCTATAATCACTTGATTGAGAACATAATAAAATAAATCCCATATTAAACACCTCGAAGAACGAGGACCATTGCCACTTTATTCAAAGACAAAAAGGAAAAGAAGAAGCAGAAAGGACCAAGGAGAAGGCCATCACCATGAATCCGGCAGCTCGCAGAAGCGGAGGACTTTTTGAAGGACTCTACAAAGTCCTTATGCGCCGTAACTCCGTCTACGTCACTTTCGTCATCGCCGGTGCTTTCCTCGGTGAACGGGTTAGGGTTCCGATCTATCCTCTTACGTAGCGATGCCCTTATATATTATTATTTTCTTTATTAGGTTGTTGATCATCGCTAATAACTGAATTCTAGATCTGATTTGCTAGCCCGTTCTCGGTCTTTGAGATCTGCAAGATCATACTCTTTCCGTCTTACATTGATTATATTCTTACGGGTGTTATTCCTTACGCCCTAATCCACTAATACCCTTATATTACTTAACCATTTAAATTTAAGTCAACTACATAGAAATTTGGAAAAGTTAGAATACTCGTTAATGCAATATAGACCAGGGTGTATGATAGGGACCGATTCGAGATGGGCAATCTCCCATGATGAAGGCTAATTCGAGATGACTAATCTCCTAAAGAAAACAAGAAAGAGAACAAGACTTTAAGAACTAATTTTCTTCTTCATTAATTCTTCAAAGCCAACATTACATACCTATTTATATAGATAAACTTACGGTATCCATGAACTAGTAAGTTAATAAACTAACAAAGCATAATGCATGATTACTCCTATTATTTTGAAAGTAATGGTTGAGGTGGGTTGTTCCATTCATTTCCTATGCTTGCATACGTGTGTAAGAAATGAAATCGTGGGTACGTATCAATACCCCGCCCCTAAAAAACGACCTTGTCTTCAAGGTCGGAGTTCTGGTTGGAACTTTTTGAGGCCCAATAACGATAACACCGTGGGTTTTTTCGGAGGTGTGTGGTGTAGAGCGGGCATGGTATGGATTTGTTGGGGTGGTGGCGGTGGAGTTGGGTGGTGAATCTTAGGAAGTTGTTGGTGGGTGTCGAACTTGGTCACCCAGTTGGTGGCGGAGGTAGAGGCGGGGTTGTAACCGGAGTCTTGGGGTAGAGTTTGGGATGGAAACAACGATGGTTGGTGTTGGTGGAAGTAGAGGTGTGTTTGTGACCCGAGTCTTGGGGTAGTATTTGGTGATGATGGCTTCAAGACGGGCGTTGTTGGCATCCATTACCGCAACGAGTTGAGCCAATGTGTCCGCTATGATAACAAAAGACTCTTCAAGGCCCGGTGGATAAGGACGAAGAGGAGCCATGGTGAGTTCGGGAATGAAAGCACCAATTGATAGGGACCGATTCGAGATGGTCAATCTCCCAGGATGAAGGCCAATTCGAGATGGCTAATCTCCTAAAGAAAACAAGAAAGAGAACAAGACTTTAAGAACTCATTTTCTTCTTCATTAATTCTTCAAAGCCAACATTACATACCTATTTATATAGATAAACTTACGGTACCCATGAACTAGTAAGTTAATAAACTAACAAAGCATAATGCATGATTACTCCTATTATTTTGAAAGTAATGGTTGACGTGGGTTGTTCCATTCATTTCCTATGCTTGCATACGTGTGTAAGAAATGATATCGTGGGTACGTATCAGTGTATGACTTGTGACCCTAATCTTAAAATTAAGGACAAAATGTTGGTATTGATTTGTAAGCAGTTAGAATATACTGTTAAATTATTTCAGCTTATTATACAGTTTACGACATTATAACTTAAAATAAGAAAATAAGCAGAGTTTATACAAATGGGTCAGAAATTTAGGCTGATGAGAAATAAGTCAAGCTTATAAGTGTATAACAAGCTAAAACGACCCCCTCCCCCCAAGCTACCAATTTTTGAACTTGTAGAAAAAGTATAAGATTGTATTCTGTTAATTGGCCATATGGTAACACAAAGAAAAAGTTCAATACGGGAAGTGTAAATTTGTATTCAAGTTTTTAGTAGACGATTGAGAAGTGAGAAAATACTAATTTGTGGTGTTTTTTAGAAAAAAAAAGTGTAGCTTGTCTATTTTGTTAATTGGGAAAACTAGATGCTTCTTTAATCTGAGTTGGTGTTTCGTTTGCATTCCACTTGGGAATGGGTTTGATAATATGATGGAATGGAATGGGTATGCCACTATGCCATATGGTTTTTTAGCCCAACTCTTTAGGTGCATATTTATCAACTGCATATCTTAAAACCAGACCCCCTTTTACCAAACATATTCAAACACTATCAAATGCCAACTCTTAAACCAGATACTGGGGCGCTTCTATGTGGTTGTCAATGTTGAGCTTTGAGAGTGATAACGTTGATTTATCATGTTAAAAGGTCAGAAGCAAACATGTTACTACTTTGGAATAGATTGATGGAGTTTTAGTCCTTTTGTAGTATTTACGTAAATATTGTAATTTTTATACTGTTTTTCTAATCAACTGATGGAGTTTTGTGAATCTACATGTTTTAGGCCGTGGACTATGGAGTTCATAAACTCTGGGAGAACAACAATATCGGGGTAATGTTATACTACTTACCTTTGTTTTCTTAATGGATGATGGGCTGAATTCCGCACGCACCCACCACAAAAATTCATAGCCATCAACCATTTTTAGCGTCATTTATTGTTTGTTATTTAATGAAGCATTGCACTAATGCAATTTGATAGCTGATATACCAAGGTTATATACTTTTATGCTAGTAGTAGTATAGATTAGTTAGATTCATAGAACAGAAGAAGAGCCTGACTGCCATGCGATCCCTACTATATTCATCGTTTAGCAGTGCCATCTCCATTTTTCTTTCTACGAGGAGAAGAGAAAACTACCCAAAAAATCCCATTTTCGATTTGACAGAACTGCCTTGCAGCCAGGTGATTACTGTATATTTAAGTACAGCTCTGGGTACCGACATTTCACCTTATACTTATACCAATGTCATAATGCTGTATATTATCATTAAACATTCACGCTTAACTTGGACACCCTTAGATAGTTAAATATAATTCATTGCTCTCAGACCTAGATTACCAGGAATGAAATAGAGTGCCTATAGATTTATTCATTGTTATTCATTTTCTTTTTCATATCTAGAAATTGCAAGTCTGTTATGAGTATTGTTTGCATTCAAGCATATTTACACAGAATTGGTCGATAAACAAGATACCCCTAATTGAGAATTACTTGCAGTACTATTATAGTCTAATCTACCAGATTCCAGTATTTAGGCTCTTGCACAATATTGATATATAATGTATGATTAAAACTGCCACATGAAGCATAGAATCCGATGGATAAAAAGCTTTGGTTAGCTTCAAATAATCAGAATTTACTCCAAGATCAGTCGGTTGTAAGTACTAAGAAGAAAGCCGGGTTCTATAGCCGAGAATTTTTTTTGGATTTAAACTAGTTCTTCTGCTGTATCAGCTTTACATTTGATTCATTTTTCTAACAAATTGTCGTTTTGCAGAAGCGGTATGAGGACATCCCGGTTCTTGGACAGAGACCAACCGACGAATGAAATGGCCATATGTCTTGATTACGTTTTGTGATTGTTCACCTTTCAAATATCTTAGAAGAGAGGCCGCATAAATCTTTTTTAAGTATTACTTATATCCACCAATTTCCCATAAAAGCTTATTTTGGTTTATGTTGTGAGATTGTGTTAGTCATTTTCTTCAAGTGTTGCAGTTTCTGAATGCTTTTTGGGCATGGTTTAAATTTAAACCCAAACAAGAGGTTGGAATTGGGGAACATGATATCTTCCGCATTATATTACTCAAAACTCAGTGTCAGATTTAAAAAATGAAAGCGAATGAACGAAACTAACCACTAACTCTTAATTTCATCTTCGTCTCCCTTTAGTTTGAACATGTTAGGATTTCATCACATAGTTTGTCTTCATAGGTTAAGGATGGGGTTTGATTAGTCTCCCCTTAGTTTGAACATGTTAGGATTTCATCACATAGTTCGTCTTTGTAGGTTAAGGATGGGGTTTGATTAGTCTCTCTTTAGTTTGAACATGTTAGGATTTCATCACATAGTTCGTTTTCGTATGTTAAGGATGGGGTTTGATTAGGGCTTCACTATCTGTCATCTGCATCTTCACAGCAAGGTTCGTCTTTCCAGATTTGGGGTTTGATTGGCACTTCATATTCCTCATAGCTGATTGTTATGGCGGTTGCAGGTGTTCAATTTGGGTGTTGTCGGTTTGTGATTAGGGTATGGTTTTCATCACTAGTGGTTTTTATGATGCTGGTGGTTCTTTATACATAAACAAACACAATACAAATTTCAATCCTATCAGATTCGAATTCCTTTTTAGATTTCAATTTCTTTGGAAAACATTATTTGAACTAGACATCCTTAATGCAACACTTCCAATCAAACTGCATACCAAATATGCAAATATACACATGGTATGTTTATCATGACTCATGAGATGGAGATACATATCACCATATGCGTGTTATGAAAATGGGACCTGCAAATGAACACAACATGATACAAACCAACAGATACAGATAAAAATAAACTAGACTACAGAGGTTTAAGTTCATAATATGAGAGATCTATATGAAGAAAACGAAGAGCCAGAAAGCTTACTATCAGAAGGAAAAAAAATCATAGCTTACCATACCTTCGGCTACATGCGTATACCAACATACAGAAATCCCTAAAATTAATAATAAAAGGGCTTTAAGAAAAAAAAAACCCGCCAGTTTATGTGGGGCGAAGAAGGAATTTCATTCACTTTTCACTGCGTTGTAGATACGCTGCACGAATATCCAGGACGAACGAAAACTGATTGTAGCAAGCATCAGGAAGAATGCATAGCAAAATAGAAAATTGTAGCAGAAGAACAACGTTGACTGCATGAACCCCTTCATGTTTGACTTCGAATAGTAGTAGATGCAATACCCAAACATAAAGATAGCAACTGAGCCCCCACGCCAGATCGATCTGTTTCACAAAGCCAAATGATTAAGGTTTAACCATTGCAGAAAATCATAAATTTTACAAGTAAAAGGGTCGGGGTCCTAACATGCTTCTTGAAAACACAGAGGTTAAGTCAGAACTTAGAATACAATTGAGGTAAAAATGAGTTGCTATTTCATGCAATTAACCTTATATCTAGAATTAAGCATAGTTTGACTTTGGGGGTCTCTAAGAGACTTTTAACGTCTAATATCACATGAACTCTATGAAAAAGGATCTAAAATTCAAGTAGACGCATTTTGCTATTGAATTCGTCCTATAGACCATATCAATATAGAATTAGTTCTACTGAATTTGGAGCATTTCGCGTTTCATAAGTTCCACAGAATATAAAGCATAGACCTGATTCACAATCCAATGAGATAAAAAAGTGCGATTTGATATCATGATTTCCTTGGTTTCCAAAATAATGATTTGCACTATGACTTTTAAGGTCAAAAATACCAATTTGCAGCTTCTGATGTGCTATTCATTCCTCATATATTTCAAGAAAAGGATGAATGATACATTTAAATTTCTAACAAGTATACCATTGGATGAATGTCTCATATCAAATCATTTCAGAAATCCCGATATTGATTAATTGAAAAGTACCACTTTTGACCACAAAAGTCAAAGTCAGCTCGATAACATACCTCCACCACCATTGATGATCTTCTACCGTCAGCTGGATGTAAGTCAACCCAACACTCAAAAGTGATGTAAGTATGACAAGAAGGATGAGGGTTATAAATAAAATGCTCGGGAGAGTGAATATTTTATAGCTCCAAATCGTTGCATAAAAGTTATGCAACTCAAGAACAATTGCACTGAATGGCAAAATACCCGAGATTAACATTTGACCAGGAGTCTTTCTGTACCAAGTCAACAATGGAATCTCTCTTGGGGAAATCTTGGTAGCAGAAGGTGCTTGAAACTTGGATCTAAATCGATATCCCATTACACCACCAAATGCAAGCAGCGGAATAGCAATTAAAGTATATGCAAGAATGATCATAATTATAGTGCCAAATGGAAGTGCTGCAGTAGCCCCGATCGACATGGAAATTGTATTAAGAAAAAGCAGGACAACGAAAAGTGGTCCGATATAGAGAATCCCAGATAAAAGAACACTTTTTTCCTGCACGAGTTGATGTATTTTGGCATGATTAAAGCAGATCAATGTAGAAAAGATAATATCAAACGCTGCATTTCAAGAAAAAGGTAATGTTTTGACTTTTGGGGTCAGCTCTTACATTTCAATTTTGAAATTGAGACCCATTTCTTGGAGTTAAATATTGTATCTAAAGGAAAACACGTAAAATCTTAAAAACTTGTTTCAAACAGAAACAAGTTCAACAGGACTCAAGTGTATTTTAATGCTTCTGACCACTTAAATCTCTTTATTCAAAAAAAAAATATTTATATCTTAATACTATAGTTTTTTACTCACATTTAATACATTAATATTTATAGAAATACAAAGAAAAAGGAAAAAAAAATGTTGACAAGTCAACCTGAACGGAAACTGTTTTGACCTGTATTAACTACCTCTACTCTCTGTTCTCGAGTTTTTTTATGAGGGAAAGGAAAGGATTTGGAAGGAAACAAACAAAAGTTGTGTTCTTGAGTTTCGTTTAACTAAGGGAAGGGAAGAAAAAGGAAGGATTTGAAAGTGGAATTTAGGCCAATTTTGCCAATTTAAGTCAGTTTCATTTAACAAACAAAAGTTGTGTTCTTGAGTTTCATTTAACTAAGGAAAGGGAAGAAAAGGGAAGGATTTGAAGGGGGGATTTAGGCCAATTTTGCTATAAAATTTATCCTCCCAAAAATGAGAGGATTTTGAAAAAAATGATCCACTCCCCTTTCTTTTCCTTTCCTCTCCTTATTAAACTCGAGAACAAGGTGCTAATGACCCAACCCCGTTTCAAACTGTTCCACCCATTTGCCAATTCTATTAATTAGCTAGAAATTTATTACGCGCATCTGCTTCTGGCTTTCGTCAAAAATTGAATCATATTTTAAACTTTTCCCTCCAATGTTTTGAGCAATGATAGGATATTTTGGAGGTTTGAAAGTTATCCCACTTGACCACAAAAGTCAACATGCACCAAAGAAGTATAAACTCAGTATATATGTTCTTAAAGTAAGAAGAGACCTCACCCATCCAGTCTCAAAAAATTGGCCAAAAACCGAAGCAGTACTGTATCCTGCCACCACAGTAGTAAGAATATAAACCAACACGAGAGAAGTTGCTATAATTCCACGGCTGTAGGGATATAAGACTCCGAAAAATGCCAAAACAAATAACAAGCAAACACTGTAAAATCACAAACATGATCAAAAGTTGTTTAGCTTTTTATGCAATGGCCTTAGTATATTCATGAAGGTAGATTCAAAGTGACTTACATGATCAATAACTGTGTCCCGGTGCCCAAAACAGCACAAAACAACGCCATTTGTGGAGGACATCTGAATACATCACTATGAACATACTTCCAACCCACTTCTTTATCTTGTTCTTCATCCCCACTAGAATATCTACATTTATAAAACCAATTTAAACTAAAACCAATAAATAAAAAGCTTTTCATTACACTTGTGTAAAGCAGAAAACTGACACGTTACTTTTTTAAATCGTTCCTAAGATGACGCATAAACAGCATTATAAGCAGTCCCATCAGGAGCACAATGATGACCACACTGTTAATAAAAGAAAACCAATGAATTTGCTGTTGTTTGGGCAGCAATGAAGCTCTCAAATACTTGTTCATCCTGTTCTTGTACTCACTTGAAGTTTCATTCCAAGATACTGAGTAAGTAAATTTAATTTCGATTTCAGTCTTGTCAGTGATGTCAACTGCATAATTTGGGTCACTAAATGCACGTATTTCTATTATTTGGTCGGCATTGTAAAAAGCATCAAACTGAACATGTTTAAACATGTAATATTTGGACCCTTGCCCAACACCTGTCCAGCTTTCATCTTCTACTTTCCCAATAAATCCCCAAAATGGAAGATCGTCATAATACATCTGGAAGTAAAATTCATTAACGATGGCGTTTCTGAATTTTGTTATGTCGTCTCTTTTAAGCTTCTTCTCACATAGAATTTCTTCAACTTTATCTTCACGAAACTTTAAGTTGTATAGAGTATTGGTCAACCTATCTCCATTCAAAACTTCTCCTAGTGTCTCTTTCTTTGGGATCACTTGATCTGCAAGTTCGTTAAAGAAATTGCGGATTATAGAACTAGGCCAGTGGCAATCTCCTCTATTGCAGAATATAAATAGCATCCAAATATTATAATGTTGAGGAGTGTGTGAAAAAAAAAAGAAAGAAAATATTACCAAGTGCATGCACAGAATATGATTTCTAATAGAGTAATAGTGGTGCATACCCTGGTTTAAATTCCTAGATCTACCACTAACTATTAATAGTGAATGTTTTGTTGTCTAGAACTGTGAATCTTGCTTTATTTTTATATTATTAAGATAAGAGATATTTCATGATTGTGACAAAGGGCCTAACTGAAAATAGTTTCATGTTAAAGTAACACATTCAACGAATCAATGTAAGGATTTTGAGAAACTAAACCAAAATAGGCAACGATGGTCATATACGCACATGCTTATTTGTAACTGTGAGCCCAAATGCTAACCTGGACTGCAGAATGGCAAGTTGTAATATTGGTACGTTTCACTGCAAAAGATATGCAAACAAAAAAAAAACAATCTTAATAACAGAAAAAAATTGTATTATAGAATTAATCTAAACAGAATGCAATGTTGCTCGTAGGATCTTGGTTTTCTTAGAGATAATTGTTGTTTAAGTCTGAAGGACCGAGTTCAACCTGGGGATGGTATCCCTCTACAGTTACTTTATCTTTAATCTTTTATAATGTGGGAAAATCTCAATTCTCCATAAATCATGGGATCAGATTATCAGAACTTAAAAGGTGATAATCATGAATGAGATGAGATGTTTGGGATTGCTTATTTAAACAACTTAAATTTATGGCTAATAAGCCATAGACAATCAACTTACTGGAGACAACTTATTACACTCCACCACGAATAATCAGTATGAAATAAGTAGTTTGAAACTGCTTATCGAAAACAACTTATCTCACCCTAAAAAAGCATAAACACTTTTCTTTATCCAAATACTCAAAAATGCTTCTCTGCATTATAAAACACAATAAGCAGATGATAAGCAATCCTAAACTCCCCCTAACACGATAACTTCTAAAACCAACTGTCATAGAGGAATTATGAAAGATGAATGTTTTGTTACAAAATTCCCAATACGTTTCCTTCTCCTAACTGGAGATTCTCCTGGGTGCTGATATTACTGCATATAATCACTGAACATATACAGATACACTTGAACTTGATGATTATATACTTAATCAATACCTGAGCACCCAATCTGGTGACAGAATACTTCCATAAAGTACTCTTTCATCCCACATTGCCTATAGTTGCCTAGTTCTTTCCAAACCCAAACTTGACATCAGTTTCGTTTAGTTTGTTATCTCGAAAATGTTTCTGGTCTAATATCATCCATATAGTTAAATGTGGTTAACATTTTTCTCCACGCAAATTACACAAATCTTGTCAATTTGAGTTCCAAAACAACTCATTTGAAATTCAAAAGTAATATATGGAGTCCCTTCATCAGGATCAACTAGATTTCCTTACAGGTAATAAATTTTTCTAGACCTCTTGACCAAAAACCATTTGCTATTTGCAAAAAACTCATAAATTAACCATTTCCAGGGCTAATTACAGGCAATACCCCATTCAAAAAGTATAAAAAACTGCTCATGGCATTTCTTCTAATGAAAGTGAAGTAAATCAAAACTCACCAATTACTAACCTGGGATTGTTCAAGGGGCCAACAATGTTAGCAAATAAAGGCACAGTATCTCCTACATTGTACCGGTGATCAAACGATGAAGCTGTAATTAGGGAAACAACGATGTCTAGGGTTGTCAATAGAAGTAATGAGAAACGGATTAGGGTGGATGTCTGGGTCATAATAGATGATGTGTGGAAGAAGATTTTGGAAGGAAATCAACAAAACTGAAAAGGGTTTCGTAAAAAATTACGGGGTTTATCAAGAAATTTGAGCAAAGTCTCTCAGTGATCTACATGCTACGAGGGGGTCAACCAGCAGCTTCTTCAAATCTGTTGATCATAGAGACGGAGACAATTAGAAGACCGTCATAAAGTTTCCTAATATTAACTTATCGCCCCCTGACGTTTGATTATACGTCACAATGGTACCAGGCATTTTATTACGAGTCTAAAGGGCATTTTTTCACAAGAAGGGCTAAATGAAAATAGTAGCAATCAACTTTAATTGACCTTAAAATGTGGTCATTAAGTTTGTTAAGGGACGTTATGATAGGTTAACTTTTTATTTTAATTAATATATTTTCTTCTTACAGCTATTCTACTAAATACTTTAATTAAATGAAATATTTATTTTTCAGTTAGTTAAGTGAACATACATTTTAAATACACATTAGATACCGTTAGATTGGAAAGCTTGTTTGAACTCGTTTCTCATACTGTATTTTTTTAAATGGCAAACAAATACACACATATCTTAATCTACACTTATTTTCTTAGAAGGATTTAAACCTATAAATGAGGGACATCTTAAACACATATTGATATTTGATACCGCTAAGTCAAAGACTCTTTGATCCTTTGATTCTTATACCGTAAATAGCTGAGAAAATATTTAAAAAGTAGTTATTATATGAAGGTTAAAAATGGTTTAATCATCTAATTTTTTCTTACTTTTTATTTTAACTATCAACGTTTAAATGATTTAACGATAAAGTTATGCTTATGTTCTATTTTAGACTTTTAGCCATTAAGAAAACAGGCTAACATAAACAAACACTCTCATAACTCTCTTATATCATGTCCAAACACCCATTTCTCATTCTATCCTTTAGGCCAAACACTCCTCACCCGTTTATCTCTCTCACTCTTTGTCTACGTAAAGTGACAACAGTCTTCACCCCACCTCTACCAAACCCGCCACCACCACCATAACTGTAACAATCGTGGTCTTTAAAATTTTCGATTTATAAAAACTTTTCTTATTCAATTAGATTCATCGTAACAGAAGATTTAAAACTCTACTTTTATTAAAACCGGTAAAACCGTTTTAAACATACATCAATACAAAAACCACCCGTTACTTCAAAATCACACCTTTGTTTTATAACCAACTCCTTAAACAACCACAAGTAGGTTTCATATTCAACACGAATATACATAACTACCCATCGGCACCCAAGCTCACAAAGCCACACATATACTTAAGCAACTTGCACGAGTACAATACACATTTTAAAGAAACAAGTGTCAGCTTACGTCTTGTGAGTCAATTTAGTTATCATCATAAAATCATCAAATTAAAACAATCATAAAATAGGTTTAGGTTTAGAGTAATAAATACCAACCCGTAACTCAACCCACCCGCATATCATCTTAAATTGTCATATGGTCAAGTATCATCACAAAACATCTTTAAGTACATAGTACTACATCATTAACATCGTAAAGCATTGCTTTCATCTTTTCAATCATTAACATCTCATGCATCGCTATACCTTGTTATATATCGTTCTTATTTGGGTTCTATCATAATACATTACTATCTTCACTACCCCAAATACCATATGCGTGCCACACAACCACTAATATCCCAAGGTCCGTCCGCACCAGCACCACATGCGTGCCTATCACTACTAAGTTCCAAGGTCCGTCTACATTGCATAGGTTCACTAAGCGTGTCCAACAAGTCTGGTACAAAGCGGGGCATGACTCCTGCTTGTATACAAACTCCTGTAGTCCTTCTGCTGTAGCTACTCCAACATAACTCGCTCAGGTGAAAGTACAATCGGTGCCCCCATCGTTAGTCCCTCCTTTCACCATCGTGGTGTTATGAATGTTGTTCTCCTTTCACCATCGTGGTGTTATGCATGTTGACCTCATCATCGTTGGTCAAGCACCACTCCTGTGTACAAACACATAAAGCACAAGTGCACTATTTGTTGCCATGGTTATCTAGAAACCCGATGACTAATCATCGCGTTGCTAGCATATCCTAGAAGACATACTTTTCCTACCATGCATCATCGTTACATCTTAGGAGTGTGTTTACCCCCACCCCAAGTCATCATATCATCATTATATATTTACATTGCAAACATCACATAAGTCAGTCATATATCATCTTTAAGTACATATCACACACATCATAAATAATCATTAAGTCAATCATAGTCATCATTAAAAATGATCTTAAAACCATTGCATATTTTGAAAAAAAATTATATTCTTACTTGGTTTTAGAAAATAACTAAACTCTATACAATGAGCAGAACACTCGAGTATAACTTTGCCATGGCATAAAATTCAACGCATAATTAATATGACATGTATTTGTTCACTGTCATTGTGAAACTAGTCAGCATAAGCATCATAACATCATGATCTTAAACATAGTAGGGATTGCGCACACATAAGTCTAGAGTACTCATGAGCCACTTTCCTACACTTTGTTAGCATCTATGCTTTGTATTGCTTTAAACATACATTCTTTAATTATTGTTACTTGCTCATTCAATTGGATAGCATACCATTATAGGTAGCATTACCTTCTTATTATTGGGAGCATAATTTACTTATCTTTAATATTCATCTTTCATGTTATTGGTTATTTGTTAACCAATGTTCAACACTAGTTCATGCTCGTGCCAATCACCCCATAAACGGGTCAAATTAGCTTTCCAATGATCATACTTAGAATCACTATCTCGGCCACACCCATATTCATAAACCATCGTATTTCATACATAACTAGTGCCAATCAACAATTCCATAAGTACTACGTAAATATTAATGGTTAAGTCAGTAATCACCTGAGTCTAAAATACTTGCAAACCACTTTAGACAATTGCTCGTGTACTCTTGTTAACCTATAATAACAATACAAGTTTTAATGCCTTGCAAACAAAATTTTGTTTGCTGTGAACCAAGGTTGCGTTGCGAGCTACAACTGTCACGACATAAGAACAGAAACAAAATACAGTTTCGAATACACAAATCCAAAATGATTAAAATCATGTCAACTAGAGTTCCAGCATTTCCCGGTTGTTATTTAGCATAATATTACATCACAAAATGTATAGAACTTCGGTCTTAACTAATCATTTCACTTAACTCTCAAATTTGACCCTGACCCATTCAAATGGGTTTTAACCCAAAATCAACAAATCGTAACTTTAGGTTACTGATTCAAACTTGTTTTGTTCTTAGAAAATGTAGAAACAGAATGCAATCACCAAATAACCCTTTTTTAAACTAATACTCCAACTTCAATCCATAACCTAATTATGGACAAAACTCAAAGAAGAAGAAGATGATACTTTGCAATTCTCAACCTCTAAAGTTAGGGCAGTTTATGAAGCTTTGAGATGATAATTGAGAGGACTTAATCAAGAATGAAAGATATGAAGGCATTAGTATGTGTATGTTTGGTCGTGTTTGACGCTGTAACAGCCACTGTAAATGGTCTTTTAAGGCTAGTTTAAAGGGTGCTTTTATGACCATTAACTCTAGCATTTAAGGGACGGTGTTTGGGCTTTACTTTTAGTAACATAACAAGTTCCTAAGGATGGGTGAAGTGGTTGTTGGTCTTGTACAAGCATTGGCTCAAAAACACTCTGAAGAGGCATACTTAGTAGACTTTGATAAGGGCTACAAATGAGTGCTTCTTATTGGTGGTTGTTCTCGGTGTCATCCAAGCAAAGTTACCACTTGGCAATCATTGAAGCTTGGTGTGGATACTGGTAGGGGGATACTCCTTTGTATCCTCCCACATCCATCATCTTCATCAATGAGTAGTGACAACTTGAGGGGCATAACTTCTTATCCTTGTTCTTTTATTAGTTGTAATGTACATGGCTAGAGTTTGGTCCATCTGGTGTGTATTGGATGACAGCATTTGAAAATTGTTTGTACTTGTTTTTGCCTTCCGTTGCGTTTGTAGTTGTCACAAATACCCAACAGTTAGTATTAGAGTCATCTCTAACATGGCTTTACACTTCGGGGTCTGAAAAACCGAAAATTCTATAAATGTTGAGATTTTGACCACCGGGCACGACCGTACCTTTAGAGGCACAAGCCGTGCCTGTGGGAACACGGGCCGTACCCCGGCAGAATAGTCTTTGTATGTCACGGCTGTACTCAGGGTGTACCGGTAGGCACACCCGTGCCCCTAGTTGGACACGCCCGTGCCCGCCGTATTTCTAGAAGTCAGATTTTGCATTTTAACCATGTAGTTAAATTAAAAACAAATTAATATTTAATTAATGTATTCAACCCAATATACCCTTTTTATTTTTAATTAATGTTTCACTTTGTTACTGTTGCTAATAACCATTTTATTTTGTTTATGTTTCAGGAAGACGATGTTATGAAGACAGGTTAAGTTATGTGCCGGTTAATTTGTTTACAATTGCTAAACCAAGGAATTAATTAAGTTTGTATTACTAGAGATTATGTACTAGATTGGTTATTGTCATAAAGTTTTGGGATGCTAGAATTCTTTTGCAACAGAAATTAAGCGTAGGTATAGCATTAGACCCTTTACTGACGGAAATCCTATGTAGGAAAAACATATAGTGACCCTTTAATTAGTGACATCACACTTTCGTTGAGTATTTACACCACTAAAAAAAGTGTTTACACGGGAACCATAGTTTTCGAGTCCGAAAACCATGTAATAAAACGACCAACAAGGATACAAACCAGAGAAGCTAAAGCGACATATATACATCCCAATCCATCTGCTTTGTATAACGATGAATGAGTGATCAAATCTTTAGAAATGTTGCCTTAGCTTTCTAATTGATTCGTAAGTTCTGAATACACACGTGCCAAGGTAGAATCCATATTTACCCATGTAAAATCCATTGTTGAGATAGATAGAGGAACACGAAGTAAAGATGGTGTTCAGTTAATTGTAGCAGGATTTTCATTGAGAAAAAAAGGAAGTAAATGTAGCTTTACTTTAAGCAAGTCTTAATTAGTCGTGTTTTGTTTTTTAGTAGTATGATTGACAATCAAATAAATCATACTACTTTTATCAATGATTTGGGCACTCATGAAACTCTCTTGTTTTATTATCCACAATAAAAATATATGAAAAATAATTGTGATAACGCTTGTACAAAGAAGACTTAAATCTAAAAATTTAATAACAAATAATGTCCGCTATTGGCCCAAAAAATAATATGTATTATGTTAACATCAAAATATCAAAATATTCAATAAGTGTGTGTGACACACATATATACATTGACGGCAGTTTTATTAGCCACCGTAAGCCACCACCACCGCTGTAACGCCCCAAAAACCAAATTTGAAATATTAAGATCAAACACCTATAAGTGTTCGCATCTCAAAGTTTAACATAAAAGCGGAAGCAATACTTATTTGAAAACCTGACGTATCAATAGATACTCACGTAAATACTGTCATAAGTTTGGTACCAAAAACTTGATATTTACAAACCAGGCGTTAATTTCAAAGAGTTTAATAATTGGAAGTCAAACCGTAGCTTTGCCCTTTCCTTTGATAAAACCTGCAAAACATTTTAAAAATAGTATCTGATAAGCTACGAGAGCTTAGTGAGTAGTCTAAACATAACATCGTATGAGCACACGAATACAATCACATGAAGATAATACACGCATGTGTGGCAATCAAAGCTAGCCTCTGGTTCTAGACCCAGGGCAGCATCGTAGGTCACATAGCAGTAAGCTTGCATATTCACATGTATAACATAGCATGTTAGTAATCTGATATGAAACTACACATGCTGCTAATATGAAGTGAAGTCTAGAAGACTCACCTTATAATTGTAATATGCAATACTTCACAGATCACGGATGCAGGTATTATGTCAACCACCTCCTATATAACAATACATGAATAATACATAAGTCATTCTGATATGAAATAGGGCGTACATGGGTCGTGTATCCCTACACGGGCCGTTTCCCTTATATGCTACACGACCTAAGCTGGCAACATGGCCAGTGTGGTCTAGTCACCCTATACGGGCCGTGTACCTCTACACAGGCCGTGTACCACTCATGCTACACGACCATGTAACCCTACATGGCCCTATGACCGCCTTGCACACTACACGGCCGTGTACCGCTACACGGGCTGTGTACCTCTTATACTACACGACCATGTAACCTTACATGGCCCTATGACCGCCTATACTGCTACACGGCCGTGTACCGCTACACGGTCCGTGTAAATCACAGACCAGCAGACTGTTCTTAGCTAGAACTGCCGGATTTCACCAAGAAATCCTATAGTTTCATCATAAATCGACTAGAGGTGTTTTCCTACACCTCCTAACACTGATATACATGATCTAATCAATATAAAACATCCTTAACATGATTCCACCATGGAATCATGTGTTTAAATCCATAAAAACCATAAGAACAATGGTTTGAAACCTTACCTCCACTTGATTACTTGCTATACTCTTGAATAAGCTAGTGATTCTCCTTCTACTTCAAAGAAACTAAGAGTTGCCAGAAGTTGATCTTTGTGCTCGTGAGTTGCAGAGAAAGAATTACAAACTTTGACTTCTTTGTAGTCAAAGTTGGTGTATATATATATAAGTTTCAACTTTGTACACAACAGCCCCCTGCACTTAATTAACTTGAAATCTGACGGTTTTAGCCCCTCTAGTTTAAAACCACATCTTATCGCGTATATCCATTCCTAACTCGTGTAACACTTTGTACATTTCTTGCATAAACTTAATAATAAAATTCTAGGTGTTACAACCGCCAACTGCCAAAGGCCGTTTTGGCGCCAGAACAAACTGCCACCTTGTGGCTATATATATGTGGCAAACTTACAGACAATTAGTGCGTATCCAAGTATTTCGAGAATTTCTATTATACTTGTTCTGTGTTTTCTTTTTCGTATACATACTTGGTGTTCTCTTATTCGTATTTAACGATGGTGCCATACAACCGAGAAGAAAGATAGGAAGACTATGATCTGATCTAGTTTCAACAAGCACTAACATACACATTGTTTACATATATATGTTTGTTTAGTATGAATGGATCGTTTGATACTAAAAACCTTTTTTTTAAAGTTGACAATCTAATAAGGGCAACATGTTACCCACAAAGGCAGTCGTGATGACTTTCTAGGGCTTTAGGGGCGACTTTTGTCGTGCCTATTACCCTTTTTCTTTGTAGTGTACGTTTATTTTTAATACCATGTATTAGTATTATTGTGAATCATATACTTTATTCCTCGTGCATTGTATTTTCATAATACTTCGATGTAAATGTCCGACCTTCTACTGCTCTTACTACGGTGGAGTATTTGAGATATGTATATTAGGGGTTAATATAGAATAGACCGACCTAATTGTATAGATGCCCCATAGCATATTTGTAACGCCCCAATTTTTTTTACATACATAAATTCACCATTCAAAATTCATTCATTCAATATAAAAACATAATGTGGTTACGGTCATCACAATAAATAAATATTAAGTTTCAGTAGTGAAAGCTATAATATAAATGTTTAATAAAGATATTAAATTCCACGAAGTTTGCTGTCACATTGACGCTTTCCCTTTGTCCTTGCCTGATGGTCCTGAAAGAGGTAAAACAACGAGTAAGCTAGAAGCTTAGTGAGCAACACATCATCCGTGCTTTATGATTATCGCACAGTATCATGCATCTGCACATAAGGCTCTCTCGGCCAGGCCCACACAGCCACGATGTCTACAAACATCCGTCATATTGGTGACGCCATATGCATCAGATAACCCCCTCGCTTATCAAGTTCATAGATAAACATAAAACACATCATTTAATACATAACACGTACACATAGTCATCACATATACACAAACACATCATAAGATGAGAGTTAGTAAAACTCACTTGATTCGAAGTCTAAGTGTTGACTAAAGATAGGCTACGAGTAATTGGAATTCAGCTAATATTGACAGTCACCTACAATTAAATCATACCTCATAAATTCTCATAACTCTACCATATCAACTTAAGTGATTTGCGATTCAATAAAGTAATTTGTTGTAACACCCACAAACCTGGGCTAGTAGATTAGCGGGTTTTCGGTATGTGTTTATTATGTTTAAAATTACAATAATTTGATTATGTGCTTAATTAAATGATTTAGTTGTTGTGTAATTATTTATTTAATTAAGAACTTCAAAAAAAAGTAATATGTATGTATATGTGGCCGTAGGTATGTATGTATGTGTGCAAGTGATATACACGTGGGGTGTGGGTTAGGAGAGTGTAACACCTATTTGCATGTAATTGTGTGTGTATTAGTTAGAGAACCATTTACTCATAATTTACAAACATAGAAAGAAGGTGTGTATATTTCTCTGCCAAGAAAAACTGAGAGAAGAGAAAGAAGAAAAATCGGGATTTGAGTTGGTGTTTTGATAACTCAAGATTAAAAAGGTTGGTGAGTATAAATTACCATGTTATTGTCCTTCTTGATTAGTTATCTGATTTATAAACATGATATCTTATTAGTGTAAAGATTGCATGTTAATATGAAGAACACCATAATCGGTTTTGATAAAATATGATTTTGATGATCATGTGTGTTCATATTATCTATATATTTTTATGAGGATCCATTGCATGAGAATGTGTTTGAAAGTGTTTAAACTATGTTTCTGGAATGATGATTATAAATTTATAAAAATCTGGGTTCGAGTTATGATGTTTTGAAGATAGCGGATTTGATGAATTTTGATGCTATTGGATTTGGATAAAGAAGATGGTGTAAAGCCGACACTCATAAAACCGATTGTTTGTAAAAAACCGATAGTCCAAATCCGGAAGTTTGGAAATCCTATAATCTTAAAACCGAGACTGGAAATCCTAAACTCAAATCCTACATTTGAATAACCAAGACTTAAGAATCCGATACATATGAAATCCGAGACTTTAAATCCGGAAACTATGAAATCCGATGGAAGCTACTCACAATCCGATAGCTACAAAATCCTAAACTTGGAAGTGAACTTAAAATCCGATAGTTGGTGAAATCCGATACTCAAGTTGCGGATTTCTAAGAATCCGATGGTGTTAAAATCCGACAGATTTCCTAAAATCCGATAATTTGAGAAATCCGACAATTTTTGTTTGCAATTGTAATTGTTTATTGTTTATTTAATGATTCATTTATTCATAATTATATGTGGTTGAATATAAGTATGTAATTGAGACTGATTAGTTGTTATTGTATTTTCAGGCAATCCAAAGGCTCAGTAACATTAGAATTCTGAGTACTTCCTCTGAGATTGAAAGGTGAGTGGATGTTGAATACGAATGGTAAAGATTATGGTTGATATTACTGATGTAATGCATGATTGTATTTGATGGCTTGATATTGGAACTGTTGATTGTGAATAAATATTATTGATGACTGTTGCATGACTATTTGATCGATACGCACTCTTAGTATGATTTTGAATTGCGTTTGAGAAGTCACCTATACGTAGAATTGGGCTGGGCTCGTCTATTGGTTGGTTGACTAGTTGTAGCCTTACTGATGCATATGTTGCATCAGAGGGGGATTTCACTGTGCCAATTTAGTAGAGGGCTATCGATAAACCTTTGCTTTGGCCAGCATTGATTGTAGGTTCTGCGCCGAACCGCCGGTCTTCTTATAGTTGTGATTACATGTTTAGTATTGACTTGATGTTTGCTTTTGGGTTTAGCCTCTACTCACTTAGATTTGTGCTAATTCCCCACAGTTGTTGCTTTTTGCAGGTTTGTGCTTTTGAGTGTTCATTGAAGGAGAAGTTGACCTAACTATGATGTCAAGATATAAAATGAAACGAGCCAGTCATTTTTGTAACACAGAGTTTATGTTTAATGGATTGTAAAGAACAGTTATTTTGTTTTGTAAATGTTTGTGAATAAAGTATATGTTTAATTAATTAAAGCTTCCGCAACGCGATTTTAAAAAAAATGGCTTAAATTTTATGGTGTTACATTTGTGACCCCTTTAAAATATACTGATTTGTGATTCTATAGATTTGGCTCAACTTATGATTGGGTACTCTAAGCATGATTTGCGATTGGGCCATAGAGCCTAATTTGCGATTACAACCTATTGGCCCATTTTGCGATTATAACGAGTTAGCCCAATTTATGATTCCCCTTTAAATTTCAATTTGCAATCTAGTCATCATGCCCAATTTGCAATTGGTATAGTGTGTGTCCAATTTGTGATTCTATCCTAAGTATACAATTTGTAATTGCTATATGTATCTATGATTTGTGATTCTCATAAACTTGCATTTTGTAATTCACCTGTACTAGGAATTTGCAATCCCTTCATTTCTCCAATTCTCGATTTATCCTATGGCCGTATGCATTTATATGAAACTTGCGATTTCTCAAGGCAGTCTCCTAATTCCCGATCCAATATACGATTCTCAAAGATTTATGATTAATAAATATAATAGACGATTTGCGATTCATGTCCTCATCAAGAACATACGGCTCCTACATGTGTTGTGCAACTTTCCAAATTCAATTTCGTGGTATACTCCACCATTTCTTCTACTTTTTGTTCCTATAAATTCCTCACGGCATCTAGAAAAATCCTTAGGATTTAATTGCATTTTTATCATGTTTTTGAGGGTCTACAATCAGCTCTTATTCCTGGTTTTAATGGTGGTTTCAACAGCCTCTTCTGAACTGAAATTACGCCTAGATAATCTCAACTAAAACAATCCTTACCAATAGGGAGTGTACTACACTATTAGACCACCAGTATCCAACCCAACTTACCACACTGACACATTAGCATCCACATCATCTTTCACCTTTAACCTAACTTATCCCACAAACCTCCACATCCAACCCTATTCAACCCCACATCAATTATTAATAATATATATATATATATATATATATATTATAAATGAGAGAGAAAGAGAGAAAAAAAGCAACCCGTAACGGGTTCCAGAACTAGCCAGCTCGCGAACCCATTTGAACCCCACTAGGGGCGATGGTGTTTCCGTGATACCCGATTGAACCCAATCTCGGGTTCTATCTCCGATGCGGATGGTCTTAGGGTTTCTTTTGTAATGTCATACTCTGTAATTAAATAGGTACATACCTATGCGGTTTTTATTACTCTAAATCAATACATGCGTATATTTTAACATGTCCAGATATAAGCAATAAATAATGGCTTAAGATATTTAATAGAGATATAACAAACGATCGTGCATCTAGTCAAACAGTCGGTATGAACTTACTATCTTAAGGAACTGATTCGTGCTCATAATATTCTCGCCACTTTCCAAGAAAAGCCGAGTCGTCTGGATTGATAAACCGTGGAATGTGGAGAAGTTGAAGTTTGTTGATTATCGGAGTAGTCTCACCAAGAATTCGTGCGGCAGCATGGACATTCGCCTTCCTTTCCTGTGTCATGTTTGTATGACATTTTGAAACTATGACTCGGGGTAAATTGTTAAGACAAGCGGCGAATATGTCAGCCATGAGTGATGATAATTGATCAAATAGCCTCTCTTGGCTAAGCTCGTCAATGTTGTCTTGATTGGAAAGCAGAATTGCTTGGGTGGTTTGATACATTGAATTAGCACAATAACGCCTGGAAAATGTATTCGTATATATGTCTTCTTCGTCCTCAAGTACTAATTCTGATAAAACAGACTTAGTGAGAATGTGCTCAGATGTATACTTGAACCGTTCAAGAATTTGTCTTGTTGCATTCATGACTAGATCAGGAGGCGCAAGATATTTCAGCGTGTTTCCTAACCATTTGTGATAATATTCAAATTCTAACCATAACTGTTCAGCCACCTTTTGAATTCTCGGGTAATCATTAGTAGCATTGAGTCTTTCTTCCACAAGGAAGACATATGAAAGACCTTCACGCATACTCCTAAGCAAGCTCTCAACTTCGTCGCGTGGGATGTCAGGAAGTGAAGTAGCGATGATAGTCATTGTTACCAACGACAAGCTCCAGCACTCGAGATATATCCTTGAAGTTAAAGGTGGAACATGTTGCTTGTAAAAGTTTTGGATGCCTTCAAAACGTGTAGGTTCTTCTAGAAGCTTGTTGAGATATTTGGGTTGTTTGTTTTGAGCCTTTTCTATCACGAGGTCGACAGATTTTAATATCTGTTTCCAATTTATCCCACCATCAATCCGTTCTTCAACTTGTAAAACGTAACCATAATATGCGTCAACCATCGACTCGTTTGACCTCTCCAAACTTGGGAAAGAAAGCAATACACGTAGACGTTTCAAAAATAAATAAGTAGTGCACATAAAGAGATTTGGGATGAATGCTACCATCTTACAAGCCACCACGATGGTCATCTGCAACCAAACACAAACACTTAAAATTTGATTTCTAAAATACGTGATGACAAAATCGCCTCTGCGGATATGGAATTTCGTCACCCCTAAACGTCCCCAATAAGATAACTTCCTAGTCCAGTAGCCCTCTACTCTAAACGCATGACCATACCTATTTATAATACCTTTAACTGAGTGCAATCTCCAGTACGAGGGTGGGAAACATCTTAAAAGTGGTGCGATCGTACCCAATATGACTCCGATATATTGTGTTACCAAAATCACTGGAATTGACCACTTATAGTCAGAATCATGATTGTGTATACCTAGATGTAATGTAATACGAGTGAATAAGATAGTGCTTATAACACATATAACCCCAGAAGCACAGGCTGTAGCATTACAAACTGTCATGAATTCAGGGGTAACAGTTTCTGCCATGATCCAGTATTTTTTCACATGCTTCCTTAGCTTCTCAACATCGTATAACCTTTCTATCCATAATCCATCTGAAGCTCTTTCATGAGCTACTCGATGTTTCATTTCTAGTATATGGTTGCACTCCGAAATCGCTAAAGCTGAAGCTGTGTATAATATCAGCAACAAAACGAACATAGCTACATAGATGCTTGCAATTACTTTATTTTGATCGGCAAATAAACGCATGGATTTATCAAAGGATACAAAATCATGAGATTTAGGATAGGCAATGACACCCGTGTATATTTGAATGCAAACATTCACAACCAAGGTGATCACCAAAACACCCAAGGCTACCACGTTTGCAACAAGTTGTTGGTTGTTCATGCTTGCTAAAGAAGGCAATGAATTAACCATCATGGTGCACATAAAGGCCATGCTTCCAATCTTTGTAACCTGGTCGACTCTTGTCTGCATTAAGTTAGTTAGATCCATGGGGATCTTGATTGCAACACCTATCATAGACAAAGACGCAGCATTGAGTGTGAAATACTTACACGGGAACCATTGTTTTCGGTTCCGAAAACCATGTAATAGATCTGCCATCATCGCAAGGATGCAGACAAGAGAAGCAAAAGCGATATACATCCCAATCCATGGCACAGGTTGGCTGTAGCCGTCTTGTATATCAGACTTGTATATTATCTGCGTGTAACGCTGAAAGGAAGTGATCAAATCTTTAGGAATAATGTTGCCATAGCTCTCCAACTGATTCGTAAGGTTTGAATACGCACTTGCGGAGGTAGTGTCCATAGTTGAGCTAGCTAGATATAATGATAAGTTGATTATGGTGTGAATTATTATTATATGCAGATCGAAGACACTAGAACGCCTTACAGCTGTCTAGCTTTACTTTTAAGTGGGTCTTGCATATATGCATGCTCCTGCTTTAGTAAAGTTTGGACTGACCTTCAAAGCAATCAGCTTTATTATATCAATCATTTGGATCACTAATTATGATATTGTAAACCAGCTAATTGTAGCAGTATTTTATTACTGATCGATCTCCTTAATTTATATCCTGTAATCGTATAAGGTATTGGATTACCAGAAGTTTCTAATACTAATTAATTAAGACATCTTAATTAATTGCTTACTTTTAGTCAAAGTGTTGAAGTTGTTAACTAAATTAATTTGTATAATAACCCATTGATTGCTGCTATTCTCGATCGGAGCTTTTTATATCATCAATAAATTAACTCTGTAAAAGGATATTTGGTATCATAAAAGGAACAATATTTAATCTTGAAAATTGTACAAAGGCACACAGTACGAGCAAGGGTGTGTTTGTGTTTGTGTGTGTATGGGAAGGTTAAAATGAGAATGATAAATTAAATGAGAATGAGATATATATCAAAGAAAAAAAAGTTATCGTTTCACTTTTTTCTTTGATATTTCAGACATGAAAGTAAAGCGGTGACTTTTTTTCTTTGATATTTCAGTTATGAAATACTACTGTTACATATAGTGATATTTCAGATATGAAAAACATGACAACGGAAATAAAAATCAAACATATGCTATTTCAGATATGAAACATGTCAAACATTATAAAGTTACGATTAATTACAAAAATGCCACCACGTTTTTTTAAATCTGAGACGGCTGACATTAAGTCTCTCATTCTCATTTAGACCTCCGTCTATATATATATATATATAGTGAAAAGATCATTTTGTGGGTATCATTTGTAACCGTCATTAATGTTCATTAATAGGGGTATTTTGGTCTTTTATATAATTTTCCAATTTTAAATTGCGTCCAAGTGAGTTTTCATTAAAGATCGAGCCTTGATTTTCCCGAAATACCCATATTAATGCATCATTAAGGAGCCGTTATTTTTATTGACCATTGATTTATTTTAATCAATGACCAAGATTGTTTCTCACGGTACTCGTAATAAAAACGTTTCTCAAATAAACCATCCTATATATATAAATATATATATAGAGAGGTAGGTTCATGCGAAAAGTAGTTTTTTTACGAAAAGTGCAAGAAGCATTTTCATCCTTTAGATCATTTGATCAATGATTATAGTTAATTGTGGCAATTTGGTAATTTAAGCAAAATTAAATACTTTTTATTTAAATAAAAAAAGGGTAAATAAGTCTTTTTAAAATAACTATAGTACTTTCTTACCTATTAACAATTTCGAAGTCGATTCAAACATTCAAACCAAAGGTTCGCTCCTGCTGAAAAAGCCTCTCTCATCTCTCCTCTCTCCTATTTACTCTCCTCTCCCGTATTTTTTAAGTCATCCCCGCCTCTCTCTTTTTTAGTTTAAACCCTAACTCTCCTCCATATTATACCATCTCTCCTCCCTAAGATCTCAGCCGCCTCCTCCCCGGCCGATACCTCACCGTTGCTCCCGTCGCCTCGCCGCTACCCTAAAAAACATCATCACAGCCACTGCACATCACAACTCTTGTTTTCGTCGTCGTCAATCACCATCGTCAACAACACAGTTAGAACAGCCGACCACCACCGGAAAAACACCATTGATGATTCTTGTTCAGAACCGTCATGTCACTTTTGAAGCCCCTTTGCCGCTGCTCTCTAACGCCCTCACCGACGCCATTAAGCATCCGTCGACGTTGACGGTAACAAATGATCGGATTCCGACGGCCACCTTCTTCTTCTTGTAAGTGCTGCAATTGATCTACTCTCTAGATCCTTATCAAAAACCAAAACTAGTGTTAGGTTTGTTTTTATGTTTTGCTCTTTTCAGCTTTTTTCTTTGAAAATGGAGAAAAAATGATGGTGGTAGGAGGACCCAGCCTTTTTGTTTGTTTCTTTATCTGCTTTTATATTTTATCTCCATGATTTATTTTTCATTCTTATTTATTTCTCTTTTTATGATATATCTCTTTTTCTGATATTTTTCTCTCATTCAATAATGCATATTTTTTCTTTGTTTTTTTATTTTTTTCATGTATTCAATAATGTATATTTTTCTTTTTTTTGAACAACAAAGTTATGTTAGTATGTTAGTGGGTTGGGTTCGCAGTAACATCCATATAGGGCAGTATGCGAGCCCCAAGCCACGCGCCAAGTTAGTAATTAAACGTCTTCTAATGTATTATATTGGCAATTTGGCATTGAATTATATTTGTTTTAATTTTAATACAAGTATTTTTAAGTGAAAAGTGTTACATAATGAATGAAAAGTAATATGTTATATTAATTATCTATGGTTGTTCACATATACATAAAATTATAAAAACTATATATTTAGTGATTAAATTCATTAGTGAACAAGTAAACAATAATTCCTTAAAATAGTGATGATAAAAAAATCATATATCTTTAACTATGTTCAATATTGAGTATTATAAAATTCGTTATCAAACTCATATATTTTTGGAAATATTCAATATTGAACATAGTCAAATTAATAAAAATTCCTTTTTTAAAACTCCTATACTTTTAAAATTCATTTTAACTGATTGGTTATGTTTATCAGTGCACACCATCAAATTAATAAAAATACTAAATCATTTTTATTTATTTTTTAATTTAAAATCTAGGAGAAAGAAATATTAATAGATTGGAAAGAGAAAAAAATCAATTAAAAGGAGGAGAGAGAAAATATTTGTGTTCACTAATTTACTCTTTTGAATTAAATAAAAATATTAATTATGATTAATCTGAACCACAATATCAAAATCCAATCCGTGGCTGAAATTGCTTCTTGTACTTTTCGTAAATAAAGTGCTTTTCGTATGAACTCTCCCATATATATATATATATATATATATATATATATATATATATATATATATATATATATGGTAAGGTTATATATAACCACCCTTAAACATATTCCCTAACATCAAAATCTTAGTCAATCATTTAAAATAGCAAAAAAGAAATTGAAAAATGAGAAAAACCTCACGCGCCTGTAATACTGGTTTTCCGAAATTTATAAAAGAGCACTTTTATCATTATTAGTATTATCACTATTATTATCGTTGAAATTATCATGGGATCAATATTTGATTAATGGAATAAAGTTGGATTATTGGGCTCAAGTGGTTATGGAGACAAATAGTTGTAAATGGATTAATGGATTTAATAAAATTGTGGATTTGGACTTGAATTGTAGAAGAGATGGGCTTAGGGCCCAATCTTCCTTCTTTAACCTACTGTAGCACACATTCAAAAGAAAAGAACAAAAAAGAATCGGTGTGTGTGCGTACTCTGTATCTCTCTCTTGAAGAATAAGGAGGAAAGGAAGAGTTCAAGTTTCACTCTCATTCAAAGAATTGGGAATAAAAACTTAAGGTAATGTTTCTAAACTCATTATGATTTTGCAGTATGAGGTTTTGTGTGTGTGTTAAGCCGAGAGAGGGACTGGGTGTTTTAACCCACCAAAAGTTGATAGAATTCGAATTAATCTAAAAAAGGATTGTTTAAATGAAGTTAGGAATGATAAGCAACTAATATACATCGATTTGGCTAAGTTTTGATTGACTTTGGATTTGGATTCTTTGACTGTTACGTATGTATGTATGTGCGACCTAATGGTCTGACTTGTGTTATGTGGTGTGCGACTAGAACCATGATTCGACTTAAAAACTAACATATATACGGGTTGAGGTCCGACTTGAGTCATCCGACCCTAGTGGTCCGACTTATGATGCACGTGCGACCTGAGGGTTGTGCGACTTTAGTAGGGTGCGACTTGGTCCTACTTGGAGCCTTGGTCCGACTTGGATATGTGGTTCGACCTAGGCGTGGTCCGACTTGGGATTTGATCCAACCCAAGAGTTGAGGCCGATTTAGGGCCGACGAGACTTGGAAATTGTGTGATTTGAGTTAAGGACCAGTATCTTGTATTAACCCAGTAAGATATGTTGTAGGTTCTTGTTGTCAGACTCATTATCATTACGACTCCGGGATTACCAGTTACTTGTCATTGAACTACGACCATGTGAGTATCCTTACTTATACTGTGTTAACTAGGAATGTGTGATTTCGACCGACACTTACGTGTCGAGTATGTGTTGCATGTTTGACCGACACTTGCATGTCGGGTATGATGACTGACTCTTATGAGTCAGGTATGTTTGACCGCTTGCCTCGGCAATGGGTATGATTCGACCGATACTTATGTGTCGGGTATGACGATCGACCGATTTCTATAAATCAGGTATGTACGACCGTTCGCCTCGGAAACGGGTAGGATACGACCGACTACGACGGTAGAGGGTATGGAAAGAACGATATGTGTTTATGACTATGTTAAACTGTTTTGCTATGTAAGTAGTATGTTTGCTAAGCTTCACGCTTACTGTTGTTAAATTCTATTCTTCTAGGACAGGACCACTGTGGAGCTCTAGGACAGTGAAAACAGCTCACAGCCAAGAATGATTTTAATTTTATTCTAAAACTTATTTCAACACGAACTAATGAATTGTAATTTTGGGATATTGTATTTGACTTTTATCTACTCATGATACTTCCGCAATTTACTCTGATATTCTGTTACTATTATGTTTAAAAAAACTGGAATGTTACGGCGCCTCCCTCTAAAAAATCACAAGCTTTTTTTTCTTTAAAAAATTATCTCTTAAACCTTTAAATTGTCATAACTATTTCAATTTTGAGAATTTGAGAAAAAAAAATATTATATCAATCTACTTTTTTAATCATCTTTCAATCAAGACTACTTTTCTATATTTCTAGAATTTTTATTTTGAAAATGCAAAACAAATGAAAATAATACCAATATGTTATCATTTTAAATCATGTGTATTTATATCATTTTCGGCTAAAAGGAGTCTACATCTGGATATAGTTATCATTTTAAATGTTGTATATTGTTATCATTTTCATTTGAAAATTGTTATCATTTTCGTCTGGAAATATGTGTATTTATATTAGTTTTTGCTAGAAGGAGTCTATTGTTATTATTTTCATCTAAATATTATTATCATTTTCATCTAAAAACATGTGTACTTATATCATTTTCGGCTGAAAAGAGTTTATTGTTATAAATTTCATCTGGATATTGTTATCTTTTTTAATGCGTTATATTGTTATCATTTTCATATAAAAATATGTGTATTTATATCATTTTCGGCCGGAAGGAATTTACATCATTTTCGGCTGGACAATACTCTATGGGAGAAAAAAAGGAAAGAACATGATTTTAGGGGTGGTGGATTAAATGTTTAATTCAAAATTCTCATAATACCCTTCTTTTTATAATTAAATCTTATAATTATTTAATTAATTATATTAATACCATTATTAGATTTTGATAATTAATGTAATAAGTCTAATGGACGAAGCCCACTTGTTCAGGTATTTTCTTGTGACCAACCATGTATTGAGATTTGAGAGAGATCTGCGAATGGTGGGACATTAATTCTTCCTTTCTATTGGCAAAGGCATTTCTGTTTTATTGGGCCAACAATTTGAATTTCAAAAAGAGTAAAAGGAAGGCCTTTATGGGAGTTATATACTCTTTTCTTTGGGTGATTTGGAAGACAAGAAACGGAAAGGTGTTTTCAGCTGCAGGAGAAGGAAGTTTTGATTTGAAGCCAAATACAAGCACTTTCATTTTTTGGTCGGGTTATTGAATTGAAAAGTAGATGGCTTGATTGGTGTTGTTCTCCATTTATATGTTTTTAGTGCTTGCATATGGTGTAGTATATTTAATTTTATTTCTTGTATCCTTGATTCTTGTCACTTGCTAAAAATTTTATTAATAAAATTTTTGAGCTCATCTGGCAAGGGTTAGGGATGTAAACGAGCCGAGCCGAGCCGAGCCAGACACTTCTTGAGCCGGGCTCGTTTAGGTTTTTTTTAAGCTGGAGCTCGAGCTAGGCACTCGTTTAGAGCTTATAATGTTGAGCTCGAGCGCAGCTCGTTAAATATTTATGAAGCTCGGGCTTGGCTCGTTTAGGCTCGTTTAAGCTAGTCTCGTTTAGGCTCTAGTACTATTTTGATATTTTTATTAAAATTATATATATAATTATTAAAAACTAAACATATAAAAGATAAATTATATTATATGGAGTTCGTTTAGACTTGTTTAAGCTCGCAAGCCCATTCTTTGGAGTAGACACAGCTCGTTTCGAGCTTTAAACGACCCGAGCTCGAATAACTCGCGAGTAGCCCACTCTTTGGAGACAACTTTTCTTCATGGAGATCTGGATAAGGAAATCTACATAGAGCAACTTAAAGGTTTTCATGTTAAGGGTAAATAGACTAGCAGACTTCAGAAAAGTTTGTATTGGTTTAAGCAAGCACCAAGACAGTGGTACAAGAAATTTGAGCCGGTCATAGGGAAGAAAGGCTACTGAAAGACTTCTTTAGATCACTGTGTTTTCTTTCAGAGATTTGGTGATGATGATTTCATCATCTTGTTGTTATATCTTGATGATATGCTGATTGTTAGGAAGAACATTGGAAGAATTGCCCAATTGAAGCTTGATCTGAGCATGTGTTTGCTATGAAAGACTTGGGGCCAGCAAAACAGATCCTTGGCATACGGATTACTCGAGATAAAGATGCCAAGAAGTTGCATATATCACAAGAGCAATACATAGAGAAGGTGCTTTGCAGGTTCAACATGGATAAAACTAAAGTGGTTAGTTCTCCTCTTACTACCAACCTTAAGCTAACTGATAAAGATTGCCCTACTACAAAAAAGGACATTGAAGAAATTGATAGAGTTCCATATGCCTCGGCGGTTGATAGCTTGATGTATGCTATGGTGTGTACAAGGCCGGATTTAGCTCAGGTGTTGTTAGTCGGTTTCTATCAAATCCTTGTAAGAAGCATTGGGAAGCATTTGGGAATGATCATCCCATGCTTATTGGTTACACAGACTCGGATATGGCTAGAAACAAAGACAACATGAAATCTACTTCTAGATATTTGATGACCTTTGTAGGGGGGCTGTTTCATGGTAATCTAAGATTGCAAAAGTTTGTGGCCTTGTCTACAACTGAGGCCGAGTATATGTCAGCAATAGAAGCGTGCAAAGAACTATTGTGGTTGAAAATGTTTTTGCAAGAACTTGGTTTCAAGCAAAACGATATGTGGTTCTTTATGATAATCAAAGTGATATTCATCTTGCTAAGAATTCTATTGTTCATAAAAGAACAAAACATATTGATGTACGGTATCATTGGATTAGAAATGTCATTGAAAATGGTATGTTTGAACTTGATAAAGTTCATACGGATGATACTGCTTCCGATATGTTAACAAAAGCTCTAGCAAGGGAAAGGTTGAAGGTTTGTTGCTCGATCTCCGGGATGGCGTACTCATCCTCATAAAAGGGGGAGATTTGTTAGGTTTATTTTTCTTAGCACATGAGGACTTTAGCCCAACAAATTTAGGCCCATCTTGGCCTCTTCTTTTTACCTAGCCTTAAGTACTCAAAAAGGGTTTTATTGTCAGCTTGACACACAAGAGAGAGAGTGAAGTAGAGAGAAAAGGAGAAAAGCAACACTGTTTTTGTCTCTTCAAACGCAGCTGTAGAAGATTGTCGGTTCCTGAAGATTGAACCGTCGGATCGTCACCAAATTTGGACAGGAGCTTCTGGATACCTTATCCTGGGCCAACATTTTGGACGGTTAGAACTTTTATTGAATGTTCGGAAGTCGAAACAATCTTGGTTGGACAAAAGCAGTTTTTCGGGGTGATGTTTTCTCACTTGTTCTTGTTTGTTTGCCATACTTCTTGATGTTTTGATTCCAAGGGTATGATGGTTGTTGTATGCCTCTAGTATTATCTAGAGAAGACTTTATATAACTCTCTTGTTGACAGTGGACTTTAAGCGGGGCTAGGAGTCCTGTGGTTTTTACCCATTTTAGGGTTTTCCACGCTAAAATTTGATGTTCTTGTTATGTGTTCTGATTACCTTTGTATCCGAGTTTCTAGGGTTGTTCTGGGGCGGAGCATTACCGTTTGGACCAACTAATATTGTCTTGGGGCTAACCTAAGTTGGTTTATAAGTAAGAAGCTTTACCCTATTTGTTTGCATCCAATAAGGTTCCTACGGGTTGGGTAAGTGTGGTCAAGCAAATGTTTGCTTCCACGTTTGTTATTATACCGTTGTGACCCGTTAGCCTAACCCGTCATATAATTGTCACAAGGCAAATATGCAATGAATAACGCCGGTGGTCAATGACAAGGTCCAGCAAAGGGGGCTGGATGGCAACAGTGAAGGCTTGTGAAGATTACCGACATAAGTGGTCACGGATGGACTACACGGAACACAGAGATGGCCGGCAACGATGACCCGCATGAGTAGTGACAATAATTGAAGCTACTAGCTAGCGGAGGTGGGCGAAGACGAGTAATTGTGGATGATGATAGTGGGTCTAGCAAGTTCATAAAAGAATGGAAAACATTTTTCAATAAAATTAGTCATAAACTGAGTTTTCTGTCCACAAAGAATTCTTTATGGAAAAAAACCAAGTTGAACATGTTCCAAAATTTTCTAGTTTTCCTTGACAAAGCTTTCTGCGACTAAACACACCCTTATAATTTATTAAAATTTGGATTCATTAAAAAGATATTTCTTTGATGCATAAATACTCCTACACCCATAAATCTTACCCAAAATAATTTAAGTTGCACAAAAACTATCTAAACCCTAAACCAAAGCTTTATACTTAAACTCCTACAAGTTTGTAACTAGAGTCAGCTACTACTTTGGGTATGTTTGATAGAAATAGCTAAATCTAAAGCAAGAACAGAGTAGTTGGACCTTCCGGTGCTGGAGCTATAGCCTTTATTTATACCGAGGTGTTTGATAAGGTGGTTGTAGTTTTAACTGGAAATTATAAAATGACATAAAAATAAACAAAAATAAATATGTTGAATTCGGGAAAGTCAAAGTCATCAGCACATGAATATGCTACCTAAACATAATAACTCCTCAAAAATTACAAGCCTGTTAAACATAAACATCCACACCCCTGGAACCAAGTTCATCATAGTATCATACCCAAACCAAAAAGAATACTAAACAGTCAAACACCCCTACAACATTTGACCACAAAATCACCAACTACCAAGAAAACAAATTAAAATTAAACTATAAATAAGGACTCAATATGATATGATGCCATGATCATCTGTAAATCCCTAATGTAAGTCCTCTGATTCAGAAAAAGGGCTGACCTTGAACCTATAGAGCAGTGTTTTCTTCTTTGAGGTCGGGTTGTCAATAGTAAGAAGGATCTTACCGAGCTCGCTGATCTTGAAACTGTGGCTAATCACGGGTTCATCGGTTGGAGTCATCTTTTTAGCCTTCTGTATGATTATGGAGTAATGGCTTTCGTTATTCGGTACATATTCTGCACTATAGCTCACCTCCCAACCAACTACACGTAGCTCCCATACGAATAAGCAAATCTGTGAAATTTGACCAACTATAAGAATCAACAATCTCAAGCACATTTAATAGTAACTTTAAGTAATCAAAAGATTAGACAGTATTTACCGGGGTTCAACATTTTTTGCCTAAGTTTATGTTTGTTGCTAGGATTTTGTATTCACAATAGCTTATACAGATTCTGCTTCTGATTTTCATATTATTTATGGGTTGTTGAATAATGCAGCAAGTATATTCCGCAAAAGGTAAAATAAAAGGGAAAAGGTCACCTAACGGTAACCAATTCCCACTATGGTCTCTCAAAGTCTCGAACTTTCTTTCACTTACAAAAACCACTCAAGTTTCAATTTTGGTCTGAAGTTTTTCATGATTGGTCAAAACTAGGTGGACCTAAATGGCACAGTTATGAAACTTGGCTACTTTGACTTCAAATCTACATGTGATTTTAGGTCAATTGACTTTTATCCTTTTCAAAGTTGTTCAAAAATTACACTCACATTGAAGAAAAAGTCACTATAGTGTAACCTGGTTTCCTAAAAGCCGAATAAACAATACAAAATCTTAAGTGGAAAACCAAATAAAACACGGTTACTATTCATAACCAGAACAAAAATACTTACACACCCTTTTTAAGTTTTAGCCCGATTTGGTCATTTTATCTAATTAGTTACATAGATAATCACGGCTCGCCAAAAAACTTGAACAGCTTATTATTATAATTTCACATAGTAAAAGCAAATCCAAACATAATTTTCCATCACCCTTTTGATTACAGCTTTTTAAATGATTCCACAACAACAAAAACAACCATATACAATTCCGCCTCATCCGGGTCTAAGAGAGGTAAGATATAGACCGTCATACCTCTACCGACTGGTAGAGAGACTGCTTCCAGAAAGACCTCCGGCGCAAGGGAAAGAAGAAAGAAGAAAATAAAGATAATGTGAGATCAGCTTAAGTGATTCTGATTATCCAATATCACATAATCACTTTTGAAATTCACATCCAAACACGCACCCTTCAAATTTTCGTACAAAAACTAGTTCCTGCTTTAGATTTGAGATGATTTTAACAACAGAAAATACAATGTAAACCGTACCTCATTTACTATAATCTCCACAGTCTGTTTGGTACCAGGTTTAACAATAACCACAGAAGCTGGATCATCAATTGTGAATTCTGGATTGCAATCACAGTAATCTACGCTCAACCCACCGTACTGAATTGGTACATGCTCAGGATTCACATATCTGACAAAGAAACAGATTTAAAAGCTTTAGGAATAACTAGGGAGTTAAATACAATAATAAAAACTATGTTATTGGAATAACTAATGCGTTAAATATTATTATATTTATGCATTAAAACACGCTATGGTTAAAAAAAACTCAAACCTGAATCTATCCATTCATTAATAAACGGATCAAAATTGTCATCTCCAGATTTTTTTTTTTAAAGAATGAGATGTATAAACATGAAAGCAGAACTTACTTGAAAAGGGTTTCAGGGGTCCTGGCAGTGCTAGCAAAGACAAACTTGCTCTTAGTCCTCTGAGTCATGAATGGACTGATCATTGTATAGAAAGCTAAATACCACCATGGAGCATTGATGAAAACCTTCATTGAAGATGTTACAATTTATAATCACACACACAATTATCGCATAAAATTAAGGTGGAAAATAGGAAGGTCGGTTGGCTTTCTCATTTCTAGTGTCTCAAAATAGACGAGACGGGTTGATTTGCTTTTTTTGTTTTTGCATATACCACCAAAAATTGTATTGTTACAATAATAATCTAATTTTTTGCATATAAGGAATTAGGATGCCCACTAAGGGGTGTTTAGATTCCTTACTGGAACTACTTATATGCTTATTCATTTTTTATACAACATAAACACAATTCTGAGAGTACCTGGCATTGTTCATGCAAATTGCTTACTTGATTATTGTTTGTAAGCAAAAGAAACAGTTTTAAGTGATTAGAGTTACTTATTTCATAAAATTCCTTTCTTTTTTAGATGAATTTATACTTGGATTTTTGCCTGTTTTTGATAAAAGTGATTACTCAAATCATGCCAAAGTAAATGTGCCAAATTGGCTACCTCCTGGCTCAATCTTGATTCTTGAACATGTCAGTAATAGTTTTAAATTTGAAATTTCGAATAAAAATAAATAATACACATACAAATGGAGGCAATATTTACTTTCTGTGCAAAAAGATGATTTTATTTATCTTATAAGGTTCAATTGTTGAATGAGGGCAGTCCGTGGATGTGTAGCAATCAAAATAAACTAAAAATATACCTAAAACTACGCCATTAGGACTTATAATAAACTATAAACTCACTTGCTTTGCCACAAATTCAGGGTAGTTGTCCTGCAGCAGTTGCAGAGCTTGCCGGGTGGCTAGCCGGAGCTCTCTCTTCGCCGGTCCAGGCGAGTTTTTCAGATCACTAATCTGAAAAATACTATTTACACCGCCGGAGCTAAAATCTAATTTTCTAATACTCCTTTCAAGAAACTGAATCCTCCATCTCAAGAACTTCAACCTTTTTTCTTCGTCGGAAAAAGTTTTCTGGTACAATTCTTTGTTCTGAAACTCACCATACACATTATAACAAACTGGGTGCCCTTCTTTGTCAAAACCATGATTGAACACAACTTTTTCAAGATCATCCCCAAAGTTTTCTTCGATTAAAGAATCAATGTCGAATGTCTTCCGCCATTGGAGGGTGTCTTTGAGCATTGTGAAGGAATCTTTGAGTTTGAAGTCTCGAGCTCGTAAGAATTTGAGAAGAATAACATCAGTTCGTTCGTCTTTTAAAAGGGGTATGCCCCAAATGGAGATTTCTGAAATGGGTTCTTCTGATTTTTGCAAAAACTTGAAGTCTTTGTTGTTGTCGATGGATTCTTGAATTAGGGTTTTAAAGTCGTCAAGTGTTTTTTTCTCTGAAAGTGAAAGATCTTTGATTTGGTTGCTTTCTTCTTTGAAAGAAACCATGGATTCAGGGATCTTGGTGGTTGTGGTGGGTTGATATGATATGGGGTTTTCCGGTTGTTCAATGACCTCGCCTAAGGTGGTGGTGGTGGACGTTGGTGGCGGTGGCGAAAGTGGGGTTTCTTTTTCTGTTACAGAATCAGGCTGTGGCGGTGAAGGTGGTGAGGTTTGTATGTTTTGAGGTGGTGGAGAGTGGGAGGAAATAGGTTGGTCCGCCGTGAGTAGCGGCGGAGGTGGGGTGGTGGTGGGATTTTCTTCGGCCATTCTGGAAGTGAGTATCGAAAGGAGTGTGAAGACTAGTAAAGGAAAAGCTAGCTAGGTGTACAAAAGTAAGAGCTTTTGTTGGGAGAAGCAAACAGAGAGAAAGAGTGTGTGAGTGTGTGTGTGTGTTCTGAAGGCAAGACAACGATAGAGAATCTATGTTATACGAGGTGAGGTCGTCGCTTATAGTTTTCCGTTTTTGAAAATGGATTTTTTCCTAACTAAAGTTTTTATATAAGTTATGAATTTTTTTAATAATCTTTTTTATTATATGGTAAATAATTTTTTTATATTATTTTAAATTTTATTTATAATATTAAGCCCCTTTCTTTTACACCAATAAAATTAATTATTTTATAAAAAAATTATGTTTTACTAATTTGTAACATATATGCATGATTGTTGTATTTATAGGGTTTATTTCACATAATAGTAATCAAGTTTTAAAAGTATTCTATCAAGGTTACTAGGGATATTTTATAATGTGAAATAAAGGATGGGTTATCTTATGAATACTTTTTAAACTTTTTTACTATTTTATAAATTTTCTCCTATTTTATATAAAAGTTAACTTTTTCATGATAATATTTCTTCTTTTTTAATTAAGACTGAACTCATTTAGAGTAAGTTACATATTAATTTTCATGGTTTATAACTTATTATATTTTTGGTTTTTAAACTTTTTTATTACATCTGAATGCGAGAGTACCTAATGTTTACGTATTGTTGCACTCACGGATTCAAGATTTGAGCTTCCCAAATTGAAATTCATATATTTAATTAAATTGCATAATTGATTATCAGAGTTCTGCTAAGGTTTATAATTGGTTGTATAAAATTATACTTTAAGCAAAATGCATTGTATTTTGGTGAAATTTTTCATTTTAAAAAGAGTAAATTGTATAAAAATACAATAAACTTTGTTTTAATTATCATTGTATACAACCAACTTTCTTTTTTTAAAAACAATACAATCAACTTTTATAATCCTCTCATTGTATGCAAGTTATTGTATATTATGGAAATTATAAAAAAGTTTATTGTATATAATTGTAGCTAAAGACTAGACACAGACAAAAGTTTTTTGCATACAATGAATTTTTTTTGAAAGTTAGTTGTATTATTTTTAAGAATTTAAAGTTAGTTGTATACAATGACAATTAAAACAAAGTTTATATTATTTTCATGCAATTTGCCCTTTTAAAAACAGCTAATAATGGTTTAAACTTCAATTTTTGCACTTTATTTTGATTTAAACTTTAAAGTTTTTTTGTAATGATTTAAACCTTCTATTTACACTTTATTTTGGTTTAAACGTTAATGGTTTTAATGTTTAATCCTTAAGGTCTTGTTAAAAGATAGTTTAACCCCTTATGTTTTGTTTGGTTTTTAACTTTACATTTTTTACTTAATAATATGTGTAAATATTGTAAATTTATCCAAAAACCAAACAAAACTTATGGGTTTAAACTGATTTTTTAACAAAACTTTGGGTGTTATTTGGAAAAAAACTTTAAGGTTTAAATCAAAATAAAGGGTAAACTTTAAGAATTTAATCAATTTTATACAAAACTTTAAGGTTTAAATAAAAACAAAGTATAAACTTTGAAGTTTAAACCATTGAAGAATGTTCAATATAGTTCATATTTAATTTATAGTCTTAAAGGACTAGTTTTAGTCTTCGATCAATGACATCAATAGTTTATATTGCATTTTAAAATTTTGGACGGAGTGACATTTTCGTAATTCACATGTGATGCTTTTACAAATCACATGTTATTATATACTGAATCATCTGTGATTAAATATTAACATTTTAGAACTATGTTTTTTACATTAACTTTATTGAACACAACTCTTAAACCATTACGAACTCTTTTAAAAATGAAATTGGCTAAACTAAATTAACAATATGACAAAAACTTAAATTTAAGTTTACTAAGGCTTAATTAATTGGTAAGATTATTAAAAGTGTAACTGATATTCATAGTTTTTAAGCATTAGATTACTGGCACACTAGTTATAAATGATAAATTTAAGCAAATGATTAATAAATGTTTTATTAATCATTTAAATAATATAAGAAATTAATATTATCAACGCTTTTTTTAATTTAAATATTTGATTAACTCAATAAATAATATAATAAGATTTATAAGCAGAAATAGTATATTAAGTTAAAAGATAAATTATGGTTTAACCCCTTAGTATTGTGTATAAAAATATTTTAACCTCTAAACTCTTTTAATAATGTTTTTAATCCGTAAACTTGTTCCTGTTAATTATTTTAACCACTTGACATGCAATAGTAGGTAACTAAACTTTTTAAAAATAGTTTAATCTCTAAACTTATCTCATAAACATTTTAATCCCTAAATTTAACCGATAAATGATTTAATCCAATTGATTAAAAGTTCTATTATGAGCATTGATTTGTATACATTAAAATTTATTTATACACAATAGGTACAAACATTACATAAAAACTAATACAAGTTGAGAAAGCATTATTTTTTTTTATGTTTGAATAATTTTATTGTATACGAATCATTATTAGTGTCCTAATATCTATTCATTCTTTACTAAAAGAAAGTTCAAACATTTAATAATGATATAATATTTCTTAGAATATTATATATATATATATATATATTATTATTATTAACCTAATATATGAAGCAAAAATAACTTTTGGTTAAATAAATTGGGGACCATAAAAGAATTGGTTGGGTGAGATGTAATGTTAATACTTAATATCACCTTTCTGGTGTGTGAAAAATGTTGATGAAAAAAGTTGTAATGCCCATAAAATATAGATCTACAACTATTGGTAGATAAACCACAATCAAGACATTGACCATTAAAGAAAGACCTTATTTCTGGTTTAAAATTTAAATAAAAATTAGATTTTTTTAATGATCGAGCTCTCAAAAAACAACAACACATACTTTGTGTATGTGTGATCGTTTCGAAACTAATTTCAAAATTTATTTCACTTATGCAGATTTTAGAAGTATAAGAAGAAACAACTTTAATACCAAGTTTTACTAATATATAAAACATTTAACACTCTCTGTCCTAAATGTTTTAATCTCTTAAATTTTAAGTTATTTGATATTACTAACTTACCCCTTATTTAAATCTTAAAAGAAAACTATTGAATACCATTTTAATAACTAAACTTTTTATAAAAATAATGTTTAAAAATGTCAACTCAATACAAATTAAATTTCAACCTATAAGATATTACACAAATTAAAAATTGAATAAAAAAACCTCCATAGAAATATTATTTTAAATATTATATCATATACCAAATAATTTAATTGAAGTATTAGAAAATTTGTATAACTAAAACTCATAAACTTGATAACATGTAACCGAATTTATAAACACTCATATAAATAAAATGAAAAGTTTAATTTATAATATATTTAATATTATTTTACTTGAACTCTTAAATTTTAAGTAATAGAAAATTACCAATATAGTCTTAAATATATTTACATTTTTTAAAATACACCAATCAAACCACTAATATATTATCTCATACCTACACAATTTCTCATTCAAATCAACACAATTCACCAAGTCATTGATATGTTTTTATCATCTTATTTTATAAGTAAAGATTGTTTTTTTCTTATTTTATTGTTTTTCAAAGGTTATTTCAGAAATTAATGAAAGAGTTGATAGATAATAGAGATATAAGTAAAATGAAAAAGAATGAAACAAAATGGACATACTACAAATGGAAATTATTCGACGTCATCATAGTGTGTGTATACCATACCCTACGTTACCGAAAACGGACATGTTATCGAGAATGAATTAGTTATCATCGCCGCATTGCGCGGGTAACATGCTAGTAAATATGAAAACATATAGAAATTGGTTGATTCTTATATAAAATATGAATATTTGGTGTACAAGTTTTATTTTTAAGATCATTTTAGGATCTTTTGAAACCATATATTCTAGGGAAAATTGCATTAAAATGCAATGAACTTTGTCTTAGTTATCATACTGTATACAATCAACTTTAAAATTTTAAAAATAATACAATTAACTTTCATTATTCTCCCTCATTGTTTGCAAACAACTTTTTTATGTGTCTGTTGTTTAGTTACCATTTTATAGAACGAACTTTGTCATAACTTTCATAGTATACAACAAGTTGCATACAATATGAGGATTATGAAAGTTTGTTGTATTATTTTTAAGAAAATAAAGTTAATTGCATATAATGGTTACTAAGACAAAATTTATTGTGTTTTAATACAATTTGTCCTGTATTCTGTAAGTACTCCTGCTCAATTATGTTTAAGCGTAGAATTCTAATGTTATCTTATTTGTTAATTTATGACCTTAAAATGTGTTGCGTTTAGTAAGATGAATGCTTATAAATGTGTCAACTCTCTTATGTATTGGTGATGTGTCAATCAACTCTTTACGCTCACATTTGTCACCCCCTAAATTGGACTCAATATCCTCGTTAAATGGTCTCTCACACCCCCCATGATACCCAATGTTCATGATATCACTTGTAATGTCATTGCGAACACAATTCTGTTTGCTTTTTCTCTTGACACAGGATTTGTTTGGACGACGAAACAAGTGTTTTTCAAGGATTCACATGTCATTTTACTATTCTCACCTAAAGACGTTTAAAAGCGAAGTTTTTATGATAATAATTGCACTAGTGACTTCAAAAGGTATTGAGTGTGTTCGGCAACGGGTTTATGAGGGATTATAGGGGCTTGGGATTCTAGTTTTTATAATCCACAGCCCTCTAGCCTCGTTCGGCTGTTAAAGGGTGTGTTCGGCAACGGACTTATGGGGGATTATAGGGGCTTGGAATTGTAGTTTTCATAATCCCTAACCCTCTAACTCTGTTCGGGTGTTACAATCTTGAGGGGATTATTAAAAACATAAGCCCTCATAAGCCCAAAAAATAAAAGTCTTTTCAAGTAACTTATAGCTTGGGCTTGAGATTATTAATTAATCAGCCCCAACCCCAGACTCTTTCGCCAAACACACCCAAAATCTTGAGGGAATTATTAAAAACATAATCCCCCGTAAGCCTCCATAAAAGCTTTTTCAAGTAACTTATGACTTTGGCTTGAGATTATCAATTAATCAGCCTCAGTCCTAGCTAGTTTTATCAAACACACCCGTTAGATTAGCAAGATTAGAGCTAAACCCCACATACATCCTTTCTATGTTAAAGATGTTTGAATACTTAGATACCTACATTAATTTACCTTCTAAAATGCTATCCAAAAATAAGATGCTATATCTAATAATTAATATCCATATTTATATTTTTATATTATATTATAAAGCATTTAAACCTTTTGGTTAAACTCTTAAATTTTAAGTGTTTTAAAATTACTAAATTATCCATCATATAAACTAAATTAAGTAACTATTAGATATAATTAATAAAATTCTTATATTCCATTTTAATAACTAAACTTTACATATTTAATAAAATCAAAATCAATACAATTTTTTGAAAGTCAAAGCAAATACAAATTAACTTAATTATTAAAAAATATTTTCATAACCTATTTTTTTCAATTATGGAGAACAAAAAGTAAAGGAAATGGAAAAAAAATAAATAAAATAGACAAGTCATCAAATGAAAATTATTCGTTGTCACCGTATTACATGAATACTATACTCTCTACGTCTTGAAAACGTACATGTTAACAAGTAGATATTATTTGTTGCCGCTGCATTACGCGAGTATCATGTTAGTGTGTGTGTATATATATATCTAGGAAGAACATCTCTTAAATAAAGAACAGTAAGAACACTTATCCACCAATAATAAAAAAAAGTCTAAAATAAGAATTTTGAATATCCTCCCCTCCTCTCTCTCTTTCTCTCTCTCCTAAGAACTTTCCCTATATAACATGTTCTTTATCCATTGGTTTTAAATTCAATATATATTTCACATATATAATATATATAATTATATAATAAAAGTTTATATCATTAAATTCTCTTAATTTGATACAGGTTTTGATATATTTCGGTATGCAAATCAGATGCAGTCGGTCTCAATGGATGCATTTGGAGATTGTAGATGCAAAAAAAAGAAAAAAATTTCAAACAATAGAACAATTGCTGCTTGCATTCATCAAAATAATACAAATATGATTCACATTACTAGCAAATAAAACGTATGAAAATGACAATAAAATAGATGCAACCGGCCATTTTAAATCCATAAAACATATACAAAAAATAGTTCTTGAATGCTTTTATAGATGCAGACGTGAATATTAACTATTAATAGACAAATCAGATACGAAAACATCGAAGATGCATACAAGTATAAGTGAACACTAATCTCCATAAGCAATTGAAGATGCATAACCGCAAAACTTATGAAGCCCAAAGATTTAATCAGAATATTTAATTTCTATTATCCATCCACTTCAATTTAACCAAAAGAAAAACAAAATTCATTAGTTTTCTTCCCAAAATTTCTACTCTTCAGAATTGATTCCTTATTTATAAATTATTTAGAATAAAGGCAATAAAAAAGATATCTATGAAAAGCCTACTGCACCACCAAAGTATAAATATAAATTCAACATTGCAAACTATTGCTTTGAAAGGGCAAAGACGGTGGTGGTTGGTGGCTAGGGGCAGTGCTGCGACGTTGGGTGTGGTTGCCGGCGACGTGGGAGGCTATTATACCAAGAAAAGGGCTAATGATTTGATAGAATTTGGGTAGAGGATATGTACAAATCATAAATAGGGGAGACTTTTTTTTTTCTTTCTAAAATACCCTTTTAAGGTAATTTATAGTTTAAGAAAATAGAAAAGTAAAGAAAAAAATATTAGTCATTGTTAGATCTAAAGGTTAATAAATGTTATTATCATTCTCAAGATAAGAACTATTCTTATTTGATCTTATATATATATATATATATATATATATATATATATATATATATATATATATATATATATATATTGAAAAGTTTATTTGAGAATCGTTTTTATTGCGTGAACCGAGAGAACCAATCTTAGCCGTCCAATCCCCCCTCCTTCAATTGGATTGCCCACCCATGAATTCCTTACATGCACCCTGCCACACCCAATCCCCCACACTCTTCATCCATGAATTCCATTATCCAAAATGAACGGCTAAGATCGGTTCTCGCAATAAAAACGGTTCTCAAATAAACCATCCCCTATATATATATATATATATATGGTTCAAACGAGAACTGCGAGAACCAATCTCGGTCATTCAAGTGGTAAGTGAAATCCATGGATGAAGAGCGTGAGGGATTGAGTGTGGCTACGTGCGTGTAAGGATATCATGGGTGGGCAATCCAATTGAAGGAGGGGCAATTGGACGTCTAAGATTGGTTTTTGCAGTTCTCGTACGAAAAACAGTTCTCCTTTGAACTTTTTCCTATATCTATACTATATTATAAAATATTTAAGTCCTTGAAATCTCTTAATTTTAAGTAATTTAAAATTACTAATTTACCCCTTATTTAACTCTATAAGGAAACTATTATATAGAGTTAATTAGATTCTTAAATATCATTTTTATAACTAAACCTTCCATAAGAAATATTTTTTTAAAATGTCAAGTCAATACAAATTAATTTTCAACTTATATGATATTAAATACAAATTAAAAATTAAATAAAAATGATATTCATAAAAATAATAGTTTAAATATTTTATCATATAACACATATTTTAATTTAAGTATTAGAAAATACATATAACTAAAACTTATAAACCAAATAACATGTAACCTAAACTTATAGACATTTCCAAATTTTTAAAATGACTCGTGTAATCAAAACAAAAAGTTTAATTTATAATATATTTAATATTCTTTTTGTTTCTCATTTTATTATTGTTTAAAATTAATAAAAGTGTTATAAAGAAAAAAGAAATAAAAGAAATGGAAACATGAGAAAGAAAATAGATACAATGTGAACGAAAATTATTCGATGACATTATAATGCGTGATATAGTAGTCTTGCGTTATTAAAAACGGAATGTTATCGAGTATGAATTATTTCTAGCCGCCGCTTTGCATATATATATAAATTAAAGAAAGAAAGAAAGAGAGATGAAAGAAAAGAAAAAGAAAAAAAGAAACGGGTTTGAAAACCCGATTTGAAACCCCACCACCATCAACTCAATGGGGGTGATAGTGTTCCCATCCAACCCAAGCACAACCCGCCATTGGGTTCCCCTCCAATACGGATGGTCTAAAGCTTTCAATATGTATGCAGTAGATATTATGGATTTCTCTCATATATTGTATAACACCTTGAAGTGACTTATTATCTAATTATTTATTTTAAGTTCTAAATTGATGGAATTTAAATTTATATTTGAATTTTTTAAGTTCCATGAGTATATCTTGATTTAATATATAAGGGACTCAATTTGCCAAATACTCAAAGTAGGGCAAGTATAAAAAGGTTGGGTAAACTTTTGTAGTCAAAATTGAGCATGTTTATGTGATGGAAGTGTAGAATCGAAGTGATATAACAATCCTAAGTGTGGAGGTAAAATGTTTTCAACCCTGATTTCCTGCTTAGAAACCCAAATTGGAAGAGTTAGTGTTCTTGATAATCTTTATAGTAATCTTGGTGATGATTTAGCTAGTTGTTGTTACGAATTATGTTGATATGTATCATGAATAGCCGATTGGTAGGTTTACATGTTATTGTTTGATATCTTAATGAGTCAAATTGAGTTATTGATGCAATTTGATCATAGGTTTGATCAATTAGTTTGGTTTTGTTGTTATTTGTTGTTTTTTAAGTGTTCTTTAGAGCTTATTGTTGAAACTAATTGTAACATCCTCAGATTGGGCCTGGTAGGTTAGGCGAATGTGGTACGTTAATCGTGATTAATTGTGATTAATTTCTTGTTAAAATTTAGTAACAGGATTTTAATTAATTATATGAATTATATGTTTAATTATATATATGTTTGTATTCATGAGCAGCTATGTAAATATATATGGATGTGGGTTTGTATGCATGTTAGGATATTTGATATTAATTATCAACTAAGGACACCTCATGCTATATTTTTTAAGAAAAAGTCATACGTGGTATTATATGGAATTGACATCTAAAATTGCCTCCTCACTTGCAAAACCGATTCATTGTGTTGTGTGTGTTCTTGAAAAAAGAAAGCAAGAAGCTATCAACTTGAAAAGTGAAAAGTGATATTTGTTGTGTGTTAATTCAAACAAAAGGTATAGTTGTAATCCTAGCATGATTCTGATCATGGTGATATGTTTTGTTGGTGTAATCATGCTTAGAACATAAAGATGCCATGTTAGAAGTTTAGAAGTAAACTTGTTGGTGGGTTTTGTATGAATTGCCATGATAAAAGAGATTTGATGTGTTCTTGATGTTCTATACATGTTATAAAGTGTTTATACATGATTTAGAAGTGTTCATGATGGATTTGGAGTGTCTGACTCGTATTTGGAATAATGGAGTCGGCTGAAAAAATGAAGAAGATGATGCAGGTTTGAGAGAAACGCGACGCGTTCCTCTCTTGGACGCGACGCGTTCTTCAAAGTAATCGGATTCTTGGAGAATCCGAGTGGAAATCCGAAAGTGCAATCCGGGACTCAAAATCCGAAACTAGCAATCCTACAAGGCAAATCCGATGGTTGAAATCCGAGACTTGAGGTTCGGGATTGGAAATCCGAGTGTGGGATTCGGATTTGTGAAATGCGATTCTTGGAGGCGACGCGACGCGTCGGGGCCTTGGACGCGACGCGTCCGAGGGTTTTGTGGAATTATTTGTTTGTTGCATCGTTTAAATGCTATGTGATATGTGTTTATACATATGTGAATCATACATGCTTATGTTTGATTAAAAGGATATAAATTTATGCGTTTGACATATATTTATGAATGATTACTGATTTTAGTTTGTTGTGTTCTCAAGAACAAGCAAGGCTCAGTAATATAAGATCACTGAGTGGAGTAACTGAAAGCAAGAGGTGAGTGGACGTTTACTCACAGATGATACTAGTTGTAACTAGATTGGGTTGCAACTTTTATTGGTTTGATGCAGGGATAGACTGTTTGTCTGATAATTGATTAACTGTTGATTGTTAATTAATTGTGCATCATTGATATGTATACGTGAGGTTGGGAAGTCAGCTTCGGCTAGGCATATGGGCTGGGTTTGTTTGCTATCGGCTAATCAGTATCGGGATCTTTTGATGCATTTGTTGCAACTTAAGGTGATACTGTGTGAGAATTGCAAATGAACTATCGATAAACCTTTGCTTTGGCCGGCATTGGTTGAAGGTTCCTGCGGAACCGCCGGTCTTCCCGGGGCACGATTATCTGTTATGTGTTGTTGATATTGATGCGGTTATTTGCTGATATATCTGTTGCTGTTTGACTCCATTCACTTAGCTTTGTGCTAATCCCCCACCTCTCACTCTTTTTACAGGTTTTGGTAAGTCAGCGGCTCGGCTGAGAGTGGTTAGCTTGGGGAGTAATCACCTAGGACTCTGATATTTTATTTTGTGGCGAGCCGTCTTTTGTAATACTGATATTTAAACAGTAGTGTTTGTACAGTTGTAAACACTTTGGTTAATTATTCGCTTCCGCTATGATTATGAAAATGAAAATTTTTGGGTTAAAATACGGTGTTACAAGTTTGGTATCAGAGCCTTGATTAGTCAGTGTAGGCACAGTGGAAGTGTTACATTCCCGAATCTTGGCTCGTGGTAGGTCGATTACTCCTTGGGTGTGGGATTGGGGTGAATTGGAGTGTGGTTAGTATGTTGTGTACTAACGGATTTATCTAATAAATCGTGAGGTGATGTGATTGTTACAGATAACAATGGTTGATCGTGATCACTCGACTGTTGCCCCTATTGTTCCGTCTTCTACTGAAGTCCCTACTACTACAGTGGAAACATTGCTTAATGCCGGTACATCTGGTACCGTAGGGGATGAAAGAGATGAATACATATTTCAGTTGGAGGGTCAACTGCAAGACTTGCGAAAGGAACTGGAGCAACAAAGACAAGTTCCTATAATTCAACCCCAGGCTGCTACTGTGACATCAACTACGGTTGCGATACCTCCTATCTTTCCAGCGATTACTACATTGGCCGAGGTTCCTCCGATGTCAATGCCGATACCACCGTTTACATAACCGATGACTCAACCTTTCTACTATCCGTTATTTCCTCAAGGGCCATATCCGCAAGGATCTGTTCCACAGGGGTCTTATCCACAGGGGTCGATGCCTCAAGGATCTTATTCTTATCCATTCATGGGATATCCATCAACTATGGGATTCAGACAGCCATGCACCTACAAACAATTTCTAGATTGTAAACCAGACGAATATCATGGCAGCACGGATCCTAACGTGACTTTAAACTGGTTGAGAGATACAGGGAGGATTCTGGATGCGTGTAATTGTGAAGAGAACATGCGAGTATGCTTTGCCACCCGGATGCTCAAAGGCAAGGCTATGGTTTGGTGGGATTCCATTACCACCCATTTAACGAGAGGTCAAATGGATTCGATAACATGGAACCAATTCCGGGATAAACTATGCGAGCAGTATTGCAATGCCTTCGAACTAAATAAGATAAGGCAGGAGTTTATGGAATTGAAGATGACCAGGAGGATGACAGTTGATGAATTGATAGAACAGTTTAATTCGAAGCTGAGGTTTGTGACTCAGTGGGTACCGGATGAACCTATGCAGGTTCAGCATTTCATAGGAGCTTTGTTACCGGAATACAGGAGTACAGCTCGACTGGCTGGAACATTGTCTCAGGCCTTCACCTTGGCAAAGTCTGCTGAGGGAGACATTCAAGCCAGGGATAAACAGAACAAGGATGAGTCGGCTGCACAGAAGCAGAAATATGACCAAGCAAGTGGTCAACAAAAGAAGAAATGGCAGGGCAATTCTTCTTAGGGTAACCAGAGTCGGAAGCCGACTACGAGGGGTACGAATACGAAGTCACAATGGTGTACCCGATGCAAATCCAGTCACACTGGGCAGTGTACTGCCTAGACCATGCGTTGTTTGCGTTGTGGGGCGCATGGGCATGAAACAAAGAATTGCAGGTTTCCCCGCAATGTCTGTTGGAACTGTTTGAAAAAAGGGCACAGGGCTGGGGATTGCCCTACGGGAAGAGGAGCTGGGACAGGGACGGGGGCAGGGGATGTTGGGGGGTCATCATCAGGGGCACAGAAAAGGAAGAATCCTTCGACACCGGAGGGTAGGGCGTTCCGGATGACAGTAGACGATGCTACTGCTACTGATGATGTTATCACCGGTACGTTTCTTATAAACTCCCTACCTGCGCGTGTGTTATTTGATTCTGGAGCGAATCGCTCATTTATTTCTGTGACTTTTTGTGAAAAGTTGAAATTACCTGTTACTGTTATTTATGTACCGATTGAGATAGAAGTAGCACATGGTAAAATAGTTCCTGTTACAAGTTCTGTGACTGGGGCTGAAATAGATATCGATGGTAAGTGCTTTCCAGTATCGTTCCTATTGATGCCAATAGCAGGGTTTGATGTGGTTTTGGGCATGGATTGGCTGAGTAAGCACAGGGCGAGCATCAAATGTCATAGGAAATTGATTTCTTTTCCCTTGTCTGATGGGTCGCACGCGGTGGCTCGAGGGGAAAGGAACAGGTCTGCGTTTCCTATCATATCTATGTTGAAGGCTAAGAAATCCTTGAGTAAGGGATGCTAATGTTTTCTGGCATATGCTATTGATGCTAGAAAGGAAAAGCGGGCAGTTACTGATGTGCGAGTCGTATCAGAATATCCTGAAGTATTTCCGGATGAGTTACCTGGGCTACCTCCCGTTCGAGAGATAGAGTACAAGATTGATTTAATACCAGGTTCGAATCCAGTGGCTAGATCTCCCTATAGGTTGGCTCCTTCTGAGATTAGGGAGATGATGACACAGATTCAGGATCTTTTGGATCGGGGTTTTATTCGTCCGAGTTCTTCACCGTGGGGTGCACCGGTTTTGTTTGTGAAAAAGAAAGATGGCACGCTACGGATGTGTATTGATTACAATGAACTGAATAAGAGGACGGTAAAGAATAAATACCCTCTGCCCAGGATTGACGATTTATTTGATCAGTTGCAGGGTGCTTCTTATTTCTCGAAGATCGATTTGAGATCGGGTTATCACCAGGTACGAGTTTCTGACAAAGATATTGCCAAGACTGCTTTCCGTACCCGGTATAGTCATTATGAATTCTTAGTCATGCCGTTCGGTTTGACTAATGCACCTGCAGTGTTTATGGATTTAATGAACCGGGTTTGTCGACCGTTTCTGGATAAATCTGTGATAGTATTTATCGACGACATTTTGGTTTATTCTAAATCCGAAGCTGATCACGAGATTCATTTGAGATAAGTTCTTGAAACCTTGAAACAATAGAAATTGTATGCCAAGTACTCGAAGTGTGAATTCTGTATGCGAGAAGTTCACTTTCTGGGGCATGTTATTTGCAGTGATGGAGTCAAGGTTGATCCGGCAAAGATAGAAGTTGTGATGAATTGGGAGGCTCCGAAGTCTCCTTCTGAAATTAAAAGCTTCTTGGGATTGGCAGGATATTACAGACGGTTTATCCGAGATTTTTCTAAAACTGCGAATCCCATGACTAAGTTAACTCGCAAGGAAGTTCCATTTAAGTGGAATGATGAACAGGAGAGGGCTTTTCAGACACTGAAACGACTTTTATGTCAGGGTCCTATTCTTGCGTTACCAGATGGGTCAGATGACTTCATTGTGTATTGTGATGCTTCTCTGGCAGGGTTGGGTTGCGTGTTGATGCAGCGGGATAGAGTTATCGCCTATGCTTCTCGTCAGTTGAAACCTAATGAGAAGAATTATCCAACCCATGATTTGGAATTGGCAGCTGTGGTTTTTGCGTTAAAGTTATGACGACATTATCTTTATGGTACAAAGTGCGTTATTTGTACGGATCACAAAAACCTACAGTATGTGTTTTCGCAGAAGGAACTCAATATGCGACAGAGACGATGGCTGGAACTTGTTAAAGATTATTATTGCGAGATTCGCTATCATCCCGGGAAAGCCAACGTAGTAGCCGATGCTTTGAGTCGCAAGGGAGTTAGTGAACATGTTAAATTCATGCGAATGGAAATAGTTTCTGACTTGATCGATAGATTGAAGGCAGCTCAGTTAGAAGCCTTGAAGGATGAAAATCTTAAGTCTGAAATTATGTTGAAGAAGAAGAATGATCTGACTGATGATTCTAGAAGATTGAAGGTTTATCAATCCCGTGTTTGGGTGCCTATGCTTGGAGGTCTCCGTAGTTTGATTATGACTGAAGCTCATAAATCGAGACTATCTGTTCATCCAGGTAGCACGAAAATGTATAACGATCTAAAGGTGTTGTATTGGTGGCCTACAATGAAGACAGATGTTGCACAGTTTGTGGAGGCTTGCCATATTTGTGCACAGGTTAAGGCAGAGCACCAGAAACCCTATGGATCATTAAAACAATTGCAGATTCTAGAGTGGAAGTGGGAGCATATAACGATGGATTTCGTAACGAAACTTCCGCGTACACAGAGAAATCATGATATGATTTGGGTGATCGTTGACAGATTGACCAAGAGTGCTCACTTCTTGGCTACCAGTGAGACGGCGTCACTCAGTAAGTTGGCTCAGTTGTATTTAGATGAAGTTGTTTCCCGACATGGTATACCGCTTTCGATTGTATCAGACAGAGATTCCAGGTTTGTGTCGAACTTCTGGAACAGTTTACAGCGGGAGTTGGGTACACGTGTTAATCTGAGTACAGCTTACCACCCACAGACAGACGGGCAATCTGAGAGAACTATTCGGACACTTGAGGATATGCTGCGGGCATGTGTGTTAGAATATGGAGGTTCTTGGGATTCCCATCTACCGTTGATTGAATTTGCGTATAATAATTCTTACCATTCGAGTATCGGTATGCCACCTTATGAGATGCTATATGGTCGTCGCTACCGTACTCCTACTTGTTGGTTAGAGGCGGGTGAGAAACAGTATGCAGGTCCTGATATTGTGCAGATCACCGCAGATAAAGTTTCTATCGCACGAGAAAAGTTGAAAGCTGCGAGGGATCGACAAAAGATGTATGCTGATCCGCGTCGTAGGTCTGTTACTTTTGTTGAGGGGGAATTGGTTTATCTGAAGGTTTCTCCGTGGAAGGGGGTTATCCGTTTTGGGAAGCGGGGAAAGCTAGCTCCGCGGTATATTGGACCGTTTCGTGTCCAACGGGTTGTTAATGATCAGACGGTTACTTTTGATCTTCCAGCGGAATTATCAGGTATTCACAATACCTTCAACGTTTGTTACTTGCGGAAATGTAGAGTTGAGGATGAGAGCCAGATTCTACCTCTACATGATCTTAAAGTGGATTCTAGCAAGAGATTAGTGGAAGAACCCATTGAATTACTAGATCGGAAGGTGATGAAGCTGTGTTGTTGATATTGATGCGGTTATTTGCTGATATATCTGTTGCTGTTTGACTCCATTCACTTAGCTTTGTGCTAATCCCCCACCTCTCACTCTTTTTACAGGTTTTGGTAAGTCAGCGGCTCGGCTGAGAGTGGTTAGCTTGGGGAGTAATCACCTAGGACTCTGATATTTTATTTTGTGGCGAGCCGTCTTTTGTAATACTGATATTTAAACAGTAGTGTTTGTACAGTTGTAAACACTTTGGTTATTTATTCACTTCCGCTATGATTATGAAAATGAAAATTTTTGGGTTAAAATACGGTGTTACACCAATGGTGGAAACAATCTAGCATGATTGAAATTTGATATTTTGGACAATATGTAGATGTTCTCATTGAACAAGTCTGTTGTCTAGGCTGGACACGACCGCCTCTAGGGAGCATGGGCCGTGTCACACACTAGAAGGGTAGGTCATGCCTAATGGCACACCCTGTGCTCGAAGATGTGGACACAAACGTTTCGTATATGACATGGATATGTTGGGTTAAGGTTTTACCCAAGACGCGGCACGGCTTGGGTAGTTAAAAACACGAGTTTGTTCAATTTGTTTGGTTTCGATTATTGGTTATTTTCTAAAAATTAAACATTAAATTAACCTTATCCGAATAATCCGAAAATAGAATAAAGGAACCAAAAACAGCCTTGATTTAAGGCATATTTTTAGGCAAGCCTGGCGAGAAGCCTGTGCAGTCTGGGCTTGGGCCAGGACAGCAGATAAAAAGGGGGCATTAGTTTTTTGTTGGACCTTCAATATACCTAGGCCTATTAGTAAAAGAAAGTCAATCCATTAAGGGGGAAAACACGAGGGGATGGTCAATGGTGGAATACGAGAAGACCGACGCTTCTTAACGAGTGGGCGACTACCAATTGGGGCAACAATCGAAGACGTCTTTTGAGTTCTCAAGATGGAAAATTATCATCGAACAAATCAAATGAAGGTAGGTATTAATTTCAAAACTATTTTCATGGTTTATGATTTCTGAAATTGATTTCTATAATTCTATCCATCATCTGATTTCTGCAATTGTCTATGTTCCAGTTGAGTTTCAATGCATTGTTTTAACAATTTCGACCCACTGAACCAAGGTCTATAATTGCCTAGGAGTTGATTTTGGAGCCTTGGAGGTGGGTTTCTGCCCAGAGAAGTAACACTAGATAACTAGGATCATGATGAAGTAACATCATGGTGGTAAAATTGGTAATGAGGTATGTCTTTCAATAACTCAAATATCAAGATTATGCTTGATAAATAACCATATAAAACTTACTTGCATCTCTTCCTTTCTTCCAAAAGAAACTAATCTTTGGGTGTCTGAGATTACATCTATAAAATAGATGTGTTTTGACAAAAATGCGTTTTTTAAATCAAGTCAACTCGATTTTCCAAATTTTGTTTTTTAAAAACAAGTCAACTAATGTGTAAATTTACCAATCAGGATAAATATGTACCATATTAGAGTAGGCGAGTATCTATGCTTAAGTATGTTTTGCTTAAAGTCATGTTAAGTATGTTTTGCTTAAAGTCATGTTAAGTATGTTTTGCTTAAAGTCATGTTAGCGCCACAACTAGGGTTGTAAATGAACAAGAAGAAGGGTTGTTCGTGTTCGTTCATTTAACTTTAGCAGAACAAATAAATGAATGAACGAATAAATGAATGAATTTTTGTGTTCATGTTCATTAATTTCACTTTAACCGAACATAAACGAACATACACATATACAAATACTAGCATTGTACCCGCGCAATGCTGCGGAGTTAAATAGTTTTTGTTTTATAATACGCCACTTTAAAAAATGTAATGATATGTTATTCGCAAAATTCAATGTCACAAAAAAATTTCTTTAGCAACATGTCCCATTTTTTTCAAATTTTCTTTTATTTGCATAAACTATTTTATTAATTTTAAAAATAAAATCTAAAAGACATTAAAATAAGGAAAAAAAATCATATTTGTGAAATAATGATAGAGAAGTTAATAAGATATTAGAAATTGTGTTGTTATGGGTGTATAATTATGTTTGTGTGAGAGTATATTTTAATTGAATAAAAAGTTAAGTAAATTAGGAGAGAGATTAGAATGGTTAAAGATTGAGTGGATGAGATTAAGTTAAATAGAATGAAAGGTCAAGATGTTGTTTTGATTGAATTTTAAGAACTCTTAAAATTAAAGAGCAGTGAGAGTGTTAAATGCTTTATATAGTAGTATAGATAATAATATATATGTATGTGTGTGTGAGATAGAGAGAGTATGTGTATATGTGTGTGTATATCTATGTACACACACATACATGTAAACGAACGTTCACGAACAAAGATTTTTGTACGTGTTCATTCGTTTATTAAATAAACGAACTATTTACAACCCTAGCCACAGTAGCAAAAATCACTACTTGCTTACACATGCTTAAACCCAAGAAATACTCATGTTTCACGTACTTTAAAAGTTTTTTTATTTAAAAAATAATTACGCTTTTCTCTCTTCTCTCCTCTCCTCTCTTTTCTCTCTTTCTCTCCTTTGACATTCAAGTGTCGAGAAGCATGCTTTGCTTCGTTATGCTTAAGGCGAGGAGTGGTGTTTACGTTTGGTGCTTAATGGCATGTAGGCATACTAAAGAGATGCTTAAGGTACTCCTTTTGCTCTTAACATTACTTTTTAGTTGATTTGAAAAGGATGCATCTTCACCAGTGAATAGTAATATAGACTTTACATTTAAACAATACCTATTTATTACTTTTGCATTGAAACTTGAAAGATAAGCAAGACACCAACTTTCTCCTAATCTGGATTAGGGTGACAATTTAAAACCTTTTTTTGTCAAATTCAGAAGGATCACCAGTAAGTCTTATTCTCATTGGTAAATTATAGCAACAGCAACAGTTTGCATCAAAGACTATAAGCTTACTCTGACATTTTAAGGGCAATTTCCTCTACTGTCCATTTATTTCAGATTCTTATGGTTCTTAGGATAGAAACTGAATAAATAATACTAGTAAACATAGTGAAGACACAATAAATTTTGTAAGGGTAGCACATAAACTGATTAAAACCAATGTGCCCTATATGATGTAATAGTAACGTAACAAGCGAGTATATATGTACAATGACCGTGCACAGCTATGAATAGTAGGAAACAGAAATAAATCAATGACGGCGTTTACATGTTTCAGAATATGCCTATGCGCGAGGTTGTCTTTAGATTTCTCTAAGAGGCAAAATAAGTCGGAAAACAAACGAGACAAGAAAACTGTCACCATAGTTGTGCAAGCTTTTCTTAGTCATAGTACCCTTGATCCAAAATCAACTAGATTCAAATCACAAGAAACATGAACTTCTTCAAAATTCAAATTCAATGTTGCTTTTACATCTTGTACTCCTTTTACCATTCTGTTACTAGTATCATTGATTCCTAAGGGACACTTACAATTGAGAATTTCACAAAAAACATTCAACTAGTTCAAATACAAAAAAGCTACTAGTAATAACATGTATATAAAATGTGTCATCTATGTATAACAACCGGAGGGAACTTGAACTTATCTGAAATAAACGGGATCGCCTCGGGTCTCTCCACAAGATCCTGATACAAATCATATTCTGCTTGATAATCATGCAAATGAAGCTCCCCTTTTTGATTAGTATGATAATGATGCTTAGCAGAATCCGATTTCCCAAACCCAAAAATGCTAACTTTTTCACAAATCCCTAAAGCAAGCATAACAGCCTGCATACCTGAAGAATAATGAAAATTAGATCCATCATGTAAACCAGCCCATGCTTCCAATGGCTTCCCCGTCTCTTTTACGAATCTAGAAACTGAGTAATACTTCACAATTCGTGCACATAACACATCGAATTGTGGGTCTGTAATCATCAATGGTGCCTTGTGTGATGAATTACACACAACGTAATCAAGAAAATGGATCATTTGACACATGTACATCATAATTGGCACATTTTCTCCATATGGGTGGCAAAAACAGCTCTCTCTTCGTGCACATAAGTGCAGAATATTGCTGTTCACGAATGAAAGGCTTGTTTTTGAACCCACATTGTGTTCAAAACCACGTGTTCTTGCGTTGTTTAATCTGATCACAAACTCGTGACTATCAATTACACCGCCAAGATCAGTTTTAAGCAAGATCCCACTATTACCCACTACAGCACAAGTTTGATACTTCAAACCTGATCGCAAATGACTGTTATTTTTCAAAATCTTTACAGCATTCACCATATTTGACATTACATCAGGCTGGAAGCGGTGGTTGCGCCACCATGTCTGCAAATATCGCCGGAATTCCAACCAGAGACGGTAAAACTCAGGCGATCTGAGTTGTAAAGGAACACCCCTAGCAGACCTAGCTCCAATATCGACACGGTATCGCCCCGACCACAAAAACGAACGCTGGCGACCGCTCGTCGAGCCTCGGAAATTACCGTCCACCAAGTGTTCGACATCTTGCCTCAACGAATCTTCAGCCAAATCAACCGCGGCAAACCTTAATAATGTATCATTAAAGACCGGTGCAGGCATCTGTTCTATTTCGACGTTGCTCCAGTAAAACAATTCTCTCCCACCAGCGCCGCCTGAAACCATGATTCTGAAGCAGAGAAGAGTGGCGGCGGCGGCAAAAAGAAACACAAGGCTGAATATTGGACGCACTGACCTCTTCATCATTAACACCTTTTCTCCAAAGTCAACGATTAGTCCACTCAGATCCGCGGCGGAGGAAGCTTAAGCTCTAAATCACGCCGGTCACAGCTTGTAACATATCGACTTTAAGTAAATCAAACCTCTTCGATTCTTCTTCATTGTTAGAAAACTCCTCAGTTTACAAAATCTTCACCACCCCGCATAAAGATGTGATTAACTAATGAGATTGGATCGGAGAATTAGAAGATTTGGCAAATCTAGCAAGTGGGTATGGAAGGTTGAAGAAATGATAGAAATAGAGGGTAAAAACCAGGCGATATGGAGTAGAGAGATCATCAATTGTGTGTTTTTAGATTTGGGGATTTATGGTTACGGACTTACGGGGTATGAATGTATGATTGTGATTAGCTGCTCAATTGTCACTATCTTTCCATTTTTTTTTCTTGTAAAGATTGATTATCACTTGTCAGTCTTGACAAAGAGACGAACGAACGTGCCTCGTCTTGCTCATTATTTAAATTGGAAAAAATGTGTGAAAGAAGCGATTCCTTCGTGAAAGCAGGTAGGATAAGTGTTATAAAAAAAAGGTAAAACGCATAAAAATATAATTAACTTTGTCTTAATTATTATTTTATATAATTAATTTTAAATTCTTAAAAATAATAGAACCAACTTTCATAATTCACTTGTTGTATACAAACAATTTTTTTCTGTGTCTAATATTTAGCTACCATTGTATACAATGAACTTTTTTATAATTTACATTGTATACAACAACTTGCATACAATGGGAGGATTATAAAAGTTCATTGTATTATTTTTAAAAAATAAAGTTGATTGTATACAATGATAATTAAGGCAAAGTTCATTGTATTTTTATGCAATTTACCCTATCAAAAATGGTTTAGTTTATTAAAAATATATTTAACTTTTCATATTTTGTTATTTTATGTATTAGATTTAAAAAATTTCTATTGTTTGTATTAAACTTTTAATTTGTCGCTATTGTGTATATTAAACTTTCTATTTTATGTATATAAAAAACAATAAAAAATTTTAAAGTTCTATATACACAATAACAAAACGTGACAATTTAGATACATTTTAGTGAACTAAACGTTATTAAAAACATATATTCTATCTTATTATTTAAAACATAAAATTTTTAAGATTAACTTCGTATATACTCTTATTGAAATTAAAAATATTATAATTGTCCGACTTCATTTATAAATATCAAATATAATTTTCTAAACTAGCAAATTATCATATTTATCTAAATTATTATTTATAATACTTTTTGATCATTTTATATTATAAAATAGTCAAATGATTACTGTACGCTCTCTGTTAAATCTATTTTTAGAATCATATATACCCTTTAGAACTTTTAAAATATTATATTTACTTAAATGATTTTTTAATCAATTTTGGTATTTTAAAAAATGCTTTTAAAAATAGGCATAATTTTGTATATGTTCTTATAAAAGCCGGAATTATATATATATATATATATATATATATTTTCTTACAAAACTCAATATTTTTTTAATATCTTTCTAAACCCTTAAAATTCTCAAATATACCCAAATTATAATTTAAAATCAATTAATTAACTTTTATATTAATAACTAATTATCTATTCACTTGAAAAATAAAAAAAATTCCTGTTATACCCATAACTAATTCACTTGCATATCTATATGTATACATACTAGGCAACATCCACAGCCCTAAAACCCCCGATTAAGTCCAAAAACATGAAGTTTAACTTTATAGTAAATAAGTAATTAAATCACTTTCTCTTTTCATTCAAAATTTGAATTTCATTTTCTAATTACAAAATAGGAACAGGTATAACATTAACACCTTTGTAATTACTTTACATAATACTAAATTTTTAGACTCACTACCAATAAAAAAATGAGATTGAGAAAGTGAGAAGATTGCCCCATATAGAAACACATAGCGCGGTATATACTACTGGCTCCCCACCACCACCATCACGGTGTGGTGGTGTGGTTGGGAATTGCGCCATCTACAGTGCGATGGGCTCGCCACACAGTGAGTCGGTGACCCATAACATGGCCACAAAGGAAAGGGCGGGGTCATTCTCATTGTGAGATTGTGATCATGTTTAAGGGGCACCACCATCACAGACGTGATCAACTTACCGTGCTTAAGTTTATACTTTAATACTTGTATATTGGTTAATGTTGTATGGAAAAAGCTAATGTCTTATATAGTATAATGATGTAATAGGATACCACTTCCAAAGTAACCGAGTTTGGGGATTTTTTTAATTCTCTTGCTATAATAATTGATTATAATAAAATGAAGGTATATTTACCAAAGTATCCCTGAATATCACTCGAGAGGCCAGAGATTATCAGTTCTGGATTGATAGGTATAGTCATTTAATGATAGTGTTGTGCTACCATAATGATTAATGAATAATAAAAGTAAGGAAATATTATGTCGTTTTTTTAACCAATTTCATTTTAAATTTTAATACTTGAATCATTCAATGTTCAAAGATGAGAATAGTTATTATAGTGATTAACAAAGTTACAAATTTTATTGCGCAAAGTACAAGCATTATGAGAAGAAGTATCAAAAAGAAAGAACACGTGATCTTCTTCCTTTGACTCCATCATCTCAATTCTACCTGGCCATCCACTTTTCTCCATCAGCATTTTGTAATTCAAACCTCTATCTCTAAAAGAATCCTTCTCTGCAACACATAAAAGGATCTTGGAGCAGCCCAAACCCGAAAGATTCGGGTCCTTTCCCGGGTTAAACAGCGGGTCATCCAGCCCCTCCACCGACCGATTTGCCAAATTCCAAAACTGATCGGTAAACGCTTTCAACTGTTTGTGTTTCCCACATTCGGATCCAATCGGGTCACTCCCTCCGAAATATGGGTGAAGAAGAATGATACCTGACAACTTTATTCCACAATCCAGGTCTAACCCGACCCTGATGGCCATGTTATGGGCTATATTCGCCCCGGCACTATCTCCGGCGAGAAATACCTTTTCAAAATCGGCTAATTCATTTAACCACGGGTCGGTTCCACGTCTATCCTCATGGCAAACGACCCATTTGATCGCTTTCCAAGAGTCGTCGTACCCGGTTCGAACCGGATACTCTGGCCCTAGGCGGTAGTCAACGGAGATGATGATGACGTTGAGCTCCGCCGTGAGAAGGTTGACCGTAGGGTGATAGGTAGGAGTGGCGGGGGATTCCACCAAAAACCCTCCGCCGTGATAGTAAATCAGAACCGGCAGTTTCCGATCGGGGGTGGTGGTTTTGGGAATGTAAAGCCGTGCAAAGAGGTTGGTTTCGTCGGAGATGACGACGTCTTTTGATCGGACGCCGGTGGATGAATCGATTCCGGCAGGTAATTTCCTGTTTCCCACTAATCTTTCGCACCGTCCATCTTTGTGTACTCGTAGGAAACCGTGGATTTCGAGGTGATATTCGTCGGAAGTTGATATCTTTCCGGAACCAAAAACGGACGACATTTTCCGGTGAGTGTGGGAGAAGATGTTGGATACGGCGATTATTTAAGTACACAATAAGCATGTCTCATTGTCACCAAAAGAGATAAAATGATTAGAGAGCTTTCTTGTAATTTATCTTCCTATTCATTTGATCATGACTACCGGCAAAATCAAAAGACGAGGCGAGAAAAGAGAATTAATATGTTCTACATGACAATCGTTAAAAATGTAAAGGACTATTTGTTAAAACAGAATGATTAAGTACTGAATGATTCTGGAGTGTGATAATTCAAAGCCTCTGAACGAATCTGTCTCTGAATGTGACATGTTATTTGATAAAGGTTCTGAATGAACAACCTAAACGATATAAATTACCATTTTAATCTTAATAGAATAATAGTGATATATTATATTATAAGATATGGTTGTTTAACAAGACAACACGTGAAATAGTATTAGGGTAAAATAATTGGGGTATAATTATTTAAAATATACTTTAAGGTAAAATGATTCAACAACATTCTTCTATTTTATTAAACAAGAAACAAACAGTCCTTAAGAGAAAAGTAAAAAGATAAAATACTAGAAAATATAGTCTTTTAAATAATTAATATTTGGGAATATCTCAGAAATACCCTTTTTGTATTCAGTTTGTTTGCTAAACTTAAAATCAAACTAAAATCAAAAGATATAATTTTAAAATAAAATAAGAAAAAAAAACTTAAAATAGAATGTCCAGAACCGTATTTAAATATTCTGAAGTCTCGAGATTAAAAAAATTAATTCTCAAAAGTACCAAACCAGTAAACTATATAAAAACGTTGAGTAATTTTATATTATATTATAAAAACGTTGAGTAATTTTATAATTGACAATCAAATAAGTATTTTCTTTGGAACGTGTTTTAGAAAATAGTAAATTAATATTCAAATATCAATTATTCAATTACAAACTAAGTAAACTAATAAACAGTGATTTAAAAATTAAAATCTAATAGTAACTAACTAAGCAAACTAATAAATAAACTAATATGCAAACGTCGATAACCAGATAACAACTAAGTAATTAATATGCAAATATCAATGAAGTAATTATACTAAAATGCAAACGTCGATAACCAAAGGGCTTGCCCTGGTGGTTGGTGGTAAAGGAGTTTTCCCAGTGAAAGAAAGGTCCTGGGTTCGAGTCTTTCTAGAGGGTTTCTTCTTAGATGTAGCTGAGGGTCACTCCCTCGTTGGTGAAAACAGCCTACCGAATTAATTAGGGGGGTGTGGTTGGAGTGGTTCGAAACCGGGGCCCGGATTAGATCAACCGTTTTGATCCTGTGCCACTACCGCTGAGGCGAAACTGTTCAAAAAGAATTATACTAAGCAAACTAGTAAACAAAATAATATGCAAATAACCAATTACCAACTAAGGAATTAATATGCAGATACCAATTAAACAAATATACTAAGCAAACTTATAAACAAACTAATATGCAAATAACAATTAGTTACAAACAAAGCAGACAAAAAGGAAGGAGTTAGATTATTAAAATCTAAACAGTTAAAAAAAATTAAACTAGAATTCAAGGAACAAAGATTAAATAAAAGTTTAAATGCGTTTGAAAAGTTGGAAGCGTTTCAAATACCTAGTATGTCTTAAATAAGTTGAACTTTTCAAATGTACATTTCACAAAAGCCTATAATTTTATTTTTTTTCTCAAGAAACCCACATAAGGATTAAGCTTGTGATTACCAAATTTTTTTTCTTCCCAAACTGTGTGACTTCGTTTCAGAGGGTTAAAATATTTTGTGCGATAACTTACATTAGATTTTGTTATGAATTAACAAATTCTTGATTTTTCTCACAAACAGACAGTACTAAAAATCAAACGTCACAAAGAGATTTCTTATCAAACAAATCCGGTGGGAAATTTTCAATGAATTTCCCAGGGTTTTGAGTCAAAATCAAATATTCAACAGAATTTTCACGAATCTCATGAGAATCCATGAGAAATCCAAGACAAATGGATTTTCCACGAAGCTTTTACCCATGGTTGATTATGTGGGAAAGCCGAGGGACACAGCCTTCCAACGGATTTGTCCAACACGAAAGGGGGTGTTGTATTGTAGTGGACCAAAAGATTTTTACAATTGAATTTATGAATCTGCTTGGAATGTTAATCTCGACTCTTTAAGAAATTCTTAACATTTACAACAATAAACTCATAATAGATTAATTAAACTAGGTTTAAGTTAAACAATGTACATTATACACACAAAAAAATAAATGGGCCTTGCCTAGGCGATCGTCTCTTTCATATGCCCTTTAAGACAACCCTGAGAATGTCCATATCTAAATTGATTTAGTTTTGTTTAAAAGTTTCAATGTATACTATTCGTTATAACTCTAAATATATTATTCTTATATGTTTATTTATATATATATATATATATATATATATATATGTATATATATTTTGATATAAATTATTTTTATCATACTGGCTAAGAAATAGTTTTTGTTAATTATATTTTTTATTTTTGTGGTTTCGTAATTTTTACGGTTTTGATCTCAAAATGTATAAACCTCTTACAAATTAAGTTTCTAATCAAATCAAAAAGACTATTATCCTCCCGCCATTTTATGTTTATTCAATTCTAATTTTTATTTCATTTTAAATTGTTTTTAAAACTTTAGAAAAGTAAATAACTCCCCTATCTCCAACTCTCCCACCATCCTCTTCATTTTCAACCCATCTCTCTCCCCTACTCTCTCTACCTTATTGTCTCTCCTTTACGCCTTGTTTTCGAGTTTAAGTATGGAAGAAAAGGAAATTATTTCCTTTCCTTCCAAATTAATTGAAAATATAGTTTTGTCATCAAAATAAGCCTACACCCCCCTCCCAAAACCCTTTACTCCCTTTCCTTAAGTGAAACCCAGTAACACATTTTTAAAGCTTTCTTTTCAAATTATTTCCTTTTCTTTTTTTTAGAAAAAAACTCCAGACATTACTCTCTTTGCACGCCACTCTAATTAATGATTTTTGATTTATTAACACATAAAAAACCCAAAGACAGCCCACCGCCATCCCTCTTCACTATCATCGCCATGCTTCTCAGACCATGCGTTATGGGTAACCCGAAGGGGAGGGTACCTTCGGGTACCCCACGGGAACACCAAAACAACCATTTCGGGTCACCCAATCGGGTAGACCATCGGGTTTTCTTTCTCGATCGAGAAGCAACAGGCGCTGCCCCCCCCCCCACACACATATATATATATATATATAGGGTAGAGATCAAGTAAAAAGAAAATTAAAGTAAAAAGGGTAAAAAGAATGATTATTTGATCATTTTTCGGTATATATATCAACTGATAATTGTTAGTTCATCATCTTTATTGATTAAAACAAAAAGAAAATTGATGAAGAACTAGTTTTAATCAATAAAGATGATGAACTAACGATTATCAGTTGATCTATTTACCGAAAAATGATCAAATAATCATCCTTTTTACACTTTTTACTTTAATTTTCTTTTTATATATATGAAAAAGGTTTAGGTAAGGAAAGGGAATGTATAACACTTATTTTGGGTAGGGTAAAGGAAATGAAGGAGGGAATGATGTGACGCTGATGTGGCATTGGGTAAGGGAAAGGTTTGGGTAAGGTATAACACAAGGCCTCAGCCACCGAACCTTCAATTGAACCACCTCTGTTGCTGCATCTCCACCTCTGTTGCTCCTCCTTCTCTTCTTTTCCCCCTCTTTTTTATTTTTCTAGTTGTAGACCTGGAACTCAGATCTGAGTTGTCTCCACCGCCACCGCCACCGCCTCCACAGCCATCCGCCTACCCCTCCACAGGATTTGTCGTCTATGGTGACTCCACCTCTCTCCCCACCTACCGTGGGTGTGCGATTTATGGTTTAATAGGGTTCTTGAACTAAGTTTGAATCAAGATTTAGGTTCATGTTCATGTGTAGGAGTGGGGGGAATTAGGGGTCATTTTTGTGCGATTTGGGTTATTGTCTTCATGATTGTGTGTTTTCTTGTTTTGGTTAATGTTCTTGTTTGATGTTTTTTTTTCCATTTCTAGTGCTTCCATATTTATTTTTCGTATGTGTGTGAGTGGGGAAAATTTTTGGGTGGTGGCGATGGTGGAGGATTTATGGGTGAACGATCGATGGTTGGTAGTGGTGGTGGTGTTGTTGGAGGTGGTATTGGTCGGGTGGTGGTGTTGAAGCTAGTGGTTGTGTAGCGGTGGTGTTGGAGGTGTGGCAATAGTGTTGGAGGTGGTGGTAAACTGGTAATCTAGTAGAGAGTGGGATATTAGAGATTTAAAAAGAAGAGATATATTTTTTTGTTTTATTTCTAAAATATATTTTATAAATTAATTATAAATGTAAAATAGAAGAATAAAAAATAAGGGCGGGATTATTTTGGTCCTTTTGGTTTGAGCAAGGACCAAAATCATAAGAGATTTAGTCGTTTAGGGATTAAAACCGTATAAATGAAAAGTTGCGGATCAAAACCGTAAAAATCACCAAATCACATGTACAAAAAATATTATTAACTCATATTTTTAGTTTTTAAGAATTAAATATTATATTATTAAATCAATTTATAAAATTTAAATATTATTTAAAATGAAATAAAAATGAAGAAAGTGAATAAAATAAGGGTATAAGGACAATTTGATCATTTTACTTTGATGATGAACTAAAACCGTAAGAGATTTAATTATTATGGGACCAATTCTTAAAAAACAAAAGGTTAGAGACGAAATCATAAAAACCAATACACCACATGCATCAAAAATGTAATCATCAACTCAATAATAAATTAGATTGAATTTATATATTGTATTTACATGATTCAGTAATATGTGTAGAATTATGATCTTGGTTAAGAATGGTATTGTATTATAACAAACTTGGATTATTTAAAACCAATAAATTTTGAACATACGTGATGCATGTGATCTATTTGATATTCAAAACAACTTTTATGAATATAATAGAAATTGGAGAATCAAAAATTATATTTAAAATAATATCAATTGTAGATGAACAGTCAACAGTAGATTAAATGCTATGTATTGAAAATTTGGAAAATGGAACGATGTGATCAATTTAGCTTAGCGGATAAAGCATTAAATATATCTATTACATTAACTAGTCAAGTAAATTTGGGTAAAAATATTAATTCAAGTAATGTGAAGAAGGAATCCTAACTTGTAACGTCCAAAAACCAAATTTAAAATATTAAGATCAAACACCTATAAGTGTTCGCATCTCAAAGTTTATCATAAAAGCGGAAGCAATACTTGTTTGAAAACCTGACGTATAAATAGATACTCACATAAGTATTGTCATAAGTTTGGTACCAAAAACTTGATATTTACAAACCAGGCGTTAATTTCAAAGAGTTTAACAGTTGGAAGTCAAACCGGAGCTTTGCCCTTGCCTTTGATAAAACCTGCAAAACATTTTTAAAAAATAGTATCTGATAAGCTACGAGAACTTAGTGAGTAAACCAGACTAAACATCATATAAACTCACGTATAAAATCATATGAAGATAATACACGTATGTCTGGCAATCAAAGCTAGCCTCTGGTTCTAGACCCAGGGCAGCATCGTAGGTCACAGTACTGCACCGCATCAGAGCCTTACTGCACATAGTAGTAAGCTTACATATACATATGAATAACATGACATGTCAATAATCTGCTATAATAGCATACATGCTGCACATATGAAGTGAAGTCTAGAAGACTCACCTTCTGATCATAATATCATGAATTGATCCACAGATGTCAATGATACAGGTAATATGCCAATCACCTCCTATAAAAACAATTCATAAAATCACATAAGGCATTCTGATCTGAAATAGGGCCTACACGGACCGTGTCCCATTAATGCTACATGACCTAAGCTGGCAACATGGCCAGTGTGGTCTAGTCACCCTACACGGGCCGTGTACCTCTACACGGGCCGTGTACCACTCATGCTACACGACCATGTAACCCTACATGGCCCTATGACCGCCTTGCACACTACACGGCCGTGTACCTCTTATACTACACGACCATGTATCCTTACATGGCCCTGTGACCGCCATAACTACTACACGGCCGTGTACCGCTACACGGGCCGTGTACATAACAGTCCAGTAGACTGTTCTTGCCAAGAACAGTCGGATTTCACCAAGAAATCACATAACTTCAACATAAAATGACTAGAGGTGTTTTCCTACACCTCCTCCAACTGATATACATAATCTAAACTATATAAAACAACTCTAACATGATTCCACCATTGAAATCATGTGTTTAATCTTACAAAACATCAAAAAAAAAGCTTGAAAGCTTACCTCAAGTTGTATACTTGCTAGATCTTGGCTATAGGCACTTGAAATTCTGTTTTGGCTTACTAAAATGGAGAGCTTATGGACTGATGTATATGTGCTCGTGAATTGCAGGAAGCAAAATGTGAAACTTTGACTATTAAGTCAAAGTTGGTGCACCATATATATACATAGTTTGAACAAATGACAAAACAGCCCCCTTGACCTTATCAAATTAGAATTTGACGGTTTTAGCCCCTCTAGTTTAAAACCCCATCTTATCACGTATATCCGTTTATAACTCGGGTAACACCTTGTATTTTCTTGCATAAACTTAACAACTCTTCCCCACTTGAAATGATTTCGTCCCCGAAATCAACTGCCTAAGAGTTCTAAATAAATATCATCATTTCTTGTTCAGGTCCTCATACATATTCTTACCCCTTTTTACACTTTTACCGGTCCTTGACCCATCTACTCTGTTTATTATAGATTTGACTGCTAAACATCGTCTTAGATATAACACACGAAAGGTGTTCTGAATTTATAACAACTCTTCTGATAACTCTGATCTATAAACTGCCCTTCCCACACATACAATAATTCTGTACAACCATTTGAATTTCAGACTTAATTTTTCCTCCTTTCTGAATCTGATCACGTCTTTCCACAGTGATACTTTTAATAATACATACTTTTCCACTGAAACTGATGTGATGATCTCTGTTTATCTGTAAAACCCTTCTGTCTATTTTGGGCGTCAAACAATCTACTATATACCTTCTGAATCTGTTCTGTCTTTCGCTGTATCATTTTTGTGCTACCCCACACTTTCTGACCCACGTCACCCAATACACTAAAGTTTGGCAGTAATATCATACAATTTCATACATTGGCATCCCGGTACTGAACCTGTATCTGTTGTAATACGAAATTCTGTCAAGCAAATATGCACCCCAGTTTTCTTCTGACTTAATAACATAATCATAAAACACGCTTTCCAACTTCTGGATATTTCTTTCATTCTGACTGTACTGAGATGAAGCTTAATCCTTAACTTTATATGAAATCTGTTCCGAATTCTAGAAGTGGATCTGATATCATTGTCTGAATCAATAAACACTGACATACTATGACATAACATAATCTGCTTCACATACACATCTGTTAACTGTTCTGATGAATGAGTTTCTCTAATGGAAACTACATATACATTTTTATTTAACCTGCCTACAATCACTCATAACACATTATAACTTCGTAGAGTTTTCGGATAATTTGGCATTCAGGTTCATACTAATATTTCCAGATATAATTTCTGACGTTTGGCCTTATTTCGTACACCTTTATAAGTATTTCTCCACTTATCTGACTATATCTCGTTTCATATCCGGTCACCAATAATCCACCCTCAGGTCTTTATAAAATTGGTAACTTCTGACTGAATGGAAAATCTAAACTTGTGAGCTTCATTTAACAGTGTCTGACTTGCATCTCCATAACCTGATACTCACATACGGTTATATCTAATCAGTATATCACGACTGTCTTTAATCGGATTTATTTCCTGTCATTCTCATCCACTCTTTAATATTCTTTTCACTTTTGATCTCTTCTGACTGACCTATTCCCATTTCATCTGAATATAAGCGTTGTAACTATCATCTAGATAATTAATTCATACAAGTATTATTTCTGATTTCCTGTTCAAACTGTCGGCTATATCATTAGCCTTACCCTGAATAATATAATATTCTACTCACAATTTTTCACTGATTCTGACCATTGTTTCTGTCGCCTTTAAAGGTCCTTCTCATTCAACAATTATTTCTAACTTTTATAATCTCGTGTAAACAACTCTACACATAAAGAAATACCTAATCTCATCATATCATACTGAATGCTACCGTAGCGCACTAGCGGTAGTCTTACACCACCTATGAATGCTATTGCGGCGCACCAACAATAGTCTTGCATCCACATATTCACCCACTATTGAGGTAATATCCTTACGTATCATATAACTAACATACCACATATACTACTATCAGGTGTGAGTCTGTATATTCATTCTCATACGATTGAATTGTCTAGAAGTGTAAATAATAACTCTGCCCCTCTGCATCCATCCAAACCACTGTACTGTCATCACACAATGATATCATCTCTTCAGTCGATTCAGGTAGTGCAAACTGTTGCTTCACATAATTTATGCAATTAATCCCATCCAACTGTTGATTACTGTCGGGTTCTTTGGCGGCTCCCAGTTCATCACCTTCTCTACTTCTCAGAATTCATCTCGATCCCATTCCTAGTAATAAGTTATCTAGAGAATTTCATTCCTTACATCTTAAATTCATATTGAAAACTTAACATATAACTATTTTCTGCTCTGTGTCACTAAAACTTTTCAAACATGATTCTCATGATCTGATAAACTTCTGAAATAAATACATATATCGTTGAAGAACACAATTACTGAGTTACTTGACATTGACTTATACACCCTATTCATTTAATACATAATCACTGCTGGTGCGTTAGCAAGGCTAACAGGTATCATAACTACTTCAAAATATCTATACTTTTCTGAACAGAATTTAAGGAATACCCTCCCTTCTGATATTAGGCTGAAGAAAATCCGACCTGGAGTTAGCTTTGACAACCACTTTACCCCGTTATAACTGATCAAGTAATTCTCATATTCTGAACACTGGACATATATTCATGATCACTTTATTGAACTCATACTAGTTAATACACATAACATAAGTACACATCATGAAAAGCTATTGGGTCTTATAAACCCCCACATGTAATAATTCTTGAAATCATTTCAATAATTCCTGTATCTCTGAAGAAGCAAGTCTGTATGTAGTTCTCGTAATCAGTGAAGCTTTCAACACCACACAAATTCTAAACATACTCTATCTGTCTGGCAGTAACCTTGGCTATTTCTTGAATTACCTAACAAGATACTCACATACTACTTTCATATCTTTCTAGCTCATCTGCTCTTCTTTATTTTAATACCTATACATAAGTTGATGTATCCATACTGAAGACACTCCCCAGCTTTTGGAACTGTACACCCATAAAACCTACATGTTTTGATTTTTAACACATATAATTAGTTCTTCCCACTTGGGATATGAACTCGTATCACTTCTACTCACATAATATCATAACCTGGTTACAGTGTAACCTGTCTGTTCCAATTTCTATTTGGAACTCACTCATATTCGTGGATACAAATTCACTAATGAATTTGATAATACTCATTTCTGTCACATTATACTTATACATATCCGATCTTCCTGTAACTATACTTGATTCTGTTCTAGCGTCTTTGGTTGGTGTCTAGAAAACTCTCACTTCTGATTATTGACATACTCTTCTCTTTCACTTTCTTGGGTTCCCACGATTCTTACTCATATGATCCGGTTTCCATATTTAAAACATATTAGTGAATCAAACCTGCTTTCCCCCAGTCGACATTTCTTGTATGTTGAGTAGATAGGTAGACCTTTAACATCATTTTCTTCTTTCGAACCTCCATTCTTGTTTTCCTAAACATCAATACAACTTTCTCTATCGGTTTCCTTTCTTTTATGTCTCTCTAATTCCGGCTGCCTCCATCAGGGATTTCACATCTTGGTGTTTACAAACGTCTATAAATTCTCATATGCTGGACTGGAATGCTACCATATACCTATATATTTTTATCTTTTCATTATCAAGATAATCTGAATAAAATATATATTTTTCTGAAACCTCGTATCGATTTCTGAAATTGTCTTTCATGTCTGTTCTACTTGTGGAATTCATCCATAATTCTGTCTATCTCTGACTGTGGCACCAACCGCCCAATTATAATGTCTTTAAACTCTTTTCACGTCATGCTCTCAATTCGTCTGCACTCCTTATCTAATCTATTACATATTTCACTTCATCTCCAGGTGCATACATACATATATGAAATGCACCCTCGATCTCTGAAATTACTTATGATTAACAGTCGATTTGCTAACTTTTAATACATCGTTGGTTGACACGCGGAAAATCCTTGAACGTACAACCTTCTGATACTTCACGAATAATAACTTAGGGTTGATAATGGACCCTTTCACTTTGTATAGCTAATCTTGATACTGACTCTTATCTGATCACTCCCTTGTTCTTTCATTTGTGCTGCAACTCATACAATAATATCTGGCATAAACTCTACCTCATCACTTTACTAAGTTTTCGGCACTGAATTTTTCCAAATATAAATTCTGTTACTTGACGATTTAAATCTAGGCTCCATACACCCCGTCATGCTATATCCTTATAAGGATATGTTCACTTGTAATACTGATATTTATCCTTTCATGTCTGTGACTAAAATCACCCTTAGGATTATACACTACTCTTGAACCTCTTATATATATCATTCTGGTAGTATAGATAAAGCATTAAAGCAAAAGGTGGCTTTATCACACTATCCTATATAACAAACAGTTACTTGTATATCCACATATCAGTACACCTATTATCATATCCAAAGTATTTCTATACATACTAAGGCATTCTACATGTATTCTCAGGTGTACTACCTTACAAGTACCCCTCACCCGATTCACAAGATTCCTCATGATTCCATTAAGTTCTAACATGTATCATGTGTTTGTAATAATATGGGCCTTATATTACTCTAAACACATAACACACATTTGATCTTAACTTTATCACAAAAATTCCCGATTCACAGGCTTAGGCCAAAGTTTATATATCATGCTCTCATATATTCATATAACAATTTTAATTTATCATACATGCTCGCATAAAACCAACTCTTAACAGTTGTAAATATATATATAACATATCTGTCTTAAGCATATCCTGTACTCGCATAGAATGCTCACATAATACATAATCAATATAACTGTTAGTATACTCACCAAGCTGCAAGCCTCCAGTTTGACAATTTTTAAAATCCGCAGAACCATGGTTTAAGTCCAGAATGTGTCTTGTACACATCCAGATCCCTCAAACCGTGGCTCTGATACCAAGTTGTAATGCCCCAAAAACCAAATTTAAAATATTAAGATCAAACACCTATAAGTGTTCGCATCTCAAAGTTTATCATAAAAGCGGAAGCAATACTTGTTTGAAAACCTGACGTATAAATAGATACTCACATAAGTATTGTCATAAGTTTGGTACCAAAAACTTGATATTTACAAACCAGGCGTTAATTTCAAAGAGTTTAACAGTTGGAAGTCAAACCGGAGCTTTGCCCTTGCCTTTGATAAAACCTGCAAAACATTTTTAAAAAATAGTATCTGATAAGCTACGAGAACTTAGTGAGTAAACCAGACTAAACATCATATAAACTCACGTATAAAATCATATGAAGATAATACACGTATGTCTGGCAATCAAAGCTAGCCTCTGGTTCTAGACCCAGGGCAGCATCGTAGGTCACAGTACTGCACCGCATCAGAGCCTTACTGCACATAGCAGTAAGCTTACATATACATATGAATAACATGACATGTCAATAATCTGCTATAATAGCATACATGCTGCACATATGAAGTGAAGTCTAGAAGACTCACCTTCTGATCATAATATCATGAATTGATCCACATATGTCAATGATACAGGTAATATGCCAATCACCTCCTATAAAAACAATTCATAAAATCACATAAGGCATTCTGATCTGAAATAGGGCCTACACGGACCGTGTCCCATTAATGCTACACGACCTAAGCTGGCAACATGGCCAGTGTGGTCTAGTCACCCTACACGGGCCGTGTACCTCTACACGGGCCGTGTACCACTCATGCTACACGACCATGTAACCCTACATGGCCCTATGACCGCCTTGCACACTACACGGCCGTGTACCTCTACACGGGCCGTGTACCTCTTATACTACACGACCATGTATCCTTACATGGCCCTGTGACCGCCATAACTACTACACGGCCGTGTACCGCTACACGGGCCGTGTACATAACAGTCCAGTAGACTGTTCTTGCCAAGAACAGTCGGATTTCACCAAGAAATCACATAACTTCAACATAAAATGACTAGAGGTGTTTTCCTATACCTCCTTCAACTGATATACATAATCTAAACTATATAAAACAACTCTAACATGATTCCACCATTGAAACCATGTGTTTAATCTTACAAAACATCAAAAAAAAAGATTGAAAGCTTACCTCAAGTTGTATACTTGCTAGATCTTGGCTATAGGCACTTGAAATTCTGTTTTGGCTTACTAAAATGGAGAGCTTATGGACTGATGTATATGTGCTCGTGAATTGCAGGAAGCAAAATGTGAAACTTTGACTATTAAGTCAAAGTTGGTGCACCATATATATACATAGTTTGAACAAATGACAAAACATCCCCCTTGACCTTATCAAATTAGAATTTGACGGTTTTAGCCCCTCTAGTTTAAAACCCCATCCTATCACGTATATCCGTTTATAACTCGGGTAACACCTTGTATTTTCTTGCATTAACTTAATAATAAAATTTTGGGTGTTACATAACTCGAAGCTTACAACAATGGTGAAATGAGGAAAACACAACAAAAATATCAAATCTAAGTCAATAACTTACTTGAGTCTCATCCAATAACACTAAAATTAACTCTTCATATTGAACCTGACAAAATATAAACAAACAAAACTGAAATATAAGAGAAACATAAAAGAAAGTGTAAACCTAGTTGAAAACTCAACAGAGAAGATTAAAAAGAAGCTCCAAAACAAGATCTAAACTCTAAATCTTCTTCCATTTGGATGAATCAAGTGAAAATTTGACTTAATGCTCTGAAATGTATGAAGAAAATCGCCTTCCCTCGAGAGTTTTTGCTGGAAAACAGGTTTTGTGTAAAAAGAGGGAAAATGCTTAAATATGTCAATTCTTACCATATTTTGGTAATTTCATTTTCTTTTGGCTTGGACAAATATTTAAGATTTAAAAATTCAAAAGCAATGAATTAAATATCAATTAAGACCAAATTGCTAAGAAAACCATATGAAACAATAAGACACCGTCCCGAAATAAGTTTTTTATTTGGGTGATATCAGGCGACACGGACTCCACATAAACCGTAAGTATCCACGTGTTAGACGCGAAAAAATAAACACCACACGTGAAGGGCGTGTTGAGTAATGTCCAATATCAGACGAATAGTGACCTTATAATGTAATTAATAGGGGTCATGTATTACTCCACTTATATCAATTAATTTTGAGTTGAGATCCCATAAATTTAAAAATGCTTGCTCTAAGAATTGAATTTTAATGCTTACAAGAATAATAATAATGTATCAATTTGAAACAACTTGATAGCATCTAGAACAACATGACACTAAATTTAATATACTTTGGAAACTGTAAAAGCATACTAATAGTCTAATACCCCTACACTAGCATAAAATAACTCTATGCTTACATTGATTGAAGCACGAACATCATCATGAGACTCCACTCTTCTAATTAGGGGCGGAGCTACTTGTTGCGGAGAGGTTCTGTTAAACCTACTCAACAAATTTTTTTGGTATGATTTTAGTGCATTTTTAGTATAATTTAACCAAAAATTTAGTTGTAAACCTATTTATTATGTTTACGAATGAAACTAATTTTAGATATGAATCCGTTGATATATAATTGTCGTTCCGCCTATACTTCTAATCGATTTTACCCGATGGTCGTGGAATTGAAGCATCTCAAAATTCAAATGAGTCGCCGTTAATCAATCATTTCTCTTCTTTCGGTTTCGTGATGCCCTTTCTCCGTCTTATTTCCTTCGCTTCTACTTTCGTTGGGGGTTTAAGGTTGTCTGTTATCTCCTTCTTCGTCGATTGCCAATGCTTAACTATGGTGTCGCATATAAGGTAATGTATAATTATGTTTACCGTAGCACCAACAACATGAAGTCCTTTTGTAATTCGACTACTGTATTTTAAGTGCCAACATAAAACTTAATATTTTTATGTATACATACACACACTTTACGACAAGTTAGATACGTTTTAGTAAATTAAACCTTGAAAAAATCATCGTAAAATGTTAACACGAGAGCATGCATGAATGTATATACATACGTACAAACTTAATAGAAATATCAACTAATATCTCTTCCATTTTTCAAACTGCAATTAAGACTCTTGATTCTGTATGCTTCTTTCCATGTTCTTCAAGGATATTGTTTACTCTGGATTCTTAGCCAAATTAGAACTCACATAGGTTAGTCATAAAAGACATATTATAACATGCTCGATCCGTCTTTATTTTTTCCCAACACTAATTTAAGTTATATACAACTATGACAACGCAAATGCTACTCAAAGTTAAGCTTGAGAATTTAATAATATGCAATTTTGGTTACTAATCTAAACAATCATTAAATTTTTAAATGTTTACTATTTCTAATGGGTCAAACGGGTAAATGAATGATGAAACTATTATATCCGTTTCTTATTTATGTGATACATATTTTAAAAAAATACATTTTTGTTCTATACACTTTATTTGATATGACAATGGCATCCATTTTTTTATATTAGTGACATAAGAATACAATGAGGACATCAATTAGCATGTTTAAGAGGTAGATTCCAAAGCTGCTAATGATGAATCTGAACAAATTGTCCAGTCTTATGTTTTCTAACGCTAAAAGGTGTTTGTGTGTGTTCTTAACTTGGTTCCATACATGCCTGTCCGATCGATCAATGTGTGTTAAATTTGTCATGTTGTCCAATTTTATAAATATTTATTAATGACTTAGGTATGATTAAAGACCTACCAAACTACTTAAATACATCAATTTTTGGAAGTTTTAAACATTGAAAACAGACTAATATTCTTGTTCTTTTTTTCTTTAAGATATTCTACAAATTATAAGTGCTTACTTTTTTCTTAACATGTTATGTTTTAAACAGGTCTCACAAATGGACCGTGTAAAACCACTGTTTCTATTATTTAAATGACTAGAAAATATAAATCTGTTTCAAAGTAAGGTATATAAACTTTTGTTAAGACTCATTTTAGTTGGAATTTCTTGGAAGCTATTTGCGTTTCAAAGCTATGTTGCTTGGAAACTACTAGGGTAGAAAAGTGTACCGGTTTCTATATTTTGCTTATTTGTTTTATTCGGAAAAAAGTACTTGAAACCCCGTCAAAAGACGCGGGCACTAGAACCCTGTTTTTTACTAAATCTTGAGGATTTGTATCTTAGATGTATCATGTTATAATTAAAGAATTTTCTGGTTAAAAATATTATGTTTTGATTCTTGAATTTGTTTTGAATTCCACAAAGACGAATGTATGTATCTATAAAAGAACATGGTTATATAAAACAACTCATATTCATCCTTCTATCGATCGGTGATCATGGAACTCAAAAGAAGAGATATATAGAGGATGTTTGAAAGGATTATGTGCCTTATTCGTTTAAAATATCAATGGTTTTGGTCGGATACGCGGATCCTATTCCATAATAACAACAAATAATTTTTTTGTATTTTTAAAAGCGATTTGTTGTTCTAATAGGTATCTCGAGAAGTCAAACTATGTTCTAATATATGCAGTCCAATAATTTTTGTGACAAATTTCTAAATTTTCACCGGTCATTCAAGATGTTTACACCTAATGATGATTGAATCCGGTCTCTTCTCAGACTTTTGAGACATCCTACAACTATGGGTGAGCTCGATACCAGAATCGGACTGTACTGGTACCAAACACGAAAGTACTGAAACCAAATATTTTAATTTTCTAGAATCAAATATCGAACCGAAAACTTGTAATCGGTGTCGGTTCAATTGGGAAAATTACAAGTTAATACGCTCTCACCCCTACGAGAACGGGACCAAACCCAAAAGTACCTAGAACATATAAAAAAACATTACAAAAATTGTTCAAACATATAACATATCATTGTCTTAAAGTGCTAGTTATAAAAATGTAAACTAAACTTTTATTTTGATTTAATACTGAAATTGTCAGCGAAGTATGTCAAGAGTTGTTTGCTGTTTGGCTGTAATTTCCATTGCATCCTTCGCGGATGGACCGACTTTCACTAAAAAGATTAAACAACGAAAAAGCACAAAGTTGTGTGAGCATATTATACTAGTCATATTGTACATACTATCATTTATCACATAATACCAACCCAGTAGTCGCACTGGAAAGGGTTTTGTCCCTTTCATCAAGCAACGGTTTTGAGCTTCGTGTCACTATCAATGTCCACACCTTGTTGAAGAGAACGGTTATTTCGCATATTGTCAATACAATCCTGTAGAGAAGATCTCTATCACGTGTTGTCATAACAACACAAAACTATAATAATCACATACAACATGCATAATCAACATAATAAGTTAGTTTGTATAACTCACCTAATTTAGGTAGACTAAACTTTGTGTGATAAAGCCTTCCCTTAAACTGACTTGGCGCAACCTAATCCTTGCGCGAAATTCCAGCTGACCCAAACCTAATCCAACATCAAAGCTTGATAAGAAAATGTTAAAAACAACGGTTTTTTATTGCAACCATTCTAAGTTCACTAATGGAGAAACACTCTAATTCAAGTATTGCCGACTCTTTAATTTTGTTGGCCTAACTTAATTAAGGGGCCATGTGGTTTTCTATTGCAGATTAGCCCGTGGCGGTGAGGGATGAAATGTGGTGGTAGTTTCATGTTTTATTGTGTTCATACATTTGTTTTTGACTTTTGTATTTGTAATGGCTATTTGGTAAGTATACTAAATTCCAAATAAATTGTTTAAATTCAATGACCACTTAACAAATCTTGAAATCCCATAATCAAAGGAATTGAGAAATTCCAATTTCAATAGAAATTTAACGAAACAATATGAGTAATAGAATGTTGAATTTCAATTTTCCTCGATTTTTTCGTAAACCAAATGGCCTCTTAGAACTATGGTAACAAAGAAATAAAGTACTTTGATTAAGGTGAGTTAATCTATTAACGACTTTACAAACAAATGACAAAAAGTAACTTGTAACTATGAGAAAAGATTATTTGTAATTTGTCTATACTACATCGATGGTGAAGATGGAGACAAACACATCTTTCCTTCATGTAGTGTTTCATATCTAGAGACAAGCATAGGAATGTCAAAGCCTTACTCTATACTACATCGATGGTGAAGATGGAGACAAACACAACTTTCTTTCATGTAGTGTTTTCGTATCTAGAGACAAGCACATGAATTTCAAATCCTTACTTTAGTGAGGTTTACAGGGCTTTGTATCAATAGAGAAATCGTGGACGGGACGACATGCAAGGAAAGTGAAGCGGGGCATCAATTAGGAAAAACTTAATCATGACATTCTTATTTAAGGAAAAGTCAAAATTGAAAGGAAATTGGTAAAGTCAAAGAATCTTATTGATTAATTAACTTTGGAAAATTATATTTTTTATAACATTTCTTATTTCATCCCACTCACTAGTTAACACGAGAAATTCACACATTCTCTTTTTTTCACCTTCAAGAAACTTTTAGATAGGAAATGCTAATGTCATTAAGGTTTTGTTTTATTATAAAAAAAGATAAAAACCATTTTATATACCCTATTAATTGTCAAATACAATATTAAATTAGGGAGAACTTCATTTATGTACCTAATCGTGTAGCAGTATAAAAAATAAGTACGGGTGTCGAACTCTCGGGGAACAAGTATGATTCTAAATATAATTAAACTAATTATCTAAATAATATTAAAACTAAGAAAACAGTAAACAGGGGGAATTGACAGTTTAGCAGAAGAAAGCAACAAATCCAATCAGAACCTAAATTTACCAAAACTCAGATTTCAAAGCTAAGAGAGCGAGAATGCAAATTAAACTTGGATTTAATCAATAAGAAGTGAAGTATCTCTACTCGGACAACAGATTTCCTAATCAAATTAGCAGATTTCAATGAAGTGCAATGGACAGCTTAAAACGATATACCGATTTCTAAAGTGGTTAGATTTCCTGGTCAGACTCACTAACCCTATAGTTTCAGACAGTTAACCCAATGGTCATGCAATTAACTAATCTTTAACTAGCCAAACTGTTCGAGTTATGATAGACTTAATCTTTTGACTTGTTAATTCACAAAATCAGTCTATTATCAAGAATGGTCATCAAAGACAATAGCAAGCACAATAAAGTTTCAATCTTTAAGCCTAACCCTAGGATATGGTCAATCACTAGTTATGAATCATAATGGTCATAAAAATTCACAATTCAAGCAATTAAAGGAAGAATGGTCATACAACCTATGAAAACTCAGATTGTAGGCATAAAAATTAGAACTTGATCACACTTGGATCTTTGAAAAAGCAAATCATAACAAATATATCATTAAAAGCAATTCAAACATTGAAATCCAACTAATTATCAAAGGTAATCATGTCCAAGTAGAGAATACATGGTGTTTAGCCCATAACCAGAGGAATACAACCATAGAAATTCATAAGGATAGAACTAAACATGATTTAATAGCACCTAAGTATTGATTATAGGAAGATAAACCTTCAATCTTCACTTCAAAGGGTCTAAAGCAGTGTTTTAAAAACCGGTTTTTTAGTTGACCCAGTCTCTTCATCGGGACACGGGTCAATATCATACAATACAAAAAAAAAATTTAACATCAAACAACAATTCTTATAGGTTCATAATCAAACCAAATTAAAGATTTTGATACATTGAAAAGTGAGTTAGAGATTTAGGATTAAAAAAAACTTTTAAAAAAATACTAAACGGGGTCAATATAGACCAGTTCAACCAATTTAACCATTAACCCAGCCGGATCAATCCTAGTCATAAATTATCAAAAACCCGTTCTACATTAACTCATTTTAACATTGTTGAAAATAACATTAATGTAATTAAAAATTTAAAAGAATATATAAAGTAATTAGCAAATTTCCCATTAATTATATATTCGCAAAAGATCGTGTAATAATCCTTTCAATCGCGTGTATACATTCAAGTTATAAAACATTTTTCTCCATTTCTGCGTCACCTGATCAACATCGTCTTCTCCCTTTTTCCTCCAATCAAATCCCCAAATTGATCGACTTCTGTCATACGAATCTTTAGGGTTTTCACTTCACAATCATTCGATCTTCTAAAGCTCTGATTCGCATATGCCATGTATAGCAATTTCAAAGAACAAGCAATCGAGTACGTGAAGCAAGCTGTACAAGAAGATAATGCCGGAAATTACGCAAAGGCTTTTCCATTGTACATGAACGCTTTGGAGTACTTCAAGACTCATTTAAAGTACGAAAAAAACCCTAAGATTCGTGAAGCGATTACGCAGAAATTCACCGAGTATTTGCGTCGTGCGGAGGAGATTAGGGCTGTTCTTGATGAAGGTGGTTCAGGGCCGGCGGCTAACGGAGGAGATGCGGCGGTTGCTGCACGGCCGAAGACGAAACCTAAGGATGGGGAAGGGGGAGGTGGAGATGGGGAGGATCCAGAGAATTCGAAACTTAGGGCTGGATTGAACTCTGCGATTGTTCGGGAGAAACCGAATGTGAAGTGGAATGATGTTGCTGGACTTGAAAGTGCTAAACAGGCTTTACAGGAAGCGGTTATTCTACCGGTTAAGTTTCCCCAGTTCTTTACTGGTTAGTATGCTAAACATGATCACTGTCTTGTATTTGGATTTCTAGTTTAGTTGTCTGATTGGGGTTCTTAGAAATTTTGTAGATCAGTGATTAAATCATCCTTTATCAGCTAATTCTTTATGGTATTAACTGGTTCAAAGCTGTTTACTGTTAAATGTTGAACATTACTAGTATTCCCTTTACCCCCTCAATCCAGATTTAATGAACTAAATGACTTATGTATCATGTTTTTGTAGCTTGTGAGTTTAGAATAGTAGGGCTTTGTAATCATAATCCAAAGTTTTAAGAGTATTTCTCAAAAGTGTTTTCTACTTTCTACAATCTAAATTTAACAGTAGATGTACCATTTTTATACAGAATCTGATTGATTAAGATAAATTTTGGCAATGGATGTTTAAGATAAATCTTGTGGTAGGTAAAAGGCGGCCTTGGAGAGCTTTTCTTTTATATGGTCCTCCGGGGACGGGCAAGTCATACTTAGCAAAGGCTGTTGCAACAGAGGCAGACTCGACATTTTTCAGGTGTTAAATCTGAATAAACATAGTATAATTCAATGTTTCCTCATGTTCAACCCTACAATCTACATAGAATGGAATCCTCATTTTTAGGTTTGTTTGTACGTACAAAATGTGGGGACCTTTGGTTTGTTTACCCAAGGCTGCTAGCTTAGTGGTATTGGGGTAGTTTAGGTTTGGTGTTGCTCATGGCCTAAGGTCATGGGTTCGAGTCCCGTCGTGAACAAATTTGGGGCAAATTTAGGAGTTGTTCAAAGAAAAAAAGTAATTTGACATTTAGACTAGTTACACACAACACACATGCTTGTGTATATATATATATATATATATATATGTATATGCATGGATATTCCTAAAGTTAGTAACTTTAGTTCATCTCTTCACTGCATATAATTATAACTGTTCACTTGTTCATTTTATAGCTTTTCAATTAGGTTAAATCCAGGTTCAGAGTGCCTTCAGTAAACTTAAGTGTACAAAAATGTTAATTCTTTTGGTTCTTTAGGTTAAAAGCATGCTTCACCTCCTTCATAGTCTTGACAACCATGAACAAGCTCTTATTGGTACTAGCGTTTTTCGCTTATGAGGTTTTTTACTCTAATTATACGAAAAGGCCAAAAAATTTAAATAATTGACATAGGAACATCCAAAGCCCCTAAAATGCAGGACTTGAATTTGATCAAGATGAAGAATCACGAGGACTTGATATTTGACAAATTAATCATGTCAAGCACACAAACTTTATAGATCATTTTAGGTTTCTCAGTACTTGTTAATGTGTTTCTCAAAGCATAGACTTACGCAGTTACACATATGACATATGATGCTTCAGGATGATATTAAAGTAGAATAGAATGGCCTAAATACCTAATAACAACAATAAGAGATGTAGAGGATGGATAAACTGGGCTGATTTTGATTATACGGTGTCATCTTCAATGGGTCAAACAGGTTAATCTAAGTTATTGAACTAAGAAAAAGGATACATCTCAAAAGGTTAATATGGTTGACTCAACCAACCTGTTTTGACCCATAGGAAATCACCCATATTGCGTGTTACCCAATTTGCTTGAGTTTTCCAGTCATTTTTAGAACACAAATCTTATGGTTGAGAATTGAGATGGTAAACATGCAGTCATGCATGCATACATACATACATACATACATACATACAACTGTTGGGGAAGTTTCTTAGACTTGAAGACTTCATATAATTTACAGGCCTTGTTTATGCACTGGGGTATTTACTCGCTCCACATTTATACAACCCTAGTTTTCCAGCCCTTGAATCTTGATATGTTGCAGATGCATTTTTACCTAGAGTATTTGGTGCTGGTTATTTTTCTGCGCCTTTGTTGATGCTGCTATTTATTTTTGCCTATATGACTGATTGGGATCAATGTGAATACATTGATGAGGAGAAAAGTTGAAACAAATTAGTAAAAGTAAGTAAACTGTAAACATACAGAATAGTATATGAGAGCTAGGCTAATTCTCCTAGATAATGGGCTACTTTCAGAGGAAAATGAAGTCTTCATATGATGATGCTTAATTGAACCGTAGAATTTGTATTAGGCTAATTCTCCTAGATAATGGGCTACTTTCGGAGGAAAATGAAGTCTTCATATGATGATGCTTAATTGAACCGTAGAATTTGTATCAAGTAAAGCGTGCTTTATCACAGAAGTCATAATCCCCAGATATTGAGCTATTTATAATTAGTATATAGTTCCTATACTATTGTAATAGTATTGCCCTATATATATCCTAGCAGCTAGCTGTCTTTCCATGATGCTGTTGCCACATTTGGCTTATTTAATTCTGTGGTTGTTGCTATGTACATAGTGTAATATCACATGCATTGTGTATTCTAATGGAGGCAAGTACTCTTGTGCTTTCGTTTTGCAACTATGGGGTTAATGCTTGCCGTTAATGCCATTGAGTCATTGACATTTGCAGAATGAGAATATTCAGTCTTAAGCTTAATATGCTATGTAACTTTAACAGCATACATACACCAGACTGTTGACGTAATGACTTTTCTTTTTAAAGTTAATTTGAAAGCGGCAATTCTTATCCATGCACTTATGTCTAGGCCAATTTCGGTTGTGTTTTGTCGCAAAGGGGTTAAATCAAACTATTTGGCTAAAAGGGTAACATGTCAATTGGGTGGGACGGGCTAAAAGTGTCCAAAGTCTATTTTTGATTTATAGAACCTCCAACCTCCTTAAATTATTTCATCAAAGATGTAGATTATTATTATAGTAGTTCTGAATGGACAAAGCATGTGTGGGTCAACCTGGCCCGACTCATGTTGACCCGTACTAAAAGAGACATGTTTCAACTTTCAAGTTGAACCTGTTTTGACCGTTACCCAACCCACCCAACATGTCTATCTTGCCACCTCGAATAAAAAGGAACACATGAATAAGTTGGCATGTTCTGACCCATGATCTGGCTTAAAGTTAACAATATTCATATTTCTGATCAAGAATAGTAATTTATTATGGTTTCCATATATTTTTATGCCCTAGGGTGTTTTATGGTGCTTCTGTTTGGTTCTTTTTTTAATCTTTTTTTGGCATTCACGAACTTAGTCCAATAAGTTGGCAAGTGCCAACTGGTGCTTTCCTGCAGTGTTTCTTCTTCAGATCTTGTTTCAAAGTGGATGGGGGAAAGTGAAAAGCTGGTTTCAAATCTTTTCCAAATGGCTCGTGAAAGTGCACCCTCCATCATTTTTATTGATGAGATTGATTCTCTGAGTGGTCAGCGTGGAGAAGGCAATGAGAGTGAAGCTTCAAGGCGTATTAAAACTGAAATTCTTGTTCAGATGCAGGTGATTCTTGAAAACCACAAAAGAACATTTGATAGTTGTTATTTTATCCGTAAAACCTTATAATGATGATTCATACGTAAATGATGAAGTTAATATCTCGATTGTTTGCAATTTTTAGTGTTGCAATATGCCAATAATCTATGGCTTAAACGTGCCCACTTAATTTTTTCAGGGTGTTGGACATAATGATGATAAAGTTCTAGTACTTGCAGCCACAAATACACCCTACTCTCTGGATCAGGTTTTTGTGGAGATAAATAACTTCGAGGGAATATTAGAATTCTAACCTGCTAAGAAATTCCTATTATTAAATTATTGCAGGCTATCCGTCGACGTTTTGACAAGCGTATATACATTCCACTCCCAGATATGAAGGCGCGACAACACATGTTCAAAGTAATGAAGGCCTCTACAATTATCCAGTGTTTGCTGCTCTTTTTCTATTTATAAGTATTTGTTTGATACAAATATGATCTTTCATGAAGTTTGAAACCTTGAATTTTAATGTCTCAACTGTTTGCAAGTAAATGAACAGCCTGGGCAGGTTGGTTAACAAGTCAAATGGATCTGGTCAAAATGGGTAAACTTTTTTGTATGGGTCAAGGTGTTAAATGGGTCTAGTTTGGTGGACCTGAAACACTTTCCAACCATCTTTTTCATTTTTTAATACTTATTTTTAAAATAGTTAGCATGTAGAACATGATTACGAAAATTATTGTTATTTCAATAATAATGTAATGTTTCAAATAAGACGACTTTAAGAGGTTGTAAGCATTTAACTATAAACTGAAATTAACTCATTTTTATTAATAACGGCCCAAAGTTACCACTTTTATTTGCATGTTTATTAACTTTGTATAACATGTGGTTTGATGGCTTGATATGCAGGTGCATTTAGGAGACACCCCTAATAACTTAACTGAAAGCGACTTTGAAGCTTTGGCTCGCAAGACTGAAGGATTTTCTGGTTCTGATATTGCTGTTTGTGTAAGCGCAATTCTTAAGTTTACTGCAAAGATTCCATATAACATTTTGCCATTTTGGAATACGTTATCATATACTAGTTGTGGCTTTTGTAGGTTAAGGATGTTTTATTTGAACCCGTACGTAAAACTCAGGATGCCATGTTTTTTGTTAACACACATGATGATTTGTGGGTCCCATGTGGGCCAAAACAACATGGGGCTGTCCAGATCACCATGCAGGAGCTTGCCGCAAAAGGATTGGCAGCAAAGGTAACGTTCTATTCAAAGTTAGATATATCCGCCAATACACACATCCTCAGAAGATTAATAAACTAGTTATCAGATAAGTAGTTGTACGAGTGTTTGGAAAATTCAGATTATTGGAAAAGTTTGATTTAAATAAAATGGGACACATTGCAGATTAGTCCTCCACCCATCATACGAGCAGATTTTGATAAAGTTCTCGCGAGGCAGAGGCCAACAGTGAGCAAAAGTGACCTTGAGGTTCACGAGCGTTTCACAAAAGAGTTTGGGGAGGAAGGTTAAAAAACGGTGAGTTGCACCAATTTATGTCAAATGTATTTTTATTACTTTGTGCTGTTGGATTATTATTGTTATTATTATTATATAAGTTTGAGTCCGTTCAAGCTCTTTTCAGGTGTAAAACTCGACAAGAAAATACCATGTTTTCATTCTGAACTAAAGAAAAGTTTAGGTGTGATTTAACTCTATAAATTGTTTGTCTTGATCCCGTAAAAAGACAGCTTATGAAATTGCAGAGGACGCCGATCCTTTCCCTCTTCCCCGAGTTTTATAGGCATCTTCTTCCGTAGCGGGAGTAAAAATTTACACTTTTTGTTACGGACTTGTATCTCCATAAGTAAGTTTGTAGAGGGTAACGGGGTATTGATGGCTTGGTTGTGCTAGCTTAAGCCTGTAAAAAGGATTCCCTGATTCGACTTGTTTTGGCAATGATTTTATGAACACTTCTAGTTCGGGTCGGTATGCTGCTGCTTTATGCTTCACCTAGCTTCAATTCTTTCCGGCAAGGTTAACCTTGGCTTCAAATGTGGGTCGTTTATTATTAAAATATACCTGAAACCCAATTTAAATACTCGTTATCCGGTCCAAATTACTTTCGGGATAACCAAATTATCTTAACTAGTTTAACACTTTGTGTATAAACACGATAATGTTTAAAGTTAATCTTAAATGATTCTCGCGTTAAAGGGTACTAACATCTATAGTAAAACAATCATAAAACATAAAAAAAAGTATTGCAATAACGAAAGTCACGACCATTGTTTGTATTGTCCACTAATACTATTTTTTATATAGTGGATATGAATAAACGACAAATATTTTTAATTAGTTTTAACGAAACAAATAATAAAATATGAATTGATAATACATTACTATGGAATAAATTTATAAATTAATATAAAATATACAGTTAGATATATCGCTTAAAAACATTCGTGGAGTTCTTTTATTATTTGTAATTGATATTGGTGAATTCTGAAAATTATTGTTGTATGTAGTTTTGTTGAAGTGTTTTTTGTTTTTTCTTAAAGACTATACCATTGAAGTTTCCTTTAAAGTTGATGAGACTATTTTTTATTTTTCATAATTGAAAAATAAAAATGAGTTTCTTAGCAAATGTATATGTGAAGAAAAAAAAACCGAAGTAGACACCTGCTATATGTTAATCGTACCAACCTGAATCGTGATTATCTTCATCGATCTCCATGATAGAAAATAAAAATAACAAAGAAAGAATGTACTGGAAATAATATGTTATGGCGTCATTTTAGAAAATTGATTCCTAAAATAAAATAGTATTATAAATCGGATAATGAAAATTCAATGTTTTAATTTAATTAAATTGGTCTATGTGTTTACATAAGCAATCACAAAAATATATCTATTAAATAATTTAAATAATTTTATAAAAATATTTTAGTATTAACAAACTAAATCATCTAAAAAATGAAAATCTTGAACAATATAGTTTTTGACATAAAAACTAAAAATAACTCATTTTAAAGGTATTTGAGAAAATAGAGGGACATGATTGGTAGAAAAATTATAAAAAGAGGATGATTACATCATAAACTTATTTTTTTTAAATATATATTAATTAAAGATTAAAGATAAAAATTAAAAGATAATAAAATTGATAAACGGATAAACCCCGAATTAATTTCAGGTCGACTAGTTTATTTGGATACAGTTTTTTCGACACCCTTGTACCTAATTATTACTTTCTTTTTTTTAATAATTGCTAATTTTTTTTGTTACGGCCTTTTGTAAAAGGAATAACAACTTTACTTATAAAAATTTTTAAAATTTTTCCAAGTATATATTTGATGGAACATTGGAACTCTTTATACCAATTTTAAAAAAATCTTTTTTAGTACATTTCTACTTATTCTGGTAACATATTTATATATTTAATCTTTCCAAATTTTATATCCGTTTTTACTATTCTTTATGCCATTTTTATAAATTTTTACTCAATTTGTAACAATTTTTACATCAATTTTAGCTTTTTATAAACATTTTGTGGTAAAAATCATCAAACTTTAAAGTTTGAATGATGATTATTGTCAGCAAAGTAATATTTAGGAAAATATAGGGGACTGTTTTGTAAAATTTATTACCATTTATGTTTTAAATGAAAAGCCCCATTTTCTATGGATGATGTTAGTACAACCTCTGTATATCCTTACTTTATATCATATTATTGTAATTTTCGAGTCACATCAAATTAGGTTTATATATTCACCATATTAGGCTTTACGTAAAGCCACACCCGAAGGTCCCGGGTTCTTTCGGGAACACCCATACGTCCCTCCATCGGGTCCGAGGGCCGGGTCCGTAAAACCGATTGAAACCGAATTTTTTTTCCTGTGAGTGTAACTGCTATATTAAAAAAAAAAAATTTACCCCCAACGGATATATATCCGTTGTGATATATATATATATATATATATATATATATACGCTTGTATCATTTTACACAATATGATACTTGAAGACGAAGACAATGTCATTTGTAGTTTATACCCGCACGACATTATATTGTCGGATATCGAAACACAAATAAGTGAACAAGCACGCGCGGCTAACGTACGAGAAGTCAAAAACCGAGAGACGCATAATAACCTTCGGTTGGATCTGGTCGAGCATATTTCACGTATTCAACTTTCGGATAACAAAGACGAGTAGCTTTTTTTAATTTATTAATCTAGATTTAGAGTATTGTAATTTTTATTTTATAATAATAATATTTTTATTTAAATCTTATGAAGTTCTTATATATATTTTTATTTTTTATAGAATTGTTTTAAATATTTGAATTTGTTAAATATATAAATATGTAATTAAATAAATTAAAAAAAGTAGGAAAAAGTTTGGGTTGAAAGGGAGAGACTATACTAGAGTTTGGGGTTGATTTGGGTTGGGAAAGGAAAAGTAAAAAAAGCTGATGTGGCGCTGATGTGACATTGGGGTTGAAAAGATTAGTGGGGTTGCTATACTGATGAACTTAAGAGCTCAACCCTAAATATTCTATAGAGGAAAGTGGGATGATAACCCCTTTTTTATATGTTGTCCGACAGAGAAGAAGAAAAGGAGAGAGAGGTCCTGTAGGTTGGCTCAATCCATCACAAACCGGAGGGGTTAGTAGAAATGATTTAACCATTCTCACTCATCTTTCGATCTTGTTTCTCACTTCTTTTTACGAAGTTTCAGAGCTAATAGTTTCTTCTTTCAAACCAAAATCAAGATTTTTCTTTACTATAGACCACAAAATCAATGCCTAAAGTCGACTTTTCAAATCAATATTTAGTTTTAAGTTGTTCCTTTTGCATGAGTTCCTACACTACTTGATTACTTGGTACCAAAATCATGTATTTTTGTCAAATACTTATATATCATTCAAATTTTGGTCCCAAAAATTCAGATCTTAGTAAAAGATTTCAAACAACTCAACACAATTTAATGTCTAAGGCTATCTATAATATCGCTCCTTCATTTCCCCCATTTTTCTTGTAACATCAGGCACTAAATCACTCATCCTTACATCTCTCCAGTTATACTTATCTTTCTATTCCATAGAAAGAAAAATTAAGAGAGAGATCAATAGAAAGAAAGAGTACAGAAAAAACATACGGAGAAATCGGCTTGGTCAACCCAAAAATCCTTTGTTTTGTTAGAATCGTGACTAGAGACCCGACTAACGATATTATCCGCTTTGGGTCGCCCCTCAAAGCTTTAAAACGCGTCATGGTAGAAGTAAGGTCCCTCCTTATAAGGAGGAAGAATCCCCCTTGCCTCAGTAATGTGGGATGCCTCTACATTGCTACAAGAGCGGTGGGTTTAAGAGTTAGGGATTGACCGGCTCGAGGAAACGATACGCCCCATAAACACAACACGTTTTTTAAAAAGAAGCATGATGTTCCTAAAATTCCCTATTAACTTATAGGTATCGCCACCCGCCGGGTTGATCATAACTCATTGTCTTAGATCAAGTATGAGCTTCGAGGTGCCAACCACAAAAATCCAGATTTTATAATCATTTTGGAGATACGCTCTTGTCATGTCTCCCCTTCTTGTCTTCTTTTTTTTTACTGCCATACGTAGGTTGTTAATGGACTTGGACTCCCTCTCTTATTTTCAAGATTGATCCCTTAACTTTTGAGGTAGTGCAATATAGCCCCTCCCAAGCCCCGTCTTCTTAGTTTATTATTATATACTTTTACGGTAGGTATGAATACGGTTTCAAAAGCGACCCAAACCTAGAAATAAGATAAATATATAAACTAAAAACTAATTCAAAACGTGTAAACCGAATTCATTTTTAGTTTGGACCAGACTGATTCGAACCAAACGGTTTTTTTTACTTATTCATACTCTATAGAGATGGTGACGTGATATACGTATGTATACATACTATATATATATACTCAGAACAACGCACACTACATTTAATTCACCCACAACAATCTTGGATATTACATTTATCATAATGCAAAAAAGTTATCATATAAAAAATAATCAAATTATTTTATTCAAGAAAATAGTGAAAATACAATTTCCTTGGAACCAAAACAAAAGCCGGCAACGGGAACCAGATTACCAGCCGGCTCATTGATGCTACCTCTCAAATCAAATTTATTTTTTTTGAATGAATTGATTTAATTATTTTATGTGTGTATATATATATATGTACACACACAATGACTTCATCTATAAAAGTGTACAAATTCAATTGCAAAATTGCTAAGCAAGTTTTATACTGGCAACCTTCCTCAACAACTATGAAATTAGTAAGACTTTTTGGTTTTATTTTGCTCGTTACGCTTGCATTCGGTGATGAAGCTACTGATCATAGAAAGGTAACCGTTAATTTCCTTGTATTTAATGCTAAGACTCATTTGAACTCTCAAACTTGTTGGGTAGAACACGGTCTAGTCCTCTAACTTTACACTTAAAAAACGTTTAATTCTTGCACATATTAGGATTAAAACTTTTGTTATAAAAGTATAAGGTTAAACCGTTTTTAAGTGTAGAGTTTGATTATTAAACCGTAGTTTACAGAACAAGTTTAAGGTTTAAAACGTATCACAGAGAGTCAAAGGTTATAAAAACACGGTTACAACAAATCTGAGGTTAAAACGTAATTTTTTAAAAAAAATAGAAATTAAACCCAGATTTTATAGAAAATAAAATTAGCATTGAAATTGGAGTTGTTGCTAAGTTGTGTTTGAATGTATAGCATTACATAGTTTACATGGGACAACACTCCCACCCAAGCTCAGAGTCTGTCATTTCAGCCAATCATGAGATGCTCGCATCCCTTCTTCAAAGGCAAGAACATATACAATATATACAACAACGTTACCCTCTTCGTTCTAGTCAATTTAGTGTGTGTGTGTTTATGGGTCCCATTTTTTGTATTTTGATGGGACCCACAAAATAAAAACTGAGCTAGCTTTTTTCGTTTCTAGTTATAAAGGAGCAAAAGAAGCAGCGGTCCACCATTATACTAAAAGCTTTAGAGGTTTCTCTGCAATGCTTACACCCCAACAAGCAACAAAACTTTCAGGTCCCAAGCCTTACTACAATGGTGTTGTAGCTAGCTACTTAAACATAGTTAGGAGGATGTCTAGCTTTATATTATGTGATAGCGTCCGTTATTATTGTCTGCATCTTACCTCTGTGGCTTATACCCTTCTCAGATTGGATTAGATAGTCATGATTATCAGTATACTTAACTGGTTACGTACTGTTTTGTCTGTGTAACAGAACATGAAGATGTTGTTTCGGTCTTTGAGAGCAAGATGAACCGATTGCATACTACTGATTCATGGAGGTTTCTTGGAGTAGATTCTGTTCCTCAATATAACAATCTTCCTACATATATGAAATCCAATGTTATTATTGGCGTCATCGATTCAGGTATACATATATGTATAAATTCCGTTAAGACTCGAACCCACAACATCATAGTTCGGGGCTATCTTAATTTGATACTGTTAAGCCTGTCTGTTTCACCATCAATTTACTTATAAAACGATCACAAAGTTTGTTAATTTCTAATGAAAAATGATACTCTATTTAGGCGTTTGGCCAGAATCACAAAGCTTCAACGACTACAGATTAGGGCCTGTGCCGACAAAGTTTAGGGGAGAATGTGTGTTGGGACAGAATTTCACACGATCCAACTGCAACAGGTAAGCAACTGTGTTTCCTCTGTTAAAATTAAGTTGACCATTTTTTATGATAATTATGTCGCTATGGTTTTGGTTGGTCGCTAAAGGTCTAGTCTCATATGTTTTCCAGGAAGATTATAGGAGCTAGATACTACTCAAAAGGATTCGAAGCGGTAGCCGGACCTCTCGAGAACCTCAACCAGACTTTCTTTCGATCAGCACGAGACAGTGACGGCCATGGGACCCATACATCGTCTACTATCGCAGGGTCAAAGGTCTCAAATGTTAGCCTATACGGGCTAGGGTCGGGCACCGCAAGAGGAGGTGTACCAAGTGGTCGACTTTCCATCTACAAAGCTTGCTGGTTTGGTGACTGTGAAGATGCTGACATTCTTGCAGCGATTAGTGACGCTATTCATGACGGTGTCGATATTATTTCTCTCTCTCTTGGTCCAATTCCACCCCAACCAGTTTACTTTGAAGAAGCGATTTCTATAGGATCGTTTCATGCGTTTCAAAATGGTATTGTTGTATGTGCCTCGGCTGGAAACAGCTTTTTCCCACAGACAGCAAGCAATGTGGCTCCATGGATCGTCACTGTTGGTGCCAGCACCATCGATCGCGAATTTCCATCTTATGTTCATCTTGGAAATCTGAAACAGTTAAAGGGTTTTGGTGTAAATACTTCACCAGATCTCGGGAAACAATACGGTTTGATCTCCGGGGGTGTTGCTGCAGCTTCAGGAATCCCCTCTAAAAATGCAAGGTATTCCTAACAAAATTCATCACAAAAGTAGCATTTGTGACCATTTTTTATGTCACGACAACATTTTGTGAATTCTTTCGCAATGTAAACAATTATTTGCTGTTTTGACGCCTCGTTCTTATCTAGCTTTTGCAAGAAGGATACGTTAGATTCGAATTTGATCAAGGGGAGAATCGTGGTGTGTATGCTTGAGACACTCACCGATAGCAGAAAAGATAAAGCGGTTGCGATAAAAGAAGGTGGTGGTGCCGGGATGATCCTCGTTGATCCTGTTGCAAAATACGTTTTATTTCAACCAGCAGTACAGAGTGTTTTGATCGGTCCAGCAGAAGCTCGAGAGCTTCAATTGTATATGAACACCGAAAAGTAAGTTTCCAAATCATGAACATTTTATGTAAAAACCGTCATTTTAGTGATCATAACAGCAACATTACCTAATCCTGTCTGAACAGAATAAAAAACCGTCTTAAACACTTGTGTTAAATCTGATCAGGAATCCGACAGCTAGGATCTATTTAACGGTAACACACGTTGGGACTAAACCAGCACCAGCAATGGCAATCTTCTCCTCCAGGGGACCGAACATTATAACTCCTGATATAATCAAAGTTAGCATCTTCATTTTCATTTTATTAAATGTTGAAATGAAACTCGATTAGTAATATGAGATGATTGTAAATTATGAATGTAGCCGGATATAACTGCACCAGGAGTGAACATTTTGGCAGCATGGTCACCTTTAGCAACAGAAGATACTGTCGGAGTTAGTATCGACTATAACATAATCTCCGGCACGTCTATGTCATGTCCTCACGTAGCCGCGTTAGCAGCACTGTTAAAATCGGTATATCCGTCTTGGAGCCCTGCAGCGATAAAATCAGCAATAATGACTACAGGTATGCATTGTTTTTTACACGCTTTATGACCTTCAGATAAACTGTCGAGAAAGGTAACATTAATATCAGAATTAGTTGGTAATGTGTAATTTTCTTGCAGCCACCACCACCGACAACAGTCAAAACTTGATAAAGAACGATGATTCTACAGATGCAACTCCTTTTGATTATGGATCAGGACATGTAAATCCAGCAGCAGCGATAGATCCCGGGCTCGTTTACGATTTCGACACCAACGATCTCATCTATCTCCTATGCAGCTACGGCGCAAGCCCAATGCAGCTCAAGAACTTGACTGGAACACCGGTTTACTGCAAGAATCCTTCCACACCTTCCTACAATTTCAACTACCCATCCATCGGTGTTGCTAATATGACCGGAAATCTATCCGTGCACCGGACAGTTACATATATCGGTGAAGGCCCGACTGTCTATTATTCGAAATTAGAAGCGATTACAGGAGTAAAAGCTTCTGTTTACCCTAATGTCTTGAGGTTTTCGAAAGCTGGGGAGAAGATGAGTTACAGGATTGATTTTGTTCCTTATAAGAGGAGCAATGGCAGCTTCGAGTTTGGATCTCTGACATGGAGAAACCGTGTTCATAGTGTTAGGAGTCCGATTGCTGTTAATGTGGTTTCGGTTTGATTATTATATCAAGTTATATCTGTACTTTGGATCTTCTAACATCAAACTGTTTGTGTATGAAAAATTGAAGTTTCATGGCAAGTGGAAAAAGAAATTAACGTAACAATTTCGCGTTTTGAGTCAACCCAACCCACCCGTATCAAGATTACCCATTTTGATCCACAATTTAACAATTTCGACCTGCCTATTTTGCTACCACTGGCTATTATCAAGCAAACGAAGAAGATTACAAGCCGTAAGGAGCTAAAGACCATATCACATTACAAAACTGTTACTAATTCATGTATTCATGAACAAACTTTTATCTAAACATCCTATTTTCTTGGAACATATACTTATACATTCTATCTTCTAACATCAATATGTTCTTGTATCATCAAGATGTGAAGTTTCTTGGCAGTGGAAAAATCGACTTACTTGCAGGTTTTCCAAATCGAGAAAACCGTCTAGCAGCATGTAGTTTCCTCTTTATAACAGGAACCTTTTTCGATACAGCTCTCCATATCATTTGCACAGCATCACTGTTCTTAGCAGGATACTGATACTCAAAAATATGCTCAACTTCTTTAAGTTTTTCCCATTTCCGAGTCCATTCGTCTTTCCCGATGCTTCTTATAAAGTTTATAAGAAAATCTTCTTTTAAAGCATCTGATGTTCGAACGAAAATACAAAACTCGGAGTAATCAAGAACATCTTCAAATGGTAGCTCAATTTCATCACTAATAATCACAGGAACACAATGGCTAACAATGGCATCAAACAAACGATTAGATGACGGGGTATCCCCTGCTATATTAAGACAAAATTTCGATGATTGCATTCCTTTTGTAGCAGAAGGAACACCTTGTTTTTGAACACTACCAAATGCAAAATGCACATCTTTTTCTTTCTTTAAAAGATAAAAAATTTCTTGACGAACAAAGCCACCATCTTTTCTGTAAATTGCTCCCTGGAAAAACAGCAAGATCGGCCGGGAATCAAAACCAGATGAATCATTGACATAGCTTTTGATGATATGCTTGTAGGGTGCAATCACATCTTTATCGATGTTTGCTATAGTTGGTGGGTATCTTCCAAAATCAGAAAGAATGAACATTGCTGGCCATAACTGCATTCTTGCATCAAGTAAGCTATTGGGATGATGAGCCACGATCACATGGTCTATGCCACCTGACTGTTTCCATTCGGGCTGACTCGTTAAGTAATTCACTAACTTATGTTGTAGTTCTTTGTTCTTGTTGGTTGTTTGATGTGGGTTTAATCTTGAAAACCGATTAAAACACAAGGAAGAGAAAAAGGGAACAAAGATTACATCTGCTTCACTTGAATTATGAACTCTAATGGCATTTCGACCACTGGGATTATCGAATTCTGAAGATAAAAGATCTAATGTAAGCCAGTATGCTACACTATGTTGCACGTTTAATCCACCAGGGTATTCGGGTACCTTTGAACGGAGGTCTGGCCATAGAGTCTTGCCATCTGGCTTCCAGTATAAGAGCTCAAAATGGAATTCTGATGGTAAATCATACATAAAGACTTTAAGAGCTACTTGTTGTTCGAGATCCTTAACTGGTTGATTGTGTAATCGGGTATGGGGGAAAAAATTCTGATCAATGAACCGAGACCCGCCATGGGATCTCAAAAGGAAGGACCAAGATAACATGAACACCGTTAATGCAAGTGACAATAAACCGATCAAAGATTTCCTGGATAGTAACCCAATGGAACACGAAGAACCCGCATTTCTGTCAGCCATTTCGTTGAACAGGTCGTGGGCAATAACATGAAGGTTTATTTCATGATGAATTTGGATGGAATTTGAGGGGTTGACGAAAGAAGAAGACGCAACCCCAAGAATGAAAGAAGATTAAACCTCAGAATGACTATTTTCAACGACGGAAATGCTTGCAATCTCATAGGTCGTTTCGGTTATTGTTTCACCAAGTGTTGAGAATCTGAAAGAAACATAAACCCTGTTTGAAATTGAATCAAAAGATCCAGAAATCAAGCAAAACCCGGACGAATTTTGAATCTAATTTCAACGCCGGGGAAAAGAATCAGAAAGAGGGTGGAATCAAGATTCAAGGAGATTGATGTAAATGGAGTTGTTGGTGTTTCTCTCTCTTTCTTGTGTCTCCGAATCTCACTGCCTTCTCACCCGCCAACCAGAACTGGCAAAGATTTAATTCGGCTGAAAATGAGGCGATCCATCCTTTTTTGTTTTTTTTTTTCGGGTTCGGAATCTATTTTCTAATTTTATTTGGAGTTAATTGATCGAATGATTTTTTAATTTAATTATTTCTGTCGATTTAGTCTTTTAACTTTAAAAGTGGTGAACACTATAATTTATGAACCATTTTGTGGCAAGTTTAGTCCTTTCTACCGTTGACCATTAGTTAACTCTGTGAAAATCATATAAAATAACGGTTTTACCCTCATCTTTATTATTTATTCATTAAATATAACTTTATTAATATTTATTATAGTTTATCACAACTTTTAAAATGAAAAATCTAAAGTTAAGAATCTCTTCACATTCTCTCTCTATATATTAAACCAACCACCAACACCACCACCACTTCTCTTCTCTCTCTATCATCTATTTCTGGTCACCACCACAGTCACATCTCCGGTTGCCACCACTACCACTACATCCCATCACCGTCAACCACCATCAACAAATCTCTAAAAAAACAACTGCAGAAGAAACACCAAACAAGAAGAAAACGAAGACACACATTTATACAGACGCATACATACGCACATCGATACACACCACCACAGTTTAAATAGAAAAACCCTGAAGTACAAGCCTTAAATCCGAAAACACATTACTCAGATCTGAAAAAAAAAACCTTCAACCGATGACCAAATTGAAGATCTTTGGTGGTGGTGCTCATAAATAGTATGAAGAGATAGGTGGTGGCGGCGGCGTTTCTCAAGGGACGGTGGTTGTGGCGGTGCTCTTAAATGGTATGAACAGATGCGTGGTGGTGCTCATATCTGGTGGTGGCGATGGCGTTGTTCAAGGGACAGTGGCGGTGGTGGTAGTTCTAGGGTAGTGAGGAGAGTGTGGTGGTGGGCAGTGGTCCTTGGAGAGATAGTGAGGAGAGAGAGCAGGGAGGTGGTGGCGGTGGAGGCGATGGATGGTGGTGGTCTAGAATGAGAGGGAGAGTGAGTGAGCTGTGAGAAGGGGAGAGAGAGATTGAGATAGAGAGTGCTTATCTGTAGAGAAGAGGATATATATATTTTTTATTTAAAAAACATTATATATTATTTCCTTTATTTTAATTAACAAAAAGTTACAAAAACTGGTAAAAAGACCAAACTACATTTGATTTAACAGAGTTGACTAACGGTCAACATTAGAAAGGATTAAACTTGCAACAAAATGGTTCATAAAAGATAGTATTCACCACTTTTAAAGTTAAAAGACTAAATCGACAGAAATAACTAAGTTAAAGGACCATTTAACCAATTAACTCTTTTATTTGAGAAAAGTTAATGAGTTTTATACTTAATTATATTTTTAGTTAATTACACAAATGGTCCTTATGGTTATCATTAAATTTTAGTTTTAGTTCTTTAATTTTAAAAATTATAAAAATAGTCATCATGGTTGTCAGTTTGTTTCGCTTTTGATTCAAGCTAACTGTCATTAACTTTAACTATTAGTCAAAAAGTATTTTAGTTTTTTCACTTCTTATCTTTGTTTCCAAATAATCATCTACTTCGTTTCTACCCTTTTGTTCTTATTCAATTTTCTAATTACATTTAGTTATATTAAAAGAATTATTTACTAAAATAAAGTATACAATTAAGATTTTAATTGTTCTTTAAATCAATTTAATGTTTAGAACGAGGGTAAACACACACACAAACACCAAATCAAATTACGATTTTGAATAAGCATTAACACCAACATACACCTATGAAGCCACCGCCGTTGTTCTTCCTACCACTGTTCATTTACCTCCACCACCACCGTTGTTCTCGTCAGTAAACTATTTTTTTTCTTCTTTTTCAAAAACTCGAATGGATCTAAATACCCAATTCAGAGTTAATGCAAAAAAGCAAATAGAAACCTACCCTATAATTTGAAATCACTTCGATTTTCCCAGCTATGGCTCCTTCGAGAACCCACACAAACGAAATCAATTTTTATGGCTTTGAAACAAATCCCTTCTTCAACAATCAAAATAATCGGACAACAGAGATGTCGCAATTAACTCACATCAAAAGAGTGGCCAAAATCGACACGTTGTTGAACTACCTTAAATCGAAACGAAATCCCAAATCTCTGAAATTTACCGGTGATATTAATGATGGCCAGAGGAAGAGAGAGTCTGCGAAGAACAACGGAGGTGGCGGAGGCAAAAATTGACTCTCCCTTTATCGTTTGATGCTTCTTGACTAACTTCATCATTTCCATCCATTTATTTCCCATTAATCAAATTTAGGGTTTTTAGAGTGTAAGGAAAACAGATTTGACGGATAAATGGTGGTGGTCATCGTGTGATGGTGGTCCGGCGACGGTGTTGGTGTCATGGTGCTCTAAATAGCATAAGATTTAGGGGGAGCGGTGGTGGTGGTAGTAGTTAGACGGTGGTCAAATAGTAGTGATTGTGGTGTTTGTGCCAAGGTGCTCCAGCTATCTTGAGGAGCGAAAGGTTTTGTGGTTGCCGACGGTATTGAAGGGAGATGGCAATGATTGATGTATAGATCGAAGAGAGAGAAAGAGATAATAGGGGATGTTTGTTTGAATTCATGGGAGAGAGACTTACTTAAGGGGGAGTAGTGTTTGGTAACAGGGATATATTGGAAATTGACTAAAATACCCATGTTTTAACAGTGACACCTAAAAGAAGTTAGGGTAAATGACGAATAGTGAAACAAAGTGACAACCACACTGACTATTTTCATAATTTTCAAATTTAAAGGACCAAAAGTGAAATTCAATTACAACCATAGAGACCATATTTGTAATTAACTCTTACATTTTTTTAACTTATCTCGTTTGTTAAGAATTATGAGTTTGCTCTTTGGTCTGGTTTTTTTGGCTTTGGTCTCTTTCAACTTGAAATTTGTATGTTTTTTTTGTCCTTTTTTAGTTTAAAATGACTGAGATACTCTTATCTTAACTATTTTTCTTTTTTAATTGATTTTGAATATAAAATAATAGGTAATTTATATTTAAAAAAGAAAAAGTTCAACCAAGTCTCTATCTCATTCTCTCTCTACTATACCCCCATCTTTCCGCTTCCATCACCCTCAAAATCACCACCACCATCACTGCCACAACTATCACCAACTGTATCATATATCCACTCACTTTAACAATGGCTATCATCATTATCTGCTGAAAATCCACCACAGCTGTCGCCGCCGCCTCCATCTTCAACCATCGGCGCTTCCCTCATGTTTAACCGCCATCGCTACCACCACAACAACCACTAACTCCATCTTCTATTTCAACCATTGCCACCTCCTTCGTCTTTTATTTCAACCATCACTACCTCCTTTCATCTTTAAACATAAAACAAGGCGTAATTCTAAAAAACACATCTACACTTAAAACATTAAAAATCAAGAACACTCCTAAAGTAAAAAAAACATTGAACCTCAAAAAATCCAATTGGAAAACAAAGGAACATCTGCTGGCACTAATCCATGGCAATTAGTGGTGTTTATTGATACAGGCACTTGATTAACCCTAAATCTATGGCCAATGGTGTTGGGGAAATCGCAACGGTGTAATCACATAGCTAGGATGGTTCATAGGGATGTTTATGGGCAACGACTTCACAAGTGAAGGAAGCACCGGTCTTTGGGTTACTTCTTTCAAACAAGGTCGAGTTTTAGAGTAGAGGGATGGAGTTGGTGGTGATGGGTGGTGAAGAACTAAAGATGGAGTTGGTTATGGTGATTTTAGAGATGTGTGTAACCGAGAGAAAAAGGGGGGAGAAAGGGTAAGGTATAGAGAGGAGAGATAAGGTAGAGAGATAAAGAGATACAGACTTAATGATTTTTTTATTATAAATTAAATATTATTTTAATATTTAAAATAAATTAGGAAATAAAGAAAAGAAAAAAATGAGATAAGGACATTTCAATCATTTCAAACTAAAGAGAAACAAAAATCGTCAGAAAACCATACTAAAAGGGGCCAACCCTGTAAAAAATAGGACCTGTGGACCAAATTAATAATTTCTATCAAATCAAAGGAACAAAAATGTAATTAAATATAAGTTAAAGTCTTCTAACAATAATGGTAATATAAAAAGAGTTAATTGTCGAATTCGTCCTTTAACTATCCCATTTTTTCCGATTTGGTCCTTTAACTTCAAAAGTGACCAAGATGGACCTTAAACATCCACTTTTCGGTCTGAACGGTCCTTTGGTTAGTTGACCGTTAGTCAACTCCGTTAAGTTAAGGATAGTTTGGTCTTTTAACCTGCTTTTCTAACTTTTTACTAATTAAAATAATATATAATCTTTTTAAATGATATATATATATATATATTTCTCCCACCATACACACACACACACACACACTCTCTCTCTCTCTCCCTCTCTCTCTCCATTTTCGCCAGAGCTGAGCCGGAGACAAACCCTAGCTGCAACTTTAGATCTTGAACCGCCACGTTGAGTAAACTTCCGACAGAGTGAGAGTATAGCGCGGATGAACACAAGACGACAGCTCGGGGACGTCGGCGAGGAGTATGATGCTCGCTACGGTGTTTTTATCCCGTCGATCTTTTAGCACCTTGCCGGCCTTTTTCACTGCATCGCTTGGGTTTGATGAACCATCTAGAATCACCATCGCCTCCACCTATCCGACGCGCCGATTGTTTGCCAGAAGCAGTTATCCTTCTCAAAGGTAATAATCTTTGAAGAACCGTAGGTTTGATTTTGTGAGGGTTTCTTATCTAGGTTTGATTTTTTGTGTGATTGATCTGGTTTAAACCATATCTAGGTTTGATTTAAAGAACAGTAGGTTTGATTTTTTGTTTGAACTTTGTTTTGTGTGATTTGAAGAATAGTAGGTTTGATTTTGTGGTGGTGGTGGTGCGGAGTAGAGATAGTGAGAAAGGCGGTGGTGGTGGTGGAGACACCGACAGAGACGTTAAAAAAGTGGTTGGCGGTGGTGGTTTGTTTGAATCCGTGTGGTGGAGAAAGAGAGATTGTGAGAGAGAGAGAGAGAAAGAAAGGTGGTGAGGTAGAGGATGAGGTGATGGATGGTGGTGGTGGGTACTGGGTAGTGGTGGTTGGGAACATAAAAATGAACGGGTAAAAGGTTAAAAACAAAAATTAAAATTAATGTATAAAAGTTTGATTTTTTATTTTATCTGTAAATAAGAGTTAATTATTAATAATTTATAAAATGAGTGAAAGTTAAAAATAAAAGAATAAAATAGAAAGAAAAGGGTATAATTGTCATTTTACTTTAACTTAACGGAGTTGACTAACGGTTAACTAACCAAAGGACCGTTCAGACCAAAAAGTGGATGTTTAAGGCCGATCTTGGTCACTTTTGAAGTTAAAGGACCAAATCGAAAGAAATATGTAACGCCCCAAAGTTCAAAAGTTGTTATGGCTAATTGTTATAAAAGATTAGAGGTGTTTATAAAACTATAGGAGCTAAAGCTGTCAGATTAAAAGATAATAAGTCCAGGGGCTGTTTAGCAATTCTTAAAAAGTGTATATATATATATGTGTAGCCAGGTTTGACTTTAAAAGTCAAAACCCACAAACATTCTTCAGTCATTCCAGCTCCATTCAAGATCAAGGTTGGATTAGCCATTTCTGGATGCAAACAGCAAGATTATAGTGAGATAACAGTATACAAGTGATCCTTAATAGCAAGGTATGTGTTCTTGATTGAGTTTTGTATGATTTGAGCCAAGAAAGTGATTTCAAGGTGAAATCATTTATCTTTGCATGTTAATGTGATTTTAGATGTTGTGTAGTTGTTTTAGAAGTTGTGGTATAGTTTGCAAGTGCTGAAAAACACTTGTTTTAAATTTAGATGTGTTTTTGGTCGGAAAACAGCAAGGCAGTCGCGAAACTGCTGCTGCAGTTCATAGGGCACGGGCGTGCCTTTGGGGGGTACGGCCGTGCCAGGTGGGCGTGACCGCCATTGTTCTTTAGGTCCGGGGGTACTTGGGCACGGGCGTACCTCTATAGGGTACGGGCGTGCCTGGCCTAGTATGCCCATGTTGGAGCAGGCCTTGTGTTGGGCCTAGAATGAAAGGCACGGGTGTGCCTTGAAAGGGGCACGGGCATGCCTGGCCCTGTTCAGCTTTAATTGTCCAGCAGAGTTGTAAGTATTAATGCAAAGATTGTATATTGCTTGTAGGCAATAAGTGATGGCGTACTTATGGCGAAGTGCGGCCGAGTTAGCAAAGCTTAGCATGTTACACGATCACCAGGTGAGTGTACTAGTCCTTTAGCATGTTTAGCATATGTCTATGATCTAGATGAACAACATGATACCTGTATTATGAGATATGAATGCTATAGATATACAATGAAAGTAAGCGTGATACAGAATATATATGCGAGGTGTAATCTTGTACAAAGAACAGTATTATGATATACAGCCACTCAGATGGTGTAACTGAACACCAAAGTGGTATAAGTAATTATGAGTCAGTATATGTAGTTGTGCACTAGAAGATATAATTAGACATGGTATGTTATGTTATGACCAGATATGCTATGCATACGTGATTGGATATGATATGTTATGTTATGACCAGATATGCTATGCATATGTGATTAGATATGATATGTTATGTTATGACCAGATAAGCTATGCATACGTGATCAGATATGATATGTTATGTTATGACCAGATATGATATGTTATGATGTGACCAAGTATGATATGTTATGTTATGCCCAAATATGATATGTGATACCAATACAGGTGTATAGTTATGCCGCGAACATAACTATGCACAAGAACAGAGACATGGTATACAGTGAGCTGTACACCAATAGCAGCGGGGATAGGCTACACCCGTGAGGCGTAGATAAGCCCGGCACAGAGGATACTCAGCACGTGCAAACGTAGCTTTGTATCCAAGATAATAGAAAGGGGTATATCGAACTCTTTATACCTAAAGAAAGCACTAGGGATATCCTACACTATAGTATAGATAAACCCCAACATAGTAACAGATTTGCAGGTTACAGGTAATACTACTGGGATACAAGACATCCTGAGGAGACTTTACTCCCGACGACACAGATTGGATGCATGACATCCTTACGTTGTTTATGTTCAGTTAGTATGCTCACTAAGCGGTAGCTTATGTTTCAGTATTGTTTGTTGCAGGTTTTGCAGGTTCCAGCAAGGGTAAGGCCCCAGCGTAATAATCAGTCGGATAGCTCCTGGTTTTCAAGAAGCAAATTTTGACATTACTTTGGTAAATGTTAGCACGTATATGATTAGAAACTGTATTTTTGAGAAACTCTGTGATATCTTCTTGATGCTAACTCGAAAGATAATGTTTTCAAATTAAAACTAGAAAAGTGGTGTTACAAAATAGGATAATTAAAGGATGAATTTGACAATTAACTCTATAAAAAACGAAATATATGTAAAAATATTGGTATGAGTAAAGCTTATTTAAAAGTCCATATATGTTGGATTGTGATGGGTTTAAATATCGTAAGTATGGTTTAAAAATACTGTTAACCCTTAATTTAATTTAATATAATATATAGATAATTCATGTTAACAGAACCACTAACTATTTAATAAATTTGTTACTTATATTTGGATTCTGGTAGTCACGTGTTACTTATAAAGTCTAATATATCTACATATACTGATTATATTAATTTTCTTCTACTAACTTCTATATTATATATAGAGATTAGAGTTTAAACGAGAATTATTTTTTATACGAGAACTGCAAGAATCAATCTTAGTATTTGATTAAAATTAATCAATGGCTAAGAATTTTTGGTGGCGCATTAATGAGGGTTATTTCTGAAAAATCAAGTCTCACAAATTAATGATGGTTCACTCAGACACAATTCACGGTTGAGTAAATATTTAAATTACCAAAATACCCTATTAATGAGTCATTAATGGCATTAAAAGTAGTTCCCGTACAAAAAATAGTTTTCGTTTGAACTTTTGTCTATATATACATATAAGAGAACGGTTCAAACGAGAACTGTTTTTCGTACGAGAACTGCGAGAAATAATCATAGTCGTTGATAAAAAAGATGGATGATCAAGATTAAATAGTTGTTAATTGATAACCTTAAACTAATAAAACTTATACTTAATTAAGGGTCATTTGGATATTTTTACATTAACCCCATCTTTTTCAAACTAATATATCTTTCAATTGGAAAGGTGTTAAATTACAAAAATTATACCAAATTAACGAGAAAATTATGCTCTTTAATTTGAGACCGATCTAGCTATATTTTTTCGAATTTTTTTTTAAATATTTGTTGGGTTTTTTTAGTACAATCGGCATTTGCACATGTGCAAATATGCATATGTGCAAATACATACACTTGTGCAAATGCACAAATTCATCTAATTTTTTCAGCACGATGTAGATATGCACATGTGCATATGTCGAGAGCTGTGTAAAAAAAACCCAGCAAACGTGATTTTTTTTTTCAAAAAAATATAACAAAATTGGTCTCAAATTAAATAGCACAATTTTCTCATTAATTTGGTATAATTTTCATAATTTAATACCTTTACATTTGAGAGATATATTAGTTTTACAAAATAGGGGGTAATGTAAAAATATCCATACTACCCTTTCTCATTTAAAATAAATAAAAAAGACAGAAGATTAAATGATTGACCAGAAATGGTGTTCATAGTTCTCGTACAAAAAACAGTTCTCGTTTAACCCCTCTCTCTCTATATATATATCTAGAGAGAGAGAGAGGGAGATAATTAGGTTCAAATAAAAAGAATTTTTTGACTAAAAAGTGCAGAAAAAAAGAAGATTATAACACATGACAAAGATGATTAAAGGATATTATAGGTATTTTAATTTATTTATTAATTTAATTTAATCTATACTATTATATAAAGCATTTAAGCTTTTTCCTTAAAACTTTTAAATTTTAAGTCACTTAAGATTACTATTCTACCATCATCTACCAAAAAATGATTTCATAAAATAAACTTAATAACATTCATTTTTCATAAATTCCAGAATATTCCCTTTCCATAAATTCCATAGCAAAACTTACAAAACAGAATATTCCATAAACTTAATAATATTCCATAAATTACAGAAAGGGAAAATGTATAATATTCGTTTTTCACCTGCTAAATAAAAATTACAAAATTACATCTAAATTTCATTCCCTTTTCACCTGCTAAATAAAGATTATAAAATTACGTCTTGTGTGTCCTCTTGATTAATACCTACCAAAACAACTCCGTACAAACAATTTTTATTCACCGTCACCGTATTACGCGAGTACCCCGCTAGTTAATAAAAACCCTTAACCACCCCTAAAACCATGGAAAAACCTCTTCTCTCCCCACGATGCCCATTGTTTTCTTTTTCTCTTTCATTTATTCATTATTATTATTATTATTATTACTATATAAGTAAATAAATGTTTAGTAATGGATATCCGTATCACATTTAAATGATGTATTTCATTCGTTCATCAGCTTTTAATCGATGATTTCTTGTTGTGGATAAATTTATAATTGATAGTTTCTTATTGTGCATCGTTTTATAATCAAATTTCTTGTCGTGCATTAATTTATAATTAATGATATCTTGTTGTAAATCAATTTATAATTGATTATTTGTGTAGTGCATCAAATCTATTATTTGTGGATAGTACGTTTTTTAATTTTGAATAACATCTTTAGGTGTGAAATTTGATTACATAATTTTAGGAGGTGGATAAATAATCAAGGACTATTATACACTTAACTAACCAATTTTAATTAATTAATTTTAAAAAAAGTTAGTTATTAGTAATCAGATATCATGAATCTAATGACTCATATTTCTCCTTACTTTTTGTAACTTTTTTTCCTTTTAGTATATCTCTTCCTTATATATGTACACTTATCTGTTATATGATACAGAACTTTGGCTTGCTCTAAGCGTAAACTAATAATTCTTTTGGATACTAATTCATTTGTTATTTAACTAGCTTAACACCCAGTGTATAAACACAGTGATGATTAAAGTAAATTTTAAATGTTTATAATATTAAATAGTATAATATAAAAACATGGAAGCCTCGTATGTCACAAAATAGTTTCCTTGATGTTGCAACAACCGACTCGTGTATAATATAAAAACAGTTTCCTTGATGTTGCACAAAAACTCTCTAGTATGTCCACATGGAAGCCTCGTATGTCACAAAACCTGAAAAGAATGAACAATAATATGAACGAGCTATAAATCACAGTAAGTAACTCCATAGAGTACTCAAAGGATAATAATCAACATGTAACCACAATCTCGTTAAAATCACACGGAATGCTATCGTAACGCACTAGCGGTAGTCTAACCTTTACTTCTGTCCGCTACCGAGGTAGACGGTCTGTAACATACTGATCACATAATCATATATCACATATATAACAGTAAATTCAAAACTACAAGTTGTACCACTGCAAGTAGTGCATTATAAACTCCATAATTGTATTTGGAGTCCAATAGTGTGAGTATTCGATCTCCCCCTCGTAATTGCTCACTGTGAAGCTACACCACTTGCATCGCGACACAACTATGTCCCTTATAATTTACACACACACACACACACACACACATATATATATATATATATATATATATATATATATATATATATATGGACCCATAGGGTGATTATGAGCCTTCCTCCTTTTATATACTTGGTACAAAGTTTACTCCGTAATTGTACAAAGCTATACCACTTGCATAGCAGTACACCATAACCTTTTAGTTGTGCATAGTTATACCACTTGTATAGCGCTACACTATAACCCCTTTAATTGTGCATAATATACCGCATGCATAGCGATACACTAAAACCCTTTAATTGTGCATAGTTATACCACTTGCATAGCGATTATGCACTATAACCCTTAATTTATATATACATATAGAGACCCATAGGGTGAGTATGAGTCTCCCTCCCTTTATATACTTGGTACGAAGTTCATTTCATTATTGTATATGCATCATAATCACATCATATAAACAAGTATAAGATATACGTCACACAATGAATTCATTATACACATTTATTAAAAAAGAAACAGTAAACTCACATTATCTCTTATATACACCACATTCTCTGTCATTATGCACATGGTCACATTGGTACTCCATAATTATCACAATTATAGTCTCGTGTACAATGTTTATCGCACTAATTATCCCCTTACTATTGATCTATTTAGTCATGGTGTAAGCATATATATTATTAATATTTCACATTCTCTACATTATTCTTTCATATTCCTTTCATTTTGTTTCACTTTTCTCTTTTAGTGAATATAAATATATACCCACAAACATAGTTCATCTTACTCTTTCATATTTGTTTATTCACATACTTATACACATATGCTTATTCTTATATTTAATTATCTGATATGTATCTCTCAATAATACTACTTCTCTTAGTATACACGTGTACTCTTAATATATATAATTACGTATTTATCTTTGTACCCTTTAGCAATTAGTTAATATCAGTTCTCCTGATATCAACAGATAATAAAAATCATGTAATAAACCCCGCTCTAATATTGAATACTTACAATTATAGGTAATTAATATCTCTAAGTACCATGCCAAGATACTCACCTTAGGTGGTCTGCTACGACTCTGAAGTCCTTTAAATCTCACAATTACCAATCACCTGATAGCACCTATAAACAATTGAAATTGTATCAATATCATATTCTTACGTGCAACAGTGGCCAACACGGACTCAAACACTGCCCATGTTCATGTACATGGCCTACTCACACGACTACACAATGCGTGTATAATCTAGTGTTCAATTTAAATCCTACACGGACCGTGTTGACTTGTACACCGCCCGTGTATGCCTACATGGCCTACACACCTCTACACAACCCATGTTTTGCAAGAGGAAGCAACAGTTTGTCAGAAACTTACTGTTTCCGACCAAAACTCAATTAATACATAACCATGACATTTCCAGAACTATTTAATCATCATATAACATCTACTAGCTCCAATAATAATCAAAGTAACACTATCTAATGGTTAAACACCATTTAAATCAATCAAGAACACCTACAAGAAGAGAAGAACACTTATTTATTCTTGATCCTAATTGATATGTGTTAATCTTCCTCTGCTAATCATCAATCAAAGTTCTAATTTCCACATGAGTATATAGAGTTGTTCTTCAATTCTTCTAGACAATGGTTGAAGCAAGAGTGTGTGGGAGGGGAATGAAGCAAAGGAAGAAGAAGGAAACAAGAAAGGGTTGCCGACCTTAGGGTCGCTTGGCTCTTTTAGCCGGTACCCCACTTCTCTATCCAGCTTACAACTCATTCATACACTATCCATAAATCCAACGAGGAAATATTTGGAATCATTATTTTAAATTATTTAATAATTTTTAACTTTTATTTGTTTTTCTCAACTTATACTCAATAATCATTTTAATAACTTTTTAAATTTAGGGTGTTACAACTCTCCCCCGCTTGTTTTGATTTCATCTCCGAAATCACTCTATCGCAGGGTTATATCAATACATCAATAACTCGGGGGATAAAAACCCTGATACCTTCTGACCATATTACTCATTCGGTTAACTACTAATTATGACAACTACAACTTTTTAAAATCAACTCTGCCATGTTGAAATTACATTTATATGATTCACATAGGTATACATTCTCTACTGATACTATGAAAGGGATCATCTGTTTGATCATTCTTACTCTTATACAAAACAATACATTCATTGTGTAACGTCCCAAAAAAAATTTCTTCATAAATTCGTAAAGTCCCAAAACCAATAATAAAATATTAAATTACATCAATCATTAACAGCCGGCCCAACACACGGGACTTACAGCATCAGAATATTTGTTTAAAAGTAACATTCATAACTAGAGTTATAGAAAACAAAATGCGGAAGCAGCTGTCAGGATGAAGCCTTCCCCATGTCAACTCACAACGATCCTGAAAGAAATAAACATCAACATGTTAAGCATAAAGCCTAACAAGCACACAACACTCGTACATTATATCAAAACACACATATACATATAATGTACATCACATCAATTATGCCACACAGACGAAGTGGCCATCTGACAACCGAGCCCAGCTGCTCACGACACCACACATGTATCACATCATATATGCCACACATACGAGTAGCCATCTGCCAAATGAGCCCAGCTGCTCACAACACCACGTAGGTATCACATCATATACACCACACAGGCGAATCATCGTTATAATATCACATAGATCACGTATCACAACATAATATAAGAGTTAGTGCAACTCACCTGATCAGCAGTAACAACAATAATACACAGTAATAGTCGTACTAGCAGGATTTAACAGTTAACAAATCTATCTGTAGGAACCTACGTCACATACATCGAACCAAAACAGAGTTTAAGCCGTTAGGCCACACCACACTTACACTCATAACTCCTAGGTCGAACCACCCTAAGGCCGAACCTAGTCCAAGTCGCGCAACACCCTAAAGTCGGACCGATGTGTCTAAGTCGGACCATATACTCCAAGTCCTTAAGTCGGACCACCACCAAGTCCTTAAGTCAGATCACACACCAGTCCTTAAGTCGGACCACACACAAGTCCTTAAGTCGGACCACCACCAAGTCCATAAGTCGGACCATAAACATAAGTCGGACAATCATCAAGGTCCCCCCCCCCAAGTCGGACCATATCAAGTTGGACCACAAGAACATAGAAACACATGTTGGGTTTTAGCATGGCACGCAACGGAAGCAAGAGAACAAGAAACAAACAAAGTCAAGTGGTTCAAAGAACCAAGATGCCATTAAAACCCACCACATGGACCAAACTCTACATACAAGATAAGCAACATGCAAGAACAAGAGAAAGGAAGTTATATCCTCTGGTGGAGCTGTAGAAGTCGTAGATGATGATGATGAACAAGGAAGCCAAGAAAAACCTCCTTCTATTGAAGTCCACCCCGATTTTAAACAACCTCCAAGTACTAGCTTGCCTCTAGTGGTCTTCAACTCGTGAAACCACCTATGGAACAATCTACCAAGTGACTCTCTTGTGGCTTCTTCCAACCCACACACAAAGAACACTCTAGTTTTCACCTTACAATATGTTTAAGTGTTCTTGTATCAAGTGTATTGCTAGAGCTCCAAGCCAATGCAAGTGTAGCCTATTTATAACCATTCATGTGCCTCATCAGTGCTCCAAGGCCGGCCAAGACATAATGATTATACTCTACATGCATTGGTTGAGAGTGGAGGCAAAAGCAAAAAAGCTGCATGTAGAACTGACAGCAGTTCACGGCGTGAAGTCTTCCTGGACCCACCACTATTGCAACTTTTCCAACTTGAACCCTTTTAGCCCTTCCACTTTGGTAGTTGTCGAGATTGATCCCCGGTGTGTGACCCAATAGGCCTATGCATCATCGGCAGTGATCAATTGGAGTGCGTATGTCAGTGGGCATACTCCAACAGACTCTCACTTGCACATGACATACCGTACCCATAGTACCACATACAAAGAGCGGCCTCTAGCAAGGCATCTTTGTCCCCAAGTCAGCATAGGTTTTGTCATCCTGGACAAATGCCAAATCTCAAACATAAGTATGAAATGGCCCTATTAGATAAGTGATCAAATTATCCCTTTGTTCGCGATATCCGTGTGAACACGAGACATGGTTAAATGTCATCTCTAGATCGTTCACGATTATGTTTCTCGATCAAGATTGATGGTGACCAAAATTCCAGTTGCAATCGATCTAACATCATTGCAACGTTAGCACGGCCATGCATTTTAATGTCAGCGCTCAATCATCGAGGGGCCCATGGATATCTCTCTAAACTAGAGGAACATATCCTTTTGACTACATTGTTCCGCCACATATACCATACTTTACCCAAAAGCTCCCTTTATAACAGCCAGTTACGAACTGCGTTTGAAAGCAATCAAAGCAAAGCAGGCACATGCTTTGACACACATGTATCTCCGGTCTAAGGATGAAATGATATTATCATCCTGAGTTACTTGTGACAAGAAACCATGAAGTAACTTCAGGTGTGGGTCATCCAATCACTTGAAGAATTCAAGCACAAGCGAAGTGTTGCGTCCCTTGTATCCAATCCATTATTGGATACGTGACCAACCCCTTCCCTCAGTCTTAATTCAAACTTCCTCCCCATGAAGAATGACTGACTGTGGACATTTAGAATGATAAAGCATTCTGGGAAGTGGTTAAATATGCTAAGATGGAACACAGTAAGGATTCATGAAAATACCCGCCCTCGGTGCATTATTAAATCTCCATTTAATAATCGATATAGTATGAAATACAATACTACTTAAAGTTCCCCAAAAAGATAAATACAAATCAATCATAAACCAACAACAATATTTAAGCCAAGTTATATGCATTTAGAAATGCCAGCCGACCTAGTATGATAAACATCACTAGTTAATAATAATGGCTTAACTAGTGGGTTTGTAATACAACACCCACATGTACTTTTGTTATTCACTTATATCTCTACTGACCAGACCTATCGCAAAGTGTCCGTCAAAGATATAAATTGCTAAAGTGATCACACCCTCATTGTCTTAAAAGCTCACAATAGGGTAGGTGATACTTATGAACCAACAATTAACACCACAAGGTAGGATCATAAACTTCGATCAAGATCGACAGTTACCCTTATAGAAACTTGCACTAGAGTAATTACTTACTCCAGACCTTTTCTAGTCGTCAAACATCAAGAACATATCTCGGTATTTCTTGAACTCAAAATATTCTATTTTGTATCTCCTAAGTGTCTTTATGAAGCAATAATTCCTCAATTAGGTCCACAGACTACTTAATACCGGGACATTATCTTCAATAGACACATACACTTAGGAATACAACAAAGCTCCCACTAGCCCTGACGTAGGTAAAAGTCTCTTCCATGCTTCTAGAAAATCATCACTAGATTTCTTTAATAAAAGCAAAGATCTAACCTTTTAAATGCTAGCATAAATCCACAATGGATTTATTCATGCTTGTAGACTTAATTTTGATATTATGGATACATAAGACCTTCGGAGAGTGTTGTGAGTACTTCCTCATAATGATGTTCCACGACGGAACGCGGTCTTGTATATCCGTGTGCTATTTCTTATTGCCACAAAAGGCAATAATAGCCACTGGTATCAAATATTCTTCAACATAACCACTAGGAAAAGTTTCCTCAAAACCATCATGAAACCTTTTCATATAGTCGGTATTTGAAGTTGTCTACAACTCCATTCATATTAATCCCACTTGTACCTTCTTGGTTTTCACCTAGGTATGGGATTAAGCCAAGTCAAATACTTGGATATTCGAATGGATTGCATTTCTTGATTAATTACTTCTTTTAACTTAGTGAATCCGGGTTCACGATGTCTTTTAATTAATGGTGACCTCAACATGACTCACCATCAAGTCATTGTTGCTTAGATATGAGAGACCCACATCTCTTTGCCTTCATATGACTCTTATCAGACATAAAAGCAATGATACTTAGTCAGGTATACCAGCATATCAATGTTGGTTCTTAATCAATCAAGATTGATTATTTGCTAGTGTTAATCATTAGGTCTTTCATTTAAATTCCACGTTCTTCCACTGGAATGCTTTAGTTATTTTCTCATTTTAGAGCAACAAAACAACGTTCTCAAAAGATTAAATATCTAAAACTTAGAAGAACTTGTTAAATGTATTAGCACCTTTCAAGTTCATCCATCTCCCACTGAATGTAGATGGGATAACTTTAAACTATGAGATAGACAAGCAAAGAACTCTTTCTAGTCATATCTTATTTAGTGCTAATTTAGACCATTGATTAGTTTTAGATGTGAGGACTTATTCCGTCATGTTAAGTGAGTGTATCAATAAGCGGGATACACCTTTATGACTCATCATAAACCAGATCATATTCAATAATATCCGGTTCCCCACAACATGACACAATTTACCAATGTGTCTTATTAGGAAATGAATTATGTGGAAAAACCACAGTTCATTATATGGTCATTTATTATAGATTCAAGGTATTATAGCATCTAAGCTAGATCTAAATATCTTGATCTATATGCCCTATTGATTTCGTAAGAAATTTTGGTCAATCCTGAACATCAACGAGGTTTCAGACATTTACCCAAACTAGAAAACTTTCCGCAATTGCTACTAGAAGGTAGCGATGAAGAAGTTTCCCTTTAGTTATTCTTTGTGTTGTGCTTGAACGGATTATCCACAAAAGTGTGATCAATATCCAACAAGCTTTTATCCTTCTCACACATGACAATGAAGGGTTTCATAATCATCCTAGCCTAATAAACAAGATTAGCATCTAATGTCTAACCTGAGGTTAAACTATCCCGAGATCCTAACCACACGGATCTAGGTGATACTTTTCTTGTTTATGTGGTTAAGTTGATTATTTCACAAAGATAACTGCTCCAAACTATTTTGGATCCAGAATCATATATTCATGAATATTTTATTACTTGCAACAAAAATCTTGTGTATGCCGTGACATGGATAATTTTTTAATCCAACAATATTTTCATAACAACTTCCTTATTTCAAGAAAAAGATTCATCGTCATCAAAAGTAAAGTTGTGTGTCACGCAGAACAAACAACACATAAACTTTGACATGAATAAATTTTGAACAAACAACATGAAAAAGTTTTACATTAAATCTCACAAACTTTCAAAATTATATCCATCGTCTTCAAAACGAACATACAAAGAAACATCACTTGCCACGCAGTGCAACAAAATACAAGTAACAAATAAACCGGTGATTAAGATGAGATCAAATATCCCAATCTTCTCGTAGAGGACAAACATCCATGTTTCCTCATAATGAGATCCGGTTTCTTCATGCTTTTCTTCCTATCATCATGGACCTACACTTTGTAACAAAAATAAATTTGTAACAAACGTGAGTCAATTAGCTCGGGTCAACAATCCCAACTTTTAGAAGAATAGCAATGAATCATGAATGTACCTTTAGAGGGAAATGTAATTTTCTCTTTCCTTAGAAGTTTTATATCCCTTTGGCACGTAGGACGGGCATGACGGCCCCAATCTCCAAATCTTCCACAGAAGTAGCAAACCACCATTTGAGTCTCTTCTTGAGGCACATTATCTATGTCCTTGGACTCAATGTTAGGGATAGGCTTGGATACTCCAACCTTTCCTTTTGGGGTCGGCTTCTTCTTCCTTCTCTTTTGTTCTATTGAACCCAAGATGGGAATGGATGAGGTGGAATTATGCTTGGCCATGTTTGACTCCGCAGTCTTTAACATGCCATGTAATTCACTTAAGGATTTATCTATCCCTTGCATATGATAGTTCATGACAAACTGATCATATGATGTGGGCAGGGACCGCAATATGATATCCACAGCGAGCTCCCTCTCAATGGGAAATCCTAGCCTCTCCATTTGGTCCACGTACGCCTTCATCTTAAGGACGTGGACACTTACATTCCCGCCTTCCTGCATCCTACAACCGATTAGGCTTTTAACACACTCATAGTGTTCCCGCCTAACTTGCTTTTGGAACATGTCCTTAAGCTTGTTTACCATGTCGTACACACTCATGTGCTCGAATTGCTTTTGCAGCTCTAAGCTCATAGTTGACAACATGAGGCAGGCAACGTCGTGTGTGTCCTCAACACGCTTTTCATATGTGTATCGGACGGCCCAAGTCGCGTTGGTAGCAGGTGGTTCCGGAAGGGGTTCCTCAAGGATGTGCAACTTTGATTCATGGCGAAGGACAATTCTCAATTTCCTAAGCCAATCAATGAAGTTCACCTCCGTGAGTTTCTTCCTTTCTAGGAACATACGAAGTGAAATGTTTGACGTGGTGTTATTATGGTTTGACATCTGTAAATAACAAGAGTATGAGTTTTGGTTAGTTTGATATAATCCTTGTTAAAATAATTACCCCATAAGTTTTAAGAAAAACAATTATCTTAACAAGGGCTAAGAACCATATTTCACATTACACCGTGACGGGTTTTCCGCGGATCACGTGGTAAAGCTATTTAGGCCGGTAACCATTTTACCGATTGTAATCCGTTATTACAACTTTTAGTTCCTTGCGGGGTCCAAATTGACAACCATTGTGTCGTATTGGCATGTTTGATCCCTCCATACCAACTTCAAAATAAAATTTTGAATAATCTCGGCTAGAGCTCGACAACCATTCAAAGTTCTATTTCGAAATTGTAAATCAACCATCAAGATACACGGTGGTACTCTTTCCCAACGATTGGCTCGGCTAGAGCTCGACAACCAATCTTGCGAGTTGCCACCATCACCTTCCACACAGCTCACGTAAGGTTTGACTCGGCTAAAGCTCAACAATCATTCCATACGTGACTAGATTCGGGTGGTGTCATCTTATGGGCGGCGTGAGATTTACATTTAGAAAACGGGATTTGTTTTCCGGTTAAAAAACCATTTAATCTTGATTAACAAATTTGTGACAAAAACCAATTTTTCACTTTGAATATAAACCATTTATATCCTTTTGTTAATCTAATGCGCGCGCGAGTTAGTAAACCAATTTTAAAACTCTTGTGTTTTTATAATTTATAAAAGGTTGTCTAGCATGCAATAATCCTAATATCCATGCATAAACAAATTAAACACATCACACGCATACAATAAATTGGTAACCATGCCCAAAGCCTATGCGTTTTCCCGTGAGCCAAAACGGGAAACTAAGTCAACTAGGGAAAAACTTCCAATGACTTTGGATGTGCTCCCACTAAACCCGCCACCTCCATTGGGCCTCCCGGATTTGTGATCGCCAAGACGTCATAGCCATGACTCCCGATGGTTGCCTCCAAGTAACAAATACATAGAAAAGATAGAAATGGCATGCAAGCCACAAAATTCTATTTTCTAGTACTTTTACAAATATATGAAATTTAAATGGCATGCAAGCCACCAAAAACATATTTACATACCAAATAAATAAACAATTAATTAATTACAAACCATGTGATATTAAATCACCAAATGAAAGAATTAAATAAATCAAGCAACCAAACATCACAACCAAAGGTCTAGGGCAAAATGGTTACCAACACAAGCTATCTAAACATCACAAGAAAGCTAATAAGCATGGTGTGCCACAAAACCCATGCAACTAATTTTTATCTTGGTTAAGATTATTTTATAACTCAAGGCACATAAAAAATAATCCCATGTACATATGCATTAGTAACACCAAACCATTGTTAGTGAAACATATTCATATATACATAATATAAGTACATGCAATTATATATTTCATGCCAAAATTATAATCCACATGTAAATATACAAACCAAGATAAAAGGCAACAAGATCACCACAAGATATCTAACAACTGGAAAAATCCAGAAACAAACAACAATGGCCAAAAACCAAAGAACCAAAACAGCTTGAAATTTTAAAACTGAAAAACTCATTTTCTGCTTGAACCTCATGGCGTGAACATCAAAGAGTTCACGGCGTGAAGTAGTTCTGCCAGATTTCAAAATTTTGATTTTTCGGTTTTTAGGCCACAAAGTGCAAAATTGATGTAGAGGTGGCTCTGATACCACTGTTGGGTTTTAGCATGGCACGCAACGGAAGCAAGAGAACAAGAAACAAACAAAGTCAAGTGGTTCAAAGAACCAAGATGCCATTAAAACCCACCACATGGACCAAACTCTACATACAAGATAAGCAACATGCAAGAACAAGAGAAAGGAAGTTATACCCTCTGGTGGAGCTGTAGAAGTCGTGGATGATGATGATGAACAAGGAAGCCAAGAAAAACCTCCCTCTATTGAAGTCCACCCCGAGTTTAAACAACCTCCAAGTACTAGCTTGCCTCTAGTGGTCTTCAACTCATGAAACCACCTCTGGAACAATCTACCAAGTGACTCTCTTGTGGCTTCTTCCAACCCACACACAAAGAACACTCTAGTTTTCACCTTACAATATGTTTAAGTGTTCTTGTATCAAGTGTATTGCTAGAGCTCCAAGCCAATGCAAGTGTAGCCTATTTATAACCATTCATGTGCCTCATCAGTGCTCCAAGGCCGGCCAAGACATAATGATTATACTCTACATGCATTGGTTGAGAGTGGAGGCAAAAGCAAAAAAACTGCATGCAGAACTGACAGCAGTTCACGGCGTGAAGTCTTCCTGGCCCCACCACTATTGCAACTTTTCCAACTTGAACCCTTTTAGCCCTTCCACTTTGGTAGTTGTCGAGATTGATCCCCGGTGTGTGACCCAATAGGCCTATGCATCATCGGCAGTGATCAATTGGAGTGCGTATGTCAGTGGGCATACTCCAACAACACAGTCGACACTTGATTCTTGAAATTTCTCAAAATACAACCAAATTAAATGATTCCGGTTTCTAAAGATTTCTAACCGTGTATAATTAAACCTTTCTTAATTAATTTAAGTAACATCGATATTTAGTGGGTTAAAACCCCAAATTTTGTTCTCGGTTGGTTCTTACAAAGAAAACAGGGTTTCAGACTTTGAATCGATTACAACTTCCCATTTGTAACCTGATTGATGTTACTAAAAACATCCTAGTTCATTTAAGATCACAAGTCTTACTAAAACATCACCATTTCGGATTGAAAATCAAAAACCAAGCTCACGTGCGTGCTTTATATTTCTTGGTTGACAACAGCTAGAACAGGATGAAGAAAACCCATTTTGACAGCTCCTAATACCTTTCTATGAACTGAAAGTCTTATAGGATTACAATTACAGAGGTTTAACATCCATACCTTGTATTCTTCTTCAAAGTTTGCTTCAAAATTCCAATTCCTTACTTCCTCCTTCTTCCTCTTCACGGTGTCACACACACATGGCACCCTCTATTCTTTCATAGTGTTTGAAATCCAAAAACTCAATGAAACAGTAATGGTTGCTTAGGGGCTGCGCCCTAATATATACATGACTATTTCCTTAGGCCAAGCCCACCTCTTATATATAAAAAAATTCCTTAGGTCCATAATTTAATTGCATAAGAGCCCATCCTATTTATACATATACCGATTACTTAAACAATCCTAACAAATCCAACTCTTGGATTTAATTAAATTGATAACATTAAGAATCATAACCTAACTTAAATCTTAGTAATTATTTACATTTGGAAATGGGTACTACACATGGTACACTAACAATCGCTAAAAACACTAATCATACCCAACTATATTTTGGATTAACCACCTGACCTTCTGCACAACTTCTCTACTTCATAGCATAAATGGGTCAAGGTCTACAAATTTTAAAATTTTGAAACCAATTTCATCATGTCTCTTTGTAATATTACTACACCATATTCTAGTTATCAATAAATACGTAGTTTTACAATTAAACACTAACTCGGCTAACATAGTTAATCTAGGCAAATAAGTCTATTTGATCAACATCTCGAATTTCAACAACACTCCATCCATTATTCACTCTGGTTTTCTCTGTAATATAATAGTCATCACAAACGTTTATTTAATCAAGAATACAATAGTCTCTGAACTATGCCTAATTATACTTATAAGCGTTTAACTCTCTCATCATTTTGCATAAAATAACCTCACTTGTTTCATTAAACTTTACATTTCAAAATTAAACAATAGTTTATAATTTAGATTTACTCCAAATATTCTTTACCCCGTCTATTACTTACTCCATGTTCGTCCACTAATCATCTTAGCGTTACTTAACGTATTTTATTATTAACCCCGACTCTAGTTAATATAACTCATTCATTTACTAATCAAATTATTGTCATCACTTATTAATACTACTGTCTTGATGGTTCATACCAATCGTTTTGACACTGCTAATTATTTTAATTCCTACACTAACACTAAAAGCCACCCTGATCAATTAGGACACTTAGAAGATTCATGTCTATATTGGGCACAATCATAACAAAATTTCCCCAAAGAGTAACAATCTTTGTAGTTGTGTTCTAGGACTAAACAAATATAACAACCCTTGATCTTATACTTACACTAGAAAATTTGATGCAATTTTTATAATTTATTATTTTGAATGTTAAAGATATTTAGTTTTAAAGATACTAAGGGTAATATTTGATTTGAAATTTTAATTTGATTTGATTACGTGATCAAAATCTTTTTTCATGACAATATTTACACGTTAATATATTTTTTGTACCCTATCAACAATACGTTTTTAATATTATTTAAAAATGATAATTATGAATAAGTAATAACAACTCAAATGACTAAAGAGTGAGTAATAAACTCTGAATACAAGAATGTAACTCTTTGACCTAAATGTGTTAAAATTTTATTATATGGTTTTAGGTTTCAATGCAATTTCCACTATTTAAACATAATCACACCTTCTTCCACCTTTCTTAAACCCTAGACCCTCTTCTTCTCAAGGTAACGCCATTTTCAGGTTTCATTCCTCCCTCTCTCCCTCCCTCCCTCCCGTGGATGCCGAAGCTTCTTCGAGCTTCGATCTTCTTATTGATGAAAGTAAGAACAAAAGGGGAACTAGGCTAAACTTGTGTTTGTTTCTCTTTTTAGGTGTAATTGTGCTAAGGGATCAATACAATGTTGGTGCTGTTCGAAACCCCAGCGGGCTTCGCCCTTTTTAAAGTATTGGATGAAGGAAAGCTTTCCAAAGTTGACGTGAGTATTAGATTATGTAAATAACTAAATATAATCATGGAGTATTGAAGTTCTTAAGAATTTGTGCGTACATGCAATGAGCTTATTTGATGTTGTGTGTTCATAGGATATCTGGAAGGATTTCTCATCTGCCGACACTGCCAGACAGGTATTCTTTTGAATATTACAGTAATTGCGTTTGCTTCGTGGTTGGTTGACTATCAAAGAACAATTTGCATGTTCAATTTCGAACTTTCTTGCTTTTGTGATTGTATTGAGCATGATATAATGTCTTAGGGTTAACAGGAATAATTGATTACAAACAGGTGCATTAACCTCTAACGAATATATAAACAGAGAGATTTCTACAGAAACCACCAGTTGTCACTCTGTTTTTTTTTTTTTTTAATTTTATGAAGAAAAAGCTGATTGATTTGTTGTATAAGAAGTGTCAAGTTATAGCTTGGTTTTTTCCTTTCAGAAGTAGCGTTTCAGTGATAAATGGTAGAAAGTTGTACTTTTCTGTGGTGTTCCTGTGTTTGGTAGTGGTGGTTAGCAATTTAAATAGTTGTGCACACTCTAGACTACGGGTGTTGGCAAAAACCGAACTCAAATAAAGTGAACCAAAAAAATTAAATACGGGCAATTCTGTTATTGGGTTTATTGTTCGTGTAATTTGGATAACTCGAAAGTAATTCAGTTCGGGTATAAAAATTGGGTTTCGGGTATATCCGAATAAGATTTTGACTTTTAAAAATATTTTCTTTGGACAATGTCCCTTGAAGTTGTTATAAGAAGATGGACCATAATAGTTAATAAATTAGTCATTATGTATCTCTTGAATTAGGGTCTACTAAGTTAAAGCTTCACAAGTTTTGATATGCTTGCTTTATAATTAGGATCTGTTTATTTAAGTTTTTGTGAACACTAGATTTGGTTTTTGTAAGCAACATATCTTGCTCCACATCATATTTGGTTTTTGTAAACACCATATTTGGTTCCACATCACAGACTAGAAAGTCGGCAAGTGTAGTACAAATACCCACTTAATGAAACATTTTACATTGTCCAAATACCTCATTTGTTTGATTTAATCAAATACCTAATTAATTATTTTTATTAGAAACTCCTCTAGAGACTCATGGTCGTTTTATATGTATAATTATATTTATTAAATACTTATATTCAAAATTATGAGAAGACTCTTGAGAGTTTACAACCACATCGATGTTTTTTTAATTTTTCCGTTAGTCCATTAAACGAACACAATAGAAAAATGCTCCAAACGAAAAAGAAATGCAAAAAAAATCTTGTTCGGTTTATTTGAGTGATTTTATGTTGCGTTTAACTTATGCAAGTGTTGTTATGTTGCATCTTCACGTGGATGTTGTGGTTTAAAAATGAAGTGTCAACTGTCAAGTATAATGGCTTATAAGAATATGACTTGACAGGATTGCATTTGATATTTGAAACCTGCCCCAGTTGAGTGGAGAATGTTATTGATGGATAGTGGATTTATGTATTATGCTAAGAATTATTAGCATGTGTTTTAAATATTATTCTTTTTCTTCTTCCAGTTGTGCTGTATCTTTTCAGTTATTCGTTAATACCTCGTGAAGCTTATACTTCTCTCCATTATCTCATGCAAATTATAGGTGGTAAAGCTAAAAGCTTTCTCCAAATTCGAGAACACATCAGAGGCACTTTCAGCAGCCACTCTGCTAATAGACAGCAAGCCTAGCAAAGGTTTGCGTAAGTTTTTGCGTGCTCATTGTGATGGTGAAACATTGGCAGTTGCAGATTCCAAACTTGGAAATGTGATCAAGGAGAAACTTGTAAGTTGTATCTTTCACTTAAAATGTCATTGTTTGTTCTGCAGTTCATACACTATATGTTACAAATAAAATTCATTATGTATTGTCGTTGCAGCAAATTGATTGTGTTCACAACCATGCTGTTATGGAACTCATGAGAGGAGTTAGAAGTCAATTGACTGAACTCATAACCGGTTTAGGTGCACAGGATTTAGCTCCAATGAGCTTGGGATTATCTCATAGCTTGTCTAGATACAAGCTTAAGTTCAGTCCTGATAAGGTTAGCATCTTCTCATATGCTATTAGTTTATTCTTTTAGTTTGATCTTTATTCCTTTTTCTCGGTTTATCTCAATTACTTTGTGTCAATCAAGTAATCAACATATTATTTAGATATTTGATCAATCACTTTTTGATTAATGTGGTCGTACTAGGTGGATACAATGATTATTCAAGCTATTGGACTTTTAGATGACCTTGATAAAGAGCTTAATACTTATGCAATGAGGGTACGGGAATGGTACGGTTGGCATTTTCCAGAGCTTGCAAAGATTCTACAAGATAACATACTTTATGCCAAGGCTGTCAAGCTCATGGGTTACCGCACAAATGCTGCAAAACTTGATCTCTCTGAGGTATTAGCAGTGTATACATTCTCTTTTCATGCTAGTAAGCAAACTATATTTATTCAAGTATTAGAAAATGGTTCAGATAATCATTTTCAAAACACAAATACAAACCACTCCACAGATAATTATTCTCACGATTCTAGTTTGATGCTTAAAAGTTTTAGCTTCAATCATTGACAGATACTCACGGAAGAGTTAGAGACAGAAGTGAAAGAGGCTGCTGTGGTTTCAATGGGAACAGAAGTCAATGAACTCGATTTGACCAACATCAAAGACTTGTGTGATCAAGTTCTTTCTCTGTCAGAATACCGAGCTCAACTTTATGATTATTTAAAAAGCAGGATGAATACCATTGCACCAAACCTTACAGCCCTTGTTGGAGAACTTGTGGGTGCTCGGCTTATTGCTCATGGGGGTAGTTTGTTGAATCTTGCAAAACAGCCTGGGAGTACTGTTCAGATTCTTGGTGCTGAAAAGGCTCTTTTTAGGGCTTTGAAGACAAAGCATGCAACTCCAAAATATGGGCTTATATATCATGCAAGTTTGATTGGTCAAGCAGCACCAAAACATAAGGGGAAGATATCACGTTCTCTTGCTTCTAAAACCGCTTTAGCAATTCGATGCGATGCTCTTGGAGAAGGCCAAGATAATTCTATGGGCGTGGAGAACCGTCTCAAGGTAATAATGTCCATGAATATAAATTTACAGGAAGTGATTTATACCCATTTACTTATGAATGGATCGATCAATCCATATTATTTTTTTATCTGTAATATGTTAGATAAAAAGGTAAGGTTGAAATGTTGAATGCCGTCCAAAGTGTATTATTAATGGATAATACCTCCTACACCATTCTATACAATAAGTAAGAGTATTACAAAGTTAATATAATTTCTGTATTGGAACACTAATCGGTCGTTATAATAGTTAGAGATCTCGAATTAAAAGCTGCTCCCCGACCTGACCCCTTTTGACCTGTCTACAAAATCACCCATTTTGACCCGCTTCTAGTTTTTATGCATTTCTTACTGTTCCTTTTGCATCTATCAATTTTAGCTTGAAGCGAGACTAAGGAATCTTGAAGGACGAGAACTTAACCGTTCTGCTGGAGTAACTAAAGGCAAGCCTAAGATCGAATTCTACAACAAGGATCAGAAGACAGGAGGTGGAGCAATGATTACTCCTGCAAAGGTAAAAGCTTTTTAAACTTCAATAATGTTGCTGTGAATTTTTGTATCAATAAGAAATTCATGTTCTGCTTTCCGAGTTTAATAAGTATCTTCATGTACAATTTAGTTGAATAATTTCATGGCGGAACATTTCTGCTATAAGTGCAATATCTCAGCTGGACCTCAATTAAATATTGAGATGGGTGGGTCAGGCGCCACTCAGGCTGGACCTCAATTAACTGTTTATGATGATTAGACAGATTTTCTTTATTATTAATAATTGATTGATTGATGGTTTAAATGTGATGAAGCTGTACTATTACAATAATAATCTAAAAGTTAGAATAAAGTGATTTAGGAGGTTGTATCATTGTATGGACAAAAATATACTCTAGACGACTTTTGACCTGTTTTTGACCTGTTAAGTTTTTAGTTAAATATGAGATAAAATATAACCTGTTTGGGTGGACAGACTTACAACGCAGCAGCAGACTCTGTTCTTGGACGGATAGAAGCAGAGGCTGAAGCAGACGATAAGGAGATACCATCAAAGAAAGATGAAAAGAAAAAGAAAAAGGAAATCGTTGACGAACAAGTGCAAGTGCACTTGTCTGATGATGTGGCAGCGGATGAGGATGTCGGAAAGAAAGAAAAGAAAAAGAAAAAGAAAGAGAAAAAACAAGTAGATGATGAAGCTGTTGAAAATCAGAATGAAGAAAACATTGGAGCAGGTGAGAAGAAGAAGAAAAAGAGAAAGCATGCAGAAGCCGATGTAACTGCTGAAAACGAATCACCAAATAGTAAGAAGAAAGAAAAGAAGGAAAAGAAGAAAAAGAAGAAAACTGAAGAATGAGACAATTTTGGGCATCTTGTAAAATTACAAACATTCGTCTGTTTTTTTCATCCCTTTTTTCGGTAGTGTTGATTCGCCACTTGTAAGTTGCAAAGAGCGCCCGAACAATATTAATTTCCCATAGCTCGTTTTTGTAGGAATTGCCTAATGTATTCTTTTTCTTGATTTGAACTAAAGTGAAACTGCATATCTACACCTTGAGGTGTTCAAATGGAACCCGGGACTAGGTTGATTCTCTCTTGCAGATTTTGATGAATGATGAGTGGCGGACTAGTTAAATGCGTCTTGCCGAGTGGCAATATGGACAAGGTTACGGCTGTAGTTAAGCCGCTTTGAGTGAGCATGATGCCTTGTCAGAACTGAGTTTGATTAGAAAACTTGAAGCTTGATCTATTTTAAAGCTCAAGCTCAATCTACTAACATGTCTACATTGGATGAAACCTATGTTGTATGAATATAAGCATGCTAACAAATGATCATTATAAGTTTTATCTTTGGTTTCATTCAATATCCGATTTCATGCATAGTCTATATATTAATCTTGAAATAATCACCAAATTTAAGCTATGACTCATTCATTGTTTATAATAACTTCTGATTCCAATTGGTCTGTCAAACCTCTTAGGCCACTTGTATGGGGTGACTTGAAACATCTTTGGGTTCCTCGGGGAACACCCGTACGTCCCCACCTTCGGGTATGTGGTCGGTTTTCCAAACCCGACCTCATCCGAGCCATTTTTTTGCAGTGTTAAAGAGTAAGTGGAGAAAAAATGGGTTAATTGGGTTAGACTATACTTGGGTTTGGGGTAAGAGAGAGGAAAGGAAAAAGTGATATGACGCTGATATAACATTTGGGTAAAAAAAAGGTAAAGCGTAGACTATACATATTTTCTAATAGCGAAGCATAAGTCATGTGAGAAAACATGACCAAATTAGTACATCAAAAGATAAAGTTGACTATTCTTGTGAGTTAAAGGCAATCATACTGCCTATTAGTATTAGCTTAAGATAGTAAAATACCTATTTAGTCAGCCCAAACTCAGGATACTAAAATATATTTCCAAGTCATTATTGTGAAATCAGGTTGGAGTGAAAGAAAGATGATTCATGTGATATGTCATAAACTCATAACTATGAATTTAGTAATTTCATTAATCACATTAATAGTCTCTAATTTAAGTTTTTATCTTTTTGTTGTGAATTCTTTCGCTTGTTTTTATCATCATTTATAGCCCTCCTATTTTTCCATGAGCTTTTATCTATTAAAGTCAATTTCATACCACCCAAAAACATAAAAATACTTATCATTAAATGAAAGTTATTTATATCATTTCAATGTGTAAAAATACTTAAAAATCCATTGTCATTAAAATCGTACCTTAAAACATTAATGATAATGAAGCTCAATAGTCAAACCCAAAATAATTCTGGCTTCATCTTCATTAAAAACTATATTAACAAGAAGACAATAACTTAAAAAAAACTCAAATGATTCTTCTGGAAAAAAATGTTATTGGGACCGTCCAATGGATTTCTAACCTCATGTGTCACGTCGGGTAATATTCAAATAGCTGGATTTTTAATAATTTAATTTACATAAAATATTATAACTACTACGATTGTTTAAAGGTGACATATATAGATAATATTTACATAAGTGAACATGTTTGTCAAATGATTATAATAATAATAGATTTATTACACTTTAATTTTTATTATATTCTTATTGTATTAATAATGATTATTATCTTTTTATCGGATGATAATTATAACGCTCGATATTGGGTTTTTATAGCTTTAAAGCACCTATAGTCTAAGGTTATCCGGTAAACGTATAATTTTTAAAAATTATTATTAGAGAATGGATTTAAACCTTAGCTTCTTGCATTTTAATTCTTTGTTAGCTTAAGGTCTCTAACATCAATCGTTTAATGGTTTAAATGTCACTCGTATATTACTTGATGATATAATAACATGCAATTTCTATTTATTTGAATTTATGAATTTAAAGTAAGAAATAATAATGCCCATGACATAAATTATATAATAGATATTAGATTAATACTAAGATGATAATTTGTCATCTAAATATGACAAAAACATTATTTATACAATAATAAATTTAAAAATAATGATGATGAATTAATGATGATATGAATTATGTTACGAGGTAAAATATAATTTTTTATAAATTAAAGGTGTAAAACGAAGGTATAATTCTAATGCTGTTACAAGAAAATACTGATCCAGCCCGTTATTAATGCATACATGGTAGCCCACTAAAGAAGCCCACTAAGCTATTAATAAATGGAGTTAGGGTTTCAATCGGACCGCTGGACCCTAAATTAGTGGCAAGAGATACAGATCGGCTTCTTCAACACAACATTTTACAGGTACTGTCTTCTTCAATCTGCTTTCTTTATTATGTGTTTACTAGAAAGCCGTTGTTCTTTGTATTAATTCCTACTGGAAGTAATAGATCCAGCTCCGTCATATACAACGTGTAAGAAATTTAGAAATGATTTGCGATTTGTTTGATTAAGTTATTGTTGTTTCATTCTGCTTCAGAATGAAGGTTGTTGCTGCGTATTTGTTGGCTCTATTGGGAGGTAACACCTGTCCAACTGCTGAGGATTTGAAGAAAATCCTTGGTTCAGGTATGGTTTACATCTTGTTTTTGAACATATACTGGGCTTGTTCTTGAGTATACAGCTTTAAAGCTATCGATTAATAGAGTTAAAGATGTTACATTATGAAACCTGATCTAGTAGTTGTGCTTGTGTACCTTTAATCAAGTTTGTTTCTTATTATGTAACCGTTGGACGTTTGAAATGATTATTACTTTTATATAATATCTTTGTAATTGAAAGTAATAGGGTTTATCCTATATGTTAGTTTTGCATTTGTAAGTATAAATTTTCAAGTTTGAATGGCAATATGCCTTGAGTGCATACAAATGTTTTGCCTTTTGTTCAAGCTGTCACTTAAGTATTGTGCTGCCTTTTGTTCATTCGAGATGTAGGTGTCGATACTGGTTGAGTTATGTATCGCAGAATTTGTAGTAATGGTTGAGCTATGTATTGTAACTTGCAGTTGGAGCTGATGCAGATGAAGATAGAATTGAATTGCTCTTGAACGAAGTCAAGGGTAAAGATATCACAGAACTTATTGCTGCCGGAAGGGAAAAATTGGCTTCAGTTCCTTCTGGTGGCGGTGGTGTTGCTGTTGCTGCTGCAGCTGGTGGTGGTGCTGCACCTGCGGCTGCCGCTGCAGCTGAGCCTAAGAAAGAAGAGAAGGTTGAAGAGAAAGAGGAATCTGATGATGTAAGCTTGTTTATGTTTTATGCCTGAACTTTACTTACTTTTAGTGGTTTTCTTGTATCAAACTGCTTACTTTGTTCCCCTTTTCTTTTCAGGACATGGGATTCAGTCTATTTGACTAAGGGATTATAGATTTCACCACTTTGTGAGAAGCATACTTCCATTTTGTTATTGGTTGTTAATGTATTATTTTTGTCATAGTCAGGAATTTACAGACAATGCAGCAGTTCTGGAGTTCTAACTCTTATTATTTAAAAATATGAAATTATTAGCCCGGTTGTTTTGCTTTGACATATTTGCTGCTTGTTTAACGTTTTCTCGAGTTTGTTTTTTTTGTTACTCTTTTGAATGATCTCCATGCTTATCTTCAATGGCAATATGAGTGTTAAAATTCCCGCAATATAGTCGAGATACTCAACTGTATATGTTTTATAACACAGGGTCAGCATAGATGATGTGAAATTCTATGTTTGGTTAAAAATTAGGAGGATTTAGGATTACAATTCCATAAATGTAAGATTTCTAAATCCTTTGAGTGATGTAAGGATTATGGAACTAGGATTTGTAAACACTGCTCACTGTTAGTAATCTTGACTTCACAATCATTGCTCACCATGAACTTTGCAATTGCTGTTCCCCGTCGACTTCATCATCACTGCTCACGGCTCACCATTGATCTTGACTTCACGATTGACAATCACTATCTTGTCTGGATCACTACTCACAATGTCGTAATCTTCTTGAATGTCGACCTAATTGCTCCTCACAATCAACAATCTATATCTTGCCCTAATCACTCCTCACCGTCAACCTAATCGCTGCTTACCTTCTTGACCTACACTATCTTGCCCTAATTGCTCCTCACCATGCCCTAATCTTGACCGACAATCATTATCGACCATGGTTTATCGACAGACATATGTGTTCAATTGCTGTGCAAGTCTTCTGTAAGACAAATGGTGTAAATTTAGGGTGTGTGTGAGTTTGTTGTACAAATAAAAATTGTTCATATATGTTTAATTAACACAAGACATGACCCAAAATCAAACATTAGTATTAAAAAAAACCATATATTTGATAGTGGATGTTTCCTATGATATTAAGAAGCTATATTCTTGAAGAAACAATATATATGTTTAGCACAAAGTTTTGGTGCTTCAACGGGAAAAAAAAACAGAGAGATCATCTTCTCTCGTAATAATATAACTTTATAGCAATCAAAACAATGTTTATTCTAATAATAAAAGGTTAACATCAATACCATTTATTAAACGATTCTAGTAATTCATTTAGATGCTGAACTATCTATTTTGATAAAAATTAAAATCTAATTTTAATTTTTTTTATCAAAATTTATAGTTTAAAAAGCTTGTACTACACAATATTATTAAATTTTTGACAAATATTTATAATTTAATACTTAGATAAGGTAAAAACGTGATCAACACGTCATTATTTATATTCTAAAAAACTCAAAACTTAAATTTATTAATGAATTCAAATTTTTTCTCTTAATATCTTCTTCTAATAATCTTTAATCTTTTAATATTAATAAGAGATGAACATTCATCAATTCAGTTAGACAAATCTTAACTCTGTATTTAATCAAAATCAACATCATTCTTTTTGGCCGTTTATTTTGTCAAAATTAAAACTTGATTTCGACTCTAAATCAAGAGACTATTTAAATTAAATTCTAATGTGAGATAAATAAAATATTTTATTTAAATTTGAAAAATTGTGTAAGCATATTACATAACATTTATTTGTTTTATCATCTATAATTAAATTAAAGATTATACGGTAAAAAATAATAGGTAGATATGATCACACTGTTGAAGAAAAAAAGTTACAAGTTATATTATCTAAAACGCCTTCATATTTTATCTATGTAGTTTTTATCTTAATCTATAAAGAGTCTTTAATCTCTTCTCTTAATATCAATAAAAAACTAACATCCATTAATTATTATTTTGCATCAAATATTTATTATCACCTATATAGACATGTAGTATATGAGACGATTAGCTAGTTCTTTAAATACAAGTTCAAACAACAGCAATATTTATATTAGTTTAACAAAGTTGTGTTCTAAAATTTTAATATTCAATCATAGGTGATTCAGTATACAATCACATGTGATTTGTAAAAACATCACATTAATTGTAATATTCATCCGTCCACATCGGTTGGAGAGTGGAAATAAACATGCCTTATAAGGGTATAAATATCTCTCCTGACATGAGGTTTTTTGGGTGAAACAAGTGTTCCTTCCAAAGACAAAACCGTAAGCCAATAAAATAAAAAGCACAATATCATACTACGGGTTTTGAGGCTTTAAGCTGTTACAAATGGATCGTGGAAAGTCCAATTTAATATTGATAATTAAGAATATACAAAAATGAAATACAAAGAAAGGAGAACTGCTTTTCATGAAAAAAAAAGAGAAAGAAGAACTAACCCCAATTTCCTTTTTTACCGCTACATCAAAAATTGAAGCTTGTAATAATAATAAAAATTGAAAATTGTATTCATTTTTTTTAAGATTTATTTTGTGGTGAATATTTAATCACACTAAAAAGGAAAAGAAAAATCTAACAAAAGAATCCTTTAGAAAACTTTTCTGAAGCCCATTCATTTTCTTTGATTCTTTCTCCCAAACTTTGCATCTAGCAATGAGGTCACTGTATACCAGTAGCCTCCCAATAACCCCCAACTTATTACCATTTTGCCTCACAAAATCCCCCTTTCTTGTAACCCTTCCTCTAAATCCATACCCACTATTTCAAAGTTCACATATTTTTCAACAAAGATCACAAATCAAACAAAACCCCATAACTATAATCACATCATCATCAATGGCTTCCTCAGCTCAGACAGAGAAAATTACAGAAAAACCCTTTGCTGTTCTCTTTGTGTGCTTGGGAAACATTTGCAGGAGCCCAGCTGCTGAGGGTGTCTTCACTGATTTGGTTAAAAAAAGGAATCTTTCTTCCAAATTTCTCATTGATTCTGCGGGTACCATCAATTATCATGAGGTTTGTGTCCGACTACATTATGGGTTTCCTCTGTTTGTTCTTGATTTTGGAATTAATCTACTTTTCTTGGGGTTTAATTTTGTGTATTGTGTTATTTCCTCTTAACTTGATCGCTTTATCTTCATGATTTATCTTTATTTGTTATGTGTGATTTGATGTCCATTGTACGCATTTCATTCTGAATTATGTTAAGATTACTCTTTTAAGGGTTCTTTCTATAATTCCTGGTGCGTTTATATAGGTTAAATTTATTTGCTAAAAATGTTTTTACTTTTAGTAAAACGTAGGAGTACCCATTTGTGATTTAATTTTCAACTTTATGGATTGCATTTTGAATACTGATTTTTGGAAATTATGTTTATCTTGATTTCTTGAAGGGAGGTCCAGCGGACTCTCGAATGAGAGCTGCCTCCAAAAGAAGGGGCGTTGAGATCACATCAATATCAAGGCCGATAAGGCCATCGGATTTTAAAGAGTTTGATCTCATTCTTGCCATGGACAAGCAAAACAAAGGTGAGATTTATTTAAAATTACTGGCATTAGAGATGTTAGTTTAAGTTGCAATATTATGGTTATGTTGTTCTATTTGGGAGGGTAGGAAGCAGTTGTAAGAAAATTGATCATTGGGATTAATGTAAAGTTGCCCCTGATTATCCTTAGACTTATCTTATTCCAATTCTTTAAGTTGCAATAATCACTTTGAAAGGGCATGTCCACATAGCCTCCAAGGTATTTTATCTATATTTTATAGTCACAAAGAGGTAAGGAACGTAGCTTACTAGTACTGCTTATTGCGTTTTGATAATACAAAATTTGTTTTAAGGGGGGCACAGTGGTAGTGATTGTAAACCATTAGCCCCTTATAAGTCCTTGCTAACCATAGTTCCATTCTTTAAAGGTCATTTAGATGAGTATGTTGCTTTGGGCTAATATCCTTGGACTCTTTGGGGATTTCGCCCGTTTGATCCACCATAGGGATGGGAGTAAGCACCAATAAAAAAGGGACTGTACCTGCTAAAGCGTTTTAGAGAATCAATGTTTAATTGATGAAAGTATTTAGAGCCCTTTAGCATCTATCTAGTTTAATACCTACAGTGTGTACGGTAATTTACACCTGCTCCAAGAATCTGTCATGCTCATGTGGCATGGGCTGACTATGGGTATGTACTGGAAAAAAGATTTATTGTTTAGTAGATATAAAACTTATAAAATTATCCCTAAAAAGATCTGTAATGGTAGTAAATATATCATGCCTTATGGATGACTTTGAAAGGTTTGCCCACCCTTTGGGGGCCTCCACTGACAGGTCCCACCGCCAACATAAAGGGGGTAAATTGCATAACCAAGAGTTAATTGGCATGTGCTAGGGTTTGCTCCGTAGACCTCAACTGTAGATTCCATGTCCCCAACCACTTATGATTAGGGTGAGATTTCTTTGCGTGTGGTTTATCTTTTAAGCCCTTCTTGTTGGAATTATAGCTAAATCATCATATGTTTAGAGGCCCTAAAAATATTTACTAGATTTTAAATTCAAATACATCTGCCTTTTGACTTGTTGCAGTACACACACATGTCATTTCGTAATTTCGAGTTTAAATTTTCTATGAATTGCAGAGGATATACTTGCAGCTTTGGAGAGATGGAGTTTTAAGGAGACCTTGCCAGCTGATGCATCCAAGAAGGTTTGTAGGAAAATTGAAATAATGTTCATTTGATGCATTTGCAATTCTTCTGGTTTGATTGGCTTGTGAATGTGTGTATGCAGGTTAAATTAATGTGCTCTTACTGCAAAAAACATGATGACACCGAAGTGCCTGATCCTTACTATGGTGGAGCACAAGGATTTGAGAAGGTAACCATTCTTGAAGTTAAGTTGCTTTATGGAAGACTGCTAGTTTTCGTTCTCTTAGCCCCTTAGGCCCTTTCATTTCTAGTCTTTCGTATCGTGGGTCCCAATTCTGTGGTTTCTAACTTCGTTAGTTTCTTGAGAACTTAAAGCACCCAAAATAGACAAGAAAAAGTACGTCTTTTGCCTGCAATTAAGATTTTATTGGACCTGTATTCTTGAATAAGATTTTATTTTGGTTGCTTTAGCAAGTAAATTAATTTATCGGACCCGTGTGCATCTATGTTATGATCACCTTTCGTCCACTAGGCCTCCTTCTGCAACCAAAGCTTGTATGTTCGAGTTCTAGGGGATAAAGGTCGAGACATAGATGATTGATTCTTGTGTGGTAACATCATAATAGAGTAAACTTGAACACCAATGAAGAAATCAAGTTATGTTCATAAAACAGAGAATTGGGGTACACTTATTGTTCCAGGAATACAACATATTTATAAGCATTGGTGGCGGCGGTTTAGGTTGGTTGACGGCAGCGGTTATGGTGGTGGTAGTTACTGCCGCCAGTTTTTCTCTCCAAAACCAAATGTCACACTAACTTATGATATCTATTAATTATTACACAATAATACTAAATATTGTCTTATAATATACAAAAATGATAAAAGATAATTAATTTCCAACATACCCAACTACTTACACACCTTTTTTTTTTGCATTTACATACCTAAGTCCAAAAAGTCTCTTGGGAAGCAATCTCTCTACCTATAGGTAGACGTATGATTGTCTACATCATATCTCCCCCATGCCCTACTGAGGTAGGATTGGGTATTGTTGTTGTGATATCTAAGTCCAAAAAGTGTTTGTAACATGTAGAGTAGCCAATTAAATAACTTTAATAGCATGATGGAAGCTTCTACTTCACTCTTAATACTTTTTTTTTGCCTGCAAACATTAAATTGATACTTCCCTTCGTCCCGATATGAATTGCAATATTTTTTACCAGCTATATAATTTATGAGAGTTGTTTGATACTTTGATTATTGGTTAAGTGTCTTAAGGTCATCGGTTTTTTGCACAGTGCCATTCGGCAAATAAGTAACTTTAGCTTGGAAGATCGCCCAATAGGAAAAATGGCAATTTCCAGTTTACTATTGAATGTCCTAAATTATGTGTTTGCCCATTTTTTTCAATTTGCAAGACAGTTTTGATTCACTCTAAGGGTATGATATATTTCAAGTCTTAATCCTGTAATTTCTTACATGGACTGGTTCTAGACTGTTTTCCTTCATTCTACGAATCTTATTCTCGTATTATCTTCACATCATGTATGTGAATGAGATTAAGATCCATAACGCTCTTCAACCTTCAAAAACGATATAAATGTGACCCACAAAAAGGGTACGCCATTGCCACCACGAGCAGCTACAAAATATGAACCAGTGGAATATTGAAGTTATTTTTGTTATTTTTAGGTCTCATCTTTATCTATCACGAAAATGGGACACACAAATTTGCATTGTTTGTTAAGTGTAAACTTCTGACCATTGTTTTTGTTGTGGCAGGTGTTGGATTTGCTTGAGGATGCGTGTGAATCACTTTTGGAAACCATTTTAACCGAAAACAGCCACATCTCAGATTCGTAGATACATTTTTTTTCTATCTTCATTCAATGGGCGGTCCAGTCTCTCCTTCATTGCCTTTTGAGGTTTGTATAATAGTACCTGCTTGTGGAATATAATTGTTAACGGAAAACTCGAGTTATTATTAAAAAGCAATTACTACGTTCTAAGCTTCATTGCACCCATGATCAATGAATAGACAATCTGGTTTTCAAAGTGCACTACGAAGATCGTGAGTTAGCCTCGTGAATACATTAACAAGACTAATCGTATCGTTTTTATGCATATGATATGCACGGGCTCGCACACATGAATGCATTCATTAGCATTAGCTCGGCCGTGTATTCAATGCATATGACTACACAATAGCCTTTAGGGCTGTGAAAAAACAATAAAAAAAATGTGATTTTAATTTTTATAAATGGTAACCTTGCTTCATATATAGAAAGTTGAAATACAATTAAAAGGCAAGTATGAAATTTATGAAAATTTGATTACAAAAACACGAGTTGTGATTACTATTTTTAAAAACTAAAGTTAAATTATATGACATGTCTTTTGAGAAGTAGTTTCCATACCTATCGGATAGGTGTATAACCGTTTACATCTTAAATTTTTAATGTCTAGTTCGGACGAGATTGAGTAATGTTATGATTATTTTGTTTAAGAGATGATACAGGCAAACTATTCACTCTTTTTCTAGGTCATTTATATTACCAAATACGGTTAGAAAAAGAATTGTAAAATAACCAAAAGAATTGTTTTTGAGAGGTTTTCTTACTTATTCTCCTACTTACATGATCAAAATTAGAGTCAAAGAAAGAAAGTGGATTTCATATATCATCTAATCAGTAGGAGGATAAATTAGAAAGATTTAATAGATTGATTTTATATTTGATCGTTGCTTATTGATAACCCGACGCAATGGAACTTGTTATTCTTTTCTTTCTGAAATTTGAAAGGTGCACTTTAAAACTATTGAAAACGACCTCGAAAATGGTCAAGTCAACTAGTCAAGTACATTAAAGTATAGCTCAACTTTTCTAAAAGATCATGTAAAACAGGAAGTCTTTTGGATTGAAAGTCATTATGTTTGCATTCCTAGTAGGAATGTAAACGAGCCGAGCCGAGATAGACACTTATCGAGCCGGGCTCGTTTAGAACTTTTTAAGCTTGAGCTCGAGCTCGGCTCGTTTAGAGCTTATGATGTTGAGCTCGAGCTCGGCTCGTTTAATATTTATGAAGCTCGGACTCGGCTCGTTTAATATTTATGAAGCTCGGACTCGGCTCGTTTAGGCTCGGGTATTATTTTGATATTTTTATTAAAATGATATATATAACTATTAAAAACTAAAAAATATAAAATATACATTATATTATATATGGAGCTCGTTTAAGCTCGCGAGCCCCCTGTTTGGAGCTTGAGCTCGGCTCGTTTATTAAATGAGCTTTAACCTAGGCTCGAGCTCGTTAAGGCTCGGCTCGTTTCGAGCTTTTAACAATTTGAGCTCGAATAGCTCGCGAGTAGCTCGGCTCATTTACATCCCTAATTCCTAGCCTTAATAAAAAGAAAAAAAAGGGAATGCATACATCTAGCTCTTCATTGCCTTTAAGTGGTATAAAATATTTTTAAGTCGCTAATTAGATGAACAAAAACTGAATGATGACACTAAGAAAACAAACACTATCCTAACATGTAGTATTGACTATAATAACTAACAATCACGTTAACATTACTAATCTATAATCACGTCCTAATATCTCACAATAACAACTAACATCACTAGTTGTCACATCAACATTGTTTAATTTAAAATTATTAATAAACTCATTATATAGTTTTTGAAATAATAAACTTCACCCTTCATGCCCGTCATCCGCATGCAAGCCTAGATCCCGTTCACTTAGTTAGCACACATACTCTAATGGTACATGGGCTTGACAAACAATTTGATTGGGAATGTCAGGCTCGATATCTAGTTACTCTGTCTCCTCAAGACATGGCCTACACTTGAATTTCACTAATTCAATCATCTCTTTGACCGTTTAACAATTAGACGAGACATGAATCTGCAAAAAAAACTAAAATTTACAACCAAGAAACACAACATAAACCAGTTTTGTGTTGTTTGCTTCTTTGTGATTCCAATTTAGTTGAAAAAACCCTAATTCTCTGATATGTAACTTAAAACAAAATGCAAATATCACCGAGTTTTTAAACGTCATCCATGTTATGATCATTATCGTTGTCTCCTTCGTAGTATTCATCATCTCGTTGAATTTGCTTGTCTTGTGTGTGTTCTGTTGAAAACAAAAGCAACTATTAACAAAAATGGACATTTATCCGGCAACCATGATATTCAACCGATTAATGGGTCATGCCTCATGGGTCGATTTCGTTTTTTTTCTAATGGGTCAAATTAGTTAATTTTGTAAAGTTGGACAAAAAGTGTATACGGGTCGGTCCAACCTAACATTAAATTACTCCATTTGACATCTAATAAACAGCACCAGTTTTGCTTCTTTATTGATTTTTTTTCCTGTTTGAGGGGTGGGTAGAGAAGGAAATACAGTCTCTAAAGCCTCCATTCTATTTGTGAAGTCATTATTTAACTTGTTCTTTTCTCTTTATTGGTATAAAGCCACCGGTTTATAGTTCATCAGCAGAGTGTGTGTGTGGGATTTTTTTTGAGAAAGGGGGGGGGGGGGGGGGGGGAGAGGGGGACTTACGATCTATTCTCTCATCAGGGTTCTTCTCATCTTCATCAAAATCAGGAAGATAGAAATCAGGTGGAACCTGCAATATTTGCAAATTAAGGACAAGATCTTATTAATCTGTAATGTGAATCCAAAAAAAGGCTGGGCTTTATGGTTAGCAAATTGTTAAAGAAAATGTTGGCCTGATATAAGATCTAATAAAAGAGTTTGACCGTTAACCAAGTATTAACAGTATCCGATAAAAAAGGTCAATACAGAAATCTAGAGGACCAAAATAAATGGTATTGGCATTTTGCAATTGACAACTTACATGTTACAATGACTATGAAATGAGTAGTAAATTTAAATGGAACCCAAAAAGTATACAGCTAAAGCTAAATAAGACAAAAACAGGTTATCTTGGTACTAAAGGTTATTGTCTCATTTTTTTTCCAAAAGGGATTTCCCGCTTTAACAGCTTCCCGGGGAACTTGAGCTACGCTAATGTACGCTGCCGCCTAACCATTTTTTTGGCTGTTTCCTATACTCCCCCTGGGTCTCTTCTAAGACTTTCCATGTATCCTACCACTAGGCCATCTTGAGATGGTTACTAGCGGTCATCTCTATAATATAACTAAATTGATTTTCTTATAGTTTTAATTTGTCTATATGGTCATCTATACGGATCAAATCGACAACAAACAGATAGATATGAATACAGGAAAGCATTTGATGCGAAACTACAATATGTTATCTTGCTACTTGAATTTGCTATTATACTCCTTACCTCTTGCATCTGTACGCTGGGGGCATGTTGAATGGAACGAAGATTTTCCAGAACTTGCATCTTTATAGACCCTAGGTACGTCTTGCTATTAGTATTTTCCTGTCCATCCATCAACAAAAAAAATTAAGATTGAAAGTCTCAAAATATGAGATTGATGCCAACAAAGGGGAAAAAAACCTACCATTTGAAGCACACCACATTCCAGGAAATACGCAAGTAGAACAAAACTGACAATTGCTAAAAAGTCTAGAGGTGGCAAAAATGGCGAATTGGGTTAATTGCAAGCCTTTTTGACCAATTTTTTTGATAAATAATTAATGTGTAATCTTTATGAAAATCACAAGTATATTATCTAAAATATTATTCTAAGATGTCGTTTGTATTTTAGGAGATTTTGGGTTTGAATTTGAGTATCACGTCACACCATTAAGAGGTTGTTTTGACGTCTAAATATTAATTCATATTTGACTGTTTGTTTTGATTTGATTGATTGTAATTATCTGTTATTTACGTTATTTTATATTCAATGGTCACATTTTTAATAAAATTTAAACTTGTCTAATTATAAAATAATATATTTTAATTACAAATATCAAACAGTAATAACATAGTGAATTAAAACCAAAATATTTAAAAGGGTGGCAGCAACTATGAGGACGGTGAAGGGTGGCATACACAATACTGGAGAAGAAGCCCACTTATGTTGAGGAGGGAAGGAGCAGATGTTAAAAACGGTGTGAAGGGGAGAAGGAAGGAGTCTGATTGTTATTGGAGAATGAAGCGTGAATTCTATTAAGACATTATAAGATGTAATTTTATCTCTAATTCATTAAGGGGTTTTTCAGATCTCAATGAAAAGAAAAAACAAACACCCTTCACACTTAAAACTTCTTATTGAATCAGAGTAAGATGTATAAATACCTTTATCAAAAAAACAAATGACCCTTAACTTATTAATACAATTTTGATTTAGGCAACTTTCAACCCGTTTCCTTTTTAGCTAAATTCTTTATTCAGCAAATTGACCCATTCGAGATCAAGCATATACCCAAATCAACTCATTCACAAGTAAATGGGTTGAAATTGCCACCTCTAACTGTTAAGACCAAGATACCAAATAAAGTAAGAAAAAAAAGAAGAAATGACATACAATCTGTCCACTTGGAATCCTTAATGAACACTCGGGAGCAAAATACTTGATATAATCATTATCTGGGATCTCTGCAGCAGTGGGAAGAGGTTCAGTCACATAAAAGGCAATTTTCCAGAGAGACAATGCAGGTCAAGCCCATGTTAAATCTTAAACATTGGTAACTCGTTTATAAAGCAACAGGCCACATTAAAGTAAAATCAAACATAGAGCCAAAACTATGATGTGAAGGCGTTGTTCATACATGACACATTTATATACAAGTTTCAGAAATACAAGGAACGCATAGAAGTTTAGACATAGAAGGAAAAAACACTGTGTTGACAGAACTGCATTGCTGGAATAAGAATGCATATAGCCAATACACAGACTTTGTAATAACAATATGCATTATTGAACTATTTATCAACAAGGAACAAAGTGAAACAAACATAAGAGAGTATAAGAGGAAAAAAAGAGATAACAATTAACAACGAAGGTAAAACAAACATATACAAATGAGACAAGAGAACAAAACATAATTTCTACAAAATTCTACCAATACATTATGCAAAACTGCAAATAAGCACTTAATCACCAGAATTGTACAAGTTAGTTAATTTACCCCTTTCATATTCTTCTCAAATCTTCACCTCAAACAACTTGCACCAAACAATAATCCTAACAAGTTCTTACATTATGGAAATAGAAACCACCAATGAGAAATGAGAGAAAACAGACAACATTTGTCTAGAGTCAAAAGCAACACAAACAGTATGATTGCTCTTAACCGAAAGGATAAGATTCTGCATATTATGCAACATACAGTGTCTAAGTTCTCCACATTTATGAGATAATACTAAGTTGATGCAACTCAAGGTGTAAATGTTTTTTATGTCTTAATCAAACAAGTAATTTGCAAAAAAGTAATTTTGCAATATGGTGCTACTCTGAGTAAATATACAATTAGAGACCCAGTAACCCACATTGTACATGTAGTTGAACCAACATTAGGAAGCTCAATTAGAGACCCAGTAACCCAGTAAATATACAATTAAGATTAGTAGGATATACCATTAGGAAGCTCTGTGTCTAAAAGAACTCCTGTTTCAACAGTCCAACACCGCGCAACATTCTCTTTGGTATATCCTCCACCTCCTGTTACCTGCAACAAAACCCTCCCCTTCATATTATTATCTAATTGACAACAGTTAAGTACACAAAGCAAATTTCAAAACCAAACCAAAAAATGAAAACATAATTATGACCTACCAGCAGGGGCAAACCAAATTTTTTTACAAACCTAACACATTCAGCATGTCCTGTAAGAATTTCAAAGTAGTAAAAGAAAATATAAGTCTTTCTAACATTTGTTAACTCATTTTTCATTCGTGCATGCTAAAGATTTCTAAAAGTAACAAAAATACAATGCAAATGCTCTGAAAACGGTAACCAAGTAAGTGGGTTTTGATTACAATAAGACTAGCACCATCTATAGAGAGGTTGAAGCAGCCCAAGCGGTCCCCAGCAAGTGAATCTGCCCCACACTGCAGAACTATGACACCTGGTTGATATGTTTCAACAACCTTTGCAATGATCTACAGAAATTTAAACAATTAAAATCCATCAATAAATTGAAAAGGATGGACATTTTTTATTCTCATACTTCTACTTGAAACTTACCGTTTTAAACAAACGAGTGAAGCTGGTGTCATCTATGCCATCCTTCAAAGGCACATTAATTGCATAGAATTTTCCTTCTCGTTCCCCAATTTCCTACATCACCCATGAGAATTTAGATACATGACTATCATTCTAATTCAGGCTTTATAAGGAGCCCACGAATTATTATATTTGCAGTTAAGTAGTACACGCATTCTAGATATGCCAGTTAACGGTAATAACCACAAACTGATTATGGTTAAGAACTTAAGATAATGATTATGCTAAGCCAAAATATTTAATGGTCTACAATAGGATTTCAAATGCGAGTAGTTGAATGAATTCATCACTATCATGCTTTATGCAACCTCTCTTATGTCAACAATACACAGCAGTCATTACAGAAACATTTCCACCGGAATCAGATAAACACTGAATCAGTACATCGTACAGCTGGTTTAACTGCTTAAGATACATTATCTTGTAACTAAGTTTTATATTATAAAATAAAACTCTAGCTTCTACTCATTTGGTCCTTTTTCATATCATTGTATTGGTACCATTTATATGTGTTAAAGGGCAGGAATGGTTCTTAAATAGTAATGTTTATTGTTTATACCTAGGAGGATTGAGAAGAGAAATCATTTGATTCAGTTTCCTAGTTTAGATTTATTTGGTAGTAGGGCCTATAAATTGATGCGATTACCTCATAATGATTATTTAAAGAGAGGTGATTCTTTAACTTATAAAATTGATTCATACACGTAAGATACTACACCCATGAAGCCATGTTACAAGTTAATAAAGCGTTTATTTTTCTTGGATGAATCAATTTCACAAGTGGAAGAATCATCTCCGTTATTTAAATACACATCCAATCTTCTACAATATAGGGTACACATGAAATTAAGATGTCACCAGGTCCCATTCAGTCCTTTACTTCGAGTGAGGTGTGCTAAAGACGGGATCCATGAAGTGATGGAGATCAAGAAGAATGTGTGTGTGTGTGTGTAGATGGACCTCTAATGATCTCAGTAAAATGTATAATAGCTTGGTATTCACTTTTGCATGTAATTTTCATTCCAGACCTTTATTCAGTGGACACCAGAAAGAAGGGAAGAAAGCAAGCACTGTTGGCCTAGAATTGTTTAAGTTCATGACAGTTGATACTCAGGGCCTAACATGAAGTTTCTAATGTGGTAAGCTTTCAGGTTATTCTCAGATTTATCATGAAGTACAGCATAAATAAGCAGCATATTCTGGACACATGTGGACATATCAAAGATTAAATACTAATAAATATGAGAGTGTCGAATACCTTGACATCACCTGATCCGGGAAAGAACAGATTTCCATACTTGTGAAAACTGACAGTCATCACCCTGACAAGTTTGAGCATCACAAGGTCAAAACTTGTGGGAGAGACACAGAACAGGTGCAAAATGAAGTATAATCGTTTATTGCATAATGACTAGTCATCCAAATTTCCAATATGTTCGTGATACAATCCTATTAGATTAGTTTTCTAGAAGACTAGAACCTTTGTTTGAAACATGAAAGGGAAAGTATTGACTTTGAGGTAACCAGGTCATGTTACTCAATCACTGAACCTACTTATCTCATCTTTTAGCTCAGATTTTGCAATGATGAATGAATCTTCCGTACATATCTATTCTATACCCAGAGTGAAATAATAGAATAATACGAGAATGTTGTTACCTGTCAGTGAAGTAAAAGGCTTCTTCTACACCATCACCGTGATGAACATCTATATCAATATACAGAACCCGTGCATGATACTTGAGAAGCTCCAAAATTCCCAGAACCAAGTCATTGATATAACAAAATCCAGATGCCTCACACTTTTTAGCATGGTGTAATCCACCAGCCCAATTTATGGCGATGTCACAAAGCTGATTATTTAATCTGCGTGCAGCATCTGCTAGCAATCATGAATATAATGTATGTAGCATCTGAATTTCCACTTACAAAATATTCTTTAAAATGAAGCTTACCAATTGTTCCACCAGCGTATATTTGGCAAAATTCAAACATGTCATCAAAGACGGGGCAATCTTCTCCAAGTTTAACTAAATACCAAATATGTGTCAGATAAAACTTTATAGCAGAAAATGGGCAAACACCCTTTAAATCAGAAAATTGTAAGTTTCTGATTACTAAAACACACACAAAAAAAAAAAAAATTTACACTTTGCCATTTCCTCAGGAAACAAGTGTTGGGTGTCCGGGTTTATTCGCTGCAAGAACTCCACATAATCGGCTGAGTGAAACTGAGCAAGCTCAACTGGATATGCCTTATGGGGCCTCTGAATTAAATACCAGACCACACGTCATATATTATCAAATATCAACAAAATATATCAACCTCAGAACCAAAAGCCATAGAGGGAAGAGACCCAAAAAACAAAGAAAAGAACACTAACATAGATTTCCATCTTCTTGTGAAGGTCATACGAAAGCACCAAATGATGAGTCATACATAACCGATGCGGCTTCATTGGATGGTTCGGCCCAAAGTAAACATTACCAACATCTCCTGCAAAATTCCATTACCACAACTTTTACAATCATTTTTCAGTCCGTAACCAAATTTTAGTTAAACAAACACATCTGTTACATAATGAATAAACTATTCATTCATTATCCCTGTTAAAAACTACGTCTATCTCAACAGTGCATATTACTCTAGGGTTTGAGATTATTAGGCTAAACAAGGGCAAAAATAAGTTCAAAAACAAGATCTAACCGAACTGAATCATGAAATTGCAAGAATATGTCGTTGATAATGATACGAGCATATACATATAAAAACGGAGCAGGAAAAACATACCATCGTAGAAGTAGGAAATTCTGTCTTTTGACCGCATGTTATCGACAAAGTAAACAGAGTTTTCAGATAGAAATAAGTAAAATATCAGTATTAAAACTTAAAACCACCATGGATGAGGTTCTTTCACAGCTGCGGAGAGCTCTACTGCTGTGTAAAAATGGCGGATGCGACGAGCGTCTTTGGGTTTGAGAGGACTCCATCAGATGAAGGTAATTAGCGCGAGCGAGTTAAGTATCTTTTGCCATGTTGAAGTTTTAGTCCCTGTAATTACACTTGTTTGAAATTTCTGGTAGCTAAACTTTAGCCAAGACTATGCATACCCTCCTACTTCCTAATTCCTATCTTCCATGTCCACGTTATTTATATTTGATATTTGTTTATCTATACCTCAACCCAAGGCTATACACTACCATTTCTTCCGACCCTCTCATGTTTCTTGTCATATCGAAGTTATATCATTATTTTCTTTCATCTTTTTACACCAGTATATTCATCTTTCTATCTTATTACGAGACTTGAACCCACAAAATTACGAGATTCCTATTATGCTAGATAGAGAGAAGAGGAGAGAAAAATAGAAGAAAGAAGAGAGAGAGATGAGAAAGGGACTCAAATTAGGGGAGTTTGAGACGGGAAGGAAACTTCAGGTTGAGGTCCGACAGTGTTTGTAAAGAGCATGATGAAATCTGCTAGTGAGTCAGACGGTCAACCATAATACACAGTCTAAAAAATACATATATTTGTCACACTTCATATACTTCAAACTTTTTTTTTAATACTCTTTCTCCCTCTCTAAGATAATCAAATTCGTCTCTCTTCTCCCCTGGCTTTATTTCTTTGCCCAAAAATATCCATTGTTTATGATACTTTCAGATTTCATCTTATTTTTCTTGCATTAAACACTCTTCACGTATTAATTCTCACTTTTTATAATTTCACACTCACCCTTTATACTATAATCTATTAAATAATAATATTTTATTTTCCATCGTATTCTGTATTTGAATGCCATTTTCTTGGTATTGTCCATTATATATGTTTTCATGTTCTGTAAAACAAAAACAAAAACGAGAGTATTTTTTGAATAATTACATCACTAAATATACATTTCATCAATACATTCCTAAAGAATCTATGATAGAATTTTTTTTATATCTTATCATATTTTCTCATAATCGAATATGCTAACGAACAGGACCGTTTCAAATATTTTCAAGACCCGGAGCATATTAAAATGGGCCCTTAAAAATATAAGAATATACAAAAACATACTAAAATATATAAAAACGTTGAATAAGAAACTTATAATTGTTTCGGTTTTCAAATTCTTTATAAATTTATCTATTGACCTTCTTTGAGATTGTTTTAGGTTTTTAAATTCTTTTTTTTTCTTTCTTTTTTGACTACAGAATAAATGAATTTTGAAAAACATGATTTATTAATTAATTATAAAATGATTTATGTATTCAAGTAAACAAACCATTTAACTTGATATCAAGTTATTCAAATATTCAAGTAAACATACCAATTAACTTGATATCAAGTGATTCAAGTAACTAGTTTTTAACTAATAAACTAAGTAATTAATTATCAAGAATATTCAACTAATTTCAAGTGTTTCTTGATTTCAAATAAATTACACCAACAAACTTGATAGTTGATATCAAGTGACTAAATTTTAAGTGAGTGATTTAAAATAACCAATTATATATATATATCTATTAAAGACGGTGAGTTATGAAAGATAAACTCAACTTGAATTTATAACCATTAGATCAAACTTACTTTAAATCTAAACCATATTAAATGAACATTGAAATAGCCAAAATACAAAATTCACATAACCAACTACGATTTACATATGTTCAACGTTTAAAAACAATTAAAAAAACAATCAAATGTTAAAAAAAACCCAAATATTCTGTCGATTCAGTTACAGATAGTTTTCACTTTTCGCTTTTCACTTTTGAATTTAAAATTTTTCATTAGATCACATCCAAAGTTACGGCCATTCGTAAGTATTCTTTTTTTTTATATATATATATGTTTCTTTTGCAAAAAATAAAATACTTTTATCTAATTTAAAATATAACCATTATTAAGAGACATTAACGTTGCGTTCTGAGTTTTATTTTGAGGTGAAAGGAAGAGATTTGAAAGAAAATAAAACTAAGTTTTGTGTTCCCAAGTTATTTTAAAAAGAGAATGGAAATGATTTAGAAGGAAATTTTGATTAATTTTCTTTCCAAAACTTTCCTTCCAAAAGTTGGAGAAATTGGAAGGGAGAAAATTTTTTATAACTTTTCGGAAGTGACGGAATTAATCACAATAATTAATTTTAAAAAAAATAAGGATATTATACGGGTTAGTGTGTCATTTATAGGTTAACATGTCCTAAGTTGGTGACATGTTATAAACATGACATAAATGGGTCGGTTGGTCAATGCAAACAACTAAAATACCTATATAGAATTTAAATAGGTTGTGTGCTAAAATAATACAAATGTAAACGGGTTGGCTTATAATAAATGGATAAGCGAGACAATATGCTATACGTTTTTGTTTTATTTTTTAATTCTAAGTTGTTTTATATATCCCAGTCTTATTTTCTTGAAAAACTCAAATTTGATTATTTATTGGTATTACTAGATTAGATATAATTACAATACACCGGTTGCTTTAATAAAAATATTAAATAATTATAAAATATAAAAAAAAGAATGTAAAACAATTGTGACAAACGGCGTCAACACCCAAATCAACGATAGAAGGGTCATCGTGATGTTGGAGGTAGACGTGACAGTATAAACGTGGTATCATCATATGAAGAGACATGATTGTATTTATTGTCCAAGTCATCGATCATGTTGAGTAATGTCTCACATCTGACGAAAATTGATTTTATAATGTGCTTAATAAGGGTCCTGAGCTGCTCTGCTCATAGAAATTGATTTTGAGTTGAACCCTTTCAAACTTACATGGTATCAGAGCAAAGGTTGTCAGTGGTTGGTCAAAGGTCAAATGGACCCACGTAACCCATAATATGCACGTGTTATACGCGAAAAAAAAACGTGAAACGTGAGATGGCGTGTTGAGTAATATCTCACATCGGACGAAAAATGACTTCATGCTTAATAAGGGTATTGGGATACTCCTCTCATAGCCAACTAGTTTTAAGTTGGAACTCTATAAATTTATATTATTATTGTTACAATAAGGGCAATGTCAAGTTTTTATGGTTAAAAATTATTTAAAATGATTATAAAATATTTTAAAATGATAAACGGAGAAGGAATGACCATCTAATAAATTTAATGCAAATTAGTCTTTTATTTATATCAGAAGATTAGAAGTTACCTAGAAATTAGAAATCAAATTTCGTTACTAAGTCTTTTAGGTTTTTCCTATGATATATATCACATTATTATTACTAATTATAAAATGCTTGAAGTTAACATTACTAATTATAAAATGCTTGAACTACAAAACGTATATTTTGAATGATCTATGTTTTTGTAACAAACAAATTCTATGTAGTTTTCTATTATTTGGTTTATATCTATAGTTATTATTTGTTATAACATAAACTTTTAAAACACTATATAGTTTTTTAAAAAGACCATATATATATTTTTTTGATATACCCGAACAACGTACGGGTATTAAACTAGTTAACAAGTGACTCAAATAAGTGATTTGAAGTAATCAAAACAAATTAATTAAATAAATCGCCTATTTATTCCGGAAAATACCAAAGAATTCTGGATTGGATGAATTACAATTGTAGTTTGTCTTAGCGTTTCACCGTTTGCAATAAAACGAAAGGGCAAAAGAAGAACCAATCACCAACAATGAAACCAATCGCCTCTACTCTCTCCCCGACGTCTCGACTTATGATACTCTCTCACCAACTAGGTTACATACACACACATGTAGTTAAACAATCATAGATACACACATTAAAGGCTATAACCTATGTATCAATAATCCAAGTGTATTTAAAATGTTACTCGCTTCAAGTTGATTGTTTGCGACTTTGCGTCTTATTTGAAAAGAAAAAAGAAAATGTCAAGTATGCTATATTTTCATTAACCTCCTATAAACCTTTACATTAATTCAACTTCTATCTAAACTATATATATTATATAATTATAATAGGTAAGAGTTTAATAGAGAAATATTTTTCATGTAAAAACTAGATGAGATATATGTAACATCATTAATAATTCATTAGTAAGGTATTTTGTTATTTATATATTTATTCAACTGTTATTTATTCGAATAGACCATTATTAATGAGTGAAACATGATATTTCCAAAATATATCTCATTAATACGTCATTAACGAACCATTACAATTATTAGTCACTGATTTATTTTAATTAAAATCAAAATTGATTTTCACAGTTATTGTTTAAACCCTCTCTATTATAATAATACTATTTTTTTTATCAAAGTTTTATTTAACAAAATTTATACGAGGGAAAAGAATGTGTACAGTTTAGGGGTGAGCATGCGATCCAATAGATCGAATAATCGACAAACCGGACCGGACCGGTCTGGACTGGGCTTGGTCGGTCCAGTCTTCGGTCATTTTTTTTTATAAATTTCGGGTTTCGATCCTGTCCGGTATTTTTCAGTTTGGTCCGATTTTGTTAGATACAGTGTATAAAACAACCAATAGACCGAAAAAATTGACGAACCGAACCGAACCGGGACTAGTCGGTCCGGTCTGGTCTTTTTCGGTCCGGTCCGATTTTTGAACCGATCTCGCCCCTAATATAGCTAAAAACATCTATCAGGTGCTTCCACACTCACAAACATTTAAATGAATAAATGATGAAATAATTAATATACCCCCATTTAAAGTAATTGTGAGCATAGATACATCTAGAAGCGTATATCCTATACCCTTTATATAAACTACAAAGTAATTTATTAGCTGCTGCTGCTTTTTTTATAAGCAATTTTTGGACTTAATTCAAAACAGCCCATTTCACAACCAAATAAGCAATCCCAAAATACTAAAAAACAACTTATCATTGTATCAAATTCAATAAGCACATAAAGACATTTGGGATCATTTATTCCAAGACCCATTATAGGCATGGCAGCTCAGTCCATTCTTGTTCAAGCCAAAAAGACATTCAACAACCAAATAATTGTTTCTCCACAATAGCAAGGTGTAATGTCAAAAGCAGTGGTTTAATCCACTGCAAACACATAATTGACGGCGAATATCAAACAACAATTGCCAATAACATGTCAGTTTACCAAGTAATTATTTTTAAGGTTCATAAAAGCAGAAACAAGATAGTCAAAATATGGAAAGGAATTTCAAAAGTAGTAAAAGTTGATGTGCCTTCATTACGGGCATTTCATATTCTCATTCTTTCTTTCCGATCCCATGAGACATGTTATAAACACCCCGTCCCTGTTCAAATATACAAATCACTTAAAAGGAAAGTGTAGACATGCCAAAAATTACTTATAAATGGGTTGACCTAGTTTGTGTTTCATCTCTAACGGATCAACTGGGATAAAAGTGGCATGACGCTATTTTAATGCATAAAACATCCTGAATTGGTTTTTATATTCAAGAAAGTAGATTATTATTGAGATAATACAAATATTGTAATATTAGTTGACACAACTTATTTTATTTTATTAAAAAAGAACTCAATAATTTTGGAGAAAAAGTGTTTCAGGCAAGTCATACCCATTACCAACCCATCTGACCCGCCCATTTTGCAAACTCTAGGTGAAATGGTAGGGATAACTCACAATAAGAAACAGGCAAGAACCAGCAAGAGCAAGAGGGATGGCAACTGAGGTGACCTTGTCCATAGGACCTTTCAGATACGTGTGTTTGTGGATGCTTTGGAACACTTTTTGCTTCTCAAGGAGCTGCTCTCTTGGTCTAAAAGGTGCTTCCTCCACCATCCTGCAATCCAATAAATTAATAAAATCACCATTTTGAACTCCCTAATCTCGCCGTGTGACTGTGCATGCTCTTAAAGATTTCTGTTGGGCTATATATGACTATATGAGTAAGCTTTTGATAATTGTGTCCCATAGTATTGTAATCTCAGTGTTTGTGCAGTAGTGCAAATTGGTTTTCAAATCTCAACTTTAAATCGAATTTGTAAAACAGTCAAGAGCTCAAGTTCTTCTGAAGCAACATGGATGTGATGATAGTGACATGTATTATTGACATACAATAGCTACAGACATATGCTATAAATTAAATAAACGAGTAGCAAGCTTGAAATTTAGGATATTTCAACTTGTTACTGTCACTGTCAAATATATCTCCGACTCTATGTGAAGCAAAAGAATGAAGAAACGTGCAAACCACACATACAATAATTAACTTCCATCACGTGGTGGAATGAGTCGGAGGTTGGTATACGGAAATCTTTTTAGTGATGTTAAGAGCTTAGTCTAGGGTTTTTCTGTTTTTTTTTGTTCACCAGTCAACCTAGCACATGTAAAAGAAATGTACGAGGTTATTTAAGCAGTGCTACCACTCAAAATCTACAGGAGACAGTCTCTCAAGTATACTTTCTAGTTCGTCCGGATCAACAACAAGTGCACTAATCAACTATTCAACTCTACTTAGAGACAATCTCCTTAAGCACTCATCCGCTAGCTTTCAGAAGAAGAAGCCTCCAGAATTGCTATAAAATGTTAACTTTTTATCAATCTATCCACTAGGACTACACTACCCAAATGGCATCAAATTACCAGGAGTTTTGGGTAGTTTATTACCAGATCCATCACCATTTAACAACTTATCATACAAAATTACTAAAAGAGGAAGATGAATGTGAACCAATTCTTTCTTATTTCCAAGATTTCCAAGTTGGTCACAAGCACAATAAAGTAAAAGAAATATAAAAGAACTACAAAAAGAACAAAAAGAAAAACAACAAAACACACACACACGCTCAAGATATGCTTTTGGAAATAGTGTCTTTAATTTGGACAAATCAATGGTCCTTTTGTTCTAAAAGCTTACCAACATAAGAAAGATGGTAAACTTGTATAAGATTAAAAGATTAATTATAATACGACAAATCAGGTCTCTAAATCTCTATTAACTCAATGCAGGCCCAGTAATGCTAACTCAAAAGATACATCAGAAATAAGAAGATAACTCGATGCAGGTCCAGTAATGTAACTCAAAAGATACATGTACATATTGATAACATTAGAAATCAACAATTAATTTTTAGAACTTATAAAATGAACCACTTTGACATTTAAGTGTTGCTGTTTTTCTATGACATAAAAAACCATCCTAGATGACAATGGCAAAGAAGCCTAAAGCCCTACAATGGTTGCCATCCAATACAAAGTAAACACCCATCAAATTTAAATCAACTGTTTGCTAATTGAACATGGAAAAAAGGGAATCCGATCACTGTTTCTCAGAAAATATGCATTCCTATAAGGGGACAACAATTTTTCGCTACTTCACGCAGGTTTTGATGCCTGTGCATTATGTCCAATCTCGAGAAAGATTACTCAATGCCTTACACACTGGAGAATGTTATCAACTTATCATCAGGTTTTCTAAACAAGAGCCAAACTTCAGAATTTGCACGTCTTTGTTAATGTAAACATAATTCGCAAACTCAAAGATGGTCCATCATTTTTATACCAAAAGGGACTTTGTTTTACGTAACTATTACCATTTGCATGGTGGAATATATAATGAACTAGAAAACTAGTAATGACTCATCTGGTACTATGGAGTGTTCATCGTTCTTTCTTTAACAATTACCATAGTGGATTATATTCTTGACTACAGAAGTAATGAATCATCATGTACTGAACGTTCATCTCTGAACAAACAAAACCACCTGATTCTTGTAAGAACATCTACTTACACAGTTACACTCATCATCAAAATACGTCTTGCAACACAGCCAATAGTCAACATTCTAATTCATACCGAATCAATTAACTATCACAAACTTCCACGCCCTTCATGGAGAAATCAAGTCAACGTATCCGCTAACGCACGATGCTAAAAAATTGCACATAACTCGAATCTAAAAAAAAACTAATTCCATAATCAACATATAGTATACAGATCGAGAAACATGGGCGGTGTGCAAATTGAGCAGTAACTAAAGATCGAAAACATTAAGAGTAAGAAACATCATTCAATAAACGTTTGAAAATAGAGAAAAGCGAATCAAAAGCTGCGTGCCTGCATAGACTTATTACAATCTAAATCAGGGAACCATGAACCCTATAAATAATATCAAACTAATACAATTCAGTTGACATAGGTATCAAATTGAGCCGAAAGGACTTACCTGAGCGTTGATAAAGTCTGGAGGTATTCGAACAATAGCAGAAATAAAGAATCGATAACCTAGAAACCACAGAAGAAACCAGGATTCGAAAGGATCGATTGAATGTAATAGTTTCGGTAGATGCAGAATTGGGGGTGAATTTTGGGCTTGGTTTTGTGGGCTTGGCCTTTCTATTCTGTTCATTTCTGCGGTTCACCGTTGGGCACTTGGGCAGCCCCGTTCAATATCCATCTTTTGAGTAATCATGTATTTCCCCTTCAATTTTTTTTTTATATATAAACGGGTTTACAAAAGGAGTTCACTGTTCAAGACTTCAAGTTATTGAGAGGTGTCGAGTCTTTAGGTCCTATATACGCAACCTAACTAAAATATATGTGATCATTTTTAAAACATCTTTTGACCGAAACTTTTATAGAGTTGGAATTTTTTACCTCTATAAAGGAGCAAGTGTTCTGCCTAATAAGTTATCAATCGATGGTTAACAAGTTATCAAGATTCCCACACGATATATCAGATTAATATATTAGTTTCTTACATGTACCTACCATGTTTTTATAAAAAAAAGATTATATAGACTATAGTGGTACTCAAATTTTAGTTTCGTTACACAAAAATCATTCAATTTGTATTCTAAAAGCAAAAGACCACACAAGGTTTAATGTTTTTGGATTCTTATAAACCATTTCATAACCAAACTAACTTAACACATTGTGTATAAACACGGAAAATAATTAAAATAAATTTTAAATATTTATGATGTTAAACGGTACTAACAAGTATAGTAAAACATAATAACGAATGACATAAACATTGTTTGTGTTCTTTACCAATATTATTCTTTATATAGTGAATATGCAAGAATGACAAACATTTTAAATTGGTTTTTGAAACATATAATAAAACATGAAACACATATGTATCATGTGTGATAAGCTCTGATCGCACCGATATAAGAGTGTGGTGGGTGTGGGGCGTGATAAAGATGGTGTATGGTAGTGTTTTTTTTCTTCTTTTATTTAATATATTGATATTGATGATTAGTGAGTTTTTTTAGGGTTAAGATTATCTTGACCCTTTTTTTGGTTAGATACATTAGCAGCATAACCAAATTTATGTTATGGCGATTGGCGAGTCATCGTTGGACGTTTAAGCGGGGATTGGTCCTGCTATAAGACGTGCCTGCTAACAATACGATCGTTCACACAGCGTTTGTTTCTTTCTATTTATCACCGGCGGTCGTATCGGTGGAGAGTGGGATTGATGGAGAGTGACAGTCTCATAAACCCTAATGGATTTCCCAACCAAAAACAGGAAGTAGAAAACCCTAAAATTGCTAATTCCAAGCCAAAAGTAGTAGTTATCATGGGAGCTACTGGTTCCGGAAAATCACGTCTCGCCATTGACCTAGCTTCACATCTCCCTATCGAAATCATCAATGCTGATTCTATGCAGGTTTGCACACAGGATTACAAACACAAAATTATACGTATTATACTACCTAATTCATTCCTTGTATCCTAAATTTCGGGTCAGGTGTACCAAGGGTTGGATGTTCTCACTAATAAAGTTCCAGTTCAAGATCAGAGAGGTTCCAATTTTTCTCTTACATGAATACGATTTGATGAAAAATCTGTAATATTGGCCGGATAATGTCGTTTTTGTTTATGCCTCTATAAATAATTGTTCGTTTCTGATTCTATGACTATGTAGGAGTACCGCATCATCTATTGGGTACAATCAGCCCTATGGTCGAGTTCACTGCCAAAAATTTTAGGGATTCTGCTATTCCCGTGAGTTGTTCGCTGCTGTATAAACACATAAAGAATGTATCTACTATCTACCAAATGATTGTGAAAAGTGGGTTTGTTGAGATTTTAATATTGTTTTTCTGGCTGAATCCTAATATGACTGTATAACTGTCTTTTCTTTGAAATGGCTTGTCAATTTCATCTACAAAGAGGTTTATTATGTTTAAGCATTTGCATCTTTGTCATCATCAGAATCTACTTGCAGTATTGCATATTTGTTAACTAGCAGTCCGCTATTTCTGCTTTTGATTTGTATTAATATTTTGGATGGACATATGATTGTTTTTAATTGAATGGGTGATAATTGCACCTGTTTTGAACTGTATACTGACAGACGAAATCCTTGCATACAACATTCGTTATTAGTCTAAATAGAAATTTAAATGCTTTTCAGCTTATTGATGATATAACGTCCAGGAATCATTTGCCAGTCATTGTTGGTGGCACAAACTACTATATTCAGGTAAATGATATCTATCATTTTTGTGACTTCAATTTATGGGTTTGTTTGATTTGGCTTTTCTACAATCCTTAATCTAGCGTAACGTGTAGTTTTTATCCTTGCTATTTCCAGGCACTTGTGAGTCGGTTTCTTTTAGATGAATCACCTGTAGATACAGATGAAAGCTGCTTAGATGAAACCAATGGTAAATGACATGGTGGTAATTCTTTAAGTTTTTTTTAGAACTGGTAAACAATAATTGACGAACAACCTGTTTTTCTGAACAGGAGATAAAGAGTCGTATATTCAACTTTTGCCAGAGCAACTAAATTTTAGTTATAGCTATGATAGTCTCAAGGATATTGATCCAGTTGCTGCAAATAGAATTCATCCAAATGACCATAGAAAGGTAAGTGGATCCATTTTTATGAAAAAATTATTTTAATATTTGTGTGTCCCGACTTCTGTATGAGTGATGTTCACTCATACATCCTTAGATTTTGCAATTCAGGCATGCATATTTATTGTCAATTAATTGCTGCAGATAAGTCAATACCTTCATTTATATGCTTGCTCTGGTGTTCTTCCTAGCAAATATCTTCAGGAGAAGACTATGGAGGTTGGTACTGCTTATTCTTCCAAAAAAACACTTGGAATAATCTGTAATGTAGAGGTGGCAAAATGACTGGGTCAGACGGGTCAAATCTGGTTTGGGTCCATACTGTCATACTGGTTCTTTTTAATAAAGTAATTTAGGAGGTTTTAAGCAACTGAAAATACTTTCGTTGCCTTCAACCCATTTCACCTGGTCGACCCATCTGCCTCTTTCCACCTTTAACTAAGTTATAAAATCTTAGATTTCTGTTTTGTTGAGGATAAAATACAACCTAATAGACTCAACTTTGGCAAAAGGGTCAAAATTATCACCTTTACTGAACTAGTAATTTCGAGTGAACTTGAATATCTGCAATTTTTTCATTTAATAAAATTTGCTTGTGGCAGAGCAGAACTGGGGCAATGCTGATAATTTGAGATACAACTGTTGTTTTATATGTGTGGATGCTTCCCTCCCTGTTATAGACAAATATGTTGAACAAAGGGTAGATCAGATGGTTGATTCAGGTTTGCTTCGAGAAGCTTGTGATATTTTTAACCCTGATGCGGATTACACTCGAGGCTTACGCCAAGCCATTGGTGTCAGGGAGTTTGAGGAATTTTTAAAAGCCTATCTGTCTGAAGGCTCAAGAGCTGCAAACATTGAGAAGTTAAAACAAAACACAACTCTGAGTACCTCTGATGAGAACCCACTGATACAGCTTCTTCAAGATGCAATTGACAAAGTTAAACTGAATACCAGAAGGCTTGTTCGCCGTCAGGTATATTATATCTAAGTACCCTTTTTATATTAGTCTTGATCATTGACTATGGTTGGTGTTTCTCCAATTTACTTATGAATGGTTGTATTTTATCTCAAACGGGTAAAATAAAATATCAAAATGCTAAAAGTCAAATGGGTCGAAGGGATTGAAATTCGGGCGAAGTCTATCTTTGTTGTTGTAGTAGTTAGTAATTAACTATATTCTTTAATGCTTTATATATTGTCTTTCAGTTGTAATAACTGTTGATTGCATGGAACTTCTAATTCTATTTTTTTTCCAGAAAAGAAGGCTTATTCGGCTGCAATCATTGTTTGGGTGGAACATTCATTATGTTGATGCAACAGAATCTCTCTCATGTACGTCTTTTGCTCCCATACCTTATTAAAGGTTAGCTGTAGTTTATGATATCGGACTATTGGTAAGTTGTATATAAGCATAAGTGAAGCATTTGTCTATGCGTCAAATATCTGAAATAGACTTGAAAATAAGTGAATAAATTTGATAATGAGTAAATATGTAATCTTAACTTGGGATGTAGGTAGTAGCTACTAGCTAGGAACACCTCTTCATGTCAGCCATATTTGATTTTCTTTTATTTTCAGGTTTCTCGGAAGAGTTATGGACTACAAATGTGGTTAAACCATCAATCGAGATAATCAAATGTTTTTTTGAAAAGGGTACAAGTTTGGTACCTGATTTTGATGAAACAAATGATATTAAAGGATTGAAATTGATGGAAAGAGATTTATGGACACAACACATATGCAAGGTTAGTCACTTAGTTCCATGCTGGTGCGAAACTTCGAATGTCAGAAATGATAGAGACTGCCTTTTCAACTACATATTTGGTAAGGGCGACTTTTAGAGGCGTGGCAAGATAGATAATATGATTTAAAATTTAAAAAAAAAAACGTAATTTGATTCGAATGTAAAATTCAAAGTGTGGGTTTTTAATACTGTATCTTGGTGGTGAAATATAGTAACTGATTTATTATTATTTGGTTTGTAGGCATGTGGGAATAAGGTTCTTAGAGGGGCATATGAATGGGAACAACACAAACAAGGGAGGAGTCATCGGAAAAGAGTTTGCCGGCTTAGGAAGTCTGGAGTCTCTGGCTTGGAGGAGTAAAGTAGACGGTGATACACGGTTCATGGATATTTTGATAATTATTCAACGAATTGATATGTTAAATGCCAACCAAAAGCCAGAAGTTGGTTAGATTTTGTAGTTTACGAGGGTAATTGCTTCAAAATTGGAACATAAATTTATATATCCGCAAGTAACAACTTACTTTGGGTGTGCTCCGTACAGTTTCTTTTTGGAGACGAGTACCTTTTCTTTTGAAAGAAAAAACTATAACTTTGCTCGGATGAGAACGCTGGAAATATCTTCTAGAACAAAAATCGTTTTGAAGTAGCTTTTGAGCACTATTTTGAAAGTTTGTTGTATATAGAATTACTTAAGTACTCTTTTTAGCTGTTTTACAATTCTTACTATTTTTATGATTTTTATTTTGTCATTTTACATTATACAGCTCTAGCTACTAAATGATGTAGCTATAAATAATAGGATCGAAACTGTTTTCCTTGAATATTTTTCTTCTTGTGGTATCAGTGATCAGTATTTCTGTGTTGGTCACTGTGTACATTCCTAATGTGTGGTATAGTTAATTTAGTGCAACGGTTATGCGTTTTTAATGTTTGATTCAATACGTAATATTTGTCTTTCACTAATTCACTAAAATGTTTGTAGTAATGAATGCTTTAACATTCATAAGCATGTAAAAATTATTTATTTTTATTGTGCCTAGTGTCATAAACTACGATATATTTCGATGTTTCATTATATTAACTATAACTTGATGTTTTGGTACCACTTCCACAATTGATTTGTTTTTATTGTTTAATTGTAAGTTTTAATTAATAAAATAATTTTATATTATTTGTTTAATATCTTTAATCTAAAATTTATTTTATAAATATTATGTATTTTTTATAGTAAAAAGATGATATGCTAATGTGACATTTCAATGATAACAATAATGACACTTGTTAGTATTGGTCTAATATGTTAAAAATGAAAATTTTTATTTATATAAGGCCAAGTAAAATACCTTCTTTTCCCCATTAGGGGCAGATGTGGAGGATCAAGGCAGGTGGGAACACAATTCTGTCCTACCGGGGTAGCAACAATGCAACACTGAAGTGGGATGAGGGGATAGAGAAAGAGAGTTAGTAGAGGAGAGAGAAAATGAGAATAAGATTAGAGAGCGAAAGTACCGTGGTTTTAATGTGATAAGTGATATGAAGTAAAATACACTTCATACCCAAAGGTCGAAGGAAGTGGTCACCCTCCTAGCTGAATGAGTTGAAAAGGTTTGCAAATGTAGATACATTATGGCCTAAATCAGATGTAACGTCTCGTTATATGATTGTCACTAGTTAGCTATCTTGCTTTGAACATCTTTTCATTAAATTCAAATGTAGCATCTCATTATGTAATTATTTCACTTTTATGCAACATAGTTTGTAAATGTAGATACATTGTCGCCTAAATTAGATATTTATGTAAACATTTACACTTTTTTTAGCATTTTACCTTATTTGCTTTGTTATCAAATTTTTATACTTATAAAGGTGGTTGAGAGGCATATTATAGTTTGAATAGTAATACTTTGATTAATACAATGTATTTTTTTCCTTTGTGATGAGCACCATTTCTCGTAATGTTTGTAAATGGCGGATGAATGAACATAGGACGTGTTTGGTATCGGGCTTACGTGAGATTATAAGGATTTGAGATTCCGTTTTTATAATCTTCAGCCCTCTATTCTCGTTCGGGTGTTAAAATCTTCGGGGGATTATTTAAAGCATAATCCATCATAATCCCCCAAAATAAAAGCCTTCCCAAGTAGCTTATGAATTGGGTTTGAGATTATCATTTAATAAGATTACAACAATACTTTTATAACTAATATCTAAACCCTAACCTAGTCGTGATAGATATTTGATTTTTCTTTCATTCGTCATCTTTGAAGCAGCCCCTACGATTATTGTAAGTATCTTAATTCATCATCATCTTATGATTATTAATATATATATATATATATATATATATATATATCATGTGTGTACGTGTACAACAATGAATTGATTATTAATTTATTATTATATATGTATGTAGTGCGTTGTTCTTTATATTAGATGGTTTATTGTTATAAAAGTGATTTGCAAGTTTAATATGAAATTCACGATGTTAATACCTTTTTTTAGTAGAAGAATGTGAATAATTTATTATAAATGTTTTAATTATGTATTCACATAATAGTATATTTTTATTGTTAATTTACTGATATGTTAGAATGACATATTTAATTATTTGTATTTACTATTTAATTTATTATGTGTGTGAGTTGTATTTTTTTATATATAATCATATGCTCTTTTATGTAATTTCATAATTTTCAGCTCCAGTTCTAACTTTTTTATCGAACACTTTTTAATAAATATAATTTTCAGCTCTAGTCTTAAATTCCAGCCTCAGTCCTAGTTCCAGTCCCAACTAGTTTTACCGAACGCACCCATAATATTGTTAGGTTTGCTAAATGCTAATAATTGATGTTTATCGATACTAATGAATTTAGAGCAATTTATAAGCCCATAGACACATTATGATTGAGCGGTTGGAGTTTCTTGAGTAGTTAAATTTCACATTAGTGTATGATGGGAGTTTTGAAAGATGTTCTCTTTAGAAGAATAAAGGACTTAAGCCCGTTTAGTGAAAAAGACACATTTAGCTTTTTAAAACTTGTTCAAGTTTTCTATTTATACCTTTTCCGATTCTTGTTTTGTATTCATTGAATGCTTAAAATTTTATAATGTTTTATTTATATATGGCTAAATGTGGAGGCATTGTATAAAATGTTTATGTGTATTTGTGTGTGATTATAGAGGGGAGGGTTCAAACGAGAACTACGAGAACCTATCTTGGCCGTTCATTTTGGATAATGGAAGTCATGGATGAAGAGCGTGGGAGGATTGAGTGTGACAGAGTGCATGTAAGGAATTCATGGGTGGGCAATCCAATTGAAGGAGGGAGAATTGAACGGCTAAGATTGGTTCTCGCGGTTCTCGTACGAAAAACAGTTCTCTTTTGAACTTTTGCCTGATTATAGATGTACGTGTGTAGTTGATTGGTACACACACTATCTCTCTCTAGGTATACAACCACCTAAATCACTTCATGTATACATTATTAAGGTTTAATTTTAAAAAGAATCACAGCTTTAGAGATTTTGTCCATGAATGTAAGGAATTGAACCGATACCAAACCGGTCTTTGACCAAACCCAGTTTCTTAACAATGGTCAAGTTATTGGTTTGAGTTTCTTCAACTTTCAGACTTTGATCCAGTCAGGTCCGGGTTTTGGCTCATGCTTAGTCCTACTTGGAACCAATCAAGGTGTTTTTGAAGAAATACATTCTCTTTGAAAATTACATTGCCAACATCTCGTGCATATATTGCAAGCACCTACATTACTACATACCCAATCTAGAAGACAACTTGTATTTTCTTTATTTTGATGTTCTTTAATGTAATTTTATTTAGTTGTATATTTTACATAGTTTTGTTTAGTATACTTAAATTATTATGTGATCTTGTTCTTGCCTTCAAAAAAATATTTAATCTTGTAATTTTATTTAGTTTATTCATGAAATGTTATAAATATTATTAGTTTTATAGTTCTATTATTTTTCAAAAAAAAAAAAGTTAGCGGGACGATATAATAGAAAAATAAGGATTACACTAGTTTTATCAAGATAAAACAATAGAAAGGGAGATGATATCTACAAAACAGATTTTTACCATATATAACAATTAGTTATTGTTTGAACCATTATACTTTTAAATATGTGGATGAGAATAAAAGATAGTATAATTCTAAGGGTATAAAAGTCACAATTATTATGTATCGTAAAAACTTGTTGTGTACAAATCATCTCCTTAAGAGAAAATGACCAGAAATAGTGGAGTGAATAAGTTAAAAATTATCATTCTCTCCACTTGTTTGACAATGTTGGAATATAGGTTAACATAAAAGTTTAAACTCATAAGCTCCTCAAAGTATCTTCTTTTTAAGAACTTTTTTTTTTCTCAGATTGTTTAAAGGAGACACGAAAAAATAATTAATAAATTTCACATTATAAAGAATATATAATTTTTATAGTTGATATTCATGGTTTTTTACCTAATAATAATTTTTATAAGGAAAAACTAAATGCTACTAAGCTAGGCATCCAATAGAAGGATTCATTGGATTCTTAATGTTTGCAAACTGAAACTAAACCCATATAAAAATATCCTGACAAAAGCTACTCTGCTTCCAATACTTATCGAAGTTATTTTGTAAATTAAATATGCAATCAGAAAATTATTTGTTTAATATTTTAACATAAACGTGTTTATTTTAGTAATATATATATATATATATATATATAATCATGAAAAATGAAAAGCAAAAAAGAATTAACTAAGAAGAGAGATTTGATATACCTATCACCCTCCCTTTGCTAATCAAATTATTATTAACCAATACATATAAAATCTAGCAAGGTGCTAGAATTATAGTGTACATGATCAATACAAAAGGAGACAAACCTCCGCAACCCCAACAATTAAAACAAAAAATGCTCCCGAAATAACAAAAGAAAACCATATTGAAACGGGACAACAATCCAATGCTCCCAGTTCAGATGGAGCTTGCAACTCCTATTACCCATCCAAATCTTAGACAGGTTCTGAACAATTGGGAACCAGTCTTCATTTTTTTTTTTATCTACATGTGATGTTACATTTGCAAACTAATTAAATTAATGTGTTATTTTTTTAACAGTGAAAAAAGTTCACTACAATCGGTCTTTGTTTTTTAAAAGGCTATGGAATTTGTATTAATATGGACAAAAATACAAAGTATTCCCAACAAAGAAAGGGGGCTAAGTGGTTCCAAGATGGAACCAATAACACAAACTTCAACTGGGGGCATTAAGAAGCTAGCTAAAACAGACTTAGGATAACAAAACCGCCCCGATACCTAATGGGTTAGAAACCCAATCAGATCAAAAAAAACCCACGTTTCCTACTTCTATTTTGCATCCAAAACAGAGCGCTCCGCTGGACGATTGGGAACACGTCCTCATGAAGGATTGATTCTTTTGCCGACTCCTCCGTATGTAGTAATTTGTTCCTTCATTTCCAAATGCCCCAAATGAGGACACTAGCAATTCCTTCAAAGATTCTTCTCTTAGTAGCTAGTTTTGGGCCAAGAGAATTACTTACATCAAAGATTTCGGGAAAAGAAGCCATCTGTGTGAACGGTTAAGGTTGAGCCATGCAAGTGCTTTATGCCAAACTACTACCACCTTTGGACAAGAAAAAAATAAATGTGACAAGGATTCATCTGCTTGTAGACGCAATGGGCAAATGACATGTGGAAGTTGGACTCCCCTTGTAGGTTTAAGCGACATGGGAGGGCATTTTGAACTGCTCGCCAGAAGCAGATATTCACTTTGTAGGTAGCCATTGGTTCCAAAATTCATCCTTGTTTATACCGATCGTCGGGAGAGTTTTAGACCTAATGAGAGCGGATAGTTTTTGGACGGTGAACAAACCATCACTCCACAACTTGCAAGACCAAGAGTCGTGTTTTGCACTTAGATTCAGGTTTTGTATTGGCTGCAAAAGAAAGTCTTAACTCTTCCATAGATCTTGACAATCAGTCTTTTGATTTTTATAAAATCTATATAAATTTTATCTTCTATTAGAAACAATCTTTTGATTTTTAACATTTTTGGTAAAAAAACTCACAGTACTTATGGAATTGTATAATTTAAAGATTAAATGACATTTTGAAGAAAAAAAGGAATTCGTATATTTTAATTGTTTTGAACATCAGAACAAATAGTAACACACACTCTAAATTCAACTCATAAATGTACATCTTATTTTCACTATAAGATTTAAACTCACAATCATAAGGATTAACTAACACACCTCGTCCGTATCGTCGGATTATATAAAAAATCAATGTATTTTAAACCAAACATTCTATGTGTAATAAATAAAGTAGCGTATTTGCGATTCCAAAGATCTTGCTTTTGTTGGTGGGAAACAGAATAGATATGGCCCCATTCCAAAATGTTGCACGAGTACGCTCTACACGTGCGACCAATAATTCAATTTCAATTATTATACTGATTTTAAATTGTGTATCTCGTAAATTTGAGTGGTCGGAGTGAGAAGTGGCGACGTTGTTGTGAAAGCTTCACGACATAGTCATTAGAGGAAATCACAACGAGATGGCGTGGTTGAAGGGAGCATGCAAAGAAGGCAACACGTACGGAAAATAACTTTGTAATATGATTAATAAGGGTTCTCGCCACTTTACTTATAGCTAAGTGGTTTTGAGTTGAAACCCTATAAACTTATATTATATCGGAGCAAGGTTCACCTGTTAGGCGTGATTAGTCAAAGGCCACATGGACTATACGCAATCTATAAGTATCCACGTGTTAGGCGTGAAAAAAAAGCCACACATGAGGGGACATGTTGATTAATGTCTCACATTAGACGATAAGTGACTTTGTAATGTAATTAATAAAAGTCACGAGCTACTTCACTTATAGCAAATTGATTTTGCGTTTAAAACCTATAAAGAATAAGGCGTTGTGAGAAGATGGGAGCCAGGAGTATGCATTCTCTCTCTCAATTTTTGATCAATAGTTGGGTTTTAAAATTTAGTATGATAGCATTGGTTAAAAATGATGACAATATATTTGCGTGGTGGAACAAAAAACTAATTTGACGGGGGGATGAAAGTGATTAGTATTACCGCTTCTAACACTTTTATATAATCAATAAAGACTTGTAGTTGGGATAAAAGGTTTAAAAACTAATCTTTGTGAAATGTTTTGGCCGAATTTAGCATCAAGATGTATTATACACTTGTGAAAATGTATACAAACTTTTAAATTCTTTAACGGGGCGTTTGGTTCGAAAAGATTTTATAGGTTTTTTATAAGATCTTCCTTTCAAAAAATTTAAAATTGTATGTTTGGTTGAAATAAGGTGGGAATTTAAAATGCTTGGAGGAGGGGAGGGTTTTAAAATCTTTGAACATGAGATTTCCTTCGCTATCGACATTTCACATGTGTTCACCTTTATAACTCATTGTTGACCCATCGCTAATGCCACCTCCACCTCCGGCCACCTGATCACCGCCTCCACCTTTGGTCATGCTATTGCTGAGGCTGGCTCCACCTCTCATGTCAAGACGTTTTATAAGGCATGACTTAAAGAGACAATTTATGTATATACAAATTACAGATAAACCCACAAAAGCGGGGCAAAGTTACATATACAAATTACAAAATACAAATTTATGAAAGTTCAACATGCACAATCGTAAATCTGATACAAGTACAATTTGTTAAAAAATGATTCTATGCACGCCATGCCTTAAAAACACGCCATGTAATGGGTAAAGTCGTGCCTTGGCAAACCTTGTAGTGTATATATAAAAATGCATCAAATGCAACATGTTTTTATAAATTTATCATAATTTTTCGATCCAAATATTATAAAACTCACGAAACACTCTAATTAAGATAGATGGATAATAACGAATTTAATAAATTTGTAGATGAATTTGACTTTAATTCTTGGTTCTTGATTTCTTGTGGCTCTTGTAATAAAACTTATCCTTAAGACCACCAAAACTTCCAATATATATCGAGTACTATTCTTATTTCGAGTCTTACGAAAACTAATATTGGTCATTGATTAAAATAAATTAATAGCTAATAATTAGAAAAAGTTAAGTCAATCTAATAATTAAAATAAATCAATAACTAATAATTTTGATGGTTTATTAATAGCTAATGACGGACTCATTAATGAGAGATATTTTGAAAAAGTTAAGTCAATCTAATAATGACTCATTCATCCAGACGTAATTTATGGTTGCGTAAATATATAAATGACTAAAATATCATTATTAATGAGTATTAATGTGATTACAAATAGTACTCATGATACTCACAATAAAAATAGTTTTAAAAAATATATATATATATATATACACACACGTGTGTGTATGTACTTTTTTTTTCTTTTTCTTGTGTAAAGTTGCAATAATTTTGAATTTTGGGACCTGCAATACGTAGACGAAAAGAAGACAAGATTGACAAGAACCCTTCCCATGTTAGCTGCCTAATTCAGTGAATATTATCGTTGAAATTATATTCTCTTTAATAACACCGATAGTAGTGGTGGTCATCAATGACATTCAGTGGAACTTCACATTTGTTTAACTAGTGATGGTCATAGTATGTAAATCTGGTGTATTTGAAAGATCACTATCCTTATCTGAATATGATATTTCGATCCTATACTTAGGTTATATGAAATCCAGATTATGGGGATAATTCTTTAAAGAAGAGCTGGTATGAGACCTCAAACTAGGTGTTTATATAGATTTCGAAATCTTTTGATTACCAAGATAAGATCAATTAGCTCAAATACTGATTATATCTCATAATCAAGGGATGATGAAGGTTTATGGTAATTATCCATAAATATTTGAAAATAATTATGATAATTATTCATAAAATACTAAGAAGACATGCTGAAGCTATGTGCTCACTCTGAAACGTTCATATGTTCAACTATATGCTTCGATTATCCAGCATTTGTTGAAGCGGTTGACACGTCTGCATAATTGTTACTAGAAAACAGTTATTTGCTAAAATTGTTTTACTGGACTTATAAAAAAACATGAAAGCATAGTAATATTTTATTTATGCTAATGAAAAAGGTTTGACTAGGTAAAAATACAAATTGACCAAGTCAACAGAGTACAAGTGATAAAGCAGAAAGTACCACAAAAGAAAACACATCCAGCCAGAGATTTCCCACCTTGAAATATTTGTCATAGCTCCGACAATGGTGTCGGTGGGTTAGACTGTAGGGACGCAGCGACGGAAGTGCTGACTTGTGGGTCTTTGACCCACTTGTACATTTGCTTTCCGTGCATTGGGGGTTGTACACACCACGAATAATTCAACCTACAAATGTGTGTGTTTCTTACGTGTGTCAGTGTGTGTGTCACATGTTATATGTAGAAGTCTGAGTTTGTGAGTGTATAAATACACATAGTGCTAGAGTGGTGGTGGTGGTGGTTGTGGGCGGAGGATTGCGGTGGCAGATGGCGGAGTTCACACATTTGGTGGTGGTGAAGTTCAAAGATGAAGTGGTGGTGGAGGATATCATCAAAGGTTTGGAAAAGCTTGTTGCTCAGGTTGATAGTGTCAAGTCCCTTGTTTGGTAAGTCTAATGTACAATTATTAATGCAAGAAGTATAAGTTGTTAAAATATATATATATATATATATATATATATATATATTTGGCTTATTTATTAGAGTAAACATATGAATTATTTAGACTTATAAAATGTTATATGTAACAGGGGAACAGATATTGAAAGCATGGAGATGCTAAGGCAAGGGTTCACCCATGCTATTATGATGACATTTGGCTCCAAAGATGATTTCATTGCTTTCCAAGCCCACCCCAACCATGTCGAATACTCTGCAACATTCTCGGCAGCGATCGACAAGATCGTGCTTCTTGATTTTCCTGTTGTGGCGATCAAGCCTTCAGTTGCTTGACCGTAACTGTTTACCTATCTATCTGTCTATCTATCGAAAACAAGTTATAAAGTCGATCTTAATTAAGAAATTTATATTATGCTTGTTGTATTTTGGGTCTTTTTAAAAGACTTGACGATTGTACGAGGAACTCTTGTGCATTAATATTGAATAAACCAAGTTGGGGTTGTTCAGAATAATGTTGTATTTACAATGTATGAGGTGCTTGCTAGTCGTTAATGGGGTGTTTGGATATGTGAAGGTTGAAACTTGAAAACGACTATGTCATATCTAATAATCGCAATCAAATTATCAAATCATAAATGCAGTATAACATGGGGGAGAACGTAATTTTTAGATATGATCATATATATATATCGTTTCAAATCATAATAATAAGATAACTGAAAAGACCAAATGAAGGCAAAGAGAAATTGTTAGGGGAGATAGATTTATAAGTAAAAAGTTTGAAAAAGGGGGGGGGGGGGGGTTGTGAGAATAAGGATTGTAATTTCTGATTCGACACGAAACATGATTTGAACTTGAAATTGGTTAAAGGCAAGTTGACACGAAAATCAACGAGTTAGGTTAGGGTTAACTTGACAGCCTAAAAGTAACCCGTATAAGGGTTAAACTATAAAATTATATTTTTTTATTATTTATAATTTTAATATTTCAAAAAAGAGATTCTGAATTCAAATAAGTAAGCGATATCTTATACAATAAAACCACTAACAAACAAAAGTATAAAATCTAAGTTAAAAACTTAAATAAATAATAAAGAGATTTAAAACTAAAATAATATTACATTATTTTGGTATTTATTATGTTGATTATATGGTTTTGATAATTTGACATCTGTCTACTTGATCTTAAGAACTTTAATTTTAGATTAGCTTCGTAATTGTATTAATGATGTATGATTTAATTTTATTTGGGTTGTCTAATAACATTATTTATTGCAACTTGTTAGAAGTGTAGTATAACACTCATAATTTCGATACAAATTTAAACTTTTCAAACATTTAATAATAATATAAAATTTAGATATATTGTTTACAGAATATGCGGGAGCTTTAACATAGTTCAACAAAAAGTTTGGTGTTACATGATATCGTAAACTCACGACCATTAATCAAAGATCATAACAAAATGTATGGCAATTCAAAAGTCCAAACATGTCTTCAAGGAGTATACCAAATTAAGCTTCATGTCATCTACCCACCTCATGGGCTATAGCTACTAATTACTTGTGGATATAAAACATTTGATAACCGAAACATTAGCAGATAGTAGTGAGTGTACCAAAAGATATAAAACTGACACGAACCCGATAACCCGGACCCAACTCAAAGTACCTGTTTTTAGGTGAGAAACTAGTAAGGTTTAGGGGGTAAGGGAGGAGAGAAGATTAGATAATCTACCATAGTGGATTAAGGGAGAGGAAATAGATTGACGGGGTTATTTATTGATTAAAAATCAAGTGGTATTAATTAATTAGAGAGGTTTCGGTGTAGACCATTCTATATATTATTGGGGATAATACATAATAATATTCTCCAATGGGTTTATATTGCTCATATACATCGACGGGAAAAAGAAAGACATTAACTAGCCTGATTTTTTATCACTGTCATGAGCTATGTGTGATTTTAACATGAAAATGCATGAAGAAGATATGAGGTATCAGATTAGAATTGTTCATCATCTTGTGTTGCTCCAGTAATGGGGATCGACCACCTTCCAAGATGTGCGGTATAGTTTATGCATCGAACAACACCTCTACCAAAAGGACCATCAGGGAAATCAATGACAGTAATACTACCAGCATCCAGATGAAATGATCCCATCCACTCCTTCGTTAGATTAAGGCAATGTGCTAGTAGTCCGATGTTAATGATTGGATGACCAACTGTTACAACAATGTTGTCTGGTTCAGATTCGTTGGATAGCTCGTCTAATACTGATTTCCAGGCCATCCCTGATCGCTCCCATATTTCTGTTAATAATTCATCTCCTAATTCATTAATCCACCCAGATTCTAGACTTGATAACTTAACGGATTCCTGTTAAAGAAAAGAAAATGGAAACTGTTTATGCAATCAAGAAATCACAAATGGCAGTAAATAAATGATGTTTTCCAAGATTTACACAATGGTATTTATGAAATAAAGGGTTTACAAAACGAATTTACGAGAAAAGGCTGTTGACTACTAAACTTGGGGTTAAAGTATTAAACCTAACAACATATAGTTTTCATATATTTTGTTTTTGTAGAAGTAAATAATCTTGTCTGACTTGTTTTGTTTTGTTAGTTGTTACCATACTATTTATGTTTGATAAGACAGATAAAAATAGTTGATACAGTTTCGAGGCTTGAATCTGTGTAAAACATCATAAGTAAATCGGTATCAAACTATCAATAGAATGCTACATCTCTGACCCTGAAAATCGCAAAGCTTAACTCAAAGCACTGTTGGTTTTGAGTTTTGATTATCACTATGATTAACTTGTTGAGATTTTAGCAATGAGATAACAAAGTTACCCAAAAGAAATAGTTTTAATGGGGGCGGAAAAAGCATTTGACTTTGTAAGTTAGATGGCCAGATGGGCAGGTTGGAAGGTTTGGATAAAATGTCAAAACAGGTTTGGGTGAAAACTGATATTTTCAGAATAGGCCGAAGCGGATTAGGTTGGATTGATTGGGAAACACTTTTTTTTCTATTACATCCACTTTTATATACATTAATGCGTCAAATATGAGTAATGACTAGGTTACTACAACAAGTTTCTAAATTCTTAATAATTTATTATAGGAAGTTGTAAATTGCAAGCTTTAAGAATTCATTTTGAAAACTTTGATAAACTCACTGACACCTAAAACTTAACTGAACACTTGATACTACAAATTGAATGTTACTTGCCTTTTCTGAACGATTAAGAATATCATGAATTTCAAGATCTTTCATCAGCTTTGTTTCCACATATCGTGGCACACAATCAGCACCAAGACAATCGGCAGCTTCTTGAACCTTTAATATTGTGAAATTAGCCATTTTGTGATATCGAAAACCAATGATTTGATGGAAAAGAAATTTTGGAAATGTGGCTTACACGAGCAATTGCATTAGCAGTTTCAGTTGGCGCTATTCTAGGGCTGCTGAGTATTGATTTCACATTCAAATCAAGAAGCAATTCTGCTGTTTTTTGTGACTGTATTATATACATATAATGGTTTAGACTTTAGACTATGCAGTCTTGCGTATTGTTAACTTATAAATTAGGGAACGCGTTACCTGTATAGTTCCAAGCATGCCCATTGATATGTCACCAGCATCAGAATTGCTAGCCTGTTGATAAGAGTAATGTCTTTACCGTTTTAAGCTTCACAACGAGGAAATGAAAGAGAAGCAAAAGGAACTAATTAGAGGTACAATCATACTGACGGGTTTGGTAAAAAGTCAAAACGAGGCGGCTTGGCAAGAAACTTTTTTTCTCTATTTTATAAATAACTAATTAGGGCATTAGGTATGATTACAAAACTATACCATTTCAGTAATAATCTAATTCTTTGAATAATATGATTTTGGAGTTTTATGAATTCAATATACAGTTTGTCATCCGTGTGTCTCTAGCTGTTTTGTTTTATGAATTCAATATACAGTTTATCTGTCTGACACACTAGAGATAAAACATAACCTAAATTAGTTCATTCATTAGTAAATGGGTTGAAATTGCCACATTTAGAACCACTGAACCTTGCTTTAGGAATCCATTTTCCACAAACAAATCTAGTGAACAAAGAAAAAATAGTGCACCCTGAGAACTGTTCTATATCTCCCTTGAACAAAAAAGAAAAAAGCTAAGTGAACTCAAACTAACTCTAGGAGATAGTGAAAAAGGACCAACACAAAAGATGTTTATTGTGTCTCTAGACTCTAGATGAGGGAAGCGTACAACTTACAATTTCAAAGAACTTGAAAGTAATTAAGAAAAGAGAAGAAAGACATACTTCAATACACAATAGATACACTTAGATTAATAATTCAATGAAAAGTAAAATAAAGTTTTACCAACTAATCAATACACTTATATTAACAAAGAACGGTAAGAGATCAATGTTTAGTAAGAGTTTTACTAACTAGAGGTTTACCTGAGTTGACCCATGACAGACAAGTACGATCCGCTTACCAGCTTTCCTGCCGGCAGAGCTTCCAACAGCAATTGGAGAGCTTGGAGTCTGTTCATAATATACTTTTTTTACATACAAAACCATAGTAATGGCTGGAATAATGCAGATGATGCTATTAAGTGATCATGTATGAGCGTGTAACAAAGCATTGAATTTCAATTTTAAAAGGAACTAGACAAAAGTAAACATATGAATGTGAATGCTTTGCCTATAACTCTTAAATCATCTAGCAATGAGAAAGTTTTCTCTTATTGATGACTATAAGATAGCTAATAAAAGTAAATTAATTTACCTGGTTTAATCGGTTAAGACATATATATGGAGATCCACCTTCAGGTTGAGGGACAAAATCTAGCACACTTACACCACAGTTACTTTGAAGTAAAATCCTGAAGTACTCGGTCCCTAAGCCTGGCGATGAGATGAACAAAAATTTCAAAAATAAATAAATCACAGTGAAAGATTCAATGTAAGCGCTTGAAAATGGGTCTCTTTTGCGTTTTGATTTAACTCCAACTAGACAATAAGGGCCAGTTTCAAAGGCTTGGCTAAAAAAGAAACTGTCAAGCAGGTTAAATATTGCCCAAAAGTGTTATTTATGTTTTTAGCATCCTATATTGATTATACAAACAATTTAAATATTATTTTAATAATGCAGATAGCAATCATATGCTAAATTTTAAAAAGTGCAAGCGGGTCAACCCAGCACTTCACGGTTCACCCTACCCGTTTTGACTACTGCTAAAAACTGTCTGTTTTAACCCGTTACAAAACACACCCAACCCACCCGTTTTTCCACCTATAGAAATAAAGTTTACCAACTCAGATATAGATTAATGGCATAACACTTCACACACACACACACAAAAGGGAATGAAATGTACCCATTGCTGTAGCAACAAGAGCCTGATTCACGGCATTATGAGCGACGACAAGAACCGACCTACTCTCATGAACTAAGATTTTCTTCCAGCAGCTATTAGCACGTTCCCACAATTCTCTCACTGGATAATGACCATCAATAACAAAATTTGGAGGATCTTTTTGCCACTGACGAAAAGCTGGACCAAATTTTTCTATACCTTCATGCTTTAGGAGACCCTAAATTACGTAAAACAATTATACCATTATGATAACTACCAACTAATATTGCATCTTCAAAGAAAGATACTAATGAGAAATCAAAACTTACTTGAAATGAGTATAGGTCAATCTCCCTCAAGTCAGAATCTGTAATAATCTCCTCTTCCCGAGAACCCCATATAACTTCAGCGGTCCTTTTTGATCTTTTCAAGGGACTGCAAGTATGTAATATTCAGTTCATACTTCAAATCAATATTCAGTTACCTTAATTCTAAAACTGAAATGGATCTTGACTCTAGGAAATCAAACTTTGACTATTAGAAATATATATAAAAAAACTAAAAAAATATTTCTGGTTAGCAAATCTATTATTTTCTGAAGATCAAACAAATTATTACTAAAGAATTTCTTAAGAATTCCATTAAATACGGTTGTAATCAAAATGCAGTACAAATTTTATACCTAAGCGAGTTTTACTAAAAATTCGTAGCCCTAATTTCATAAAGCTTTTTTAATTTTCTAATCAGAAGTGTGAAATCAGAGAAATGAAAGAACATAATAAACCTTGAGAAGCATATATCAAATGAATCGTCGATGAGCATTTGGCGGGAAGTCTCGGCTTGAGCCTCTCCTTTCTGCGTAAGAATAGCGAAATCGGAGCTTCCTTGGATCCTACCATCTGCATTCCACGTGCTCTGCCCGTGCCTCACCAAAACCACTCGCTTTGCGACTTTAACCGGAGGAAGGGACACTGAACCTCTAAGTGTCGAACTCAGATTCCGATCGTCGTCCGCCGCCGCTGATGATGATGGTGACGTGTCGAGTTCTTTAAGGCTTGAAGAGGATGATCGAACTGTGAAGTTACTGACTGCGATTGGTCTAAAAGTGTGGGAAAGTAGGCCGGGTTTCCGACGGTGGAGGAGAAGTTGGTCGCGGCTGGCGATAGGAAGTCCGGCGGAAAACATGGTTTTTTGGCGGTTAAAAAAGAGTCATAAGAATTGTATGGTTACCGTTGGTTCTATCGGTACAATATGAAAGGAGTATCTATCAAATTATTTGTATTGGCCCGCACGATTTTGCACAAAGAAGGGAAAAAAATATAAATATCTGGAACTCTATTTTTTTCGATAGACTTATTTGGTCGTTAATAATCTAAATTGAACAATTTGAGTAATGTTTTGTGTATACATCTTTAATTTTTAGTATATATTAAAAAATAGTTTATGATATTATTATTCTAGTTTTATTTTTTTTTAATAATCATTCCCATTTATTTTTAAAATGACTACTGAGCGAAAACTTTCTTATATTAAAAGTCTTAAAGCATGAATTTTGAGTTAGGTGTGGATCTTAAGTAGAAACTGATTACCCGTCTTTTTAATCTATCCCACGGATCTCATGTCAATTCTAATTTCTAATTTCACTAACAACTATCGGCGCAAATTCGTGAGTATTTATATATGGATTTATTATATGTTTAAGTTTCCACGCCATAAATGTAAAAAATTTACACTAACAATCTCCTGTATTTATACACATGGTACTAAGCTAGTATACCAGTATACAATATACCATCTAAATGTCCCAACAGAACTTATAACACACATAAAAAATATCAAAGCATTCCAACACAGCCTACACTTACAAAATATTATCCAAAAATATCTTAACAAAACAACCGGAGCTTCAACCATATGTTATAGAGAGGTTATACAATATATAATAATTAAGACAAGTGTCAAAATTAAGAAAAGATATTAGAAAAGAGAATAAGTAGATTCTACATGTCATCATTTAGTAGATAAGTAAACGAAGTATGAGGAAATATTTCTACATGTTAAAACTTACAAGTATACTCACAGTTCCGCGAGGACACAATCAAACAACAATTCACTCACACATACACCATTTCTACAACCGCAAAACTCAAATCAATCTCACTTCAACAATTTGCGTATCAACGTCAAAAATTGTTGCACCAACAATTTCAACCACCAACCTTTTTTTCAGTAGCTGCTACAATAACAAGTATTCCAACCATCATCTAAATCCAAACCCAAACTCGAGCTCGAGAATTCTCGTCTAAGAAAGGCATAAAAATTCGGCCGCTAATTTGGTCAAGAAAACACTTAGGACTGAAATTGAAGGTTTTTTTGGCCGATTGTTGTGTTGGGTCATGTATTGGAGGACCAAATTATTGGAAACTCTTAAACAGGAGATTGCTTTTGCGGCCAAGTATAAGAGCAATACAAAGTGGTCATGAGAGTTCAACGTACGCGGGACCACATTACATCAAAATAAAGGTAACCACTGATGGGTTTCAAAGGGCACCGCAATCGAAGCAAAACAAACAAACAATCAAACATGCATACAAGAACTAGTCCCATTATAAACCCATCAAGAGGACCAAAACCTTACATGCAAGTAAAACAACTAAACAAAGAGGAGAAAAGAGAGTTATACCATCTTGAAGAGTCTGGAATCGTGCACCAAAAGGGATGATCAAATCCACCAAGAAAGGTTTTCTCTATTGTGCAATCCACCCCAAGTTTGTATGGTCTCCAAGTGCTAGCTTGCCTTCAAAGGATCATCAATACCTTGTACCCTCTTCTGGAACAGCACCTTAGCTCCTCTCTTGCACCAGCATAAGCACTCAAGATGAAACCTTACTTAGTGTATGAAAATGCTATGTAAGTGTATCCATAACTTAAGATATCCAAGACAGGGTGAGGAAAAGTGTCGGCATGCTTATATAAGCCTCTCATGAGACTCCAAACCTGCCCAAAGTCGGCCAAAAAGAAAGCCATGCATTGGACCAACAAAAGGTCCAATAAAAAGAAAAGTGACTTTTCAGCTGCCCTTCACGGCCCGTGAAGCTTCCTCATGGCCCATGAAGCACTAGGCCTTTACGGCCCATGAATAAGGCTTCATGGTTGTGAAGCACTTGGCCTTTTACAGCCCATGAAGCACCTTTTGATAGCAAAAACACTATTTTTGCTCTTCTCCTTTTATCCGTGCCATCAAGACAAATCCTTAGCATCGGCAGTGATACTGGCATGCGTGTGACAATGGACAAACACCAATACCTACCAACAGGCTGTCAACAAGTTTAATGACTACTACACACACGACCTATATAGAAAATCTAGTTAAAAGTGATGAAGAGGGGACAAAGCAAGCCCATTCATTATTTTTTATAAGACGGGAAAACATTTTACATCTTATGAAGCGTGGGAAATTTTGAAGAATAAGCTAAAGTGAGTGACTCCTCGGCTCCTCCAATGGTGGTTGTTGAAAGAATAAACTAGCAACGGTCTACAGAAGACAATGCTTGTATTAATCTCGACAAGATTCTGACAACGAACTATTTGGTGACGACTCAATTCGTAGTCCACTTGCACAAAAAAAGAAAGGATAAAATTCAACGTAATTCGTCAAATTGGACACCTCTTCATGTAGTTCCTTGTCAACCTTTGATATTGTTGACCGACTCGGGAAAATAAGCTGGTACAACCAAGAATTGATCGATAAGGAGAAGACGACACTCAACACCATACAAGGACAAGAAAAAAATAACTCTAACGGTACTAAAGAAGTTGAAATTTATATCAACCCGAGTAGAAGGGGTATCGAAGGAAGGATTGTATACTTATTGAAATGACCTGTGCAGTCAATCTCGGCGATATCTCGCCAAGATATTGGATATCGGATGTTCCAAAAATATCGCTTCCAAATATCGGTGGCTTATCTCGGAGGCGAGAATATCGGCGATATGGACCGATATTTCGCCGATATTTTGACTTCGATATATCGTTTTTTGATCGATTTTTTCTATTATGATTTTTTTTTTGGATCTGCTAAACCCAACCCAAGCCCAACCCACCTAATTAAACCTAAAAAGAAAGAACAACCCTCAGTCCTCACATACGTAGCCTAAACAACACAGCCTTTATCGGCTCTGCATCCTTCGTGAAGATCAACGTCGCGTCGGTCTTGCACTCTCGCCTGCTATCTTCCTTCTTCCTCCACTGCTCCATTGAAGTAACGACTTGCAAGTTCCTTCTCAATTGCTACCCTAATTGCTCTGTTTCTCTCTCTCGATCTCAATTTCTGGTGGGGTTTCTTACTGATTCGAATGGAAGGATCGTGAGCCATAGTGTATTTGAGTGGGTATTACTTTGTTAGGGCTTATTAAAATTAGGTTAATGGGCTTCTTTTAAAAAAATTTAGGTTGGCTTAGTATAATTGGGTTAATGGTTACAAGTTTTACTTTTTTGCTATACTTTTTATTTGATTTTTTATGATTTTAATCTTATAATATATATATATATATATATATATATATTCTACAAAATATAAAAAACCGATATCTCACCTCGATATCCGCAATTTTAAATATTGGTCCTTGAACGATATTTGATATCTGACCGAGATAACTGCATAGGAAATGACAAACAAACCATTTGGGGAAAATATAAAATTCATTAGATATAATACTTTTTATTGTAGGTGTCTTATGAAACATTAGTATAATATGGATGCTCTTATCATTACTATGAATAGTGTCATAACAGTTATTATTGTGGAGGCTCTTACCTTGATGATTTTTTATAAAGTTAATTTCATTATTGGTCCTACATATACTGGTTTGCTAGTTTAATTTTCTTGGTTTCAAAATTGCTAATGTTTTATTGACAAGTTAGTTGACTTTGGTAGTTTATAGGATGTATTAAATGAATAGCACACTCATTTGTCTATTCTCTCCTTTCTCACTTGATCCTACATACATCTCTCTCTCTCTCTCTCTTGTGTGTGTTAACTCCTAGTAAGAACTCACATCTTAAGCGCAATAAGGGGTAATTACGAGCATGTAGTAACAACCCATATCTTAGACGTAGGAAGGGGTAATTAACAGCATGGAGTATACCTCCTCCATTCTTTCTACATTTTTCATGTCACCTCAACGTCATATCACTCTTCCTCATCATCTTTCAAATCTAGAAAATACATACTTTTCAACCCTTTCATATTTATCCAATTTGTTATATTAAAACTTTGTGCGAGAGAGATAGAGACATAGTGGGTTTAAGAGAGAGCTTCTGCGAGAAAGGCAGCGGAAGCAGACTGCAAGGGAGAGGGGTGTGGAACCACAAGTCACATAGGCTCTCCCGCAGGTATACTGCTTGGCCTATAGGGTGGTAAAAGGAGCACCTATCATTTTCCATATTTAATTAAAATGTCAAAAAATAGGAAAGAACAAGGTTTTAATGTTCACATGGTTGATACAAAAATAAAAACTTTATCATAGAAAGAAATTAGATTATACATCAACTTTTTTGTGCCAAAGAACAACTTTAAACAGAAGGTGTTTAAATTCGACAGATACAAATCATTGTAAACCAAATTGGTTGATCAATTAAAGCTCTAATAGAAGATACCAAATTGATCATAGTTCAGAGAGGCACTTACCATTGACGAATTCAACCACCTGTGCAACTACTTCTCTTAGTGCCACAACAGTTGCTTGCAAATTCTGTGCAAATTCTTCAGGAATTGACTTTTCGCCATCAACAAAATTTGATACAGCCTTTATAAATATCGCCGGGACTCTCATAAGATTAGATACGTAGGCCAAAGCTGCTCCCTGTAACCATAAAATCAGATTTTAAATATATAATGCAGTAATCATATTACAGGTGGAGATGTTGATCTATTTTTTTATTAATTGGTCGTTTTGGGTTGTCTTGTAACTTGATTCTCCAACCGGTCAATGAAAAAGTAGCCAGAAGGGAAACGGGACAAAGGGGTTGAGGTTGCCCAGAGTAGATATTAAATCCATATGTCCTAAAATTGTCTTATTTAAAAATTCATATTATTACTGTAATAATATAGTTTTCATACTCATTAACAGTGCATAAACTAAACACAAAAAAGTGTTCAGTCCTGTACAAAACTAAATTACTTCAACGTGAACCAGTGTTGACATGTTATCCAGCCTGTACATCTTGCCACATATGTATTTCATGATAGCTAAAAAATGAAGGTGGCTCTACATGTAAACATATATTTTCATCTCAAGATTGGACATCAGTTGTTCCAAATTGAATTAGAAAAAGTCAATCTGCACATCTAATTTTAGGATAGAGATACCCAAATAAAAAAAGGCAAATTACAAATTGCCATAATGAAATGATGTACCTCCATATCAACAATTGTTGCATCATTGGCCAAAATGCATGTTTCATCCTGAGGGGACATATCTAAAGAATCTCCCGTGGACAGTTTACAAACCTGTGAGAGGTATATTAAGATGTTGAACAGACTTCAGTGTCAGAAAAAACAGAACCGACAAGAGATAAGTAATTCATGGTTCATACCTTTAGATTCAACTTCTTCACAAGATTTGGTGTGGGGAAACTCTTCCTTTGACCAACTCCATACTTATCAGGACCCTGCAAATCAAGAGGCAAATAAGATTAGAACAAAAATGATAATGAAGAATAAGGAATATGATTAGAGGCAGCATTCTAAAGGCTCGCATAGTGCCGGCAAGTGACTCCGCCATTAAGAATTGACCGTAAGCGTAACTGTTAGGCGTGATGCACCTTTACCCGCTAAATGGCGCTTTTTTAAGGTGTGGCGAGCAAAAAATCATTTTTCTTTAAATTTAACTTTTTTTGTATTTGATTCCCGGTTGCGTATATTGAACTTCTATAGATTTCTATTATGTAATATGTTACTTTGCTCCTCATTTGTGCAACTATGTGTAATTTGTATATAAATAATTACTAGCATTATACCCGCTCAATGCTGCGGCGTTGAATAGTTTTTATTTTGCAACATGTCGTTTTCAATAATGTAATGATATGTTATTCGCACAATTCAATGTCACAAAAAAAAATTTCTTCATCAACATGTCCATTTTTAAATTTTTTTTATTTGCATCAACTATTTTATTAATTTTAAAAATAAATTCTAAAAGACATTAAAATAAGAAAAAAATTTATATTTATGAAATAAGGAGAAAGAAGTTATAGGATTTTGGAAATTATGTTGATATGAGTGAATAATTGTGTTTGTGTGAGAGAATATTTTAAATAAATAAAAGTTAAAGTAAATTAGGAGAGAGAGTTGAATGGTTAAAGATTGAGTGAATGAGATTAATTTAAATAGAATGAAAGGTCAAGATGTTGTTTTGATTGAATTTTAAGAACTTTTAAAGTTAAGAGGAGAGAAAATGTTAAATGGTTTAGATAGCAGTATAGATAAATTGCATATATATTTATAAAATATATACAAAATTGATGCCTTGCGTCATGCCTTTAAAAGGCCATGGCTCCTATTATCCTAAAAGCTTGAGGCTTGACTTTGCCGCCACACCTTACGCTATTTAGAATCATGATTACAGGTATGCATTGGTAAATTAAGAATCAACCTTGGATAATTGAGCAACTTCAGCAATAATACAAGAAGACTGACTTTGCAATATATTAAATTAATCAACATATTTAATAGACAAGATCTAGAACGGATTAAAACAATAAAACTACTTACAGGTATTGGAATCCGTCTATCATGAAATGCAAGATCTGATACTAGAAATACATCAAATATGTGAGCTCCTTTCACCTGGTATTCTCAACATTAGTATGAATATACTTAACAAAAAAAAAAATAGTAATAATAATATTAAAGACGAACTATTTTACAGTATGTAAGAAAAAATATAACATACAAAATACAAGCCTACGTTGTATTATTTCTAGATAGAAAAGACGAAAGAGAGAAGGGGCAGAAAATTATACTTTAAAGCCACCAGCGGTTCCAGCATTTATCAAAAGATCAGGCTTCAATGCTTGAATAGAAGCATAAGTCACAAGAGAAGCAGGAACAGTGCCTACACTATTGATCCCTGAGAAATAAATAACCTAACAAATCAATATGGATAACCAACCATGCACAAATAACAAAGTGCACACTATTAGAAAAAGGAAGGTAAGTTAGAAGGTGAATCCTGAAATTATTTATGTTTATGGAATTAAGCAGGTGAATTTGGTAAATACCTTAAAGCGACGTACATTCATAGATGGGAAAGCTTTTAGCTCTGACTTTATTTGGTCATATGTTAAATGCTAAATTCCAAAAGTACTAAGCAATCGAATATCTAAAGCGGGGTCCTAATTTGCCTTCCCAAGCAACACCAGGTCACTTGAACATGAAACGAAATCTATGAACATCCCACACACATTTTTAATAATATATAAGAAAGACAAACAAACAAAAGACCAACCTAAGTCACGGTCCTTCCCTGGATAAATGAGATTTATATTCAGGTCCTTGTAATAACCGTGATATCTGATCCAAGGAACACCTAAAGGAAACCTGAAATAAACCCAAAACCGAAATAGAAGAGTGCTGTTACAGTTCAGAGATAATAAAGAACTTAAACCGTTCTTTTTTGTTTTTGTTCCTTCTGTCTCAGTGTAGTTTTGTCTGTAAATACGAGTTTAAAATAATGGATCGCTCGAACATCATTCTGGGAGAATAAAGCTATTTTAGAAGCAATTGAGAAGGTAAATTATCAATCTATCCCCCAAAGGGCTTACATTATCATTTAGCTTGCAATCAATCACATCTACAGCACAATGAAGACTTCTCACAATCTCCATATGTCGAAATTGGAAAGACGAATAAATAAGGAACTCCACAGTCTATAAATATTATATCCTACATTCTCATTTCTAAAAATAAAACAAATTAATATCATTGATGTCTCTTGTACTTCATCCATTCCAGAATCTCATATATACACCTTCACTTCTGAAAGTCAATCTGCAAGTCCTCAAATTTGAATTTGATAAAACTAATGAATAATATTCTCATTTTAACTGGTAAACACAAGTAACGTTTAATTAGTATGATCAATAGCTATTTTAAATCTCGTAACCATCAGAGCTAACTTCAAAACGTATCTAATTCAGGAACTAGGTAAACAAAAAAGTCAAAACTAAAAATGATCACACTAGCTTCCCAACAAAGGGGGGAAATGAAGTTAAAACTAGGAAGTAAACGGTAACCTTATATAAACATACACTTACTGATGGATACGAATCCAGAACATAAGAATTAGTAAAACGGAGAGAAACAGTGGAAGGAAGAGAACTCACGAAGAACCATCATCCGGCGAAAGTTTGAAGTGTTCCACGATCGGAAATGCTTCTGAATCCATGGCTGCCAGCCATTTAATCAAAGTTATAGTAACATAAAGCTCACACGTAGAGGTAGAGAGGTCAGTTGAGCAGATTACCGGCGAAAATGAGAAGTGTGGCAATCGGGCGCTTGTCGTCACCTATTGGAAGTGTAGCCATGGGTGCCAGGGTCAGTTTCCCCCTGTTACGTTTTCCTTTTGTTTTTTTCCCTTTTCTCCCAAGTCCCAACCAATGGATTTGGCATGAACAAGTGGGCTTGGCCCAAAACCGGTATTAACCCGGTAAACCCAATGCTTGATTAGGTTTAATATTTTCGCCACATAACTCTCACTTTCTCATCTTTCTTTGATGTTATAACTTAAAAAGATAATAATTTTAAGACCCCTCAATCTTTTGCATAATTTTTAACTAAAGATATGTGTACATGTGTTAGAGAAATAGAGAGAGTTTGTGTGAGATACATTGTTACGAATGAAGAAACCACAACCCAGTTGTCTTGAACAGCCCAGTTTTAATGCGCAGGAGCCCAGACTGGCCCATAATTGAAGAATTCCAGCCCGTTTACATTCGCTATCTCTCGTCAATCCGACAGCCTTGCTGCTCAAATGGCCAAGTTGTCAAAGCAAACAGAAACTACAACCAATCTCGTGTCAGCCCTCTTCAAAACCACCGACACCGGGTCCTCCTCCAACGTCGATAACCAAGTCGACCATGGTACCTTCACCCTTATTCCACCACCGCCCCATGACCCTCCGCCATCTCCACCTCCGTCAGTAAACCCCAACCTTAAACCACCAAAGATTCTACTACCCATATCCAATGGCTCAGCTCCCCTCGATCGGATCTTTCACGCTGACCAATACTTCGCTTTTTATAATATCCCGCCCGAGTAGCGCATCACCCTAGCCTCATTTCATTTTCAAGGAGAAGCGTTAAGCTAGTTCAAATACCTACACAACAACCGTTTGGTAGGGGATTGGAATCAGTTTCGCCACAAAGTTTCGTCTGCAGCTGCATGTGAATTATGTATAGGTCGCGTTTAGAATTATATACGAAACTTAAACCCGTTGTAAAAAAATTTGTTAATGTTGATGATTATTGCTAGTAAAATTTATGTTTTTTACATTTACTAGTTTTTTTTCATATTGAACTTTATTAATTTTATTTTCTTAGTTGATATAAAAAACAAATTTAAATTATACAAAAGTATAAAAAGTAGAGTATTAAAGTAACAATAAAGAAATATATAGTTATAAGATAAAAAAGTAAAAGAAAAAAAAGAATAATAAAGATGTTATGTTAGTAATTAAATATATTAGCAATCATTAGTGTGTAATTAATAAGATAGACAATTAAATGGGAATAAGTTGAAATAAGTGATTAAATGAGAATAAGTTAGTAATGATTAGGTAATCTATAGGACGTGTAGTAGACTAGGGTGTCTACAATAACACCCTTGATTAAATTAATATCATAAAATGTTAATGTTATTAAACTAAGATTAAGTTAATTTAAATGAAAAACAAAAAAACGGGTTGAAAATTTGATAAATTCCATACTATAACAAATTTAGAGAAATTAAAGGAATTGCTAAATTTACAATGATACTAAAAAGACATAAATACCCTTTTGACTAAGATCTTAACTTACTTAAATCTAATGGTTAGAAACGCTTCTCGCACTTCTTGTAAAAATAAAGCTTTTCGCATAAACTCTGCCCTATATATATATAGTAGGAGGGTTCAGATGAACGTACCTTAGCATTGTGTCAGTCACTTGGGTCTCATGAACTTATGCAAGTCCCGTCCATACTAAAGTAGGTATAGTTGGGTAGTTCAGTGGGTGAGAAGCACTGTAGTAATCTTCCTTGTTCAAAAGTGAGTGAATAACGAGAGACACAAACCTTGGATAAGGTATATGTTGAGACATAGTTTTGGTGGTCATGGAGGATATCAGATTTTCCATGATCAATTCAGCAAAATCCACAGTATGATCATGAATAAGAGCATAAGCCATTTTCAGAACAGCTTCATTCACTTGATCCAAGCCCACGGTCTTAGCAGTCATGCAATAGTTGAGATGAACAATGAAGCAGTTCCATTCTTTGGAAAGTCTTGTTTCTCGCCATTGAATTTCCTTTAACTTTCATTTCAGAGGGGTAATTAAAGAACTCAAACAATTTAGCCTTGGCATCGTCATTAACGGCAGAAGTGATGTTTTCAGTGGAGGGAAGATGAAGGACCTCAGCAAGAAGTTGCTTGGTCAAAACTACAGGTTTGGAGCCGGAGAGTAGAGTGAAACTTATGCGCTTCAGATTGGTTCTGGTAGCTAGTGCCTCAGCAGTCATCGAGAATTCACATAGATGTTCTCGAACATCTGAACTTTTGTAAAGAGGACAAAGTTCAATGGGCAGTTATGGAGAAAAGTAATAATTTGGTAAAACGGAGAGGAGGTGGGAAGAAGGGTTAGTTTGGCAGGTAGTTGGTGTCCTTATATTGAATATAGGAGTTCAATATTTTGGGTTTGATGGATTCGGGTAGAGTGACACATGAGGAAGCTTTTTTGGGAGCCATTGTTGCGAAAAGTATGCTTTTTTTAAGGTAGTAGAGAATTTGCTTGAAGAAGATGAAGTAGCGGTAAAAAAGACGTGTGAAAGAGGGTGAAGAATTTAAATAGGTTTTGAGTCATTTGAAACATTAAAAATTGAAAAAATGATTTTTGATCGTGGGATTAGAAAATGTGTGGATTTGGGCGCGTGAAAGAAAATTTGTTTTTGAGGGAAAGGATTGTCCGCCCACGTGTGTAGAGGTGTCCTAGCAGAATTGGTGTTTGACACGATTTACAAAACAGATCTTTATTTATTAGCGGTGAGATATTTAAACTAAAAAGTTAGAAACAAACCAGAAATAATCACAACAGATGTAATATATTACTATTTCAAGTTAAAAGAAATTATAAAATAATTGAAAGGCTGGAATCAGGGTATTTCAGTTATTATGAATCGAAGAAACACTACATTCAAGGCTCATATGTCAGGTATTGATTGTGTGAGACTTAATAATATATACCATATGGAATTCATATTCCAGATAAGCAAGAAAGATTTATTAAAAAAACATAAAGTAAGAAGATACAATCAACCACATGTAAAGAATGCCAAATCCTCGATAACTAGTTTTCTTTATATAACATATATCAATAAGTACATAGAGTGTTAATACCATATTTCACTTTTGACAAACAAAAATAAGTGAAATAGACAAAAATATTAATGAAGAATCATGAAGCATGATATTCATTTGGGTAGACACTTCTATGCCAATAGTTCCTTCCGCGATGAACAATTATTGCGTAGCACAGTGGATAATTGACAATCATTATAGTAAACTCCATGAAGCTTGATTGCAAAAAGTCTTTTTGAATAAAGGAGAGAAAAACATGATGAGTGTAAAAATGAAGAAAACAGGTTGAAGTGAAAATGAGTGGTCAAAGAAATGTGGATTAAATAAATAAAAAACTCATGATGACTTCGGAAATAATGTGACACTCAACAGTAAATAATAATGAAATGTAATTATATAAAAATAGGTTAGACGGCTGACATTAAATGCGATTTGAAGTGGTGAATAATAACACAAGTCAAAATTTACTTAAAGTATTATTTAACCATTATCAAATGCAAAAATATTAAGTATATTTTTATACTTGATAAAGGAGAGAGAAGAAATTACCTTCAACGAGTTTAGGTTCAAACGGATTCAACATACCGAGTTCAGTAAGAAGAAATGTGAACCAATGTTCATCAAGTGCTTTGGTGAAAATGTCAGCTAGCTAGCTCATGCTCAATTCGAATGAAATACAATTCAACTTCATTTTTGGAAATAAGATCTCTGATGAAATGATATCTCACATCTATGTGCTTAGTGCGAGAGTGAAAAACAGGATTGTTTAAAATTGCAATAGCACTTGTATTGTTTTCTGAAATTTTAAACCGTAGTCAGCTAATTGATTCTGCATCCATAAAATCTGTGCACATCAGCTTCCAGCTGAATACATTTCAGCAGCTGTGGACAAAGATATGGAATTTTGCTTTTTGCTTGGCCAACGGACTAATGTCTCACATCTATGCGCTTAGTGCGAGAGTGAAGAACAGGATTGTTTGAAATTGCAATTGTACTTGTATTGTCACAGTAGATAGGCGTTTTCTAAAATTTTAGACCATAGTCGGCTAACTTATTCTTCATGCACAAAGTCTGACCACAGCAACTTCCAGCTGAAATGTATTCAGCTCACTCTAAAAATCAATTTTTGTGCATCAAGCTGACATATCAATCTCAGATTCATCTGCTCTATGGGATGATTCTTGTGAAACCAATGCTGATGAGGTTGGATTTGATCTTTGTCCTTGATGTTTGTCTTGTCCACCAGATCTGCATTCCCTAGCAAAGTGACCAGACTGTTGACATTTGAAACATCTTACTTTGGATTTGTCAAATCCAGCCTGACCATCAGCCCTTCCGTTTGTATTTATGATACATTGGAAATACATAATATATAAATATAAATACATATATTATAAAGTTATTGACTCCGAAAAGATACATAGGGAATGAGTGATCAGAAAAAATTTGAAAAATATATTTATTCCTACTAAATGATTATATTTCATCCTCTTATGCCCCGAATGATTACACATGTAACCTATTAATTATCCTTCTCATCTCGTCTATTGAGTATAAGGATGGGTAGAAAAATTTACTTGAAAGATATAAAACCTTTTAAAAAAAATTAGATTTTTAATGTTTAATTCTATATGAGAGGTTATATCCTCATATTTTATATTCTTACTTATCTTCCTAGTTACAAGATTATGATAAGTATCTAGATCAAAGAAATAGATGAAGAAAGTGAATTAGAGAAATCTACATGTCATCGTGTAGTGAGTATAAGGATGGAGTATAAGAAATATATTTTTCCATTCTATATGCTTCTACAAAATTGTCCTAACCATCGTTTTACTCGTTTGATCAAAACAAGTATTAAAATAAAGAGTGAAGATGGGAGAAAAAATTTAGTGGACTTTACATATCAACATCTTGTTCATAACAATAATAAGAATATTAATTTGGTATAAAAGTAATTCAAAAGTCAAAAGATTACCTACTATCCATCCATTGAAATAAATCAATGATGAATATATAATGGGTTAAAATTCATTAATGATTCATTAGTAGAAATATTTTGAGACAATCAAGCCTCATTAAATAATGATTCATCCATCCGAACGTAGTTCATTATTAGATAAATATATAAATTACCACAATACCTATAATTATTAGTCATTAAGGATTATATATTCAGTATATCAACTCATCAAGTACAGAGTTTTTCAACTATGCATCAACTCATGTAATAACTTATATTAATAATTAACATGACATTAAGTACACGTCTTAGGGTCCGGAATAACGATATTACAAGCCTTTGCAACCGTTTCAGCACCAGGCATTTCAAAAATCGGTGGAAATATTGGATCCTTGACGTAGCTACAAAGGCAATCCTTTTGGTCATGGAGATTATTGCAACATGGTGAATCTGGAGGTGGTGCCTCATTATTAATTATATATGAAACACATGGTGCTAGCTTGGACCATTGACAATCAGCCATCATACTCGGTTGCACTTCTACCACAAGAACCGTCATAACTACGATCATCATAGCCCAAGAAGTATAATACATCTTCATTCTAGAAGCAAGAACGTATAAAATAGACAGGACTATAGGATGTAATCGATAATATTGTTGTAAGAATGGCAGTGCTATTTATAAGCATTAAAGTAATTAAAGGTATTTAATTTTAAATCTATTATAATAGGAAAAGAGTTAATAAAATTAATTGGTCATAATGTACGTATATACTAGCTTATATACAAAAGAATTTAAATTCATCGGTAAATGTTACTTTACATTGGTTATATATCACGCCATCAAGGTAAAAGATATTCAATTAATTAAAAATATAACACTATTTAATTTATAATTAATTTTCAAATGTATTTATCTTTTTTTAATAGTTAAACACATACACCCACCTAATTCTACTTTATATGTCTACTACCGGGACTTGAACCTACAACCTTAAGGTTAAGGAGCACATTTTTCAAACTCCAATAACACTAGGCCAAGCCCATTTAGTAAATGTATTTACTTATTCGACTGCCGGCCGGCCTCTTGTAGACGTGAAAGTGTAAAATCTTGACGTACCGGTTAGTTTTAGATCAACGAAGACAAAGAAAAAAAAATTAAGTTAATAAATTAATTACCAATTGTGGATATGCTTCTAATAGTAGGTATTTTAGATGATTTCACATTCACAAACACTTTAGTATGGTAGTATCTTATTTATTTAATTATTGACTTAACTAGTGTTTATTAATTAAAAAACACCTATATTATGATATAAGCGTTTTTAGCTACACATCATTCCTCCAATACAATAAACATAATGTACTAGATTAAAGCGGAATTTAAATTCATGTTAATCAACATGTAATAAACACATAAGATAATATATATACACACATAAAGTATGATTATATATAGAATCATGCTTAATAATAGAACCCATAGGCCTTTTATGATGATGTTACGTGGCAATTTTAAAATGGCTAAAACGGAAAAAGTCATCAAAAATTGAAAACTTCTGTGCCCTCACAAAAACCCCCTAGACTCATTTTTTTAACCGTGAAATATGATTTAATCATCAAAGTTTTACTTGCTTTTTGGTTTAACCATTAAAGTTTTTTTTATGGTTTAACCGTAAACTTTCTTTTAATGATCATTTTAACCTTTAAGATTTGTTTGTTATATAGTTTTACTTGTTTAACAGGTTAATTAGTATATTACTTTTATTTTTTATTTTTTCATTAATTCTTGTTGAATATTTGAAGATCTGGAATAATTTTTATGAAGATAATTAAACAAATATGACATGATGAAGATGAATATGCCATATGATAGAACAAAACGGAGCACACATATATAGACATTCATGAAATCGAACTCACATAAAAAACAAAACACTTGAAGAAAAAAACCGTAGCAAAATCAAACACAGAACCCTTGAAATCAAACCCCAATGTATCATATATGAACAAAATAGAAACACACATAAAAAACAAATAAGAACAAGATGAAATCGACCCATTGAAATTATTGAATGAAATCAACAAAAACTGGAGCAAAATAGAAATCATCAGAAGAAATAATCAAACCCTTGAAGATGGAGCTTACAGAAGTGAAGGAGGCGGATTTTATGGTGGTGGATTGGGTGGCGGTGGTGGTTATGGTGGTGGCGGAGGTCATGGTGGTGGCCGCTATTCATCGATATCATCTTCAAATCGAAAATCCTCAGCTGAAAACCCTCAACTCCATCTTCGATCTTATCCTAAAACCCTCACCTCCATCATCAAAATCATCTTCTAATCGAAATCATCTTTAAATCGACACTCACCCAAAATCAAAGGACTGGAGGAAGACGGTGGTGGTGGCAGTGAGGAAGACGGTGATGGTGGCTGTGAAATCATCTACATTTTCATCCTCCCACACTCTCACCGGTAGCAACAGGCTATAGCCTTGAAATCATCTTCATCTTCACCCATCTTCATACTGAAATCTACACACACATAACCACAAATAATGAAATCTGTTTAACCGGAGAGATAAAGACTAAAGAGTGTTTGTGTGTGTAAAGGGTGGGAGGGATAGCACAGAGAGTGTGTAAAGTGGAGAGGAGTGTTTGGAAAGTGCATAGAGTGTATAAAGGGTATGGAAAGAATTAAAGGGTGTTTTAACTTGTTAAAACAGGTTATAGGGTGAAAATAACAAGTAAACATAACTTTATGGTTAAACCATTTAAAAAAACTTTAATTGTTAAATTAAAAAGCAAGTAAAACTTTGATGATTAAAATATATTTTATCATTTTTTTAATACCAATCAAATCTTTAATTGACTATATCTTTATCATATTTAAGAATTTTTATAAAAAAATTATACCAATCGATTCTGTTTTTCGTTCTCTTTAATTCAAGACTAGGCTTGATATATTTTGAAACTTTTTTTTTCTGAAAATGCAAGTGGTTTCGAAAATGCAAATGGTTTGACGAATATGAAAATTCTTCGAAAATGAAAAAAGAACAAATCTAGTTGAGAAATAGATGAGATGGTAATCAAAATGCAATTTCACCAACATCTGTATGTTAGTTAATCCATATACATTTAAAAAAAATGTAAAAGAGACACAATTATACAAGCATGTTCACATAAAAAAATACAAGCAGCAACAATCTAAAATGCAAGCTACAACATTTTCACATAAAAAAATGCAAGCAACAACAATCTAAAATGTAAACAACAGCTTTTTCAAATAAAAAATGCAAACAACAGCTTTTTCAAATAAAAAATGCAAACAACAACAATCTAAAATGCAAACAACAACATTTTCACATAAAAAATGCAATCTAAAATGCAGACAATAACATTTCACATAAAAAATGCAAGCAACTCAAATGAAAATGATGTAGCATTTTGATTATCATTTTAATCTGGGTTGCATTTTGATTATCATTTTTATTTGGCTTGCATTTTTTTGTCATCGTTTTCATTAAAATAACAAATAAAAATGCAATCCTGTTAGTCTAAAATATGTTTCTAGGCCTTGTGTAATCTATCTTATTTATAATTATATTTATTATTTTCTAGACTAGCTAGTATGTAAGGGCTTGGCCCATATTTTATATAATTACTTAGTCAATCATGCAAGCCCAAAAAGCTTGGAGGCCCATGTGACATCTTGTATATAAACCCTTGCAAACCTAATTTACAAGACAACCTTTGCATTATCCAGATTAACAGAAATGTACATGTTCTTAGTTCTCTCAAACAAAGTGTTCTTACTGTTTTCTTTATAGTTCATACAAGAATTATTAAGTTAACTCATTTTTCATCACATCTTTGGACTTTTGATTGATATCTGAGCGAATTTCTTGCTGAATTAGTTCAAGATAACCTAGAAACAACATCAAAGTGTGAAAAAACAAGTTTAAAAAAGCCCCTGTATTCTTCTCGTAAAAACCCACTTGAGTAAAAAATCATTTTCCTAAAATCTTCTTGTTTTGCAAAGTTTTTGAGTGTTTTAGAAGCTTTTGAGGTGGAGAAAACAACCGGTTATCTTCATTTTCAAAAACAAACAACATTTGAGAACTCATTTTGAATTTTTCACCTTTTTAAGTTCTTATTGTTCTTCACTATTTTATCAAGATTCTGAGTTATTTGTTGTTTTTTATGCTCAAAATTGTTATTGGTAAGTGTTTTTGAGGTGAAGAAGACTCAAGGTAAAAGAACTTTTAAACTTTAGTGTGTTTTGGGAAATTTTTGATTTCTGGTTCGAGGTAGTGGGCTATACGACAACGACAGCCTTGAGTCATCCGACCTGTAGGTTTGACTTTCTATAATCATGGAGGCTGTGATCAACAACGACTCGGAGTGGTGACCTTTGGAGCGGTGGCTTGGACCCAAAACGAGGAGTGCCAACCATGACCAACAGAGTCGTGGCCATGAGGACGTTGGTCCTTCGAGCATGGGGTATTGTTATGAAACCACATCAGCCAAAAGTAAATTTTGTTGATGACTTATAAGTCTAGGTGTTTTCTCTCCTATTTTATTAGTGAGTTCTATACTTTGACTTATGATATAATACGAGTCTAATATTCAATGGGTTCATATCAAATCTATATCTATATCTATACTATCTATAAAACATTTACATTGTCTATTCTCTTAACTTTTAAGTAAGTTGGAATGTCCATAATACCCCTCACATCTTACAATTAAATCCACTTAACAAACACGAGTTACTTAGTATAATAAATTGGAGTAAATGGAAATTCAAAAATCTTTATTTAATTAATCCAAACTATTAGCTGTGAACCTAATAAATATTATGGTTTCCTAATTTAGTCATTCTACATACAATCAAAATAGATTTATATTACACAAAATCAATCTATACTTTAAACTTTTTCATCCTAAAAATTCACACATAATTAAAACTAATATCCTCTTCATGATCTCATGTTAAACCCCAAGTATACTCTTTGTCTTTCAATTCTCTCACATGTTCGAGAATCTTGTTTCTTCATGGCTAGAGTGACAAATTGAGAGCAAATTTAACATTTTTATCATGAATAAAAATGTATTTATTCCTACTAAATTGTCCTAGCCATCGTTTTACTTATTTGATCAAAACAACAAGTATTAAAATTAAGAGTGAAGATGGGGAGAAAAAATTTAGTAGACTTTACATATCATCATTTAGTGGATTTTACATATCATCATTTAGTGGATTTTACATATCATCATCTTGTTCATAACAATAATAAGAATATTAATTTGGTATAAAAGTAATTCAAAAGTCAAAAGATTACCTACTATCCATCCATTGAAATAAATCAATGATTAAATATATAACGGTGTAAAATTCATTAATGACTCATTAGTAGAAGTATTTTGAGAAAATCAATCCTCATTAAATAATGATTCATTCATCCGAACGTAATTCATTATTGGATAAATATATAAATTACCACAATACCTGTCATTGATAGTCATTAATAATTATATATTCAATATAATTACATTAAAAACAATATTATAATAAAAATATATAATATAATATAATATATTTAGTAAATAAATAATATCAAGAAAATAAATAATATGATAATATTTAGTAAATCATAAATATTAATTACCTTAAAAACAATATTATAATAAAATTATATAATATAATATAATATATTTTTAAAAATATAAATACAAATAATTAAAAAATGTTTATAATCTTATAATATATTTAAAAGAAAAGGATGATGACATCATCATCCTTTTTAAAAAACTATGACGTCACATTTGGGAGAAAAGGCTTAAGGAAACACGCGGGTCAGGTTTTGGGTAACCCGGTTTTGAAATAAATTAGCGTTTTCGGAACTAAAAGCCACTCGCGCTACCTTCTTCGACAACCCAGGGCTTCCTTCCGGCGCTTCCCACAAACACAGCAGCTTCTCCTTCCGGCGACTTTCCCAACGACGACCTTAAATCCCTGAGCCGCTTCCTTCCGGTGACTTTCCCAACAACGACCTCCTTCGGGCGACTTACATCTTCCTTGAACCGGTAACTATCCAAGTAAGTTTATCGATGTTATTTTTTGATTTTCAATAAGGTCATCAGATTGATTCTAATCTCTGAAATTGTTCTGAATTTGGCGTCAAAATATTTGTGATAGTCAAAAAACCTTATCCGACAACCAAGAGTATATAGAAGAAAAAGATCACAATACAATTAGCGGTATGTACAAAGCTTTTGTTTTAATTAGGACACGGTTTGTGAAACTTATTCTGTTTGATTACCTAGCATTTTAGTTTCACTCATAATGTAGTTAATTATGTATTTGAGGTTGAAGTGTGGAGTTTTGATCTTCTAAGTCTTATAAGTCATATTAAAGTTCTTAACATCGAGGAACCTTCTCCATGTCCTTCCTAGATCCCATTCCTTTTTAGCTATATATAACCAGGGGTGTCTTTGAGAGAGTGTAGGAGGTGCGATCGCACAGGGCCAACGTTTCAAAGGGGGCCCACTTTTATATATATATATATATATATATATATATATATATATGTATATATATATATATGTGTGTGTGTGTATAGAGTTAGGATCAAATGAGAACACTTTTAAAATGAGAACAGGGAGAACACTTTTATACCTTTGATTTTATTGATCGAATGGTTTAAAAACTATCACGTTTTGTTGGGCTTTTGATTTCATTGATTGGATAGTTTAAAAACTGCCGCGTTTTTTGATTTATGCATCAATGCATACAAAAGTGTTTGTCTATATGCATTAATGCATACAAATCTTTAAATTGTTAATAATATTGAAATACTTTTGATTTTAAGATTTAGGATGTAAAATTGACTTTTGGGTAGTTATAGGTGAACATGAATGTAAAGGAGAAATGCTAAATTACAAGTTTATACATGTTCTCACTGTCGTGCATTTTAAAAGGGTTCTCCCTTGAATCTCACCCTATGTGTGTATATATTACAATTTTTCAACGCTCACGTACAATTTAAATAATAAAATTTTAGAAAGCCCATGTTTTGATTAATATATTAAAGAAGTGAACATGTTGATTGAATACTTCAAGGAGTTCAGAGAAACAAAGTTATCTAAAGCTATTGATAATGCTAAAGAACTTGTCATTGAAATGAATAATGATCCAGTATTCCATTAAAGGCGGCATGTTCAAAAAAAATAAAATTGATGAGAACCAAAGTGATTAAGTTGTCTTATTTTTAGCTCTGGAGATAATAAAGTTAACTATTTTTTATTGTTGATCAAACTAGTGCTTCTCTTAAAAGCATATTTGAATGGTAGAAAAAAGTATGAAAAAGTATTTGATTTTTTGTTTCCTAAAAATTTGAAGGAATTTGATTAAAAAGATCTTAAGTCATGTTGTAGTCATTTTGAATCCGCTCTTAAGTATGATGGACGATCAAGTATTGATACAAATGGATTTTATATTGAGTTGAAGTTGCTTGACAAGTATTTACCTGGAAAAACTATTCGGCCTAATGATGTCTTAAAGTACTTGTAATATGTTGATTGTTTTCCCAATGCAATTATTGCATATAGAGCATTGTTAACTATTATAGTAACTGTTGCATCTCTAGATAAAAGTTTCTCAAAACTTATATTGTTCAAATCCTACTCACGGTCCAAAATATCACAAGTATGGCTTAATAGATTGACAATAATAACTATTGAGAGAACAATATCTTGGAGAGTATTGTTTATGAAGAATTGATTCATAACTTTGTTTCTATTAATGCTAGCAGAACTTTACGTTTCATGTAACTATATAAGATAAACTATTTATTACATTTTTTTTGTTTTAGTTTTTGATATAATAAATATCCTAGTATTAGTGCATTTTTGCTTATATGTGTGTGTATATACAAGGGGCCCACTTTTTCATTTTGCACAGGGCCTCCAAAATCCACGGGACGCCCCTGTATATAACCGTCAATCTTTAAGGTTGTTTTGAGTCTTTGTCTTTTTATACATACACACTTGAAAATTTAAAAAAACCAAGCAATTTCAATGCTGTGCAGACAACCTTGGAATTGGTTTTTACATATCGAAGTTGCAACCAATAATTAGATGAAGAATTAGATAAAAAAAAAATAGACTTATGAGTGAGCTGTGTGAAGTAGGAAACATCAAACTTCTTAATTTGGTTTTCGGTTATTGGAGCATGGAACTGATAAAGGTATAATTAATTAAAATTAATTACGTTATTTAAAAATCTAATATAATTTTATCATTATTTAAATACATATATATTTTGATTTTACAGAAATTGAACCAGTGGATATCCCCGTGCATTTCTTCTTTGGATTGCCCCGTTCATTTTATAAAAAGTTTGATGACAGTGTTTTGAACAACTATTTCCTGGTACAGCTCTTTTAATGCTTGCATATGTTAATTCATGGAGACATAGTTCTACACATTAAAAATCTTACTTATTCATTTTATCTTATTCCTTAAAGCTATATAAGTTTAAATTTAACTTATATCAGCCCCTATGTTGACACATGGGTCGCTTAGCTAGTATATATATCTATAGTCTTTATAATTATTTGTATTTATGATACATTGGAAATACATAATATATAAATATAAATATAAATACATATATTATAAAGTTATTGACTCCGAAAACATACATAGGGAATGAGTGATGAGAAAAAATTTGAAAAATGTATTTATTCCTACTAAATGATTATATTTCATCCTCTTATGCCTTGAATGATTACACATGTAACCTATTAATTATCCCTTCTCATCTCATCTATCGAGTATAAGGATGGGTAGAAAAATTTACTAGAAAGATATAAAACCTTTCAAAATATTTTTACATAAGTTTAATTCTATATGAGAGGTTATATCCTCATATTTTATATTCTTATTTATCTTTCTACTTACAAGATTATGATAAGTGTCTAGATCAAAGAAATAGATGAAGAAAGTGAATTAGAGAAATCCACATGTCATCGTGTAGTGAGTATATGGATGGAGTATAAGAAATATAATTTTTCATTCTATATGTTTCTACAAAATTGTCCTAACCATCGTTTTACTCATTTGATCAAAACAAGTATTAAAATCAAGAGTGAAGATGGGAGAAAAAATTTAGCGAATTTTACATATCATCATTTAATGGATTTTACATATCATCAGCTTGTTCATAACAATAATAAGAATATTAATTTGGTATAAAAGTAATTCAAAAGTCAAAAGATTACCTACTATCCATCCATTGAAATAAATCAATAATGAATATATAATGAGTTAAAATTCATTAATGATTCATTAGTAGAAATATTTTGAGAAAATCAAGCCTCATTAAATAATGATTCATCCATCCGAACGTAGTTCATTATTAGATAAATATATAAATTACCACAATACCTATCATTATTAGTCATTAAGGATTATATATTCAATATATCAACTCATCAAGTACATAGAGTTTTTCAACTATGCATCAACTCATGTAATAACTTATATTAATAATTAACATGACATTAAGTACACGTCTTAGGGTCCGGAATAACGATATTACAAGCCTTTGCAACCGTTTCAGCACCGGGCATTTCAAAAATCGGTGGAAATGTTGGATCCTTGACGTAGCTACAAAGGCAATCCTTTTGGTCATGGAGATTATTGCAACATGGTGAATCTGGAGGTGGTGCCTCATTATTAATTATATATGAAACACATGGTGCTAGCTTGGACCATTGACAATCAGCCATCAAACTCGGTTGCACTTCTACCACAAGAATCGTCATAACTACGATCATCATAGCCCGAGAAGTATAATACATCTTCATTCTAGAAGCAAGAACGTATAAAATAGACGGGAATATATATAGGATGTAATCGATAATATTGTTGTAAGACTGACAATGCTATTTATAAGCATTAAAGTAATTAAAGGTATTTAATTTTAAATCTATTATAATAGAAAAACAGTTAATAAAATTAATTGGTCATAATGTACGTACTAGCTTATATACAAAAGATACATTGGTTATATATCACGCCATCAAGGTAAAAGATATTCAATTAATTTAAAAATATAACACTATTTTGAATAGCTTGTGACTTTTTTTATGGAATTACGAATTAATATATATGTGTAAATGAGTAACAATATAAAACGTAGTAATAAATTATAGTAAATATATAATATCAAGATAATAAATAAATCTGATAATATTTAGTAAATCATAAATATTAATTACATTGAAAACAATATTATAATAAAAATATATAATATAATATATTGTTAAAAATATAAATACAAATAATTAAAAATGTTCATAATATATATATATATATAAAGGGGAAGGTTCATTTGAGAACCGTTTTTATTGTGAGAACCGCGAGAACCAATCTTAGTCGTTCATTTTTGATAATAGAATTCATGGATGAAGAGCGTGGGGATTGGGTGCGGCAGCGTGCATGTAAGTAATTCATGGGTGGGCAATCCAATTGAAGGAGGGAGAATTGGACGGCTAGGATTAGTTCTCGCGGTTCTCGCAATAAAAACGGTTCTCGAAATAACTTTTCACTATATATATATATAGTCTTATTGGAAATACATAATAATATAAATATAAATACTTATATTATAAAGTTATTGACTCCGAAAATATATCATACGTTACATAGGGAATGAGTGATGAAAGAAACATTTGAAAAATGTATTTATTCCTACTAAATGATCATATTTCATCCTCTTATATGATTACGTACACATGTAATCTATTAATTATCTCTTCTCATCTCATCTATTGAGTAGAAGGATGCGTAGAAAAATTTAGTAGGAATATATAAAACCTTTCAAAATATTCTTACAATAAAAGTTTTAATTCTATATGAGAGGTTTTATATCTTCATATTTTGTATTTCTACTTATCTTCGTACTCACAAGATTAAGATAAGTGCCTAGATCAAAGAAGGAGAAGAAGAAAGAGAATTATAGGAATCCACATGTCATCGTGTAGTGAGTAGACGGATGAAATAAGAAGATTTAGTAGAAGAAATATATTTTCCATTCTATATGCTTCTACAAATTGTCCTGCCCATCATTTTACTCATTTGATCAAGACAAGTATTAAAATCATTAGTACTGGAGATGAGGAGAAAGAATTTAGTGGACTTTACATATCATTATTTTGTGGGTATACATATCATTATTTTATGGGTAAGAGGATGAATTGAAGTAGAAAGATTCAGTAGGGAAAAGATAATTTTCCTTTATAGAATGTATAAAATTTATTTCTACTTTTTAATAAATACATTTTATATCAAAATATAACAAACTTTACTTAAACATGTATAATTTACAATAGATTATTATTTTTGAAATTCTTACAACATATTTAATTTAACTAACCGTTATATGCACATTAACAAAAGCGGCTTTCAAGGGATTAGGGTTTGACTTAGGGGGTGGCATCTCAAATTTCTCCATCTAGCAATATCAGCGATTTTGTTCAACATGATTCTTGGAGATTGATGGTTTTGGTTGTTGATTTTGGTTTGCGAGACATCAGCTCAGTTTGTGTTCCAGATTCGCTTCCACAAATATGGGAGTGATTACATTCAAAGGTGAATTTTTGATTCTTGATTTTGGTTCCAAACATAGGGCTCTTGTTCATTTCTTTTGGTTTGATGGATTCCTGTTTGTAAATGTTGATATAGGTTTACAAATATCAATCCATGAATGTTTTTCTTGAATGAGATTCTTTTGGTTCGGTTCTCCTGTATCGACTAATTTAGGGTTTTTTTCTTTGTTCAATGCTTTCGCTTCAAATGCATACGGATAAGAGAATAAGGTTATGTGATTTGGTTTTGGATTTTGAACATGTTTTCTAGATTTTGTTTATCTTTGGATGAAGATGATGAAGTATTCATCTTTTTTCATCATCTTGTCTATAATAATAATAAGAATATTAATTTGGTATTTAATTCAAAAGTCAAAAGATTACCTACTATTCATCCATTGAAATAAATCAATGACTAATATATCATGGGGTAAAATTCATTATTGACTCGTTAATAAAAGTATTTTGAGAAAATCAAAACTCATTATATAATGATTTATTCATCTGGACGTAATTTATGGTCGAATAAGTATATATATATTACCAAAATACCTTTATTGTAGAGTCATTAATAATCATTAAGGATTATATATTCAATATAACAACTCATCAAGTACATAGAGTTATTCAACTACGCATCAACCTATGTAATAACTTATATTAATAATTAATTAACATGACATCAAGTACACGTTTTAGGGTCCGGGATGACGACATTACAAGCCTTTGCAACCGTTTGAGCACCGGGCTTTTCAAAAATCGGTCTAAATACTGGATTCTTGACGTAGCTACAAAGGCAATCATTTTGATCATGGAGATTATGGCAACATGGTGAATCTGGAGGTGGTGCCTTATTATCAAGTATAAATGAAAGACATGGTGCTAGCTTGGAGGGTAGACAAGCAGCTATCATACTCGGGTGCACTTCTACCGGAAGAAGTGTCATAGCTACGATCATCATCATGGCCCAAGAAGTATAATACATCTTCATTCTAGAAGCAAGAACGTACAAAATAGATGGACTATAGGATGTAATCGATAATATTGTTGTAAGAATGACAATGCTATTTATAAGCATTAAACAGCAGTAAAAGCATTTAATTTTACATCTATGACCAAAGAAAAAGAGTTAATAAAATTAATTGGTCATAATGTACGTACTAGCTTATATACAAGAGAATTTAAATTTATGCTCCTGCGCGAACGTACGTCGTCTAATAAACTCGATCGGTAAATGTGTTATATATCAAGGTAAAAGATATTCAATTAATGAAAAATATAACACTATTTAATTTATATATATAATTAATTTTCAAATGTATTTACTTTTCTGATTGCCGGCTAGCCGACCTCTTGTAGAAGTGAAAGTGTAAAATCTTGACGTACCGGTTAGTTTTGGATCAAAGAAAAAAAAATTAAGTTAATAAATTAATAACCAAACGGGGATATAATATGATATATGTTTCTAGTAGTACGTATTTTAGATGATTTCACATTCACAAAACACTTTAAAACGAGAAGTATGTTAGTCATTATTTATTTAATTACTGATTTAACTAGTGTTTATAAATTTAAAAACACTTTGAAATGAAAAGTATTTTAGTTTCTGAAAGTGTATCAAAGTTATTACATTTTGTTATTATATATTCACAACTTTAAAAACTACAATTTGATATACTAAACTTTTAAAAGTAACCATTTAATATACAATAACCTTTGATAGCAGGTTAAACCGGTTATCTTGATTTAAAATGACTGAAAAATAAATCAAATACTATTTTAACAATAATAATGATAATAATAAACAAAGTGATCAGGTATCAACTTTCATTTCATAGGTTAAACAGTTAACTTCATCAACTCCTTCGCCTCTTTTGTTTTTACTTCATAGGTTTCTTCATCGATTTCAAAGGTTAGGGTTCGGATTTGTAGGTATTGGCTCTTTAGGTGTGTTTGCTAGTATTGATTTTTTGGTTTCATCTCCGATTTAAGGGTTAGTGATTGAAGAAGGTTAGAGTTTCATGATTCATTATGAGAGAAGAAGGTTAGGGTCTCATTCATCTATGATTGAAGAAGCTCAGGGTCCGATTTATCTATGATTGAAAAAGGTTAGGGTCCACTTTATCTACGATTTATCTCCGATTGAAGAAGGCTTCACTCGACATGTAGGTTTCCATTTCATCATTTGTTCTGGATTTATTGTTCTTCGTTCATCAATGATTAGAGTTTGGTACCCAGATTGTTCTGATTTTATTGTTTGTAAGTTTCAATTTCATCCCTAAGTTTGCAAGTTCATCTCATTACGTTTTTGCTCTATTCATACCCGGATTGTTTGCTTCGATTTCTTGGGTCTTCCCCATTAAGTTTAGAGTTTGTCACCAAGTTTGCAAGTTTGAATGGAGATCTAGTTTTTTTATTCCTTCGATTTCTTGTTCTTAAACAGTTTTAGGGTTTTGATTTGATGTTTTAATTAGGGTTTCATGATAAAGAAGATGAATGTTCTTCACATATTCAAAAAAAAATGTTCTTCAAGAATTACTTGTGGCATTATAATTAAATGAAAAACAAACAAAATTATTGGCTACGTGATTATCACGTAACAAGATACATTATGTGGTAGTTTTTAAGAGTTTGGTACATTAAATGATAGTTTTTAAAGTTGGATATATATAATAGCAAAAAGTGACAACTTTAATAGTTTCGGAAACTAAACACTATAATATAAGTGTTTTGAGATACACACATCATTCCTCCAAAACAATAAACATAATGTACTAGCTTAAAGTCGAATGTAAATTCATGTTAATGAACATGTAATAAACACATAAGATACTATATCTATTTATTATCCAGGTAAAGTAATTTATTTAATTAAAATCGGAACATCAATTTGATTCATAAGTAACGTTATACGTACATGTCAAACAAATTAATTTCAAAACACGTCTACTTCATTCACACTAATCTTAAATATTTTTGCTCTTATAATCTTCACTTTTAATTTTTTCATATATTATTTTTAGCTTTTTTAACATACGTTTAAACTAAGGTTGACAATTTAACACGATGCGTAAAAGTCATGACACAAACCTAAATTGGGACATAAACAGGTCAACACAAAAAATAAGGTCGGGTCCAGACACGAAAACAAATAAGTTGAACACATTTAGCCGAGGTGATCGAGTTGACACGAAACAAATAAAAAAAAGACAAGATTGGAACCCGACAAGAAAATATATAAATCGAAAATGGGTTGACATAAAATTAACACAAACATGAACAACAAAAATCTTATAACCTAAATCCCACCTTAATTGTCATCTTTAATTTAAACATATACTTTCAAGTTTTTTTTTTTTTTTTTGAAAAACAACTATATTTAAAGAGCAAACTACGATACACCGAGGAAGTAAACACAAGGAGAAATATTTCTATAAGTAACAGAAATGACTCAAACCAAGATATATATCTATCGAAGGGAACTAAAAGAAAGCGCAACAGAAAACAACTTGTATTGCTGTCACTTCCAACTCTTCGATCAATCCACATATGAATCTGACATCGATCAACTGCATTCATGCACAAGAAACACAAATTAATATGATCCAAATGAGCTTTGCAAGAAAATAAAACATGATCGATCTAAAGTAGTAAAGTCGATCTCAACCTCTTCCTCGCGTAGAGGGTACGTATAGAATCAAAGGTAATCCATGTTTTGTTTGGGAGATTGCTGCAGCTAGCTTGGAAGTCTATTCAGGATAACAAGCCACAATAAATTATTTTCCTTAATTAATAATGTTACGATATCACGTTCGCTAAAAGTATATTAATTAATTTGATAGCTTATAAGGTGTCTCCTTCCCCTAAAAGCTGACTTTTAGGGGTGAGTTCTACTACACTTTGGCTTTTGACATATATGATACAGACTAGAGATGAGTTCGTATCAATTGGTATCAAAGTCATCCCCATCTTGAACACGAAAAGAGGGGTGCCAACCGTGATCACTGTAGCTGTGACCAACGATAACTCGGAGTGGTGACCTATGAAGTGATGGATTGAACCGGAGATAAGTTCGTATGAATTGGTATTAGATTCATCCCCATCTTGGACCTGAGAAAAGGGGTGCCAACCGTGATCATGGAGGTTGTGATCAACAACGACTCGGAGTGGTGACCTTTGGAATGGTGACTTGGACCCAAAACGAGGGGTGCCAACCGTGACCAACAGAGTCGTGGCCACGAGGACGTTGGTCCTTCGAGCATGGGATATTGTTATGAAACCACATCGGCAAAACTAAATTGTGTTGATGACTTATAAGTCTAGGTGTCTCCTCTTCTATTTTATTAGTGAGTTCTATACTTTGACTTATGATATGATACGAGTCTAATATTCAATGGGTTCATATCAAATCTATATCTATACTGTCTATAAAACATTTACATCGTCTATTCTCTTAATTTTTAAGTAAGTTGAAATGTCCATAATACCCCTCACATCTTACAATTAAATCCACTTAAAACACAAACACGAGTTACTTAGTATAATAAATTGGAGTAAATGGAAATTCAAAAATCTTTATTTAATTAATCCAAACTATTAGTTGTGAACCTAATAAATATTATGGTTTCCTAATTTAGTCATTCTACATACAATCAAAATAGATTTATATTACACAAAATCAATCTATACTTTAAACTTTTTCATCCTAAAAATTCACACATAATTAAAACTAATATCCTCTTCTCATGTTAAACCCCAAGTATACTCTTTGTCTTTCAATTCTCTCACATGTTTGAGAATCTTGTTTCTTCATGGCTAGAGTGACAAATTGAGAGCAAACGAGGTATTATGTATCCCGCGCTTCGCGACGGGGTTAAATTATTTTTATTAAAAGTTTAAATTATGTTATTCTTGTTAAAGAATACCAAATACAAATTCGGATATACAATCACGTTTTTGTGGTCATCTTTCGTAAGCCAAAATAAGGGCAAGTCGTGATCGACCTATGTTGTTTCCCGAGTTAAAATTAGGAGAGAAAAAAAAAGATTTAGAAAGAAAAATGAATCTTAGTTGTGTTCCTAAGTTTGTTAGGAGAGAAAAAAAAAAGACAAGATTAGAACCCGACAAGAAAATAAATAAATCGAAAATGGGTTGACATAAAATTAACACAAACATGAACAACAAAAATCTTATAACCTAAATCCCACCTTAATTGTCATCTTTAATTTAAACATATACTTTCAAGTCTATTTTTTTTTTTTGAAAAACAACAACTATATTTAAAGAGCAAACTACAATACACCGAGGAAGCAAACACAAGGAGAAATATTTCTATAAGTAATAGAAATGACTCGAAACAAGATATATATCTATCGAAGCGAACTAAAAGAAAGCGCAACAGAAAACAACTTATATTGATGTCACTTCCAACTCTTCGATCGATCCATATATGAATATGACATCGATCAACTGCATTCATGCACAAGAAACACAAATTAATATGATCAATTGCATTCATGCATTCACTTGTTATTGATAATTAATTACTAAATTTTGTTGATAATTACAAAAATTAATTAGTGAAGAAGCAACTAATTAAGCAAGCTTTGTGAGTTAACGGTGGAAGACTGGAAGTACTTCGCTGATCACTTGATTATATAAATTTTTTCATGACATACGTTACGTACTCATTGTTTAATTAAGATCGAATTGATTATATAAATTTTTTCATGACATACGTTACGTACTCATTGTTTAATTAAGATCGAATTGATTAGCTTCACGAATTTAATCACAATATTTATATAGTGATTAGGGTGGGGGTAGGGTAGGGGTGGATAAGGTAGGGTAGAGTGGGGTAGGGTGGGGTAGGAGTGAGTAAGGTAGGGTAGGGTGGGGCAGGGCAAGGCATGGGTGGGGTGGGGTAGGGTAGGGGTGGGTAAGGTAGGGCAGGGGTGGGGTGGGTGGGGGGTAGGGTAGGGTAGAGTAAGGTAGAGAGGGGAACTATTTGATTTACTTTTTATATAAATAATAATAATTAATTAATATTAAATGGGTCGATCCGGGTCAAGATCTAATAGTAATTGATCCGATCCAAATCCAATTAAATGGATCTCTATGTTATTAAATCGGATACAAATCCAATTAAATGGGTGTAACACCGCCTCGGCTATTGCCAAAATCCGTGTAAATTGAAGCTTTTAAACTGCGTGGTTAGGTTTGTAACAAAAGGGTTTACCTGATTGATTAACTAGCTAGTAATTTAAAACAACGCAGCGGAAATATTTATATGAAACATACAAACCTATTAGTTATTACAGAGTTAAAACCATAATGATTTGGCGATTATATTTACATAACAAAATAGTGCCACATCACATTGTATCAGTGTTACTACATCATCGACCGACCATTGTACACATTGTACCAACTACAGTGTTCCTTTCCAAAAGATATATACAATTCCCAGTAGAGAATCCCATCTCACCAGGCATACCTACTCCTTATCTGTAAAAAGATAATATCAACGGGATTAGCTATATAAAAATAGCTAGTGAGTACTAACAGACATGAAAAACAATAAAGCAAGTCATATACATATCAAGAATTAGCAAACAATGCTATCCTATCACATTGCGGAGTGTTGACATGTCCAGCGAGTGTATTATATTGCCGGGTTGCAAATCCAGCTCAAACCACTACCACCGGGGGAATCAAACACTACCATCCCTTGCCGGTCTCATCACATAAGTGAATCACCAAGCTCGTTTTGGAACCAAGAATCATAGGCTAGCCAGTTAAGGCAATCACCTCCCAAGTACTCTAAGGAACGGCACTCGAGTACCGTTAGTCCAGAAACATTACGCCTAAAGGCTCTGGACCCAGCCGAAGCTGACCTCAATCAAGAAACTCTCCGGACATACACATAGCTCATCAGAAATCCTTTTCAAGAACAATTGCATGCATGCTTTTACAGATAACTTGTATTCATCAACATATATATGCACATGTAATAAATACATGTTCACATATCAGATAATCATGGCTTTGCAAACTTACATACATATATCTACCGTGTGTACCATATTTAGCATACAATAACCGTGTAGTGCATTTACCAATTAAACCTCCCCTTACTGATCTCATGAAAGTCAATACTCACCTTATAGGCTAGTATTAGGCAAACTACATTGGAGGCACTCCTGGTACAGTTGGAATACCTAATTACAGATTTTACATATTACATAAGCTATAAAACAGAACTTTCTGAGGGCAAGGCACGCCCGTGACTCAAGGGGCACGCCCCGTGACCAAAGGCACTCCCCCGGGCCTTCTAGGGTTAGGCACGCCCGTACCTTTTCGAGGTACGCCCGTGCCTACCCGGGTACACCATAGGGCACGGTTGGATCTTGAAGGGTACGCCCGTGCCCTTTGACACACAGCAGCAGGTTCGACCAGAACCTGCTGTTTCCCTTACCAAATTAACCAAAACTCATTCCAAGTCATTTCCAGATGTTCCCTTTCATTCACATATGAACTAACACTGTGAAAACAACCTAAAAACACTAACTTTATGCACTTTAACAACATATAGCAGATTTGGGACTCAATTTCCTAATTTGACCCATTTTCACAAAATCATCCAATTCAATCACAAATAGCAATACAATTACACCAACTGATTTCTAAACATCTGGAATTGATCTAGGAACAACTTATAACAATTAACTTCAAAGATTGAAGCTAATTTGGACATAACCCATTTGAACCTAAACTTTGAAATTAGTAGAACTCATAGAAGAACTTACAAGAATCAAGAGATGTTGTTGAACAGATTGCAACCAAGATTAATCAACAGATTCTTGAATTAATTCCAGCTTTAAATCCACAACCTTGTTAATCCTTGCCTTAAGTTTCTTCAAGAACAAAGAGAGAATGTGAGGTGTGTGTGTATGTGTGAACGTGTGTGTGTGTACAGAGGATAGAGTTTGAGGACTAATATTAGTTCTCACTTATCCACAAGGGGGTATTTTGTTCCCCTTTTCAACGTACAACTTAACGCACGAATACCCGTTTCGAGTAACGAGGATATTATTAGAAACCTCGTTTGAAACCATTTAATAATTAATCATTACTTTCTATTTTCTTTATTATTTTTAAATTCCCCTTTAACTAACCAATAACTTTTTTCTTTAATTACTTAACACATGTTCTTAATTTAATTCTTTTTAATTAATACACGTACCAAATGAAGCGCACGAATAGGCCAGAATTGAGGATGTTACAACTCTACCCCCCTTAAGAAGATTCCGTCCTCGGAATCTGCTCAGCTGGAAATAAATGAGGGTAGTGTGCCTTCATGTCATCCTCTGTTTCCCATGTCATATTAGGACCTAGGCTGTGCTTCCATTTAACAAGAACCAGTCTGATCAGCTTCTTACACAGCTTCTTTGTCTTTGCGTTAAGAATTTCAACCGGCTCCTCTACAAGACGTTTAGCTGAATCAACCTTCAGCTCTTGCAGAGGTAGAACTTGATCTTCATCGACTTTACACTTTCTTAGATAACATACATTGAAAGTGTTGTGAATACCAGATAGCTCAGGAGGCAATTCAAGAGATACAGTCTGCTCGTTAACCTTTCGGATAATCCTGAATGGACCAATATAACGTGGACTTAGCTTACCCTTATGTCCAAACCGAATTACTCCCTTCCAAGGAGATACCTTCAAGAATACCCTATCGCCTTCACAGAATTCAACAGGTCGGCGCTTTGGGTCTGCATAAAACTTTTGACGATCACGAGCTGCTTTCAATTTCTCCAGAGCTATTTTAACTTTATCAGAAGTGATCTGCACAATTTCGGGTCCGGCATACTGCTTCTCACCCGGTTCAAGCCAACAAGTGGGAGTGCGACAACGTCTCCCGTATAACATCTCATATTGTGGCATCCCGATACTAGAATGATAAGAGTTATTATAAGAAAACTCTATCAACGGAAGATGAGAATCCCAAGAACCACCATATTCGAGCACGCATGCCCGCAACATATCTTCCAGAGTCTGAATTGTTCTTTCAGACTGACCATCCGTTTGTGGATGATAAGCAGTACTCAAATGAACCCGTGTACCAAGCTCACGTTGGAAGCTTTGCCAGAAATTTGACACGAAACGAGAGTCACGGTCAGAAACAATAGAACAAGGTAACCCGTGACGAGTGACAGTCTCGTTAATATAGAGTTGAGCTAGGCGTGTCGATGATGCAGATTCGTTTGTAGCAAGAAAATGAGCACTCTTGGTCAATCGGTCAACAATGACCCAAATCATGTTGTGCCCTCTGATTGTCTTGGGTAACTTGGTAACAAAATCCATAGTAATATGATCCCATTTCCACTCTAGAATATCGAGCTGTTGCAGATTGCCATAAGGCCTTTGATGCTCGGTTTTGACTTATTTGACACTTCTCCACGAATGAAGCAATGTCTCTTTTAAGTGTAGGCCACCAATAAAGCTTTTTGAGATCATAATACATCTTGGTTATACCTGGATGAATAGACAACTTGGAATTATGTGCTTCCTGTAATATCATATCACGGTTGTCTCCAACGAGTGGTACCCAGATTCGGGATTGAAAAGTCTTCAAACCCTGACTGTTATCAACAAGCTGATCTTTCAGCTTCCTCATAGTCTCTGCCTTTAGATTCTCCTCTTGCAGAGCCAATTGCTGTGCTTCCCTCAATTTCGAAATAATATCAGGAACCACAGTAAGCTTCATGAACTTGGCTTCAGTTGAAACCCCTTTTCTGCTCAAGGCATCAGCTACTACATTAGCTTTGCCTGGATGATAACGGATCTCACAATCATAGTCTTTAATCAACTCAATCCAGCGTCGTTGTCTCATATTGAGTTCTTTCTGAGAAAAGACATATTGCAAGCTTTTATGATCCGTGCATATAACACATTTTGTGCCATATAAGTAATGCCTCCACAGCTTTAATGCAAATACAACTGCTGCGAGTTCAAGATCATGTGTTGGCTAGTTCTTTTCATGTGATTTTAATTTCCTGAAAGCATAGGCAATCACCTTGTCGCGTTGCATTAGAACACAACCCAAGCCAGAATAAGAAGCATCACAATATACTATGAAATCCTCCGACCCGTTTGGCAGAGTAAGAATCGGAGCTTCACAGAGTAGCTGCTTTAAAGTTTGAAAGGATTGGTCCTGTGCATCAGGCCACACATAAGCAACATCCTTCCGTGTCAATTTAGTAAGAGGACCGGCGAGTTTAGAAAAATCGCGAATAAATTGCCGATAATAGCCAGGAAGACCAAGGAAACTCTTGATCTCTGTAGGAGTTTTAGGAACCTCCCAGTTCATCACCGCTTCAATTTTAGCAGGGTCTACTTTTACACCTTCCCTGCAAATAACGTGACCAAGAAAATGCACTTCCCGAAGCAAAAACTCACATTTAGAAAGTTTGGCATAAAGTTGTTCTCGCTTAAGAGTTTCGAGAACTTGTCGAAGATGTGATTCGTGTTCTGCTTCAGTCTTGGAATAGATCAAAATATCATCAATAAATACTATCACGAATTTGTCTAGAAACGGACGACAAATTCGATTCATTAAATCCATAAAGATAGCTGGTGCATTGGTAAAGCCGAATGGCATCACCAAGAATTCAAAATGACCGTAGCGTGTACGGAAAGCCGTCTTCGGAATATCTTGAGCTTGTACCCATACTTGATGGTACCCTGATCGGAGATCGATTTTAGAAAAGCACGTTGCTCCCTGCAATTGATCAAATAAATCATCTATGCGCAGGAGTGGGTATTTGTTCTTTATAGTTCGCTTATTAAGCTCCCTATAATCTATGCACATACGCATAGTCCCATCCTTCTTCTTGACAAAAAGAACCGGAGCTCCCCAAGGTGAAGAGCTCGGGCGTATAAAGCCTTTGTCAAGTAGTTCTTGTATTTGATTCATCATCTCGCGGATTTCAGAAGGTGCGAGACGATACGGAGCTTTAGCCACTGGAGTAGCTCCGGGAACAAGATCAATCTTGTAATCTACATCCCTGACTGGAGGTAGTCCGGGTAATTCATCTGGAAAGACTTCAGGATATTCTGACACTACCCTGATGTGTTCAATTGGTTGTTTCTCCATCTGAGTATTAATAACATAAGCAAAATAGGAGACACAACCTTTTGTGACAGATTTCTGAGCTTGAATCACTGAGATAATAGGAATATATGTCTCCCGTCCTTCACCCCTCGCTATAGCATAAGACCCGTCAATTAGAGGAAACCTGATAATCTTCTTGGAACATATAATCTCAGCATCTCTACTGCAGAGCCAATCCATCCCGATCACCGCATCGAATCCCGCGATAGGCATAATAAGGAATGAAATTGAAAAGCTATGCCCATAGATAAAAACAAGTGCTACCGGGACTTTCTCGGTAACATGCACTACTTTACCGTCGGCCACTTCTACTTTAATTGGATCAGTTAATGAAATAACAGGTAGTTGCAGCTTCTTACAACAAGATATTGAGATAAAAGAATAAGTAGCTCCAGTATCAAATAATATACATGTTGGGGTAGATTCAATAAGAAAGGTACCCGTGATCACATCACCTGCAGCTTTGGCCTCTTCGGCCGTCATCTGGAACGCACGCTCTTTTGCACGTGAGGCGCCGTCTTTCTTCGGCTCGGATGAAGATCCTCCAGGTCTAGGGTTGGGATTTTCAGGACACTGGGCTATTTGATGCCCCGACTAGTGACATCTGAAACAGACGTCCTCCTTGTACCTGCACTCCTCCACCGGGTGTCCTCTCGTTCCATACCTAACACACCTCCTGGTAGCTTTAGAACATTCCCTAGAATGGTATGTGCGGCATGTGTTACACCATTTTCCGTCAGACCTGGGCTTTTTGGAATCGCCCGATTTAGTACCTGTAGAAAACTGTCCTTTTGCAGGACTTGGGTTAGAAGAGGATTGAAATTTCCTCTTGCCGCTGCCCTCTGCAAATTCACTCCTGCACTGGATGCGATCACCATCCATCTGTCTAGCTATCTCAAAAGCTCTATCCCGATCAGCTGCTGCTCGGACATGTGCCCGAAACTCGAGTGGTAATGTGGCAACAAATTTCCTTATCTTCAGGTTTTCATCGGTAAGCAAATGGAGTACAAACCTCATTTTATCGGTGAAAGCGCCAATATGTTGCTCCATAGATTTATCTCCTTTTCGGAGATTATTAAACTCGCGTTCCAAACGCTCCATGTCATATTCTGTGCAGTACTTCTTCTGCACCTTCTCTGAGAATTGCTCCCAAGACAGAGCTTCCAGTACCTCTTTTCTAACTGAGGCCTTGACCGTGTCCCACCAGAATATGGCACGGCCCTTCAGCATCCTGATTGCATACCTGACACGGTATTCAGCTTCGCATTCATACGTCTCGAAAGCCTGCTCAATCTCGCGAAGCCACCTCATTGTAACAACGGGGTCATCACTCCCCTCAAAAGTAGGTGGTTTACATGTCAAAAACTTCATAAAAGAACACGGCTTGCGAGGTGCTTTACCCAGAGCCGAGTTAAATAGTAACTCCTTTGCAACACATAGCTCATCAGAAATCCTTTTCAGGAACAATTGCATGCATGCTTTTACAGATAACTTGTATTCATCAACATATATATGCACATGTAATAAATACATGTTCACATATCAGATAATCATGGCTTTGCAAACTTACATACATATATCTACCGTGTGTACCATATTTTGCATACAATAACCATGTAGTGCATTTACCAATTAAACCTCCCTTTACTGATCTCATGAAAGTCAATACTCACCTTATAGGCTAGTATTAGGCAAACTACAGTGGTGGTACTCCTGGTACAGTTGGAATACCTAATTACAGATTTTACATATTAGATAAGCTATAAAACAGAACTGTCACAGGGCAAGGCACGCCCGTGACTCAAGGGGCACGCCCCGTGACCAAAGGCACTCCCCCGGGCCTTCTAGGGTTAGGCACGCCCGTACCTTTTCGAGGTACGCCCGTGCCTACCCGGGTACACCCTTGGGCACGGTTGGATCTTAAAGGGTACGCCCGTGCCCTTTGACAAACAGCAGCAGGTTCGACCGGAACCTACTGTTTCCCTTACCTAATTAACCAAAACTCATTCCAAGTCATTTCCAAATGTTCCCTTTCATTCACATATGAACTAACACTGTGAAAACAACCTAAAAACACTAACTTTATGCACTTTAACAACATATAGCAGATTTGGGACTCAATTTCCTCATTTGACCCATTTTCACAAAATCAACCAATTCAATCACAAATAGCAATACAATTACACCAACTGATTTCTTAACATCTGGAATTGATCTAGGAACAACTTAGAACAATTAACTTCAAAGATTGAAGCTAATTTGGACATAACCCATTTGAACCTAAACTTTGAAATTAGTAGAACTCAAAGAAGAACTTACAAGAATCAAGAGATGTTGTTGAACAGATTACAACCAAGATTAATCAACAGATTCTTGAATTAATTCCAGCTTTAAATCCACAACCTTGTTAATCCTTGCCTTAAGTTTCTTCAAGAACAAAGAGAGAATGTGAGGTGTGTGTGTATGTGTGAACGTGTGTGTGTGTACAGAGGATAGAGTTTGAGGACTAATATTAGTTCTCACTTATCCACAAGGGGGTATTTTGTTCCCCTTTTCAACGTACAACTTAACGCACGAATACCCGTTTCGAGTAACGAGGATATTTTTGGAAACCTCGTTTGAAACCATTTAATAATTAATCATTACTTTCTATTTTTATTATTATTTTTAAATTCCCCTTTAACTAACCAATAACTTATTTCTTTAATTACTTAACACATGTTCTTAATTTAATTTTTTTTAATTAATACACGTACCAAATGAAGCGCACGAATAGGCCCGAATTGAGGATGTTACAATGGGTCGATGGGTCAGATCAGATCTTTAAAAGATCCGATCCGATCTGCTCCATTGACAGCCCTAGACCTATGAAGTGATGGCTTGAACCGGAGATAAGTTCGTAGGAATTGGTATTAGATTCATCCTCATCTTGGACCTGAGAAAACGGGTGCCAACCATGATCATGGAGGCTGTGATCAACAACGACTCGGAGTGGTGACCTTTAGAGTGGTGGCTTGGACCCAAAACGAGGAGTGCCAACCGTGACCAACAGAGTCGTGGCCACGAGGACGTTGGTCCTTCGAGCATGGGGTATTGTTATGAAACCACATCAGCCGAAAGTAAATTTTGTTGATGACTTATAAGTCTAGGTGTTTCCTCTCCTATTTTATTAGTGAGTTCTATACTTTGACTTATGATATAATACGAGTCTAATATTCAATGGGTTCATATCAAATCTATATCTATATCTATACTATCTATAAAATATTTACATTGTCTATTCTCTTAACTTTTAAGTAAGTTGGAATGTCCATAATACCCCTCACATCTTACAATTAAATCCACTTAAAACACAAACACGAGTTACTTAGTATAATAAATTGGAGTAAATGGAAATTCAAAAATCTTTATTTAATTAATCCAAACTATTAGCTGTGAACCTAATAAATATTATGGTTTCCTAATTTAGTCATTCTACATACAATCAAAATAGATTTATATTACACAAAATCAATCTATACTTTAAACTTTTTCATCCTAAAAATTCACACATAATTAAAACTAATATCCTCTTCATGATCTCATGTTAAACCCCAAGTATACTCTTTGTCTTTCAATTCTCTCACATGTTCGAGAATCTTGTTTCTTCATGGCTAGAGTGACAAATTGAGAGCAAATTTAACATTTTTATCATGAATGAATTTGTGTTTATTTTCATATTTAATTGTATAATGAAATTCTAGTTTCCTCATGCCGTTTGGTTTCTCACCGGTCCATTCCCTTTATTTTCATATTTAGTTACTTAAAAATGACAAATATATATACTCTTAAATTAATACCCTTACTTTTTTTTAAAACACTCAAACCCAATAATACGTACACTCTTTTGTACCAACATAATTTCACATTCATATCAACACAATTTCTAAAGTCATGATATGATTTCATCATCATAGCATGTAAAAGAGTTAATAGATAGATAAAAAGGAAATAAAGAAAATGAGAAAAGTAATAAGAAAATGCACATGTTGCAAATGGTCGAATGAAAAATATTCGATGTCATCATAGTGCTTGAATACCATACTCATACGTTATCGAGTAGGAAATATTCGTCATCGTCGCATTGCACGGGTACCAAACTAGTAACCTTAAAAGCAAGACGATTTTAATCTTCATTTAATAGCATGTTTATTTTCTTGTTTCTATAGCATGTAATTGAGTAGTATCCGTTATGTAAGTTGTTAAGGGTGATCATGTGCCACAACTACTCCGGTTTTCACCATTATCACCAACCTCATCGTACGTTGCCATAATACCCGTGATAGACTTTTTCTTTCTTTGGTTTTTCTTGTAACCTTCGAGAAGAAAGCAATGGATAGTAAAAGAGGGGTCCAGTCATTTCTATGGGTAGTTAGTCATACGTCATACATTTGAGTTGAGAAAAAGAGACCTCATGCATAAATATTTTTAGTTAATCTTCGGCTCGAAAACAACATATAACATAAAACCTTATACTAGTCCACTAAGTCAAGGCAATATTTTTAACCTAAACATGAGGTTCAGGACATTGACCCGGGTAATTGGCACAGGTGATAGGGTCAGGAGTTTCCACACCACAAGCATCTCCAACTTCTTTAGCTTGTGGCGTAATCAGAAGTTAATTTGCAATATTTTGGATCCTTTAGAAAGTCACAATAGCAACCAACTTGTTCTTTCAAATTGTTGCAACATTTTGAGTCCGGGGCTGGTAATGGTGCATTAGGCACCAACAATGGATCACATGGTCCGACTTTGCTCGAATCACAATTTGCTGCCACACTCACATGCATTTTCTCCATAAGAATTGTTGCAGCTACCATATTACTACCCCTATAACATGATATATCTTCATTCTCAACAAAATAGAAAACAAAGAATACGATGGTAGATGATGCTAATTTATGCCTTTTAGAAAAAAAATGATGATGCTATTTATGGATTGCTATGGTATGGCATGAAAGGAGAATTGCTACATACATACATATATATATATATATATATATCTATATATTAATTAGGGTGTAGCCTCCACATTACACTGTTCCATTCACAAGATATTAAGAGAGTGTGTGTGAATCTGTGTGTGCTTGGCTGTGAAGAAGAAAGAAAACAAGGACTCAAGAGTGGAGCTTAATCTTTCAAAAAAATCATCAGGTATGGAGTTCTAATCTTTGTAATTGATCCATGTAGGGTTCTAACTTGCTCAGAATGATTTAAATGGGGTTTTTGTCGAGGTTTTAACCTTTGTTCTTGTGTTTGTGCGTGAAACACCAACCGAGAATGAAAGTGAACATTTAACCCACTTAAACTTATTGGTAATCAAATTATTCGAAGAGGAAGTGTTTATTAGTTGGTAGGAATATTTAGAAACAAAAATGGTGTGAATTGGTTCAGTTTTGAAGGACTTCATTTGTAAGCTTGACCTTGTGCGATGATGGTGTGTCCGACAAAGATGAAGCATGGTCTGACTTACATTAGCTTGTCCGACTTAGAGCATGGTGCGACTTGATGGCCTGTCCGACTTACCCTTGGTCCAACTTAGTGACCATATCCGACTTAAGAAGTTGTGTGACTTGTGAGTAGGTCCGACTTGCGAGTGGTCCGACTTGTGAGTAGGTCCGACGTGCAAGTGATCCGACTTATTAGTAGGTCACTTGCGAGTGGTCCGACTTGTGAGCAGGTCCGACTTAGGGCATGGTGCAACCTAGCACTAGTCCGACTTAAGGGTGTGGTGCGACTTAGACTTGGTGCGAGTTAGGACTTACACTTTTAACTCCTTTTAGCTTATTGAACTCTTTTAACTACTTTCGGCTTCTTTAATCAAGTTAACATGTTTGACCCGTTTACTTTTTCATTCAAACTTCTTACTTTGGTTTTCAGTTATTGGAGCATGGAACTGATAAAGGTATGATTAATTAAAATTAATTACGTTATTTAAAAATCTAATATAATTTTATCATTATTTAAATACATATATATTTTGATTTTACAGAAATTGAACCGGTGGATATCCCCGTGCATTTCTTCTTTGGATTGCCCCGTTCATTTTATAAAAAGTTTGATGACAGTGTTTTGAACAACTATTTCCTGGTATAGCTCTTTTAATGCTTGCATATGTTAATTCATGGAGACATAGTTCTACACATTAAAAATCTTACTTATTCATTTTATCTTACTCCTTAAAGCTATATAAGTTTAAATTTAACTTATATCAGCCCCCATGTTGACACATGGGTCGCTTAGCTAGTATATATATCTATAGTCTTTATAATTATTTGTATTTATGATACATTGGAAATACATAATATATAAATATAAATACATATATTATAAAGTTATTGACTCCGAAAAGATACATAGGGAATGAGTGATGAGAAAAAATTTGAAAAATGTATTTATTCCTACTAAATGATTATATTTCATCCTCTTATGCCTTGAATGATTACACATGTAACCTATTAATTATCCCTTCTCATCTCATCTATCGAGTATAAGGATGGGTAGAAAAAATTACCCGAAAGATATAAAACCTTTCAAAATATTTTTACATAAGTTTAATTCTATATGAGAGGTTATATCCTCATATTTTATATTCTTATTTATCTTTCTACTTACAAGATTAGGATAAGTGTCTAGATCAAAGAAATAGATGAAGAAAGTGAATTAGAGAAATCCACATGTCATCGTGTAGTGAGTATAAGGATGGAGTATAAGAAATATAATTTTTCATTCTATATGTTTCTACAAAATTGTCCTAACCATCGTTTTACTCATTTGATCAAAACAAGTATTAAAATCAAGAGTGAAGATGGGAGAAAAAATTTAGCGAATTTTACATATCATCATTTAATAGACTTTACATATCATCATCTTGTTCATAACAATAATAAAAATATTAATTTGGTATAAAAGTAATTCAAAAGTCAAAAGATTACCTACTTCCATCCATTGAAATAAATCAATGATGAATATATAATGAGTTAAAATTCATTAATGATTCATTTGTAGAAATATTTTGAGAAAATCAAGCCTCATTAAATAATGATTCATCCATCCGAACGTAGTTCATTATTAGATAAATATATAAATTACCATAATACCTATCATTATTAGTCATTAAGGATTATATATTCAATATATCAACTCATCAAGTACATAGAGTTTTTCAACTATGCATCAACTCATGTAATAACTTATATTAATAATTAACATGACATTAAGTACACGTCTTAGGGTCCGGAATAACGATATTACAAGCCTTTGCAACCGTTTCAGCACCAGGCATTTCAAAAATCGGTGGAAATGTTGGATCCTTGACGTAGCTACAAAGGCAATCCTTTTGGTCATGGAGATTATTGCAACATGGTGAATCTGGAGGTGGTGCCTCATTATTAATTATATATGAAACACATGGTGCTAGCTTGGACCATTGACAATCAGCCACCAAACTCGGTTGCACTTCTACCACAAGAACCGTCATAACTACGATCATCATAGCCCGAGAAGTATAATACATCTTCATTCTAGAAGCAAGAACGTATAAAATAGACGGGACTATATATAGGATGTAATCGATAATATTGTTGTAAGAATGACAATGCTATTTATAAGCATTAAAGTAATTAAAGGTATTTAATTTTAAATCTATTATAATAGAAAAACAGTTAATAAAATTAATTGGTCATAATGTACGTACTAGCTTATATACAAAAGATACATTGGTTATATATCACGCCATCAAGGTAAAAGATATTCAATTAATTTAAAAATATAACACTATTTTGAATAGCTTGTGACTTTTTTTATGGAATTACGAATTAATATATATGTGTAAATGAGTAACAATATAAAACGTAGTAATAAATTATAGTAAATATATAATATCAAGATAATAAATAAATCTGATAATATTTAGTAAATCATAAATATTAATTACATTGAAAACAATATTATAATAAAAATATATAATATAATATATTGTTAAAAATATAAATACAAATAATTAAAAATGTTCATAATATATATATATATATAAAGGGGAAGGTTCATTTGAGAACCGTTTTTATTGTGAGAACCGCGAGAACCAATCTTAGTCGTTCATTTTTGATAATAGAATTCATGGATGAAGAGCGTGGGGATTGGGTGCGGCAGCGTGCATGTAAGTAATTCATGGGTGGGCAATCCAATTGAAGGAGGGAGAATTGGACGGCTAGGATTAGTTCTCGCGGTTCTCGCAATAAAAACGGTTCTCGAAATAACTTTTCACTATATATATATATAGTCTTATTGGAAATACATAATAATATAAATATAAATACTTATATTATAAAGTTATTGACTCCGAAAATATATCATACGTTACATAGGGAATGAGTGATGAAAGAAACATTTGAAAAATGTATTTATTCCTACTAAATGATCATATTTCATCCTCTTATATGATTACGTACACATGTAATCTATTAATTATCTCTTCTCATCTCATCTATTGAGTAGAAGGATGCGTAGAAAAATTTAGTAGGAATATATAAAACCTTTCAAAATATTCTTACAATAAAAGTTTTAATTCTATATGAGAGGTTTTATATCTTCATATTTTGTATTTCTACTTATCTTCGTACTCACAAGATTAAGATAAGTGCCTAGATCAAAGAAGGAGAAGAAGAAAGAGAATTATAGGAATCCACATGTCATCGTGTAGTGAGTAGACGGATGAAATAAGAAGATTTAGTAGAAGAAATATATTTTCCATTCTATATGCTTCTACAAATTGTCCTGCCCATCATTTTACTCATTTGATCAAGACAAGTATTAAAATCATTAGTACTGGAGATGAGGAGAAAGAATTTAGTGGACTTTACATATCATTATTTTGTGGGTATACATATCATTATTTTATGGGTAAGAGGATGAATTGAAGTAGAAAGATTCAGTAGGGAAAAGATAATTTTCCTTTATAGAATGTATAAAATTTATTTCTACTTTTTAATAAATACATTTTATATCAAAATATAACAAACTTTACTTAAACATGTATAATTTACAATAGATTATTATTTTTGAAATTCTTACAACATATTTAATTTAACTAACCGTTATATGCACATTAACAAAAGCGGCTTTCAAGGGATTAGGGTTTGACTTAGGGGGTGGCATCTCAAATTTCTCCATCTAGCAATATCAGCGATTTTGTTCAACATGATTCTTGGAGATTGATGGTTTTGGTTGTTGATTTTGGTTTGCGAGACATCAGCTCAGTTTGTGTTCCAGATTCGCTTCCACAAATATGGGAGTGATTACATTCAAAGGTGAATTTTTGATTCTTGATTTTGGTTCCAAACATAGGGCTCTTGTTCATTTCTTTTGGTTTGATGGATTCCTGTTTGTAAATGTTGATATAGGTTTACAAATATCAATCCATGAATGTTTTTCTTGAATGAGATTCTTTTGGTTCGGTTCTCCTGTATCGACTAATTTAGGGTTTTTTTCTTTGTTCAATGCTTTCGCTTCAAATGCATACGGATAAGAGAATAAGGTTATGTGATTTGGTTTTGGATTTTGAACATGTTTTCTAGATTTTGTTTATCTTTGGATGAAGATGATGAAGTATTCATCTTTTTCATCATCTTGTCTATAATAATAATAAGAATATTAATTTGGTATTTAATTCAAAAGTCAAAAGATTACCTACTATTCATCCATTGAAATAAATCAATGACTAATATATCATGGGGTAAAATTCATTATTGACTCGTTAATAAAAGTATTTTGAGAAAATCAAAACTCATTATATAATGATTTATTCATCTTGACGTAATTTATGGTCGAATAAGTATATATATATTACCAAAATACCTTTATTATAGAGTCATTAATAATCATTAAGGATTATATATTCAATATAACAACTCATCAAGTACATAGAGTTATTCAACTACGCATCAACCTATGTAATAACTTATATTAATAATTAATTAACATGACATCAAGTACACGTTTTAGGGTCCGGGATGACGACATTACAAGCCTTTGCAACCGTTTGAGCACCGGGCTTTTCAAAAATCGGTCTAAATACTGGATTCTTGACGTAGCTACAAAGGCAATCATTTTGATCATGGAGATTATGGCAACATGGTGAATCTGGAGGTGGTGCCTTATTATCAAGTATAAATGAAAGACATGGTGCTAGCTTGGAGGGTAGACAAGCAGCTATCATACTCGGGTGCACTTCTACCGGAAGAAGTGTCATAGCTACGATCATCATCATGGCCCAAGAAGTATAATACATCTTCATTCTAGAAGCAAGAACGTACAAAATAGATGGACTATAGGATGTAATCGATAATATTGTTGTAAGAATGACAATGCTATTTATAAGCATTAAACAGCAGTAAAAGCATTTAATTTTACATCTATGACCAAAGAAAAAGAGTTAATAAAATTAATTGGTCATAATGTACGTACTAGCTTATATACAAGAGAATTTAAATTTATGCTACTGCGCGAACGTACGTCGTCTAATAAACTCGATCGGTAAATGTGTTATATATCAAGGTAAAAGATATTCAATTAATGAAAAATATAACACTATTTAATTTATATATATAATTAATTTTCAAATGTATTTACTTTTCTGATTGCCGGCTAGCCGACCTCTTGTAGAAGTGAAAGTGTAAAATCTTGACGTACCGGTTAGTTTTGGATCAAAGAAAAAAAAATTAAGTTAATAAATTAATAACCAAACGGGGATATAATATGATATATGTTTCTAGTAGTACGTATTTTAGATGATTTCACATTCACAAAACACTTTAAAACGAGAAGTATGTTAGTCATTATTTATTTAATTACTGATTTAACTAGTGTTTATAAATTTAAAAACACTTTGAAATGAAAAGTATTTTAGTTTCTGAAAGTGTATCAAAGTTATTACATTTTGTTATTATATATTCACAACTTTAAAAACTACAATTTGATATACTAAACTTTTAAAAGTAACCATTTAATATACAATAACCTTTGATAGCAGGTTAAACCGGTTATCTTGATTTAAAATGACTGAAAAATAAATCAAATACTATTTTAACAATAATAATGATAATAATAAACAAAGTGATCAGGTATCAACTTTCATTTCATAGGTTAAACAGTTAACTTCATCAACTCCTTCGCCTCTTTTGTTTTTACTTCATAGGTTTCTTCATCGATTTCAAAGGTTAGGGTTCGGATTTGTAGGTATTGGCTCTTTAGGTGTGTTTGCTAGTATTGATTTTTTGGTTTCATCTCCGATTTAAGGGTTAGTGATTGAAGAAGGTTAGAGTTTCATGATTCATTATGAGAGAAGAAGGTTAGGGTCTCATTCATCTATGATTGAAGAAGCTCAGGGTCCGATTTATCTATGATTGAAAAAGGTTAGGGTCCACTTTATCTACGATTTATCTCCGATTGAAGAAGGCTTCACTCGACATGTAGGTTTCCATTTCATCATTTGTTCTGGATTTATTGTTCTTCGTTCATCAATGATTAGAGTTTGGTACCCAGATTGTTCTGATTTTATTGTTTGTAAGTTTCAATTTCATCCCTAAGTTTGCAAGTTCATCTCATTACGTTTTTGCTCTATTCATACCCGGATTGTTTGCTTCGATTTCTTGGGTCTTCCCCATTAAGTTTAGAGTTTGTCACCAAGTTTGCAAGTTTGAATGGAGATCTAGTTTTTTTATTCCTTCGATTTCTTGTTCTTAAACAGTTTTAGGGTTTTGATTTGATGTTTTAATTAGGGTTTCATGATAAAGAAGATGAATGTTCTTCACATATTCAAAAAAAAATGTTCTTCAAGAATTACTTGTGGCATTATAATTAAATGAAAAACAAACAAAATTATTGGCTACGTGATTATCACGTAACAAGATACATTATGTGGTAGTTTTTAAGAGTTTGGTACATTAAATGATAGTTTTTAAAGTTGGATATATATAATAGCAAAAAGTGACAACTTTAATAGTTTCGGAAACTAAACACTATAATATAAGTGTTTTGAGATACACACATCATTCCTCCAAAACAATAAACATAATGTACTAGCTTAAAGTCGAATGTAAATTCATGTTAATGAACATGTAATAAACACATAAGATACTATATCTATTTATTATCCAGGTAAAGTAATTTATTTAATTAAAATCGGAACATCAATTTGATTCATAAGTAACGTTATACGTACATGTCAAACAAATTAATTTCAAAACACGTCTACTTCATTCACACTAATCTTAAATATTTTTGCTCTTATAATCTTCACTTTTAATTTTTTCATATATTATTTTTAGCTTTTTTAACATACGTTTAAACTAAGGTTGACAATTTAACACGATGCGTAAAAGTCATGACACAAACCTAAATTGGGACATAAACAGGTCAACACAAAAAATAAGGTCGGGTCCAGACACGAAAACAAATAAGTTGAACACATTTAGCCGAGGTGATCGAGTTGACACGAAACAAATAAAAAAAAGACAAGATTGGAACCCGACAAGAAAATATATAAATCGAAAATGGGTTGACATAAAATTAACACAAACATGAACAACAAAAATCTTATAACCTAAATCCCACCTTAATTGTCATCTTTAATTTAAACATATACTTTCAAGTTTTTTTTTTTTTTTTTGAAAAACAACTATATTTAAAGAGCAAACTACGATACACCGAGGAAGTAAACACAAGGAGAAATATTTCTATAAGTAACAGAAATGACTCAAACCAAGATATATATCTATCGAAGGGAACTAAAAGAAAGCGCAACAGAAAACAACTTGTATTGCTGTCACTTCCAACTCTTCGATCAATCCACATATGAATCTGACATCGATCAACTGCATTCATGCACAAGAAACACAAATTAATATGATCCAAATGAGCTTTGCAAGAAAATAAAACATGATCGATCTAAAGTAGTAAAGTCGATCTCAACCTCTTCCTCGCGTAGAGGGTACGTATAGAATCAAAGGTAATCCATGTTTTGTTTGGGAGATTGCTGCAGCTAGCTTGGAAGTCTATTCAGGATAACAAGCCACAATAAATTATTTTCCTTAATTAATAATGTTACGATATCACGTTCGCTAAAAGTATATTAATTAATTTGATAGCTTATAAGGTGTCTCCTTCCCCTAAAAGCTGACTTTTAGGGGTGAGTTCTACTACACTTTGGCTTTTGACATATATGATACAGACTAGAGATGAGTTCGTATCAATTGGTATCAAAGTCATCCCCATCTTGAACACGAAAAGAGGGGTGCCAACCGTGATCACTGTAGCTGTGACCAACGATAACTCGGAGTGGTGACCTATGAAGTGATGGCTTGAACCGGAGATAAGTTCGTATGAATTGGTATTAGATTCATCCCCATCTTGGACCTGAGAAAATGGGTGCCAACCGTGATCATGGAGGCTGTGATCAACAACGACTCGGAGTGGTGACCTTTGGAATGGTGACTTGGACCCAAAACGAGGGGTGCCAACCGTGACCAACAGAGTCGTGGCCACGAGGACGTTGCTCCTTCGAGCATGGGATATTGTTATGAAACCACATCGGCAAAACTAAATTGTGTTGATGACTTATAAGTCTAGGTGTCTCCTCTTCTATTTTATTAGTGAGTTCTATACTTTGACTTATGATATGATACGAGTCTAATATTCAATGGGTTCATATCAAATCTATATCTATATCTATACTGTCTATAAAACATTTATATTGTCTATTCTCTTAATTTTTAAGTAAGTTGAAATGTCCATAATACCCCTCACATCTTACAATTAAATCCACTTAAAACACAAACACGAGTTACTTAGTATAATAAATTGGAGTAAATGGAAATTCAAAAATCTTTATTTAATTAATCCAAACTATTAGCTGTGAACCTAATAAATATTATGGTTTCCTAATTTAGTCATTCTACATACAATCAAAATAGATTTATATTACACAAAATCAATCTATACTTTAAACTTTTTCATCCTAAAAATTCACACATAATTAAAACTAATATCCTCTTCATGATCTCATGTTAAACCCCAAGTATACTCTTTGTCTTTCAATTCTCTCACATGTTTCTTCATGGCTAGAGTGACAAATTGAGAGCAAACGAGGTATTATATATCCCGCGCTTCGCGACGGGGTTAAATTATTTTTATTTAAAGTTTAAATTATGTTATTCTTGTTAAAGAATACCAAATACAAATTCGGATATACAATCACGTTTTTGTGGCCATCTTTCGTAAGCCAAAATAAGGGCAAGTCGTGATCGACCTATGTTGTGTCCCGAGTTAAAATTAGGAGAGAAAAAAAAGATTTAGAAAGAAAAATGAATCTTAGTTGTGTTCCTAAGTTTGTTAGGAGAAAAAAAAATTTGAAAGAAAAATTACCCTTATCTTCTTTTCTGATTTTCCTCTCAAAATCAAGAATATTTTAAAAGGAAATAAAAAAAAACACTTCATATTTCACTCCAACCTCCCCTACGTGGGATTATAAATAAAAATAATAATTGAAAAACTATTTTATATTCTTGGAACGTCGTCGCCGTTGAGATCTTCTATTCTTTTCCTAATATCTCTAACTTTCTTCTTCGTTTTAATCTTCCCAAAATCTCGTATATGATTAATTTATCATGAGATATAGACAATACGAATAAATGATGATATTAGGGAAAAAGGACTGTTTTGCCCCTTAAAATATCACGATAAAATGAACCCTTACTTCGCAAATTGATATATAAGGGAATTTAACATTTTTATCATGAATGAATTTGTGTTTATTTTCATATTTAATTGTATAATGAAATTCTAGTTTCCTCATGCTATTTGGTTTCTCACCGGTCCATTCCCTTTATTTTCATATTTAGTTACTTAAAAATGACAAATATCTTACTTCTATATAATATATTTACCATCTAAAAAACTTTTAATTTTAAAAAGAGTAAATTTACTAAAATACCCCTCCTTCATATCTCTCCTTTACCACTCCTTTAAGTCCACGATTAATGAATTTAAACAAATAAATATTGAAAACATAACCGATAATTAATTAAATTTAAACCAATACTTATAACTGAATTATTTCTAACCATATATTTGTTAATATTAACTTTGAGAAATGATATATCCTCCTACTTTTTGTTCATATTTATCCTCCTACTCACTTGATCAAGACAAGTGTCAAAATCAAGGAAGGATGTGAGGAAAGAGAATTAGTGGAGTACACATGTCATCTTGTGGTGAGTAGGAAGAAATAATAAGATGATATATCATTTTTCATTAACTTTTGATTCATGAGATCACAATACTTATAACTGAATTAAGTCTAATCATATATTTTTAATATTAACTTTTGATTCATGAGATCACATAAATTCCTGTTTTCAATAAATCAAGTTCAAGAGATTTCACAAACACCAAAAAAATGGAAGAGTTAAAGAGTTAAAATTTATAAACAGTGCATTCTAACTCAATTATATAATAATTGGAATTATGAAACATTACACACACATATACAATTATACATACATATATATAATCAGCAACTTCACGATTCAGCCATGCGACAAAATTTTTCCAACAAAGTGAAAGACAAATAACTCAGAGTTAGCAATTTAATTCTTAATTTCAAAGTGGATCTCGTAAAGAATCTTCACAAACTCATATTATCTTCATCTCGCAATTAATTTTCACAAACTCATATTAGCTCTTTGTGATTATTCTGCACAAAACTCATCACAACCTCATCTCTATTCGCCGCCGTCGCATTGCGCGGGTATCCCACTAGTACTCTTAAATACCCTTACTTTTTTTTAAAACACTCAAACCCAATAATACACTCTCTTGTACCAACATAATTTCACATTCACATCAACACAATTTCTAAAGTCATGATATGATTTCATCATCATATTTTATAAGTAGATATTTTTTTCTTAGTTTTTTTATTTTTTAAAAATTAATAAAAGAGTTAATAGATAGATAAAAAGGAAATAAAGAAAATGAGAAAAGTAATAAGAAAATGCACATGTTGCAAATGATCGAATGAAAAATATTCGATGTCATCATAGTGCTTGAATACCATACTCATACATTATCGAGTAAGAAATATTCGTCATTCATTTACACTAAAAGCAAAACTTCTTCGATCGAAGAAGATTCAATCAAACCTACGTACCAATTAAAGCAACACAATAGCTACTACGCAATTAATGCACTGTACCTCATGATGCCCTCGATCATATGCATGAAGAGTTACTTCAAATAATCATTAATTATTGTGAAACTCAGACCAATATCAACACGTACTTGTTTTTTGGCCTTTGACCCATAAATGTACGTTCAATATTTATGTCGTAGAGCATTATATGACAATTCATAATATTAGCCTTTGACGCACATATATATATTCTTAATTAATATCCACCATGCATATTTAGAGCTTTACAAAATAGTCTAGCGGCCGGAGGTTTCTTGTTAATTGGTCATATATATGGTAAATCAAAACAATAGATTTAAGCAGGTATATGTAATTGAGATAGTAACAAACACCCAAAGATTAAAAGAAAGTAAATATATGGATAAAGAGAATTAAATAACAACAATGTACGTATACCTTCTCAAAAAATAAATTTAATACTGGGTTTTTTTGGACATAAAGTTAAATAAGAAAAAGTCAGTAATAGATAATGAGATGCACTTTTATGAAAAAAAATGTAAGGGTTAATGCGAAAACAAAACTTTCAACGAGAGAAAGGTTTTTTTTTTTTTGCCAAAAATTAGTAGTCAAAAACAACGTATGCATGGGTCACTCCTGATTGTACACAAAACAACATTATAATTTAGGGATAAGGAATTACCAATCTTACCAATTAACTTTAAAACCATATTCATAATGCTCTAAGAGATGTTTCATGAAAATGTGTAGGTTTAAACATGACCCTGAAAAAGTGATTCGAGTAAAAAATCTTGAAAGCAAGACCTGTAATTTTTAAGATTTGCATAATTGTTCTATATTCTATAAACTAGTTTAGATGCCCGTGTGATACACGGGTCATCATAATTATTTTTTAAAGTTAGAAGCTTTTATAAATAGTTACAACAACTTCATATACTTTATGCGTGATCATAATCAGAAACATTAGACACGTTAGATTTATCATTTCAATACAAAATAACACATAAAGATCTGAACAGAAACACTGACTAATAAATGAACCAAACATGGAAACAGATTAATTAATCAATGTTTGGTTTAAAAAATATCAATACTGGTGTATTTTTCATGAGGGAAATGATAAATAATAACAATGTTTAAATATTCTGTCTCCCTGATAACATCAGAATAAAATGGAACAAATTTAAATATAGTAATATTCAAACATGTATATATTTCTGCTAATACACTATATACAAACGCAAGTTAATTTAAATGATACACCCATTGTGAACCAAAATACAAACACATAAAAAACCGACAAAAAATACAAAGTAATCAATGAACCAAATACTGGTTTAATCTGATTAATTAATCAATATGGAAACAGATTGGTTAATCAATGTTTGGTTTATTGGATATGTGAATGAACACTATTATTGAAAGAAAAAAAGATTAAACTGGGGATTGAGAGTAGGATGAACACATCTAAATCCGACAAGAAACTCAATTAAAGCAAAGAACCAATACCATCTCATCCATTAGTATCATATCATACTTACCAAGTTTGAGGGATTATTGTTGTAAAAGGATTTCGACAGAAGCAGAATCTTTACTTTTATACTCCACGCCTCAGTACCACCATTGATTTCTTGCACATAGTTATGAATTTGAGTTAGAGCCATTGACAATTAATGCAGTTCACGATGAACAAAATCAGTATTATGTGAAGAGAGAGAATAAATTTCGAATGGTTCTGCAATCGGTTTAAATAGATTCCAGGTTCTTTCATTTTCGAATTTGTTGAAACTAATTGACCAATATTCCCTAGATAATAGGATATTATTTTCGGTTAATCTAGCTTTATTTTAATTTGAATTTTAATTTAATAGCAATATCTAAACCAAATTGAAAGACGGATAATAATTCACAGTTTGAATTACGTCAAAGATGGACGTCTGTGAGTGATATTAGTTTCATAGAACACCTTATATGCAATTTTTATAATGATCAAATTTAACAATCAAACCACAATCTCCCCGTTTAACAACAATCAATTTAAACCAACACAAAGCAAAGGAAAGCATATATCTAATTAGTCATTGTTTTCTATGTAAACCAACAATTGTGGCTTGGTAGGAAATTCTCTTGACAATCAGCCCAACATACAAAATGTATATGCTCAAATGACTATTGTGTTTTGCTGAGATAACGAGGGTTTAGTTGTTTTACATTGATTTCATAAATTCATACTTTTGACGTGTCGTACGTAGTAGATTGGACTTCGTGTATCTCATGAGAATAATGATTGGTGGCCTGTTTGAATTTCTGGTGTATTTTGTTTAAATCATGAGCCAAGGTTGAGACTTGCAGGCAAAGCTGACAAATCCTCTTTTTGGTAGGAAAAATAAGCCTCAACTCCACCTCCAAATCCCTTCCTTTCCTTTACTTGGTTACATGAATATCAAGAACTAACTTTTATTGTTTTCTTTCCAACTCGTTTCCTTTCCTTCTCTAAATAAACTCGAGAACACACTTTAGGTGGTAAAAGCATATGTTTTCCAAATGACCACTTCAAATCTGACTACATTTCCTTATATTTAGTTCGAATAATCTTGATTATAATTTCCCAACAGTCAACACATTCAATAATAAACCCTAAACCAGATAATTGAGAAATCAAAACTAAGTAGGAATGTGAAAAGAGATGTGCAACTTCAATCCCGGTATCTACATTGTAACCATTATAAATCCTGGAAGAAATCAAAATTCTCAATTCCACGAAAGGCGTACGAAATCATTAAAGCCAGTGTCATATTTAATCTAATTTTAAACCTCAAAGAAATCTTAATTTCAGCGTTCATGATTTATGAACCTAATTTAGGGATTAAAGTATCAGATGATAAATGAGTATAAGAAAACGACAATCTGAAAATTGAAAAATTACCGTGTAAAGAAGGCAGAGGACGTAAAGACGGGAGAGTAAGGAGGAGCGCGTGGAACCATTTTTTTTGATGACCATGTAAGTGAAAACTAGGGGTAGATAGGTAATCAAAGAGTCAAAATTAGGGGTAAATTAGGAACAAATTTTTTAAAATTCTGAAAGATGATAGGTTGATTAATTAAAATTTTGAAAGATGATTGGTTGATTAGTGAATTGATGATATTATAAATGTTAAATAATAATATTTTATAATTGTCTTTTATATATAGTGTAGGGCTCCTTATGTAAATACGGTGTTTATATATTGTGATTGGTGAATGCAATACATCCTAACGGGTTTACACAATACGTAACATGGTATCGAGCCGTACCTAGCTCTGCCAAATCGTTTTCGATCCACTGATCGCAAGTGCCCTTCCCGTCACCGGTCACTCTTCCGCTGCCACAGCCGTCGCCGCCCCTGCAGTGGTGGTCCTGTCGCTAGGGTTCCTGTCTACGGTGGTTCTTTTCTTTTGTGATTGCCGCCACTACCCTCTCGACTGTCTCTATCGCTGCTACAACAAACCCTATGTAACGACTGAAATATTAAGAAATATTGTAATATTATTTTATGGAGAAGTAAATAATATTATATAGAGTTTATTTAATTATAATGATAATTAAGGAATGTTATTATTAGTTGAATAAATTATTTAAAGTTGGAAAAGAAAAGGAAAAGGAAGAGAAAAGAAGGGAATAAAAAAAATGAAAATTCGGATTTTTTATGGATCGCGGCGCGACGAGTCGAAGTGTCGCGGCGCGACGCGTAGCTGGTGTCAGACCTTGCGTGTGTCAGCAGGTTTTCGTGTGTCAGAAGTTATAGGGTACAGACGTCAGAGTTTGCATGTCCCGCGATTGGTCAATTTGGAGGCGGTCGCGGCGCGACGCATTTCAGGTCGCGGCGCGACGCGTGAATCAGTTTCTATATATACGAGTTTTTGGCAGCCATTTCCACACACAAACTTTGAGAGTCGTTATTATGCCAAATTTACGAGTTTTCCCGAGATTCTTGAGCCTACGATAGTGTCGGTTTCGTTCGTGAGCGTATCTTTAGTTACGGGAGTTCGGAGAAACCATCAAGAGCGTAGTTTTAACCGTAGTTTCGCGTGGGTGAACCCGAAAGGTACATTTCTCTTTTCTTATGCTTCCTGCTTCCATTTCGGTTATTTGGCGTTTTGGACCGCGTGCATGTCGTTTATATGCATTTTTATGAAGTTTCTAAGCTCGTGACGCGTAAATCTTTAGTCGGGGTTTATTTGTTGCCGTGTTTTGGTGTCTTGGGCAAGATCCAACTTATTTAAGATTTATGAGATCGTGTTTCTCATGTAGTAACCTTCGTAGGATTGATTGCGGAGTTTTGGTTTTCGGTCTGGTTGATTCGTGACCGTTGTTTGTCGTTTGAGATCGTACGTTTCGTTGTCCAGACTAAGGTGAGTTCAGTTGTTTTACAAAGCCGAGCATATAGACAAAATCTGTTTTGATATTATTAACGGGTTTTAAGATGATATAGCTGTATAAATGTTTATGGTAGATTTCTGATCTTTCCTAATGCATGCTCGTTTATTAAATGATGATATACGATTGATTTATGCGATGAATATGACGCATGCATATATGCTTATAGATATATGATATGATGTTTATGATGTACATGACAATTTGGGAAGGGGTAGCTATACTCAGAGATGAAATAATTATGCCTAGTAGGAAAAGTGTGCCTTCTAGGATATGCTAGCAATGAGATGTTGGGTTGCCGGGTTTCTAGATAACTTTGGCAACACATGGTGTATTTATACACTGGAGTGATGTATTGACCACAGAGATAGGGTCATGTGCAAAACGTCACGTGGGTGAGAGGAGGACCCAATGGTTGGGGGCACCGTTTGTACTTTTGCCTGAACGACTTATGTCAGAGTAACTATAGCGGACGGATTACGGGAGTGTGTGTACAAGTGGGAGTCGCGCCCTTCCTTGTACCATACTTGCTGGACACGCTTAGTGAAATTTTGCCAATACAGACGGACCTTGGACTTAGTAGTTGCTAGGCACGCATATGGTATCTTTTGCGGACGAATCTTGGAACCTTAGCAGTTATAGGCACGCATGCGATGTTTGGGGTAGCGATGTTAATGATAGTCTTGATAGACCCCAATAGGATGATTTGTGATGCTTAAGATGCTAACGATGTTAAAAGATGATCATGATGATTTAAATGATGTTATATGATGTTTTATGATAATATTTGACCAGGTGGGGATTTACGATGCTATGCGGGTGGGTCAAGTTACGGTTTGGGATATAATGCCTTAACCTAAATATGTTTGCGAATGTTTTAAATGATGATTTTGAGATGATAACTAAGCTGACTCACGAGGCGAAAGCTGACACTTGTTTCTTTAAAATACGTCTTGTGCTCGTGCAGGTTGCTTAGGTGTCTGGCCTTGTGAGACGGGGGCTTTTGGGTAGTTTTCTTTTGTTATGATGATACTCAGTATCAACTTGTGGTTGTGTAATGAACAAAGTTAAAACGATGATGTGTTTGAGACGTAACGGTGGTTTTGTTTAATGAATGTTTAAAATGGTTTATCTATTTTAATCAATATGATGTTTAAAAAGTCTTCCGTTGCGATGAATCTGATTGAGTAGAAAATTTTTTTTTTTGTAAATCTCAATTTCTGGATACCATGGCAGTTACACCCTAGCCGCCGCTGCTCTCTTGATTCTGGTGTTTCCGGTCGCTAAGGTTGCTGACGCCGTCGCCGCTCCGCTAGGGCTGTTGACGGTGGTCTCTAGGGTTGCTGCGCCGCTGCACTTGCGGCTCTAGGGTTGCTGCTCTTGTTGACAGTGATCGTCACCGCTCACTTGGTCTCTTTGCTGCTCTCGTTTTTTTTTTCTTTTTGCACATAAAGGAATCAAGCTGGGAAGCCACCTCTTGTCTGCAAAATACAGAAAGTGAAGGGTAATATAATTCCTTCTTTTGTCCTCTAGTGAAACCTTTTGGTTCACCTTTTCTTTGTTTCTTAGTTTTTTTTTTGTTATTATTATTATTTTTTTAGTATCATTATTATTAATGGCCGCCAATCCCCCGTCACCTACCCCCACTGCATCCAACTTGTTTTTGCTATCGATAATATTTACCCTTAATTTGGTTTCAAACTTACCACTGACAGATCTCGTTATAAATTGTGGCGTCGTATATTTACTGATATGTGTAAAGGGGCCAAATTAATGGGTCATATCACCGGAAAATCAAAACCTACCTGTGATAATGATGAGGATTGGAAAGCCATAGATTCTCGCATAAAGTCCTGGTTTTACTCTACTTGTGAACCGAATCTCTTAAATATCATTACTTCTGACAGTTGTACTGCCAAAGATTTATGGGAAGCACTTGATGCCCATTTCTTAAATAATAAATTATCCCACAGTCTTCAACTTCAGACTGTCTTTCGAAACAAAAAAAAGGAGCTTTGTCTATTACTGATTACTGTCATACCTTAAAAGATATTGCTGATTCCTTGGCTGATGTTGATACCAAAATTTCTGATCAGGATCTTGTTTTACAAATACTTCAAAACTTACCACCCTCGTACCAAAGCTTGGTTGATGTTATTACACACACCAAACCTTTTCCTACCTTTCTTGAGGCCAAAAACATGTTACTCTTGCATGAGTCACGTGAAGACCAACCTGAACCGTCTGTTGACACTTCCTCTACTACTGCCCTTTACTCTACCTCTACTACTAATAATAATGGGAAAGGAAAAAATAAAAATAACAGGGGAAACAGAAACACGGGACGGGTTGCCTCTAAGGGTTCTCACTCTGGGGGGATTCTATTACTGGTCTTTTTGGTGATGCAGGTACTTCTGGTGGACCACCCACTTTCAACTCTCAGCTTCTACAATTACTGCAAAACGTTATTCATCAACAGCAATCCTCAATATCTCAGCACGGAGGATCCAACAGATTTACAGCACCTCCTGCACCTGCCCATGGAGGATACCCTCCGTCGTCTACCCTATATGCTGCACCATCTACAGCCCCACAGGCTCCTGCAACTCAACCTCAGTTCACGGATCTAGCCTCGCTATTCAGCTCAATGTCTATCCAGCAACCTACACAAAATCAAGACAACAACTACTATATGGACACCAGTGCAAGCTCTCATATGTCATTCAACCAAGGTAACTTACTTTCTCTTAAACCTTGTGGCAAGTCAAAGGTAATCATGGTTGGTAATGGTGCTTTACTTCCTGTATCTTGTATTGGCAATACATTCCTCCCATTTTCACAAAACAAACTGGCACTTAAAAATGTTCTTGTTTCTGATCAAATGGTAAAAAATCTGATCTCTGTTCGTAAGTTCACACTTGATAACTGGGTGTCTGTTGAATTTGATCCTTTTGGTTTCTCCATAAAGGATCTTAATACAGGTCGTCTTCTTCATCGTTCTGATAGCGTTGGTGATCTCTATCCGGTTCTTCAGTCTTCTCAGTCGTCCGTGTCTACTGCTACTGCCCTTGCTGCTGTGTCTCCTCACGTGTGGCATCGACGACTTGGTCATCCTGGCACATCTACCTTTAATTTTTTACGGTCTCGTAAATTTATTTCTTGTTCTAATAAATTGTTACCTACATGTCATGCGTGTCAATTAGGTAAACATTGTCGGTTGCCTTTTTCTAGTGTCGTTAATAAGACTTCCAGGGTTTTTGAGATTGTTCATTCTGATTTGTGGACATCACCTGTGACTAGTTTGAGTGGTTATAAATATTATATATTATTTTTGGATGACTTCTCTCACTTTCTATGGGTGTTCCCTTTAAGGGTGAAATCTGATGTGTTTTCTGTCTTTACTACCTTTCGTGCTTACATTGTTAATCAGTTTAAAACAGATATTCAATCGTTTCAGTGTCATAACGGACGCGAATTTAATAACACTAAATTGCTTGATCTTTTTCAACAACATGGAATTAAAATTCGCTTCTCATGTCCGTACACTTCACAACAAAACGGTAAAGTTGAACATGCAATACGTACCATTAACAATGTTATCCGTACTCTCTTGTTTCAGCCTTCTCTTCCTCCCAAATTCTGGGTGGAAGCTCTTAACATGTCTGTTCACATTCTCAATCTTCTTCCCACAACCACCCTAGCTTTCAAATCTCCATGTGAAATCTTGTATGGCACCTTCCCTACATTCATACATTTGCGTGTTTTTGGTTGCCTATGCTACCCTAATCTCTCCTCTACGACGCCTCACAAGCTCTCCCCTCGTTCAACTGCATGTGTGTATCTGGGTCCTTCGTCCTCTCATCAGGGGTATCGATGCTATGATCTTGTTTCGCATCAAATCATTGTCTCTCGACATGTGGTCTTTGATGAAGATCATTTCCCGTATGCTTCGTTCAATGCACCCCCATCTAGTTCTGACTATGATGTTTTCCTTGACGAAGATACCTCTCCTACCTTGATGTCTGACTGTCCTTCTGCTCCCTCACCTGAACCTCATCCTGCTCCCCTTACCGACCCAAATACCTTGGCACCCGACTTTCCTGCAGCCACGGACTCACCTCCTACACCTACTGCATCGTCTACTCATCCCATGACCACTCGATCGCGTACTGGGAATCTCAAACCTCGTCATATTCTCAACCTCTCCGCAGTTGACTCTCTCTCTCCGATCCTGAAAACGACTGCCCAAGCTGTATGTGATCCAAACTGGAAGGCAGCCATGGACTCTGAAATGTCCGCTTTGCTCTTTAATCACACATGGGATCTGGTTCCACCTCCACCCAACGTAAACATTGTTGGTTGTCGGTGGCTATATCGTCACAAGTTCGATAGTCAGGGCCGTCTTGACCGTTACAAAGGTCGCTTGGTTGGCCAGGGTTTCTCTCAGCAGCCTGGCCTTGACTATGATGAAACTTTCAGTCCGGTTGTGAAACCGGCTACTATTCGGACTGTTCTTAGTATTTCTATCTCTTTGAACTGGCCTATCCATCAGCTTGACGTCAAAAACGCCTTCTTACATGGTGACTTGTCTGAGGAGGTCTACATGAAACAACCTCTCGGTTATGTTCATTCTTCCTATCCGAATCATGTATGTCGGCTACGTAAAGCTCTTTATGGGCTTAAACAAGCCCCGTGTGCGTGGTTTCAGCGATTTGCTGTCTTTATCACCTCTCTTGGTTTCTATTCAAGCAAATCGGATAGTTCTCTTTTTGTCTATCACCATGGTCGTGACACTATATACTTATTGTTATACGTTGACGACATCATTCTGACGGCCTCCTCCCCTGCCCTGGTCACACGTGTCATCTCTCGGCTCTCTTCTGAGTTCAAAATGACTGACCTCGGAGCTCTCTCTTTCTTTCTCGGGATTGCTGCCACTCGCTCGTCCTCGGGCCTTTTTCTGTCTCAAACAGTTTTTGCCCAGGATATTATCTCTCGTGCTGGAATGGATATTTGTAATTCTTGTTCCACACCGGCGGAGACAAAGTCCAAACTACCCTCTTCCGGTGCGCCAGTATCTGATCCGACCCTTTATCGGAGTCTTGCTGGTGCTCTGCAGTATCTCACGTTTACTCGCCCGGACATTTCTTATGTTGTTCAGCAAATCTGTCTTTTTATGCATGATCCTCGCGAACCGCACCTGAATGCTCTTAAACGTATCCTGCGCTACTTAAAGGGTACTCTTTCCCATGGTCTTCTTCTCCGTCCCTCGTCTGTTGATCGCTTGGTGTCTTACACTGATGCTGATTGGGCCGACTGTCCTGACAAGTGCCGGTCCACATCTAGGTTCTGCATTTATCTGGGTGACAATCTTATTTCTTGGTCATCTAAGCAACAACATGTTGTTTCCCGCTCCAATGCTGAAGCTGAATATCGTTGCTAATGTTGTTGCCGAGTCTGCCTGGCTTCGCAATCTTTTGATCGAGTTGCGTCTCCCTCTTTCTAGTGCCACGGTTGTTTTTTGTGATAATGTGAGTGCCATGTATTTAGCCAATAACCCTGTACAGCATCAGCGTACCAAGCATGTGGAAATTGACTTATACTTTGTTAGAGAACGTGTTGCCTTGGGGCAAGTGCGTGTGTTGCATGTGCCCTCGTCTTATCAGTTTGCAGATATATTTACTAAAGGTCTCCCTACACAGCTATTTTTGGACTTCAGATCCAGTCTGAGCATTCGGCCTCCTCCAGCTCCGACTGCGGGGGGTGTGTTAAATAATAATATTTTATAATTGTCTTTTATATATAGTGTAGGGCTCCTTGTGTAAATACGGTGTTTATATATTGTGATTGGTGAATGCAATACACCCTAACGGGTTTACACAATACGTAACAATAAAGTTAGCCTTTTAGTAAGTATAAAAGATGTTTAGCGAGCAAATTAGAAATGATATTGATATTTTTCCTATTTTCAACTCTAAAAATGTCTCTAAATTACCTTTAGAAGTTGTTCCATGAGAGTAGTGGTTCTTTATAGATATGTTGGTATGCATCCGCAAGCTCAAATATTTTATATGCAGCTGCCAAAGATTCTTGTCATGCTGCCAAACATTTGGAAGATGTCTCTTAAAATAACCAATCACAAGAACACTGCTATAGTGACCGTTCTCAAATTAATAGGTGACTATTATCAATGACAACGAATTCTTTATTGTTACATGTAATAATATTATTATTATGGTTGTATTACTTGTGTATGGAAGTCGAGACCAAGTAATTAATTGCTAGATGGATTAATAATATTATTATTATGGTTGTATTACTTGTGTTTGGGCTTATTACTTTTCGTGTTGGTAACCAACTGGGCCTAGGGTGAACACACATCCTTAGTCCATGGGTATAGCCTATTCCAACCTAAATTAACCCAAATGATACATTACCTTTTCTTTATTTTTTCTTCACAACTCAAATTAATCCAAAACCAAGTAGCACTCATTCCAAATCAACCTAAATTTTTTTCCACTTTTTTTAATTTTTTTAAATATACATTTATATATTAAACAAAATAAAATATTTAAACAATTCTATAAAAATAAAAATATAGCAAATAATATAAATTCAAAGTTCATAACATTAATAAAATATTATTATTATAAAATAAAAATTACAAAACTCTAAATCGAAATTAATAAATAATAAAAACGTCTACTCGTTGTCAGAAACTTGGATACGTGAAATATGCTCAACCAAATCCGACCGATTATTATGCGTCTCCCGGTTTTTAACTTCTCGTACGTTTGGCGTGCATGCTTGTTCACTTATTTGTGTTTCGATATCCGGCGATAGAATGTCGTTTAGGTATAAACTATAAATGCCATTGTCAAATGACCATTGAAGGAAAAAAAAGTTTTTTTAGCCAAATTAACGTTGAAAGAGAAAAAAAAAGGAAATGGAACGGGTATTGTAGGGTTAGGGGAGCCAAAACCCTTAACCCGAAAATAGGGGTACCAGTGTTCTCAAAGGAACCTGGGAGGCCGGGAGAGCCGAAGCCTGGCCCCAGCCCGAGCCCTTTAGGACCGGTGCTACGGACAGCCTTATCTATATACACACACATGTATGGTAGAGGGAGTTGGGCCGAGGCCCGTTATGCTAGACACTTATACACCTCGATTAGGTCTAGGCCCAGCCACTAACCTTGGACTGACCTTGGAGGAAATGACAAGCAGGTATGATTCCTAACTCGGGTAGATCCTTCTGTGAACAAATCTGAGAGTGGTTAGCTAGCATTCGAGGGACTCTGTTGTTGGCAGTAATGCAATTCGAAGCTCAGGCCGAGAATGCTATCGAAGTTTTGGGTAATCTAATCTGCATATAAACACAATTACATGCTAAGGGTGTGAATTAGTGTTGTGAGGAACTTGAAGCAACAAGAATATAGTATTTTAAATGGGGGTTTGGGTCTCGGAGCTGTTAGAACTCGAGGAACAGCCAAAAAGTACAACTGGGTTTTGAGTACGTAAACTAGGTTTAAAATTCAATTAACTTTGAGGGATTCATTATTTTCATGCTGGGGATCTAAGAAAATTGAAATCACGATTTTTGGTCAAGTTTTGTTTTGGATTGAACTTGGGAAGAACCGAATGGGGGTACTAATGTTTTTGGGTACCTTATTTCAAAATGTGAATCTAGAAATCATAGCTAAAACCAAGTAAGATGTGTTTGTGGTTGATTGGGTTTCCATTTTCGTCACTGTCGAAATAGGGGTTTAGGGCCGAGAGCTCAAATCAATATTTGAGAGGGATTAATGTGTTGAACTGCAACTAGTAGATGATGTTTTAATTATCAAATGATTGAAAACTATTTTGGTTGAAGTTGTATGGCGTTATAGTGATTTAAGCAAAATCTGATTAATTTGTTTTTGTGGGCTACGGTAGATTGAAAACTGAAAGGGTTGAGTCCTCATAAGGGATTCCCCGATTGAAAACTTACGCTAGATGATTACGACTGAAAACCTCCATGAGTTGGCTTGACTTGAAAACTTGGGTTTTCTATCCAATCAAACTGGCTTCACCTATGGATCGTAAACCGGGTTCTTAAGAGCAAAAGTTGGGCCTAGGCCCAACTGACTCGAACTTGGGCTGGGTCGAGAGTTTTGAATAGATGTTAACGGGAATATGATACATTGAATAAATAACAGGAAAATATCTATATTTATATAGATAAAAGAATATTAACTTTCGGAACCGCTATTGTAGGTGTTTGCTGGTAGAAGCAAACCTTTCTAACTTACTCATTATATTCGTGTGTAATATGCATGTGTTATCTATGTGAAAGTGTAACTGTTATGTTGATTATGTTGATATGAGAAATGAAGGATTGCGTTATATTGTGGTGAAGGCACACCCCGGACACAGTTAGACATGTGAAATCCTTGGCACGGCTCGGATAGTCAGCTATGACCCAAAGTGTGAAACCGTCGTCAGTGCACTGCGTCGGTATTATGTGAATTGATATGTAATAATGGATTGTTATGTGATGTATGCATGCCTAGTGTGGTGTGTAAGTGTGTGTGTTCGCTAAGTACATATTTATTTTTACTATTAATGACTCGTTTTGTGATATTTTTGAATTATGATGATAGATTTTTTCCGGTTTTACTTCACTGTTTCTTATAGTGAAAGTTGAAAATTCAAAACAAAGACTTTGACATCCAATTTAGGCAACCCATTACCAATCTTTGATGTTAAAAATTTATAGATGGAAGCTACATTGGGCTAGTTCCTTTGAGCAGAACCACATGCATTATCACCAAAATCATAGAACATATTCATGAACATATATGACTTTCAAATGTAGAGCAGACATTTACTCCACTTCTTATGAGCATGAATTCTTTTAGTTATAGCAATAAAGCAAACTTCAATCCATGAATTCATAGTATGCGACAAGAAATGGGAGGAATTTATGTGATTTAAATTTGAAAATACACGGTAAAGATGCAACTTTTGTCAACAATTTACATGTGCAATAACTCAAATACAATAGGAGATAGCACCTCTATGAAGATAGACTCGAAGCTTCGAAAATCAATTAGGAAAGCATAATAATTAGCTACACAATTACAGTATCCATGAAGATATACCTGGCAATAAATTAGAATTAGAAGTAGATAATGATTCAATGAGAATTAGAGGCAAACATCAATTACAATACCCAGAGACGTATAGTATAGGAAAAAAATGAGAGATCAGCAAAAACCAATGAGAAACATAAGGAGAAATTAAACCGTACGTATAATGGAGCGATGAAAATGAGCAGAAATCAAAACCATATGCAGGAACTGAGGAGCAGAATGGAGCGATGAAAAGCAGTGAATAACCCGTTGCAAAAAACCAAAGAATCCTTTGCAGAAATCAAAGAACCCTTTGTTGAGCAGCACTGGTAAAAAACCGAGCAAAATGATGACACGGGTTGAAGGGAGGTGATGAGAGGTTGATGAAGTAGAATGGCGGATGATGTTTAGGCGGCGAAACAGATGGTCGTCGGTTATATATATAAAATATAAAATTCTGGAGTGGAGTTTTTTAGTGTTAGGGTTACTGATTGAAAACCATAAACATATATTGGTGATCGTGTATTTGGGTTCTTTGAGATCGATCCGGCCTTTATGATTGTTTTGACACGAACCTTGCGCCGGCCATCCAGGCAAGTGCAAGTTTTGGATTGCTTATTTTATCTGATTAACACACTAATAGACTGTTCCATTTATCTTTTTTTAAAAGTAGGTTTCCGGATGACCCATTTTTCTAGATTCATGCAACTTAGTCTAGCATGATCATCATTCAGTTGTTATATTATCATATATATATATATATATATATATATATATATAGACAACCTCCAAGAAGTGCAACACATTTAGGTTCCCCTTCTATTTTTTCAAATTCTCATACAGTTCAGTGATTTATACTAGATAAGCTCTGCTTTGTGAAACAGAATTTCACTGAATGATGTGCAAAAAGGTAGAAACACCTGTAAACTTAATGCAATAAGTACTAGAACTTGATTTCTTAATTTTCAATGTGCAGCTAGATTAATGTTAAGGCAGGTAACAACACAGCTGGTAGGATCCTGGGTTATAGTACTAATTGCACTTTAATTTCATGGTTACACATGATGTATAAAATACACACTCAATGACAAAGTTCTATACTAACCTGTCAAACAATCAAATATGGATTCACCTTCTTACATGCCTTTTGCCTGACTCCTTTTCTTCTTATATTTGAGACTGGCTACTACCTGGAGAAATTTCTCTTTAACTCTGTCAACTTAAACTGACTAACTACTTGTACCATATTCAATCATGATGGAAATCTGGGTGTGTGTGAATGGTAATAAGCAAGAAAACAATCTAGATAAAATTTTGAATCATGTGAAACACTTTCATATTGTACTCTTCTGTTCCTATATGTGTAATGTGTCGGGTTCACATAATCGACAATCAGAAACTATAGAAAAGGCACACACTCAAGTTCTCAAGAACAAAATGCAAAACACCGAGATTGGTTTTTGTTTCTTTTTCATGTATGTTTGGAATTAAACCAGAACCTGGTAGATAGAACCAAGAAAACACATGATGGTTGGTGATACCTGGTATATACACCTAGCAATCAAATAACAAATTATAAAGTATTCAGTATAAGCATTTGGAATAAGGATGATAGAAATACTCATTGCCAGCCTATTTAGGTTTATTGAGATTTTTTTAAATGGAAGGAATGTTGAGTGTCTTTTATATATGTTAATAAAACACAACATTTATTTTGATCTTGACACACTATTGGTTGAACTACATATAGATGAAAAGGCAGAAAAAAGAAAAAGCCTGACATAAGATAGAGCTTGTGAAGTTGTCAAAGGCATGATTTCCTGAAAAGAGAAACAAGAGTTAATTTACCTCCTCTTTGAGTTGCAATGCTGGAAGCCATGGTTGACTACAAACAAGTGTACTCTGCTCCTGTTGGCTATTTTACCATTTACTACTATTGTTATTTAGAACAGAAGGTCTAGCATGAGAAAGAAGAGGCTGTCAAGTTAGCCAAGGAGTGACTGCCTGATAAACCAAACAAGGTGTTGTTTTCCATCACCTTGAATGGGATGAGGCAAGCCATCCTTGGCTACCTAACAAGATTTCTCTTCTCTTCATGTAAGAACCTCTCTTCTTATTCTCTATCAAATTTTGACCTATGCCGATTGTTTTCAGGAAAATCGCCTATTTATAGAGAATCATTTATCGTTAGTTAATGAAATTGCATAATTAAGGGCATTCTTTCTTTTGTTTACATCCTTCCACATTTGGCAGAATATATCCAATGTTGCTTGAATGTATGAATCCAATTCTATACATCTATAAGAAGATAAGAGAACGGAACATGCATATGTGGAGTAATTAAAAGGAATGTCATTCTTCAACCATTGGCCACAGTTTTGGGTCGGGGTTGACTTCGACTATCTGATTCCTCCTTGGAAAAGACAGTTCAGATACAATATCCAGTATGGGACCATTAATTCGGCTTCTTTCCACAGAAGTGTTATTGGATAATTGACTTATGATCACAATGAACCATCTCTTCTATCATTCAGTGATTGCACTGATGTTTATAGTTCACCTAATTAAATTGGATGTTCATTGTTCATTATTTTTTTGTTCTTTGATACCTCATGCCACTACATCTTCAATTTACCTGTGTGAAGTGTGAAGAGATATTGTGCATGTTCATTAATCTAGTTCTTTTAATATTTGTAGAGTTTTAGCATGTAAACTTTTAGGTCCTTAAATTGTGTTAATATGTTTTAGTGGAGTTTAGTATTACATATGATGATAGTCTAAGTTTAGGGTAGTTTTTGTAAATACCCCGGGTATAAATACTTTGTAACTATGCCGTAATTCGGTAAGCATTACTAAGATCATCATTATCATTGTGGATTTGCTTCGATAGTGCTTGATTCTTGATACAATTAGGTCCTACAAAATTGAATGGTGTTATGACATGCAATGAAAGATATATGTGAAGAGAGGTTCTATCAAAATCAAGTGAAGAGATGGGAAAAAAGAATTAGTGGATTCCACATGTCAGTCATTTAGTAGGTAGAAGGATTTAGTAGAAGTAAATAGACTTTTACATCTCTCAGAAACATGAATTACATTATCCATCACAATTGTTTCCATTTTTAGTCAAACTAAAAGGGCTGATTGTTCATAATTTTATAATCTCATGAAATCTGAAGATTGAAATGAAAAGCAAAGGCATATGCCCATCTTGAATTTACATATCCTTCTTAAAAGTTAATTTGACTTGCATATCTAAGTTGCAATAGGTCCAATCTTTTTTGCAGATTTGATGATGATTCTTGCATTCATGTAAAAGTCAAGGCATCTATATATCTTTTTTTCACATGCACATCTACTGGAATATATGCACCTCATCAATTTCCTCAAAGTTTGCCTTGTTAGCCATGCATCCAAGTTGATCTGAAGCACTAAATAGAATAATATTGTTCTTTATTCACCTCTGTTTCTTTCGAGCTCCGGTTCGGCATAAATGATTTAACTTCTTTGTAGGAAGCTTAAAATAATCCATTACTGATCTGTTTGCTAATTACTCCAGGAAGATATTCACTGGAAAATACTTTTTGCTTGATTAAATGTGTTGTGTTTTTTTTTCTTTGTATTCCATGAGTAAATGCTGTAGATGTATTCTCTTCATCTTAAGTTGATTTATTGACATATTGTAGCTGTGTAGCTGCATCCTGGTTATGTGTTAGAACATAATTTGAGCCTTAATATATTGCATAATGTTGTTAACGATAGCCTGAGGCCCACCATTTTTCTCGCCTCACCATTTTTCTCACATAATACAATTTTTAAAACATATCACGTCACGGTCATAAACACAAAACCTAGAAGGGCCCACTTTAACATGTGAGTCGTGGGGCTGCAAATGTGCAATTATCCTTCCCGTTGGATCATTGGAACTTCCTCTTAATTTGTTCTTTGATCATATTTCGTGTCAGCATAAACTATTTAACTGTCATGAATTCGAGGTGTATCCTATGGTCATGAGTTCTAATAATGTGTAGCGTAGAAGTAGATTTAAAGTGTGCGTATATTTTGCTCTTAAAAGAATAATCCAAGAATGTATTCTCTTTGTCAACTAGAGATGATAATTGGATTATAGATGATGTGGAAGAAACAATTAGATAGATACAAAATATCGAACATGTATATATATCACACCTTTTCAGATTTTATGCTTCTTGAATTCCTCTTATAAAGTAAGCGGATAAACATATATAATATTCTATTTCTAATAAACTTGTTTCCAAATCCTATAATTGAAATATATATCTGTATCTACTAACATGTTACCCGCGTAATGCGACGATGATGAATAATTCATACTCGATAACATGTCTATATTTGATAATGTAAGGTATGATATTCATGATGACATCGAATAACTTACATTTGCTACATGTTCATTTTCTTTCCTCTTTTTCATTTTATTTATTTATTATCTATCAACTCTTTCGATAATTTGTAAAATACATTTTGAAAAAACAATAAAATAAATAAAAAATCTCTACTTATAAAAAAGATGATGAAAACATATCATTACTTTGTGAATTGTGCTGATTTGAATGAGGTGTGTTTTAAAAAATGTACAGATATTCAAGATTATATTAATAATTTTCTATTGCTTAAATTTATAGAGTTCAAGAAAATAAATGTTAAATATATAATAAATGAAACTTTTTTAAAATAATATTTTTATGGTGGTTTTTTATTTAATTTATAATTTATTTAATATCTTACAGGTTGAAATTTAATTTGCATGTACTTGACATTTTTAAACTTTGTTTCTTATGGAATGTTTAGTTATTAAAATGATTTTTAAGAACCTAATTAAATTCATTCAATAGTTTCCTTTTAGGTTTAAATGAGTAGTAAGTTAGTAATTTCAATTTACTTAAAATATAAGAGATTTTTTTAGTAGAGAGAGTGCTAAATGCTTTACCAAACCATCCAAATTACAAATTTTTGGTTGGATCGGTTTCATTCGTACGTAAATACATGTTTATATAGTTGAGATGTTTTTAAAACTATATTTGATATATATAGTTACAGGGGACGGTTCAAACGAGAACTGTTTTTCATACGAGAACTGCGAGAACCAATTATAGTCGTTGATCAAAAAGATGGAGGGTCTAGATTAAATAGTTGTTAATGGATAACCTTAAACTAATCAAACTTATCCTTAATTAATTAAGGGTAATTTGGACATTTTTACATTACTCTCACTTTTTTAAACTAATATATCCATCAAATGAAAAGGTATTAAATTACGAAAATTATACCAAATTAACGAGAAATTATGCTCTTTTATTTGAGACCGATCTAGCTATATTTTTTCGAATTTGTTTTTGTATTTGCTGGGTTTTTTTTTTTAGTACAGTCGACATTTGTCGACAGCAAACGCAAATTTTTTTAAAAAAATATAGCAAGTTCGGTCTCAAATTAAATAGCACAATTTTCTCGTTAATTTGGTATAATTTTCTTAATTTAACACCTTTTCGTTTGATGGATATATTAGTTTTAGAAAATAAGGGGTAATGTAAAAATGTTCATACTACCCTTTTCCATTTAAAATAAATAAAAAAAACAAGAAATTAAATGATTGGCCAGAAATAGTTCTTGCAGTTCTTGTACGAAAAACAATTCTCGTTTGAACGCTCTCTATAGTTATATACTATTAAAAATTAAAATATAGTTGTCCAAGTTACAATAACTAGTAGAAAAATCTGATATATATACTATTAAAGAGTTGAGATATTTTAAAAACTATATTTGATATATATACTATTAAAAATTGGCAAAAAAATCTGAGTTTTCATTTCAAGAAATTTCACTTTTTTTTACCTTGTGTCAAATCCTTTTTTATCGGAGTTGCATAATGTTTTATATTTTTAATTATCTATATTTACTTTATATTTTGGTACGTATTTTGTACAACCAGCAGTAAGCAGAAAAGAAATATGTTTTGTTTGTGATGGTAGAACGGAAAAGAGAAAGAAAATCATTATTTCATTTCTTTGCGAGAAGATATTTGTTAGTCATGTATGAGACTGGAATAGTTGTTATTCTCTTTGTTTTAAGAATTTTCATTCCTTAAAAGATGAGTTTTTTTCCTTATTCCTTCATAATAAATTACTACAATTTAATACTTTTTTCCTTAAGATTTTTTATTAAATTTTATTCTATTCAATTCCTATTTCTATTTTTTTCTGTCAAAAATCATATAGTAATGACTCAATACTCCACTACTTCCTCCATTCTATTCTTTATCCATTTTATTTTTTTTGTTATTCATTTACGTCTAACCAAATAAATCATTTTAGATCCGCTTCTATGTAGTTCTCATGGTTACTCTCTTGAGTTTAATTCTAGTTTTTTATTAATTTTGTTATATCTTATATTCTTAATTTGTTGTTAAAAAAACACGTGCTTTTTAATTAACCAAAGACATTTATAGCATGGTACATAAAATTATATAATTTGCAATATATATATATATATATATATATATATGTATGTATGTATGTATGTATGTATGTAGTACCGTTCATGCATCCTTCAAAAGTATAATCATCCAGTCGATGAGACCAAAAACCACAAAAGGTTAAATATTGATGGGCCTTGTGGACACTATATATTGATGATGATCCGTATATTAAAATTAATTACATTGCCACCATCATATATTAATTAATTAATTAATTTTCAACAAAACGGTGCATTAATTAATCGTTTGGTGGTGTGGTGTGGGATGAAATAAATAAAAAAATACATACATACTTGGTATTAAAGGAAACTAAGTAGGTTTGAAATTTGAGGATAGCTAGTGAGATCTACATCTATACTACTATATAAATTTTTTAATATTTTTTCTCTTTATTAATTTTAAGAGTTTTTAAAATTCATTCAATACAAAATCTTTAAATTTCATTTTATTTAAATTAATCGCATCCACTCAGTTTTTAACAATTTCATTCTTTCTCTTAATTTGCTTGAGTTGTTTATTTATTTAAAATATACTCTCTCAAATAAACAAAATTATTCACTCATATCAACATAATTTTCAAAATCTTATTAACTTCTCTCTCCTTATTTTATAAATAATTTTTTTTCTTATTTTAATGTCTTTTAGAACTTTTTTTTAAAATTAATAAAATAGTTGATGTAAATAAAAGAAAAATTAAAAAACCGGAGTGTTGTTGTAGAAAACTTTTCTATGACATTAAATCGCGCGAATAACAAATTATTTTATTTTAGAAAGCGACATGTTATAAAACAAAAACTATTTACCATCACAATATTGCGCGGATACGATGTCAGTCGAACTAATTAATTAAGCCTTTCTTTAAAGATAGATCAATGGTATTAATTAAGCCTTTCTGTGCACTCTAGTAAAAAACAGTTTTAATATATCATTTTTCAATACTAAACAAAAATTCTAAAAAAACAGCATTTTTAAACATTAAACAGCAACTGTAGTCATAAATGAGTATATATATAGTAATATTACATATGAATAAAATTTTAGACACCTAATAGAAAATGAGCCTTGTTTGTAGACAGCTTTTGAACTTCGCTGAGACCGGCACTGCTCGTAATATAATGGTTTTTATTTAATTTAAGTCATCAGTAAGCACCAAATCAACGACCGGGCGGATGATGGTAAAGATATAGTAATATGCTTTTTCAGTTGGGTGAATTGAGTCCCAGAAGACGTATTTTGACGCATCGTCACAGACAACCGAGTTCATGTTGCATAGAACTGATGCTTCGATATATCCTGATCCACAACATCCGGTATTTACCTCTTCAAAACCTATCAGTTAAGGACACATATATCACATCATTTTGTTAACTTAATTACTTCAATTAATTATTATCCCTAACTAGCTACCTATCTCGATCGATCACTTAATCTGGCCGGTGAAACAACTAGACTACAAGCAAAAATATATATGAAAAATATCATTTGAGAACCGTTTTTATTACGAGTACCATTTGTAATCACCATTAATGCTTATTAAAGGGGGTATTTTGGTCTTTTATATATTTTTCCAACTGTAAATTACGTCCGGGTGAGTCGTCATTAAAGAGTGAGACTTGATTTTTCCAAAATAACTCTCATTAACGCGATAATGCGCCATTAATGACTCATTATTAATGAGCTATCTTTTTTATTGGTCATTGATTTAAATTAATCAAAGGTCAAGATTGATTCTCGCGGTACTGGCAATAAGAATTGTTCTCAAATGAACCCTCCCCTATATATATAGACACACACATATGTTTGTACAATTGGGGTGTGTGTATATATATATCAGTCATTAAATAAAGATCATCCAATGGCTATAAACTGTTCTTCGATCAAGTTCTTACTTTAAAATGTATTCTCATTTGATAATGCCTATATTATATATATATATATGTATGTATGTATGTATGTATATGAAAAATAAGATGAGGTTGTTTCGTATATAGTCTATAGGCGAAACCCTTTAGAACTATGTAGTTTTAATTAATTCTTCTAATTATGGTAATGAATCTTTATTTACTTATTTTGCCAAAATTTCACTTTTATAAGATAGACGATTACTTGTTCATTGTCTCCGTTGCTTTTCAATACGTTATAAGCAAAAGGTTGGATGCAGATTGTTTACAAGAATATCATTAATGTCAAGTTTGCAATGAAATGTGTCATGTGGTTATTTAATCATATGAAGTTCACAAGCCTAATTGCGTCAATTGCCTTTTTTATTTGATATTTTTCTTGAACTATCTTCAAACAATGTCGATGAATATGACATGAAGACCATGAGAAGGATGTCCATGGTGGATGTTATGGAGAAAAGATTTGGCAAAACAAATTCACTTATATTAATCAAAACTACGTACTTTTAAGGGTATATATATATATGACGAAATTCTTTAAAGTAGTAGGTGATATAGCATCTCAACCTATTGATCAAGCTAAAGAGATAGTATGTTTATGTAACATCAAGAGTTCATATTTGATGAATAAAATTATTTTTATGGCATTGTGTGATTAGGGTTTAATGCTAATGAAATTATTATGCATTGGTGGTTATTAGCTCTATTTTCTAGTACAAAATTGTGGTTAATCGCACCAGTTGCTAATGACTCATTAACAGGGGTAGTTGGTCATTTATAGGTTTACCCAATAGTGAATTGCATCCGAGTGGTTGAATCATTATTTAATATGGCTTATTTTTTCAAAATACTCCTCGTAATTAGTGAGTTATTAAGAAGCCCATCATTAGTTATTAAACTCCCAAAATTATTAACCACTGATTTATTTTAATCAAGAGGCCAAGTTATTTATAATAAAAATTTTATTTGATTATATTTTTTGATAACCTGAGTGATGTTGAACACGCAGTGGTCAGGGCGGGCTCAACACCACTACGTGGTGAGTGGGTCTATTAGTGTTAACTAAGGGGAAGATGTGAAAGAAGCGATGTATTATAGTATCTTTTCTCTTTTTTTTTCTTTTTTATTTATAATATATGATTGATTAGTTAGGTAGTACATATATCCTATAATTTGGTGTACTTGGTCTTGTTGCCACATCATAGCTGAAATATGGATAGAGCGGTGTGAGTGTAAAGTTGACGTGGTGTGATGTGATGATCGCAATCATCCTAATTCTATATATGACCATGCTTTCCATAAATGCATGCAAGCAACTTGATACCATATTTATATATAAACACATGCAGATGAGAAATTAATTAACAAAATTAGAATGAATGATGATTTAGGTTGTGAATTGAACTTACCAAGTTTGGTATTTCCAAACTGAATCATGTCAAGAATAGGTTTGTATATGTCCGCATAATACAGTTTGGCTTGCGAAGTTTGCATCGCCTTCAATCGATTTTCAAGATCTTGGTTGTAGTTTGATGCAACTGATGACATTGATTCAACACACTTGCGTTCATGAGTTGCAGCGTATCTGTCGAGAGTGATCACTCCAGGCAGGCAACCCATCGGAGGCAACCCCACCATGGCTATCTTTTTAGCCCCTTCATTTATCAGTTCCTTCAAATATTACCCGCCCAATATATTATATATCATTATCATTATTATTACATATAGATTTATACATGCATATATAGCTGTCTAGATGTACATACGTAGATTTAAAATATCGTTTTCTTTAGCTAGCTAGCTAGATAGGCAAGTTGAAGTTTGTAATCAATTTACATCTTGATCAAGTTTTAATACGAATGGACCGGTGAAAGTGACATATGTATGTACTCCTATATAATGTATTAATTCAGTACAGACTTTTTCAGGGAATATGTTAAAGTGGAAAATCCTATTTTAAAAATAAAGAAGTTGAAATCGAGGAGATCGAAAAGCATATATACCTTGATGAACTGGTCGATGTTTTGAAATAAGAAGTCGGTATAACTTGTGACGTTTGGATACATAATCTGAGTTACAGGCTCGCCCATGCCGTAATAGTTAACAACAAAATCATTTGTGCCGGCGCTCAGCATGAAGATCGATTTCTTTATTAGGTCGATCGTGTTTTGCTTCCCGATCAACATCTCTATCTTTGATTTGTACTCTTTGAAGTATTCCAACTGTTGTTCCAAGGAAATCGCGCTCTACACGAATTTGATCGATCAATGCCCAAATTTTAATTAAATAAGAACATCTTTTTTATAAAATTTTGAATCGACTATTTGTACATCGTGTTGTTCACGTACGTACTATACAATGGAAAATTGATGTTTCAAAAAGAGTTGGTGATGTGCATATTAAGTAAAACAAGTGTGATATTATATACAATATTTATGAGCCATTCAAAAATAGGTGAGGCTAACTTGCAACTCTACGTACTCTGATCTAAGTTACAAAACCTTCTCACGTGCCTCTTTCTTTAACAGTTAATATGGCTAGCTTCAATTTAATTTCTACCCTTTATTTTCGTTTATCTTTCTTTTTTTATAAAGATCAAATTTGAGGTGTAATCAAGCTGAATCGAGTTTATAGAGAGCCAAGCTAGCTCGAGCTTAACTCGATTGGAAAACTCGGCTCGAGCTCGATTGAGCCTTTATTTCAAGCTCAAGCTCGGTGAGCTAACCAAAACTATCGAATTTGGCTCGGCTCGATTGACACTTTCGAGCTTGACTCGATAATTGTTTTAGTTGAGCTTGACTTGACTCAAGTAGGTCAGGCTCGTCTTAATTAAACCGAGCCAACTTCGAATACGTACTTACCGAGTAGCTCGCGAGTCTTGGCTCACTTACACCCCTAGATCAAATAAATAGATCCATTATTTGTTGTTTTTCAGGAGCAAGCTAAATTATGTTCATATATCCTTTCCATTGAAAATGTGAGTGTGTGTGTTGTTTGATGATAATCTGCAGTAATTAAACTAATTAACAACACCATTCATATTTTACAAAAGAGCTTGGAAACTGCATGTCAAAGTCAAGATTCCAAAGGTTTTGGGGTCAAAAAATAATCAAAATGAAGAAGTGCGCGCCTTAATTTAACAACGGAATTTAATTAATGTCTAGTGACCAAATTAGAAATAAACTGGATGGAAATAAGTTGTAAATTATGCATTTATGTATCAATTTCGCTTAATTTCATGCAAGAATATATATATATATATGATCATCTACGTACTGTACGTGGTCGCTATGAGTACGTGTGAGGGTCTGAATTTCTCTATAGATCGATAGATATATAAACATACAGAGAGAGAGAGAGAGAGAGAGAAACCGAGAGTGTGGCGGTCATTGGGTCGAATCCTGAACCAGCGGATGCGAAGGAAACTCCAGTAATTAGGTCCTCAATCATAAGAGTTGGATCCAAATAAGGTGGCACAATGCCTTTGACACCGATATATGAAGCTGTAATAATTTATAATTAAACAGGCCGGCCGGGGACAATAATATTCGATTATAACCTTAAACAGCAGATACATATATATATATATATATAGAAGAAACTAGAAAACCGTATGTGTATATATATATATATGAAGTCGCGCGATGATGCATTAATAATTAAGACTTAATTAATTACCAATGAAATCAGATACGAGGCGGCCATTAGTAAACCTCCCAGTTGGAAGATGGTTGATGAAATCTCTCCCATAAGGTGGGAAATTGCTCTTCATTGGAGTTCTTATGAAGTTATTGTTTCCGGCATCAACAGTGGAGTCCCCAAACACGAAAACCGCCGAAGGCTTTTGACTATTAGCGACTGAAGAAGTTTCTTGAGGTTGAGCGTAGTTGGAGTAGAAGAAGATCATGAACAAAAGACAAATAATATTCAAGTAGTAAACTGCAGCAATTGAAGATTCCATTTTTGTTGAATCACAAAGAAACGACAACGTACCCAAGATTAATACTACTACTGCTAGCTAGCTACGTACTATAAGGTTTGCTTAGTTTGGATATATATGTACGTGTATATATATATATATATATATATATATATATATAGGCCTGATTGATCGATCTTTGGTTGCTCACCTAATTACTAATTTAAATCTCATAATAGTTTATCTTTGTGAAAGATTCCTATCCACCACTTCACAGTCCACATTATATATGGTGACGCATACTCTTTTATACCAAAAGTGATGCAATAAATAATAAAACTAGCAATTAATTAAACTAAGTCATTAATATTGTTTTTAATATCTTTTCACAATTCAAGTTGACAAAGCCTATCCACCACCTTAAAATTACTATTATTGATGATAACAAGTTACAATTAACATGAGTACATGACAGCGCGTTACGCCGGATTGATATTTAAATAATTACACTCATACTAATTTAATTTACATATCGTATTATATATGGTTGCTAGAATGTAGTATACCTACATATTATTAGTTTGATAATTATCATCTAAGTAGACATGTTAACTAAATTATATTTGTTGTTGTAATTTATTTGGAGGCCCGACTGTTTCCTAAAAAAAGACCAAAGCTTGTAATAAATTATACATCAGAAGTATGTACTTTTGAAATTACATATTTAATTTCATTATTAGTTTTTTAATATTTGATTATTATTCTCTTTTGTTTGTTTCTAATTAAAGTTAAAAACCACTTCTTTTGACATATTAAGTCCGCATTTTTGAAGACTTGTTAGTCTACCATATCATTAATTGTGATAATACGAAATTATTATTAGTATTGTAAAGTACTAATATTTAATTAATTTTAAAACCATATAAGAGACATGTTAAAAGCTGTAAAGTTAAAATATAATTCATTTAATTATTTATGTATAGTTTGATTTAAAATGCTAAATTTGAAATTTAAATAAGAAATTTATTTAATTATAATTAGATGATGTTTACCTTATTATTGAAAAAGAATTATTTTGAATGAGTTAGAAAACTTTTGTGTTACGTGTATAAACAAACAAGCCAATGATAACACTTGATATTAAAATGATCCTTGAGACTCCAAAAAGATGTAAATAAAATCAACAAATATCTTTAGTAGGAACATGTATATATTATGATCATATATGTTTTAATTTAAATAGACATATTTACATATGGTTGTGTGTATCATATGAAATCTTTTCTTTTGTTGTACTAATCTTTTAGAAGTTATATTTAAGTTTGCTTACACATAATAGAAAAGTAAGATAAATTTGGTACATAAATATCTTAACAAAAATATGATATTTAAAAGTTTGTCACAAAAAAATATATTTTTCAAGTAATATACATACAAAGTAAAACATGTATGGGAAAATATTAGGTGATGATGTAACTTAAATGTCTTATCCTCACACCAAATATAGATCATAAATTATTATAGATTGATAAGTAAAGTGTAAAATTACATGACTAATTAATTTACCCTTTAATTAAGCTAGGTTCCACTAACATTGTTTAACATTTATCCAACATATGTAGTTGTATATTTAGATACTTTATGGTGTTATTTATAATAGTTTTATTTCTATATTGTACGAAACTAAATGTATTATTTTAGTATCCACGTCACTTTATTAAATTACTCTAAGCAATTTTCAATTGTAAATTTACTGGTTCGTCCCACGTTGAATTCTCACGTAACATATTTACTTATACTCTTAGTTTTAGAGTTCTATATGATCTACTTCGGCCCGAAAGCATATAAATCATTGTATTAACAAGAAAAAAGAATAATAGTTATAATTAAACTATAAATTATGTTATGAGGTAAAATCTTATATAAATTAAAGGTGAAAAATAAAAATCTACTTGTAAGTAAAAAGTAAGAATTGAAGATTAAATGCAACTTTTACAAGTTAAAGGGTAAAAAATAAAATTTTATTAGGGAAGTAAAATAAATTTTGAAATGAATAGTGTTTTTATATTTTTATTTTTTTTTTGTGAATTGATTATAAGGGTTAATATCATATTTAGACAATAAGCATTCATATATCTCTTTCTTCCCCTGCCACATAAGCCTCATATCATTTTTCTCTTCTATCTCCCTTAATCCAACTCCAATTACTCTAACTCACATTCATCCCCTCAACTATCAATCTTTCACTTATTTTATTTTTTATTTTTTTACAACTATTTAATTTAAATAATGTAATTCTTATAAATAATTTAGAATTTAATATAAGATAAAATATAAATATTATATTTCATAAATTAAAACTACTAATTTAAGCTTACATAATAAAATTAAAAACTTTAAAAAACTACATAATATTAAATGAATCATAGCCCTAGTCTCAATTGTATTTTCGTCGAAGAAATTCTTTGCGGGATAAAACTGTACTCAACACCCTTCCCGTGAGATGCTCGTGTGAGAAAATGTACAAGTCAAGATCTTTTTGCATCTGCTTTGATTCCTTCTGTTTCTCAATTTTTTTCATAATTTTTCAACTTCTCCCTCTCGATTTTCAAGTTTTTATCTTTCGCGGTTAGCACTTTTTCGTTTTTCATGCTAAACATATCGACAAACTCCTTAAGTTCATTCATCAAATCATCCTTACTCGTCGGCCCTGTGGATGTTGACCCCGCACATTTATCTTTGTCCCTTACCATCGGATGTGGAAGCTCTTGTACATCAACCTCATCCCCTTCTTCATCATCTTCGTTGAGGTCGAACCGACAATGTGCGTCAGAAGACGTCGTGTTTGCGTTCGAATCCGACGCAGTCTCGCTCCGTTTTGAGACCTTTGGGTTGTCATCCATAGAAAGTATAATTTTTCATTTGGTATTGTCTTTCACAACTTTCCAAGTCGTCTCGTTGTTGAAACTTGCGTTTTTACTTTCCATCCGATAAAGTGAATGTGCCTTCTCCAAGTAATTTGATTCACTCAAACCGAAATGATATTTGGACTTTATACTATTATACATTTCGTTAAACTTCATCATATATTTCTTCATATCAGTCCATTTTGAGATTATTTGGTCTTTCTTGCGGCTCTAAAAGTTTCTTTAGTTAAAATAATCGATTATGCGCACCCAAAATGTCACCTAGAAATATATATACATAAATAATCAAATATATATAAATAAATAATCAAAACTATATACATAAATAATCAAATACATATACATAAATAATCAAATATATATACCTCTTTTTTGTGTGTTTCTAACGACGTCTTCGAAAACGTGAATCCATCCACTTGCCAACAAAACCTCTTCTTCGGTAGTCCACGATGTCGGGATCGATCTATTTGGAAAAAAAACTAATTTTCTTTTACGTTGTGTATCGGGAACCGCCTCAAGTTGAGTCTCAAGAACCCCCTCCTCCTCAATGTCTACATATTCTCCTTGTTGCATGAATTGTTGAAACACGCTGAGAACTTGAACTTGCAGAAAGGCACCATGTTGAATTTGTTGGAAGCCACTTGCTGAAAAGTTTAAAATTGTTGAAAACCGCCATGGTCGACCGGTTGCTGTGAAAACAAAGAAATTTGTTGGATGTTTTCATGATATATTTACGGTGGCGGCATTCATTAAAAGAACTTACAGGTGTAACAGTTGAGAGCTTGTACCCCTCGATTTGGAAACTCGGTGAGGGGGTTGTGAAATTATTTTATCGGTTTGGATTCATATTTTTTAAAGAAAATTGAGATAGTAGAAGAGAGTAAGTAAAAAAATGTGAAGGTTAAGATAGTATTTATAGTAGTTAATTTGTATGTGTGTGTCTATATATATATATATATATATATATATATATATATATATATATATATATATATATATATATATATATATATATATATATATATATATATTCGACCTTTTGTAACGGTAATATTTCAAAAAACTCAACGTGAGTATGAACCAGCATATGAAATGTGAGGGGTGGGGGTGATGTTGTATACAAGCCTCACGCTCCATCCAGCGCACTACCAGTTGGATGGATGAGCAAAGCCTTACTTGTAAATAATAAGAATCATCATACATATTTAATTTGTGTTATATTAATCATTATATATAATAGAAATATATACATAAGAGACCCTAATGATAATTGAAGTCGTTAGAAAACAACTCTAATGAGAAACCTAATAGACCAATATTACTCATCTATGTAATTGGGTCGAATCATCTTATACTAAATCATAATCTTATTTTATCCAATACTGACTCGCTTGTATACACACACACACACCACACAATAAATATAGCGAGGGTTTAAACGATAATTGTTTTCGTACGAGAACTACAAGAACCATTCATGGCCCTTAATTACTATAATGATTTATTACCTATTATATGGAGTTGACTTGCATACAGTACTATTCTACCTAACATATAGTACTAGGTAAATACTATTTCTATAAAGAAACCTCTGACCAGTGAGAATTTAATCACTATAATGATTTATTACCTGTTATATGAATCTCCAGATATAAATGTTATAAATTACCTTTTAGACGTTGGTCTCCTTTTAATAGCAACGTGCATGGGTTGGTTTGGATCGGCATTTACCCTAAAGCAAACCAAAACCTTCAAATGATGAGCATGGGTTGGTGTGGTGGCAGCGGAGGTAGTGGGGATGTCAACGGTGACAAGGGTAGTGGTGGCAAACAAAGGTGGTACCAAGCACACAAAGGTGGGGGGTGGTGGCGGCGACCGCAATGATGCCAAACGGTGGTGCTTAGCAAACCGGCGGTAGTGTTCGTGGCAAAAGTGCTAAGAGTATCAAGGTGGTAGGAAATGGTATTTTCAATTGGCAACCGAGAATGAAGCGATTTCCTCACACTAACTCACAAAAACAAACTCTTCGCTATGTTTTTGAGTTTTTTAAAGAAGAAAAATGGAGGGAAAGAAAAATGGAGGGAAAGAAAGGAAAAGAAAGAGGCGGATTAGTTTATCTTTAGAAGGAAAGAAAATGAAATTGATGGGGTCCCCTTCTTTCCTTTCAAAAATAACTCAAGAACACACATCTTAATCATATCCTTTCCTTTCATTTCCCTCCCTTTCTTTTCAAAAAATAACTTGAGAACATGTTGTTATTTTGTTTATGCTAGCGAGTTTAATGATGCTAACAATAGCAAGAATAATCCAGCTTAATGTAGACTACAAAAAAAATCGATTAAAAAGAACCCACAACCAAATAGTTCAAAAAAATAGATCAAGAAAAACTGACCCGGCCCAACCCAAGTTTGGATATATATGTGTTCCAAGCGGCCGAAAAACAAACACACGCATTTGCTCTTGTTTCATACAAGCATGAGAAATTCTTATCCAGGAGAGACTTGACTCTAGAAGAAATCAACCAGTTAACAAATAACGACATTACATGAAGCCATGAAGGGAAGTTCTAGTATCCCAACTTTAACATCCGATCAAGAATAACTGCGCACTTTAGAGCTGACAACTAACTAGGGTAGTATAAGCAATTTACCAAAGGAGTGCCTGCAAATGCCCTTTACATCACGTGACAATCACCTGTACAAAAACCACAGTAAAGCTGCAGTTAAGACTAAAAATCATTGTTATTCTTGTTTAGAAACAGGGTAACCGCGACCTGCAATCTGTAAAATACCAATAAAGTCGGAATCATATTTCCAAGATCTCAAAAACATGAACACAACTAGGTAAATTAAGATCCAAATAATCACCTAGAAGCAATGCGTGGTAATCACAGAGGACCTAACTGCAAAAACATTCGATTATTGAACAAAAGATTGACAACTATGCATGCATGATGCTTTCCCTTCAATGCTTATTACCGAAGAAAGTGAAAACCGTACTTATGAATTGGTTGATTCGGATTAAAATATGTCTCACAACGAGATGAATGGGTTTTTGTTTCGTTCTTAAAACTTCCTAAATCGATTTATTGAAAATAACTAAATTATTTTGTAATAATATAACTTTAAAAATCATATTTGACGTGTCAATCTACTGAAGGAATAATTACAAAATTCTACAGACATAATTGAAAATTAAATCCTAAATTCCTTGTAATATAAAAAGTTAAGTTGGGATTAGTTACTATCAGGATGACAGAGAGCACCAACTGACTCAGGTTTGTATGCAAGGATGAACTATTATGAACTTGTATGATGTGGGTAAGAATGCATGCATGCATGCGTGTAAAAAGAAGTAATATAGCAAGCAAGGATGTGAACTTGAGAATCCAAATTGAAGAAGTGTAAATCTTACACCACCTGCACAGTGAAAATGGGTAGTAAGACATTAGCATTGTTGGGTTCTAAAAACAATGATTAAGATTGAAGTCACATTTAGAGAAGAAAACAGAAACAAGAAACTTACCAGACAATAAAGAGATAGATAGATATACAAGGAGGTGATTCACTGTCCATATTGCTGCGCCTGCTGATTGTCATTTTTGGGGTCGTTGAGTTTGGCTAGTTCTTTTTGCCTGTTCCATCGCTCAATTTTGGCACGCCTTTCTTCACTGCCTTCTCTAATTGGACTATGTTGTCTCTTACCTTCAGAGCTCCTGCTGCGTTCTCCTATGAATTGGACTTGTGCTCCTATGCCTCCTGGTACTAGACCGACTCTCATGGCGATACTCCATGTCCATGTCCTTGTCATCATACCTTCGACTATGACTATGACCACCATGCCCTCGCTCTTCATAGCTGCGGTGCCTGTACGGGCTTCTGCTCCTGCTACAACTACGACTTCGTCTGTACCTACCAAATAGCTCTCGTCTCAACTCCCTGCTAATTCATAACAATGTAAGTACAACTAAGGGGTAGGTTAACTGACCCTAAACGTGCATCAGTTCGCCATTTTCCTATAATTGTTTAACCGTCTTTAATTGTTGATTGTTGAAAGCATGTTCAAATTTCAATTATACGATGTGGCTAACTAATATCATCTTTGGGCCTTATAAACTCCAAAATATACTAAATTCAAATTGGCACTAGGGAGGGCCTACATCTCAAATTACAGGGCAGTTTTCATTTTGTTCATGAATAAAGTTTGCCCAATTTGATTCATATCATTGAACCAGAAGATGACCACAATTGCTGTCCAAAAATAACTAACTTCAAAAGGGTGTGTCAGAAAAGATGAGGGAAGGGGATGGTGCAAAGGTGAGAGGGTCTAGAGGTGTTAACCTGCTGATGCTTTTTAGATGCATAAAGTTGCAGTAACCACCTCGATTACGGGTATTTTCCTCATATTGCCTGCAAGTGGCTTCTCGAAAACCGGTCACGGGAGAAAAGTCAACAATGATAGGGCGGCCTGCAGGGGATTGCCAGATAGATTTTTTTCACCGTCAAGGAAGTAAAAAACAAGAAATATCCTCAAAAATCAATGTAACATAGAGACTAAAGTCAGAAAACCAGACCTGCGTAATATCTTCCACTAAGATTCTTCAGCGCTTTTGCAGCGTACTCCTCCTCCCTAAACTGAACATATACATTCCCCACCTGTTTTGTTACAAAACAAGACGATGTTTATTAACATACAGAAAAAAAATGGTTAGAAAGGTTGTCCCATGCCATCTGGTCGACACAGAATAACAAGCCAAATAGAACAAAGCGACCGATTAACTATTTTTAGCAAAATAGCAAGGCATTTTCATTACAAGTATCTCTAGATGCCAAGGTGCACATCATTGTTTTACCAGATTATCATAGTCTCTTGTTAAGACATGAAGGTAACATGGTGCAAATGTTATGACCGAATGACCAATATATACTTGTAAGATGTAACATACTGCCCCATATATAAAAAGATAGCAGTTTACCATATGGTCAGCCAGATTATCACAAACATTCAAGCTTTCAATCTACCCATACCTGTTCAGCTCCTCAAAGAGGTCTTCATAGAAATCCTATATATTCATCAAGAATTAATTAGGAGTTTAGGACTCTTCTTGTATACGGTAATTAGGACTCTTTTAGTATTGAGATAAAATATGATCTCACATTACGACAACTGTGATAATATGCTTACAATGAAACACGATGTAAACATGTAAAATCTAACAAAGTTATATTCGTGATCTATAACAAGAGGTCTAGCATGCTCGATAACAAACACATGAAAAATATATTATATAAGCCAAGAACTTTCCAGCATCTCCGAGAAACAAACAGCACATGAAAAAATATATTATATAAGCCAAGAACTTTCGTTCCAGGTGCTACAAATTAAACAATGTTGGTGGTTAATGGTAACAAAATATATCAATATAGATTAAACAACCAAATGTACATAATAGTAAAAGGAACTATGACAATGTAAGCAGCCTTAGTCTGGAACTGAACAAATACATAATACAGAGAAAGACAACCTCGAAATGATCCTGAATTTTGCGAGGATCGATAGGATTTCCCTGAACATCAACGCCAGGGGTGATCATATCCGGACGTTGGTACATGTTTGAGAGCAACAACGTACTAACGTAGGACTAACGCTAGGATTAGTATGGAGCCTGGAACAACGATCGCCGTGCCTGCAAGCTCCGATCTTGAAGTAGAACGGGCAATTCACTCTGTCCTTCTCCGTTCCGAATATGGAGGCCAAATGTTCGGCCATTGAAGACCAGATTAAACGTTATTCTTTTGGTAATCACTCTCTCGGTCGATTCTAGGGTTTCTGCGTTCTCTCTCGCTCCGGAAGGGCGGAAAGCGTCAAATTTTAGAAACGCAGGAGATGTCTACTACATGCTCCTAGCGGAAATTAGTTGGTTCAGTGTACAGATAAATTTGATGCAATAAGTCGGTATGTCAAAAAGGTGGTTTGCCCGAGTGGTTAAGGGGGAAGACTTAAGATCTTCTGCACACAAGTGCGCGTGGGTTCGAACCCCACAGCCACCATCTTGTTTATATGCGGACAAATTTTTTTAATTTTGGAATAAATTATTTTATCTGTTATAACTTTAGGTAACTTGATAACCTTATAATGATCAATATAAGATATGAGGATGATATATTGACTACATTTTTTAAACTTTTGTTAGAATAAGATAACCTATCGATTGACAAATAAATTTAGTTGATTGGACTTCAAACAAAGGCCTAGAGTCTATTAATATTTGATAAGATTGTTAATAGCCATGATAATTTTGGGTTAATTTTCAATTGGTATAAAAACGTTTTTATAAAAAAATAATAAAATATAGTGAAGGTAGATGGTTCAATTTGGTGCATGTTTTTTGTATCTTTGACAAGTTGTTTAGTTTAAGATGGTGAATCCATGCGCTAATGCCTATAAAGCAAATAAAAAGAGAATTAAAATGAGGTTAGTTGAAAGTTGGAGAAGAGGCGCTCAAACACCCAAGTCGTCTCGAGTTTAAGACAAATGATGGCGCGACTCTGGTTGAGGACATGTGTGAGATTTTCAATTGTGTTGACATTTTATCATGATGGTTGTCTTTTTTAGGAGAAATACATGAGCTACTCTTACTAGCCTCACATGTCCAAACACATGGGGTAATGTATGTAGACATCTAGTTATGGTTCTATCACAAGATGTATTATAAGTTGGGTGCCTCATTAGTCGGCTCCATCCTTGTCAAGTCATTCCTACTCTGTCATAATGCTATTCGATCACGTATTTCTGAATTGTGTTTATATTCAAATGCTTTGTCGTTACAGGTCTTTCATACATGAGGGCATGAAGGATCTCTAGATTCTATTTTGCAAAAAAAGCTCTAGTCCTGTGTTTTATCTAGACCTCCATTTACCGTTGCAAAATGTTGAGGTGGGCTGGTACGTGACATCTCCAAAACGACCCTATACGATTATTCTACTTACTTAGAAAGCTATAATGTAAAGTTTAGTTCGTCTTGGGTGTTTTGATACACAAGTTTGTATTTTGGACAATAATAAAAATTGTATATCGAACAAAAGATGTTGTAACATCCGTTTCCTATTTAGCGCAATTAGAACCAAGCTCCCAAATACGATCAGATAAAAGCAATAAAATTTGATCAGGCATTAACCAAACGTAACATTTAAATTTTAAAAAAATCTTATATGATGTATATACAACAACCCTAAATATGTGAATTGAAATCCCAGTTAAATACATTATCAAAAAAACAACCAGGCCAAGAAAACTCAAAGAACTTAAAAGGACAACCAGCTTACAAAGCTTAAAAATAAATACTCGTCATGTCAATTTGACGATGACATCCATAAGAAAATAACATAATTAAGCATTGTCATATGTATTCTTTTTTTTAAGACAACTCATGTTTTTTATTTTTGAGCCACCGGGTCTATTTTGGTCATATTTAATAAAGTTGTAAATGGCTTTTCTATAATCTATGTTTTTTGCATAGGAAAATCAAGGGTGCGTCATACAAATGTTAATTTATACCTTGGTGCATGTGGTAGAGTTGGGTTAAATGTTTTTAGAAGCTAAAAAATAACGTTGATGGGTGGGCAGGATACTATGTTGGGTTGAATAAGGGAATAAGGTAGATTATATGAACGACACATCGTTTTGGTCTAGGATGAAACAAGGAGAGTATGTATAGTAATTCACACATGTGCACTTTTTGCTATCATACTGGTGTCCGGCTCATTTTTTAGGAGTGTTGTTTTATATCAGTTGTGGAGTTGCATATTTGAGAGAACCCGAGAATGCATAAGTGAACATGGGTGAATTGTGGTTTTTATTTATGCACAGTTCCAAAAACTTATGCGTCTAAGTTTTATTTTTGTTCTTAATTGTTTACCGAAGTTATTTTAAAAATGCTTTAAACGTTTGTGTAGTAGTGAATTGTCAATCAGGTGAAGGAGCATTTGATCTTAAACTAGAGTATAAGTTGTTAGAGTTGCATGTACAGTCAGCAAACTCGTGATGTCACATCCAACGTTATAGGACACTCAAGGGCCACAACTGTGATCACCTATAAATCGAGTAACAAATGCAACCGTACTCGGATGGAGAATTTATAATAGTTATTATAAATCAATATTCATTAGAGAGTTTTTCACCGAGTAGTAATTAATTAATATATTAGTTAATAAATATATATACTATATATATATATATATATATATATATTACGGTGCAAATATATATCGTATATGTATGTATATATATATATATATTCACAACTCAAGTTTAATAATAATAATAATAATATATTATTTGTTTTTTAACTTGGTGAAAAAGCTTTGTTAATGTGGTTCTTATATAGGGCAAATTGCATTAAAACATATTGAACTTTGTCTTAGTTACCATTATATATAATCAACTTTATTTTCTTAACAATAGTATAATCAACTTTCATAATCCTCACATTGTATGCAACCTATTGTATACTATGAAAGTTATGACAAAATTCATTGTATACAATGGTAACTAAATAGCAGACACATAAAAAGGTTGTTTGCATACAATGAGAGGATTATGAAAGTTAAATGTATTATTTTCATCATTTCATGTAATTTGTCCTATTATATATATCCTTAATTAGGAGGATTCCTAAGTTAACTATATATATATATATGTATATATATATACTAGCATCGTGCCCGCGCAATGCTGCAGCGGTAAATAGTTTTTGTTTTGTAATATGTCGTTTTCAAGAATGTAATGATATGTTATTCGTGTGATTCAATGTCACGAAAAGTTTTAACCAACATGCCCGTTTTTTTCAAATTTTCTTATATTTATATCAACTATTTTATTACTTTTAAAGAATATTAAAATAATAAAAAAGATTTATATTTATGAAATAAGGAGAGAGAAGTTAATAAAATTTTAGAAATTATGTTAATGTGGGTGGATAATTGTATTTGTGTTAAAGAGTGTCTTAATGAGAGAGTATATTTTAAATAAATAATAAGTTAAAGTAAATTATGAGAGATAAATGATTAAAAATTGAGTGGATGAGATTACTTTAGATAAAAAAATGGTGGAGAGAGAGTGTTGTATGCTTTATATAGTAGTAAGATAAGATAAGATAGGTTAAACCTTTTTCAAAGCAAGAACGTTATTATTAAGTTTAATAGGATTATTAAACTAGAAAACTCCCTCTCCTCTCTCTCTCGCTTCAATCGGCCAAACACACCAAGCGTGTTGTTTCGGGTTTCCTTTGAACCGAGTATTACACGCATATGAGCCCGAGTATGTGATCTTGTTCATGTTGGTTGTTTCCGGCTAGAAGATCTTGTTGGTAATATCACGTGTGAACCGTATATTGAGCAACCCATGTAACATGTTATTGTTCTTAGTTATTATTCATTAGGTGTATTAAGTTCACGAGATTAATAAAGATCATTCAGTTTTGGGTTTTAAGGTGTCTGATCTTTATTTTTTTAAAATTGTTTTCCGTTGTGTACTTGATTAAAGTTTCGTTTTTATGTACCAATCCATACAAAGATTATAATTTTGTTAAAATTCACGTGGTCTAGTTTGTGATTCGAGTGGTGGTTTGTCGGTTAAAAACCCAACAAAAGTTGAAGATGGAAGAATGTTGTAATTATCATGCGTGGTTTCTTCTTGGTCAAGTGTAATATCCGTGATTTTGTAAAATTATAAAAATATATAAAATACAAGTTTAATTGAATAATTAGTAAAATTATGTCTTATTGATACTAGCTAAGTGTTACATGTTGTGTTTGTATGTGTAACAACTAAATATTAGTAATAAAATGCAAAGAGATAGAGAGTGGAAGAACTAGAAGTGTAACATGTGCGTAAGTAATATACGAGTAAAAAGTTGAGGTCAAAAGCCCAAAATTGCGGGTGAAAAACGTAGAGAGATAGAGGAGAAGTCTAAAAGGGTTTTAGCAAGAAGAAGGAAGGGAAATCATAGGAAAATTGTTGGTGTTTGTGCTTAGAGTCAAGAAATTGGGTGTCTGGACTTTATTTTCTTCATCTTTTGAGTTTGATTTGGGCAAGAAAGCAAATAAACAAGTTGGGTTGTTAATCAAGTAAGTTCTAACTTGTTTTTATGTTTGATCTTACCTAGGAATGTTGTATTTGATGAATTTTTCCAGCAATTTTCTCGCGATGAGAGGCGCCCTGAAACCTCCAAAATCGTTGTTTTAACCCCATTTGACCTTGTATTTGATTGGGGATTGATTCTAGTGGTTATAAAAAGTTTATATGGAGTCTTAAAAGACCCGAAATGAGTGTTTAAGCTTGGTTTTTGAGTCTATGCTCTTAAGGAACCTCGATTTCGGTTAACTTAACTAAATTGATCATATGTTTATGATCATATGACTCTTGTTCAAGCGATTAGCTTTGTTTTGGATAAAAAGTGATCCTCATCACTTCAATCAGGTGAGTTGTACCCTGCGGATACACAAATGATTTATAAACGTATAAGTCATCAAATGTTCTTGTATTCTATGTTTACACATATATATGGCATCAATGTGAATTGTTATTGTTTATTATCATGATTATGATAATGAGTTGTGCTTAAGTATATGTTTTACAAGTTTTAAAGGCATGATATGCTATGTGTTGTTTCTTGCAAGTTAGTAACCATATGTGTATAACTTGCTTGCGTTGTGATTGAACCTTGTGGTCCGGAACTATGTTTGTGATTTAGTGCTTTGTACCATATAGTTCCTAACCATTTGGATAACGTGGATTGGTTCATGTGACTTCGGTAATTGAGGAACCTAGATACACGGGTGGTTAAGGAATTGGTGCAAATAGTTGAGGGGGATGATAGTACCCATTATGATAGTGTGGTTTAATGGGCTGACGAGCCATCGAACCTAAGCAACACGGGTGAACTTGGGAAACATGTCATTCACTCTTGATAACCGTTGTATGGTGGACTATTTCGTGCTTCCCCCACCTTGACGGAAGATGTGGACATACCCCACGTGGACTTGTTGACTATGGTTGGTCACTATGAAAGATACAAGTACAAGTGGACTTGTCCCCCGCATCTTGTGTGATTAGTATAGTGATGCCATGATGTTTCTAAATGTGTTGATGACTTGTTTATTTGACTAAACTATTTTGGTACACTCACTAGCGTATGCTAACAACTCTGTTATCAAATATTTTCGTATCCGCGGATAAATAGTAGCTTGGTGCCGGTGAGGCGGGTATAAGCTTATGGGAAGCCTTGTTGCCTTGTGTTATGTTTGGAAATACATGACTATTTACCTCTTTTGTTTATTTGTAACTAATGGCCGTGTATTCAAGTCAACAAGTAACACCAATCTTTTATAAATCTGATATAGCTTCTGCACAATGATGTAAACGAGTATCAAAACTATAATGTTTTCAGTAAGATTTAAAAGTTTAAATTTGTACCAAAATTCAGGATGTTACATCAAGTGAGATAACTCAAGTTTAATAGCAACTCCATAGGAATCAAAAGTTTTGCCGGATAAAGGTACACCAAAAGGAGAGGAAACATGAATATGCCGAGATAACAAGAGTAATTAGTAAATGTTTGAAAAATAAAAAGGTGGATGTCAAATGCGAGTACAATCCAAAAATTGTGGCATGGTAATTGATGCTTAACGAATGGTACAAGGACTGATGTGATTTTTTAATCAATGGTCTTGATTGATTTTCGACGTTTGAAAATGAGTTATACGAACTACGTAGATTGATTAGCAAGGATAAAAAGATAAGTGGTGCAATTCAATCATTTTGCAGACATGAAGTTGTGTGTTGATAAAGGCTGCTAAAGTAAGCAGGATTGAGCACGTCGTCTCCGGTTGGACAAAGTTCGCAAAGTGGAATGATCGTCTTAGATCTTCATGTTGAATTTGTGATTACAAGGCTATAAGTAGTTTTGAGTTGTAGGTTATATTCTATAGTCTTGTGTGATCCAAATTTTTCATTGTTATGTCAAACATTACTACTTTAAAAAAATCACATATTATGAGTAAGAATTACTTGATAAAGTTATTCATTGGGATAAGTAATGACTACAACATGTTGTAATTGGTGCCCGAGGAGTTCAATGTTGGATTGGTGTAATATTGAGAATTGAGAGATCTAATAAGGAAAATATATAAAATAGCAAAAGAAGTAAAACAGAAAAACAACATGATTTAATATAAGTAAAAGACCGTAACACGCTTTCATCAAATCACCCAACCTTCACTATGAATTGATTATAAGGGTGTATAAATCATATAAAATATGATGTATCGAGCACCATAGGTTAAAACCGCGCATAGCCATTGTGGTAAATTGACGAGTTTTACATGTGTAAGGCTTATATTGTTTTAACACCACAAGAGTGATCTTTTATTTACATGAAGAGATGCATAGCGGCAATGGAATTAAACAACATACCTTTTATTTACGTAGTGGTTGAAGTATGTATTACATATAAAGGTTTCAAGTACGGTGGATAATTTGAAAGTGCCACTGTTAGTAGACGATTAAATTCTTTTTATAACGAAGAGCAATGTAGGGAGAATGGTGGGTAGTCTTATATAGAGAAGTGGTAAAAAAATTCATGTATGATGATCGGGATCTAAAAACACGTCAATAGTGCAGTTGTTGAAGAAAGTGAGAATAATGGGTGGTTAAGAAGATGATAATGGGTATCTAATAAACAAATACGGAATAAAACATTGTTGTGATACGAATGTGATATAGTGGATGGTTAAGAAGACAATGATGGGTGACTATAAGAGAGTTATGAATAACAAATTTCACGAACTCAAGGTGATAAATAGCATGGTTAAGAAGATTGTAGTGTATGGTTACCGGGCAATAATGAAATGGACAATAGTTATATAAAATTGAGACTTTTATATCGCTAGGATTAAAAATTAAAGGGTTTACTATCTAAAAGTGTATCGAAGTTGTCACTTTTTGCTATTGTGTATATCCATCTTTCAAAACTACCGTTTAATGTACTTAACTTTCTGAAACTACCGTTTGATGTATCCATTAACCTTTCAATCAGGTTGCCGGTAATTATTATTATTTTCATTTATTTTTTGTGCTATTGAATTACCACATATGATGCCATGTCAATGGTCAATGCCTCATCAGATTTTCAACCAATAAACAATTAAAAATGAATGGACCATGAATCTGAAAAATCCAAGAACATACACAATACACATGAAGATTCTATCACAAAATACCCAAACATACACATGAAAATTAGATTTCCCATGGTTTTTGAACACATCTTCGAAGAAGATAAAGAACCCAAACATTATGAAGAAGATAAAAAAACCCAAACATATGAAGAAGCATTTAATACACACTAAACAACATTCAGATCTGGGTATGAAGATATCAGATCTGAACAAATCAAAACAAATTGAAACATTAGATCTAAAAAAATCAAAATCTGAAACACATAAATATTGAAATCATAAAAACTCGTATGAAACATACCGTATAAGCACAAAACCCTAAATCTCTCTTATCTGGAAGATGAAGCTTCTTCGTATGTTTGGGTTTAGACAAAGACCCTAACTGATTTAAGCATAAAACCCCTAAATGGTTCAAACACATATGAAGCAACACAACCCCAACATCAAACCACCGATTTGAGTAGTACACCATCGAGTTTAGCAGTACACCATCGTAAATGTGTTTAGAAATCATACCATCGATTTGAGCAAAATCAAACCAAGATGAAGATTTGAGCAGTACACACCAAAATCAAACAAAGATGAAGATTTGAGTAGTGGTGTAGGAAATCCCCAAATTCAAAGAAGAATCAGAAATCGTCGGTGAAACTTACCTTTTAATGAAAACCCCAAATTCAAAGAAGAATCAGAAATCGTCGGTGATGGTGCAGGAAATCGTCGGTGAAGAATCAGAAATCGTTGGTTGAAACTTACCTTTTAATGAAAACCCCAAATTCAAAGAAGAATCAGAAATCGTCGGTGATGGTGGTGGTGGTGCAGGAAATCGCCGATGGTGCTGTTGCCGGAAGTCGGTCGGTGATGGTGGTGGTGCTGGAAGTCGGTCGGTGATGGTGGTGGTGGAAGTCAATGGAATTTCTTGGTTATGGTGGAAGTTGATTGAACTTGAATTCCCAAACCAATCCGTCTTCTTCTCATTATTATTATTATTATTATTATTATTATTATTATTATTAATGTTAAACAAAAAAGCCATGTCACTTGCCATGTCAACCGTCACATCACCCATAATTGTGCCACGTCACCCTTAACCTGCTATCAAAGGCAATGATATATTAAATGGTAGATTTTGAAACTTCGGTACATTGAATGGTAGTTCTGAAAGGTGGGTATACACAATAGCAAAAAGTGACAATTTCGGTACACTTTCAGATACTAAACCCAAAATTAAAAGATCGGTTAGTCAAAAACTAATGTCTGCCTAACTCACTGTCAACTACACAAACACACAATAAAATATATGTGTATATATTTAATACATATAAAGCCAATAACAAGGTAAAATTTGTAAACATGATTCTCGCCTTTTCTTCATAGTATGGTGTTCTATGTTCCGAGAATTCGATAAGAAATAATACAAAATCTCATGTATCATGTTGTTATAAGTAAAATTTATTTGTATTTTTCACATAGAATTCATATACATGTCTCGGTTTCGATATTAGTAATGATTTATGTTATATGATAAAATTGATTTTCATTAGGAAAGATGTAAAAATCTATCATTTTATTCTATGTAGGTATATTCAACATTGTTCGATTTTGGCTCGTATTTAAAAGTTTTTTTATAATCTCATCTTTTAAGAAAAATATAATCAAAGGTTGTATACAAGGTAAAAAAAACACAACAAATTATTATTATTATTATATTTTAATAATAGGCATATTTTCAATTTTGCTTACAAACCAATAAACGTGATTTATTTCAAAACATTAATATTAATATTCAGTATAAAAGATAGCGGGGGTAACTTAAAAAGGAAATAAAATTATAATTTGCAGCTTTAATTGTCGAAAAAGAAGAGGGAAACATTAAACAAATAAATTTTAAATTCGGAATCGGACGAGTCACGACTCGTCTGACTCGGACGACTCAAATCTAAAAAGCCATCATCAATATATAGAAGAGTGTGTACTGAAAAACCCAAAACTCGTCTCGCTCGCTCGCTCGCTCGCAGGTATTTTCCTCTAGGGCTAATCTCCACACCAAATCAAAGCAGATAGCACTCATACACACATAAAATTATATACGCACTCTTTGAAACAGGCGAAACCCTAAGCGGGATTCTAGTGGCGGCTTACTTTTTCTTGACGAGGTACGATTTATTTCCGCATCAGTTTTCTGGAAATTAGCAGTTTGTAAGTTGATTTATGCGAAAGCCAGAATTTTTTAATCTATTTTGATTGATGCATTTTTTTAGGTTATAGCATCCGATTAATTTGTTATGGCCAATGAGATCTGCGAAAATCTTAATAGTTGCGTCATTGTTAATTGAATTAGGTTTGATCGAACCGTGGATTGATGCTTTCGCCCTAGAATTTACAGGAAGCGTGTTTTGGATCTAAATCGGAAGGGGAATGGAACCTGAGGTGGTTAAGCGACGAGGGAGAAAAAGGAAAAGGAAGGATGGGGAAGATGCAGATATAACAGCGAAGAAAGCAGTGCTTGGGAGGAGGTCTAAGGTGTTTATTGGGAGGTATGTGAAGAAGGAGTTTGATGGGAGTGGTGAATTTCTGGGAAAGATTGTTTCTTATGAAACTGGATTATATAGGGTTGATTATGAAGATGGGGATTGTGAGGATTTGGAGAGTCGCGAATTGAAAGGGGTTCTTGTTGAGGAAAATGAAATGGATAGTGCTTTTCATAAGAGAAAGAAGGCTTTAGACGACTATATCAAGAAAAAATATGCTAAAGGTGAGGCAGTTCAATCGGGTGTTGCTGCCAGTAAAGTCGAAACCTTGAGAAATGACAGTGATGCGGTAGGCAACAGTGTTAAATCAGCCAATGCTGATAAAGTTGAAATCATGAGAAGTGACAGTTTTGTGGTAAACGGTGTTGAATTAGTCAATGCTGATAAGGTTGAAAGTAGTGTTCTTGGTGAACCTACTGGAGCTAAAGCTGAGGTCGATAGTGAAACATCCAGCGACTTAAGTGATTATGAGCAGGCTGGTGATCCAATTGAGGTTGAACGTCCTGCAGTCCCACCACCACAATTGCCACCTTCATCAGGAAATTTTGGTGTCCCAGAGGAGCATGTCTCATACCTTCTCTCTGTATATAGCTTTTTGCGCTCATTTAGTGTTTGTTTGTTCTTAAGTCCGTTTGGACTAGATGAGTTTGTTGGTGCTCTTAATAGTTCTGTCCATAATACACTGTTGGATGCTATTCATGTTGCTCTTATACGTGCTTTGAAGAGTCATGTGGAAATCCTCTCTTCAGAAGGTTCGGAGCTTGCATCAAAATGTCTCAGGTATTTATTTACATCATTTTTCATTTCTGTCTCTTCAACTATTGCTGCATGTAACACCTGGTTAATTAGACACAAAACATTGAATTTATGTGTAGAAAGTTCAAATGAAGAATCATAAGAAAGAAACTTCTTTGATGGTGTAATCCGATCAAATGTCTTTTTATGGTTATTGACTTATTTCCAGAGTGTGTAGAGATCTTTATAACATCAATGGTAGGAACCTTTATTGCAAGGAAGATGATAAAAAGCAAATACTTTCTAAGCCGAGTCCTATCACTTATGCATGGAGGGTATCGTTAGCGTTAAATAGCACACATTTCTTGCTGTTAGTACTTATCAAAATAAATGTTCCCAAATAAAAGGGTCACATTAATTATTCCCATAGATGACCACTCTTCCATGGACACTTAATCTGACAAATTTCTAAATTTTCTCAGAAGTATGGATTGGAGCTTGCTTGATTCATTAACTTGGCCAGCGTTTGTAGTCCAATATCTAACGACTATGAGATATGCAGAAGGGCATGAATGGAAAGAATTCTACATTAATGTTTTGGAAAAGGACTACTATACTCTATCTGCAGGTAGAAAGCTAGCTGTTTTGCAGCTTTTGTGTGATGATGCGGCGAATTCTGCTGAATTAAGGGCAGAAATAGACATGCGTGAAGCATCTGAAGTTGGTCCTGATCCTGACGGAGTTGTTGTCTTAAACGATGAAAATACTCCTAGAAGAGGCCGTCCTTCTGTAAATCCTGTCCTGAATGACGAAAATATCCCTAGAAGAAGGGGCCGTCCACCTAAGGCTTCTTTGCCCAAGGATCAAGACGATGTCAAAGATGGAAATTTTGTCTTGAATGACGGAAATATCCCTAGAAGAAGAGGCCGGCCTCCTAAGGAATCTTTGTCTAAGGATCAAGAAGATGCAAAAGATATTTCTGGAAACCATGCCGCAACAGTGTCTTCGGTCCCAAATTCTTTGGTTTCCAAAGCTAATGTATCAGCATCATCATCCACTGGTGATGATGTTGATGATGATGGTAATGGTGATGAATGCCGCCTGTGTGGCATGGATGGGACTCTAATTTGTTGTGATGGATGCCCTTCATCATATCATTCCCGATGTATAGGAGTGATGAAAATGTTTATTCCACAAGGGGAATGGTATTGTCCAGAGTGTACAATTAACAGAATGGGCCCTAATGTTGCCAGGACAACATCTCTTAGAGGAGCTGAACTTTTCGGCATAGATCCTTATGAGCAAGTGTTTTTGGGTGCTTGCGATCATCTACTGGTGTATGTTTCCGATTCTCTAAGAAAATCTGAATGTTTTCTATAAAAATATTTTGCAAATAAAAAGAGTAATTTTTGGGTTGATTAGTGCGTATTTGTTTCTCGTTCTATAGAGTTGTTTTTATGATGCTTTGTATTTAATAAATGCAGGATGAAGACTTCGAGAAGTACGGAACTACATATTCAATACTATTCTCCAGCTGATATTCGAAAAGTCTTGAATGCACTTACTTCTTCAGCCGAGTACATGACTTTATACTTGGAAATATGCAAGGGTATCATGAAATATTGGGAAATTCCTGAAAGTATATTTTCTCTTTCTCACTCAATTGGAATGGATAATAATATCCCAAACAAGTTTGGTGAGTATTCAAAGGGAAGTGGTAACACACAGGATGTAATTGATGCTGGAAATGTTAATTCTGAATATGACTCCAAGGACACAGTAACTGCATGTCATGAAGAAAATCATAAAGAGTTAGGGTTTAGTCAAGTCACTTTAGATGAACCTGCTACTCGAATCTCTGAAAACGGCAATTACGATAATAACGGCAGTATGAACAATGTTTCGGAATTGTTAAATATGTCTTCTTCTCATAAAAAAGAAGCTAATTTAGGTATTCCACCATCTGAAGAAAAGCTGTACATGGGTTCATCCTTCAAACCACAAGCATACTTAAATGTTTACATTCATGGGGATTTTGCTGCCTCAGCTGGTGCTAATCTAGCTATTCTTTCATCCGAAGAAAAGTTGGCTTCTCAACCTCAAGCTTCAAGCAGCCATAGGAAATTTATGTCTGCTAATTACTCACTTCAAGCAAAAGCATTCTCTCTTGCCGCTAAACGTTTTTACTGGCCAAATTATGAAAAGAAGCTTGTTGAAGTTTCAAGGGAAAGATGTGGTTGGTGTCTTTCTTGCAAATCTTCAATCAATAGCAAAAGAGGGTGCTTGCTGAATGCAGCTGCGTCAAATGCCATCAAAGGCGCTGCAAAGATACTTGCCTCTTTGCGCCAGTCAAAAAATGTGGATGGCACTCTTGCTTCTATTGCAACTTATGTTATGTTCATGGAAGAAAGTTTGTGTGGTTTAACAGTTGGGCCTTTCCAAAATTCAAGTTATAGAAATGACTGGTGTAAACAAGTCGAGGAAGCTGCAACTTTGGGTGAAATAAAGGCCTCCTTGCTTGAAGTAAGTTCTTTTTTCCTTTCTCTTTATCTCTATTGTCTTTATTCTGGAGTTGCTATATAGTTAATCATCATTATGACTACAAATTTCAAAAAACAAATAACCATTTCATTTACTTGTGTATGCTTCATCTTTCCATTTTTTAATCAAACACTGTAAATTTCTTATTCTTCATAAGGTTTCTTTACGAGTCCCCAGCCTGTTAAATTCTTACTCTAAACTTTAGTAAGTTTAGTAAGAAAATGTGTCAACAACAATTATTTAAGGAATAATTAAGTTTTCAGCCTTTGACTCTACTTAAGAGAGCTTTATTGTTTTGATACTTCATCTCTTTTTGTGGGGAATCAACACATTATCCTGCCACCTTTTTTGTTAGATCATATTAACTTAATTAAATTATGGAAGCCCTTTGTGTGAAGGCGGCCTAAAAAGTAGTACATGAAATATTAGTAATTGGAAGTTGTTTTAGACAAACCATGCTCATTATCTAGATGCTAAAAGTTATGCTGTTAATGATCATGTGTGATTATATGCTTTCTGTTTATATTAAACATCTTTCTAAGTAGACGCGCTCCTCATGTGTGATATTATTTAATTTAGAAGATCTAGATATCTCAAGATTTTAGGAAAGTTGAAATCGCTAAATGTTGCTTAAACTAGGATATGCTGAGGTTTCTAATCGCCCTTGTGTACCACTTTTGTTCCCTTGCATTTAAATAACTTAAAAACCTATTTATAACTTACCCATAAACTTGTCAAGCATGTATTTTCAACAAAACTATCTCTTTTCTCTCCGGCGTTTGTTCTTTTCTAAGAGTTTGCAATTTTTATTTTGAGAATTTATTTCAAAGGTTTTATTGCTATTTGCATTTCTTATATATATATATGTGTGTGTGTGTGTGTGTGTATACATATATAGGGTAAAGCACTTGCCCCCCATAGGGGAGGTCAAGGGATCGAGTCCCACTAGGTTTTAATTAGGGATGGCTAGGGGGATGCTTAGGAAACGGTTATGGGTACAACCGTTTAGACACTAGACAACGTACATTTGAGCCAAAGGCTCGGCGCTGCCGAGAGGAGCCCTAACCGGGAAAAACTCATTATATATATATAGGGAGAAGCTCATTTGAGAACCATTCTTATTGCGAGTACTGCGAGAACCAATCTGAGTCGTCCAATTCCCCCTCATTTAATTCCATCACCCACTCATGAATTCATCCCATGCACCATGCCACACTCCATCCCCCCACACCCTCCATCCATGAATTCCACTCACCAAATGAATGGCTAAGATTGGTTCTTGCGGTACTCGCAATAAGGATGGTACATAAATGTGTGTGTGTATATACATATATATATGGAATAAGTCATTATTAGATTGGTTATCGGTTCAAACGAGAACTGTTTTACGTGCGAGGATTGCGGCAACTGTTTGTAGCACCATTAATGACTCATTAATAGGGGTATTTTGGTCATTTATATTATTATATATTTACCCAACCGTGAATTGCGTCCGGGCGAATAAGTCATTATTAGATTAGCTCAGAGTACCCTCATTAATGAGCCATTAGAATTCTTAGCCATTGATTTATTTTAATCAAGGGTCAAGATTGGTTCTCGCATTTATCACACGAAAAACAGTTTTCATATGAACCTTCCCCTATATATATAATTTATTTTGTACCAAATTCTAAAAGTATTGGGCTGTCGTGGGTGCATTACTTATCCCATGTTGGTCTAAACAGTCTAACTACAAATTCTGATTTTTTGAAGTCAATGTGTCTCTAATCATGATGCTAAGCATGGACTTGTAGAGCACTAGTGCTTTAATATAGAGCGAGTGTGAAGAGATAGGATCTTAGTTTCTATAATATAGACTTTAGGTATACACTTTAAGAAGTTTTGATTTCATTTTATATTAGAATATATATTACATCCAAATATGAATGTCGTGATTTTATGAGAAAGTGATCCAAGTACTTATCTTGTTGTTATTGTCGTGCATTTATGTCGCGTGCTCATTGATACAATCTTATTGTAGTTTGAGAGCAACATTCGGGACATTGCTTTTTCAGCAGATTGGATTAGAATTGTAGATGATACAGGCTTTGAAAATCAAGTCCCTCAAAGTGCCAAAAATGTGGTAGGATCATCTCAAAAACGTGGTCCGGGTAGGCGTGGTCGAAAACCATCGATAATAATACCTCCTCCTGAAATCACTGAAGTCGATGGGAAGGAATTATCAACTGACTTTGCATGGTGGCGAGGTGGTATGCTTTCTAAGCACATATTCCAGAAAGGGATACTACCAAAGATGGTTGTTAAGCATGCTGCTCGCCAGGGTAAATTTCATTCAACTAAGCATAATGTTCTATTCTTTTCGTGCAACCTTTTTTTAAAAATTGTTGATCATCTTGAAATGGTTTTGAAAGAGTCTAATTGAAATTATTTAATGACTTTTTTTAATTGTGTAATCAGGTGGTTGTGGGAAAATAAACGGTGTGCAGTATGTTGATGGTTTTGAGGTTCCTAAAAGAAGCAGGCAGTCTCTCTGGCGGGCTGCAGTAGACATGAGCAAGACTACATCACAGCTTGCTCTCCAGGTAACTCTTTAAAAACAAAGTGCTTGCTGGAAACATATTTAACTTTCTTTTGTTGCTTGTTATTAAAGTTTTCAAAATGTCCAAGTCGAAACAGATAGTTTCCAAATGGGACAGACTGGGTTTACCCGAGCCACTTTTTTGTCAACTAGTTTTTACTTTGTTGATACTTTCTTGTAGTAATTAGGATGGCACATATGATCCAATAATAATCTGATTTTTATGAATAAAAACGATTTAAGAGGTTCTATGTATTAAAAATACATTTTGGCGTCTTCTGGCAAGATTCTTTTGAGCAATTTTCTTTTAAAACTACCTATTTGAGATAAAATCACAACCGTAATCGTTTCATTTACAAGTAATGGTTTAAAATAGCTACCTGTGTAAGTGATTAACAACCCTTTTTTTGGTTGCAACAGGTGAGGTACCTAGACCTTCATGTGAGATGGAATGACCTTGTTTGTCCCGAACAGCCTCTTCAGGACGGAAAAGGTCCAGAGGCAGAAGCTTCTGCTTTTAGGAATGCTTGCATTGTTGATAAGAAAATTACGGGAAACAAGATTTATTATGGTGTCGTTTTTGAGAATCAAAAGCATCTTCCTTCTCGTGTTTTAAAGAAAGTATTGGAAGTAGAGGAAACTGGAGATAAAAAGGAGAAAAACTGGTTCTTTGAGATGCACATTCCTTTATATCTCATCAAAGATTATGAAATGAAAACTATTATGCCAACTGATAGTAAGCAAGTGACCAAGTTACCAAGCTTGCCCAAAAAGAAATTAAAGGCTTCCGGCAAGAATATATTTTCTTTTCTAATGCAGAAGAGGGATAATATGGGGAAGTGCTTCTGTACTACGTGTCAATGTGATGTTCCATTTAGGTAATTTTTCTCTATCTATCAAATAGTTCTTTAATTGTCGTTTTATTTTCACCAACTTATATAGTTTTCTGTTATCTTTTAGGATTGCTGCAAGGTGCAATGCATGTCAAGGTATGTTTCTGAGTCCAAACTTGTGGAAATCCTTCAATAACTATTACCAAATATGATGTCATAGTGAAAAATCCCATCTTTCGTTTTCTGAATGTGAAAATGTATTGTAATTGCATGGCTTTAGTACCTAATAATTAAGACAACATACTATATATCAGTTAGATGTTCCTGAAAATTTGCCAAAACTTGCATCCATTGACTTTTATTCTAGATCATAGGACTAAAAGGTACTGGATACTAATAAGGTTTCAGTCACTCATGTGTTGATTGTGACATGTTTATTAGATGTGGGTTTATGATTTAGTATCTTTTATACACTTTGAAATGCTACAAGTAATTACTTCTTGCGTGGTTCAGGTTACTGTCATGAGCAGTGTGCAGTTGGTTGTAGTGTTCAAATGACAGGATCTGTTGATTTCTCGATCACTTGTAAACGGTGTTGCATTGAAAAGGAAGTTGCATCTAAAAAGGAAATTGTTGGCGATTCTCCTACTAGTCCTTTGCTCTTGCAAGGCCAAGAAAGCCAACATCCAGCAACTGTCATTAAAGCCGGAAAACAAAATGGTTATGAGAAACCATTAGAATATTTAAATCTATCATCTCAGAAGAAACTTCCTCAATCGAATCAAGTGAAAAAAAGTAAAAGTGCAAAGAAAAATGGTAAAACTGTTGACCAGTCGTCTAGCAAGAGCTCAAAAAGGAAAAGCACCAAGACCAGCAAGTTATGTTTGGGGTTGATTTGGAAAAAGAGGAACCCACAGGACACAGGAACAGACTTCAGGTTAAATAACTTAATTTTGAAGAACAATCCAAATCATCATCTGTCGGGACCCGTGTGTCACCTCTGTTCGAAACCGTACAACTCTGGTTTGATGTATATTCGGTGTGAGAAATGCGATAGTAAGTCTCTGAATCTTTGTTTGATTTCATTCATGGAGTTAAATTTAATCACGTCTAAATACTAATCGTTTGAGGTGGTTATATAACTTGCAGATTGGTTTCATGCTGAATCCGTTGAGTTGCAAGAGTCAAAAATCATGGAATTGTATGGGTTCAAATGTTGCAGGTGTCGCAGGATACGTATACCTATTTGTCCTTATACGGATCCCGAGACGCGAGAGAGATTGGAGAAAAAGAAAGCTTCCTTATCAAAGATTCAAAAGCAGAAGATTTTAGGTTCAGATTATGATTCTGATTCTGAATCCAACGAAGATGAACTAATGAATGATTTGGAACTTGATGCTGCTAATACTCCAGTCTTTGAATCAGACGATGCTGTATATGTTCAAGCAAACCATTTTTATTCTTATCCGACAGTTGATGAACAAGTCAATGATCACAAACTCAAAGTGGTTTATGAACCTGATGTGGGTCCCGTTTCTGGAATCGGGCCTGTGCCTAAGAAGCTACCTGTCAGGAGACATATGAAATCTGAAAAGGAACCCGATGTAAGCACTGAACTGCCTGCAACTTATGCCCCAAACCCAGCAGCAGCAGGGGATTCATTAGCTCCTACCGTGGAATGGGATGTTTCTACAAACGGATTTCAAGATGATATGATGTTCGACTACGAGGGTCTTAACTACGAAGATATGGAATTCGAACCACAAACATATTTCTCTTTCAATGAGTTGCTGGCATCTGATGATGTTGACCAGGACCCACCTGGAGACATGGAGGAAAACACGGTTAATCCATCAGCAGAAGATTGTAACCCTGAGCAGTATGAAATGGGAATAACATATGATCAACAGGAACCCATGTTTTCTGTAGAATCCGGGCTTGATATGTTTCCATGTAAGTTCTGTTCTCAAACAGACCCATGCCCGGATTTGTTCTGCCAAACGTGCGGTCTATGGGTCCACCAGCATTGCTCACCATGGGACGAAGACTCGTCTTGGGAGCCAGAAAGCGGGTGGAAATGTGGCAACTGTCGAGAATGGAGCTAGTGATTTTTTTCTTTCTATTTTTCATATCCATCGAGGACAAAACCGCCTTTTTCGCCTCAAAATCGCAAGCAAAAACCTGTTGATCATGGAGACATGATTCTGTACAGAGCTGCTCATGGGGAGAGGGGATGGTGGCAGTTGAGTTGCGGGTTTTTGGTATGTTTGGTGTATCTTTGATCTTAACTTCACAAATGTGTATGGTTGATTGGATTGCATTACTTGGAGTTGCAAAAAGATTGGTTCATATACACTTGTTCTCCCCTATGGTTTTATGGGGGGGAAAAGATTATACCATTTTGATATGCGATATCGTAGACAAGGTGCCACTGTTTAGCCATTTTTTTATTACTTATGGTATTGATTTGTTGGTTGGGTTGGCTGGCTATGTAGTTTTTTTAAGGAGTTCTTTTTTCTGGTTATGGCACCTTCGAGCTCGAGCATTTTCTCATATTTACGCGGTCTAACTATTACTGTGACCGTTTCCTTACCATTCCTAACTATCCAGGGAATCAAGCCTGATCTCTCCTGTGAGGAGCTAGTGTATTTGAAAATCATATATTTCACCTAATATCATCCTTACATTCATTAAACAAAGTAAATTATTAACTTTAAAATGATATTGAAGACGTCTCACTAGCAATGCTTTAATTTATTGTGCGGATTTATTAGGAGTATAAAACTAAATAAAACGAAAGATTGTATTTATAGCGATGAAAAGGTAGAGAAGTTGATGATTTTTAAAAAAAGTGAATAAATCGATCACGAAGAGTATATCTAATCGGAAGAATGAATGAACATGACATGTATCATAGAGGTGACAATCGTGTTGTGTTTGGATTTGCGGGTTGGCAGGTTGTAACATGAACACGACCTGTATAATTATTCGTGTCAGTGGTGTGATAGGAACCCGTATAAGTTGAAACAGGACAACACCTGCGTAACCCGTTTAAATATATGGGTTGGTGGATCAGCGAGTCTAGTTTTACTAATTTTGTTATTTGTCAAAATACACAATTTAAATGCAAAATACTAAATAAAGTTCAACAATATCTAGATAATTTAATCCAAATACAAAAACTTGATTTTAAGAACAATTAAGCTATAAGTGATGAAACATTGATAATTCGATTATGTCTACTTTCAGTACTTTCAAAACGGCGAAGGAACAAAAGGGAAGTGATGGATTTGTTTATGATTAGGTTTACAAGGACTAATGAATAAAAAAAAGCCCAATAGTCAAATAGGAAACATGAAAAATATAAGGATAAATAGAAAAATAAAAATATAAAAAAATATACAGGTTGACGGGTTGACCTACAAACCTGAACATGTCTCGTTCATTTATACGGGTTGACAGGTCAACCCGAAACCCGTTTATACTCAACCTAAACCCATTTATGTGCATGTCGAGTTCGTATCGTGTCGATAATTGACACCCCTAATGTATGACAGCTGGTGTTTGGATTCACTCGTCATCCATTTCTTTATTTGAGGTGGAAGGAGCATGTTGCAGTCGATGGTCTTATTTAGTTCTTATGGTTTTATTATTTTTTTATTTTACTGTTAGGACATCTTGTTCTCAAGAAGCTAGTTATTATAAATATAAACATTTGTGGCCACTTAGCCTACGCCGATATACTGTTCATTGATGGGTTTATCTATCATGCCGCCACCTTAATTTATCTTTTATATAATATAAAAGATAACCAGTTTGTGTTTCAGTGGAGATGGCTGGTCATGTTCGATTCGGATGCACTACGTCCGTTTCTTTTTTCTTCCTTATTCTTTCTTAGTGTTTTAATGTTTCTGATTTCGAAAACCGCCATTTAAGATCTGTAAATGCAATTTAGATGAAGATGATGACTAAAATGCAACCTAGCTGAAAATGAAGACCAAAAACCTCAATTTAACAGCTGTAAATTATAGATTTAAAAAAAAATCGTTGTGTTATTTGCATGTTAATGACTTAATGTTATTTGCAATTTCGATTATTTGTATTTTGGTTATCTTCTTCATCTAGATGAAGATGATAGCAAAATGCAAACTAGATGAAAATAAAAACCGAAAACCGTCATTTAAGAGGTGTAAATTATAGATCTGAAAAGAAATCGTTGAGTTATTTGCATGTTAATGACTTAACGTTATTTGCATTTTCGGGAGGTGGAGCCAGAAAGAGGATTTGTGGCGACGAAAGCAAAATTCCATATTTGCCTTCACATATGCAATTACGTCATATAATTTACAGAATTGCCATATTCAAATCTCAACCATTAATTTAGATGATCAAATGGTCCAAATTTGTTCTTTAGGTTCTATAATTAAGACTATGTCCTATATTGATCCTATTTTATATATATATATATATATACACACACACACTTTCCTTCATTATCTGTTTTTTTCTAGAGTTAATTACATTTTTGGTCCCTGTGCTTTGTATGAAATTTCATATTTAGTCCCTGTGCTTCAAAATTTACGACATTAATCCTTATGGTTTGCATTTCATTTCAATTTTAATCCTTAGTGCACTTACAAAGATAATACTACCCTTGCCTTTTCTTTTATTCATTTTTTAATTCTAATATCATTTCTTTTATTAATAAATAATTAAATTTTATTAATAAAATACTCTTATGCCTTTTTTATTTTCCTTTAAATAATAATTAATTAAAAATATAAAAATATGTTAGAACTTAAAGGGGGTGAATAGGTTGTATGCCTACTTTTTGAAGTTTTTAACAATTCTTGCAAGTAATTAAAGAGTTTAAGGAAGAAAGATATCACCAATATAAGTAGCTAGGACATAATGATTTATAGTGGTTCAAACAAGGGTTAACAACCTTGCTCTACATCAACTCCTTGGTCTCACCCACCAAGAGTTGCTCCACTAACTTCTCTCTTTGAAGGTAGAGATAAACCTTTTACAACTTCTCTTTTTAGCTTACAAGAATTACACTTTACTCTTACGAACAAGGTTAAAATAAACCTCACTTTACTCTAATTAGAAAGGGCTAGAGTTGATACTCACTTCTCTCTAATTCTATAGGCTAGAGATGATCCTCACACTATTACAAATGTATAAGAATGTAATGGAGTATTTGAACTTTGAAGGCTTTCACTCTTGCTTGATTCTTGATCTTGAAAGATTGAATTATCAAGGAATATGAGCTCACAAGATTTTGTATGTATTATGTGTTTTTTAGATTGCAAGAGGTGAGTAAAACACTAGACTTGAGTTGCCTTAAATAAGGAAAAAGGTGCAAGCTCAAAAAGTGTTCAGACTGACCACGGTCGACCGTGACATCGACCGTCGGTCTGCTGAAACTTTTTGAGCCTTGTGAATATAGACGTTGCCTTTTACCAAAACCACACACAACCCATTTTTACTATAAAAATGCACTGAAAAAGAGTTCAAGAAAAGTTGGGTTAGTGTCATACTTCTTAAGTTTGAATTTAATCATAAAAATGGAAGTTTGGAAACCAAATGCACAAAGTATGTTGAACATTTACCTCTTTGGAAGATTCTTTTTGCTAAATATGATTTTGGCATATTTCAATAGAAGATTGTGTTTAGTATTTGTCAAAATAGGAATTCTTTTGCTTTGACTTCCAAGCTTGTGATTTTTATAAAAAATGTCTCAATTTTTATAAAAGTTATTATAAAAATTATTTTATAAAAACTTAAACTCATTTGATAATTTATTTTGTAAGCTCATAAACTTTGAACGTTTGTTTGTAGGTATCTTCGACATCGGCTTCTACTTGAACTCGGATCTTGATGATTGAAGCTTGGTCATTTGATGAAGCTTATTTTGAATATATATTTGTTTGACTATATATATGTATATATGCACATATGTTGATGTTAATAAATACAATTATATGAACAAGCTGTATATTTTTGTGTCAACAAAAGATGATATATTTATAAGCCTATTTTTCCCAACAAAATAAATACTCCTTACTTCACGCTGTTCATTAGTATTCTGTCTCTCTCTCTCTCTCTCTCTCTCTCTCTCTCCCAACCCTCTATTTCTCTTCTTTCCGGCAACTCTCTTCCGGTGGCCCCTCCGATGAACATCCTCCCCTCTCTACTCAAGATCTACTCTCCTTAACTGTCACATCACCATCATGAACCAAGTTCAAGATCTATTTCCTCTTTTATTCTTTGTGAAGATTCACTCTTGATCTGTTCCAAATCGATAAACATACATGAACTAGGTTCGAAGAATTGAAACCATGGGTTTAATCGTAAACCCAAATGAACAAATCAGAAACCATAGATGATGGAAACAATCGATCTACTCTCGGTCTGTTCCTCGATTGTTTTTGGAGGTTATGTTTGAGATCGACGGTAGTGGTGGTGTTTATGGTGGCTGATATCTATGATGGTGGTGTTTTTGTATGATGACGGTGGTGGAGATGTTTAGGTTTTTAGATCGATGATGGTTTAGGTGGTGTCTTAGGGGGATGGTTTAGGTTTGGGTGGTGGCATATGGTGATGGAAAGAACGAAGGTTTAGGAGGTGATTATGGTCGCAGTGGTGTGGAGTAAGAGAAAGGATGAGGGGTTTATGGCCGGTGATAGGTTTAGGGGAAGAGGTAAGGTATTTGGGTTTAGGGAACGGACGGAGATGGTGTTATATAAATAGGGGCTAGGTATTTGGGTGGTGGTTGTTACCTTCTCCGGCAGAAGGGTGGTGGTGGTAACGATTGTTACCTACTCCGGTGGAAGGGGGAAGGGAGAGAGGAATGAGAGAGAGCTTCAAGGAAGACTAGTTTTTTATTAGTTATTCATATTGATAGTTAATTACATTTTATTAATGGAATTTGATTATTTATTAATAAAAGAAAATGATATTAGAATTTTAAAAATGAATAAAAGATAGGGCAAGGGTAATATTGTCTTTTCAAGTACACTAAGGACTAAAATTGAAATGAAATACAAACCATAAGGATTAATGTCGTAATTTTTGAAGCATAAAGACTAATTATGAAATTTCATACAAACCACAGGGACCAAAAATGTAATTAACTCTTTTTTCTATTATTTATTAGTAGAAAATAAAAAATTATTGTTTACTTTTGTCATTTATTATTTATTTTTTATTTTTTGTACCACTATATCCATTTCTTTTTTCTTCCTTGGTCTTTCTTTGTGTTCATGATTTCCAGCGTATTTTTCTTTTTTCAAAAATAAAAAATTATTGTTTACTTTTTTAATTTATCTTTTATGCCACTATATATAAATATGGATTTGAAAACTTGAATTGTTATATTTAAATACAATAGATAAAACAATTGTGTTCTAAATGATGAAAATAAAAAACCGAAGCGAAGCAAAGGTCAAACGACCCTTATTAAGTACTATGAAGATCTTTCTATCTTATTTTAAGAATAACCTATAAAAATCATATAAAATAGTATAAAATTAAACAGTATTATTATTTAAAAACCAGAAACTTTAATACCTAGAAACTCCAAAAACCTTATTGCCAAACACACCTTACACCGACACATCCTACAACTTATTGCTTTGGTTAATCAAGTTACTCGTCTTTAGTAGATTTGTCATCTATAAATCAAATATCTAAGTTCTTGGTCAAGTCAAGTACTCTTTAATCTTTATACTTAGAAAATTTTTTAACCCCTGTTGAATTTTGTGTTCTGAATTTTTAGCAAATGACTTCTCGAAATACAGTAAAGCACGAGGAGTATCGCCTTATAATAATATAAAGGTGAATATAACCCGTTTACAAAGATTTTCTAGGCAATAGGTGATTATCTTTTTGTAAGCAATCTAGTATACACGAGAGGATATTTTGGATGGTTACAAAATGGCAAAAATGACTTTTCGAATGGTATATGAAGGGTTGTCATGACTCGTGACCCTGTTGGGAAGTGTACTTATTAGTGGCCTTTCGAGCAGTCAGTAAAGATAACTGTCACAACTGCCCAAAGTCTCTAGAAACCAAGCTACCTACCAATTGTTAAGCCACTGAAGTTATTTATCATAACTACCAACTGTCAACCAAATTATCCACTTTTAGCCAAATTAATATCTCATTTTTATCACACTTCCCAACATTTCAAAGTTCTGATTATTTGAACATCTAATAGCACATCTGGATTATTGATTTATTATGAAAAAGAACAAATAGAAGTACAAGAACAAGTGCTGATGTTGGCAGCTGATGACATTGCTCTTAAATTAGCTGCATAAATACTCTTGTATCTTGAATTCTGTAGTGTATATTGATTATCAGTTAAACCATAAAAAGAATACAAGATTAAGCTTTCCATGTTTCACAATAAAGAATTTAAATACAATTTCAGAGAATAAAGAATTATCTTAAACATTTGAATCAAGGAATAAGTGTCCATAAACACTAGATATCCAGTTACTTAGATTTGATTAAAGATAAATAACGACTATAATATCGATCAAAGGAAACAAATGAAGGATCAAGAATAGAATACCATCATAACTGAAATGCAAGTCCATCTGCAACTTCTCGTCATATCTTCGTGCATACATATTCATTCATTTTCAAGTGTACAACGAATGAAGCATTCACAAATTAATACCGAGTGATACAGAAGAGGTTTAACAGTCCATCTATTGGGTGAGGTTTCAGGTACTGATTACAATTGCTCTAAATTCCACAAGTAAAACAACAATGCATTCAAAAAGTGCATCAAATATGAACTTGAAAGAAAAAAAAGGTAAATAAATTCCAGAAGTGATACTCAAATCATATTATCATGTAACTATTAGCCACAATATACTTTCTGTTAGAATCTTGGGTATGTTTGGGAACAGAAACTAGGAAATATATGAAAGAGAAAGAATTAAGGATGTGTATAACCACTCTCCGTAAGGATAATTAGGCTCCCAGTTGATTTTGACGGATTATAGGCTAATATCCTCCCATGATCACCTTGATTCAAGAGTTAAGGCAAAGATCCTGCATGCTCTCTCTATGAACGAAATTTTTATATAATATTGCAAGTGTACAAAAAGACAAAGATTCGAAGAAACGGAGATATCTGAAATGTGTTCAAAGACGTGTATTTATAAAGAAATATTGTATGGCAGGTAAGCTCTGCAAGCATGTATTTACCTGCCAAACTATTTTTCCTCCAACACTAAACTGCTAAATGATTAATGCAAGCAACTAAATTTCCCACAAAAATAACTGCAAGATAATTTATAAAACATATCTGCAGGATTTCGGCTTATAATATTTGCATAAAGAGAATTGGCATCTATCTTGAAACTGCAAAGAATTGGCATCTCTTTCTACCTCTCCTACATGGGACAAACTTTAAAGCTTTCAATTTTAGTGATAAAGACTACACTTTGTGAAACCGTATTAGCTAGATTGTATGGAAAAGGTTTACTAGGATTGGTTTTACTAAACAGAAGAATCATAAGCAGCAACTAACTGAATAAAAATGGGGTAAGATTACAACCTGCTTGGAAGAGCTGCAACAGAATCACCAACTTGCTACATTTTGCCATGAGCCAAAATGCAGTGGAATTAGAGGATCTGCAAATCACAACATGATATTCAACCCAAAAACATATTTCCTTTCAATGTCAACCAAACGCGTGGGTTGACCATATTCATCTCCATTCCATTTCCATCAAATATCAATTCCTTTTACAGTTTCATTTTTCCCAAAAAAAATGTATATGAACCAAACGGCACCTAAGAGGTATGGATACTTTTAAATTCACTTTAATGCTCGTAAGAAATCCCAATCATGGATCAATCTCCATTACAAAGAACCAAATTTCATGTCTATACTCCATACCTGCATAGTACTTGCTCCTCTGTGTGAATGTGTGTGTGTGTGTGTGAGAGAGAGAGAGAAGAAAGAAAAATATCTTACTATTCAAATAAACAAACTTACAGGCTTTGTGGGGACTGATATGTATAAGCTTATATAATTTAGCATTACAATTTCATTGCACACCTGTCTTATATACTTGAACTGAAAGCTGCAGTAGCTGACAAAGAATGTGCAGGAGACACAGGGCATTTGATACAAACCTTTTTTTAACAGCCTAAAAATCCATAACAGATGTCCACATCAATGATATCCAAACATCTGGGATGGATTTTCTGGTTTCATGTACTGTTGAGACTAATTACAAGATCGTATATTTTGTTTCGTATAAAGCATTTTTGATCTCCCCTTCTCGGGTTCTTAAAATTTCTGTCCACTTTACGCAATTAATGATGCCTGGAATGATGGGAGGCTCGTGGCCAGTCAACTGACCCTCGTGGCGTGGCAGGTCCCGTGCTTTCTACCACATCTTCTTGTACATTTGATGACTGAAGAAGAAGTTTGCATTTTCCAAATGTTCTAGAAAGAAACCAAGAAGAGTCGAGAGAACTATGTGTTCTACTTACCCTTTTCATCTCTTCCCTCATTCTATTAAACTCTTGTTCAAGTTCTCCAACTCTAGACCTCAATCTTTCCATGCTCACTCTCATAACGTGATTCTCACGTACGATTGTTACCCACCCTTCTCTCTGGACAATTTGACCAGCCATTCCTGTGCCACCACTTGGCACAATACTCATTGGACCTGTATGGGCATTTTCGTCATCCACCACGTTAGCTAAAGCTGTTCTTAGTTGCATTTGCTCAAAAAACAATACTTGAAGTACAATTCTAAGCGGGAGGCGCTCATTTTGAGAAGCATGTGCACATGCATCAATAGAGAGCTTCTCATAGTTGATGATGTTGCAAAGCTCTTCTTTTTCCTTGTCTGGTAGCCATGGGTGGGCCTGCATGAATACATAATATCTAATTTGATCAAGCCTTTTTTTAATACCGTATTTCTAAAATATTAGACGTAGCAATTTTGACAATTTTACTTATGAATCATGAATAGGTTGATTGGGTTTTGTTTTATCTCTAACAAGTCACATGGGCCAAATAAAAACTTTAGTGAAAAAAGAAACATGCGATATGGGTCCAAAGTTGTTCAAAGTATTATCTAGTTAATCCATAAATCTCCTAAAGAGCTTTATTAGACTTGAATTAATACTATATTCATAATCACATTTAACACTCTGATGTTTCGTTAAAGAAAAGGAAACATGTCGAATGGGTCCACGGTAACCCGAAGCTTAATCTTGAAGCTTACAACCTCGTAAATCACTTTATGCAAAAAAATTAAATATTAGTGTAATAAATTGGTTTACATAATGTTATTTAACACACTAATAGTTTGTCCACCTATCGGGTAAGGCATTGGCTCCCCATAGGGGAGGTCTAGGGTTCTAGTCCCATGAAGGTATCAATCGGGGATGGCCAGGAGTGGTAAGGAAACGGTCACGGTAAGGGTTAGGCCGCGTACATTTGAGCAAATGTGTGGCCCCTGTGAGGAGCCCTAACCTGGAAAAACTACTTAAATTAAGAACACTATTTATTTGCTGGAAATTTCAAAATAATAGGAAAAAGTGTTTCAGCTCAACCCAACCTGTTTAAACTTGCATAAAAAGTTACCCATTTTGAACCTAGCTCGATTTAACCAATTCCCAACCCGCCCAACAAGCCAACTTTGCTACCTCTACATAAATTATTTAAAGAGAAATAATCGAAGCAACAAACCTTGAAATATATATCCAAAGCTCTATATAGCCCATCATTCAATAACCTTGCAGATTCAGGAAGGGCCTCTGCAAGTGATCGTATCTTTTCAGGTTTCAAGTTTACATCAGATGCAACCTCAGCCATATAACTGTCTACAAGCTTTGAAACTTTCCTCAAAGGTACGGATGATGGCGATACTTCTGAAACAATTGATGTTGGAGAAAAAGTAGTAACCGTTTGTTCGGAAGTCAAAAAATGATTAATTATCCTTTCAACACAGTCACTGTTATATAAAGTATCAGAATCTGAATATGTAGGAATCAAAAGGCCATCAAGTGTAGCAAGCTCCAACTGCATTCCTATCTTTATTTCAAGAGAATCTTGACACTTATCATTAACACCCAAAATCAAAGCAACCCGTAGAAGTCCCAACAAGAAACGACAAAAAGACTTTCCCTTTTTTTCTGGAAGAAGTTTTACAATGCTTTCCAGTAAAACTCGTTGATCAATGATGGCGGGTTTCATGCTAAAACTTGCAATTGATCTAGATTTGGTACCCTGCCCGCTTTGCCATCTGCCTAATCCATGAAGATACTTTCTAGAATAGTACATTATAGCTCCTACAAATAACAGGAAAAGCCTGAATAATGTCAAACGGCTGAAGAGGGAATGCCGAACCATTTACCTAAAATTTGGTTGCTGAAAAAGAAACAAGTCTTAAGTTACTTAAAGTGTACCTAAATGCTTACAACCTTCCTAAATCACTTAAAAATTAGATTATAATATTAATTAGTATAGTTTTTATGATCATATTTATTACGATAATTATTTATAAAATAAAAAACAGAAAATAATGTTGGCAGGTTAACCCACAGTCCCACCCGACTGTTCTAACCCGTGACATGTTACTCAACCCGCCCATTTTGCTATATCAAAGGGCAGCAAGTATTGCATGAGTATATGAAAACTAGGTTATCATTAGAATGCAGGTTTCCTACCATGAAGCTTCATTGTATTACATATAAGAAACACTACTTTAATTATGATTCACATGAACTGAAGGCATCATAAGCTGCTATCCCTGATGGTGTACCTTTCCTTAAAGATATTAGCCAATCTGATTTTATATGCAGTTATTATGCACCACATCAGATCAGCAATGTTCAAATATATTAGTTGATCAGTTTTATGCAACAGATCAATATTTATAGATTTCCTCCAAACTGTAACAGAAAAAAATATGCTTTTATAATCGCTATTTTCAGATATGTTCGGTTCTTAGATTAGACCAAAAGTCTGTATTTTTCATGTATTATAGGCTGCTACTTAGCTAATAAGTTGACTATATAATTAGGGTTCTTCTCAAAAAGAAGAAACAACTTTGTTCCCTACAATCTCTAAGTTTTGTCATGTTTTTTCAAGAACAAAAAGCGCAGACAGTATAAATTGTGAAAGGCTGATAGCCTATACAGGTTTAACTGGTCTCTATTCCATTTTAGGTAGAAAAAAAATTAGGCCAGAAACAACCATGAGAGTTTGCAATATTTAGATTGAAGATAACCAAAATTTTAAAAATCCATTAGAAGGTAATCTGGCCTAGTAACCGGTCAAAATGATGATATGGCAGCTGACTTGTTGACAACTTTTTCCTTTTTGGTGACGTGATGCCTAAAAACTATTTACATAGGTAACCTTAGATCAACGTTTTTGAAACTTTGATGGTTTATTCTCTCCTTATTAGAATTTGGCTACCTTTTATTACAGTCAACCCAATAGAAAATGGATGATAAATACACCTGTTAATTTTTCGGGTAGGATGCCCCTAGCTTCCATTGTTTTTATAAGTCTCTCAAACAAGGGGACACTAAGATACGAGATGTCTTCAAACCACCAATCAGATTCTGAGGTACGGATTCTTGCACCCGTATTTATTCCATTCCATAAAATGCTACCACCCGGGCTTTGTAAACGACCATACATCATCATTGGCCACCCAAACAAACTGGGATCTGTACAAGCCATCATTGATATAGCATTTAAACATTTAGTAATAATCTGCAAATTATCCGCTTGTGTAATAACATTCTCACAACTTTGAAGAGCAACCATGCAATCTTTCCAGTTTTTCAGTACATTTTTATGGAAGTAAGACTCTGCCTGGGAGAATAAATTGTCGTCCCCATACTCATCAAACATTTCCAGATATTCTGCCACACAATATATAAGCACTATGTTTCTTGGTGTAAGTTCCACACGAGTACCATAGCTGAACTTAGCAACGACCAAAAACGCATTGGACCCACCAGGAATATCTTCCAGGGTAATGGTGCAAGAATCGTCATTAGTATTTTGAGTTTCTTCGATTAATTTCTTTATTTTTCCACATCTTGATGATAGGGGAAACTAGAAATACATGCAGTGAAGGAAATCTGGTATTAGTAACTTAACACTACTTTACCGGATAAAAACCAGATGCAAAATATGATAAAAGAAAATATTGCATGATTGTATAACTTTAGAAGGAGTTTTGTAGGTTAGAGGATTGTATTTAATGGGTCAAACTAAATACAAAAAACTTGGTAAATGGGCACAGAATAGAGTTTACTGATGATAAGAAACGCAGAGGCTTTTTAATAAAAAATAAAAAACAAAATAAAATAAAATGGGCACACACGATAGTATGATACCGTATATCAAAACATATGGCCTTTAATGGAGGTAGGAAGATGGACGGGTTAGGAAAGTTGGGTAAATAGTCAAATGGATCCGGCTGCCACAAGTTTCTAGTACTATTTATTAGGAAAGTTGGGTAAATAGTCAAAAGAAATTTTATAATAATAACAACAATCTAAATCTACAAGTAATACAATATAGGAGGTGATATACATTAAAAATGAACTTTGGGCAACATTCAACTTGGGCAACCCATTTTACGTGTTTTCCTTTTAGATTAAAAACTACTCTAAGTCAACTGATTCATGGAGTAAATGAGTCTGAATTACCATCTATAGCTTTTAATGATTCAATTTTCTGAGGCAAAGTAAGCATTTGTTATTGGATTTATAATAAATGCAAAGCAATAGCATACTGTGGAGCTCTGTACTAGCAGGTATTATGAAGAAAAGTTACCTTGTGAAGATGGAAGTTTACTGTGTCTATGACAACAGTGATATCACTTGGCAAACCTGCATTACAATACCTGGTGCAAAAAAACCAAAATATCTCAGCCAAACAATCCAGTGATCCACCCTAAGGATGTGTTTGGACGTGCATTCAAATTGATCATTGTGATGTAAGTGTTTGGGTAAACTAATTCTAATGATCTTATTCTTATTCACAATAATCTTTCTAAAACTTTATCCATCTATCACTAGCTGATTGATGCATTATTGATTTGGATGAATGATCCATCCACCAAAGACACCTGCTTTCCTGAATTCCAAAGATTAAACCAACTGTTTTCAAGTTTAAATTGTATTTCAATAAAATCATGAAATTGCATTCAAGTTAACATTTATGAATTCATAAGATAAAAGTAATGATCACCAATTGAACCAAAAGCCAGTGTAGTTGAAACATTCAGTTGTTTATAGAGACAGAAGTAGAATTTACCAGTCATTGGCTTCATGATAGAACCCTAAAGCTTTCCCAGCAGGAGCCATGGCTGATCTCTACTTTCCCAATTAAAAACATCAAATACCCATAATCTGTGATCACTCCCCCTCTCTTTAAGTTCAAATTTCTTATTTGAAATACAACAACCAGAAAAAGATAGCCGACAAAACATAAAGAATCAAGAAACCGAGTCATAAAATAGAGTCGGGTCGGGTCGCCTTTTTGGAGATGACAGAGGAAAAGCAATAATGGTGTCTTCTTCTATACTATACAGCTAGGAAGTTTTTTTTTTTTTTTCGTTTTTTTGCTTTTTTTGTGTGGGGTTATTTTCCATAAAAAAGATATCTTGGAGTGCCATGGGACAAACCCAACATGAATTAATGACAACCACCCCAGCAACCAAAATGGTCCCATTTATTATTTAAAAAATCAAAATCAAGAAGAAAGAAAGAAATTAATTATAGAAAAATACAGAAGAAACTACAGAAATCCTTTCAAGATTCCTACTTTTGAGTCAACACCCATTACTACAAAACACAACCATCACTAGAGGTTAAAAACAGATTCTCATACACTTGTGTGTGTCTTTTAGTATTTGTATGGGTGTATTGGTGCTGGCTTTAGAATGAGTATTGAACACTTGAGTGACACATGCTGATGATAAGAGAGAAGAGTGAAAATGGAGGTGTGGTGGGGTGGGGTGGAGTGGTTTTTTGAGCAAGGAATTTTGTCGAACAGGTGGAGTGCAGATACCGAAATGCCTTGGATCCAAGGAAAAGCGTACATCCATTCCTTTTAAACAATATATCGTTACATATTTTATGTATATTATATTATTTTGTCCGTATATATGATAATATAATATCTAAAATTTTAATTGTTTATAAGCTATAAATAAAGTTTTTAAAGGCAAATCGCATTTTGAATACGTTTATTAACTTCGCCAACCTTTTTACTTACTATTATCTTTCTCATATTCTTCTACGAGTCTAACCATCGATCTGAAGTTCTACTATACCAGGTAAAAACTAACTTTTTTTAGAGAAGATCTATAGTTTTAGTCTTATATGCGTTTTAATCAGGAGTGATAAGAAAACGGTTACGATAACAATAAGGCGTCATACAATCCCGACCTCTGTAGAAGAAGCTTTAACCAGAAAAAACTCATTTTAAACATCGTTCTACAAGTTTGTTATTTAAACCCGGATAATAGATCAACATAAAAAACATCTTGAACTAACAACTTGCAAATGGTAAACATAAAAAGTGTATTTCTTTTGTGGGAGAGAGAAAAAGGTGGCACCATTAATTGTGGCATTTATCTCTTGAGTGGAACAAACAAAGCATATGCATTAAAAGAATGTTCAAAAGCTAAAGTGATGGTGCTTGGTTCCATTTTAAGGTAGGTGGTGAGGTAATAAATAACTAAATCCATTAATTAATTATATTTTTAGATATTACAGTTTATGGAGATAGGGTATATGATGTGTCACTTGTATTAACTTTAAGTAATTGTATGTTAATTATTTTAACCCTTATTGTTTAAATATTTATGAGTATAGTAACACTTATGATTATTACCGATAGTTGTATACATTCTTTTTATATAATTTATAATCTAAAATAGTATATTAAGATGGATGACTATATAAATTATTTTAACATTATGAAGTTAGGATAACGAGTAATAATCTCGTGGGTTTTAACTTCGAAATTAGGCGAATTATTATTTAAGAGTATATGAAAATTTAAAATTAGTCACTTTCTAAGAATATTATGATTATATCTTGTGAGAAACAATGCATGGTTTTGTTTTTTCATTAATTTACTTTTTTGTAGGTAAGAGTTGAAGTTCATGAATTATAATAACCTTTTAAGTTTTACTTATGTATCAACTATCAATATGGTGTCGAAAGATTTTTTGTCACGTATGGTCATTAATATTTCATTTTATGTATGAATATGACCCTTTTGGTAACTAGTTTTACATATCAACGGTTTCCGGTGACTTTTTATGGCAAACACATTTTCAAGTTTTCGGCAGCTTTAACTATTTGCAGGCAATTTTAATGTTTTTTTTTTTTGGTAAAGCGAAAATGATACATAATGTTAACATAATCTGTCTTAAGTGACGTTACACTCACAAATTAGTTTAATAAATAGTTATGAAAATAACTAAATTACCCTTTATTAAAATAATTTGTAAATGTAACATCGTCTAAGATTAGTGATGTTAACATTACATATCATTTCCTCATATAAAAAAAAAGGTTGAGTCGTGCCAATCCAAAAAAAAATTATTCGTGAATGAAAAGTAACTTAGCTAATTAAATGTAAAGTTAATTACATAAATGGTCCCTATGGTTGTCATTGATTTCACTTTTAGTTCTTTAACTTTAAATTACAAAAATAGTCACCGTGCTTGTTTTGTTTCACTTGTGGTCCTTTAGGCTAACTGCTGTTAACTTTGACCATTAGTCAAGGGGTATTTTGGTCTTTTCCCACTCTATCCTTATTACCAGACAACCTTTGCTATTATAATTGTTTCTAAACATGGTTTTAAAAGATTTCCTTTGTAAGCATTAGCCAAACAATCAAACACATACTCCCCCTCCCCCTCTCCCTCTCTCTCAACCTCTACATCTCTCTCTTTAACTCTCGCATTCACTCTTTCCATTTCTCAATTCTCGTTGGTATCCTCACGATGCCACTAGCACCACCATCCCTCCCCTCGGATGGATGCCACTTCCCTCCCCTCCCATCCTCCATCTCTCATTTCTCTACATCTCTCTAACCCTCTATAAAAACCTTCACTTTATCTCACTCTAAAACCATTCCAACCGGACCAGCATTAACAAGACCAAACCTACACCATCACCGGCACCATTGACGGTGGTGGTTGTAGGAGGAAAGGGCTACAAGGGGTGGTGATTGATGATGCTGATGAAGAAATACATTCCTTTAATTGAAACCCTAAACAAGTTGAAACCTAGAATGAATGTGTCGATGAAAAGAAACTAAACCAAGATATATGATTCGACTATCAGATACGATGTTGGTGATCAGTTTTCAAACCCGTGTTCAAATTGAAACTCAAGAATGGCGGTGTCAAAGAATCAGACATAAATTTGAATAGATGAGCATCGATGGTGTTATTAAATAGATTTGATATTGTTGGTGTTCAATATGGTTAGGGTTTTTCTTGCGCTCATCTGTACTGGTTTTCATGAATTCATCCCTTATGTGTTGACTTTATTTTTTAAACAAATTTCCAAATATGTTACAAATCTTGATTGATATCCATATACGTTGATTGTTTGATTTTTGTTTGTCAAATTCCATAATTTCCAGATCTATAGAGTACTTGATTTTTGTAAAATATTTACAACTTACAAGTTTGTGATTGTTTAGTTTTCTTGAAGATTGACGAAGATCATGTGAAAATACCATAAAAACACAAGAATTTAGAAATTTTAAAAAATTAAATTATTTAAATGTATCTAGTTAAATAAAAATAAAAGGCTAGGAAAGAGGTGTAGGTTGTTTGGTAACAAAGATAGAGTGAGAAAAGATCAAAATACCCTTTGACTCACGATCAAAGTTAACATTAGTTAGCTTAAAGAATCAAAATTTGAAACAAAATGACAACTATAGTGACTATTTTTATAATTTTTACAGTTAAAAGACTAAAAGCGAAATTTTATGACAATCACATGGACCATTTATGTAATTAACTCTTAAATGTATTAATTTTTCTCGGACTCATTATAAATTTCGGGTCTAGCCAAAGGCCCAAAAGTATTTAAGGATTTCCATTAAAAAATTCATTGAAAAGGCCCATTGTCACCAATTTAATCATAATGAAGTAGCGAGCTAATAAATGCCCAATCTCACTTGGCTTAGTTTTTTCGTAATACGCCCGTTAGAAAATAACCAATACTCGAGTAAACCTATTGAACCATTAAAGATTCAATTGATTCGGGTCGGTTTAACCGGTTATCAGATAATTATTATTAACCAAATTTCAACTCTTTTTGGTTAACGGTTAAAACTTTGACAATAAAATATCTTATTAACTTAACTTAGGTGTTTGTTTGTTTTTGAAGACATAAATGTCTTATGTTTTATCTCATGTCTTTAGGAGAAGACGTGGTTTAGAAGGTCCTAAGTTTGAGAAGGTATGTGAAAAAAAGATGTAGTTTTTAGCTTATCAAAATAAGCAAAAATAAGACAGAATAAGTTCTTATGTTTGCGAAAAAACAAACAAGCTTATTAGAAACGTATGTGGGCACGCAGACGTTTCTTTGAAAAAACAAACATGCTTATTAGGAACATCTATGTGTCCGCAGACGTTTCTTTAAAATAAGACTTTATTTTAAAAAACAATCAAAGCCTTAATCTACCTCGAAACATAACAATCGAACAACACCCCTACTTCAACACACTCAATATTATAGCATTACTTCATTAAAATGCAACGAAATAAAAAATATAACTTATAAGGAATTTCATAGAAAGATGCTTTTCAAAACTCAAAACTTTTTCATATAAAAAAAGATGATACACATATAATGGAATTTTGTCATGATTTAACAACAGATGGAGTGCAACATTTATAAATTAATTTTAAAATGGTGCAATATTCGACCAAAGTTTTGAAACTTCGGAGGAAAAAAAAAACTTTTTAATTGAATATGTTAGGTTTCTTTTTGAACAACCGTATTTGGCGAGATGGCCCCTCATTGCATACTAATCGTACGTTGCTCTTGTGAAAATTCCAACAAGGTTGTCTCCTTGTACAAAAACATGCAACATCCGACTTCACACGTAGAACCGACGGGAATGAACTTATGTAATATTAACTATTATATAAGAGGCACACGAACTTAGTTATTGGATTTTCACTCAACATGATAATGTTCTCTTTTTGTGATATTTAAAGAAAAAACAAATAGTTGTAATCGTATGCCCTTTAGTTTTTCTTGTTCTAGATTTATTGTCCATAGACAAAGCATACAATTTAATATAATCCGATTAATGCAATGTTAGAGGCTTGTAAAAAACGTAATAAAGGTAGTAAATTAAGGGAAAAGTAGTAATTAGTTACAATCTTTTTTGGTAGATAATTATTTTGTAACAATGGTATAGTAAGCAATAATATTAGCATGAAGGGAATAGTTGTTTAAAGCCTAATTATATACACGTCCTAAAAGTATATGTAGCTGTTAACGAAAGTAAGACCATCTCGAATGTCATATCAGTGTCACATTACTATATTTTTTCATCCTTGTTACACCTAAAATACTTTATAAAGTTCACCGTAATGCGCATCATTTTTTCTCTCTCATTGTTAAAGAAAACCTTGGATGCCACTATAATCGACATCTACTTGCTGATTCCCTCACCCGACACTGGCTTGTAATGAGACACCGACCATCACCACAACACATATCACCCCACTCCAGAAACATGCCAACCAAATTCTTTTTTTGTATTGCAAAACACACACACAAAGTACTTCTCCTACATCTACACTTATGTGAATTTGAGAGATAAAAGTAAACAAAAAATAGGTAAAGCCATCTGTTTATATAGCGTTTCTAAATTATACATAAATTATTTTATTAATAACCATTGCCCAAAAGTTTTTTTCTTTAAAAAAGGTGGGGAGAGAGATAGAGGGTATAGATCATCAGGTTATAAAACCAAAGTCACAAAGCCGGTCAGGTTAGGGGGTGTACCAGTGTTTCTGAACTACCCTGTTAAGATCATGAGTAGCATCTATCTTAAATTTTTCTCAACCCAAATGTCATATCATTTTTTTCTCTCTTACACGAAACCCAAGTATAACCTAATGCAAACAACCCAAATATTTTCTCACTACTTACTCTCTCTTATACAATCACAAAAAAAAGAAACGAAAAGAGTGGGTGAGCTCAGGTGTGGAAAGCCGAGAACCCGAAAGGAGGTGTACTGGTTGGGGTTAGCCTACCTGAAACACCCGCTGGGGAACCTGAAGGATTCGGGAAGACCGCTATGAGCGGCCTAACCGAAGGTGATATGGCTTCGGCTTGGGTGCTAGACTGCTAGGTATGATCTAATTGCTAAACCAACCAAGACCTTACATGCTCTCAAACCCCAAGGCCCAAGGCTGCCTACGACTACTTCGACCTCCTCACTCCCCCGTTCCCGGCAATCTCTCGAATCAAATCAGCTACCTCTCTGGCTCTCTCTACGCTCCTCCTGTTCTACTACTATTTTGCGTTTGGTTTGCGGGATTTTCATGTAATTTCATGGGATTTGAAGTTGAAATCTCATGAAATTAATACTGTGTTTGATTGGTAAAATAGGTGGGATTTGAATTCAATCACCCCCATTCCATGTCCATTGCTGCTACCGGTAATCGGAGATTTCCTTCGTTTCTCGTCGATCACAAACTCTTCTTCTTCCGTTGTTTCTATCTCGCCTGCTCCTCCACCGATGCTCATACAAATCAAATTCTTGTTCCATCGTTGCTGCTGCTGTTTTGCTTTTCTCTTCGATTCCACAAGGTATACAATTTCTTCTCGATTTTTCAGGGTCAAATTCGTGTTAATTGATGTATTTTTGCTCAGATTATATTATTTGTTGGTGCAAATGTTTCTTTCTGTTTATCAAATGGAGTGAATATAGGGTTTGGTTAATTCAATGTCTGGTGCTATTTATGGTTGGTAACTTGATAAAATTTTCAATTCTAGTTGAGTATGTTTTGCGGCTTCCTCTTTGTCATTGAATTAAAAAAAGGTAGCACGAATGATATTTGGGTAAATAAGAAAGAGGATTAATCAAATGAAGCTTGTGGATTTTGACTGTTGATTTCAAATGTTTTCCGGATCAAAATTGGTATCTTCAATAGTTCCGAGGACAATAATGTGATACTATTCTTTTTGTAGCTTCAGCTTTTGGTAAAAATGAAGACTTTGTGATTGATATGAGATGTTCAAAGTGAAAACTGCTATTAATTTCATGGTGCGAAAGAGTATATGCTGCGTTTGTAGAAATCCGTGCATATAATGTGTGTAGAGAGCTCTGATGATGCATATTTTATGTTAATGGACATCATGGTTTAAGGTTAGGAGAATTATTTTTTTTGTGTATGTTGATTAAGATTAGGAAATTTTCAAGAAAGTGAGGAAGAACACCAAGTGTTTGATGAAAAGCCTGTTTACATTGTAGATAATTATTTAGGATTAGGACATCTCTAAGGACATTGTTATTATATGTACAGCCACAAATGGAGAAGAGCGTGGCAATGTTGTAAACAGTATTAGACTAAACTATACAAAATTTCATTGGCTTTTGTTGCAATTTATAAGCAAAAGAAAGTGTGTAAAATGCGTTTATTTGAAAGCTTAACAAAGAGAAAAAGTTGAAATTTGAAAGCTTAACCATTAAAGTCGAAGAAGACGAATGATACTTCATCATTGTACGTAGTTGGGTAAATTTATTCTACTAATAGTCTAATACTCCAATGTATGAATAACTTTGATACTTAGAGAAATAGGGACTGTTATGGACCAAAAATCGATCTTATTAGTGATTCGTAATAATAAGAGTAGGAAAGTAAGTAAAAATCTCCTAATAAACAGATGTTACAATTTATATGTGATAATTGTCTTTTTAAATGTGAAGTCATTTCTATGTGCTTGTATTGGATAGTAAAAAAGTAAAAACCATTTTTGGTTTCACTATTAATACTAGTACTATTTCGGAATCAAACACTTCCTCCTGAAAGGATCTCGGGAGTTCAACTTAGAGCGTGTTGATAAACATTTAAATTGGATGAAATGTGTTGCTTATTGGAATATATGGCCTAACACCTTGTGTTTTGTTATGTCCATTGTGCTTACAGTAACTCTAACTTCAAAGAACCACTCTTTTTCCTTACAGTAATATAAATGATTATTTTCCGTGTCTGACATTTTGTTGATATTCTTATATGCAATGAAAATAATTGTATTCTCTTGTAGTAGTGTTGATACTGTTATTTATATATTGATTTAACTTGTTTACAGATTCAATAGGTTTGGAGCTCAACAGTTGAATACTGCGCAGTTGATAAACAAACATGTACATGATCTGGTAAGAGTTTATATTTCATCTGGAAGATATTTCTTCATTATCATATTTCCCTTGACCATACTGTGAGTGAATAACAGAAAATAGGATGAGCAAAAAGAAATCCTACTAAGCGTGAAATTTTACCATTGGGCTTAGCAATACAAAACTCTTCTAAATATGGAGTTATTGAATATATACATCAAAATGACCTAGTAATATTGTATATCTAAAAAAGCTTCTATCTAATCTATATTTGTTCAAAAACTCCGTAGGTCATTGGCTGACAAATAAAAAATTTCTGTCCGAGGCCTCAATTTGGATAGCCTTATTTGTAGGATGGTTTGTAAATTGTCGACGAGGTTGATGAATATATGTGTAGCTTCTTTATGTAAAGTCAAGCAGTTGGAAAAGGCAGAAGCGGTTATTATTGATGCTATAAGGTTAGGAACACTACCTGATGTTGTCACATACAACACATTGGTTGCTGCATATTGTCGTTTTGTAGACCTTGATGCAGGATATTCAATTCTAAATAGAATGAAAGAAGCAGAAATATATCCCGATGTCATTACATATAATTCTTTAATAGCTGGAGCTTCCAACCACTCCTTACTTTCAAGATGTTTGGATCTTTTTGATGAAATGATCAAACTCGGAATTCCTCCCGATGTTTGGAGTTATAATACTTTAATGCATTGTTTTTTTAGATTAGGAAAACCAGAGGAGGCCAACATGGTTTTCCATGATATTATTATGAGCAAATTTTCTCCTTGTTCAACCACTTTCAATACCATGTTTAACGGTCTCTGTAAGAATGGCTATACCAAATACGCATTATCCTTATTCCTACATATGAAACAGCGTGGATTTGTTCCTGAGTTAATAACATATAACATATTGATTGATGGGCTTTGTAAATCGGGCCGATTACGGGCTGCCAGAAGGGTTCTCAAGGAGCTCGGGGAATCAAATTTCGCTCCTAACGCCAGCACTTACACGACCGTGATGAAATATTGTTTTCGATCACAACAATTTGAAGAAGGAATCGAGGTATTCCATGAAATGAAAAATAAAGGATATACATATGACGCGTTTGGATACTGCACTGTCAGCAGTGCGTTTATAAAAATTGGAAGACTGGAAGAAGCTTACAGATGTTTCGAGTTGATGATTGAAAAGGGTATCGAGCTCGATATTGTATCGTATAATATCTTGGTTAATATGTATTGCATAGGAGGCCGGTTGGAAGAAGTGTATGACTTGTTGTATGAGATTGAACAAGCAGGGTTAAAATGTGATGAATATACACATACAACATTAATCGATGGGCTGTGCAGAGCGGGTAATATTGATGGTGCATTGAAACATCTAAGATATATAGATACATTGGGTTTTGATTCTAATTTAGTTGCATACAATTGCATGGTTGATCGTTTATGTAAAGCCGGTTATATTAATAAAGCTTTGAAGATTTTTGAGGCAATGGATGTTAGAGATAATATTACTTACACCTCATTGGTACATAATCTTTGCAAAGAAAGGAGATTTTTGACTGCTTCCAAGGTTCTGTTCGCTTGTTTAAATCAGGGAATGAAGGTGTATAGATCTACCCAAAGGGTGGTCGTTAAAGGTCTTCATTCATTGGGTTTATATTCAGAAGCTAGGAAGCTTCAGTCAAAAATACGTCTGGCTAGAATTTTAAATTAGTTAAAAGATCGATTGTTAAAGTGGGAATTGTTACTACACTGTTAATGTTTTCTTGTGCAAATACATCTGCACAATACAGTACCAGTAACTGTTCAGAATGTCTTCACATCTTCGCGAGTTCTTTTTCTGTGAGGTAATGCATAAATTCCTTTCCATTTCTTTTTAAGTTATTTTTTCATTTTTTTTGCTCCTATCGTAACTATTTCTGATCAATGACTTTTGTTTAAATGCGCTACTTTGCTTATCACTTTGTGATGGTCTCAAGTTGACCTAAAGATAAAAGAAAATGATATGATCCCATGGTATATAAAGAAAGAAAGACCATTGGTGTTCAGTTCATGGATAATATAATTACATAATGTTATCATATGTAGTTTGTATGTTAATGTAACTTTTAAGATGGTATTTGGAAAAAGTAAATTATCTCGGTTTGTGTTTCTATTGGCATTTGAAATTTCTATATACGCTCTGTTCAATATCGAATCTTTCTTTATGTTTCAGGTATTCCATTGGGTTGGCTGATGGTTTGCTGAACTTGGTGGAATGAAACACCTTCCACCAGTTATAGTGGTTCAATGGGTTATTTGCTCCAACTCTTTTAGAGTTTCGTCTGGAATACATACATTTTATGTGTACAAGAGTTCGCATAAAATTGCAGGTCTCGAAAAAACGAGGGATCGAACATAAGTAGGCGGTGCTTATGTTTGGAATTGTCATAAAAGATTGAAAATGACAAAAACGCTGGAAAGCTACTTCTTGGATCCAGATAGATGATACCCCTGGAGAAACAATACTGTAACAATGACATTTGTATCATCATCAATACTTACAAAATTTATAAAAATTAAATTCAAATTCTTATGTTGCGGGTGTTCTTGCTTCTCCATCTTCTTCATTGGTTCAGCCTTTCTTGTGTGTTATGAGCGATTTTGGACTCCAGGTGCTCATGAAATCACAATTGACACGAATGACATTTCTATATATAACACAAGAAGACCACCATGCCTCTCTTTTGAACACGTCTCGTCTTCCATTAACAGCCATGCAAGTGCTTTCCTTCTTCTGGTTTTTCGGTTTCGCTTCAGGTTGCTTATGTCGGCCACACACCTGCTTTTTTAGCCGGTTGGTTTTCCCGGTTGCCTCCTTCCTCCTTCATATTCCTTCCTCACGCCTCTTGGTACATGTCCACCCACCTGCCTACTTGTCACGACTCTGATTAGATTGCGCTACATTGTCTGATGAACAACCTATCTCGTGTTCCCTTCTGCGAATATACTTTCTTTCATGCTTAATCATCAATCTGTCCCATTGAGTGTGAAAACAGGTACTTAAGGTTTCGTTTACTCTAATTCCTCGTCTTGTAGGGTTTGTATCATTACCACTATACTTGCCTAACTGAGAATTTATTCATTCGGATGGTCAATTTTTCTCGCTATAGACCTCATGATCCTAAAATTATAGCAACAAATTCATTGTTCCAAAATCAAATTAAATGGTTTTGGTTGTTTTAGGCAGATTTTTGAAGCCTGGTTAGTAATGATTCTTTGTAATGAATTACGCAGTGGAACAAAAAAAGAAACCCTGCCCCTTGCCTTGTTTTCTGAAGGATGTTTTGGGGTTGGTTGGCTGCCGCTGATGGGGTTTGAATGTTCGTTCATTATGTATTGCGCCGATTTAAAGTGAAAGTATGTGAACATAATGAAATCGGCATCTGGTTGGCTCTTGTGATTGTTCTAAGTGCTTTTTACTGCAGTAACAATGTAAACATTTTCACAGGTAATATTCTAAAACCTAATCTTTATTACAAATATATGAGTATATTAGAATTTTCACAGGTAATAAGCTTCTGTTTGATTTTTTAGGGGTTACATTGTCAAATTGCCTCACTCACAACATCTTCCTTACCTGTGCCCACGCCTGATGTTCTGATTTCCCTTAACCCAGCCTTGCAAAACAATGTTGCAAACGTCGCCCTTAATTTATTTAACCTTGAAAATGTTTCTTTTTACTTTTAATTGCTCTCTTGAACACATAATCCGTTAATGGATTCTATGTAGATAATGTAATTATTGCTTATTTTAGTTATTTGGTGGCAATTTAATAATTGCACGTAATGAGTTCGATTAAATGCATTGAAGAAAGTTGGTTACATTATACTATATCGAAAGAGTTTGCAATTGAAACTTGGAGAAGAATTTGATTTATGGATTCAAGAATTGGAGCAAATGCTGATAATTATTATATTAAACTCATTTTAGCATTCTCCATCTTGCATTTATGTAAAATTTGTTGCAACACAACGGCATGCTATTATTATTCACTACAAGAAAAAGAAGGTAGGCCTATGAAAGAAACATTACCACATTGGAACACTTTATGTTCCGTGTTCTCTGTGGTTGTAAGCCTTAAAGAATCTCAATTAATACGAAAAAATAACATAATACAAAAAAAGATTGTCAATCCTTTAAGAACAGTCTAGCTACATATTAACATTTTATTCCCCGCAAGGTTCTTTTGTGCAATAAATTACTTTAAGGCATACAAGTATCCTAAACTGCTATTTAATGCTTCCTTCATAATGTTTGGTTTATTTCCTCCTAAGCAATCAATTGGTATGCATATCAAGAACTAGGCTTATATAATGTTGGATAAAAAGTATGGTTAATGGAATGGAGAGTTAGGTTATTCTTTGTGTTTAAGCAATTAACTAAGTTATTAGTGTCTGATTTCAACCCCTATCTCTAGTGAGGTGTCTAACTGTCTATTATGTCACATAAGCGAAAAATAGAAAAGATCACACAACTATGTCATTCTCATGTTCTATAGATACACACAATCAGCAAATCAAACAAGCAAAGGTTAAAGCTAAAGCTTTAAGCGGTCTATAATTGAAAAACGATAAATATTCAAGAATTCAATAATTAATCCAAAAGATAAATCAAATCAGTTTAGGGTTCAAATCATCCAAGTGAATGTAAAAGTTAACTCATGAACAAGTTACAATACATAAAAAAACAAAATAAAAATAGAGTTCATACAGCATTATAGAAAGATGATGATGAAACGTAATCAAACTTGTAGAAGGTGTAGCCTCCGATCTTCAAACCTTATACTAATTTGGCAAGAAATCTGATCTATAGGCTTAATTTCCTCCGAATATAGGCCCTTGGATGGCTAAAATTGCCCCCTTAGGGCCTGGGCACGAAACCTTAGGCTAAAGTATAAGTTAATGCCAAAATTAGGGTTTAAAACTTGTATTTACATGTATTTTTCCGACTCACTTTGTGCAGCGATCCTATGGTTCTTGTGTCACGATCTTACGACCATCTTCTACGGGTTTGTATCTCCCCAAGTCTAGTTTTTGTGACCACTTAAATTACCTCAATCCGAGTCCGTATGAGTGAGATATGGTCAAAACAGTGAAGGTATGTCGGAGGTGTTAGTTTTTTCATTTTCTTTAGTTTCTTCACCATTCTTCGCCAATTTATTCATTTCTTCTCCCAAGAACCCAAAACACATAATGCAACTAATTAAATCATAATTAACATAATTCCATATATGTGTGTTTGCACGCGCATTAAAGAATGTAATATCGAAAATATATTATATGTATATTATAGCCGAACTCTAAACGCTTCTAACCATTCATCCATCACACTATCACACTTACGAGTTACAAACCATCTCCTTTTTCACACACAAAACATGACAAACATAAACAATATTGATTCTTAGCGTGAGAGGCCTCACATTACAAACATTATACCTGCTCGTCACTCGGCCGGCATCACACCACACCGTGATGCACGATTACCAAGTCCAATAATGCTAGGATTTTCATACCACAATAAATGAATCTAATTAATAAATTTAATTAATCCCAAAAAAAGAGCCTAGTATTTTCCATTGGCGAAGCCGTTTATTAAACTATTGGCCAATTAAAAAATTATGTTAATCAAAATCTAAGATTTTCAATTAAAAGAAATATAGGAACCGAGAAACGACCTCAAAGGCTCAAAGTACTAATTATTATATCTTATAATAGATGTAGGTTTATGTAATAAAAAGTTGGATCAAAGGCGCACACACATAATGCGAAATAAGGTAGTAGTAATGTAACATGAATGACATTATATCATAACAAAGTTTTGTCATACACAACAAAATATATGTATTTGAACAATAATAACCTTGAATACATGGATAAGAAAAACATATCACATGTTTATACACGATCAATTTCTTTTTTACGGTATTTTAGCTAAAACCCATTTGAAGCGTAAGTGAATGGTGGAATACCAAATAAGCTGAGATATTGGTAGCAAGATATTCTAAAAGCTCTGTTCTGATATTTTAAGGATTTACAAAGGGAAAAATACAACCTGTGAAGTGAACAGAAATAGGAGGTTTTGGATCCAAAGTAGCAAAATGATCCACACAGGCTTATAATTGAAATTCATAGCAAACCACAATAACATTTATTAGAGCAGTTCACTATTTATTATAAATAAAAGAATACGACACTTGCCAAAAAGCAAAACAGAGCTTTCCTTCCTTAGCACACTGCCAGGAAAACTAGTACCAAAAGCCAGTTCGTTGGTGGTGTTGTACAGAAGAGCGTAGCAGTACGCAAAGCAGACTTCCCTTACTACACAGATCACATGTGCAAGAATCCTAGCAGCAACTATTAAGGAAAAACAAAAGGGGAAATCTCGCACAATGAAATGAACCAATAGATAAATAGATACTCGAGGTTTCTTCACAAATACTAGTACACTAGGACCCCTCACAGATTAAATTAAGATCCAACACCCCTTTTTCCACACCTTCTTAAGTGGCTACTGGTTTTGCAATGGATTGCCTCACTGCTTCCGCATATGTCCTGTGTTGGTAGGTAAGTGTGGATTCCAGTAAGTCCCAAAGTGATGTCTTTGGATCCCAACCTGCATCCGCTCAAACAGTATTCCAAAATAACCATTAGAACTAGCTAGAGTTCCCTTAACACACCAAAAGACCAAAAACACAAACTAATGTTTTTTAAACAAGGAAAGAAAAGTAATGTTGTTAAGAGTTGCCTAGTACCTGCATGCTTAAAAAACCGACGGCCTGCAATTTCGAACCGTATGCTTATAAATGGGTCAAATTGGGTTTCAAAAAGGTCTCATGGGTTTCTTGTATAAAATTTCGTCAATGGTTTTATTCATAGATTTAGATTATTACTGAAATTATATCATCTTGTAACAATAATTGACCTCTCAATTAGTTAAACAAAAGGGAAAAATGGTTGCATGCCAGCCCATTCCTACACGTACGACTAAGACAGTCTCGACACCCAACCTGTTTTGAAACCCAACCGGTTCGACCCACCCATCTTGCCACCTCTAGAAAACAATCACAATACTTGATATACCATTTCTGGAGAAGTATTTCAGAAACAAGGATATGGAGGATATTGTACCTAGTTGTTTGTTTATAATGGTCATGTCGGGTATTCGTTTGTCACTATCATCATAACCTTCACCATAAAACTCTTTAGAACTTACATCAATGGTGGGGGTCTCTATAGAATCTTCTCCACTTACTTTTGCGTATACCTGCCATATGAGACTGTTTATTAGACCATATGAAACAAACCTACCACAGAATCATTTCGTTAGCAAACTTCCATTCTCAATTTCCTTTTGACCAATGAGTACTCCAGGAAAAAGACTATGTTACCTTGGTCATCATTTCAGCAAGTTGTCTTACTGTAACTTCATTGTTGGGGTTACCCACATTGAAGATATGACCATTAGCTCTTGCAGGATTTTCCTGAAAAATACCACCAGAAATAGTCAGGAATTAGATTTATCTATATAATATAAATAGAAGTAAATTAAGTCTGTAACATACGATCATCAAATGAACAGCTTCAATAGCATCCTTAATATAAACAAAGGTTCTCTGTGAATTACCACCATCCACAAGCTTAAGAGGCTCGCGCCTGAGGAGATTCTGAGCAGAAAAAGAAAGCATTGTCAGAACATAACAAAGATTAAATAACTCAAACTTGTGAATTATAAAATTGAAAGTAGAAATTAAACATACATTGCTAAAGCAAGCGAGAACCCTGGGAACACCCTCGCTGGGACCATCAATCCCAGGAATGAAATCCATTCTAGGGCCAATCCAGTTGAAAGGCCTTACGATGGTGAACTCAAGTCCATTCTCCGCACCCTCAGCTGCAAAGAAAATTAAATTGATGAGAGCATGCCAGAATTGGTGTCATCACCATGTGAACCGAAAGCAAGTATGCTCACCATAGATGAGCCTCTCAATCAACTGTTTTGCACATGCATAAGACCACCTCTGTTTCTCAATTGGGCCAAAAATGCAAGGGGAAGTATCTTCTTTAAGAATATAATAAGCAGGATCCTGTTGATTGTTATAATCAATTAAAAAGAACTTAATAAAAATGATTTAATATTAGAATCACACCCACCAATCCAATAGACAGCATTAACACATGCATAGACAAAATACATACATATTTGCATTTTACAGGTAATCAAGAATAAGATCGCGTACACCTAAATAGATGCAATTCAGCCTAAATTATGAAAAGACGGAACAACGTGGCATTCTAATCAGCAAAAGATCTGATTTTAAGTTTCACAAGCAATGAACATCACCATGGATTGGTTATAATCATATCGGTGTAAGTACAACTCTCAAGAACTCAGATATTATAAACCCCGCATGGGATCTCATAACAGCATGAAATTAACAATGCAGTGCCACATCGAAAAGATAACTTGTAAGAATAGCATCCCCGCTTAGGACCTCTAACAACATTATTTGGTGATAAAGACTACCCTATAAAGATGATTGATTATCTTGGATGAGCAGGTGATGTCATTATAAACAGTAAACTTGGCCAAGTAAACTTAAATGTAACCAACATACACTTCCCACACTATAACAACCTCATGTTGACCTTGATTCATCGAAATATCTCCCCATAACCTTAGAAAAAGTGGCGTAAAACAAAAGGGTTTCCAAAAAAGATTGAGTTAGCAGCACTAATTAAAGCACCACTGAGGAATATAGTTCATCTTTTCTAATTTAAAAAAAGAAAAGAAAAGGGATCACGGTGCTTAACCCCCTCCAAACAGATGTTTGTCCCTATAAGCAAAAGATCTAAAAGAATCAAACTACTTTAGAATCTAGACTGGAGAATTTGTGGGGTGTTTGGCAAAGCAGATTCTGTATTTCATTGTACTAACACAAGATCGTAATAATAAGCAATCAAATTTTTTTTCCTAATAGTTTGAAACATCACATCCAAATATCCCCCTAAAAGCAAAACTATAAAAAGAAAAGGAAAAGGCAATAAGCCATAACTCCAAAAGGAACATGTATATTACAAAAAAAAAAGAACAGGTCTGAATTCTTACCTGTCGCAGAGGGCTATCTTGGGGAAGAAAGCTACCAATAGTTTTCCCATATATTTCACAAGTGGAGAAATGAATGAGCCGCTTGTTATTCTCCGAACAGTACTTAACCTAAAACAGAAAGATGACACCAAGTCACCAACGATTTATGTAAATCATAGAATTCCTTCGTATAACCTAACATCAAAATCAGTAGAATAGTTTATAGTGTGCGTAAAAGGTCGAACAACGCTATAAAAACGTAAACCTTACCACAGGGAGCGCATCGATGAAATTGCTATAAATGGTGTCAAGAGGACGGGTATTGTAATCCGCTGGTGTGCAGATCGCAGCTAGATTAACAGTCTGAATATATAAAAAAAACAAATCAAATGACACCAAAAACAACCGTTGAGACTCGAGACAAATACGCCATAATTGATACGATCTCCACAATTTATTAACCCTAATTGGTATGCTTTAATGTCTTCTTGTAGCATCATTTACGTGATTCTTGACGTATTCAACACTATAAAACATAAAACAACTTAAAAGAAACTAAAGTCTCACTCGTAAGTAAATAACTAAGCGAAATAACCGACATTACATACAAAATTGCAGATCCAACACGATTCACTACGCAAAAGATAAATACTATCAGTAAAACAAACAAATCTGACAAAGTAATGTGAGGTTTTACCAGATCGGAGCACTTAATAAGACCTTCGAGGCGAGAATCGTTCTTGATATTAAGACGGTGGAATTGGATACGACCTGCCCAGGGAAGAGAGTCCGGTTCGAGGAGGTGCTTGATCTTGTCATTGTAAACGTCCACCGCCAACACAGTGTGCGACGTTTCTGACATCAATTTTTCGCACAAGTGCGAACCGATGAAACCTCCGGCGCCAATCATGCATATTGTTAACGGCTTTATCGGATTTCCGTCCAGATCTACCCTCGCCGACGATGTCGCCATGCTATATCTCCGGTTATATATACCTTTCTGTCGGATTTTCTCTTTCGAAGGGATTGGATTTGATCGGATATGGTGTCGAGGGTCATGGAGGAAGGTATTTAAAGGCGTGAGAATAAAGAGGGGGAAGAGGTTAAGAACGTTAAGTGGGCCATGTTGAGATTAATTAGTGGGTAAAAGTAAAACGATATTTTTTTTGTAAAACAAGTTCTCATAATTGTACAAATGAAGTTCAACTCGCGATCTGGTGAGTGGTGACGCCACGTGGATGTCGGTGATGGAGTAGGGTAAGCGTGAACACAGCTGATAGTAACACTTTGTCGGTGTGATCTTGAGCTTCAATTGGGGAGGTGTTTTAGTGTATTACGCAAGTGTCATTTTTATGGATTTAAGAAAACCTACTGATTATTATTTTTAATTATATATATCAAAATATTATATTTTAAATATTTTTATAATGTATGATAAAATAATATTACACATTAATCATGTTTCATAAACATTTGCTAGTAACATTTCTAAATGTTTATATTTATTAATTTGATAGGTAAAACTACTGGGTGTTTGTTTTACCTTATCAGAAGCTTGCTTTTTAGATTTGTTTTTAATAAGTTTGTTTCTTTTAACTTATTTTTTTAAGTTTAGTTTATTTTCTTCTTTTAAAGTGTAAAAAACATAAAATAGACTAAAAATTCAACTTATAAAGAATAAACTAAACAAACACCTCCAAGGAAAAACCATCTTAAGAGAATATAAAATACTACTAAAAAATAAAAACCATGAACAGTAAAAACACTATCAAGCTCTAAACCAAGGAAAACCCAACCAAAGCTCTCAAAAAAACTTTGTAGCCGGTCGACTTTAAACCCACACACTAACACCCTTGAAGGCTCAAGCAAGAACCACAAAACAACCCCAACCAAAGACAAAGTATCAGGAAACACCCTCTTGATTTTCACTGGTCCAACTCCAACAATCTTATAATAATATATTTAAAAGAAAAGGATGATAACATCATTATTCTTTTCAAAAAACCATGTTTTTAAAAGTGATGATGTCATCTTCAAAAAAAAATGGTTACGAATTTTTAAAACAATTGGTATATTTAAAAGAAAATCATGATGACATCATCATCCTTTTCAAAAAACCATGTTTTTAAAAGTGATAATGTCATCTTCAAAAAAAAAGGGCTACGAAATTTTTAAAACAATTGGGAGGGGGCTTGATGAAAATTGTGAGGGGCTTTTATGTGAGGGGTTTTTAAGAAAATATGAGGGGGTTTTATAAAAAGTATATATTAATGTAATTAATTATAGGTTATTTATAAATTATGTTTAGTAACTTGTGATATATTTGTTTAGAGAAAAAAATAATTATATATTTGTGACCGTCTTATTTTTATCTACGTTTTGGTGTAAATTTTATTGTAATACGACACTTTTTTAAAATTAGTATATTTTTAATTTTTTGTTATCCATTAATAGTAGTGGGTAGATAATTTTTTGTTTAGATGGTAGATTTTTTGGGATTATGGTGATGAGCTAAGTGATCAACTTGAATATGATATTCAAAGTATTTAGTTATTGATTTTAAAACATCTTATCTTATAACATTATTAAAAGAAAAGGAAGACAAAACTAAATTTCCACCGTCACAACATCCCATTTAAAAAAAATTAAAAAAATCATGTTTAAGAATACAGTGACGTCATCTAAAAAAACAATTTTTGATTTTTAAATTAGTTACAACTAATCTATTCAAATTAGTGCTTCAATTTATGACCAAATGATCAAAGTTATTTAACGTATTAAAATTTATGACCAAATTAAAATTTATTTTAATTTCTAACTTTATTTGCAATTCGGAAACCTCAATTGTACAAAAAAAACCATCTTTTGAATTTTAGATTAGTTACAACTAATCTATTCAAATTAACTAAATATGAGAACTTTTAAATGAGTTACAACTAATCTATTCAAATTAACTAAATATGAGAATTCCATATTTGCCCTGAATTATGCAGTTACTTAATATAATTTTTATATTATTTACAAAATTGTCACCTTCAAATATTAACCATTAATTTAGATGATCCAATGGTTCAGATTTGTTATTTAGGTTCTATAATTAAGACTAAGTTCTATGTTGATCATATTTCTCTCTCTCTCTTTATATATATATATATATATGCACTCTTATGTAAATATACACACATATGATTGAGTAAATGATTCCATCGTCATTTCATAGCCACTTATCGTTTTTATCTTCGGATAATTTTCAATATGTATATATTAAAGTTAATGAAAATTTTAAGTAAAATTAAAGATATGAATTACAATAAACTAATGAACTTGAACTTATTGTCATTATCAACATTGTTTATCGAATCTGCAGACCAGAATTGTTTATTAATCGGAATTGCTTTAATTTATTTCTAATTATTTTTATTATACGTATTAGTACTCCTTAAAACTATATAAGTTTAAATTTGACTTATATCAACCCCGTGTTGACACACGGGTCGCTTAGCTAGTATCATAAATAATAAAAAATAAACTTTAATCATTTGAGCATTAAACTAACCATGATGTCGCAATTCATGGCCTCATGAATGGGGTTTTTAACTTCCAGTTATTTCAAAATAATTTTCTTTTATTTAACATCTGTGAAATTTATTTAAAGAAGTTAAGTCTCTTGGCAATTTAATAATAGATTTCTTCTCAATCTTAAACACAAGACAGTACATTTGTTTCTATACCAAAATATAATGTGACCCACAAGAACCCCACCCACCCTTGTTTGTAACGCAACAAATTTATTTTAAACATGTAAAAATCAATGTAACATTTCCAATCTCAAAACTATGATGAGATCTTGCACCTGAAACTACACATCAATACAAAATTTCAAAACCATAACAAGATCGGGTATTGAATTACAAAACTTTGTTCTTATAATTCAAATGTGTTATAAACAAGAAAACGGCGGAAAACGTTTGAAAGAGAATGAGCCGCCTTCACATTACTAGAGCCTTCCAACGGTTCTTTCTTGAAAAGAAATCAACAACAACAATAAGCATAACGCTTAGCGAGTACACAACTTACACACTATAATAGGTATGTGCATATTATATATACATATACTATATTGTAAGGCATTTAAGCCTTTTAAACTCTTAAATTTTAAATATTTTAAAATTACTACATTACCCTCATATAAACTAAATGAAAACTTACATGAAGTAACTATTAAATATAGTTAATTAAATTCTTATATTTTATTTTAATAACTAAATCTTTCATTATTAAAAAATATCAAGGCAAATTAACTTAATTAATAAAAATGTTCTCATAACCAAAACCTATTCTATCATGTAATAACTATTTTTTTGCAATTATAAAAAAATGTGTATAAGCAGATCTCATAAACTCAAATAACCTATAATCATAATTCATAAACATATATTTATAATTTTTTTTAAATAGCTCATATAATCAATAGTTTCACATTAGTTTACTCTATTTTCTTAATCTCTTAATTTTAAATAGTTTCAAATTACTAATTTACACTTTGTATTTTCATACAATTTACTCTATTTCATAAGTAGAAACTTTTTTTCTTATTTAATTATTCTCAAAAATTATTTTAAAAATAATAAAGGAATAGATTAAGAACAGAAAAATAAAGAAAATGAAAAAATATAAAGAAAATAATGATGTTATAAAATGAAACTTATTCGTTGTCTCGGTATTACATGAATATCGAAAACGAACAAGTTATCAAGTAGAAATTATTTGATATCGTCACATTGCGCGGGGTACCATGCTAGTGTGTGTGTGTATTGGAACACCGCAAAATCCTAAGCTATTTTTTAAAAATTCGTTACGGAAGCTTAACTCAAAAGATTACATAAAACACAAATACTTACAACCGTTCACAAAATACAAACATCAAATCCTTTGTTGTGTTACAATTATAAACAATGACTCATCTTTAATCAAAATATAAATTGTAACGTCCCAAATTTTTTTCAATACTAAATCATACGATTAAAAGTCTACGATATTTAAAACACTGTATAATATCAATTACATCCTTTCTATTCTCGGTCCAAACACACAATACACGCACACACATTCTTTCTCAAAGCATTTAATGCGGCTGCAATTATGGTTATTGGGCATTATTCCCTAATTTGGGTATAAATACCCTCCCCTACTTTGTTAATTGTCATATTAGTTCCTCAGTTTTGGGAATTACAATATTCCACTGTTACTATTATTATCACAAAGTATTATTATTACATTTAAAAAATGAAACGGGTATTACATTATTTGAGTTATCTCTAAGATCAATGAGATCTCCAACCTTCTTAATATTAACATACTATATAAGACCTCGTTAAACAAGAACTTTAGTCTAAGCTTCTTCTGACCTTTTTACAAGTTATGATATCATGTCATTATTATAAAATAACTCGATACTCTAAAAAGATGAGAAACTTTTCATCTATGTCTTCTTTCTTTATCATAGTAGCTTTTGTAGGTGTCTTTGATCTTTCCTCCCCTTGTAGCATGAATATGAGTCCTTTTTGGGCCTTTTTCTTTGACCCCCAAAAGACGAGTCCTCTATTGCCACCTCCACGTCTCCATTGCTCTCTTTATCCACTCTCTATATCCTCTTATTTTCTTCTAGATTTACGTGGTGTGTGTTTGTCTATATTCTCGAGTTTGGGTGTTTATTGTTTTTGTTCATCTATGGTTAGGATTTGTGTTCATGTGTTAGTGTGGGTATAGGTGAGGTGGCTATTTTTTTATAAATTATACGAAGCTTGACCCACTTTCAATAGAATCAATACAATCGAGCTTCAAATTGTGTTATAAAACATTTGATGTCTCTTGTAGTTGTTTTCTTTTTATAATACCACTATATAGTGAAGATACGAACTCGTTACTTGCATTGCACTATTATTATGATGTATGAAGTTATGAATTATAACTTTTACATGAATAAATACAATATATTTGTATTATATATGAAACCACAACCCTCTTTATCCACTCTCTACATCTTCTTCTTTTCTTCTAGATTTGCGGTTGCTGGTGTGTGTTTGTCCAGATTCTCGAGTTTGGATGTTTATTGTTCTTGTTCATCTATGGTTAGGATTTGTGTTCATGTGTTGGTGTGGGTCTAAGTGTAAAATATTAGTAAGTGGCTATTTTTTACTTAAATTATACGAAGCTTGACCCAATTTCAATACAACCGAGTCTAAGACTTATGTGATAAAACATTTTATGTCTCTTGTAGTTGCGTTGTTTTTATAATCCCTCTATATGATGAAGATACAAATTTATTACTTGCATTGCACTATTAGTATGATGTGTGAAGTTATGATTATAACTTTTACATGAATCAATAAGATATATTTGTATAGATATGAAACCACGACTATTTATAAAAACTATAAGATTTTAATAAAATGTGACGATCTCAATTCGATCTTAAAGATCCTACTTTTATTAAGACCATCTGAGTCTATTCAGGAGGTGGGAACTAGATGGACACTAGATCACTGCAAACACCATTGTATCCCAACCCTTTACCTGCGGGAAAAGAAACTTGCTGGACTAGTATCCCGTGAGCCTTCTTTCTCTTTTAGAGCATGGTGTGTACCTATGTTTCACGTTACATCAGTATAACACACTTTATGCTTCAGACTGACTTTAGCTGACTCGTCCAATACTCCAATGTGATTGAATTCTCTAGGAAAGAAGGCACGTCATGCTTAAACCCCCACACTACTCATGTTTCGCACGCTTCAAAAAATTTTATTTAACAAAATACATTCTCATCTCTTTCCTTTCTTTCTCTCTCATCTCTCTGCTTTCTCTTCGACATTCAAAGGCCGGATACATGTTGAATTTTCGGTACCGAAGGGAGGGAGTGGTATACCTCTCGGTACTACAATTCCATATAAACATACCGAATTTATGCCGCCTCTTTGTGTGAGATGGATGTTGGGTCGTGTGGGTCAGAAGAGGGACGAAAAGAAAAGTAGATGCGAAGCTGAGATAGCGGCAGGGATCTGACTAAAATTCCGACACTGACCCGTTAGTTTAACTTTTTACTTGTGTGGAAAGTTCCACCGAGTGCGACCGTGCGGGTGAGCGGACGTCGGAACCGGTAGAAATGGACTACAGCCTAGCGGCATTGAAGCTGCTATGCATTCAATTGAAGGCGGCGCATCCCGCTAGCGACTCCTCTCAGTCGTCCATCTCTTTCGGTCCCATCCTCTTCCAACGCGCGTGGTTACAGGTAGACACTCATGTTCCCCCGCTGTCTCACTTGCTCATATACCGCACATACAGTTTAACCTTTTTCCCTTTTCTGAAATCTCTAATGCTGTTCAGGGTGTAGTAATCTCGCTTCCTTCTACAACCGGCGGTGACGGACGTTTCCTCGTTGATGACGGTACAGGCGTGGTTGAACTCTTTCTCTCCCGCGATTTCCTAAATCGCGACTGGAAATTAGGTTATTACTAACCCTAGATATTTTGGGTGTTTGTTTTGTTCATATCTCTGAAGTTTCACTGTTTTACAGGTGCATATGTCATGGTGGTCGGAGGGTGCGTTATCCGTAAAGATAATCTCCCCCTGGTCAAGGTAAATTACATTGGTCAATCACATATTCCGTTGAATTTGTCATCAGTTTCTAATTGCACTACTTATGATCGACCACAGACCTCTCAAATCTCAATATATTAATCTGCTAAGATTTAGTAAGTTGCTTTCACAAATTAGAAGTGTTCTTTGATTACTTAGCACCACCACCTGAATTTATCTTGTCTGTGATATTCATCTGGTTTGATATCTAGAAGTCAAATACATATGCTCTGTATATTTTCATGTGGTAGACAGTCTGTTATAGGATCAAACAAAAAACGTACTATATTGTAGAAAGTGTAAAAATTACCATGCATTTACAATGACGCAGAATGGTTTTCAAACTGAAGAACAAACACCCATCTTAAAAACCAGGTGCCTTTTGGGCGTTTGCTCACAGGTTTGAAAAAAGGTTGTGTGTTGGTTTGAAAAACATGTTTTTATGCCTTATGTACTAAGGACGCTTTTTACAATATCTCACCCCTGAGAGAGTCGTGTTTAGAATGCGGTAAAGGAAGTATTAGACAATCTTGAACCCATGACTAGCGGGTCAAGAACTTTTAACAGTTTGTATTTTTGGTTTGTAATGTCTTTAACTTTCTTTGATCAGTTTATACTAATTTTCAGAAAATGTCGAGATGAAGTCATCTTCTACATAACAGAATCAATAGCAACAAGTAAAATCTGTTTTATGTGATTCATACAAATATAGAAAAACGTGTGTTTGAAGTCGATCTCCTCCTAACAGAATTAGGAGCCCGTCATAAGCAAAAATATTGATTTTCTTGCTCTTTTTTTTAATTTATAAAATACTATGTCTAATTTTGTTGTAATTTCCCAACATGATTCATACATCAAAAATTCAAAAGCTTGAAATTTCTGACATCGGTGAGCTATATTTTGCACTTTTGATTGTTTACTGGTGATCGTTGATAGGGGTGGCAATCCTCTAGACAACACGAAAATAAACATGCTTGGGTTGACACATATAATAAACGGATTGTTTTTGGGTTGACACATATAATAAACGGATCGTTTTTGGGTTGACCTGTGTAACCTGTATGATAATCGGGTAGGGGTTAGGGTTATACATAAATATCGCAGGTCGACACGTGAACCTGTTTAGTATTTATATAGATTTTGTTTTTTCATATATAAACCAAGTTTATCCTAATAAAGTAAGTATCATCCAGACTCTCAGAATCTAGATCTTTGATAGTTTCAGTTTGTGATAAACAAGAAAGCTCCTGATATTAAAATTATGATTATCCGGGTCGTGTTGTGTCTCATATAATATGGGTAGGGTTTTGAATCCCAACACTAATAAATAAATGGGTCAGTTCAGGTCATAGGTTCCTGACATGCCAAAGTGCGACCCGCTAACTTGAACCTGGCACAATTGCCACCCCTCTTAGGGAACACCATTTTGATGAAAGTCCTATCTAATTAAACAGATAAGTGTTGACATTTACTTGTTAAGATTTTCAGGTTCACAAAATTGTTGATCTCTCTGCTTTTCCTCATAGAGAGGCAATGTGGTATCTGGAAGTCATAGAGGCTTACAAGATGTTCTATCAGCCTTCAATTGAAAATTCATAGACATCGACAGCACATTGAACCAGACAATTTTTGTGCATGATAGTCTCTACAATAGGTTAGTTTATCAGTTCCTCATGGTATTACATGTAGTTTTATGGAAGCATTCTCCAGCTATTAATCTTTTATTAGCATTATTTGATGTATGAGATTTATCATTGTGCATATGATAAATTGCAACACTTCAATCAAGCTGAGTTGATTTTAAGTTCTGCATTAAAGATGTTTGGAAGTGGAGGTTTTTTTGTTTTGTTTTTGCGTGGGGTGGGGGGGTTGCCTCGGCCCTCCACAAATTCCCACACCATCGGTGTGGTGGAACCAAAATGGTGGTAGAAACCATGGTTTGGAAGTGGAGGGTTGCGGCCTTGGTGGGCCCAATATCTATTTCTTTCTTTTTGTTTTTTTATTTTATTTACCATTGGTTAGTGGGTATTAGGTGGGTCTAATAATTTGATGTGGTGGAAAATGACTGAGATACGAGACTGAGTGTTGGGCCGAATGGTGGTCTGGAAAATGGCGTAGATTTAACTCCTAAGACCTTTACTCGAGTAGCTTAACACGTTAACAAGTGTCTGGAGAGCTAGTATAAGAAATTGCTAATACTTTAATTGAAGGAGTTTTACTTAACTAGCTTAACATGTTGACAAGTGGTTGGAGAGCTGCCTAAATGGTGGTAACTAGTTAAAGCTAAAATAATGATGTTGTCTTCCTAAATGCATCATCAATAGTTTGAGATAAGATTGTGTAGTATATATATGTTCTTATAGGGATTTGATGTTAAATCTCTTATGGCTAGTTACGTATTTACGTGTATCCCGTAACTCATTGGATCATAATTGATAACTGGATTTGAGGCCGAGAATCGAGTCTAAGGTATATGGTGTGTATGTAACGGCAAGGCATTTAAAAACTTTGGTGTGGATTGAGTTGTACTTTTTGCCCATAAAGAGTTATCACATAAATGTTAATACGTGTGTGTGTGTGTGTGGAGTTAGAACCAAAACACATTTGGTAAAAAAAAAACATCGACTTATTCAACTTTCTAATCTTAATGATGTAGGAAGGTTTAAAAGCACGAAGAAAATAAGCGGTATATATGAGTTCTTTTAATTTCTTTTTTGTAATTTCTAAGTTTGATGTGGAAACATTGAGGAAAATAACATGAATGAAATCATTAAAGTAGAATGGATGATGAAAATGCCATATGTAATTAGACTTTCTCAATAAACATATCAATGAGAGTGTGTGCATAGTAGTTGTGTTTGGGGTCAACAAGAGTCCGATTGCCTTGATGAGAACAAGCAAACATACACCGCGATTTACGCATGTGGGTTGCCTTTTCAAAATAAAGAGGCAACTCAAAATCCTGATTGGGTTGCTGCAATGCTAAAGAAATTGAAACTCTTTAAGCAAATGGTACTTAGGAATTGTGCGATCAACCACCCGGTAAGAAAGCATTAGGCAACAAACGGGTTTATAATGTGAAATTGAAATCTCGTGGTTCAGTTGAAAGGCAGAATGGTAATTCAAGGGAATCATAAAAAACAACGTATTGATTGTTTTGATACGTTTTCCCGTCATCAAAATGACTACTATAAGAAATATCTTAGCTGTGGCAACTTCAAATCAATGGAATGTTCATCAATTGAACATTAATAATGCCTTTTTACACAGGGATCTTGATGAGGAAGTTTATATGAAAGTACCCTTAGCTGTGTGCAAACTTAAAAAGTCGTTATATGGATTGAAGCAAGCAGGTCGGCAATGATTTCATAAACTTTCAAATACAATGAAAAGATTTGGGTATTCTTCATTATTTCCTTGGTCTAAAAGTTCATTCTTTACCCTTTGGTTTCGTCTTAACTCCACGAAAATTTACTCGGGAGCAGTTAGAAAAAACTAGTTTTTTACAAGCTAAAGCAACCATTACTTCTTTGCCTCAAAATATGTGTCTACATGATCAATCAAGTCCTTAATCCTCTTCGCTTTATAGATCTCTCATTGGCAAGCTCAATTTTTTGACACATACTGGACCAAGCTTATCGTTTACTGTTTAAACTTGAAGCCAATTTATGCAAACACCTCAACAAATACATTTAGATGCAATCCATCATCTCCTTCGATATGTTAAAGGTAGCTGTGGTCAAGGCATTTTGTTAAAAGGATCCTATGTTATTAGCCTACATGCTTACTCTGATTCAGATAGGGCTTATTGTCCAATATCATGAAGATCCGTCACAGGTTATATAGTATTGTTGAACGGATCTCCTATAAGTTATAAGTCTAAGAAACAATCCACAATTGCTCAATCTTCTTCCGAGGCTGAATTGAGCCATGGGCCCATGGCACATGCTGCTGCAGAAGTAACTCGGTTAGTAAGATTACTTGAAGAATTAGGTGAACAGAAACTTCAACCAGTTACTCTTCATTGTGACGATTAATATGCTCTTTATATCACAAAGAACTCTATTTTTCATGAGCGCACCAAACATATTGACATTGATTGTCATTTTACAAGATATAAGGTCATGGAAGGTTTGATTCAACTTAGTTATCTTTCAACTCATTTACAACTAGCTGATGTTCTCATCAAAATTATGCCAGCCACTCAATTTCGTTTACTTTTGTCCAAGCTGGGTATGTTCAATCCACATACTCGAGCTTGGGGAGGGGAGTGTTGAGGATATAATATGTATTATTCTAGTAGAATAAAAGGGTTTATTGTAAATACTTGTAATTAAGTCATTAATCAAGTTGTTAAGTCGTTAGAAGTTAGTTTTGATTAGTGAATAAATATATATTTATAATTTTTTTTTCTTTCCTAATCAATAGAAAGAAAATCAGTTCTCCTCACTTACAATATTTGATGGTTTCTGATTCAGTAAATGAACAGACCAAAATTTGACCCGGTAAAAAAAATCCGTTGAACGAACCGGGCTTGGCCGAAATCAGACAGTAAATCGACCGCCTAGTCTTGACATAGACCGTCTAAATTCTAAAATAGAAAAAAAAACCGGACCGAAAAATGAACCTGTGGGTTACTTGAGTTAGGCCTTCGGCCTGGGCGACCTAAAATCCACAAAAGGAAAAATAGAAAGAAACTTCTATAACACTAACAGGTCCCCATCGTTGATGCCCCATGCCTCCAACCTCAGCCCACAACGATATACTTTGATTGCTTTGAAGCTAATAAGACGGCGGCAAACTTGAAAGGAAACGACATACAGGGAGCAGCGAACAAGGGTGAGAGACTGGAGAGGTTAGAGAACCGCTCAAGGCTGCAAGGACAAAGACGGCAACACATCACGACACCGCCCGCTACTCACACTCACCAATTCGTGAGGTAAAAACCTAATTTGGTTGAGATTATAAAGAGTATATGATTATGTTAAGAATTCTAAGTTGGTTATATTATGAACTCTGCGCGAATAATCGAAGTTGAGTATGAATTACCACATATTAACTTTTCCTTCAAAAATTTCCAATCTTTTTCTTCGTATCGATATTCCAATTGAATTGGTTAGTTTTCCTGCTTCTCGGTTTCAATTTTTATTGACTTGTAACCCGCCACCATACTTTGTCTTGATTAACCCTCCATCTGGTCTACATGAAGAGTATAAACTCATAGAGTTCACTCGTATTTTGTCTGAAAGTAAAATGTGCTACTCGAATGATTGGTTTTTTCTTTTCTGTAAGGAGAGGTATCATGTTTTAGGCCGGATGCTATAATCTTATGCATTGACATATCTTATTGTCAAATCTCTTTAGAAATGTCAATAACTACTTACAATTTGAGGCAACTGTACCAATTGAACATTGTTGGCATTGAATTTGTTACCAAACTCATGTCTTCATGGGAACATAACTGGTGTTAGTATCAATGATTACATGATCACACAGTTAAATGAAAATTAAAACACATTATTAATGTGGTTGATCGACGTGCCTACATCAATAGGATTTTTATATGTTCTTGAGCTTTGTCAGGTTACTGTACTTGAAGAAATGCTTCCTTTTCAAAACAGAAAAAAACAGTAATAATTAAACATGAAATTGGACATTTGTATTCTTAAGTGCCAACTGTTGCAGCTTATCAACCAGTTTCTTAATAGTTAATTATCATTCATTCAAAATATTCACTTTTTGTAAGATCCTTGCAAGATAAACAGGTTACACTCCGCTAACAATGGGTAGCGACGGAAACAAACAGCTCAAGGGGGGCCACGTGATACCACCAGGTGAGCTTCATGTGCAGAGATTTACAGAATCTCGAGCTCCTGAACTCGAGTCCCTCTATTCAACCATTGCCAGCCGGTTAAACAACGATTTTAGATCTCAAAGGAATAAAAGGAGAAGAACTACTTGTTATGACAATCGAGCTTCTAAAACTAGATTTAGAAAGAAGCACAAAACTACAGTTTTGAATGGTGAAAGTTCAGGGAAATGTGTTTTACAAAAGAAGGCTCTTACTCTTCCTCGCCATATTCGCCGTAGAAAGGAGCTAAACAAGAATCCTGAAAGTGGTTTTTGCACTTCAGGCGATGGGACAAAGAGGCTGAGAACACATGTTTGGCATGCGAAACGGTTTACAATGACTAAACGTTGGGGTTTCCACCTTCCCCTTGGTTTGCATGGCAGGTAATGATTTATTTTATATTGGGGCCAGGCATGATGTTGATCACTTGATCCTACTATTGTATGCATGTCACAGTGAGTGACGTATGGTAAATTTTAGTGGCAAAGTGTGCGGTTGGGTAATTGGCCAACTCGAAGGTGCCTTTTGACTTTTCTTTGTTAATGAAATTTCTATATATAATATCATTCCAAAACTATATAATTATATTTTCTTTATCGGACTTTGGACCCAATCTGGCTGGTTAGACCCATTTTTTTATTTTTGCTAATAAAAAATTGATTTGATCAAATAAAGGCCTATTGTAACCCCAAAAGGGGTCGAAACTCGAAACTAGCACATCTAGTAACTAAAGAAAAGGACATGATTCAAAATTTAACCTGTTAATATGAAGAAACAGAAGATTACAATGATATGAACTGCTGTATATTTATCTAAGTGCAGATATGTCCAATATAATAATTTGCATAATGTTTTTTTATTTAGTACTAGGAGAGTGCCAAGGTAGTAAATCTCTGTTTTGTGTTTGTACCACCTGAGTAAAATAAGTTTTGACTAACATGTCATTGCATCATAGTTATAAAAGTTACTTAGTTGGTCAATATACCTCATGCTGCAATCATTATTCTCCCATGTTAAAACTTTATTAACGACGGATCTATCCAAAAGATTCCGTTTTTAGTTTGAAGATAGGACACATAGTAAAACTATTAGAACTCACGTATTCTACTCATAGAGTCATAGTATTGAGGCCAATAAGTAAAAGATATACATTACAATTTCAGAACATGACAGTTTATGTTTTGTTTAATGTAGAGGAAGAGGGTCGAGAGCGCTCTTGAAGTTGTTGAAAAATGGAACCATTGTTCACGATGCAAGCTATTATTGTGCTATTCAACTTGAGGGTTTACAGGTCATGAATTTCTAGATTACCCCTCTTTGTTCGGTGTGAAGCTTCATATGTATAATTGTATATGTGTCCGTGTGTTATCTAGGGATGTAAACGAGCCGAGCCAGAGCCTGGTACTTAACGAGACGGGCTCGTTTAGGTTTTTTTAAGCTCGAGCTTGGCTCGTTTAGAGCTCGTGATATTGAGCTCAAGCTCAGCTCGTTTAAGATATATGAAGCTTGGGCAGCTCGTTAAGGCTTGGTTTTCAATAAAATGATATATATAAATATAAATATTAAACATTTAAAATATACATTATATTATATATAAAGCTTATATAGGCTTGAGCTTAAACGAGCCCACTCTTTGAGGCTTGAGCTCGGGATAGGTTTTAGAAAGCGTGATGCATTAAGGGTCTTGGAAATCAATGTGTGATGCACAGCAGCGCAGGCATTCACAAAATACTTATAAATTAATTCTACATAACAATTGTTCCCTTTTTTTGAAAGGCAAACAATTGTTCCCTTATAAATACTTAAGTGCCACTTATAACCAGTAGTAGTTCAAAAGGTGACATTAGAATCATAAGAAATTAGTGAATCTGAATAATAAAAAAACACAAAGTACTATTACCAAGAAGAACACAAGTAATTCAATTTCTGCTTCAGCGCTTCTTCAAAATCGATGCTATTTGTTGCTTCTTTTTGCGATGCACTGATGCAGTTTCTGCTTCTTCTCTATTCCAATTAGCGACTTCTCTAAGTTGGTGTTAAGATGTGATTTCTACTTCTCTAGTCTGATCGGCAATCACCAATGCGACTTTAGGAGTATTAGGTCGACATTTGTTTAGGTGACCGTTCAAAGGTTTGGGTCGGCCCATAATCCCATATAGACAAAATAAAACCGACTAATACTTCTATGAAGGCCTATTTAAAAGACCTAAAGTCTTATATAGAAAAAAGCGCAAAAGTGTAAAAATACAGGATGCGCTACTCACGCGGGTATGATGCGAATGCATCAGACAGCATCAGCCCCCATGATGCGTTGCCAGATCGGACCACATCACACATTAAGAGCGCTTTCTCAAACCAAGAGCTCAAGCCTCGTTTACTAAATGAGCTTTAGTCTAGGCTTAGGCTCGAGTTTGAGCTCGTTAAAAATCGGCTCGTTTCGAGCTTTAACGATCCAAGCTTGGGTAGCTCGCAAGTAACTCGGATAGTTTAAATTCCTAGTTATCTCGACTTTGCTGACAGTTATTTTATCTGCTGGCAGGATGCATTATCGTTGATTCTAAGCACTGTAATGTCACCTTTCCCTTCATCAAATGCTGAGAATGTACTTTCTGGTGATATTTATGCTACTTCTATGGTAGGTGGTTGTTTGTATGCATTTTGCAGAGATACCTGTAGTGCTGTAAATGAACACGAACAGGGCTTGTTCGTGGTTGTTTGATTAACTTTTACCAAACAAATAAACGAACAAGGACGGATAAATGAACGAATTTCTACATTCGTGTTCGTTCGTTTAACTTTAGCGGAACATAAACGAACACGTATATCAATATACCATAACGCAAATCCAACATATTAAACATAAACACACACACAAACACAACACACAGTCACACACACACGAAGATAACCAAACGGATAGACGAACATTCATGAACATAAATGAAATCAAGACCATTGTTCATGTGCGTTCGTTTATTAAATAAACGAACATCCTGCCGAACAGTTCATCGAATGTTCGGTTCATTTACAGCCCTAGATTAATGAGGTTTTTGCCGAAAAAAGAAAAAAATTGTTAATCAATGTATTATTGACTTATGCAGCTTTATCATGCTGGTGCACCAAATTCAGGCACAATTGCACCTGTTATTTATATGTGGCGACCTTTTAAGCAATCAACAGATGCAGGAAGTGATCAAATCAGACAGTTATGGATATGGATACATGCTGCAGCATTAACACAAGGCTTCAATGCTCTGAAAACTGCTTGTGAAAGTCAGGGTAAGGTAGAATTTGACTTCTTTACGAAAACTTAAAATGATTAGGAATTTTTTAAGCGTTAATAAAATACTCTACTGGCTCGTTTTCTTTGATTATTTTGCATGTGACCTGTCAGGATAAAATATAATCATATGTGATCTATGTTTGAAGTTTGATGGCCATAGTAATGATGTATTTGTTGTAATATTAGGTTGATGAGGATTTTGCTTCAGTTAGATGTACTTCGTTGGAGGGGCAATTTGGTACATTGGAAGTGATAGGCACAAAAGCATCTCAACTTCTTCAAAAGATATTATATCCAGTTAGAAGGTGTTGTTTTGATGCTGTTTATTTAACTATTAATCTTTTTTAAATAAATGTCGTAGTATTGCTTGAAAGATCTTGATGGTCATGCAGTGAGTCTGAGAAATCTCCGGGTTTGAAAAAATCTTCATTTATGGGAGCCGATGAAGAGAATATATCATGTTCTGGAATAATTCCCCTTACAGTCAGCGATCCTCGTGCTGCATTGACCAATGAAAGCACTGAATTAGACTCAAGTTATACTGATTTGTGGGATGCGGAAAAACGGGTGCTGTGTTGTCCATTTGAAGAAAATGTTGTTTGTATGGAAAAACACCATCAACGCCTTTCTTCATTTTGCCTTACTGACAAAACTTCAGACGACATTAATGATTCAACCAAGATGAATGCTTCAAGATTTTGCCCAATTATTCTTTTAAGAAGAAATAATAACCTGAAGGATTCAATTACAAGGTTCTTGAATTTAACACCATATTTATAATGCATTACTTTTAAATAACCAAGATCCAGATTTTAACTGCTGTGCTACGTTATTTGCTGATTTTCCAGGTGGTCCATTATACTTCCTTTGAGCTGGGTCAAAGCATTTTGGGTTCCTCTAGTCTCAACTGGTGCTCAGGCTATTGGTTTGAGAGAAAGGTCTTGGGTTGCTTGTGAAGTAAGTACATGCATTTGCTTGTCATAGAGGCTGTAGTTTTTGACCAATTTACTTATGAATAGTTACAGGTCACACAACATGACGTACAAAAATGACCACTTTTTACCTCTGGCGACCCATTTGCCTCTACACGACTGAGCTTAATACTAGTTAGAGTTTACAGTTTGATACTAAAAAATTTTGTACCTTTTGCAGGCTGGGATACCGAGTTTTCCATCAGAATTTCCTGAATGTGGTTCTTACTTTTCCTTGATGGAAACTGAAGTTGCTGCCAATGATAAAGAAGCAGCTCTTCGTCCTACTTCTGTGAGACCTTTAAGCATTCCCATTCCACCACCATGGAATTGTGTTCGTCTAATGAACCCCTCTGAAGCAGAAAACACTCAAGTTTCTTGTAGCGAATCAGGTACATTTGCTGAAAATGATGTAGTTGTCGCAAGGACGTCAAGAATGCTGGCTTCTTTCTTGAATTCTATTAATGGGGATCATTTTCCTGATAAAAACACGACATGCCTATCTGATATCATGAAGGAGGGGAGCTTACTTGACCAAGTTCCAGATACGGTTAATTTTCTTGTTAATCAGTGTAGAAAAGTGTGTTTCGTTAGGGTGATTCTCCAAGCTTATAAAGAAGGTGTCATTGAAGATGGAGCAGTGGTTTGTGCCCCTCGTTTGGCTGATATAAAGCTTTGGATATCTGGGTGGTAATTCTCTCACATTTTCACCACATGCTCACTTATTTGCTATCACCTACCCTGAGTTTTTTTATGTTATTGTTACTTGAAGTATTGCTAGTCCTTAGGATCAGTACTTACATACACATACACAGACAGAAGTATTTCAAATTGCTTTTATCTCAAAATTAAATTTTCTAACTTTACAGCCTGTGCACCAAATACACGTTAAAAACACACGTAATATTTGGTGCATATGCAGTAGAGGTGGCAGTATTTGGTGCACCTTTCATCTCTATTGTTACTTGTGTTTTTAACGTGTATTTGGTGCATATGCAGTAGAGGTGGCAGGAGGTTTTCTTGGATCTGATACCAAGATAAACCACGTAATATTTCATTATATTGGAAGATAACATCATATCTCTATTTATAAAGAGAATGTTACATTTAGGACCCTCTACTTATAATAAATATAAATTACATAATCTAACATTTGGTAAGTTCTGAATGTGTGTGAACTTTTTTGGATGAGGAAGTTAATTAGCGAGTATTAATGATTGTGATGGAGTCAAGTAAGATGTCGATTTTAATTGTTTATTCTATAGAGGTTAACTGAAATAAGGTTAACCGCAAGGTAGAAAGTTTCTTAAGATTTTGAGGTTAGCCAAATGTGTATCATGAAAAAAATAATAATACAAAGATAAATTGTTGCAACATCTTTTTTATAATGAAACTCTCACAGAAATGGGTTAAAACATAGATAAGACCCAAGATGTCATTAGTAATACTCTACAATAAATTTGGGTTGGATTTATGAGGTCGTACGACTTGGTATCGTGTTCCATATCCTATGCGACATTTCAGTTACGAGTATACTGTTCATTTGCCCCTAAGTGGACAGTAATTTGTGAATTGATGCAGTTCAATCAACAAGGGTGAACTTCAAGTACCTCAGTCATCAATGCCAACATACTTTGTGAAACACGATTCTGGTAAATGGGAGTTTCAAGTTCCTAATGATACTGCAGCGATAGAGTCTAATAGGTGGCCAATTGGTTTCGTCACTACTGGATTCGTTCGAGGAAGGTTTGTATATCCTTGTCATCCCTTTATACCAATTGCAATATGGATTTGATATCTTAGATTAAAAATAACCGTCATTTCAAGCAAATTGCTATTAATAGAAATTATTCATTGGCATGTTTTAATCTCTCTTTTGCATCTTTCTCAAAATTCCATCTACCTTTGAGAAATTTGTTGACACACCACACGTGTGTCTTAATTGAAAATTGTTTTCCCTAGCAAGCAATATGAAAATTGTTGTCCTTAATTGATTTTAATGGTACCGGAGTTGACTTTTGTTTGACTTTCAGCAAGAAACCATCGGCAAGGGCTCTCTGTGATGCAGTCTTGCTTGCTCATCTTAGACACGAACAGTCGAACTGTGTACCTTTGAAGCGAAGGAAGAAGGAAATATATGTTTTAACAAGAAATCTAAGATCAACGGCTTATAGACTTGCGCTTGCAAGCATCGTTCTTGAACATCAACAAGAAGATTTAGATCATATTTGATCTATCAGTTATGGTTTTTTTGGGTGTTTCACTCGTTTTGTTTAAATATTGATTCTCAATTTTTTAGTTTTCGGTAGAGTACGGGGAAAATAGACAGAAGTTTGCTTTCAATGTACTCCAAGGTTGCTCTGAACCTTGTCAATTTTTTTGACGAGTAATCTATTGACAGACATGCACACATTCTTTTCTTGGTCTCTCACACACACGCAAAAATACAATTTGTCGCTTTTTCTCCGGTAAGGTAAGAGCATCCGGGAGACGAGCCTCGCCACAGTGAGTGATAGGAAATGGATAGTTTGTTTCTAGAGGGGGTAAAACTGTAACATACTTTAGAAATAATAAATAAATAGGGGGAAGGGATTCGTGGGGGATAGGTAGGAAATTACGTTTACTTTTTAGGCTTGTGCTTGGCTCGTAGCTTTGGCTATCGAGAGAGGGCTGTGCCTTGGACCAATCTTCCGATCGAAGAGTGATTGGGGTTTATCTTCTTTGTTCGATTTCAATGTTCAACCCTATTTCGATCTATATTAACAGTTTCGATTTCTCAGTCCTTATCATTGGTCCGACTTGCCAAGCTCTACCCAACTGCTTCGCAAGATCAACTCCAATTGAATCATCGATCTATCCCACAATCTCGGTTTGCATCATTGATTGCTATTTCCACATGACGAGTGCAGGTTGATTTCGTTTTTTGTGGGGTCTGAAGTCGTGCCATTGTTCTACCACCATCACTTGCCAATTTCCAGTTCAATTTCAGTGATCGATCTGATCCGTGGGCTGTCGATTTGGAAATCGTTAGGTGAAAACCCATTACATGGATGGTTGGGAGGCAAGCACACGCTCTCTTTTTTCAGACAAAAATATTGTAATCTATTTATAAGAAAAGCTAGGTATGAATTACTAAAAAAGAACATGGGCAGTAAGAAACAAGAAATGCATTTATTTAACATAAATAAAACAAGGAAATAAACTGGGATTTTGACGACTGCTCTCAATATCTCATGGGCCTCACCTGGCCTGGTGGGATCAATGGGCCTGTTGGGTCAGCTAGCTCCGTTAGTAGGTTGTTTGTTTGCTTGAGCCTCGCATCACTTTTCCTAGTCATTGGGCTCTGAATTTTATTAGTTGTTTTGATGTGTGGTTATTGCTAATTCAAGTACAAGTGAAATAAGCATGTTTTAGGTGCTAATTTAAAAATGTTTATTTAACAATTAGCAGACAAGTAAGTCACTCCAGATATTGCTTACGTAATATAACCCTCTTATTAAGCATTTTCTGTAGATTAGATTATTAGAAGGCTTGGAACATTTGACATCTTGTGTAACATGTTTATCTCTTTGTTTTATTTTGAATTTTTTACAGGTTTTTCTTCATTTTGGATCGGTGAAGGTTGACGGTGCTAGAGATTTTAAAGGTGAAAATAACCCGAGCCGGTTTAAACATATATGAGGCCCTGAGCAAAAAAAAATGGAGGGTCCTCCATAAAATTATTAAAATATAATCAAAATATATAAGTTAATTTTTTTAAAAATCACTCCCTAGTTATTTTTCTCATATATCTCCTATTTTATTGTTTTGAAAGATTTAATCTTTGTTTGATCAATCGGTGGCGAACCCGCTTGCAGCAGCGGTAGTAGTCATCGTCGTTTCTAAAAACCCAAAATGTTGAAACTTCTGCAAACGAATGTGTGTTTCGAATTCTTTTACAAGGTTCATGCCTGCTCGATATACTCGTAGGCTGGGCTATAATCATCCTTCCCCTTAAAAAACGTTAAAACATGTACTTGTAAATCCTATTAAACTACAAACTTCTACAATTTGATGATACCAAAACAAACTAATTGAAAATATATAATGTCCAGACTTTTGTTCTTGAACTTTTAAAAACTAGTATAATACTCGTACGGTGTTCAGATATGAAGAAAAAAATAGTATAATACTCATAGATTGATTGAGTTGTTATTTAAAAAAACATACTTAATTTGTAGTATGTATTAGAAGAATTATGACAATTTCAAAAGGAATAACTTCTATGAAAATAAAATTAATAATCTTATCTTATGGAATAATAAAATTAGACTCTAAATTGAATATCACAAACAATCGAATCCCCGTTCTATACCCGATATTCTTCTTCCTTATAAACGTGAAAAAAAAACATCACAGAAAAATCCATATTGTTGGGAGAAAGAAAAAAGCCCTAAAACCGTGTTCCCGAGTTTAATTTTGGAGAGAACGGAAGAGGTTTGAAAGTAAATAAAAAAAGTTGTGTGTTTCGGAGTTATTTTAAGGAGATAAAGAAAATGATTTGGAATGAATGTTTGGTAAACTTTGTCTCCTAAATTTCCTCCTAAAAATGGGAGGATTTGAAAGGAAAGAAAAAGGAAATCTTTATAATTTTTCGTAAGTGAGTAAATTACCCTTAATTATATAATAAACAATTTTAAAAAACTAAGAGTATTATTGTAAAATGACTATTTTCTTTCCTTCTTCGATCTCCAATTCGGGAACACAGCTATTTCTTTTTTTTCCAACTTTATTTCTTTTCTTTCCAACTCTAGAATATGAAAAATCATAATTATTATCTTTTTTTTTCTCTTCTTTTCTCCCGTAAATTTTCTTTTCTGTGTTATTCAATTCTTTTCTTGATGTGAGCGTAAAAGCGTGAGTGTTGCATATATTCCAAAGTGTGTTTAGTTTGTGTATGTGTGCATCACGTACATGAGTGTTGCACGCTTGCATGGAATCATGGATGCTTTGACCTTAATTCTTCTCATAAGTGTTTATCTATTCATTTAATTAATTAATAAATCCCTCGTACATAAATTAAGTGTAGGTAATAAATAAATAAATGCATAGTACGTAATATATATTCATTCAGATATAATAAATCGAATTGCTTCAGATAACCTTATATATATATATGTACATATGAAAAATTACGTAAATTAATCTAATGTTAAGTTATTCATTTAATTAGTTTGCAGTCCATGCAAAATTACATGAGTCGTCTGACATGATGAAATTCAACGTACATTATCCGATCGGTCCGTTCCTACCAAGCCCGGTATCTGGACCGGTTCAAGAGTCAAACCGAATGTTTGAGACCAAAGGCTATCCCCCAAAGGGGGGGCGTATCGGTGTTCCCGACCAAAGTCGAGGCACCAGATAGTCACCGAAGCCCTTCGGTTGTACCGTTACTTATGACCTTATATTAGGCTACTATATTAAATATTTATGTGATACACGAGTTATTTTTTAAAAAAATTAAATATTGATAAAAAGATATTAAATAATTAAAAAACACGAAATAAATGAGAACTTAAAAAATAGTGACAAACGACGTCAACACCAGCCTAGCGATGGAAGCGTCTACGCAAGGTGAGGGCATGTGTGAGTGCATAAATGTAGTATCATCATACGAATAGACATAATTGTATTTCTTGTACAAACCATTGATCATTATTATTACAATTAAGGCAATAATGTTAAATCTTTATTGTTTAAATTTTTTTTAAATGATTATATTATATTTTAAATTGATAAAATTTAAAATTTGGTAATATGATATTTTATAAAGGGTAGATATGATATCTGTAAATTAGGATGGACAATTATGATATATAAAAGTTTAAGAAAGATATATACAAAAATTTTTAAATAAATTTGATCAAGAAAAATCAAATTGAAATTTAAAATTTGATACTCAAGATATGAGTAATTAAATTTGTTTTATTAAATAAAAGCTCGGAATTGTTTAATAAATTTACGTAATATATTTGACCAGATTCGAGTATAAAAATATAGGAATTGTTAACTACGTATCTTTTTGCAAAATCAATGGTATCATAATTCTCCTTAATTATTCTTTTTTTTATTTATACATGACTTTTATGATTATTCTTTCATATGACAATCACATGCATACAAATGAATGAAAGTGATGGTGTGTAGATATATATATATATATATATATATATATATATATATGTTTCTTTTAAGTGTAGTGAGTTATATTTATACTTGTACTATTACAAGTACTTTTTTTACTTTTAAAAAGAAAAAGTAGTTTCTTCCTAAAATAAATTTAAAGGGTTAGAGTACGTGTAGCTAAAACAACATGGCAGGGCATATATGGTGGTGATATATGTGTATTATGATCTTTGAGGAAGGATCATTCTATAGGTTTGTAAGGTGTCTTGTGATATAAATATATAATGTAAATGTATGAATGTGATGAGATATACTTTGGTCTTAAAAATTACAATTTGTAAGAAAGATGGTAGACTTTGGAGGGTTTAGTTTACTAAAATGTATTCAAGTTGTCAAACTCTGCTTGAGGACTTTATGTTAAGCTCGAAATTAGTACGATAGCTCGACGAGCTTTTATATTTAAAACTTGAGCTCGAATCGACATTATACATTGTTGGCTCGAGTTGGGCTCAAAAAGTTGAAAATAGTATAAAAAAATTAAATTCAAAAACCAATTTATTCGAAATAAGGGATAAAATCTAAAATTAATGACTTCTAATAATTAGTTTTCATAAATAATATGTATAGAATGTAGATTTGTTTTGATAAGTACTCATTTTTAATGTATTTTAAAATTAGCCCCCTTGTATATACATAAGGCTCAATAAGAACTCGAGCTGACCTCTTAACAGCGCAAGCTCGGCTTGTTAAATCATTTGAGCTTATTTTTTAGGCTCGAACTCAATAAAGTTTAACTTGAAAGAACCAAGTTCAAGTTACTCAATAAAACTTAACTTATTATACACAACAATTATGATATTTATACTATTAGAATTATGTTGTAAATTATTTCTACATATATAATACCAAGGTGCAGGGTAGTTGAAAAACATCCCCAGGAAATTATCATGGAAATTACTAACCTCTAAAATTGCGTTCACACAAGACTTGTACGACTGATTCTAGTTTTACTATATATATATATAATATTCTTTTTCCTTTCAATTTTCAGACAAACAACATAAAAGCGATGCTCCTGAATCCTGACCTTTTTCTACACATGTTTCAACTTACTATCCAAATCTTTATTTAATTTCTTAGGAAAGAAGTAATTATTTCACATCAGGTTTTGATTTGCCAAAATATTATAAGGTTAAAGGTTGTTAAAATCTAGAAGTAACTTATCTAAAATATCGTTTCATTTTATGTAATACGAGCTGTAATAGCATATCACACATAACCAACCAATGTTTAACGAGCATTTCTGGAATCCAACAACAATTTCTAGATTTCTGCTATATCGGCAATGATATCTAGATTTCGGCTATCATACTGGCCTTGATTCTGACAAAGATTGATAAAATAAATAAATTACAGGAAAGAGAATTAGTGGAGTACACATATCATCTTATGATGAGTAAAAGGATGAAGTAGGAAGAAATAGTAGGAACACATATCATTTTTCTATTTATAAACTTGTACGTAGCGAGGCGCTACAAGTTCCATATAAAATCAAACAGTAATAATTAGGTATCAACATTGGGCGGTGGGATGTTTAGACAGTTAAATCTGAAACAAGAGAGAGAGAGAATGGTGTACGTACGTTTCGATGAGGCATCGCTTGTCATTTCAACTGATTCTGCAATCTTTATGCAAATTTCAGCTTCTTAATTGCTGCTCTGCTGTTGCTCATCCACCAAAGGATCGAAGGACTGCCACTATACACATCTCCCTCACACACACACACAACACAAGCTGACAAACATACGAGAAACACAAAAGAAATACATGATCCAATTCACATATAATATTTTCATAAGAAATTTTTTATATATTTCTATTTTTTTATAATCCGTATGTGTAATTTATTAATTCTTTTTTCTCATCTTTTTCGTTGAATTTTTAAATCCTACCTAGCTACATACTTTTAAAATTTAATCATGTAGAAAGTGTACTTTTGTGTCGTTTTAGAAACATAATAAATGAATTTATATTACATTGATAGCTATTTATACAGTAAAAAAGATAAAATAGAAATTCTAATATTAAACCCTAATGGACCCTAACATATCTATACAATAGGGTTTCCTTTAACAAGATTATCATATACTAAACCGTAATATATATTCTCTAATAGTTTCGTCCCGGCCTTAGGGTTAACGATTTTGTCATGAGCTATGCACAATGTTGTGGTATATTTGTTTGTTTCCTTTGGGGTAGCAACTTGTGCGAAATCTCATCGATCATCGTGGTGGAAAAGATATATGTTTTAAATAAATTGCAACGTAACAATAATGTTTTTGAAGCCACAAAAGCAACATCTTACTCTTTACTAAAAAAATAAAAATAAAAATTTCCCTTTTCTTGATTATTTCTAATTCAACTAATATGAATAATTAATTTACCTCAATTTGGACTTTGACGCAAAATTAGCCTTTGATTTTGACTTTTTCCGTCGATTGTGATTTTCAATTTCTTGAGAAAAGTACTAACTTGTCACGTCATTAATTTCTTAATTGGTTTAGGGTTTAGGGTTTATATAAACGCAGCCTTGAATAATTTAAAGACAAACAAAAGTTGTTAAACTATGAACTAAGTTGGTTTTAGATATACAACCAAAAGTTGTCTATCTAATCTTTAACACAATAACTATATGAAATCGGAAGTGGATTGTAGTGAAGTCGAATCGGGTTAACCAATTAAACTGATTTAAGAAATATCGAATGAGGGGAGAGATTCACGGTTAACGCGTTCTTTGATCTTTCTTTCACGTTGGCAAAAGTGCTTAGTTGTTAGTTTACAGATTTTAATTAGTTTGGCAATTTAGTTTAGATAAAAGACTGAAAATCCCTTGATTTAGGTTAATTAATAGTTACTTTTGCTTGGTTGATTTACACCGTTCCCTGATGATAGATACCCATTACTTGTCTTTACTGTGTTATTATACGATTGGGTATACTTGTTTATTGTGTGGTGGTCTAGAAAAGGTGGTGCTTGAACTTAATTCTTTATAACCTGATTTTACACGTTAGGGTGTTTATATAAATAATATATTTAATTAGTATTATTGTGCTACTAACCCCCAATCCTTCAAGATTAGAAGATATGTAACACCCCAAATTTATATAAGTTATTAAAATAAGTTGTGGAATAAATGTGGAAGGAAATGAGTAGAAGTTATGAAATATTGAATGGTTTAAAATTATGATTTCAAATATATCTCAGTTCGGATGTAAGATACTGTATGGATAAGTCGTTAGTCGAAAAGGGGAGCGGAACACTCGCTAAAATCTGGGCCACCACCAAAGAGACGTCAACCCATATGCTTATTTTGCAACCTTCTTCTCCTCCTCCTTTTGACTTCTTCATTTCTTGAGCTTTCTTGACTCTTCTACACACACAAACATATGTACCTCGTAACCTTTAATTTGGGAGTGATACACAAAAAATATTAACAGATATTGATTAAGGAAATCAAGTCTTAAGATTGTAAGTAATCTTTATATTTGTGTTTTGAGGTGTCAAATGATTTAGTTGAGTTTATTTGATGATTGTGATCAAAAGATGTTGGTATGATGTTTATTGTTGTTGTAAACTGCAGGGCACGGACGTGCCCTTCAAGAACAAGTTGTGCTCCATGACGTACCTAAGGAGTCATGGGTGTGTCTCAAAAGGTATGGACATACCTAACCCCAGAGAGATCTAGGGTGTGCCACTATGCCTGTTAATCACGAGCGTATTTGTGAGTAAGGGAACGGGCATGCTTTGTCATGTGCAATGTCTTAAAAGTAGTGTTTTGAATTGAGTACGAGTAATAAGTATCGTATAATTATTCTTAAGTGTTCGAGGACCTAAGGGAAAGATAATAGAACGTTCGGGAAGTGTTGGACTACAGGTGAGTACTTTAACTTGGTACTTAGAAATATTAATTACTTGCAATTGTTCGTAGTCAACATTAAATGGAAATGGTTACATAAATGTATAATCTATTGATATCGAGTAAAATGTTAATATTCATTAATTAGTGAGTATATCAATGAATATATAATTAACGGAAAAGAGTCTAAATATAATAAGAGTTATGAGACAGGGATACACGTATGTGTTTGAATGTAGTATACTCTATTTTCACTAAATAATGAAAGAGGAGTATGACGAATAAGTGAGAAGTGAACTCTAGATAATAACAATAAAGCGGACAAGAGGTGAAATTAATATTTAATGATTAATTCTATATACTAAAATGTATACATGATTAATGCTATGCGAGTATAAAGTTTAGAGTAATCAGTTGCGTAATGAGCAATACTGATTACCACCCTTTGCGCCTCCATGTGGTTTTCTCCCTCAATCTTTCCCGCCACTTGGCTTAGGTTTGTCGCCACTCTCAATCCCCCCCTCTCAAACCAAAAAAAAAAGTATTGAGATCACTCCACACTCCACTCTTTTCACCGTTGTGCTATGAGTTATTTTTCGTTTTTTGGAAGGAAACGAAACAATTAAATTTGTGTCTTCATGTGTTTTGTAAAGAAATAGAAAGAAAGGAAAGAAAGATGAGATGAGATGAGAGGTTATTTTCTTCAAACATGTTTGCTCTCCAATACGAGATAATTAGAAAGGAAAAAAGGTTTATGCCTGTTTCCTTTTACTTTCTTAAAATTCAATAACATAAATTAAATTTGCTACTCTTTTCCTTTCTCTCACTTTACTTTATTATTGTTTGCTTTCTCTTATTAAAAAAAAGAAAAAAAAACCTCATAGTGTAGCCGTGTAGGTGTAGTGGATCGTTTCTATTCTTAGGGTGTGTTTGGTAGAGAGAAAAGAAATGGAAAGAATTTGTTTCTCTTGATTGGGAGAAATGATTATAGTTTTGGGAGGAGAAATGGTTTCTCCACTCATTTCCATTTCTCCCCTTCTTTTGTATTTTCATTTCTCTTCAAATTGTGGAGAAATGGAGAGAAATGACAACCAATGTCTACTCATCATTGTCGATGTCTGGTTGCGATGTGTTTCCGGCATTCTCATTATCATCGTCGATGTCCGGCAAGACGGCCAACGCCGCAACCGCCGTCCGGCAACTTGAACCACTATTTCTCTGTTTCATTTCTTTTCTGATACTAAACAAGGAAATCAATTCCAATTCTCCACACATTTCTATTTCTCCCCTATTCCCATTTCCATTTATCTCAATTTCTTTTCTTCCTACCAAACACTCCCTTAACTTGACGTAAAAGAAAACATGCGAGTCAATGTTGAGTGTGGTTGACTCTATGGCGACTATCTAAAATAACTGGTCAGGTGATGGTAGCCTGTCTTTATTAAAAGGTTGACTGACTGGAGAATTTTCACAAAGTGTACGCCCACGGGCCCACCACATGTTATCTTCTTCTAATTCCATGAAGGCAGGCAGGGCAGGGTAAAAATGTAAAATGCATCTCATTCAATTCGCATATGAAACTTAACATGAAAATGGCTTCCTGTCTGTGTTCCCACTACACTTTTAGAATCATTTATTTATTCTCTTAATAAATAACTATTCTTTTCAAACTAATAAAGTAAATTAAAGCCACCCTCCTTATTACCCTTTTTCTAATAATATCAAGACTTAACTATTTGAACATTTTCAAAATCCAAATTAATTTTTTTATATGATTATATAAATTGTATTAAAAACTGAAACTGATTGATTTAATATGTCTAAAATGTAAAAAAAGATGTTCCAAATATTATATATAATAAAATAATTGATCGTCCAAACATTTAATTTCTTATGAAAACTATAATAAAAATTATACTTGATACTGTCTAAATAGGGTTGAGCGAGTTAAGCTATAGATTTTCATATAAGAAAGCCTATTTATTTATTTACTTATTTAATATAAGATGAAAAAGTCTGTATTGTTCGTATTATATCTTCATGCTTTATCCTTTTACTTATCATAAAATGACATGTATAATTCACCAATTCTATTTTCTTACATCCTTCGTTGATTTTTGACGATTCTATTAATCTTATGAGTAGATAGATAAATAATAAAATTTTATAAAGAATATAAAACATCTCACATAAGATATTATCCGGAATCTTCTTGGTTAGTTGAAACTTGAAAACATAGTAATCGAACCTTTAAACGTTGGTTAGTTCAAGCTTGGTAGTAGTAGTATTATTATTATTATTATTATTATTATTATTATTATTATTATTATTATTATTATTATTATTATTATAAATAATAATACAGATACAGAAGAATGACGTGCTAATGAAATATTCTAGTATTGCTTTTTTATGGATAGCGACCCAAGTTACTTTCTTGAGTTTCTTTTATATTCATTCGTCGTCTATCATTTGGTTGGTGATTTAATTAGTAGTAGATTATTTGAATTAAATGCAGGAGTGCTCGCTCATCTTTTAATTTATTTCTTTTCTTATAGGAAAATGTTTTATCTTCCTACTAAATCCTCATACTTTGTCATTTTACTTACTAAATAATAGCACATGCAGGCCCGGCCCAAAGGCAGGGCAACGAGGGCGGTGGCTCAGGCCCATAAATTTTAGGGGCCCATTTCAAAAATATAGTCTATATATGTATATATATGTGTAAGCTTTGTAATTTTGAAGATATGTAGCCCAAAAGACAAAAAAAAGGGGGAAGCCCAAGGCCCGCTTGTGCAAGATGAAACGGTAAAACACTTGAGACCCTCGATTACCCAAGGGAAACGGAAGGTCGGCAGTCTTCGTGAAGGGCAAAAAGCTTGTGGGTTTCGATGGTGATTGCCGTCTCGACTGACCGGTGAAGATGAAACAGCCGTCCACCTCACCCAGTCTCCATCGGACCAGTGACCAATTTGGTATGCCTCTTCATGTCTCAAAGTTCATTGTGGGTTTCGATGGTGATTGCCGTCTCACACAGTCCATTCATCTCTTGAGTCACGAAGTTCCATGTCTCGATTTTGGTATGCCCCTTCATTCTTCAGACTATCAGACCATTCGATTTTGGTATGCCTCTTCAATCTTCTTATCTTCATTCCTCTCGATTTCAATCTCAGTCGCTCCTTCTGGCGACAATCCTTCAATCCTCAACCCTAGTTCTCACTCGAAATCGTGAAATCTGAAATTAATCATAGTTCTCTGTAACACCGGAAAACCCAAACCATTTTTTTTAATACGCCGCGGAAGCTTTTAATAAATAAACTTAATAACATACAAACCAATATTAACAAATATACATCATTGTTCAAACAAAAATATCATTGTTGTGTTACAAAAACTAAATGTTGTTTCTTTTCAAAACTAATATCAGAGTCAGGTCAACTTCTCCTTCAGCCAGCCTCACAAACACGAACCTGCAAAAGCAACAACTGAGGAGAATTAGCACAAAGCTAAGTGAGTAGAGGCTAAACACCAAAAGCAAACATTCACAGTCAATATCAAAGCATGCAATCACGTATCCCAAGAAGACCGGCGGTTCGGCGCAGAACCTACAACCAATGCCGGCCAAAGCAAAGGTTTACCGATAGCCCTCCACTGAATTGGCACAAGAAAATCCCCCTCTAATGCAACATATGCACCAGTAAGGCTAACACTGTTCAACCAACCAGTGAACGAGCCCAGCCCAATTCTACGTATAGTTGACTTCCCAATGCAACTCAAAATCATACTAAGAGTGCGTATCGACCAAATAATCAAGCAGCAGATATCAATCATCAATAATCACAATCAACAGTTCAGTCAATCCAATCACAGTCATGCATCACATCAATAACATTAACCGAAATCTTTACCATCCGCGATTAACGTACCTCGTGATTTCAAATGCGTAACTCAGATATCTAATGTTACTGAGTCTTAGGATTGCCTGAAACACAGGAATAACCAAATCATTCTCAATCTCATAAATATATTTGACCACATATATTTATGATTCATTCATCAAATAAACAACAAGGAATAAACAATCACAAGTCCAAAATATGAAATGTCGGATTCTTGAATCATCGGATTTTGGCAGTATCGGATTTCAGTCTCGGATTTCTTACTATCAGATTTCATTATATACCGGATTTCAAACTCTCGAATATGGGATTATCGGATTTTTAATAGTTCTGGATTTAAGGCTCTCGGATTTGGGTATCGGATTTTGGGTATCGGTTTCCCCAAAGTGTCGGATTTAAGGATAAAGCTTTTCTAGTCTCGGATTTGGCATGAATCGGATTTATAGTTGGTATTTGGGTTCCGGATATCATTCTCGGATTTCACAAGTGTCGGTTTTCAAACTTCCGGATTTTAAGTGTATCGGTTTTCACACAATCGCTTTTCAAGCATCGGATTTCACCTTCTTCTTCATTAAACCAAATCCGCCAACTTCATATCATTATACAATCAAACCCAGAAATTTATTAACTCATCTCAACTTTCCAGGAACATGTTTTAACACCTTTAAACTCCTATGCATGCATTGAAACATCAAATAAACATATACTTCATGAGAACACATCAAAACCCACCAAAACTCATGTTTTCTTCAAAAACCGATTATTGTTTTGTTCATAAATTCATATTATTCAATCAGAGATCATACCAAATTAATATTTAAACATGTTAGAAATAACATCTAACCTTGAATGAACTAAAACACACAATCTTGGAAAAATCCGACTGTTTTCTTGTTCTTTCTTTTCTTCTTTCGCCGAGAGAAAACACAAAGCACACACACAACACTTTTCTTAATTTTGAATATAATGAATGTTTACCCACAAAATCTACACCTTTACATGCATATTAGCAGGAGGTGGCAATCACCTCTTCATTTCTCATACACGTACACTAATACATACATGCATACATACACTAACATACATACATACATACAATAAAATACTTACATATTTACATTAACACATATTTTAACTTAGTCAATTAAGCATTTAACCATATTAAAACAAATAAGCACATACCAAAAACCTGCTAATCTCCTAGCCCGGGTTTGTGGCTGTTACAAATCTCTCCCCCTTAAGAGGATTCCGTCATCGAAATCCTTTCTTGCTCAAACAAATGGGGATATCTGTCTCTCATCTCAGCTTCAGTCTCCCATGTCAAATCATAACCTAGATTGTGCTTCCACTTGACCAACACCATCGGTATCTGCTTCTTATGGAGCTTGGTCACCTTTCGATCCAACAGTTCCACAGGTTCCTCTATCAGTCTTTTCTTTGAATCAACCTTCAACTCATGCACCGGGAGAATCTGGCTTTCGTCTTCAACCTTGCATTTTCTCAAATAACAGACATTGAACGTATCGTGAATTCCTGTAAGTTCTGCTGGGAGATCCAATGTAACTGTCTGGTCATTTATAACTTGACGAATTCTGAAGGGACCAATATAATGGGGAGATAACTTCCCGCGTTTACCAAATCGGATCACACCCTTCCACGGAGAGACCTTCAAATACACTAACTCCCCTACATCAAATGTTACTGGACGACGTCGCGGATCTGCATACATTTTCTGTCTATCTCTAGCCGCTTTCAACTTTTCTCTGGCTATTGCAACCTTGTCAGCAGTCATCTGAACAATCTCGGGCCCTGCAAATTGTTTCTTACCAGCCTCTAACCAACACGTCAGAGTACGGCAGCGACGACCGTACAACATCTCATACGGAGGCATTCCAATACTGGAGTGGTAAGAATTATTATACGCAAACTCTATCAATGGCAGGTGCGAATCCCAAGATCCACCATACTCAATTACACAGGCACGTAGCATATTTTCGAGTGTCTGTATGGTTTGTTCAGTCTGGGGATGATAATCAGTACTCAAATTAATTCTCGTCCCCAACTCCCTTTGTAGACTCCTCCAGAAATTAGAAACAAACCTGGAGTCTCTGTCAGATACTATCGACAACGGTATACCATGCCTTGCAACGATTTCATCAATGTACAATTGTGCCAACTTGCTAAGAGAAGCCGTCTCACATGTAGCCAGAAAATGGGCACTCTTCGTCAGTCGATCCACAATCACCCAAATCATATCGTGATTCCTCTGAGTTCGCGAAAGTTTAGTTACGAAATCCATCGTTATATGTTCCTACTTCCACTCGGGAATCTCCAATTGTTTCAAGGATCCGTAGGGCTTCTGATGCTCCGCCTTTACTTGCGCACAGATATGGCATGACTCTACAAAATGAGCCACATCTGCCTTCATAGTAGGCCACCAGTAAAGCACTTTCAAATTGTGGTACATTTTAGTGCTTCCTGGGTAAACAGACAGTCTCGACTTGTGTGCTTCAGTTAGAATCAACTTTCTCAATTCTCCAAGCATAGGCACCCACACACGAGTCTTATACATTTTCAATCCGCGAGAATCATCAGTAAGCTCATCCTTACGTTTCCTCATCAGATCATTCTTCAAGTTTTCCTCCTTGAGGGCTTCTAACTGAGCAGACTTCAATCTATCCACTAAATCAGATACAATATCCATACGCATGAATTTAATGGAATTCCCCGCTCCCTTGCGGCTCAATTACTTGTTTATGTGAAAGTATAATTAGTTAAACATTCAGCGACTAACAGTATTCTCTATGGTGTGCTAGCAAGGGATTCAATCCCAAAACTGTGAATGATTGTATATGTGTGCATGTGCTCTTGTAGTTATGTCTATGGATATTGTCTTGTGTGGATCTTTGTGTGCTAACTAAGCAATCTTGCTTATTAGTGTGGTGTTGTCCTTTTTAGGTACTAGTGGGAAGGATAAGGGCATAAATATTACTCGCAACTAAAAGCTCTATCTTTCGCGGTGCTACTTTAAAATGGATATTTTGTCATTACAGAAAATAGGTTTAAACAAATATTTTATTGACATTAACTCTAATCACACATCTACAAACTTCTATATACATTAAGCCAAAACGGCATATAAAGGGCCAAAAAGGCCAAAAGGATTAGGGAGTTTTGGTTTTTCGTTTATCGAAATTAATACAAGTCAATATCGTATTTGGTTGCTTCCGGCTTGAAGGATCTCGGTTGACATCATTACGAGTGGATTAACACTTGAGCTTTTGAGATAAAAGTTTCTAACTTTTTATTTATTTATTATTTGAATGAAATATTTGAGATTAACAAAGATCGTGTTTTTTGGGTTTTGAAGTTTGAATCTTTATCTAGTTTAAAATCCGTTTCCGTCGTGTTATAAGTTTAAAGTTCCAATTTTTCAAAGCATTATCAAATAAAGATTATATTTTTGTTAGAACTCGTGTGGTCCAGTTTGTGATTCACGAAGTTGTTTTGACGGTTAAAACCCAACACGATGTGTTCACACCATTCAGTTCAAGGTTCCCATCATGGTTGGTGATGTTCGACGTTTAGAGGTTTGTGGTTGTTGTTCGTTCGAGTTTAGATTGTTGTTCAGATGTTTTGTATTTTAGAGGTTTTGTTCGTCCGAGTTCTGTTGTTGTTCAACTTGATTTTTACAAAGTTCTGTTCCTGGTTTGTGATTATTCCATCCGGTTCAGTGGTTTATGAGTCATGTTTCTTGTTTGAGTGTGGTTCAATCATGGTTCGAGTGGTTCATTGTGTGATGGTGGTTTAGTGGTCTTGGTTCGAATGTTTCATGGTTTGAGTGTGGTAAGTGGTTTGTGTGGTTCAAAATTGTGGTTTGTGGGTTTCGTGACTTTGACTTTGGTGCATGGTTCGGTGGTCGTGGTTCATGGTTTGAGGTTCAAAGGTTCGCGGGTGGTGGTTTCCAATAGTGTGGGATAGTTCATTTAATCTAGTCTGAAATCTAACATTCCACCACCTGGTTGGAAGATGTGTCCTTGGTAAGTCTGTTTGTGTAGAGAGTTCAGTTCCGGTGTTAAGGTCAAGGTTGGCTAGTTTCGTGTTCACCGAGTGACTGCCATTATGTGGTTTTGCGAGTTTTGGTTAGGTTTGCTAGATTTATCCTATCAAGTTAGATACTATTAGGTTTAACAAGATTTGTATCATGTTATATTTTCATGGTTTTGTTCATTATACTTTCTAGCATCTTGACAATTTTATTTAATGTCTCTCAAAAAAATGATCAATGATTTGTACAATAAATATAATCATGTATTTTCATATCACGACATACGTTTCTTCTGTCACGTCTTTCGTCTACCTCGCATCGGTGCTTCCACCGCTGATTCGGGTGTTAATGTTGTCTTCCACCATTTTTAAAAAATTCTCATTGTTTCACGCTTTATAACTATTTGATATATTTTTTTATCATTGTTTAATATTAGTCATTTTTAAAATCAGAAATGTAATCTTCTATTTAAATAATAATTTGACATAACAAAACCTTGAATATTATTTGCTTAATTAATGTTTACATGGATTAGTTACAAGTTTCATGGGTTCACAACCATCCCCAAAATAGGAAAAGAAAAAATAGACGCCTAACCCGAAACTAATAAAATGTTAACAACTAGGATTTTATAGCCCGCGCGTTGCGTCGGGTTTTATAAATGTAAAATTTTATTATCAAAATAAATAATAGGATTAAGTTGATTTACATGACAATATATTAATAATTTTATAAAAAACACATCCAAAAATAATAAAACGCACGATAAAAAAATAATCACAGGATTAGGGTTCTAATATGGTAGTAGAATATTGAAACAAAAAAGAGTAAAAAGAGATTTCAAATGTTATAGATAAAATATTGAATTTTCATCTTCAAAAAATTTGTATTTAACCATCAAGTTTAAATTTTTTTTGAAAGAAAAACCACTTTAAGTAATATAATACATTAAGATCATGTTAACTTAATAATAATAGTAAATAATTAATATAAAGTTTGTGGAGAAGGTACAAATACTTGAGTCGAGTTATTGTTTTTTAAAATATAATCATCCTACAAGGCACATGAAAAGTGAGTAACACACACTAATAATATAGCTGAAAGAAAAAAATTTACAGTAATAATATAACTTTTTATTAAAATTTTATAGTAGTTATTGAACCTCATAATTAAATATAACAAATATTGTTTATATAAAAAATACAAAAGATAAAAAATTATAAGAATACAATATGTAAAAAAGTACATAAATATATTACTTAAGAAAAACTAAAAACGAAAGCGATAATGACATAATTTTGTATTCTTAATTAATATCCTTACAAAAAGGGTTCATATGATTTAGTCCTTACAATTAAAGCTTTATTTTGGTTTATCATTTGAACTTTATTTCCCGACTATATTATCATTGGAGTTTAAGACTATTATGATTTAATCTTTTGACTTTATCAAAAAATTGTTTAACTTTAAAATTGAAAGATTACTTTGGTTTAACCTACACATTTATTTTCAAAACACCTAACATTTCAAACCATTAAGTTATTTTGCTTTTATACTTAAACATTACTTTCATCATAAAAAACTAAGCTTTATTTATTTATTTAAACTTTCAATTTTTTTCGAATGGTTTTACCTTTAAGTAAATATACATATTACTAATGCACGAAATTCATATGGCCTTTTATTTGATTAAGAAAACATATTAATAATGAGTTAGTGCAAATTTTATTTTAAAATATATTTGTAAGTTACATTTTTTTCCATAAGAAACTTATTTGCTAGTATGTAAAATATAAATAATAACACATATTTAAGAATATTTTTTACCAAAAGAAGACAGAAGTTGCAACGTAAAAAATTTCGTTCGTTCTATAACGACTTATTTACATCCTGGCCAAACGATTAAATTATAATATGATGCATACCTACGTAAGATCCATTCTAAAAATAAGTTGTAATGGTTAAATCAAATTAACTTAAACTTTAATACTTAAACAATTCAAGAATAAATGTTAATTGTTTCAACAAAATGAGCATAAAATTTAAAGTTAAAATATAAAAAAAAGTTTTAGAGTTTAATCGCAATAGAGTTTAAATTATTTTTATCCTTGATTCAAATTCTTGAATAAATTAATATATTAAATATTGTTTACATAAAGTTATAAAAAATATTTATGAAATTTAAATTAAACAAAAAAATATTAAAAAAAAGATAGACACAATGTTTTAATAAAATATAAGTTAAAAAGGGTTCAAAAGAATACGAAGTTAAAAACGGTTAAAAATCGGAATCTGTATTTTTAAGAAATTATATAAGTTAAAAAAAAGCCAAAAGGGTTAAAAAGAATATGAATTTAAAAAAAGACAAATTGGCAAAATAAAAATTCTGAATTTCATAGAGGAAAGATTCGAACCCCCCCCGCCATTTGCCAAACCAACATGGCCATTTACCAACCCGGCAAATTGACATTTTGTTAATGAACGCGTTATTTAGCATATATTATATAAGGGTTTTTTACTCAAATAAAAATTCTGGACTTTGTGCAAGGCAGGATTCGAACCCCCACTTACCGGCTAACCAACGTCGCCCTTATCAACCCGGCAAATTCACATTTGATTAACAAACGCGTTACTTAATATATATTATAAAGTAGGTTTTTTTTCCTTGTAAATGTATGGTACTATAATTTGCTCGGTCTTCACATGGAACTTTAGTATTCTTTTGTATACATCAAAATAATAAAAAATGTTAAAAGAAAACTAATAAAATGTTAACAATTTTGCTCAATTTTTACTCTAAACTTTTTAAAGTGTGTGTTTTACTGACTTTTTTTTTTGTATCGCCGAGTCTACCATTTTAATTAATTATTTGTTTGTGTTTTACATGTAAAATGACCTAAAAAAAGAAAACGAGTAAATTACAAATTTCTTCACTGTGGTTTGCATAATGTTTTAGGTTTTGTCATTTAATTTTTTAAACCACACTAATGATCATTATGGTTTAAGTTTTGTAACAAAAAAATCATTTGATCGTTAAAGATAAAAGAGGTAATGTTAAGTTTTTTATAATGATTATTTTTCTCTTTTCTCACGTATCACATTCAGTCCTTATGCTTTAAGTTTGTTGCATTAATGATCCTTTAGCTAGTATTTTTAGTTTTTATTACTTTTAATTAATTAACTTTAGTTTTAATATTTTTTAAAATCTTGTTAGTATTATTATATAAAATAAATTAGTAAACTGATAAATTATATTTGTGTTTTATTTTTATGTAAATTTGTTATAAATATTTAACGCTCTTGAATTTTTATTTTTATTTTAAATGCACTCTTGATAGTTTTATTTTGGGGCAAAATGCATGAAAATACAATTAACTATGTCTTAATTATCATTGTATACAATCAACTTTAAATTCTTAAAAATAATACAACCAACTTTCATAATTTACTTATTGTATGCAAACAACTTTTTTGTGTGTCTTGTATTTAGCTACCATTGTATATAATGAACTTTTCTATAATTTTCATTGTATACGACAACTTGCATATAATGAAAAGATTATAAAAGTTCATTGTATTATTTTTTTAAAAATAAAGTTAATTATATACAGTGATAATTAAGGCAAAGTTCATTGGATTTTCATGCAATTTACCCTTTATTTTCAACTATTATTGTTGTTATTAATAGGGCAAATAGCATGAAAATACAATGAACTTTGCCTTAGTTATCATTGTATACAACCAACTTTAAAAATTAAAAAAATAATACAACTAACTTTTATAATCCTCTCATTGCATGCAAACAACTTTATGTGTCTGTTGTTTAGTTACCATTGTATACAATGAACTTTGTCATAACTTTCATAATATACAACAAATTGTATAAAATGTAAGGATTATGAAATTTGGTTGTAAATTTTTTAAGAAAATAAAGTTGATTGTATATAATTGTAACTAAGATAAAGTTCATTGTATTTTAATGCAATTTGCCCTTATTAATATTATTATTATTATTGATATTAGTAAAATTAGAAGCTACTCACACAAAGTTGGGTATTCATTGGGTTGTTAATCCGGTTTCCGATTAGTCGGGACGGTTTTTCTAAAACATAAATATCACCCAAAACCCTGCCTTATTAAGCTTTAGGTTAGTTGGGTTTAAATTAATCATGTTTCGGGTTAATAGGGTTGGGTTAGACGTGTTATTCGGGATACTTATAAACTAAGTAATTTTTTGATTTTTTAGTTTTTGAATTTAGTTATAGATTTAAGTTTTTGCATAAACCATGTATACTCTTTGTAATTAAGTCTTCGAAATGTTTATATGAATATTTTTACCAAATAAACTATTTATAAGTTGTAACAATTTCATTCACAAGATTGAGTTTTTGATCTATGGTTCGGTAATTGATTGTGAATTGGTGTTTATATAAAATAAAATAAAAGTCCTGTAATATTTCAAAAAGATGGTGACTTGGTGATTGCATTCACAGGATGAAAATGTTTGTATGGATATTTTTATCAAATTTCTAGCCCTTTGTACACATAAAACACATAATCACAACCCTTCATATATACATTATAATGTTTATATATAGGACATAAGTTTGTAGAAGAGTTGACTAGTACATACGTGAGCCCAAGCATGGATTTGTGATTCAAATATGTAGAAAAAGTTAATGTAAGCAATCTAAATAAAGACTTGAAATCATAGATCAACTCTTTATTTGTATAAGTTAACCCGAGCCCAAATTTATTTTATATAATAATACTAATAAGACTTAAAAAATTTAAAACTAAAGTTAATTAATTAAAAGTAATAAAAACTAAAAGAATCCTTATTTTAGACCATAATAAACACGACGCTAATAAGCGTGACCATCATCTAATTGTAATAATACCAATAAAATGGTTATAGGATATTAAATAATAATATTAATAACAACATTAATAATTAACAATAATTCTATCAATAATACATTTGAAATTAAAATAAAAGATTGAGAACTTTAAAAAGGGTTTACTTTTCCAAAATATATTAAACTATACCTAAAAGTTTAAGTGTGTATCCACCTTTCAAAAATATTATTATGTGCATTAAACTTTAAAAAAAAGGATAAATTGCACGAAATTGCAATAAACTATGCCGATATTGTCATTGTATGCAACCAACTTTATTTTGTACCTAAAAATATGGGGTAAAATGCATGAAAATACAATAAACTTTGTCTTAATTATCATTGTATACAACCAACTTTATTTTTTTAAAAACAATACAATCAACTTTTATAATCCTCCCATTGTATGCAAGTTGTTGTATACAATGAAAATTATGAAAAAGTTTATTGTATACAATGGTAGCTAAAGACCAGACACAGAAAAAAGTTGTTTGCATACAATGAATTTTTTTTGAAAGTTAGTTGTATTATTTTTAAGAATTTAAAGTTAGTTGTATACAATGACAATTAAGACAAAGTTAATTGTATTTTTATGCATTTTGCCCAAAAATATGCACAACTTACAAATTTGGTTCATTGTATGCAAGTTACCTATGACAATAGGTAACTTACACGTAACCAAACCAGAAATATATGAACTTTAGTACCTAAAAATATAAATAATTTTTATATTTTATTCATTGTATACAATCTGTAACCAGTAACCTAATAATCAGGTCACCGATGACATACAATGAATTAAAATTGTAAGTTGTTTGTATTTTTAGGTACAAAATAAAGTTGGTTGTATATAATAACAATATTGACATAGTTTATTGTATTTTCGCGCATTTTGCTCTAAAAATGTGTTATTGTGTGCATTAAACTTCTTATTGTATGTACTAAAGTTATACTTTTTTTGCTTTTTTATGTAATCAAAGTACATACAATAACAACAAATTAAAAGTTCAATACATACAACAACATTTTTGAAAGGTGGATACACACACTAATATTTGGGTATAGTTTAATACATTTTAGAAAAGTAAACCCTTAAATAATCAATATAAATTTGGATAAAAACAAAACACAAATATATTTATCAATTTACAAATTTAATTATATAATAATACTAACAAGACATAAAAAAAATTAAAACTAAAGTAATTAATTAAAAATAATGAAACTAAAGAATATTCTGTAAAGGACTATTAATGCAACAAACTTAAAGTATAAGGACTGAATGTGATATGTGAGAAAATGAAAAATAGTCATTATAAAAAACTTAACATTGCCTTTGTTATCTTTAACGATCAAAGGACTGTTTTGTTACAAAACTTAAACCACAATGACCATCTGTGTAATTTTAAAAATTAAAGTATGAAACTGAAACTTTATGCAAACCACAGGGACGGAGTTTGTAATTTACTCACAAAAAAAAAACCCAAACAGTTATAATTACTCAACAACAAAAAAGAGGATCTCCATCTGTATGATACGGGTTTTAGGTTCTATAATTCAGCTTTTATATTAGCGTCATATTATTTTTTTTCTTTCTCTTTTAAATTCAAAAGTGAATGTGACTTAACACAATCATACTCTTACTTTTTAATTTATTTTATTAATATATTGAGAGAGAGAGAGAGAGAATAGAAAGAAGAGAGAGATAAAGAAAAAGTGGGCGGAGATGGTGTAAAGCTTGGGTTTACCAACCTAAAAAATTAAACCAATTGGGTTTAACAGGGGTGTAGTGGTGTAGACGAGCTACTTGATCAACTCAATTTTTGAATGGCATTACTTGTTTATAAGGGTGGTGTTTGTTTTAGCTTATTTTATAGGTTGTTTAAGTTATTAGCTTGTTTTTTCAAGCTTATGAAGAATTTGATGTTTGGATTAGATTATTAGCTTATTTTTAGTAAAAATAAATCAATTTTGATAAGTTAACTGAAAACAAGTTTTTTTTCTTCATATGAGTTTATTTTTATATATTTACATATATACTCTTATCTTTCTTTCTTTTTTTAACACATTCTCTTCCTCAAATATAAGCTCATCTTTTTTTAGTCATTTTACAATACTAAGCTAAATATAAAGTTGAGTGATTGCTGCCTACCCAAGTAAATTTGTTACTCTCATCATTTAAATTTTATACATCATACTTTTTATAAATTACCGTATGAAAATATAATAAATATTGGTTTAGTTACTATTCTATACGATAAAAACCTTTTTTTTAAATAATAAAATCAATTTTCATAATTCTTTATTGTATGCAAACAACTTTTTTCTATGTCTGATTTTTTGTTACCATTGTACACATCGAGCTTTGTCATAGTTTTTATTGTATACAATAATTTACATACAATTAAATGATTTATGAAAGTTGATTGTATATTATTTTTTAAAAAAATTAATTATATATAGTAATAACTAAGATAAAGTTCTTTGCATTTTTATAAATTTACACTTTTATAAAAACTGATTTACGTAAAATTACAAATAATTATTATTGAACTTTCTAAAAAAATAGATAATTTTACTATCCATATTCAAAATTTAAATGTTGTATTATCTGATTGGATATTTAAAATAATATTCTAATATAATTTTCTTATTTGATTTAAATCTATATTCGGTGGGTTGGAATTTTATTTGTACTAAGTTAATTTCTCTAAACATGCTCCTAATTACGGAAGGTTTAATGATTAGTAAACATGTAATTGATTATATGTAATTTGGTTAATCCTTCTTTTTGTTCGATATGAAATGTAAAATATTAATTCTAAAAAACTTAAGAAATTTAAAAATTAAATTAAACATTATAAATTATTATTATTGAAAATTAAAAAAGCAAATAACCATTCACCCAGCTAGTAAAAAATAAGGCTGTGGACTATAATAGTTGAATTTACACCATGACTATTATAATAATGCTTTTAACTTTCGCTTTCAGCATTTGAGAACCTTGAAATTGCCATGCATTTGCTTGTACTTATATCACTCTCCTTTGACATTTCCAAAGCAAATTTTGGCTAATGGTTACTTATGGTTTTAACTTTTTAAAAATGTATTAAAATTATATATTAAATGTTAATGTGTGTTTTTAACTTTTAAAAATGTTATTGTATGTATCAAACTTTTAAAAAATATATATTAAATTTTCTATTGTATGTACTAAACTTACACTTTTTTATGTAATCAAAATATATATAATAACAATAAATTAAAATTTTCATACACACAATAACAATTTGAAAGGTGGATATACACATTAATATTTGGGATATAGTTTAATACGTTTTGGATAACTAAACCTTTTTTTAAACAGAAAGATACTGTATCTATATCATCTTATAAAACATTTAGGTTTTTGTCTTAATCTTTTAATTTTAGATAATTTAAAATTACTAATTTACCATCGTATCAAACTAAATGAAAATTGTTAAATAAAGTAACTATTAGATGAAATTAATAAGATTCATATACACCATTTTAGTAACTAAACTTTCCATAATAAGAAAATATTTAAAACATCAAGGCAATGCCAATTAACTTAATTATTACAAAATATTTTAACAACTAAACATTTCATTCTAAATATTCTATCACATAACACATATTTTTACTTAATTATTAGAAAATGTGTATAAATAAAACTCATGAATTTGAATAGCCTATAACCTAAATTCATAAACATTTATGAAATTTAAATGACTCAATAATTAAAATGGACAAGTTGTCAGCAAATTATTCGTCACCGCCACATTAGCGTAGATACCATGCTAGTTAATTTATAACTCACAAGATGTAAGAGGTTACAAACAGATTTTGTGCAGTATATTGATACACCAATTCAACCAAAATAATTCCTCCTGGATTTATCCCTTGTGTTTTATCAAAAATAATATAAATTTCGTACTCTTCCAAACAAGAACGCATTAGACTATGCGTATAGCATGCCCGAAGAAATTGGGTAAGCATTTAGGTTGGTCGGTTGAGTATGGAATACCGGCTTTCAGTTTCCACAACCCGAAGGCACTCTAACTCTCTCCTCTTTCTTCCTTCTTCTATCTTTCTCTCTCTAATATATATCATTAAAATAAAATAAAAAGTGGGGTAAATTGGGTTATACTATGGGTATGTTTGGCGAAAATAGCTAAGCTGTAGTCGGAAGCCAGTAGCTGGAGACTGGAAGCTGTATATTTTAGTTATAGACGTGTTTGGTAAATTAGCTGGTAGCTGAAACTTAATAGTGTAAAATAACAAAAAGAGACAAATTATAAAAATAGGAGGAGTTTTAAAACAATTAAAAAGTGTATTTAGGTAATTTGGTATATAAAAAGCTTTAGTCAGTTTTAAAAACTACTTTAAGAAGTCTTTTGTTTTAGAGCTAAACAAAAAACTTCCAGTTTTTTATCTGAACATGACTTGTAGTTTGTTATTTCAAAACAAAAGGCTATTAGCTTCAATTAACTTCAAAAAGTTTCATACCAAACATATCCTATACTAGTTTTTAGGTTGGAAAGTGGAAGAGAATGTGAAGGTGATGTAACGCTGATGTGGCATTAGGGTTAGGTAACCCGAATTGTATGTCATACGAATGACCTTAGGCTTCACCTTAGCTTAAAAGAACTTATTGTTTGTGTGGGATCATAAAAACAAACATAAGGAGCAAATTAGGATTGTAAAACAGTAAACGCCTTTGGCCTTGGCCTTTAAATCCCAATGAAAAGTCACATGTTAGGAGAGATACAATTAAGTTTGGGAAGGCAGTCCCAGTATTCCATCATTTACGAATTTAACTAATAAGTTATTTCACCAAGTCATATAAAACACAAACAATAAGTTCTTTTAATAACTTATTGTTTTCAATTTGCATTCCTCTATTCATATTTCAAAAAATTGGTAATCTATGATAAGGAATGCATCAAACCATTATGTTCAGTTGTTCAACTTACTTAACAAAATTTAGCCATATCGTTTTAAACCTCGTGGATTGTAAGACCAAAACATCACCTTACTTAACAAATTCATCTTTATGATAGGTGGAAATTAGAAGAATTAGAAAGTGGGACTAGTTACTTCTTATGTGAGATTTTATGATCTTTTAAATTTTGTGGTATAGCAATGAAGAAATGTAAAAATATATGCAAACATGAATGTTGAGAGAAACAAATAACTAGCAAATTATGTGTGTATAACATGGATCAAATCCAATCTATTCCATTTGCATCCTTACCCGCCATCACAAACGTCTTCATCAATGCCCAACATCACCCCTGACAACCAAGCACCACCACCGCCTTCGTATTCACTCATTATCACCTTCACCTCTGTCTTCACCTCAACCACCATAACCATTGGTGGTCTTTTCAATTCCACCACTCCAAATCGATTTTGAAGAATGATGAATATCAGATAAATTCTAAACATCACTAAACCAATTTAAAAAACCATTTACCAGTTATATAGAAAGCCTTTGATGTACATGCGTTTTGACACACCATTATATTTGGCAGTTGTTTGGTACAGAGAAATGGAGGCAGAGAAAGGAAAATGAAAACATTCCTCTTATTTGTTTACACATGAGAATAAGAACGATTTTTTCTTTCTCTATTTTCATTTCTCTCCGATATGAAAGGAAAATGTGGGAGATGAAGTTGAAATCTCCGGTGAATAAAAAAAAGGACATAGAGAAATCCCATTGGTTCCCATCAAACCCACCCTCTTGCTCCAAAAAAACTCCCTCCTACAAAAACCTCCATACCAACCGCCTCCATTTGAGTGGCGCCTCCAGGGTTTCTTTCTTCGGTGACTATCTACGGCGGCGATGCCACCATTCTCTCTTTAGTGATATCTCTTACTTTCTCCCGTGCGTATCTCTAGCGACAGCTTCTTCTCATGTGGCGGCGTATCTCCAACGGCAGCGTCTCTCCATCAGCGATAAGGTACCTCTCTCTCATTCATTTCTCTCACTTTCTCTTCAAATCTATAGACCAGAATTTCATATTTACATGTTGACCAACAACAATTTCAGATATAAATTTTGACCATGGATTTCATTTTGTTATTTGTGTGAAATCAAGACTTACGTATGACAAGCAACGATTTCAGATTTACATTTTGACCATGGATTTTATTTTTGTTATTTATGTAAATCAAGACTTACATATGAAAAGCAACGATTTCAGATTTTCATTTTGACCATGGATTTCATTTTTGTTTTTTATGTTAATTCAAGACTTACATATGAATATCAGTAGACCAGAAAGCACATAAAATAATTTAGTTTTTTATGACCCAATATGATTGTTACCTAAAACTGGATTGTTGCTTGACCCAGTTTGATTGTTGTGCATGAACTTGAAATTTATTTCATGTTATATTGTATATAAATTTTGATGTATATCATCCTTGTAGATGGCAAGATCACTGCTGAGACAAAGAATAGGTGCATTTTATGTTAGGTATGATTTGTTGGTAGATGATGTGCAATTATCGTTTACGTCATTTGATTAAAACAAGAACATTACATTCAAAATATTTAATAAGTTATCATAATAGGCTTGAAAACATGACCGGGATGGTTTGTGAAAGTGATGTAACGAGTGTTGTTACCATAAGAATAAATATACATGTGTTTTTCAACTCTTTGTAATATGCTAGAAAGTAAAGAGGGATTAAAGAATGGTAAAAACATGCTAGTCGATGAGAAAGTTGCTATGTTTTTTTAAAACGTTTAATTTTAAATTTAGTTTTAATAGCCTTGTAGTTTCACAAAGGTGCCACAAATTTTCCAGGCAAGCTATTTTCGTTCTATGACAAACTATGTACCATCTTTGGTAAGGATAGAGCATTGGGTAGTAAAGCGATTAATCTTGGAAAAGAAGATGATGCCATTCTATAGATGCAAAGAAGTTTCCTAATTGATACAGATGACTTTAATTTCGTTGAAGAAGCCGTTCAAGATGCTCGTTGATATGAAGGGCCAACAAGTAGTGTAACCAGCAAATGTAAAAGACATAAAAACATGAATGTAGATGAAATACATCGGGAGTCATGCAGATAGATGAAGGAAGTCTTTGTTATATTTAGAGAGATTATGGGTGAACATCTGAATAAAGAAGGTTTGAAGGCTCACGAAATCTATGAGAAAGTTAGTTAGGAGTTGAAAGTTTTACTGGGTATTAGTATGAGCAAACATTTTAAAGTTGTTCATTTGATTTATAGGACGATCATTTATTGGGTTGACACAATAAGAGAAAACTTGCATGGTAAAATTGTATACTAATGGTTCCATGAGATAATTGTTTATGGTTGAAACATTGTTATCGGTTAGACTATGGTTGAAAACTTGAAGTTTTTTTTGTTTCACCGTGGTTGAAGTGATTTTTTTTGTTTAGTTAATGCATTTTATGCGTCTTTTTTGGCTAAAAATAAATGATTGTTATGAAAAATTGTTGGTGCAAATGATAAAGTTTGTAGAAATCTCTGTTGTGCCAAACAAAATAAATAGTTCTATGTTATATTTCTCTGTTGAAATCTTGGCGCTATCAAACAAAAGAGTAAATTTTCATTATCCAAACTAATTTATTTTCTCTGCATTTTCATTCTGTGTACCAAACGCACTATTATATTAGATTAGATAAATTAGAAGATTGAAAATTTAATCAAAATACCTATTGGATTTTGCAATATAAATAAACTAGATTAGATGTCTGTGTGATACACGAGTTGTTCTAAAAATGATAAATATTAAATATTATATTAAGATATTAAATAATTATAAAACACAAAAAAATAAGAGCTTAAAAATGACGAAAAACGACGTCAACACATAACCCGACGGTGGAAGTAGTGTCTACGCGAGGACAAAGGCATGTGTGACTAAATAAACATGGTATCATCATACGAAGAAACATGATTTTATTTGTTGTACAAACCATTGACCATTATTGTTATGATTAATTAATGCAATACAGTCAAGTCTTTATTGTTTAAACTTTTTTAAATAATTATATTATATTTATTAATAATTTAGTTAAATATGATATTTTGACATTTTATAAATGGTAAATATGATATTATAAATTACGGTAGACAAATATAATATTTTAAAGTTTAAGGAGAACATATATGATAGATAACCATCCCATCAACGTTAAACATTCAACATTTAGAACAAACCCCTAATTGTCCTTACTTCCAAAGTTTGATGCATTAATTTGCGAATCCCGTCCAGTTACCACACATAACGACTTGATTTGCATTTTTCCTGGCTTTCCTCTCTATGCTTTCACGATAAACACACGAGTCCATACGTTCGTGGTTATGGTTAATAAATAGTTGCAAACTTGTACATTTGAAAACTAAATCGGTGAACTAATTATGCTAGCACTTGCTGAATTTAAAAAACAGTATAGATACAAAGGACAAAGAAGCTTAATTAGTGATTTAATAACCATAAGTGAAGTCGTTTTATTCAATCAATTTATGGTTTCATAATGAATTTGTAATATCATATTAATCCATTAATCTATGGTCCTATATAATATCATATTAATATCATACTAACTACTAAGTGTTTGCTTAGGATGATGTTGATTAGAGTTGTTGCAAAACTAATTAAGCAATTTTGAGGAATGATGCAGGAAGTGGTCGGTCGATAAATAAAAAATATATAAGGTAAGAACTTAATAAATTACAAGCCTAAAAGATAAAATAAATAATTGATAATGTAACCTTCATCTTCCTGGCACAATTTGTAAATAACGTGTCAACCTCGTATATATATATATATATATATATATATATATATATATATATATATATATATATATATATATATATATATATATATAGGTACAACCATGTACATCAGGGGCGGAGACAGGAGGCTGAAGGGTGCTTGGCCCCCCCTAATGAGCTCAAAATCCTTAAGTATTTTAAAACCTTAAATACCACAAATATTTATTAAGCCCCCCTTAATTAGAGTTAATTTAATAATTAGTAGCCTAAATATTGCATAAAACGGGAGCGGCCATTCTAATTTCCGAAAGCGGCAATTCTAATTTCTAAGTTTTGAGGGTTTCAAGGTTCTACTATTCTACTTGTTGCTTCTCGCCATCTTTCATAGTTTTAAGGTAATATGGTATTTTATTCGTTCGCCAGTTTTAAGCGTTATTTTAACACGTAAACTTCTTAGCTTTAAATGTACTTTCATTGTTCGTTTATCTATAGAAATAATGGAATCTTTTATGTCGTTCATATATATATATGTATCACAGTGTTATGATAAAGTAAATACCGACCCCCCTTATACTAAAATCCTAGCTCCGCCTCTGATGTACATGCAGTTTATGAGACGATTAATGCAGCAATCCAAAATTTTAAACCATGTAGGCGGGAGATCGAAGCTACAAAAAACAAAGGTAGAACATGAAGAGGGGGTGAGAAAATAATAAATACCTTTTCAATAAGGTGGCGTTTGGTTCACAGAATATTTCTGAAGGAATTGAAATCTCTGAAAAAATTGGAATCTGTCAGGAATTGGAATCTGAATCTGTTTGGTTGGCAAGAAATGGAATTGGAATCCACTTCCATATTTTGTTTGGTTCGCAGATAATGTAGATGAATTTGATTTTAGTCATGTAAAATGACAGAATTACCCTTCCTACAACTTACAATTCATTCTTAACAGCAACAAAATCAGTTACTCACAAATCAGTAGTTGAAAGACGAATGGCAATGCGACTAACGGACGGGGACGCACCAAACAACAACCGGCGAAAGACGAACGGTGAACGACGACTCGCGAGGACTGACGAACGATGAACGGAGACGCGACTAACGAACGAGGACGCACCGAACGGCGACTCGCGAGTACTGACGAACGGCAACACGACTGACGAATGGGGACGCGCCGAACTACGACCCGCGAAAGACGAATGGCGAACTGTGACCCGCAAGGACCGACGAACGACGAACAAGGACGCGAATAACAAACGATGACAGGCGAAAGACGACAGGCGAACGGCAATCGGCGAGCATCGAGCGGTGACCGGCGAGGACTGACGAACGACAAACGGGGACGCGACTAACGAATGACGATTGGCGAACAACGAATGTCGAACGACGACCAATGAGGACGAACGACGACGTGAAGATAGTAGGCGGAGGGCATAATGGTAATAAGCTACATTCCCTCCCTCATGGATTTTAAAATCCCTCCTTATCTTGGAGGATTTTGTTAGAACCTAGAGGGGGTGAATAGGTTATATGCCTATTTTTTGAAGTTTTTAACAATATTTGCAAGTAATTAAAGAGTTTAAGGAGGAAAGATATCACCAATGTAAGTAGCTTGGACACAATGATTTATAGTGGTTTAAGCAAGGGTTAACAACCTTGCTCTACATCCACTCCTTGGCCTCACCCACCAATAGTTGCTCCACTAACTTCTCTCTTTAAAGGTAGAGATAAACCTTTTACAACTTCTCTCTTTAGCTTACAAGAATTACACTTCACTCTTGCAAACAAGGTTAAGATAAACCTTACTTCACTCTAAATGGAAAGGCTAGAGTTGATCCTCACTTCTCTCTAATTCTATAGGCTAGAGATGATCCTTACTTCTCTCTAATTCTAAGGCTAGAGATGATCCTCACACTATTACAAATGTATAAGTAGGTAATGTAGTGTTTGAACCTTGAAGGCTTTCACTCTTGCTTCATTCTTGATCTTGAAAGATTGAATATTTATCAAAGAATATGAGCTCACAAGATTTTGTATGTATTCTATGTTTTTCAGATTGCAAGAGCTTAGTAAAAAACAAGACTTGAGTTGCCTTAAATAAGGAAAAAGGTGCAAGCTCAAAAAGTGTCTAGACTGTCCACGGTCGATCCACGAGCGACCGTGGCATCGACCGCCAGCCTGCTGGAACTTTTTGAGCCTTGTGAATATAAACGTTGACCTTTTACCAAAAACCACACACAACCCATTTTTACCATAAAAATGCACTGAAACGAAGCTTTAGAAAAATTGGGTTAGTGCCATACTTCTTAAGTTTGAATTTAATCATGAAAATGGTAGTTTGGAAACCAAATGCACAAAGCATGTTGGAAGTTTACCTCTTTGAGAGATTCCTTTTGCTAAATATGGTTTTGGCTTATTTCAAAAGAAAATTATGTTTAGTATTTGCCAAAATAGGAATTCATTTGCTTTGACTATCAAGCTTGTGATTTTATAAAAAAATTCTCAATTTTTATAAAAGTTTTTATAAAAATTATTTTATAAAAACTTAAACTCATTTGATAATTTATTTTGTAAGCTCATAAACTTCGAATGTTTGTTTGTAGGAATCTTCGACATCGGCTTCTACTTGAACTCGGATCTTGACGATTGGAGCTTGGTCATTTGATGAAAGCTTGTTTTGTAGATTATAGATGAGAATATATTTGATTGAATATATTTATGTATATGTGCACATATGTTAATGTTAATACATACAATTATATAAACAAGTTGTATATTTTTATGTCAACAAAAGAGGATATATTTATAAGCCTATTTTTCCCAACAGATTTTACATTTCCTCACTCATGGATTTTAATTCCTTCCGATTCCATTCCATGGTGAACTAAACATTGGAATTTCTAGGAATTGAATTCCAATTCCCATAAAATCCCATAAAATCCCTCCGACCAAACACCCTAAGAGTACATTCCATCAATATAGTCACCAGCTATGAATGATTGAATGTCATTCAAATGTGAAAACTGAAAAGACTATTAGAAGGAGCTACCATCTAATATAAGGGGGTGTTTGTGTAAGTTTTTTTTTTGGGCTTAAGCTTATGAGTTTATGAGATTATAAGCTTTTAAGAGAAAAAAGTGTTTGGATTAGCTTGTAACTTATGAGTTAATAATCTTCTTTTAAAAAGGTGGAAAATGACCAAAAAGGGATTCATGACGTTAGCTTATTAATGTAAAATAACCAAAAAAATGATATAAAGGTAAAAGTGTAAAAATAAGCTCACAAGAAAGCAAATAAGTTAGTTAAAGATAGCTTATGAAAAATGACTTATTTTTATAAAAATAAGCTCATAAGCTTAGCCAAACACATAAAACATGATAAGCTCAAATAATAAGCTCATAAGCTAATAAGCAAAAAAATAAGCTTAAACAAACACCCCCTAAATGTTACAAGTTGCTTGTTTTAGGACCGATAATTAGGTTAATGAGAATCATGAGTTTTATTAATGTTTATTTAATTTACAACTAAAGTTTATATATGTAAGAGAAAAAATAGGTTTGGATTGTAACAAACCTGTATCTTAAGTGAAATTCCAAATAAGTATATATGATTAGATAAGTAGTGAAATTACCTTCTTGGATAAGATATGTTTATGGAATACAAAAAGGTGAAACCATACAACAGTTCTCCATAACCTGAATAGTCTGTCTATTTTACTCATGTAAAAACTTATAATTGCACTACTATATATTATATACATATAGTTAGTTTCTAGATTAGCATTTGATTAATAATCACTTGTGGAAAATTCCTAAAACAGTAACGATGACCTAAAAACCTATACAATTTACAACTGTGATTATATATATCCAAAAGAAAGAATTCGCCAGGTATCACGAATAAAATAAAAACTAGTATCGTACCCGCGCAATGCTGCGGCGGCAAATAGTTTTTGTTTTACAACTTGTCGCTTTCTATGATGTAATTATATGTTATTCGCGCGATTCAATGTAATGAAAAAATTTTCTACACTTCTTTTATTTGCATCAACTATTTTATTAGTTTTAAAACTAAATTCTAAAAGACATTATAATAAGAAAAAAGATTTATATTTATGAAATAAGGATACAAGTTTTAATAAAATTTTGGATATTATTTTAATGTGAGTGGATAGTTGTGTTTATGTGAAAAAGTATGCTATGATATCAACTTCATACCTAAACCTCTCACAAGCAATAAAAGGGAACGTTGTATAACACATGGTCAAAAATTCGATGTTGAGTGACTTAAAAACACATGAATATATATATATATATATATATAGAGAGAGAGAGAGAGAGAGATAGAGAGAGAGAGAGTTATGACATGAAGAAAAGCTAGGAAAATTTCTTCATGTGCACCTACAGATACTTAAACTTTTATCCCTAGCTTTTACAACATCTATTAAAATGGAAAACTGTGTATTAAAAAACAATCTGTAACACCACCATGCAAGTTAACTAACATCCATAAAACAATGAAGGAAGTAGGAGAAGATTACAATAGCTAACAAACAACAAATCCATGAATATCGAACCCACACCGGAACATTTATGGCTAGCATTTTTAACACCCAAACCTCTTAGGCCACCCTCAACAATGCAGATTGTTGAACAAACCCGTTGTTTTTTAAGATTTAAGCAATATTTGTATTACATTCTAGAAATGATCATGCAGTTTGATCCCAATTTTAAGCAATATGTGTATTCCAAACCATGTTATCTTAAATTGTCTTTCATGATTTGATGCAAATAATACCACTCTCTCTCTACCATTTTGAATACCTAATTTCTATGAATGCATGGTTTATTTGCTACTCAAATTGATTCACACATCACATTGCAAAAACTTCTCTCCAATTTCTTTAGGTTATAAGCAAAAGGCCAACTTGTTTTAGAATGGGGCTAGTGTCACCCTATAACTAAAATTAAGATTGGTAGAGGGATAAAATTTATAGGCCAAGTGCTTGAACCCTACTTCAATTTGTCTTTTTTAAAGATTAACCGAAACTAAACTGAAAAACACAACTATATTAACATAATTCTCAATTTCAAACAAATATGATTGCAAGCCACTTAAATTCACCAGATTAAAACCACGATTATTCTAAACACATACGCATACAAACACATGGATATACAACAAAAATACAAAGGATTAAGTTTAGAGGAAAACTCACAAATCATGACTAATTGCTTTGAAAATTTTATGATTGTTTCCTCCTTGGGAAATACCATGTGGACATATATTAAGGTGAACCACTACAAGAAAATCACCTTTTAGCGACGACAAAAGTCGTCGCCAAAAGTATGAAAGTCCTTGCTGAAGGTTTTTCGCGACGACAAATCGTCGCCAAAAGGTCGTCGCTGAAAGTGCGTATGTGAAACTTTTTAGACAGGACATGTCATCGCGGAAAGTAGGACACCTCCACCAACGACAAGTCGTCGCCAAAAGTCATTTTTTAACGAAAATCAAAATTAAATTGAAAAGACTCTTAGCGACGAGAAGGTGTCCTCGCAAAAGCTTTTAGCGACGACAAAAGTCGTCGCCAAAAGTGTTTTAAAAAATTAGGACTTTTTCGTGCTAAAAGCTTTTTTTTACTTTTTATTTTTTTACATTTTATAATATTTACATGCCAATTATTGTAAATTTAAATGCTAAAATTGTTTTGATACGAGTTTTTAAAGAACAAACTACTTACATCAAAATCGTTTTACACAAAATAATAATATATTTGTTACAAACTAGTTTAATGTAATTAAATTACAACATAGTTTTAGACAAAACAATAATATGTTTTTTCCAAAATTTGCATTGTTTGTAACGTCACGATTCCGTAATGTTTTGTCCACTTCTCTTTGTGTGTATACCTTTTCTTTAGGTGGTTGATAGTTTGGAGTAGATGCAACAACGGGTAATCTGTGGTATAAAAACAAACATTATTAATGTAATATTTTAGTTTTTTATATTCAAAAAGTAACACATGTCATATACACAATTGAAAAAACATCAATACAATGGTTTTACTATAAAAATTAAGAAATCATACATATAAAAACTAACAAAAACTATACTATCAAAATATTCTAACAACACATATACTATCAAATTACAATAAAAAACTAACATATAAGCATTATCTTAAATTAGATTTACTATAGAAAACTAACATATCAAACATACATAAACTAAATTTATGTTTTTTATACTAACATACAAGGAACAATCACCATTAATCTTGATTCACATATGGATGTTTATAAAAACTAACCTTATACAAGAAAAATGTAAGAAAGTGGAGAATATGAATTTATTCCATCACTTGCCGGATACTCGCCGGAATTTCGCCAGAAACAGAGAAATCTACATATAAAACTAACGAAAAACACGAAGGAGTTATGGATATATTATCCAACAAACACTAATCTCAAGCAATACACTAATATTTAGGTGTTATTTACCGAAATTCAAGAGTTGGCCGGAAAAAATGGAGCTTTGACCGGAATCAATGGTGGTCTTAACCAAGAAAAGGGAGATGATGATAACTCAAGCATTTGTCGTCGCCATTTCTCTCATAAACTTGGTAAAAGTACGAACTCTAGCCTTGTAACCGAGTTAGAAGTGTGAAGATGGAGAGAGGTGAAAAGTATGAAAATGAAGAGAGAAGAAGGAGGATGCTAGTTTAAAAGCTACCAGGAGCTTTCGGCGAGGACAATGTCCTCCCTAAAAGTCTTCGAAAAAAAGTGCGGGATTTCTACCGCCTAAAAGTGAATTTCGTACGAAAAGAAAAAATTAAAAAGCATCTTTTAGCGAGGACAATGTCCTCCCTAAAAGTCTTTGAAAAAAAGAGCGGGATTTCTACCGCTTAAAAGTGATTTTCGTACGAAAAGAAAAATAAAAAAAATAATAAATAACTTTTAGCAAGGACATTGTCGTCGCCAAAAGTGTTTCTCGATTTTCTATGTGGCAGAGTCAAAAAGTGACGATCGTTTGTCGTTTTGCGGACTTTTAGCGAGGACACGTGTCCTCGCAGAAAGTGTAGCATGTCAAAAACTCTTTTTTCTTGTAGTGAACATGGTTTACTCTTGCAATTTCATCAACGTATCATGACCAATTGTTGCTGAAGGCATTAGATGAACTGACCTGCCTCCAACAAACAGCCTAAAAGATGAAAAAATCACATAATTTGTCAGCTATAGTAGCCACACCATTATAAATGAACTATTTTAATTCTTCACAAATAAAATGACGTGGGCAATATAAAACCTGAGCATAAAAGAAGTGTGTAAAAGTGAGTATGTAGAAAAATTTATTCAAAAAACCAATGATGATCCATAACCACATATAATCGAACACATGGTGTGCAGATAAAAAACTAAGAATAATCAATAGAAAGTATATATGTAAAACGATTGATGTTGATTAACATTACAATGAACCAAAAATCAACAAAAAGTTGAGGCAGTAAAGAATCAATGAATAATTACCATCTTTGTGGTTTCTTCAATTCTTATTACCACTAACCCCTTTACAATCAAATTCATCCATAGATCGCCACCAAGACGTCTCAGATTATTGTATTTGTGTTGAATGGAAAGAAGTAGAAAGATGAGACCATTTATAGATGCAAGAAGTGTGAATTAGGTAACGAATTGGAAGGCAATAATTAATTAGGTTAGCGAAACCGCCGGCCAATACGAAGCAATTCAAACATCAAAGCAATTCAATCGTCGACCATAAATCTATCGAATGAGAAGATTGGATCTTAACGAATGAACACTTTAGAGCCCCAAACTAACACCATGTTAGCAAGCTGCATAACCTAGTTACCTTCAATTTTAAAAATAAGATACAGTAGATAGTGTCAAGTACGCATGAATACATTTTATTTTATAGAGGATATAGATGTGCGGAAAAAGTAAAAAATTTAGTAGAATTTATATTTTATTAATTTAATAATTAGAATAAGAAGAAATAAGTATAAGGATAAGAAGATATAGGCTGTAACACCCTGAATTTTGGTACAAATTTAAACTTTTTAAATTTCAACAAAAACAACATTGTTTTGATATTAGTTTACATCATCATACGGAAGTTGTGTCGGATATACAAAAGTTGGTGTTACTTGTTGACCCGAATACACGACCATTAATTACACATAAACAAAATATAGGAATATTCATGTATTCCAAACATATCATCAGGCAATAAGTCCTTCCCAAAAGCATCTACTTGTCTCATCGGCATCAGGCTATCACTTATCTGTGGATACGAAAACATACCCACGGATTTATTAGTATAAGTGTAACACCACCTTTGAAACCTTAAAATCGGTTAAAATTTGAGTTTTCAAACTGCATGGGTCCGTTTGTAAATTGAATGTTTACCTGTTAGTTATCCTAACCGAATTTCAAAAGCAAAGCAGCGGAATTTTAAAAACAATAAACAGACCCAAGCCTATTTAACTATTAAAATTTAAACACATGTTTGACGTATATACAAATATACAAAACAAAACTTGCCAAACACGACAACCGGTGTTACTTTAAACTAAACCGACCATTGTATATATATTATATACCAAAAGCAGTGTTCCACAAAAAGCTGTATAAAAGCATATGGGTTCCCGTCTCACCAGGCCTGCCTATTCTTTGTCTGAAAAAGGAAAACAACAACAACTTTAACTATTTAAAATAGCTAGTGAATACAGACAGGTATGAGTACAATAATAGCAAGTCATGAATCAAATATGAGCATACAATGCTATCCTAACATTTAGCGGTAATGCTGACATGTCCAGCAGTGCTATATCTTGCCAGATAGCTAGTCCGACTCAATAACAACCACCGGGAGAATCAAACACTACCAATCGTGCTGGTTTCATCACCTAAGTGACTCCACCTGCTCGTTACGGAGCCAAAGGCTCATTAGGCTCAGCCAGTTAAGGCAATCACCCCAAGAGTTTAAAGGAATGGCACTCGAGTACCATTAGTCCCGAACAATTGCCCGAAGGCCCCTGAGATCCAGCCGAAGCTGACCTTTCATACACATATGTCTGGACTTTTCACATAGCTCATCATTATCTCATAATAGAGATCATAGCATGCATGCTTTCACATATGAATTCATATATATCAAAATATCACAATAAATATACATGTACTTAAATACATGTCAAATATATCATTCATCATGTCAATAACTTGTTTTCTAAGCTTATATATATAAATATACAAGTCTATTTGCAATAAATAGCATATCGTGTTCATTTAAACAAATAGCATTCAAAAACCTCCTTTATTGGATTCATAAGTGCCGGTACTCACCTTGGTGCTCAATTATAACTCAAATATGGATTTGGCCTTCCTTGAATGTTTAAGTATCTATTGTTTACATAAAGGCCCATTTAAATCACCACATAACTTATACATATGCTAATCCTAATGTATAATTTCCTAATTATGTTTAACTTTGTAAAAATGTATAAACTAACCTAAATACCTCTAAAATGGTCAAAAGTGATACAAACATTGTCTATATACCCTGAATATTGAACAAACAACATATGCTTGCTGCTGCTATGGTCGCGCCCCGACATTCATCCAGAGCTACGATTACAGCCTCTGCACAACAGTGATTCCCATCCAAACCCAACTTTAACTTGTCCTTAATTATTTACAACATATGTATAGAGTTTGGGATACCATTAGGAGTTCATAAACATCAATAAAACATGTTTTAATCATCAAACTCACAACTATTTCATCAAATCACCATTAAAGACCCATTTGGTCAATTTCAAGAAACTCAATCAAAATAGCTACTTTAATACACCAAATTAGTCCCAAACAACTCCCTAATGATCCTAGAACATATTGCAATCAAGAAATCTAAACTTTATTAGCTAAACTCATTTTACCCTTTTTTGACCTAAACCTTAAAAATGAAGAACAAGAAAGAAGAAGCTTACTAGGGATGAAGATGATGATGAATTGAAGCTTAAGAACAGATTAGAGACTTGTTTTGAACTAGATTCCTTGATTTAATCCAACCTTGATCCTTGATGTATTTCTCCTTCAAGAACAGATGCAAGAAACGTGAGGTGTGTGTGTTTCGTGGTGTGTGTGTGTTTTGTCTGATGTGGAGACTTTAAAACCGACTTTGGTTTTTGAGTTATCCACAAGGGGTATTTTGTTCCCCTTTTCAACATACAACACGACACCCGAATAACCGTTTCAACTAACGAGGATATTTTTGGAAACTTCGTTTGAAACCAGTTATTATTTTATAATTCTTTTCTATTTTTATTACTATTTTTAAATTCACATTTATCTGACCAATAGCTAATTTCTATTAATACTTTCATATATATATATATATATATTCCTATTTAATTCATTTAATTAAATTGACATACCAAATGGAGCGCACGAATAGGCCCGATTTAAGGATGTTACAATAAGCTAGTGAGTGCACCAAAACAGTTATTCAAATAAACAAGTCATCATCACATATAAAAACAGTTATGGCATCGGTAAACAAATCACACATGATGTGGGGGACAAGTCCACTAATGCTTGTATCTTCCATAGTGGCCAACCATGGTCAACAAGTCCTCATGAGGGTATGTCCACATCTCCCGTCAAGGTGGGGGAAGCACGAAGCAGTCCACCATACAACGGTTATCTGGAGTGAATGACCTGTTCCCCAAGTCCACTCGTGTTGTTTGGGTTCGGAGGCTCGCAGCCCATTGAATCCACACGGTCATAATAGGTACTATCATCCCCTCCACTCTTTGCACCAATTCCTCAACCATCCGTGTATCGAGGTTCCCCAATTGCTGAAGCCACATGAACCAGTACACGTCTCAATGGATAGGAATCATCACGGTACAAAGTACCAAATCACAAGCATAGGTCCGGACCACAAGGATCAATCACAACACAGACAAGTTATACACATATGTCACTAACTTGCTAGAATCAATCACATAGCATGTCATGCTTCAAATAAGGTGAAACATATATTCAATGTATAACTCATTATCATAAACATGATAATATACAATAACAATTCACAATGATGTCATAAATATATATAAAACATAGTACATAAGAAACAATTTGTAACATCCTGATATGGGGCCTAGTAGAACGTAGGCTTTGGGGTATGTTACACGTGAATTATTATGTTAATTAATTGGTATTTAGTGGTTAATTTGATTAATAAATCATTTACTTAATTAATATGGATTATATATATATGTGTATGTATATATATACGGTGATGTGTGTGTGCATGTGCTTAGTGTGTTAAACCGTGACACCTCATGCTAACAATGATATACGTGGGTTTAGTGAAGCTTACTTCACTTTGAAGTTGCATGTGTGTGTATTTTAGTGTGTAAACCGAGAGCAAAAGAAGAAAGGTAGAACAAAGAAATCGGATTGTTGATAATTGTAGATTTGTGATTCAAAGTTGAAAAGATTTGTGTTTCTAATTTGATTCCTGTTAATATGCTTTGGATAGTATTAACATGCTACGGTTTTAAATATGAACATCACATGAAGTTGTCGGATTTAGAGTTCTTGGTGTTCTTATGGTTTTATGGTGTTTAATATGCATGCTTGCATGTTTAAACATGTTTATATGTGTTTTTATAATCTTGTATATGATTTGTGTATTTTGGAAAGATGATTTATACAAGGTTTGAAGTGATCGGATTATGAGATTGATGAAGGTTGCGGATTTTGATGATGATGAAAACCGGGTGTTGAATCCGGTACTCTAAGAATGCGAGACCTATGTTGAAATCCGATTGTTCCTAAATCCGGATGTGTGAAATCCTAGTGTTGTAAACCGATGATTTGAATCCGAGGTTGGAATTCTAAATATGAAATCCGAGTAACATGGAAAATCCGATTGTGCTAAGTGAAATCTGAAGGAAGTATCGGATTCCTTCAAATCTGATACAAAGTGTCGGATTCCGATAGTGGTTGCGGATTTGGTGCAAATCCGATGGTAGTGTCGGATTTCTCATGAAATCCGACAGTCTTGGCTGGTTGTTTTGCATTGTTTAATGCTATGTGTTATATGTGCATGCATATGTGAATCTTACATGTTTATGTTTGATTAAATGGATATAAATATATAATTGATATATATATATATTTATGAATTGAATACTGATTTCAGTTTGTTGTGTTCTCAGGAACAGACAAGGCTCAGTAACATTAGATCACTGAGTGGAATAGCTGAGAATCAGAGGTGAGTGGATGTTTGCTCACGGGTGATATTAGTTGTACTGGTTTGGTTGCAACTATTGTTGGATAGATTGTATATCTATTGGTTAATTAACTGTGAATGTTAATTGTTGTATTCTGTAATATGTATACATGTTGGAAGGGAAGTCAGTTTACGACTGGGCTTATGGGCTGGGTTCATGGGCTGGGTTCATTTGCTATTGGCTAAGCAGTATCAGGACCTTGGATGTATTTGTTGCTACCGGAGGATGATACTGTGTGAGAATAGCAAATGGACTATCGGTAAACCTTTGCTTTGGCCGGCATTGGTTGTAGGTTCCTGCAGAACCGCCGGTCTTCCTAGGGTGCTTATTTGTGGTTGTTGATATCATGCGGTTCTGGATGATATATCTGTTTTGTGATACTCCATTCACTTAGCTTTGTGCTAATCCCCCATCTCTCACTCTTTTTACAGGTTTTGGTAAGTCAGCGGCTCGGCTGAGAGTGGTTAGCTTGGGGAGTAATCACCTATGACTCTGATAAAGTATTTGTGACGAGCCGTGTTTTGTAATACTGATATTTTGTAAATAGTGGTTGTAATTAGTTGTAATTACTTTGATGATTAAACGCTTCCGCAGTGTAAATTAAAAATGAAATTTTTTGGGTTAAAAATACGGTGTTACACAATTGATGGCTTGCACGTTTATAAACAGTTTGTGTCTCCGCAGGGCACAACTCACCTGTTTGAAGTGACGAGGATCACTTTCAATCCAAAATCAAAGTTAGATCACTTGCACAAAGGTCCTAATATCACAAACATAATGTTAACTTAGTTAAGTTAACCAAACATTGAGGGTTCACAAGAGTATAAACTCAAAACATGACTTAAACACTCATTTCGGGTCTTTAAGACTCCTTATAAACTCCCCATAACCACTAGAAACAATCTCAAATCAAATACAAGGTCAAATTGGGTTAAAACCAACATTTTGGAGGTTTCAGGGGGTCTCGCGCTGCGAGATAGGGTGGCTCGCGCCGGGAGAAAATCCCTGGAAAAACGATCATCACCAAGCCACGGCCTCGCGCCGCGACACACCTGGCTCGCGTCGTGAGCCAGCGTATGCAGCAACCTGCAGCTTGTTTTTTAAACACTAAAATTTTGTCAAATCCAATTCTTTCCAACACAAACTCAATTGCAGCACTATAAAGGCTCAAATATGTTTCAAAACACTGTAATATCAACATTTATCATCACTTTGATCATCAAAACCCTAACCTCACTAATTTTCCCCATTTTAACCCATTTAACACTATATACACCAGTTTTAATTAAGAATCATCAAATACAACATATGTAGCTAAAATCAAACACAAATTTAAGATTAGACTTACTTGATTTGCAAACCCAAGTAAATCACCACTTTCTTGCTTCAAACCAAGCTCAAGAGTGAAGAAAATGAAGAACAAACACCCAAATCTTGGGTTTAGTCATATAAACCACCCAACTTTTCCTTTGATTTCTTCCTTCTTCTCTTATACCCCCTCTAGAACTCTCTCTTTGCTCCTCACGTTTTCTTTCTTCTAGAAATTTGATTGTTTGACTCCAATTATTCGAGCCTTACAAGTATATATACACATATAGTCCTTGTTCTTTCTTTCTCTTTTCATTTATTACCAATTTTAATTTATAACACCTACACACAACATATAACATATAAATAGCATCTTAAACATAATTTCACTAATTTTTACTTAACTTGCATTTTATATAATTTTTATAATTTTACAAAATTTTCGGATATTACATAGTGTTCACTTTCAGAAAAATCCTTCATTTTTTCAGAAAACTAAAAATTAGAAAACATATTCATTTGCACATTTCTCCAAGAAAAAAAAACTCCCAAATTTTTTCACATTTTCTCAAATTTCTTAATTTTTTCAAACTCTCATACTTTTTCAAACAATTTTTTCATGAAAACATTTCAACTAAACATATTTTTCATTTCATTTTTCTGAAAAAGAAAAACTTCACCACTTTATCTAAACACGTTTTCTATTTTTTTCAAAAAATTAAACTTCACCATTTTTCATAAAAAAACAAAAAACGAAAAATAGATTTTTTTCACTAATAAACGCAACCATAATTTTTCAATTAAAAAATTTAAGATCGCTAACTTCTTCAGTAAGATTTGATGCTTGCGTGTTTCTAGTAAATTACAATTTTACCTTTGTTTTCCTTTTCCAATTCCACCCTCTGTCAACTTCCTATATAACACGCGCCAGCGACTCCACTTCCCCACTCTTGCCAATCACCCGATCCCAATTCCTTCCGATTTTCTCTCTCTAAAACCGTCTCCGTCGTGAGTTTTCCGATGTCTGGAAGAGGCCGTGGACGCGGCGGTCCCCCCGGTGGCGGTGCAGGCCGAGGACGAGGCCGTGGCGGAGTTCAACCTCCAGCGTCTTCTTCTCAAGAAGCGGGCGGTAGAGGAAATGTCAGACCATCCGTTCCTGGCGTTAATGTCCAGTCAGTCGCATCGTCTTCGACGGTGAGAGAGTTCGAGAATCTGACGTTGGCTTCAGCGTCGCCTTCATCTACACCAGCCGTCGCTAGGGTTTCTGCGACGGGTCCAGTTTCGCAACAACCGGCAATGCAGCATCGTCCTACTCCGACTCCGACAGCAACGGTGGTAGCCGCGCAGACACAGGTTCCGGAAGCACAACAACCTCCTCAGACCGTACAGATGGCGCCGTCGTCATCGAGGATGCTGAAGGCACCGGCTAGGACCGGTTTTGGAACAGCAGGGCGGAAGTGCGTTATTAAGGCAAACCACTTCCTTGTTGATATTGGTCAAAAAGACCCCCATCAATACGATGTAAGGTTCCTCATTACAGACTACTTTGCTATACCTGTGTTTTTTATTGCTTCTGTGATTCGTATGTATGGAATCCATATATACATATACTGATATGCACATGTCACTCATTCATGTGGATTCACTCAATGTATGCATCCATTGACAAATATTTGTAGGTATTGTTGTTGAATGTGTGTAATTCCTCATCTCGTTTAGTATAATGCTATGTAATGTTATTTTCCCTAAGTAACAGTGGACTGTAATTTCTAACTGGAGATTTGATCTGTTTATTTCGATCGAATAACGTTTTATCCTTGTATTTATGAGGTCTGTTGATTTTATCTCTGTACGTGTGCCAATTTTTACGTCCTCACTATAGAACTGGGAATTCACTGTGTTCATTTATTTTGTTAGTAATGCTTGAACGATCCTACTGAAATTCTCTTATCGCTGACGGTTTCCTGCTGTTTACGGCTAGGGTTTTTAGTTGCGATTCTGGCAGGGGTTTTTGGCTAACCTCCCTTCTGCTCTCTTATTTTTATTTTCTTTATGTATCTTTTTGAAGAACGATATTTTTCAATTTGAAGCATAAATTGATAGGGTAATTCTATATAACCCCCCTGATTATCTACTTAGCCCCCTTGATACAAGTTATACTTCATTGTCCACGATTCCCAATACGAGAATCTGGTAAGAGTGACGACTCTGTGCATTCATAAATGAATCTGTACATTGACCGTCTCTGGTAAGGTACTTGTTTGGTAAAATATTAGGCTAAGTCTATTCCTAGAGCATGGATGGCACTAACTGTATAACCATAATTGGGGGCTTTTGATAGCGAGATTTAAACACAGTGCCAAAATTTGGGATGTTGCAATATCAATATTTCTGGATGGATTTAAACCAGATCAATAGCACAACCCATTTGTTTAAACAGTCTATTTGATTCATGGTGTAAATCATCAACATGTTTTCTTTCCTGTGAATGACTTGATAAAACTCACTGAACAAGTGATTTCTGAACTGTTTTGGGCATGAACATATGTTTACTTACCTGTAATGACCTGATTGGAACCCAAATCTCTATTTGATTTTATGCGTGATTTTTATAATGCTTCCGATGTGCTTTGTAATGTAATAATGGATTTTGTATGTGTTCTTGGAAATTTGGTTTAGGTGACCATTGCTCCTGAGGTTACCTCCAAAACTAAAAGCAAAGAGATCATGAAATTTCTGAGCTCGTCATATGGGGCTTCGCATTTGGGAAATTTGTTACTGGCATACGATGGAAAAAAGAGCGTGTTTGCTGCTGGGCCTTTGCCTTTCGAGTCAAAAGAGTTTGTTGTTAAACTCACTGAACATGATGGGTACAATTATATTATTCAATACATGTTGCTTAAATATTCTCTTTTAAAAACATTTTCTTGCGTAATTCTTGATTTATATTGTAGACGGGAGCGTGAGTTTAAGGTCACTATCAAGTTTGCTGCCAGAAAAGATCTTCACCACCTCAGGCAGTTCTTAAGTGGCAGACAGCATGACGTTCCACAAGAGACCATCCAAGCTCTTGACGTGGTATTGCGGGAGTCTGCTTCCAAAGAGTATGTTCTTCTCTAGCTCAGTGGTTGTATTATTTGACTTGCAAATTGAATTATGAGATTCTTTCTATAAGCTCTTAATGTGATCCTAATCGTGTCTCTTGAATTGCAGGCGTGAAGCTATTGGGCGATCATTATTCAGCACCGAATTTGGGAAAGGTGTTCTTGGCGATGGTATAGAGTTTTGGAAAGGGTTTTATCAGAGTCTCAGACCGACACAGATGGGGCTCTCGTTGAATATTGGTATGGTTCTGGACTGTTTTGTGTTCATTCTACTGGTGGTTGGGATCGGGATTATTATACAAGTTCAAACTCATCTCCAATTGTTAATCATCCTTTTTGCAGATATGGCAGCAAGGGCTTTCTATCAACCGAAATTAGTTTCTGAATTTGTTGGGGAGATCCTGGGCAGAGACCTTTCAAGGGCACTATCTGACCAAGAACGTATTAAGGTATTTTCTAGATTTATGTAGGAAAGTTACGGATATTAAAGGTAAATGCTTCACTCTATAAGCTATTGATGGGGTGCTTTGGATTGCGTTTGCTGGAAAGCGTTTTTTAAATTCTGGTACCAAAGTACTTTTTTAAGAATTGCGTTTTATCGTTAGGAAAACACAAGTTATTTGTGTTATGCCAACAAATCAATCAGATAAATCTATTTTTAAAAGCAATACAAGTTTCAAGTCTGTAATCAGCTGATGTTGACCCTTCTCGGTTGAAAATGTAGGGTAGCATGCCTTATATGTCTTTCTTTTGGTTATTGTAAATTTCAGGTGAAGAGGGCTCTTAGAGGTGTTAGGGTGGAAGTAAGGCGCCAAGATTACATGAGGCGCTACAAGGTTCATGGACTATCTGTTCAACAGACAGGCCAACTTACGTAAGCTTCAATTGACTGGTTATTACATGCGTTCTTTATATTTGACTCGAGGTATTTTGTGATTGTCGCTAATATTTTTTTTTTCTGGTTACAATTTTTTAGTTTCACTGATGACACTGGAGCATCTATATCTGTTGTTCAGTACTTCAGACAGAAGTACAACATTCAGCTTCGTTATACATTGCTTCCTGCAATCCAAGCAGGCACAGAAGCCAAGCCTACTTATCTGCCCATGGAGGTCAACTGCTATTGATTTTATTTGTGTGAAAAGCAGTTCTTACCCTCTCGATAGAAAAACCATTTAGTTGTTGAAATCTCAAAGAAACTGCTGTACGTGGCGAACTTGAACACCTGTAACCACTGTACTTGTAAAAGATTTTCAGTTATTTTTTGACTATTTCTCAACAGTCATGACTTCTTGTAGAATAACTAAAACTGTTTTTCCAATTTATTCTTGATGTAGCTGTGTAGCAGCTACATTATTGCAACTTCTTCTGACTTTATTGTGTGTAACCATAGATCTGTTGGCTTGCTGTTGGTCAACGATATGTTCTAAAGCTTAATGAGAAGCAAGTGACTAACATGCTAAGGGCCACATGTCAACGCCCGAAGGAGAGGGAGGAAAGCATTATGAATGTATGAATCATCCAAAAGTCATAAACCATTATTGGTCGCTTTTGTTTTACTTTTATGTTTCAATATGAATATTTAATTTTCTTGTGGGTTGGTGTTTTTAGACGATGAGGAGCAACAAGTACAACGAGGATGCACTTGTTAATAGAGACTTTGGGATGAGAGTGAGGGAGCAGCTCACTACAATTGATGCACGTGTTCTTCAACCCCCACCTGTAAACTCACTCTTTCAGCTTCTTTGTTGTAATGTCCCATTTCTAATTATACGGGTTTTAATTTTCTTTTTCTTTCATCTGTCAGCTCAAGTATCATGGTTCTTCGGAGGTTAATCCTTCAGTTGGTCAGTGGAATATGATAGATCTGGTGAAGTTTTGTTCATTTCTTTGGACCGATTAGAATTAGAATGTCATTTCCAGAAAAAAAAGAATTAGAATATAACAATCTTCCAATAATTGATCATTAGACTCTTTGATGATCCTTATCATTAGATTACCCTTATTTTTTGTATAGAAAATGATCAACGGAGGTACTGTCAATTACTGGGCAATTGCAAACTTTTCAAGGCAGAGAGATGATGCAGTTGGGCGTTTTTGTCATGAGCTTGTTATAATGTGTCAGAATAAAGGAATAGTATGTATACCTATAGTTCTTTATGTCACAGTGTTAATGCAAAAGCAATAATTATGATATATATTTTAAATTCTTTTTGTAGGTTTTTAATCCCCAACCTCTGATTCCCCGGATATTTTCTGCTCAACCGCATAACATCGAGAGAGCTCTTGTGGATGTTCATACTCAGTGCAACACACAACTAGCAAGGGTTGCACCTGGAAACCAATTGCAGTTGCTCTTTGTGATTCTTCCTGAAGCCAAAGGAACCTATGGTAATTTGTTTTCCTTTGGGTGTCTTCTGTGTGTATGAACATTTTCCATATTAGTTCGTTTTATTATTGCTTCCATTTTTGTTTTCTTCAGGAAGAATCAAACGAGTTTGTGAGACAGAGCTGGGAATTGTTACTCAGTGTTGTAAACCTCAAAATGTTCCGAAGCTTAGCAAGCAGTATTTTGAGAATGTTGCTATGAAGATTAATGTGAAGGTATTTAATTTGCTTATTATTCAAGCATGGTTTACGCTATACTCATTTGGTTGATAATGAAACCATATTAGGTGGGGGGAAGAAATACCGCCTTATCTGCAACTCTCAACAATAGGCTTCCTTATGTGACTGATCGTCCAACCATCATCTTTGGAGCTGATGTCACCCATCCCTCACCAGGAGAGGATTCAAGCCCTTCCATTGCTGCAGTATGTTACTAAGTCTGTTTTTTAAGGTCTTATCTTTAGACATGCCAAATTTGATCCATTTTGACAGAAATGGGTTGATTTGGGTTGTCTTTTTCTCTGATGGGTTAAACAGAGAATGTATAAAAAACTTGGTTAAATAAGAACATGTCAAATGGGAACAACACCCCTCTTCAAATTCTTAAAAATATATTGTGAAAGTTAGATTACTATATTACACAATATTTTTCTAATCTTATATGTTACATTAAAATCTGTGTAATTCAAGAAAGCGACAAGCCGACAAGGTGTTGATGGCTGGCCCAACCCACTGGACTCGTCCTAAACGTTTGCCAGTCTTTACCAATATTGGTTTTTATTTTTTACTTAATATGTTAAGTATTTATTAAGTGTAAAAAAGGGATAAAAATATGCAGCTGTGTTGGTCCTAGCCGATTTTACTTGTTACCCAACCCGTCTATTTTGCCAACTCGTTCTTTGGTACTGCGGGTATTCTTAGAAGGTTTTTTTGATCTTTTTTTCGGGTATAGGTGGTTGCTTCAATGGATTGGCCCCAAGTGACCAAGTACAAAGCTTTAGTCTCTGCACAACCACATAGGAAGGAAATTATTCAGGATCTGTACACAACCTCTACAGATTCTAAAAGGGGTTTAATTCATGGCGGTTTGATCAGGTAAGACTTGACTCTTTTTAAAAGGAGTATTGGTTTGTTCTTCAAAGACTCGGGATAAATGGATTTTTGATTTTGTTTTTTTTGCCTGTGTCAAACTTCACCTTTTTTTGCAGGGAACTATTAATATCTTTCAAAAAGTCAACTGGACATAAACCTCATCGGATTATATTTTACAGGTATGCCAAATTATCTCTACTCTTTTTCATACAACTTACCTGTCATCTTGATATACCCAATAACGATATTGTGTATCACAGAGATGGAGTTAGTGAGGGTCAGTTTAACGAGGTTTTGCTGAATGAGATGGACAGCATTCGCAAAGTAGGTTTTCTTTTAAAACAACATTCATTGTGTTAGGACTTTGAAAACTGGTGGTTATAAAACATGAGGTTGTTGATGTCTCAGGCATGTGTTTCTTTGGAGGAGAACTACTTGCCTCCTGTTACATTTATTGTTGTACAGAAGAGGCATCATACACGCTTCTTCCCTGCTAAGCACGGTGACAGGAATTCCACCGACAAGAGTGGCAATATTCTTCCAGGCATGTAATTTATGGTTTCTTTCTTAGTTGTCATGCTAATGTTGGTAATGGGTTTGTTTCTGATTCCTTGTTGTCGTATTGCATTTGTCAGGGACGGTTGTGGATACAAAGATCTGTCATCCAACCGAATTTGACTTCTATCTGTGTAGTCACGCTGGCATTCAGGTCAACCCTCTTGGTTAACATTTATTATACTCTTATGTACACATATATTTCTACATCTGATTTGACTGGGGCTCTCTTTGCAGGGAACTAGTCGCCCAACACACTATCATGTCCTGTATGATGAGAACAAGTTCACCGCTGATCATTTGCAAATGCTCACCAACAGTCTCTGCTACACGTACTTCAACCTAATCTCATTAATCCCTTATTACCCTATGTCAACCAGTTTTTTTTATTTTAATAAAAAATGAATGAATTGTGGTGGACTCCCAAGTATCTGACTTGACTGTTTTTGAATTTCAGTTATGCAAGGTGTACAAGATCAGTCTCTGTAGGTATGCCCATTATTATTCATCAAATAATATGTTATATTTCTGCTTTCATGGTTATTATCTATCGGTTATTAATGTACACCACCACCACCACCAACCTATCCATGTTTTGCATGCAGTACCTCCCGCATACTATGCCCATCTGGCAGCATTCCGTGCTCGTTCTTACATGGAAGGAGAACTGTCTGATAGTGATTCACGTGGTGGGGGACGGGCAACGAGAGACAGGGTTGCTGAAGTGAGGCCACTCCCGGTGATTCATGAGAATGTGAAGAGTGTTATGTTTTACTGCTGACATTTTGCGGGGGAGTAATTATATTTTGAAGTTGTAAACTTTATGGGGTGGTTTTTGTTTGGTTATCTTTATCAGTCTCCCACCCCATGTAGATGATGTAAATAACATGACAATGCAAAGCACAGAGCATAGTATTGTGCTTTTGCTTCTGCCAAAGATGGATGTTGGCTTAATTTGACATGGTCCTACCTTTAGGTTGTACCTTTACTTGATATGATTCTGAGCTCCATAGAATGAAAGGTTAATTTTTGGTATCATCATTCACCCTTGTGAAATGTTGTTCTTATTGATTTAGTTTGGTTTTTGAGTGGGTCAATGTACCTAGTATTAAGTAACAATCTAAATTTACAACTTGCTGGAACAATACAAGCAAGTGGGGGTGATTTCAACAATCAATTTTAGAGGTTGCTTAAGAGGCAAAAAATGAAGTTCCATTTGCCAATTCCATATTTCTAAATCTACAACTCTGAAATGGATTTACTCATGTAACAATAAAAGATTCTACCCTCAAGTAATTGCAAAGGCTGTGAGGGACTCAAAACCTTTGTGACAACAGGAACCAACCGACTGAAGAGGCTGCATCCCTCCATATGATCATGTTAATTCGGGTTACCCAATCTGAATTTCTTTTTTAACCCAAAAGCTATTATACCATAATTCAAATTTACTTCACTTTTTATTTTTATTTTATAATATATATATATATATATATATATACATACATACATATAGGGGAGAGTTCAAATGAGAACCATTTTTCGTACGAGAACTGTGAAAACTAATCTTGGCCGTTCATTTTGAATAATGGAATTCATGGATGAAAAGCGTGGTGGGATTGAGTGTGACAGAGTGCATGTAAGGAATTCATGGGTGAGCAATCCAATTGAAGAAAAAGAAATTGGACGGCTAAGAGTGGTTCTCGCGATTCTCGTGCCAAAAACAGTTCTCGTTTATACTTCTGCCTATATAAACACACGTTAGAGTCTTAGAGAGAGAAAGAGAGAATGGAGAATAGTGAGAAAATAAGCGAGAGGGATAAAAAGAAGAGAGATGAAGGAAGATCAGGTTAGGGGACTCAGAACCCTCATCCGATCGGCTTTAACATGGGGGCGTACAGATGTTCATGGCGAACCCGAGGAGCCCGAATGCCAACCTAGTGGCTCACCCAAGTGCCATACGGATGGGCTTAGAATGCTAGATTTCAACTTGGGAATTATTTTTTTGTTAAAATAATAATAATAATATATAAGTTTAATTGCATAATGCTTAAGAAGTTAAGAGTGTGGTTTGAGTTGTGTGAATGAATCTTTTATTGAAAATGTTGCAAATTAAACATTAATTAAAAGGGTAAATTGTCGAGAAAGTTAATCTAAAATATCAAAATTTGTAAATAAAGGTAACGTCCAATTTTTTTGGGCGAGAAATGATTATAAATTTCAATTTGTAACAAAAAAAGGTATAATGCGTGAAATATATACCTTTTTTTGTTATAAATTGATATTTATAATCCTTTTTTTTATTAAGTCTAAGAGATCATTATACTCATTTTTGTTACAAATTGCAATTTATAATGCTTTCTCAGCCAAAAAAATTGAACGTTATGTTTATTGATAATTTTCGATATTTAGTTTAACTTTCTTGACAATTTTCCCTAATTAAAATGATGATTGTGACATTAAGGACCATTGTAGATGTGCAATGCATAGGAATAAGAAAGTTTTGATCGTACTTAAAAATTTGTGATTTCAGATTTATGACGTTTTTTTGTATGATCCACTCTTCGATCTCTTATTCTACCAAATGAATTCTACGTAATCAAATTCCTCTGTTTTTCTTTTTTCATTTTTATTTTTCATTCAGTTTTAGTAAATGTTCGATTTACGAACAAACTCCTGCACTTTGAAAACTTGAAAGACGATTTTAATTGTGTTGATTTTTTTTTCAAACGACTTGAAATTGAGGGTGTTAGTAGTTGATATCATTATTGTTAGAAAGGTGAAATGTCTATGATTTTTCCGGATGATAGTATGTACTAGTATGGAACCCGCACAATGCTGCGGTAGTAAATAGTTGCTGTTTTACATGTCATTTTAAAAAATGTAATAATATGTTATTCGTGCGATTCAATGTCACGAAAAGGTTTTCTATAATAACTTTTGTTTCTTTTATTTGCATCAACTATTTTATTAATTCTAAAAATAAAATCTAAAAGACATTAAAATAAGAAAAAGATTTATATTTATGAAATAAGCAGAGAAAAGTTAATAAGATTTTGTAATTATGTTGATGTGGGTGAATAAATATGTTTGTGTAAGAGAGTTTTAGTGTAAATATATTTTAAATAAATAAAAAGTTAAATTAAATTAGAAGAGAGAATGAAATGATTAAAGATTGAATGATTGGGATTAATTTAGATAGAATTAAAGGTCAAGATGTTTTGATTGAATTTTAAGAACTCTTAAAATTAAAGAGGAGAGAATGTTAAATGGTTTATATAGTAGTATAGATATATTAATAATATAAAAAGTTGTCAATTTTGATGTGACATCCCATTTAATTCCCTAACCAAATGCTTATATTATGTTTGTTTTTTAAAGGGTTTACTATCCGAAAGTATATCGAACCTGTCACTTTTTGCTATTGTATATACCCATCTTTCAAAACTACAATTTAATATATCAAAGTTTCAAAAATTGCCATTTGATGTACTATGACCTGCAATAGCAGGTTTCTTTCAGGTTTCCCTGTTTTAGGATTATTTAATAATAATAATAATAATAATAATATATTCATATCAAGAAATGAAGGGGCGATGAAGAGGTTTCAAGTTCCAATTTCCAGATTATCGATTAGGGTTCAAGTTTCAAGTTTCATGAAGAGGTTTCAAGTTTCAAGTTTCAATCGATTAGGGTTCATCTCCTTGAGATCTCTGCTTCATCTTATTCATCGGCTATGAAGAAGTTTCAAGTTTCGATTTCCAGATTATCTCATCTTGTTCATCGGCAATCGATGTTTGATTTACGAAGGTATGTATAGAGTCACGTTTTCAAGTTTCAATTACAGATCCGAGTTCTTGTTCTTGGTTCAAATCTGAGTTCTTGTTCTTGGTTCAAATCTGAGTTAGGGTTTTCTATATTTGCGATTTGTTCAACCATGTGTTATGTCGGGTGAGAAGACGACTTCGATTTGAAAGGTATATCGCCATCGAACGTTGAACAACTAGTTCACTGGAAGTAGAGACCGATTTCAGGGGTAAACCTCCATCGTGGATCGATTTCTTACCAAAATCACTATATCGATTTTTCAACAAATCATGGGTTTCAGTTCAAGCCATCAATTTGTTCAAGTAATTACTGTAAATTATCAAAGGTATGCGATTTAAGCCATCTATTTGTTTCGATTCTATATTTGAAATCTATTTTTGGTTTATGTTTATGATTCAAGCCATCGATCGATTTCTATTTTAGATCCAGAGATTGAGTTCTATTTTGGATTTTCCAGATATCGTTTATGGGTGTTCTTCGAATTAGGGTTCTTATATTTGAGTTTCATATGCGATTTTCCAGATCTCATATATGTTTTTTATCAATATGTTTGGTTTCGATTTTTGTTTTATCATCAACTGTAAAACCAGTAATTTTGTAAAATTATTAAAAATATATATGAGCAATATTAAATGAGAAATTAGTAAATCTATGTGAAATGTTATATAATATGTATATGTGTCTACAACTTAAAATTGTAAACAAATGTAAAAGGAATGGAAGTCCAAGGGCCAAACATGTAAAATATGTATATATAATGTAAGACTTCAATTATTGAAGTCATTTGTCAAAGCAACCCAAGAAAATTCTGGAGAAGGGAAGGAGACGTGAGGGAGAACAAGAGAGAGAGTTCTAGAGATTGAAGAAGAAGAAGGGAAAATCAAAGGGAAATTGGTGGTTTTGTGATCAAACTCAAGAATTGGTGATAATCCTCCATATTCCTCAACTTTGGTTTGATTTGGAGCAAAAGGAGTGGAGAAACAAAGTTAGGGTTTATCAATCAAGTAAGTTCTAACTTGAAATTTGTGTTTGATTTGAGTTATACATGTTATAGTTGGTGATTTTTGGTTTAATTTTGGGTTTATTGGGTCAAAAGTTGGGTTATTGCCAAAGTTAGGGTTTCAAATGATTCAATGTGTCTAAAGTGTTGGAAAATTGAGTTGGATGGTGATTTTATATGTGGTATTGGTGGATTATTGCAAAAATAAGGTTGATTGTAGTGATTGTTGGTTGAATATGTTGAAAACTTGTTAAATGGGTCAAAAATGGGAAAATTGTTGAGTATAGGGTTTTGATGATCAAAGTTATGTTATATGTTGGTATTGTGGTATATTGAAGTGTTCCTTGAGTGACTTTGTTGCTGCAAACGAGTTATGTTGGAAGAAATGAGATTTGGCTAAGTTTTGGTGTAAAAATCGAGGCCTGCAGCACAAAGAACAGCCCCGGGTTACTTTTCACGGGTGCGTCGCGGCGCGAGGGTCCGGTTTTGGCAAAGGTCATTTTCCAGAGATTTTCTCCCGGCGCGAGGCCCCTTGTCTCGCGGCGCGAGACCCCCTGAAATGTACAAAAACTTGTTTTTGACCCCATTTGACCTTGTAATTGATCAGGGATTGTTTCTAATGGTTTTAGGGAGTCCGAAAGACCCGAAATGAGCGTTTAAGTCGTGTTTTGAGTCCATACTTGCGTATAACTTCGTTGTATGGTTAACTTAACTAAGTTAACATTGTGCTATGATCATAGGATCGTTGTGCAAGTGAATTGTAGCCTTGTTTTGAAATGGAAGTAATCCTCATCACTTCAATCAGGTGAGTTGTGCCCTGCGGATATCCAAAATGCTTTTAATGTGCAAGTCATCAAATGTTTTCGTATGAACCATGATTATGTTTATGTATGGCATCAATGTGAATTGTTATTGATATTATCATGTTTATGATAATGATTTATGCAATTGAGTATATGATTCACCTTTTTTGAAACATGTTATGCTATGTATTGATTATGACAAGTTGTGACCTTGTGTGTATAACTTGCATGTGAGATTATGTGACCCTCGGGGTAGTTGATTATGTGACCCTTCGGGGTATGTGCCTATGTGACCCTTCGGGGTATATGTGCTTTGGTCCGGACCGCTGTTGTGATGAACTCTGTACCATAGGGTTCCTAGTCATTAAGACGCACACAGAGGTTCCTGTGGCTTCGGCAATTGGGGAACCGTGAGGTACGGGTGGCTGAGGGATCGGTGCAGCGCGTGGAGGGGTATGTCAGTAGTCATCATGACCGTGTGGGTTCACTGGGCTGACGAGCCACCGAACCCGGGTAACACGAGTGGATTTGGTGAACAGGGCTTACACTCCAGAGAACTGTGTATGGTGGACTGCTTTGTGCTCCCCCCACCTTGACAGGAGATGTGGACACACCCCCACGAGGACTTGTTGACCATGGTTGGCCCCTATGGAATATACAAGTATAAGTGGATTTGTCCCCCACATCTTGTGTGAACTATTTGCTGATGCCATAACTGTTTTATGATCAATAATGACTTGTTTACCTGTTTAACTGGTTTTGGCACACTTACTAGCTTCTGCTAATAAAATTGTGTTAATGTTTTGTATCCGCAGATAAGTAATAGTATGATGCCGGTGAGGCGGTTAGATACCTTTGGGGAGCTCTTGTTGCCTGATGATATGTTTGGAATACATGACTATTCACATTTTGTTTATCTGTAATTAATGGTCGTGTATTCGGGTCAACAAGTAACACCACCTTTTGTAAATCCGACAAGCTTCCGCACTATGTTGTAAACAAACACACTTATGTTGATGTTTTGTTGAAATTTAAAAAGTTTAAATTTGTACCAAAATTCAGGGTGTTACATCAACTGCTGAGTTCATGGGGTGTTTTCATAGATAATTTGGTGTTTGTGATTAAGATGAACCAGATTCAAGTGTGATTCAAGAAGAAGAAGAACAATATTTTTAATGTTAAAAATAAATCAAAATTCATATAATTACCTACAACCTGAACATAATAACAACTAAGGGAGCAACACTTAAACTATAACAAACACGAACAATGTTATATGAGTGAATAATAACAATTGAAATTTTGAATCATATATATGTAGTTTTGTGAACATTAAAATCCAAACATATCAACTAGGGTAGCGAGATTCGAACCATGAAAACCACTAACAAGATCTACGTGAGAATCATAACATTTTAAACATAGTAACTTGGGTAGCAACAAGAAACCTAATGGATAACAGAACTTAGACGACGGTGGTCGACAAGGATGTGGAGACATTCGGTCAAAAGTTATGAGATTAACTGAGGTGGATGTAAGATGGTAACTTGCTCCATCCAAATGGGTATCAAGACCATCTCTTGGTTGGGCAACTAAAATACGAAACACTAAGTTTAAACTGTCTATCATTTCTTCTAGTAAAAAAACCAAGTAAGATGAGACTAACTAGGGTCCGTTACCAGACATCAAAACAGGGTCTTTTGCGAGTTCTATATAACATCGAGGTACAAATATGTTGCTTTCGTCCTAACAACATAAAGGTAAAAAATAGAAATAGAGATGAGAAAACCGAAATGAGAACACTTGTTAGAATTCATATATGAATAACAAAACAAATAGGGTCAGGTAGTGATTATCGTGACAGCATTGTTTGATGTTCACATAATTCCTATATGCGAGTAAAACATACAAATACGTATACATGTATAAATCTCAATTCCAATTAGCCTTTTTTGCTGCTACATAAATATTTTTACTGGACAATATTCCCTTTTATCACTATACATACAAATGAATACAAGTCTAGAACAATTTCTGGCAATTAGCAGTTTGCTACTTTGATTATTATTATTATTATATACTACTAGGAAAAACCAACAATCACGGATAACTGTAGCATGAAAGCCACAAAGATGATTATCATCCTCCAACGTGTATTTTGCAATGAGCTGCTACTGCCTATTTGGCCAGCATTCACATATTCGCTTCTACCACCACTTGAACTTGTTGACACATTTACAGACGAGGCACCTAACAACATTAACAAACAAGACTGTAACTGATACACGTTTGACTTTTCACAGTCAAATGAGTTACTATCTAGTCCTTGCAGTTTTTTTTATCATGAAGACTCTATCTTTTTTTAAAAAAATTATTTTTCATTGATAAACTCAAGAACTGGCAAGAAGCGTAATCTTTGTTAAGAAACAACAGATAACTACATTTAAACTACATCAAGACTATTAGAACAGTAACTAAAAGACAAAACACAAATCTTTTATCTAAACTTTAATCTCAAAAATCAGAAACAACAGCTTATGTATTTATCATCATTATTATTTATTTAAGAAAAAAACAAAAGTAGTATCTTTGACAAGTAGAAACTCAAAAGATCAGCTAGACGGCATTTAAAGGGAAGGACAGATGAAGATTACTTACAATCATAATTCGCCCAACCAATCCGCTGACCGCCCAGATCATAAACAATAATTTTGTCCTTTAAAACAAGATCTGCATAGTTCATATTAGAAATTAATAATAATACAAATTAAAAACATCCAAAAGGTAATCTAAATTTTTATAGTTGCAGAAATGAGAGGCTTATACCTCCCAGAATGGTAATTCCTTGACCTCGAATTTTCTGAAAACCTATGCACCACACTGCAGCCCCACCCTACAAAACCAAGATCCAATTAGTCTTTTAATTTATACAATGAAACAAAAATATTATAACTGAATTATGCAATTAGACTTGTCAACTCATATAACTTTTCTTAATTGAAAACTAAATACAAATGCAAAGAGATCGTACATAAAGAAAACCAAAAATTTGGAGGTATAATGTATAAGTATAATTAGAATTTACCACTGAGTTCTGTTGTAGGAGATAGTCCTGGGGTCTTAAAACCATTGAAGCACCACCAGCAAAGTTCAAGCTTACTGTAGGAAAAATCTCGGGTGTACTGGAATATATATGGTTTCCAAGTTATTTTCATGACCAAATAAGCAACTAATAAAGAAATTTTGAGCAGTCGAGGATACCTCGAGGTAACTAGATAACACTGGTTTCCCTTCGACATAATAGATTGGACAGATTGTGAAACAGACTGCGTAATCTGCAGCCACACAAATTGTCACGAAAAAATATCAAGGCAAGTGATAAAGATTATGGCGCATCAGGCTGGTTAAAATGGGTTGGGGCAAAAGAAGTACTTTGATGCATGTTGAAACACTTCACATTGACTCAAAATACTTTTTTTCCACTTTTTTAAAGAACTTGTGTGCTAAATGTGATTACAAAACTTTACTTTCATTATAAATATTATGTAAATTTACTGAACAAAATGAGTTAGGAAGTTTTATGCACTAAAAACGCTCATTGAGCAACTTTCGACCCTTTCAACCCACTTGACCCATCATAGATAATAACAAAAAACCTAATCGACCCATAATACGCAAATGGGTCAAAATGACCACATCTACTAATAATTAATTTGACAAAATGTTTGCCCTTTGGAACTTACAGCATCCACAAAGGGATCATAAGCCTCTTCTGCAAGGTAAGCAAGAGTAGTTCCAGAATCAATTATGGTTCCTCCTCTGGTACCTGATGTTGCAAACATTGAAGGATCAATTGACAGTGTTTGACCATTGACCGAAATGCTCAGCAGATTCAAGTTATAATGTGGCCTGAAAACATGCACACAACGAATTTCATGTTAGCGTGTCTACGAGGGGCATAACAGTCAAACCGTTGCATACCCATGAAATCTTTTTAAGCAATGAAGGTCAAAGGTCATAGCTTTAGCATGGGTTCTTTTCATATCACAGAAAACATCGTAAACCCTTTAAAGAACAATTATATGCTTGTTAAAGAACAATTATATGTTTGTTAACGGTTCAAATGTGAGAGAAAGAGAACTTACTGTGACGGGATAAGCGGAGTATAGACCATGTTTGGCTCAATTATTTGACCAAGAACCAAAATACCACCGCCCGCACCACTTCCAACAAGACAATGAGAGAATGCATCTGGGGCTACCCCTTGTGAAGAAAGTTGTGCAATTACCGATAAGCCCTGCTGACCAAACCCAAATATCCCATCAACAGCTCTATCAGACTTGGTCAAGTCTCCAGTTTGAGTCATGCTACATCTGTTTCATAAGTCAACAAGGTTTTTACAAGAAATCTTGAAGGGGGTTAATAGATAATGGCCAAATATATTAATTGCTCACCCAAATACGATAGACGCTGAAGCATTTGATAATACTGAATTCCCAACAACTGTATCTAAATGGATTTGATCAGATACATAATAACCTGATGTTCCACTACCATCTCCATATTGGAATGTGTAACTGCACTGATTATTTGAACCAGAACAGCCAGAATCGGAAGATTGGGTTCCTAGAGAACACCGTTGGTCTGAACAATAGATCAAAGAAGCTGTGGATGAGCTTGAAGGGTCATAGAACTGAATTGGAATCTGTCGATTTGAGAATATCATATTACTAATCTAGAGATTCTTTAGTTAATCATATTAAATCATATACAAGAATTATATTAGTGATAAGAAATGGTGAAATTAGTACTTGGAGTCCACTCGATCTAGGACAACCATTGCATGAATTGCAACTGACCCATAACACATCACTTCCGGTATCGATTTGTACATAATATTCTTTTGGAGGTGAACCCAGTTGAACTCTCGTAAAATAAAGCCTATAAAAGCAATGAATTTTGCAATATAAATAGTAAATTTAAAGAACCATAAGTTACATAACACCCACTAATAACAAGAAGAAAGAACAAGATTGCGTTTTAAAGAAAAGAATGCCCAAAAACTGAAAAAATTTCTCTTGGTTTCAATCCAAACCCATGTATTTCCTTTTGATTTCAAAAGGTTTTAAGGTTGTCCACTTCAATAAATTACGGAAAAAGGATGATGTAAATCAAGAAATTACCCAACACGATAAGGATCATAAGTGCCTTGAACAGGGAAATTAACAACACTTGCTACAGAAGACTGCTGCTGCAAGATTCTACGGTGCCGTAAACTATCTCTGTCTCGGAGCTCGTTCAATTCAACAATATGATTGGTCGGGAAAGCTCTCTCCAACGAAAGAGTCGTCGGAAACCCACAAAGAACAAATGTCGTCTGCAGCAATACGGCGATGGCAGTGCTGGCTATGGTCAAAATCACCGGATTTCCGGCAAGAAAATAAGCCTGCATTCCTCCTTTCTCTCTCAGTACTTTTATCGAACAGCTAAAATGCAATGACTGGATCAAAGTGTGTAGTTATATACATGAGATGTTTGTGAAAGATTTGAGAGAATTAGATGGCCAGAAATCAAGGAGGGATTGATTCTTGGTTGGATAAACATTTGTGGAGAGAAGATTTGGAAAAATGGATTGCGTTGTTGGAGTATCGCAGGAATACTTTAAACCAATCCAACCACGTTCCTTCAGTAATTAAAGGAAATAGAAGAAGCTTTCCTTCTTTGAAATATCTCTACCAATACCCCCCTTAAATTTACGACTTTGACTACTTTAGTCCTTCACGTCTGTATTTTACAAAAATCCCAAGGTCCACGATGGCACAATCTCTTTATATATATTATTAGAGGGGTAGTCTTGATGTCCATATTATGTCCTCTATGTGGTTGTTATGACTAGGATGGAATCATCTTTTTCAGTTTTGCCATGTATTCAACAGAATTTTAAAGGAGATTTGTGATTGGTGGGATATTGACATGTCGCTTATTTAGTAGCATTTGCATATACTTGATTGGGGCTAATATTTTAAATCTTAAAGGCGGTAAGAAGATAGCTTTTATGGGTGTTCTTTACTCGTACATTTGGGTGATCTGGAAGTAAAAAAAACAAGGTGTTCGCAGCTTCGAATCAGCCTACAGAATCTTTGGGTTTCTGCCATATTCAAGTCACTGTCTTCATTTGGTTTAAACAACGTTTGAACATCCATGGTCTTAAATATAGGTTGATAGATTGGTGTTATTCTCCTTCGTTGTGTTTTTAAATTGGTTTTTTGTACTTTGTATGCTTTTATCTAACAACTTGCTAGATGTTGCATTAATAATATTTTGAGTTTGCTTGACGGTGATGGCAATGCCAAAACTCATTGTCTTGCTTGCTTTTGTTTTGCCATTCAAAAAAAGAGAGGGCAAATTGCATTAAAACATAATAAATTTTGTCTTGTTTACCATTATATACAATCAACTTTAAAATTTTACAAATAATATAATTAACTTTCATAATTTTCATGCAATTTACCCTATTAGAGATGTAAACAAAATCAAACTTGTTTGAGATTTTTTAAGCTCGAGCTTGTTAATACTCGACTCGTTTACATTCATATATACTCGGAGACGGTTTTTTTTTCTCGAAAACCTGTTCATTTTTAATACAAGGATAATGTGTATCTTGTTTAAATTATAACGGGTCAATAAAATTTTACATGGATGGTAAATTCTGACAAGAGTGTTGACATTATAACTCTATACTATTTTAGTTATATAACCCATTAAAAATCTAGAAATTTTTATAAGTGCATGTTATATGTTATTTAAATTTAATAATTCTAGTTATACGTAATTTAATTTAATAGTTAAATTAAAATATTTATTATATGATATAATATTTAATATGAAAGGTTTATTTATTAATTTTTATAATTATTATGTTAATTTTTATTGATTTGATTTTCTAAACATTCTTTATTTTGGAAGGTAACGGTATATAAGATTGTCTTTAACTCCACTAAATAGTTACTTTATTTAATAACTTCCATTTAGTTTAATATTAAAGGTAAATTAGTAATTTTGAATTACTTAACATTAAGAGATAAAAACAAAAAACCTAAATGCTTTATAAGATAGTATAAATATATGATTATAATATATATGTATGTAACATTGTAACCAACAACCATGGGAAAAAATAGTAATATGACAAAAATGATAATATAAAATGACGATATAGAATGATAACATTTTTTTGTATAACAGAACACATGCACTTATTAACCTACTTTAAAATTTACACCTTGTTTATAAAACCTAATCAAAATTAAATTAAGAGTAAATTACAAATTTTCTCCCTTTAGCTTGCTTAAAGTTGTAGATTTGTTATAGACCAGAAACTCTTAAACTTGTAATCCTTGCTCCATTAGCCGGCTATTAATATTTCCTCCTCAATTAAATTAAAAATATTAAAAGTGGGTTAACAGAACAAAAACAAAAATGTAACAATTTTGAGCTAAGAGGAAATAACATAAAAGAAGCATTTAGGACAAAAAATATCTATAATTTACTTGAAATTAATTATCATATAGTAGATGAAGAAATTGCATTATTAATAATTTTCATAAGATTTTGACATACGACAAAACTTAAAAAACTTAGATTATGCATGGTTGCATACATAGTTTGAAATTATATAAAACCACCTCTTTTAAAGGAGACTCAAATGTACTAAACAACGTTTTTCTAGTGGTAGCAATAATCTTGTTGGAGATACATAAATGATATGTAAGTAAAGTAATGCAAAATATGGAAAAGTTAATGAAACTATACAAATGATATATTTTTAAGATTATCTTTAGGTCAATTAGAATCATGTCAAGGCTAGATCGATTTTTTGGATTGTCATTGAAAAATGACTTTCACATAAGAATTACCTAACTTTGATGATATAGTGATCGGATTCACCTCTGATGTCTTTTAAAATGTGAACCAGTTTTCTTTCTGTGCTATAGTTACTATATTTCTGGAAGAAGCATGTGTCATTGATACTAATGGAAAGACTTGAGAAAATTAGCTCGATTTTTAAAAACATACATGTTTAAACTTTGTTTTACTATATACTATATATATCCACATAAATCACCTAGCTATTTCAGTTACAAATAGATTTCACAACAATAATTCGAAACTATATTCCATAAATCCCTAACGTACAAACTATTAAGTTTGAAACTATACATGTTTAACTTTGACTTTCACGCGTGACACCTGATCGAAAGAAGCTAGCTAGCTAGGTCCCTTCAATTCCCTCTTAAGTTTATGCTCATAAGCAGAGCCTCAGCTGGCCTTCAATTCTGCAAGAAATTAAAAAGAATGAATCGAAGATAATGAAACTTAATTTTTCAGATGTATTAATTGACTACGTCCTCGATCGATCGATGATATTATATTATTTATGGTTCTAAAAAGCTCGCATTGTCAAGGCTTGAAGCTTGATCATGCCGTCACTGGTCCAAGACTTGGAAGTTGGAAGTGTTGACGAGAGCATTGGATAAAAAAGGGAAGTATTGTGATAAGAAGGAAAGAATTGTAAACATTATGGAGTCCTAGAATGTAGGCTAATTTCTTGTTTTTCTGTTGTAAATCCTCTTATATATTCCTGTACCATCTGTGAATGAATTATTGATTTCCACCATAACTTCTTGAATTGCCATATAGTTCTATATGGTATCAGAGCCAGGTATGTTTTGCAAAACTCAAACAAAAATTAATAACTAGATCATAGACACAGGTGCCACAGATCACATGATAAATGATAAACAACTCTTAACATCATCATGTGCCCCTAAGCAAAGTGTAATCCAAACAGCAAGTGGTGAATCAGAAAAAGTTACATGTGAAGGAAGCGTACAAGTGTAGAGTTCTATGAACCCTGATTCAGTTCTTGTAGTTCCATCTTTATCATCTAACCTGCTATCGGTTAGTCAAATCACAGAAGCCTTAAATTGTTATGTAATTTTCTGGCCAAATTACTGTGTGTTTCAGGACATAGCAACACACAAGACTCTTGGTTATGGTATTAGGCAGGGGAGATTGTACTACCTGAAGGATGATTCTAAGAGTCAGGCGTTTCATACGGGAATAACGGAGGCGAATAAGTCTATGGCAATGTTATGGCACCGGCGTTTAGGCCATTTATCTTTTAGTTATCTCAAAAAACTAAAACCAAATTTGTTTTTAAATTTAGTTGAAAGTGAATTTAAATGTGGTATTTGTGAGTTAGCAAAGAACACAAGGATTTCTTATGTTTCTAGCAATAATAAAGTTTCTGTTCCTCTTATCAAAATACATTCAGATGTATGGGGGCCTACCCCGATTCTCACACCGGGTGGTGCTCGTTACTTTGTGACGTTTATTGATGAGTGTACTAGAATGGTTTGGGTTTCTTTGTTAAAGAATAAAAGTGATGTTCTTCTTGCATTTAAGGAACTATACCACCATATTAAGACTGAATATAGGGTAGATATCCAAATATTACAATATGATAATGGTGGTGAATATATAAGTCATGAGATGACTCATTTTTGCCAAGAGAACTCTATCCGACAGCAAACCTCTTGTGCTAGAACTCCCCAACAAAATGGCTTGGCCGAAAGAAGAAATAGACAGTTGCTTGAAATTGTTCGCGCCTCCTTGTTTGACATGAATGTACCACGGAATTTGTGGGGAGAAGCCGTTATGTCAGCTACATATCTCATGAATAGGATGCCATCTCGAGTACTCGAGTTTAAGACACCTTTACAAAGGTTAGAAGAACTTTCAAAACAACCCATTAACATAGGACTTGAACCACGAATATTTGGTTGTACAACGTATGTCCACCAAAACACCGGGAAACTCGAACCAAGGGCGATAAAGTCCATGTTCATAGGGTATGCAACTCAGAAAAAAGGTTATAGATGTTACAGCCCACTTGAAAAGAAAGTTTATGTAACGCGTGATGTGTCGTTTCACGAAACTGTGAAGTTTTATGGTGATGAGAATTCACTTCAGGGGGAGAGAAACGGAGAAGTAAATTCTCATGAACCTGAAGTGACTGAGTTTGCTGTGGAAGAGGATTTCGAACAGCGAGGAAATGATCAAAACAATAGTTCCAACAAAACCCCAGATGGGCCAGAAACGGAGCCCGAAACTGGGTTTGAATCAAGTTCTGATGGTGATGGACCTGAACTAACAAGTAATGAAAACTTTATGTTTGATGTTGTGCAGGAAAACGAAGCCCAGGCCCAAGATCCTATATCCGGCACAGCATCTAAGGCCCAAAATTCTGTTCCAGTCGTTGAACAGGAAACAACCCAGGCCCAAAATCCCGTTCCGGTCACTGAACAGAAACATCGGTTTCCTGTTAAGAGTACACGAGGGATTCCAAAACCTCAATATCAAGTTGATTTAAATGCAAAGGCGAAATATCCGATCGGAGATTACGTGTCATATCACCGTCTTGCAAGATCACACATGGCTGTCATCGATAAGTTATCAACTGTATCAATCCCACGAGACGTACACGAAGAAATGAAAGACAAAAGATGGAAGAAAGCAATAATGGAAGAGATTGAAGCACTAATGAAAAATCATACCTGGGATCTTGTAATGTTGCCTCAAGGAAAGAAGTTAGTGGGTTGCAGATGGATTTTCACCGTAAAGCTGGACTCCAATGGAAACATTGATCGATACAAGGCAAGGCTTGTGGCTAAGGGATATACGCAAAAATACGGCATCGATTACGGAGATACTTTTGCTCCGGTGGCAAAAATGAACACAATCAGAATTTTGATCTCCATAGCCGCAAATGAAAACTGGCCTTTAAAGCAATTGGATGTGAAAAACGCATTCTTAAATGGGTCCTTAGAAGAAGAAGTATACATGGAGGCTCCTCCCGGTATTAATTGTAGTGGGAAAGTTTGTAAGCTAAAAAATGATTTGTATGGTTTAAAGCAGTCGCCCCGTGCATGGTTTGGTAGATTCTCAGCTTTCATGAAGAAGATTGGATTCAAACAAAGTGATGCAGACCATACATTGTTTGTTAAAAATGCAAACCAGAAAATTACAGCTCTCATAGTATATGTGGATGATATGGTGGTAACTGGCAATGATAATGATGAAATAGAGAATCTTCAATCTCTTCTTGCTACAGAATTCGAGTTGAAGGATTTAGGCCCATTAAATTATTTTTTGGGTATTGAAGTGTCAAGGTCAAAGAGTGGAATTACCATGTGTCAACGAAAGTATATACTTGATTTGTTAGCTGAAACAGGGATGTTGGATTGCAAGCCCATAGGCACTCCAATTGAAATGAACCATCAGTTGGCAATACTTCCAGATCAAGTGCCAACTAATCGGGAGAGGTATCAAAAACTCGTTGGAAAACTTATTTATTTGTCACATACACGACCGGACATTGCTTACGCGGTAAGTGTTGTTAGTAGATTTATGCATGCGCCAAGTGAAGAACATATGAAGGCAGTATACAGAATTTTGAGGTATCTTACAGCCACACCTGGGAAAGGATTATTTTTTGGAAACAAAAAAGATCATAGTATAAAAGGATACACAGATGCAGATTGGGCTGGTGATCGAACAGATGGTAAGTCAACTTCGGGGTACTTTACTTTTGTTGGAGGAAATCTGGTTACTTGGAGAAGTAAAAAACAAAAGGTTGTGTCTAGATCAAGTGCGGAAGCCGAATATCGAGGAATGGTGCATGGCGTGTGTGAGTTATTATGGATAAAGCGAATTTTGCGAGACATGGCATATGTGTAGTTAGCCCAATTAAACTCCATTGTGACAACGAGTCAGCTGTAAAAATAGCTAACAACCTGGTTCAACATGACAGGACTAAACATGTAGAAATCGACAGACATTTCTTAAAAGATCATTTGGAACGAAAAACTATCGAGCTGCCACATGTGAGCTCGGAAGATCAGCTAGCAGATATGTTGACGAAGGCGGTCTGTGGGAGAGTGTTTGAATGCTCTCTCGACAAGCTGGGAATGATGGATATACATTCTCCACCTTGAGGGGGAGTGTTGACGAGAGCATTGGATAAAAAAAGGAAGTATTGTGATAAGAAGGAAAGAATTGTAAACATTATGAAGTCCTAGAATGTAGGCTAATTTCTTGTTTTTCTGTTGTAAATCCTCTTATATATTCCTGTACCATATGTGAATGAATTATTGATTTCCACCATAACTTCTTGAATTGCCATATAGTTCTATAGGAAGTAAGGTTTGACGTACGCTGAGGTCTAGAGATGGCAACGGGGTCGGGGTATCGGGGATCGATCTCCCCATCTCCATCCCTGTTCCCCACCACCAGTCCCCATCCCCGCCAGAAAATTGACTTACATTCCCATCCCCGTCCCCGTCATGTATCGGGGATCCCCATAGGGAATCGGGGATTTTGTTCGTCTACAAAATCGATTTTTCTAAATTGATATACATGAAAATTTTCATATAAAACTACAATTAAAAATCTAATTTAACCCTTCCAACCGGTTCATATCAAAATGTAATTAATCAAGTATTTTAATAGTTTCGTTAGATAGATAATATTCTTGATAAAAGACATAATATATTTACTAAGTAGTTCTATACTTCTATAATACGTATAACATTATCAATAAAAAAGATGATTTCTCTAACATATATCTATACTACTATATAAACCATTTAACATTTCCTCTCCTCTTAAATTTTAAGACTTCTTAAAATTTAATCAATATAAAATCTTGACCCTTCATTCAATCAATGTCACGGAAAAGTTTTCTACAACAACATGTCCGTTTTTTTTTCAATTTTCTTTTATTTACATCTAACTATTTTATTAATTTTAAAAATAAATTGTAAAAGACAATAAAATAAGAAAAAAGATTTATATCGATGAAATAAAGAGAAGAGTTAATAAGATTTTAAAAATTATGTTGATGTAGGTGGATAATAGTGTTAGTATGAGATAATATATTTTGAATAAAAAGTTAAAGTAAATTAGGAGAGAATAAAATGGTTAAAGATTGAGTGGATGAGATTAATTTAGATTGAATGAAGGGTCAAAATTTTATATTGATTGAATTTTAAGAAGTCTTAAAATTTAAGAGGAGAGAGAATGTTAAATGGTTTATATAGTAGTATAGATATATGGAAAAGTTTAAACGAGAACTGTTTTTCATACGAGAACTACGAGAACCAATCTTAGCCGTCAAATTCCCCCTTCTTCAATTGAATTGTCCACCCATGAATTCCTTGCATGCACCTTGTCACACTCAATCCCCCTCACGCTATCCATCCATGAATTTCACTTACCACTTGAATGACCAAGATTGGTTATCGTAGTTCTCGTACGAAAAACAGTTCTCGTTTGAACCCTCCCCTATATCTACCTATATATATATATAAAGAACTCATGCCTCTAAATATTAAGAATAGAAAAATATACGGTAAATATATACCAAAGATATTCTAAGAGGGTGTTTGGGATTGCGTTTAGACTTGGATTATCTAATTATTTAGATTTGAAATCGTAGATAATTAGTTTAAAGTGTTTGGGATTGTGTTTTCAGAAATCAATTATTTGCGTTTTTGAGACTACAAAACGCAGTTTTGAGAATCTAATTTTGAGTTGCTTTTTCAAACTGATTATTTGATTATTGAAATTTTACCTTTTAAAAGTCAATTAATCTACTTTTTCAAGCACTCAAAAAACTGATTATCTAATTATTATGATATGAAGCAACATAATTTAATCCAAACACTATTATTTAGTAGTACGTTCTTTTACAATTGACTATCTAATCCTGATTATTAAAAACGCATTATCTGTTTTCAAATCGCAATCCAAAACACCCCTAAGTGGTTTTTTGAAATAACTAATCGTGTTGTATTTTTTTACTAATTTTGGATAGAGTGTAAATTACAAATTAAATGCTTTGATAAATAAATAAAAAAGGACAATTTAATCGGCCTATAAAGATAGAACTAATCATAAAATGCTTTATTGACATGACTAGCTAAGATCCTATGACCCGGATAACTATATATTTCGTAAATAATAAATCAATGACTTATTAGTGAGAGCATTCATGTTTCATTAATGACTCATTAATGAACACTTAAGATTATTAGTCATTGATTTATTTTAATCAAATGTTAATATTGGTTATTGCACGATAAAAGTATTTGTTTAAACCCTATATATATAGTTGCTAGATAATTTTATTTATGTATATATATACATATATAGTTTTAATGGTCTAAAGTTAGGAGAATGATAACCGTAACCCTTAGGACTGTGAATAAAAATAAAAAAGAAAATCTTAGTTTTTAAAAATGAGAATGCCAACCACAGTCCTAAGGGCTGTGGATAACACTAAAAAAGGTAATATTTGTTTTTAAAAATGGCAATCACAACTTATGTTTTCATAATTAACTTTCTATAATTTTCATAGTTATCTTTTAATTAGTTTTTAACTTTTTATACATTAAACACGGTTACCATTTTAAAAAGTAAAAATAACAATTTTTATTCTTATACAAAACACTAAGATCTGTGTTTAGCATTTTCCTTTTGAAAACGACATTACAATTCATATTTGTAAATCAACTTTCCATAAATGTTATACCTACTTTTTAATTGTATTTCAACTTTCTATATATGAAATAAGTTTACTATTTTTAAAAACTAAAATTACATTTTTTTAAAAATTTTAACAATAGCCCTCACTTCTAGTTTGAACAGTAAAAAAATGAAGTCCAAGAGATTTAAAGGCAAAGTGGTGGGTTTGGGGTTGTCTTTATAAAAAGAAACAAATAAAAAGCAAAAATAATGCCCACCAATTCCCATTGCTTTTCTTTTGCTTTTAGCTAGTGTACCCTTAAAAAAGGCAAGTTCAACCTTTTATTTTTTTTCCTATAAAAATAAAAATACTATTAGAGTATGGACTATGGAGAGTAAGCTACCCTTATATCACAATCTTTGAGAGATATTGGCATCCTTATATTTACCTTTCTCTAAATCTTTTAATTCATAAAAACACTACACTTTTCATCTCTCTTTTTTATTTAATAATAATATAGTATGTGTGAGAGGTGTGCGTGTGAGACGAACGACGGTGTGAAGGGTAAAGGGGTCCCTTTTCCTCTCCCTCCGTCTGTCTCTCTATCTCTCAACCTTGTAATATCTTCCCTCATACTTTTTATTTGTTTTAGATTTTTTTATATCTAATCCATTCAAATATAAAAGTTAAAATAATCCATGGAGTAAAAGAATTATATAAATAAAAAAAAAAAATGATATAAAATTTGAGGTGGAGGAGAGAATTAAGTAAGAGTGGGGAAACTGAAGACTTATGTTGATTCATGTGTTTATTTGGAAGTTCCAGAGGATTTTAATTAATTGTAACAAGTTTCAGATTGGATTTCACAAGCTTCATATCATCTTATCCCACTTTTTATATTATTTTAGTAATAAATATAAATGAGAGAAAGAGAGAAGAGCGAAGAGAGATAAAAAGGGAAAAGGAGACGAATGCTTCGGGTTCCCGGACTAGAATTACTTACGAGACCGGTTTCAAAACAGGAGGCATATGCATGGCCGTCCGTGGGCTGAAGGGTCATACATACGCATGGCCTAAGGCATATTTCAGATCAGATTGTGACGTTGGTTGTATTTTTAATTCGAGTGTTTATGGATTTTAAATCCCATAGGAATTTTGTCTGGCCCACCAAATGAAATGACCAAAGTATAAAGAATACGGGCCAAAACTATAAGCCCATATAGTCCATCTATCCTCATCACATATTTTAATTCATTTACATGTCAATCTCAGGTTCCTCTTTTTTTTTTCTTTTTAATTTAATTTTATTATGTGATAGAAAAGAACGGCCATTTTAGCACAAAAATCACTATTTTTATGGGATGCTATTTAATATTTAAGAAATACATGGCACTCACTTTATGAAATAAAAATATATTTATTTGTTTATAATATGAGAAAAAAATAAATTCATTCATACATTTAATGTTATGGTTACTTAATAATAATGTAATTAATATATTATAAGAATAAAAACAGGTATTGATGAATAGGGAAAGAAAGAAGCGTGATATTGGAAAAAGGAAGCACCACTCAATCACCTCCCACACTCATACATGGACAGTACACAACCCACTACCAAATGGGCCTTTTCGAGTTTCAACCATATATATCCAGTCCACTAAATAATAAGTAATTAAATTATATTAGAATAATAAATATTAATAACTAACAATAAATCTTTAAGTACAACAAAACAACATCTTTTCGTATTTTTGAAAATAACTTATGATTATAACTTTATCCTTCTACTAAATCATTTATTAGTTGATAACAAAAATTAATAATGAATTTTACATGTATTTTACTTTTCTAAGATAACTTTTTTTACTCGATAACACAACGAAAATGAACGCACTACATCAAACAGAAACCATCTCATAACATGTATTTAACTTCTCTCAAAATAATTTAATTAATGCAAGTCATGGAACAAACCGTTTCATAATAATATATAATGAGTTCACTAAATAAAAGTTAGCAATCGTAAATATAAACTTCCTAATATATTAATAATAAAATACTACTACTACTACGTAATATAATATAATATAATAATTAATAAATTACGATGCAGATCATCGCTTTAATAAACGAAGATTTTGATAGTAATTATTGAGCCATGTCTTGATGATCTTTATTTCATCATTTCGCTGTTCAACCAACCATTCAGGATCCGTTTCTTTTGAGTTTAACAGGTCTAAGCAATGCGAACCTGCATTGCAAATAAATAAAAAATGTTCATAAAAGTACTGTAAAACAAAAGTAGTTATATCTTTTTATAATCTTTGGTATAATATTAGTGAATCTAGTAAATATATATTCTAAATCATCCACACGTGATAATGCATAACAAATAAAAAAACATTCATTATCACATACCCTTGGTTGTTTTTATGGCAAGGATACTATCAGATATATCTTCCAACACCCTGAAACGTAAAACAAAAGCATATGTGCTTTTTTAATGTAGCTTTTTACTTGGCCTTTTTTGGCATGCTTATAAGGGTTGTGGTATATCATAACATAGTTATCTTATAGTATATTTTTAAAAGAAAAAAACTCAATTTACGATTAATGTTACATACCCTCCAGTACTATATGGATCATTTAATCCATTTGAAAATATGATATTACTAGCATATTTGTTTAGCACCAGTCTTATATCCTGCAAAGTTAAACACAAAATTATAAACATTGAATCATTATAATTAAAAGAACCGACAATTAGAAGAGAAACATTGCTTACATGGCCACCATAGTAAGTCGTAGCCCAATAAGGTCGAGGCATGACACCGTACATTCTGTTACAATTGTCGAGGTATTCTTGAGCATCATAAGGAGAGCTTGGAAACATGCTTACATTGCTAGTTATACCAATAGGTATTACCAAATCACTGCAAGTCTGTAAATATAATTATTATCTAAAGAAATATATAAGATGTATTAATATAGTAAATGTACAAAACAGACAGACTTGTATGACAACATGGGTCCGCTAACAAACATTTTTAGAAAATGAGAATTTATATAAAAAAAACAAGGTCGTAATCTAGATAATGGACCTTAATTATCATTTTAGGTATTTACATAGTACCTTTGTATATATCCTATATATTTATAATGTTCAATTAATAGGAATTATTTTTATGTGAACTAATTTTATGGTGGTGGAAGTAGTATGATGTGTCATGATTGGTTGCCTAAAAAAGATAACCAAGAATGTATTTTAGAATATATTTAATATTGAAATAAGTAAATAAATATGATATAACTTGTAAGAAATTACTTACCTGCCAACTCCATCCGATGGATGTTTGGGTAGGTGATGATGTCAAGTCGTAGCAAGGTTTATCTGGTTTATAAGCAACAACGCCTGCAAAAATACGATCAAGAATATCAACGGCGTTGCTTGCTTCATCGATTCCTTTACAAATTCGGGCCGTCGGATAATTTGGTGGAGCATTATATTGAGCTGCACTCGCATATATGGAGTCCAAGTAGTTCTTGAGCTCAATTGCATTATTCAATGGCCTTAACAAATTAACAAAAAAAATATATCAAAATAGTCCATACTAATTGAATCTAAATAAAAAGTATTAATTATTACTTACGAGCACGTTTTAAATTTTTGGGTAAGAATAGCAAGACCATTTGGCATTGAAGCAACTCTATCGATCTCATTCCACGATTTCTTTATCGTGTTGTAACAATTTTCGCTCGCTTCCTGAAAACACGAACAATTAGATATGAACTTGACATTTTCTAGATATACTTTTCTATTAAAAAACGAATCAGTAAATAATATAATCACCTTGAAATCTTTGGTAACAGTCGAATAATACCCATCTTGAGGAGTGATATCGTCGAAATAGAGAACAGGTGCTGAAGAAGCAAGAGCCCCGATCGCGATATGGGGATACTTGAGACGAAACCATGATGCAAGCACTGAAATAATTCAAGAGATAATTAGAATATATTTCAATTTTATAAACTTTTTATGATTCTTGAAAATAATAATAAAAAAAATGTATAAATTTGGTAACTAGAATGACTTACTTCCACCATAAGACCCTCCAACAACGATAATAGGAGAATCATGTGCACGTAATTGATTTTTAATATGCAACAATAACTCTGCATAATCTGCTAATGCCTGAGCCGAATTAAAATATCCACGAATGTCTTTGTCATCTACCGATTTTGCCATTGCATCAACTGAATTTGGGTCTCCATTTGACCCCAATGGATTCGATTCACCATAAAACCGATGCTAGTGACATAACATTTAGCATAAAAATATAAGCAATTACAAGTTTATGGATAAAGTTCAAGAATACATAGTACATGTTATATTAATTTGTTTGTTTGTGTCCTTAAATATGGGAAATAAGAGATACATCTTGAAAGTTACTTATAATTACAATATTGTTATGAATAATTATAGAACAGATGTCTTTAATATTATTAGAGCAGGTGTTGTTTTAGATAGGAGATTTGAATCTTTAATATATTTATTTATTGTACTCCTATAAATAAACGATTACCTAATATCTTTATATTCACAACACGTTATCAGCGTGAAACTCAAAAAGAAAATATGGGAGGAAGTTGTATGCTTGGCAACAATTTTTAAGGTACAATTTGAAGCCTATATCTTTAACTAATAATGATAGTTTCAATCGAGACTTAAAATATAAAAGTATGTTCATCGATTGAAAGCATACGTAGACCAATATATATTATTTCTAGAGTTTATTATTATTCATACTTAATAAATTGTTTTCAGAAGTGTCGTACAATTAAAAAAAAGAAAACTGACGTTGGAAATTAAACACAAGATATAGATCGAAGAAGATAAATAGAGATTCAAATTCATAAATTGTTGCCTATATATTAACTTACAATTTTACTATATAGTTATTGTAAAATTGTTGTTTAATTTCTCACAAAATTAAGCTAATAAGGTTTTATATATTAATTATAAGCCACTGCATGCCCCAAACCAGTTTAATTATGAATTTAAGCTGTGTTCAATATAATATAGGTTTTAGGTTTAATATATAATTAAGCTAATAAGGTTTGTTTGCTAGAAAGGTTTTAGGTTTAATATATAATGATTATACATATATTGTTTTTAGTTAAGAGTTTACAGTAGCTAGGTAAATAGATATATATATTAAACCAAATAAAGCCTCGTATTTTTATTTATTTTTTTGTTTTTAATTATTTAACATATCATGACATGTCAATACATGATAAATTGGGCCTAGCTTGCAAGAGAATTTAATTATATATATATTGTTGGATCATATAAGTTTTTTCTAAAAGACGCACGTTACGTACGTACATGTTAGTTAATTGGAATGGCCTAGCTAGCTAATCGCTTTCTAATTCCACATAATTGAATTATTTTTATTTTTATTTAATGAACCGGCCAGGCCACCCTTTATATATATATATATATATATATATATATATATATATATATATATATATTCGATCTTCTTTTAGATTAGATTTCGATCATGATAGCTAGCGAATCATGTAGCCGGCCACGTTAATTATTTCGATCGTTGCATAATTACTTAATTATGTGTAACCATGATCGATATTAATTAGTACTCAACTATATATACTGTACGTGTTGTTTTTTTAGAACTATCAACTAATTAATTAATTAATTCATATAGCTTAATTATTATATTTTATATTACAATTACAATATATATGTGTATCGTGGCAATTAATTGGATACGTTTTCAATATTTCATCATGTTAATTAATTGTTTATTGGTTATAATGGCTATATATATATATATATATACATGATTTCAATATTTAATTTTCTTTTCTAGAAATCGTACGTGTTTATAAAGTATAAGTTTTAATTGATTCCATGAATTCTAATAATGTTGTGATTAGTTTTTGGATTGAACATATTTTGCATCAACCGGCCGTCTATATAGATATATGTTGTTTGCAACATCGATCATATGCATATGGTGATTATATATGGAGCAATTACTATTTACTGTATAAACTATTAATTATTTTATTTTTTTGGATATTTGTTCTTAAATATGTTATGGTAGTTGAGGGAAATAATTTCGTGACATGTATTTGCACATTTTGTTAAATATTGTTCATGGATTCCCTAGCTTTTGTATTGGTTTCCATTATATATATAATTTTCAAGTAAATCATAAAAAGACAATAAATGTTATAAAAAAAATATTTCCTGGTTATCGCTAACTGCGCAACACGCTTTATATTTTGACTCAAATTATTATTAAATTAAAAAATAATTTTAACTTATCATATTTATAATTAATTTTTTCAGATGATATTATTATGTAATTTATAAATAAGTTCGAATTAATGTTTGAGGAATAACTTATCTATTATCTTTTCTTGTACGTTCTCACTATATTTACAACAAATATTTTATTATATTAAAAAAACATCGAGAAAAAAGGAACGCATGCAAAGTTACATATAAAACTAAATAAATACACATAGCTTAATTAGCTACATGATTATGATGAGAAACATTAAAAGAAAACATAATAATACAGAAAGTAGGCCGGGTACGCACGTGTTAATGTAAAATACAATTCTATCTGGACCCAAATTAACTAATTTATTAATCCAATATATATATATATATATATATATATATATATATATATATATTTCTGATTTTGTGTAAAACAGTGTTAAATGTAAATTTCAGAGTTCGAAACTTAAAAACCATCTAGCTGGAGTAATTAACACGTACGTACGTACCTTCAAAAGTATACATATATAACTATATATATATGATTAAAATTACAAATATTTAAAAACATATATACACCACGTACGTTAATTATTAACCTCCATCTATTTAGACCAAATCAAACAGTCTTAAAAATACCTCTCTATATAAAATTAGTTACAATTACAATATCATTATACGTACTGTAATGAAAAAAAAAACCCTAATAATACATGACCAAGGCACCAATCCGTAATTAAGCCGTAGATAAACAGATTAATTAATTCCAGAATATCATAATAAAAATAAATATAAGATATAACCTCTAAACAAACTGTAATTAAACGAATATACATATATATAACTACACGATTTAATATATAGACAAATTAACATTAAAATATAACATAAGATACATACCTCTAAATATACTAGAAGAGCATTAAAACGAGCGGCGTTTTCAGGGAAAAACCCAAGAATATTAAGATCTTGATCTATCGGTCCTTCCGCACCAAAATAAACAAAAATAGGCGCATTATTATTAGGGCCACCCCACCATTTGGTATTTATTATGTATCTTTGTGAAAAAGTAGCATAGCTCTCCGGCTTGAAGTTAAAGTGGTCTAGTGTTTGATTGTAGAAAAACGTTTCGAAGTCGGATGACACAGTGGCTTGAACCGTGTACGGGTCTTTGAGTAACGGATCAACCGGACTAAGCCGTGGAGTCTTGTTAGGGGCACCAATGGCTCCTATGATGATGAAGATGAAAACATGGAGAAAGCAGAATACAAGTCTCATCGTCGTTAGATTGAGAGGTACGTATGATCGACGTTGTGATAAATGAGAGATCGAGATATGATGAAGTTTAGTACTCCAGGGGATTCTAGTATTTATATGGGTTTTTTTGAATGAGATAAACAATATCTTTTTCATACGTACGTACCGATATATATTATATAAGTTTTTAAATTCAAATATACATATCATGTATATATTTTTTTTAATTGATAGATAGATATATACGTGATGTAGTGGGATTAGTATTAGTACGTTTATTAATATTTTTAATAGATCGTTTATATATCTCTATATATATCTGATATATAGTAGCCGGAAGGTATTATAATTAAATTGAAATTAATTAAAATAATTATGTAAAGTGAAATTAGCTAGCTAGGGTGGATATATATATATATAATATAATAATTATAATTATAATAAATAAATAAATAAATTATAAATGGATGTATGGTTCAACGTCAAAATCTTGGATATTTGAAATGTATGGCGTCTTAGTCGTGGTTTATAACAACCACAATAACTAATTCTATTAATTCCATAAATCTTTCACAACAAGTTTATTTATTTATTTTGAAAAATATCTTAAATAAAACTATTTTTAATTTTAATTATTATTTCTCAATATTTAATTAATAACGTACGTACTTTGAAACTGTTTACATTATTTTATTTATTTACTGCAAGTATTTAAGTAAAATTTATTTTGAACCAATTAATATTTTGGAAGAAAAATAATTTTAATTAATTAAGCAAAGTGGTGAATGCTTATTTTGTGGATCCTTTTCGTGAATTATTTTAATGGAGGGACTCGTGCAAGGCCTAGCTAGTGACATCCAATCACAAATTGACCGCCCACTTAAATCAATTGGTATATTACTTTTTTTTTTCAAAAAAAGAAAAAAGAAAAAAAAACTTTATCATGTTAAGTACGGGTATTGTCGGTTCCAAAATTGAAAATTGAATTCTTAAGAAAGATTTCAAATTAAGTTTGTACATAATTTTTTTTATATATAACAAAATCATAATAACTTTTTTAGACGTTTTATTTTTAATATCCTTGTTATGTGTCATATTTGTGAGTGAAATGAGTCTTTAAATATGATTTATTGAATAAAATAATGGCTCTTAATAATTATGAGCCCCTTTGAAAAATTATTATTACTTTTGTTGGGAAAAACATTATTTATTTGACGAAACCTTTTATGTTTTATGATTGATTAGTACGTAGATATTTAAAAAAGAGAAATTAAGAATAGAAATTAAGGGATGAGGGACTTGTGATATATAGGCCGACTTAAGAGTTGGACTTGATCAATCAAGATGAAAGATCATTATCATTGACTAAATAAAAGTTGCCAATAAAATTACATTTAACTATTTAATTAGGAATCACATCTTTTTATTATATATTTAATCATAGAAATAGAAATTACCCATATTAATTAGAATCCATACATAACTAGTTAAATCACGTCTTAACAAAGTCATGTTTAATTGGTAAATAGATTTATCATAGCCTTGTCCTTGTTATGGTTTTAAAAAGGGCAAATTGCATGAAAATGTAAAGAATTTTATCTTAGTTATCATTATATACTACTAACTTTAACATTTTAAAAATAGTACAATTAACTCTTATAATTCTTTCAATGTATGCAAACAATTTTTTTATTTCTGTTGTTGAGTACCATTGTATTCAATGAACTTTGCTATAACTTTCATAGTATATAATAAATTACATACAATATGATGATTATGAAAGCTGGTTGTTTTATTTTTAAGAAAATAAAGTCGATTGTATATAATGATAACTAAGACAAAGTTTATTGTGTTTTAATACAATTTGCCCGTTTAAAAACAATATATTGAACTTTAAATAACACTTCTTAAGTTCTCTTTTATGTTGTTTTTTCTGTTTCATGTATAAAATCAAACACAAATATAAAGACGTTGGATATTAATTATAAATAGCTTTGGTAGCCACTAAAGCAACCTTGAAGATCGAGAGTTCAACCTTAAAGACTCATTTCTCCACATCAAAGCCTAAATAATCTTACAAGAGCAAATACAAGTTTCCTAGTGCCCATATTACTATTCAAGAAAGTGTATAGCCCTTATAAATTTGAGCTTAGTCGTTGAAACTAAAAACATAATGAATTCTGTTTTTTAGATAATAAAGAATTGTGTTTGATGAGTCGAATTGAAAACGATTACATCACCAGAGATCTTATAACCTCTAGTCAAGTATTATCTTTGACTCTCTAGCATGTGACCTTCAGTTTGATGAAGATAGGAAGGTTTAACTGATAAGATGTTTTGAAAAGGATGATGTTGAACTTCTACCTTACTTAAAACAGCTCATAAAACACCAAGCGGTTGTTCATTTGTCTCCAAAACTCAAGAGTACATGAACTCCCTGATCTTGAAGAAAATAATTCTAAGAAAAAAATGTAATACCCCGTTTTCGTATAATAAATAAATGAATATTTTATTGGACGATACGATTTTATATATTTTATTGGGGTTGCTGATTATTTATGGAATTTAAGTTGTTATTGGATTTGATGGGTTATTTAGTTTTGGACTATCTTATTGTTGGGCTAATTAATTAGAAAAGTGAAATAGTGGGCTGAGAGAGTAAGCCTTATGGGCTTAGAGAAGTTGCCAGTGTTGGGCCCAAAGCCTTGTTAGAAATAAGTATAAAGGGAGGATTAGAGTGCAGCCTTCAAGATTTCACTATTGCATTGAGAGTTTTAATGTGTGTGTCTATGTGTGCAAAAACTCACGAGAGAGCAAGGAGGAAGGTGTCAAGAATCGTCTGAAAACTCAAGGAATTGGCAAAGGAATCATCAGGTAATGTTTCATATCTCTCTATGATGTTGTAGGTATCATTTTTACCTTGTTTGGATGATTATAGAGCAAGATAAGATCTGGGTTTTTGGGTTTTGGGTTTTGGGTTTATGAAGAACAATGGTAAAGAATCTGAGCTAGGAACTTGAATACTTGTTGTGTTGTATTTAAATTTGGAAGTAAGTGCCTAAAGGAATGGAGAAATGTTTTGAAACAAAAATAAAGTGATTTGGTTAAGTTTTGAGAAGGTTGTGATTTTGAAAATGAAGTTTCAAGTTCTGGGTTTCTTTCGAAAGATGAACTGACAGGGAAGGATATGAGTCGTGCGACTCTTAGTGCTCAGTCATGCGACTGTTGGATCGCATAAATGTATATTCATGCGACTTCCGGATTTCATAAGTATATATCCATGCGACTGTTGGATTGCATGAATATATATTCATGCGACTTTCAAGTTTGCATAAGTATATATCCATGCGACTGTTGGATTGCATGAATACATATTCATGCGACTTTCAGATTTGCATAAGTGGAGATATCTGTATTGTAGGTCCTTGCGACTGGACTTGTTAACTTTCAGCTTGTGAAACCTGTTGCTTTTATCTGTGCTGCAGATCAAGTGAGTTACCCTAACTTATACATGATATTAGTGTGAAATGTATATGTTATATCTTATGTGATGTTTTAACTGATGTGATATATGTGAAGTGAAGGGTTACGTTATATTGTGGTGAAAACGTAACTCTGGCACAGTCAGACATAGTGTGAAATCCTTGGTACGGCTTGGATAGTCAACTGTGACCCAAAGTGTGAAATCGTCGTCAGTGAACTGCGTCGGTAGTATGTGTAATGATATATGATCATGGATTTGTGTTATGATGTGACATGTACATGCCTAGTGTGGTGTGTAAGTTAGAGTGCTCGCTAAGCTTTATGCTTACTGTTGTTGAACTTATTCTTTTCAGGACCTGAACGTGGGAAGGCTCCAACAGTGTGAAGATGGCTCATCATTTATTCAAACCATTTCCGCTGTTTAATTTATTCAAACATCTGCTAGAACAATATTCGTAATATTACTAATTACACTTGATGACGGGTAGTCCCGGGTGCGGGGTCTCGTATGATTTTGTTGAATGCAATTATATTTCTTTATTCATTTGTTTTTTTTAAAAAAATTTGGGATGTTACAAAAAACTTCTAAACTCGGAAAGACTTCTTCCGAGTCTATGATGAAGAACTAGTGATTAGATGGTATCAAAGCTAAATATAACTCACTAGACTTGACGTCTAAACCTATCAAGTCATTGACTCCTTACTATAACATAAAGAATAACAAATTTGTTAAAACAACCGGTGAGAAAAGTAAAAGTCCCTTCTTTAGTAACAAGAGTTCTGATATTTAGTCACTAATAACCTTAATAACGAACTTTCAGAAAGTTAGTTGAGGTCACTAACTAAATATGTTTAAGTTGTTAACTAAACATGTTTGTCACTTTGACAAAAAGGTTTATTTACTCCTCTAAAAGCTTAAATGCAGGGCCACCCTTGGTCTAGACTATAAGGGTAACCACCTAGAGTCCAAAAAAATTTAGGGGCTCATTCACTTAAATGTTACCTTTTAGAAATATATCAGTTTAGCACCAATACAAAATTATAATAAGCCTAGTACATGTAAAGAGGCCTCCGAAATAGTCCTGCCTTCTTTTTTTTAGCTCGCAGGGTTTGGAAACGTTTTACACAGATTAAAAAATTTTCATCAATTCTAGAAACTAACACTGTTTTCTATAGTTTTATTTTAGAGAGGAAACTCGAAAAGAGTTCTGAATCTATGTGATTATTGACTTAAATGATATAAAAACTAAATCTAAATCACTAGACTCGACTTTTAAACCTATCGCAAGTCATTGACTCCTTATTATAACATAACAAATAATAAATCCGTAAAGACAACCGGTCAAGAAAATAAAAATCCCTTGTTTAGTAACAGGAATTTGAATTTTGATTATATAATTTATCCATTTTTTGATTTTTGTTTATTAATTCATCCATTTATGATGTAGAAATCAGCATTCATCTCCATTTGTTTTTATAATCATCTATTCATTCATTTATGTATTGCAAACTCCAATTCTACCCATGAAATATTTTCTTACGTTGCATATTACATTATGTTTTCTAAATAATTATAAGTTATTTATGTGATTCAATGTTACGGAATAGTTTTTATTCAGCAATATATCCTCCGTTTTTTTCATTTTTTTTATATTTTCTTTATTAATTTAATAAAATGTCATGGAATAATTTTTATTCATTTGTTTTTTTCATTTTCTTTTTTCCATCATTTTCTTTATTAATTTAATAAACATAAGTAAGAAAAAAAAATTCTATTATGAAATAAGGAGAGATAAAAATAATAATACCTTGAAATTGTGATGTGATTGAAGAATTTAATATATATATTGTTCACGGAGCAGAGAGAAAGTATGATGTGACAAAAAAATAATGATGTAATTGATGATATGTAAATGTGACATAGACAAATGGAAGGCTTTGACGGGTAGAAAGTGAATGAAACGGTTTAAATTCAAATTAATTAGGAAGGTTTGGAAGTAAATTGTAAGTGGATTTTATGAAATATATGAGGGGGTTTTATGAAATTGTATATTAATGTAATTAATTGTAGGTTGTTTTATAAATTATGTTTAATAACTTGTGATGTATTTTGTTTTGAAAAAATATAATTATATATTTCTGACTGTCTCATTTTTATCTACATTTTGATATAAATTTTATCGTAATATGAATTTTTCTAAAATTAGTATATTTTAATTTTTTTATCAATCGAGAGCAACGAGTAGGTAATTTTTAGATATTTTATTCGTTTTTTATATTCATTCCCTCTACGTAATATAGTCGATATTTCACTAATTTTTTAATCTTTCGATAAAAGAATTAAAAATGTACTATTTTTAATATTTTGTAGTATTATGATAAAACTTATATGTTATAACCACTTAGTGGGTTTTTTAAAACCATTGGTTAGTGACGTAAAGCTATTTATTAAACTACTACCACTTTAGTGCTCTATAAAATTGATTGTTAATATGTGTGAATAAATAACCATACACAAACTATAACTATACATAAATATTGTGTAGTGAAACAACTTTCATGTTAGTGAAATTTGTAACTATTTGAAATTTTATATAAATATTTTAATTGTCTAAGTTTCTCTATTTTTTAACTAATAACTTCAAACATAAAATTAAGGTTATTATTATATGGATAATAATTTTAACTAATAACTTCAAACATAAATTCAATTGTGTTTTCAATTATTTAATTAAATTATAAATTATACTTATATAATTTACATATGTATAAACAAAATTTATTATATGTTAGTATATTAATTTTATGTGATCTTATTTGTGTATACTTATATTGATGTCATTATTATTTAGTTTTTAATAAGTTTAGTTTGCAATTTCAAAGATTCAAATATATAATTTGCTAATAAAAATATTTTTTAAACCCTTGATATCATAATATCAACAATAATATTATGCTTGTGCCTTTACAATATCGAGATAGAGCCCAATTACGAGAAACATATTAATATTATACTAAAAACTTTTAGACGTGTAATATAATATTATATATTTTTAAAAAGAGTATGTGTAAAAATTATCAAATATTTATTTACGTACCCGAGCAACGCACGGGTATAACACTAATTGTATTGGTATGGAAGAGTGTGTTAGTATAATGGTATATTTTAAATGATTGAAAAACTAAATAAATTAAGAGAGAATAAACTAGTTAAAGATTAAATAGTTGATATTAATTTAGATAGAAGGAATGAGTTAAGATGTAATTTTGATTGACATTTAAGAACTATTAAATTAAAGAAGGAGGGAGAAAGTTAAATAATTATATAATAGTATATATTAAGGATTAGGGGAAGGTTCATTTGAGAATCGTTTTTATTGTGAGAACCGTAAGAACTAATTTTAGCCGTTCATTTTAGATAATGGAATTCATGGATGAAGAGCGTGGGAGGATTGAGTGTGGCAAGGTGTATATAAGAAATTCATGGGTGGATAATCTAATTGAAGGAGGTGAATTAGACAACTAAGATTGATTTTTACAGTTTTTTTAATAAAAACAGTTTTTAAATAAACTTTTCACTTAATGATTAAATATATTTTTGATATATATTAAAAATTAAAAATGTTAAGAAACTATTTTATACGTTTTGACTTTCTGTTTAGTCTTTAATTACTACTGCGTCAAAATTTAGTCTATGGCGTAATAAGCGGACACTGGAGTTGTAAAGAGAGATTTTGATTGTGACGTTGAATCAATGGAAGAATATTAATTTAAAAACATATTAAAACAAATTTATTCATCCATTCAATTTATAAAAAAGGAACGATTAAAACAAATATAATAATAATAATAATAATAATAATAATAATCTTTTAATATAAATAAAAGAGTAACATAAATAAAATCTATTAAGTAATTTTCACCATTGAATAAATTTTTTTTATATTATTTCATTATAAAAATGTAAATCAAATTTATACGTAATGATTATTTCATTACTACAAATGTATATATTAACGTAGTATGGTAAAACGCAATATAAAATAAATGGTTGACAAAGTTTATGCAAGTTTACTTAATTTTAATTTTAAGATATGTTTGTATAGATTATTTCACTATAAAAAAGATAATAACCTTGTTAATCATTTAGGCTATGAAGGTATTATAACCATTTTATTTGTTATTTATTTTTAAATTGATATTTTCTCATCATTAGATTGATTTCTAAATCAATAAACATTTTTTTACTGTTTGACATACTAATGCTTAAATTCTTATTTTTATTACACTTTTAATTTTTTATTTATTTTGCGTATTATAATTATCTAATATATTTTTATTAATATTTAGTAATTATTATTTTTAAAAATATCCGTGTATCATACGTGCATTTAATCTAGTAGTAGTAGTAGTAATAATAATAATAATAACAATAATAGAGTTGTATTCAATAAAGTCCATTTGAAAAACATAGTCCTAAAATTTTAATATTCAATCACATGTGATTTGTAAAAGCATCACGTGTGAATTACAAAAAATTACGAAAATATCACTCCGTCCAAATTTTTAAAATTTAATATGGACCATTGATAACATTGATCTAAAGGCTAAAATTAGTCTTTTAAGACTATGAATTAATTATGAACTACATTGAATATATATATGCCAATTTGTAGCCTCGTTTCTTTCATTACGATCTACACAGGATGTTCCCTTCACATTAGATAATCGGATATTATTAACGGATAAAAGTTATTTATGATCTGGAGAATTTATAGCTCGTGCTTTGTGACAAGAAGAAAATTTTGTTTATTACTATTGTGTTTTATAGTATATCTTTAATTTACAAAGACATAAAACTTTTGTTTATATTGATTTTGATCTATTGATTTTTTATGAATCAATTTATAAATTATTATCTTGTAGTTGAACTTATTCAGATACAACAGCATATAAATTTAAATCACATTAAAATTCAATTGGCAAGTAACTTATTTGCAATAATTTTTAGTTATATAAATAATAATTTAAATAAAAAGAATAAATTTATTCTAAACAAAATGATAAAAAAACAAATTAAATAGTCGATATTGAACTAAAACGAAAAAAAAGAAAATAGAAGAATTAAGAAAGAAATATTAAGTCTGGAAGTGCTAAAACAAAATTTAAAGTAAATATAACCTAAAACAAAATTTAAAGTAAATATAACCAGTTAATAATTTGATTATTATAATTAATAATCTAAAGAGAAGAAAAGAAAGAAAAATAAAAAGACTGAAATAGAACTCTCAAAAAGGTAATCTCAAACGGAAAAAATGTATTTTAATTAATAGTGCTAAAACAAAAGGGTTTACTTCTTTAAAATTTATTAAACTATACTCAAATGTTAATGTGTGTATTTATCTTTCAAAAATGTTATTGTGTGCATTGAACAGTTAATTTATTGTTATTATACGTATTTTGATTACCTAAAAAAACAAAAAAGTATAAGTTTAGTACATACAATAGAAAGTTTAATACACACAATAACATATTTTTTGAAAGTTTGATACACGCTAACATTTTTGATATGTGGATACACATATTAATATTTGGGGTATAGTTTAATACATTTTGAATCCAAAACAAAATTTAAAGTAAATATAACCAAATAATAATCGAAAGAGAAGAAAAGAACGAAAAATAAAAAGGCCGAAATAGAAACGGAAGCAAGGATAACAAAAGAGGACAGGAAATTAAAACAAAAGATTGTCGATGCCATGAGTAGAAGCTGGGACTAAATACCTTTAAAACCAAAATGCTCCAACCATTCCGCCAAAATACATTTTGTTCTCAATTCTTGCCTCAAAGTATTTATACTGTAAATGATTTTTTTCCAGATAATTGTATGGAATATATAATTAGTAGTGTCTTAGGCTACAAAAACTAGAATAGAATTAATTTAAGGCGGATGGTATATATTGTATAAGGAGGATAATTTATACACAATAAAACTTTGTCATACATAACAATCATGACATTTTTACCGTAACAGTCTTGTGAACTATTATTCTTATCCACATGTTTAACAACATTATTGTTCAAAAGATTACTATTTATTGTGCATGACTAAAATTTATTATGTATAAATCATCTCCTATTGTAAAAACCCCCGGGTCCGACTCTAGCCAAGGTGGAGCTAAGAAAATTGTCTAGTGGGTCATAAACAAATATCATATCTTAAACATTCTAATATATTAAAATTTCAGAGGGTTTTGATATACAAAATATACTAAAAACTAAGCACTTTATATCATATTTGAATTTTTTTTGAAATTTGAGTAGGTCTCTTGATCCTTCTGGTTAAAATAAACAAATAATGCTCGAATCCACCTTACAACATTCATCAATCTCTCCCCAAAGTTCTTTTACTTGTGAATATTGCATCCCAATCGGCATTCATATCAGGAGCATTCATATCAAGGATGCCCACTCCGAACCACCCCATGTAATGGAACCATGAACCACCCTAGACGTGACCCCTTCCAGTTTACCTCCATATAAGCGATGCCAACATGTGACCACTACCACCGCAGTTGCTCTAAATCTAGGAAACATTTTCAAAAGAGATTTTTTGATTTAGTAGATTGCCGGGACAATCAAGCTAGGCTCTAGCATACATGATCTAATTACTTTCATGACCGTTAACTATATTTCTAACCATCTAAGATATTTACTTGGGAATAATTGAAAATGAGTGCTTTTTTAAACTTTTCAAATCACTTACTATTAGACCATTTTAAGGTGGTTAAATACTAGAAAAGATGAAAACACTTAAACACCGATAAATAAAGCACTTATTTTAAAGTTTCGTGCAAAAACCTTCCATGTACGTGTTTTTTTGCATTTATTTAAAGATTTTAGAGTGACGATATTACTATTATTTATTTATTTAAGGGGACGAACTCTAGTAACAAAAATGAAATTTAGAGGGCGTTCGGTCGGTAAAATTTTGTAGGATTTGCACTTCATATTTTCATTTCCCTAAAAATTTCATGTTTGGTTGGAAATAGGAGGGTAGATCGTATTTGGATGTCCAATCACATGATTGTGGGATTTCCAAATCTTTAAGGGAGAGGAGGAAATTCGAAATCCTTGAATATGATATTTCCTTCAACATTGACATTTCATATGTGCTCACTTTCAAAACTCACCATTGACCAACCATGTAACAACCCAAAACTAAGGTAATGTTACTACTAATTATGCATCAATAAACCTTAACCATACAATGTAAATCTTAACTTTTCGATCACAAAGATCCATTCATAACAAACCTTTACTAAATTTCTGAAAACCTCAAATCATCAAACCCTTCTAAGTAATTTTCTTTCTTTTTGGACCCGTTATCCTTCTTACCATTGTCATACTAACATGTCACTGTCAACTAAGATACATGCTAGTGAGTTCTTGATTTTCACACATATACATTTAAAACACAGAACACCCAAACATGCATACTTAAACATTTTCAATTTAAAATCATAACTAACATACAACTTAATAAAATAAAATGTAGCTTTCATAAATACCTTAAAAAACACATTTTCTATAAACCAATACATATTATTAAGAGTTAATTACATAAATGGTTCATGTGGTTGTTATGAAATTTCACTTTTAGTCTTTTAACTTTAAAAATTATAAAAATAGTCATTGTTGTTAGTGCAGTCAAAGAATAAATATTTATTTAAAGGTTTTGATGACAATTTTAATATTTATTTAAAAAGAAATTATATTACAAAAATCCAAGTTAATATGAAAATAATAAGTTTGGTGAAATAAATGATTAAATATAAATTTATACTGATCACAACGAAATTATTACAAGAGAATTAAAAAGGAAACCAAGAATGTAAATTTTACAAGTGCTAAACATATGCAATACTCATTTAGTAAAATGATTTTAGAACAAACAATGACAAATATATAGAAATCGATTTTTACTAGAATGTATTTTTCACATTTTATAAATCAATTAGATCTCAAGCCCGTGTAAACACGGGCCAGTTTATAATATGTATTTTAATTTTGTTTAATATTAATGTTTTTTTAAACTAAGTTAACAACTACACATTTCAAATAAGGAGAGTACATACACTATCATTCTACACAATTTTTATATATTGTCTTGCTTTGTTGTGATATTTTTGTTTTAGTTTGTTACGTGCTCTAAGCAAGGTCATAGTTATTCATTGGTATGTTTCTCAAAGTATAATGCACTACCATACAAATATCTTATTTGTTTAAATAGCAAAGTAATTATACTATCGGAATATATTTCAAAGTAGACAATGTTTGATATATATGGTTATTATTGTGCTAACTTAAAACTGTTTGTTTGTAGAGCACTCAAAACAATCATACTCATTTGTAAGTATGCTAGTAGGCACAAGGTAATATAACCGTAAACGCCACTTGATGATTGTTTTGTAAGGTATTCATGTCAATTGTAAAAATCAATTTAGTACGTTGTCTTAAGTTTAAAGGTTTTTTGAAATCACTCCAACAGTTCTTCCATCATTCATTGTTTTGATATCTTCTTTTATAGCATTATTCACCTATGGATGATTTTCTTTGCCGCATGTGTCAAAGTGTGTAAGGCTTATCATTCCTTCCATTTTGTGATCAAACACGATATCCTGTCATCCACCTCAAACACTCGTAAGTGAGTATATATTGCATGTTTTGTCGTGGTGTCAAAGTAGATTGATTGTAGAAACAAATTGCGTAAGTCCTACATTTGATATTGTTGACATGTTATTTTTCATGAAATCATAATATATTTCTTGAATGTAGAATAAGGCTATAATTTATACATATCTGATAGGTTGTGGTTTGTTCACTAAATGTGATGAAGTATTTTGGTGTCCGAAGTAATGGTAGTCGTGTATAGTATATATGTGGTTGCTCGCCTTCCATATGATATTCAACCACATTAAGTTTGAATAGATTGGTTATTTAAAATGTAGTATTGTTTTGGAAGTAATTACATAATCTTTAATATATTGATATACCAATCCATCCGATACATTCTAATTTTATATTGATGAATTTTTGTGAATTGAATGTTATAAATATGGTTTGTAGTCTCTAAAGTAGTTTTCATGAGAGAACTTTTAGGTAATAACTCACAAATAAAGGATGATAGATTCTGCAAATATAGACAAATGAAGATACTTATTCATATAGTTGTATGCCATATATATATATAATATGACTTATCTATTATTTGAATTATCTTTATGAATAGTACATACCCATTTCATATATGTCTAGCAATTGCATGAGAAACTCATAAACAACGTTTTTGTTTTCCGTCTGCAATAATTGATTAAAATTTTAAATTGTTTTTGTTAAGAATACACTTTTTTAATTTTTAGTTATGTTTTTGTTCAAAGAACCATCCATGTTGTTGACATTTAAATGCATTATAACATTTATAACATACTATATTTTTAAAATTATTTTTACAGGTGAAGATTTGGTATAGGCTAATAAGTTATAAGTCTTGTAAAATACCTTCTATGTTGTTGTTATATTTTTGATTCCTTGGATGCGTAATTTGCAATCAGTTGCAATGGTTTGAATTGATAGGGTTTTGATTTAAGTGGAATGTTTTTGAAATATGTTTGCATGTTTGGGGATATGTATTCTTATATAGGAATTAGAAATTCTTATAATAGTAACCAAAATGATTACTTTATTGGTCATTATTTTTTATTTAATATAATGTTTAATATTTTTGAGAATCTTCTACAATATAGTAAACAATATTCAAATTACTCTTTTTTAAATGGCAACTAATAAGTTTTTACGATGGAAATTATTGAGTATATTGAATATGTTTTTTAAAATAGATTCTTGTATAATAACAAAAAGTCTAGTTGTAGTGCTTTGCATATTATTTTTAAGTTTACAGGTAAGTATTAAATAAGACTTATGTATTTAGTGTTATTAATATGCGGATTATTGTTTCTGATAATTTGTCATTATTTGTGTATGTATTTTTTTTGTTTAGAATTATATGTAATTTAAGTCTTAATGTGTTAAAATGTTCGATTGTTTATAATGTTAGGTTTGAATTATACATTTCATTTATATTTTTTGTTTTGTTAAGTAAGGATTTGTTAAAAGTATATTTACAATATTTGTACTACTTGTTTGGCAATCTAACTAAAGTTAAAATAGTCATTTGATGCTAAAGTTATAATAGCCATTTGGAGCATCAAGCTTTTTCAAATTTGTTGTCAAAATATCCCGATACAGTTACTATACAAATATATTAATTCTAGAAATTGGACAATTATGATAGCACCAAAATAAATTCCAAAGATATATTAGTTCTAGAAGTTGAAAAGTCATGATACCATGTTCAAACTAATGTGACTGAGAAAATAAGTTTGTTGTTTTGTAAGGCACCGGTATCAATTGTAAAGAGCAAGTTATTATGGCGTTTGAATTGCAATGCTTGTGGGAAATATGTCCAGCGTGCTCCACTTAGTATTATGTGGTCGTTCGGGTTTCCTGATAGTTATCTTGTGTAAACATTTAGGTTCATTTCCAGTTCCACCTCACCCACAATGTTCAATGCTCTCCGAAATATATCTCATGAGTTTGTGCTCCCTTGCATATTCGATTGGAATTGTCTGCAATTTGAAATGGTAATATTTAAAGACTTTTTTTTATTTTTAAAGGTACTGAGCTAATAAAATAAAAAAGACAATGGTTGTTCGATTTGTCTTACCATCCTACGTTTCTTGAATGATGTGGCATCAAATTTCTTCTTAAATACTCGAACATCGCTAGTAGGGTTTGGGGTAGGTAGTATTGACAGAGTAGGAGTTGGTGGAAACATGATTATATATATAAATATTATGAGGGAAACATCAATTAGTTGTTTCTGTTTACTTTTATAAAATATAGCCAAAAAGTTAACAAAATACTTAGCCAAGCACCGGATTTCATCAATTATAGAATAACCATTACGTGCACGTCTATATCAGAAGCTCAAACACCCTCCATAAAATGGTCAGCATGCTAAGCCCAAAGAGTGCAACGTAGGTTTTGCTTCCTTTTTTTTACCTATTTTTTGGTGTGTCCACAAGTTCAACACCATAAGAATTTAGGAAATTCGAGAAACATCCATTTAATAAAATTAAAAACAATAACGCTCATTAGAATTCAAAAAAGGAAAAGAAATTATATATGCTTCTCACTTACTTAATAACCGGAAACAAATTCTATGTGTAGAACGTCCATCGTTTGATGTATCAATATTATTCGTGTATCCACCTAGCACACCAACATCATCCACATACCAATCTACCTAATAATATGAAAAATTATGAAAAAACATCTACATAACAAAGAGCAAAAATGTAAAAGAGAATACGCACAAAAGAAATTACTTATTACTTGCTCTTCCCCAACTTTTTTTTCAACAATATTGTCAAATGCTGTGAATGAAAACATGCTACTTCACGTGGATAACAATTGGTTACTTCTTTCACACGAGTGTGTGGCAAGAAGTTAACTCGGTAGGAATGTGTACTCATTTTAACACGAACATTATTATCCGCCACACCAAAATTATTAATAGCATAAACACGACCCTCAACAATCAAATCTTGAAATTTCTTTATCAACCCTTTCTTCACACATGCCGAAATCCTAGCTCCCTTTACACAAACAAAACAACCAAAAAACGTACATAAGATTGTTCTATCTATTAAGAATATTAAAAATGACATACATACCTTCTCGTCCATCAAATCCATTTCAATGCTATAAGCTTCGGAAGGTTTCATATACACATCTTGTTCCCACAATCATACCACACAAACCTTGATTCTCCACCCATCGGAATCGGGGTTAATTTCACCCAATAGATGTTATTGGGATGCCATTTTCTTAGTGGGAATAAAAGAATGTGTAAAAAACCTATGTAAAAACAAAAGCAAATCAAGAAGAATGCTAATCAATTTATAAAGACTACATACAAATAAAAATTTTAAAAACCTTTCAATACCTTAAACTCACTAATAATTGAATCTAACCGAAAATGTAAATTAAGTTGAAAAATGAATGAGATATAAAAATTAAGAAAACTCCTAAGTACTTGGGAAATGCAAATATAAAAAACATAAATAAAAAGCAAGAAAACGCATAATGACTTAAAGCGAAATAAATGTAAAGGAGCAAGCAATTAATGGTTGTTTCAAGGATTAAAGAATCTCAAACAAAAGTAACCGAAATTGTAAATTAAGTTATAAATAAAAAGCAAGAAAACGCATAATGACTTGAAGAAAAATAAATGTAAAGGAGCAAGCAGTTAATGGTTGTTTCAAGGATTAAGAAGCTCAAACAAAACTAACCGAAATTGTAAATTAAGTTGATGTATAAATGAGATTTAAAAATTAAGAAAACTATAAAAACCAAGAAAACACATAATTAACTGAATTTAACATGGACGGTGGGCCTTAGAGAAGAAATAAGAATACAATCTAAGCTCAAAGCCCACTTATAATTTTATTTAAGCCCAAATGTCTAATTTTTTGCCACATTATCAAAGCATGTCTCCTAATTAGCTTAGTATAAGAAATTGTCATCATCTCATTGATGCCACATAGGATAGATTAGTTCTTAAGTTATAAGGGATATAGATCTTTTAAAAACTACATATATAATAATGTTTATATATACATATATATATATATATTACACATGTATTATTCTATCAAATATTTTTATAAAAATTCAACAAAATTTACATCTTGGAATTAATACCAAATTGCAATTAAGAGGATGGGAGGTTACAAACAATATTAAACTCATTTACAACTTTGAATTAAAACAAATTATAATTAATACAATAATAGCATAATTAACTTGGGTGAGAATATGTATGGTCTTCAACACCAAACACTTAAGATGTTGACACATCATCTTACCACCTCCTCTAATTTCATTGCATTTCAAAATTGGAGCTCAATCATGCATGCCACATGTGATATCAACCTTACTAAGTTATAAGAGATATAGATTTCACATGTTCAATAGACATGTATTTTCGGAATTGTGATTTTATAAAATATACTGCCACTAACGAAAACGTAATATATTTTGGTTGGCAATTCATACAAATCATGAAAATACACTTATAAGATATTTTTAAGAGCTATTATTATTTTCGGTATTATAAGTGAGTGTGAAAGAGATAAGATCAAGAAAGTACATTCCTTGATCTTTGCGCCCCAAGAGTACAAGTTATTTTTGTGGTGTCACAATCTCAACCACACATTTTGAATTGAAAATGTTTCTTGATCTTTGTGTCAAAATGTGTAAGTGTCACAATAAAATATTATTGGATATTGTACTGTCTTCAGACAGAATTTCAAATATTAGCCGGTATCTAACGTTAATATTTTAAATCTAGCAAAGAAGCTATGTTGGCGACACACGGTCGCAGGCCACGGTCAACCGTGGTGGTGGGACCGTACGGCTCCAGGCGGTTAGATATTTTCTCTCTCTCCTCTCTATAAATAGCAACCTTTGGTTTTTATTTCAACATACCTCTTGCATAGAAAATCCTCTATAATATTAATCACACTCTTGTGATCTTTCATCTTTATATTTTATATGTGTGATTCTTGAGTTATTCAAATCATAAGATTCAACTTCTACAACTCAAAGTTAGCAAGAGAGAGAAACTCAAAAGCTTCAAAGTTGCATCAATTTTTCTCTTGATTATTGAGAGTGAACTCATCTTGTACACACCATTGTTGGTGTTTGTGAGGTCTCTTTGTATTTGAGAATTCTAGTGATAGAACTTATTTTGCAAGTGGGTTTGACTATTCGTCACTTTGTACTTGGGTTGGTGTTCTTGTTAAAGAACTTGTAACAAGTCTTTGTTGAAGGATTTCCTGGTTCTTGGTAAAGAACTTTTTGGTGCTCTTGGATTAGAGCATTGTGAGGTGGTCACACCTCGGATCAAAGTGATTGTAACCGGTGGTTTTTTCCGGTCTTAAGAAGTGAATGTAGGTTGGAGTTCAACCGAACCACTATAAATCTCAGTGTCATCTATCTAAACCTTTAACTCTTGTATTTATATTCTTATCATTAATTATTATTGTTTTGTTGTGCTCAAGAATATATATATATTTATATATAAGAGTTTGATTATTAAGTAAAATTAATTAATATTTAAAAACGGTTAAATAAATAAAAAGTTTAAAAAAGGACATAGAAACTATTCAACCTCCCTTCTAGTTTCTACAATTGTGGTTGTCACTTTGTTTCTCTTTTGACCCTTTACCCTATTATACGTAACAATCTACTGTTAAAAGCCCTCATGTGCCTTACACATGAGGATATTTTCGTTATTTTAGCCCCTATCCTTGTTACCAAACATATTTTCTATTTAATTACCTCTAATTCTAATCACATTTAAACAAAATTAAATAACCTAAATTATATAACAAATTAAAATAATTTTGAAGTAAAACTAAGGTTATAGTAAACAACACAACAACAAACCATCAATTATCATCTTCTTCTTGAACCAAGAACAAATTAAACACATAAATCAAATTGCTAAATTAATCACAAATTTAAACACATATATATTGATACTTGCTTCCATAGTTTCACAATCTTACCAAGGTATTTTCTTTACTGAAACCAGTAAACAATGCCTAACTGATTTAAAATGAAAAGCCGTTGCACACCCAAATTGCTTAGTAAATCTGAAAAACCTACAAATCAGATTGGTAAATTTTTAACCAATGAACAACTAAATTGATTTAAAACGAAAAACCCACTCTTCAATCTCACAAAAAGGGTTTAGATGAACATAGGGCTTCAATGTGTGATGGTGGCTATGGAGGTGTTGCTGATTACAAGGGTACAGATCTGATGAGATGGTGGTTTAGATCGGTTGCGACTTGTTGAGTTCCGACGAGATGGCTGTGGTGATTGTTCGGTATGGTGAATAATGGTGATGGTAGTTCGGATCTAGTGAGCGATACGGTGGTTCAGATCCCACAAGTTGGTGATTCAGTTGTTACCCAATTGATAACGTTGGTAGTCCTTCAATAACGATGATACGGGGATGGTCTTTAAAGTATGTCACCGTTGGCAGTCTTATGGTGGTGAGAGGAAGAGTCATTCGAGGGTAGAGAGTGTGGGTTTTGAAGAGAGATAGAAATCATAGGTTAAACAGTAATGGTGGTTGTTGCTAGTGGTTATCCGGTGGTGGCTAGCAGCTTCCTACGAACATGTTCGAGAGGCCGTCCAGTCTGACTCTGACACCTCATCTGATAATTATACGGAAAATGAACACACCGAACAAGTTGAAGAAATTCTTGGTGAAGAATTTGAGACAACCAATTTGACATCCAATAGGGAATCCATCAATTCACAAGAATGTGCTTTTCAAGTAGCAGCAGAAAGGCATGCTGCACATCATGACTATGACTCTGGTGCCTCATCTGACAATGATACGGATTATGAACACACCAAACAAGTTGAAGAAATTGTTGGTGAAATTACATGGAGAGTCCCTTTTCATGTCAGCGCAAAATAGAGTGTTTGCGTTGGACCAGAAAGCCTAAAGACTTTGTCATGTCAGCGCATGTCATGCCAAGATGGAAGTTAGGTCGGTCAATCGGTCATCATCCCTTTATAATTTATCAGATTCTAGGCAATCGCTAAACTTTCAAAACATGATAGAATCATCATCAAAGAACATGAAGATAACCACATATTTAAGTCATAATTTCCCACACAACATTAGCAACTGGAGTTACTATGCAACTTCAACACTAAACAGTAAGAAACATTAAGAAGATTAATTGAATGAATAATGGATCTAAAAAATCTACTATTCTGATTAAGACTAATAAAGAATTTTAATTGCACCTGAAGTATACATGCAAACAACTGAAATTAAAGAGAGAAGAAATTAACCTTATATATGTGCTTGCCTCAGTAACCCTAACTCACTTGCTGCAACAGAAGTCTGTTTTTCATCTTCTACAAATCTCTGGCTCCGCAAAAAACAACCTCTACGTAATGACTCCATACAAATCATGTTATTTTTATATCAAAACGTAGATATAAATAAGATGGTCAAAGTTATCTAATTATATTTACTATAAACAAAAAATATCAAAAGTTACAAACAAAATTTGTAAAACCTCTAAAATTAAATAAACTAATAACAAAATACACCAAATTTACAAATACAACCCTAAAATGTTACAAAAAATATCCCAATTTTACAAAAACTACCCTAAAATATTATAGAGAACTAAAATAATTGTAAAAAAAACATAGAGAGCTAAAATGTATTTAAAAAGATGTGTAAATCTATAAGAAATTAGAATTCATACATAGTATCATCATTAATCCAATTGATATAAGTGTTTACATAAATAATCACGAAAATTAATAAATATATCTACTAAATGATTTAAACAATGTTTTTTTGTTAAGATATTTAAGTGTTAATAAAATAAATCATCTATAAAATGACATTTGAGGAAACAACATTCGTAAACAATAATTGAGGAAACAAAAGGAGATGAATGATAAAAAATTCTAATAATAGAATAATAATATCATAAAGTTGTGTTCAATAAAGTCTATTTAAAAACAGTCCTAAAGTTTTAATATCCAATCACATGTGAATTACAAAAATGTCACTCCACCCAAATTTTTAAAATTTAATCTGCACCATTAATACCATTGATCCAAAGACTAAAATTAGTCTTTAAAACTATGAATTAAATATGAACTATATTGAACATTCTTCTAATATCATAACCTCTTTTCTTTTATATTAAAAATAGTCATTTATTTATTTAAACTTTTTATATTGCCAATACTCGAGAGTACTAGTCATCGTCCCGTTACATACATTGTAATCATGCTTTTAAAAATTTTAAACTACTATCGAAATCCATATATTCGTCGCTAGTTAGCATTAGCGACCGTATATTGTGAGAGCCATCCTTCAATGACATTAATCTCAGCCTTTCTTTGTGCAACCAACCAGTCAGGGTCCGTAGCCATTGGTGTGTCAAGATCCAAGCAATGATGCCCTAAAATACGAAATGAACCATAAGGTGATACTTAATTAGGGCTATAAATGAACACGAACAGGGCTTGTTTGTGTTCGTTCGTTTAATTTTAGCCGACTAAATAATCAAACACGAACGGACATAAATGAATGAACGAAAGCTCTGTTCGTGTTCGTTTATTAAAGAAATGAACTAAACGAACTTCCGCTGCACAATTTCACGAACAGCTCATAAATGTTAGGTTCGTTAACAGCCCAATACTTAATTAATCTTTAACATTATTTAAATAATAATGCTTAAAATAATTAATATTCGACAATGGTTTATACGCTTGAAAAATATTAAAATTTGAACTAAATGAACCATATATATATACCTTCTTGGGTAAGAATTGCTACAACTGAATCTGATATGTTTTGTAGAACTCTGTCAATAAAACGAAAACTTAATTAGCATCTGAAAATATTATATATTAACATGAAACATATGATCATATTATAACCTTCAACTAAACTTACCCTCCAGCACTATATGGATCACGCAGACCGTTAGAGAAGATGATGTTGCTTGCAAAGTTTTCGAGCACAGTTTTTATACCCTTGTAACATTAATTGTATATACATATAATTATAGCAAAAATTCTTATAATTAAATAAGAATTAATATAACCATGCATAAATCAAAAGATATAATTAACTTACATAACCTCCAAACTGTATGGGGGCCCAATAAGGTCTTGGCGAGACACCAAAGACTTGTTTGCATTCCTTGGTGTATTTGTGCAAATCGAAAGGATCAGCTTGGAATATCGTATCGTTTTCTCCACGTCCTAACGGGATTACCATTTCGGTACATGACTTTGTAAAACAAATAACTTGTTAATTAGACCATGTAAACCAACAATCATGAGATTAGAGTTCAATATACCACAAGAAAACTGGAACTTTGCGATGGCCAAATCCATCCCTAAGCCCTCGTCAATTTGCGATTGATTTAAACAACTAATAAGTAATAAATTTATATTTCAATTATGTTGCAAATTCTTCGGATATATTTGAGATAGTTTGCTTCCTCGCTAATTTTGACGAACTTCCGATGGATTCGTCATCTATCACAAATTTATGAGAGACGGAATACCCTTGATAAATAATTCTTTGGTTTATTGTCTCTAGTCGGCGACAAATTTGTACGTCACTAAAATAAGCAAAGTACATTAGGATTTCTTTGTATCATTTGTAGTGTATAAATAGTGATCGGTGTAATACAAAATACATATGATATTTTCATCATTCTATACAAAGCCAGATGTCACTAAGGCCACGTTTGTTTCACGGAATTCAAAGGAATGGAATTAAATTCCTTAAGAATTGAATTCATATAGGAATTCAATTCCTAAGGAATGAGATTCCTATTCATGTTTGTTTCGCTGAAAAGTAAATGGAATTGAATTCCATTTCAATTCTATTTTGTGTTTGTTTGCAAATTATTGCAATGGAATCATATCAAAAGACTAAAATACCCTCGATTCATTTTTGTATTAGAACTTTATATAATTATGTTTTTAAAACGCACTCACACCCACACCCAACCCCCGGGCCATCCCCCCCCCCCCCCCCCCCCCCACACACACACAACACAATCTTTTTTTCAAGAATAAAAGGAAATATATGCCGCCTCCACCACCACCATCACTGCCAACCACCGTCACCGCCACTGCCAACCATCACCTGCCGCTGCCAAGTTCGTCGTCGCCGCTCCCACCACCAACCACCACCGCCACCGCCACCACCGTCACCGCCATCACCTGCCGCCACCATGTCCGCGGTTGCCACCATCATTGCCAATCCCACCATCAACCGCCGTCACCACAGCCACTGCCGAGCACTACCAGCCGCTCCCCCTACTAACAGCCACCACCGGCCCACCACCTACCACCTACGGTAGGGTGGGGTAGGGTAGGCTGGATAAGATAGGTAAGGGCGGGGTGAGGTGAGGTAGGTGGGGTAGGGTAAGGGGAGAGGAGGGGTGGAATGAGGTAGTTGGTGCAGGGGTAAGGGTGGGTGGGGTGGGGTAAGGTAGGGTAAGGTAGGGTGGGGTGAAGGTAGAGTAAAGGCAAGGGAGGGGTAGGGGTGGGGGTGGGTGGGGTAGAGTAGGGTGAGGGTAGGGTAAGGGTATGATAGGGAGGGTAGAGTAGGGTAGGGTAGAGTAGGGTGGGGGTATGATGGGGAGGGTAGGGTAAGGGGAGGGGTGGAATGAGGTAGTTGGTGCAGGGGTAAGGGTAGGGTAAGGGCAAGGGCAAGGGAGGGGTGGGTGGGGTAGGGGTGGGGTGGGGTGAGGTAGGGTAATGTTGGGTAGGGTAAGGGTATGGTGGGGAGGGTAGGATAAGGGTAGGGTGGGGTAGGGTTAGGGTGGGGGTAGGGTGAGAATCTGTTGTGATGGAGGGATTAACCGATTAGGGTTAAATTAAGGTTAATCTTGTCTTTAGGAAAATGAATTCAATTTCATCTAAACTATTACAGGAATTGAAATTCATTACCTAAAGGAATATTAAAATTCCAAAGAATTTGATTTCATCCCAAATAATTTTACCGAACGCAAAATATAACGGAATTTGATTTGAATTCCATTCCATTCCTTCACATTCCGGTGAAACGAACGGGACCTAAGTGTTATTTGTCTAGCTAGTAATATCTCGAAAATATTAGAATCTTAAGATATTTTTCATCACTTATGTACCTGCCAATCCCATCCTGAATCCTTGCGAATTCTGGAATCATATAAAAGCATGCATTGGTTTTCAGAAAGTCGGGTGAGTCCAGCAACGACTTTGTCGAGAATGTAAGTATGGTCACTAGCTTCATCAGTTGCGTTGCAAAAGGTTTGGATATAGTTATCGGTAGGGTTATCATACTGAGCCATAATACGGTATTGAAGCACCAAATGGTCCTTCAGATCCGTCGTTGTGTTTATTGGCCTTCAAAACCCAATTCCAATTTTAGAAAACAAAAGAATAATTAATGGTATTCTTTAAAAGGTAACTTGTTGAAAAATATAACATATTGAGCCATAATACATTTTATCAACTAGATAATATTGGCTGTTACGGCATTACGCGGATACCATTCTAGTAACTTATACTTTCTATTATAATAACAAACTGAAAATTACAATTTTTTTCTACAAGAGATTAAAAATTACAATTCTTTTCTCCCGCACAAACAATTTAACATTTCCTTAGTGATATTTTTTGATATTTATATTACATTTTTTTTAATAATTTCTCTTTTGTGATTAGTTTTAAGTCTTTATCATGAAAAAGTTCATAAAACTATTTTGAATGCACAATTATATGTATCCATAAATTCATGAAATTCGACATAGTTACTTTAATTAGAATGATTTGCGACTTTTTTAGAAAATTTGAGTTAAAGAGTATTAAGAAAATTTATAGATACATAATAAAATACAGAATATATATATATATATATATATATATGTGTGTGTGTGTGTGTGTCTTTTTATGATTTTGTGAATTTTTTGATATTCAAAAACTCAAAATTTTCTGAAAACTCGGCTAAGTTAAGATGGACAATCGTGATAGTCAATTTGTAAATACACATTATCCGTTTGTTTAATTCTTAAGTAGTTTGATTACATACATAAATATATATCGTTTTCTCTTGAACGAACATATTGTGATTTTCTTGAGATAAAAGAATATGAAAAACTAGAGATATAGACAAGTTAGGTTTAAAAAAAAATTACCTTAACACACTTAAGTACGATAATGAAGAAAATGATTATGGGAGAATTAATTAAGGTGGTTATGTATGATGATTATAACTTACAAGCATGTGTCGAAGGTTTGGGAGAGGCTAGAAAGGCCATTCGGTTTAGCACCAACTTTATCAATTTCGAACCAAGATTCTCTTATGGTGGTGTAGCAACTCGGGCTTGTACTCTACAAATGATCACAAGTTAGCTTAAAAATCATTCCTCAATTCTAATATTATTGTTCATTAGAATGCTATTTTAATTTGTCTCAAAATAATTGTCCACTTCTAAAAAAAGATTGCCATTGATTTCTATTTTTTTCTATTTACTCTTAATTATTTACCATTATTACATCTTTTACAAGTCAACAATGTACTTGATGTAAGGCTAAAAATGACATTTTATTTTAAACTATGTTTTTTTTTCTATAGACAATAATTTTGAGACAGATGAAATATTAGGTGCATGCATTCTTGATAGTTTTGCTAGTGGTTACAAAAAGGATTTTAAAGTTAGTTTGATTTTTACTTACATTGAAGTCCTTTGAAACAACGACATCATATCCGTTTTCAGGAGTAAGCCCTAGGAAGTAAAGAATTGGAGCCGATGATGCAAATGCCCCATAAACGACGTGTGGATATTTTAAACGAAACCAGGATGCAAGCACTAAATTTTAAAACAAATTATTAGTACTTTTTTAAAATCAATATTCAAATAACTACTTATATTGTAATACCCAAAGTTCGAAAGTGTATAAAAGAATGTTCACAGATATTGTCATTATTATTTGAGTTATAATTTATTTATGGGACTTAAGTTGGTTAATTAGGCGTGGAGAATTATTGAGCCTAATAATTAAATGTATATTGTGTTGTTTTTGTGGTGGGCTTAAGTGGTTGAAGAGATGAAAGGAAGATATTAAAAGATAAGCCTTGTGTGCTTAGAATTGTTTAACTGTTGGGCTTAAAGCCTTTTTACAGATGTGTATAAATATGAGATTAGGGCTTAGCCCCCAAGGAGCTATTGCACTGTTCTATTTCCAGAGAGAGAGAGAGAGTGTGTGTGTGTGTTGTGTGTTCTTGAGGTCGAGAAGGAGAAACAGAGGAAGAGCTAGAACCTTTATTTTCCCACAAATCTGCAAGGAACTGAAAGAAGAACTACTTCTAAACCCTCTATGATCATGTAAATACATTTATGTATGGATTTAGACTTGTTTGTGGGGTTTTTGTTGTCTGGGGTTTTTGTATTCGAGAGGGTGAGGGAAATGGTGGATTGAGGGGTTAAATCTTATTTTTAACCAATGAATGTTGGTAGGGTTTGCTCTTATGATAGGAGAAAGGTTTTGCATATGATTTGAATCAAAATGACTAAGTTTTTAAAGGTTGTGATTTTGAAAATGAAGTTTTAAGGTACTGGGTTAATGGTCCGACCAAGATGGTATTCATGTGATTTGGTTAAGTCATATGGGTGTGATCTGACTTTTGGAGTTGGTCCAACTTTTAGTGGGATCCGACTTTTGGAGTTGGTCCGACTTTCAGTGTGATCCGACTTTTGAAGTTGGTCCGACTTTCAGTGTGATCCGACTTTTGGAGTTGGTCCGACCTTAGTGATGGTCTGACTTTTGGTGATTGGTCTAACTTTTAGTGTTAGTATGATCCGACTTAGTGATATGGTCCGACTTTAGAGTGATGGTTCGGCCTTAGAAGTGGTACGACTTATATAGACCCGTTGTGTATCCGAGGCTGATCTATTGAGATATCTGTGTTGTAGGTCCTCGCGATTGGACTTGTTAATTATTCAACTTGTGAAATCTGCTGCTTATAACTGTGTCGCGTATCAGGTAAGTTACACTAACTTATACATGATATTAGTGTGAAATGTATTTGTTATATTTTATGTGAAAGTGTAACTGATATGTGTATATGTGAAGTGAAGGGTTACGTTATATTGTCGTGAAAACATAACTCAGGAACAGTTAGACATAGTGTGAAATCCTTGGTATGTTTTGGATAGTCAACTGTGACCCAAAGTGTGAAATCGTCGTTAATGCACTGCGTCGGTAGTATGTGACATGATATGTGATCATGAATTGTTTTATGATGTGACATGTACATAACTAGTGTGGTGTGTAAGTAAGAGTGCTCGCTAAGCTTTTATGCTTACTGTTGTTGAATTTACTCTTTTCTGATCATGGGAAAGCTCCAACAGCGTGAAGACGACTCGTTATCTATAAAATTGTTTCCGCTGTTTTACTTATTCAAACACTTTATCAAACTGCAATTGTAATTAATTACTCCTATGTACTTGACGAAGTGTAGTTCCGGGTGTGGGACCTCGTCGGATTTTTTTTGTTCGTTGCGGTTGAATGCATTTTATAATTACTTATAGTTGCTGTCAATTTAAAAAAAATTGGGATGTTACATATATTTTACATGGGCTTTTTTTATGTTAAATTCCACAACATTTTGTGTTTTATTGTGTGTTTGTTTAGGCTTAGCGTCTACCGGGGTTGTTTTGCGGTTTGTTATCGGACCAAAAGTGCCCATGTGGGGCTGTTCAGACTCACATAGGAAGCACAAAACAAGGCTTTGGCCCCAAGTTTTTGTTGTTATCAAGACTTTAGCCTAGTATAAAAGCCGCTAAAACCCGACCCTAAAAGACCCTGACCGAGGCTCGGTTAGACGGTTAGCGTTTTAGATCGTTTAAATAGCACTTAGGCTTTGTCCCATGGTGGTTTCAAGTGGGGTTCGGTTATTCTAACCAGCCTAAAGTTTACATTTTTTGTTTTTAAGTTTGACTCAAGATCAGATTTAGTAAATGAGTGTAAACTTATATTTTAGTTAGAGTTAATTACATTTTTTCTCTTTGTGTTTTGGAGAAAATTATGAATTTGGTTACTGGTTGCAATTTTTGCGGTGTTAGTCCCTTACTACCCGAGTTTCTTGCACTATTAATCTCTGCCCCACTTAAAATGACTAATATACCCTTATCCGATTTATTTGTTCATTTTTATTGATTTCAAACTAATACTTAATATTTTTAAAAAGTAGAAAAGAAAAATCTATTATCCTAATTTAAACTCCAAGATCACACTCTTACCTACCCCACACTCTCTCTGCTAACCTCTCTCCCTGTCGGCAACTCACCGTTGGCACCTCCACGCACCACCACCACCCCCACCCCCACCTACTCCAAAAGTACAAACATATGGAATCAAATTAGGAACCTTAACTGAACTTTGACCAAACCTAAACAAGAATGCCACTTTAGGACCAAATCTAGAACCCTAACAAATAAAATTCACACAATCAGAAAATTGCATTTTTTTAACCCAAAGTGCAAATCGGCTTCAACAAATTAGGGGGTGTTTGGTTCAAGTATTGTTTTTGAAGGGATTTGCATTTATAATGGGATTGGTATTTGGTGGGATTTGCATTTAGTGGGATTTAAAATCCCATCTTGTGTTTGGTTCATATTTCTTACGTGGGATTTTCACCACCACTAACTCCATCAACAGCCAACCACCACACCTGTTGCCACCATCGAAGAGGAAGGACGACGACGGTGAACGACGAACAACGGCAGGTTTCTGATGGTGGACGGCGAACGATGGCGACAGCGAAGCTGAACGATGGTGGACGGTGAACGATGGCGGATTTCTGATGGTGGACGACGAACGATAGCGACAACGAAGGAGAACGATGGCGGGCGAAGGCGAACGACGGTGGATGACGAACGATGCCGGGTTTCTGATGGTGGACGACAAACGACGGCGACAACGAAGGAGAATGACGACGGACGGTGGCGAACAACGACGAAGGGCGTCTGACGGTGGACAACGAAGCGAACGGGTGACGGTGATGGCCTTGCGACGGTCTTGTGACGACGGAGACGGTGAAATCAGTGATGGTTCAACGGAATATTAGCTGGAGAGTCGCCGGAGAGAATACCTCATTTGAGGGATTTCAAAATACCAGGGGGTGGAAGGATTTAGAAATCCCTCATCTGTGGGATTTTATAAAATCATAGAATTTGAAATCCCATCCCATTTTGTCAAACCAAACACTACATTTGGAGGGATTTGAAATCCCAATCCCATGAAATCTTCCCAAATAACACCAACCAAACACCCCATTAATGTTTATCTATGTACTTGACTAGAATAAACACTCACAAATCACAAATCACAAATCACAAATAGCAAATCAAAACTCATAGAGTGGATCTAAGAGTATTTGTGTTCGTGACTAAGATATGGTGTGTGTGGGTTTGATATCTTATTTGGATCTAAGAGTATGTTGAAGCATAAAGGAAGATGATGACGGCAAACTTGGAGGGCGGATGGTGAGAAAATTAGTGTTGAAGCCAATAAAGGGTGACCGTAGACCGGCGATGGTGGGCAGATGGAGGTCGGCAGTAGCATACAGATAAGAGAGAGCGGGGAGTAAGGGTGAATTATGCTCGATTTTGGGTTGTTTGGTGGTCCCTTTTGTTTGTGTGTTTAAGTGTGTGTCGGAGTTGTTCGAAGTCCTTATTACACCATCAGCATCCAACCCAACTTACCCCATGTCACATCAACATCCACATCATATTCCACCTTTAATCCTATCAAACCCACAAACCCCCACATCCAACCTTATTCAACCCCACATCAAATATTAATAAAATATATATTAAATAAGAGAGAAAAGGAGATAAGAAGAAAAAAAGACAAAAAAGAAACCCGCAACGGGTTCGGCTACTCGAAGGACTGGGAACCCGCTATCACCCGATGAGGGGCGATGGTGTTCCCACATTACCTAACACAACCCGCCATCGGGTATAGACACCGATGCGGGTGGTCTTAGAGTTTAGAAACCTCAAATTTGGTAACAGTCATTGATGTTGTTTGAGTCTGTGTCATCAAAGTTGCGGTGGTGGCGATAGGGATGTAAGAAAAACGAAACCGACGTGGAAAACCGAAAACCGACATAAACGGGCGGGTTCGGGGACGAGGAAAACCCGATTATTTTAAACGCGGATGAGTTTGATGATCCCCGCCTCGATTACCCGATAATTGATTATAATTTAATATTAGATATATATATATACATAAAATTAATTTTTAAGAGAAAGTATACAAATCTTTATACACTTTCACACAACCTAATTTTAATTGTTGTCTTAATTCGGATTGTTTGTTTTGATATTTTGGATGTATTTAGACTTTTTAAGACTTTAATTTCGGTTCAGATAAGTTTGTATTCGATAATGTTGTATAATTTAATATTATCGTTTTTTAAAACTCATGGTAAAATCTTAGCAATGATGATCCTCGTGGTGAAAAATTACAATTTTACTTCAACGGGTATATTCACGGTGAAAATTACCCGTTTAATCACATGTTTATATTAAACGGGATACCCGTTTCCCCACGATTTTTCTTGGTTACCTATTGGGGATCCTCGTTTAAATTCCCACATTTTTTTAATGGGGACGGGCATGGTTTTCTAACAGGGGAATCAATCCCCGCCCCGTTGCCATTCCTAGGTGGCGATGGCCGAACCAAACGCCTCGACATGTAAGGAACCCTTTCGTAGAACAATAGATGGGGAATGGGGTTGGTAGTGGTGGTGGGTGGTGGACTGGGTGAATCGCTAGCCATTAAAGAGAGGTTGGCGTCCAGCGGGGAGAGGAAGTGTAGAAGAGAGAACAACTAAGGTAGGCATTACAAGCAATTTAAGTTAGGGACCAATAATGTAAGAAAGTCGGGTCAAGAGTAAACAAACTCATAAACATTACGACCTAGGGACCAAAATTCATAAATTTTATCAAACTACGGGATAAAAAATATAATCAACTCTTTTAGTTATAATTCTTGATTTTAATGAACGTAAATAAAAAGGCTATAACACCCTTATCTTTAGAAAGCTTCAAATCTGAAAGTTAGAAAGCTTCAAATCTGAATGATTTTGGTTTTAGTTTTTCAAAAACCAAAATATTTAGTTTGCCAAAACTAAACAAGACCGAACTATATGCTCACCCTTACCTTTAGGGTTCTAGTCCTAAAAGGTAAGGAAACGACCACGTTAACAGTTAGTTTGCGTACATTTGAGCAAATTTTCGACCTTTCAGGATGGGTTTTAACCTGAAAAACTAATTTTTTTTATCAAATATAGGATGTAGAACTTACTTCCACCGTATGAACCTCCAATAGCTATGATCGGACAATTTTCTGCTGACATGTTTTTCTTAAAATGGATGATTATTTGAGCATAATCTGCTAAAGCTTGCTCTGAACTAAAAAATCCAAGAGTGTCGGCGTTTTTATATGCTTCCTCCCTTGATCCAAACGGCATAGAAGTTCCATAATACCTGTGCTGCAAATCTACAAATTATGAATGCATAAATCATATATACCAATTACTTTATATAAATCGCTAAAAACTAAAGTAATACCTCAATATACACCAAAAGACCATTAAATCGGGAAGCAATCACATGCTCAAACCCGTTATACTCGACGTCATACATGATGCTCGTCTCCTCCCCCGTATACACGAAGATCGGGGAACTGTTTGTTGGGCCACCCCAGTATTTTTGGATGACAACATAACGTTGTTGAAAAGTTATGTAACTTTCTGGCTTATAATTGAAGTGATCCAATGTTTGTGTGTAGTTAAAAATCTCGAACTCTTTAGAGTTTTTTGGCTTCAATGTTTGTGTTGTGGGTATGAAATTGGTTTTAGTGCCAAACTTGGTTGTCCTGAAACGCTTTCCTGACACACAAGTTAGCGCTATTAACATGATCAAAGACAACTTGACGAGACTAAAATATATTAGTCGTGCCATTAATTGTGGTGATGGATTAGCTTCAAGCTTCTGTTCGACATACTTCTGGTTAAGCTTAATATATATATATATATATATATATATATATATATATATATATATATATATGTGGTAAGATCGATATTTTGTAGAAAATAATATTTGTGGAAATTAATTAATTAATTAAACGATCGATCTCTTGGGCGGGTATTCTAGTCAACATTTTGGCGATGGACCATAAATTGATTGATTGATAGAAATAATATATACTAGTCTGTCAATAAAAAAGACATTTCGAGATCCAACAAAAATTGGATAATTTCCGGCCAATTTCGATCATATATAATACAAGCTAAACAACAAAATTGGAACTTAGTAATCGTCACTTCTTGCAAATGAAATGAAATCAAAGTCTAGCATAAATATCATCTCTGCATTTCAAAGTATTTGTATCCAAAAATATAATCTGTGTTACTAATACAAATGACAAGCTCATCTTCAAACTCTTTTTTACTGCAGCGAATTTAGTGGGTTGAATCCGCAGATACCCTCCACCATTTTTTTAGAAAAACCCCCCTCGAACCCAAGACCTTGCGCCTCAGTAGTATATACAATAATATATAATCAAAATATTAAATTGAAATATATGTTTCCTTGAAAAGTGCATTGGTTATATTTAAGAACATGGTCACCACCATAGAGCTCTACTATACACCATGTTTGGCGGCATGAGCCATGATAGGCCTGTGTCTAAATCTTCCCCTGATAGAATAAAAGATATGGATCATGACATTCTCATCCTATGATGTATATGAGAAGGTTGACCTATTAAATGACATATGTATGTAAAAGCCAAGGGTAAACATACACAAATTATTCATTTATCCAATATGTGATTTGCAGTGGTTATGTTTGGTGGTCAACAATAACAAGTGTCACTTTTAAATTGATAGTATGGGGTGGTGGTGGCGGCGAGGGAAGGCTGTGGAATGTAGGTGTTGTCGATGCGGTGATCATAGTGGGTGGATGGTGTGGTTGTAGTGTTGTTAACGAGTTAGTTAATTAGGTAGTAATATAAAAAACAAGCATAAACAAATATAATTAAAGTACAGATATAATTTTCATAAACAAAAGACTTTAGGGACCAAATATGTAAAATCTATCAAAGGGCAAAAACATCATTTTAAAATTAGGGACCAACACAGTGAGCTACTCTACAATTAAACGTAAATGATGATATATTTATATATGAAAGTAATATTGAGGTTAAAGAAAATTCTTAAACAAAGAAATCCTCACTTCACCACCATCTCCATTTCATCACCAAAAAATGCTATAAGCAAAACCAATTATCTGAATGGCCTGTTTTATATCAAAGGAATAAGCAAAACCAATCACCATGATAATGATAAGCGAGAAGCAATCAAATCTAAAATTGAATTTACCAGCTGTTAATTCTCCTGCTCTGTTATTTCATTGTTAAGAGCATCACAAAATCATTCTCTTCTTAGGGGTGCCTCACACTTTCCTTTAGCTTCGACCAGTTTACTTTATGGGCGCATTTTGAGCATATATATGATGACCTAGAGGAACAGCTTAAGTTAATGGATTGGTAAGTGATTGAGTGTGAACTTTTAATTGTTCAGAATTTGGATATAATTGAATCAAGTATGTTGTTACCCATGGGTCAAGGAGGATTCAAAATCATCATCACAACATAAGAAGCAAACTCCATTTTCAGGACTTGGTTTAGATTGATCGTTCCACATACCATCTTTAGTTCTCCCTGCATCATATCATATCATATCATATAGGAGAACCAGATTTGTAAAATAATTTCAGATCTAAGAAGGAAAGGGTATATGCAGAGAATTAATAAACCTCGTGGCTTTGCAGATCGATTCAAAGCTGGATAAACCTCTTGATGCACTGACCGTTGCAACTCAAGTTGCATATTCATGCAGGCCTCTAGCATCTTCTGCATGTCATTCATCCTCTGTTGAAGTGTATTCATATCAATCCTCAGGCCGTTGATGATCTCCCCTTGCTGCAACAGATAAATTGTCTTAAAATCAAAGACAACTTATGAAGACCGTCTTTTGCGATGAAGTACAATTTGCAACAACTACTTGTATTTGTTTCGGTGCGGAAAGAAGTAAAACTCACAGTTGCGAGGTGCTGATGATGGAAATCAGGAATGGGGTCCTCCTGTATACTATCAACATCCTCTATGCCACCTGCATTCTCTTGCTCCTGCTGCTGCTGTTGTTCCAGCTCTAGCATCCATCCATTTTCAGCCTCAAATGCCTGATCTTGTCTATCCACATATGATTGCATTAGCTGTTCTAGTCTTGCACCGAAATCACTTTGAAGAAGATTAAAGACGGTTCTCCTAAATCATGTATAACAATTCTCGCAATTAGTTTGGTCATTTGAATAACGGGAAGTGAATAGATAGATAAGTAAATAATTGGATAAGCTACCTGCTTGTAAGTTCTCTAAGTTCAAACCTGCTGTTGCCATTATCATCATCACCAGACAAATAGTATTCATTATTCCTACTAACTAAAGCAGCTTCCAGATAGGAATTTCCACCCATCCAGCTTTGTGTGACGTCCCCCACAATGTTATCATACCATTCTTCAGGTGATTCCTGGAAATCACTTCTTACCATTTCCTGATACCATCCACCTCCACCATCATTATCATCATCATCATCTTCCTGCCATTCTTCTGCCTGTGTAGAAACTTGCTGCCAATTAAAACTATTAGCGCTGGTCTGTAATGTATGCAAACACACTGATGGCTCGTGTGCTTCCAGGTGCTCCACATGTGATGTATCCAATGTTCCTTGTGACATATCAATGTTAAAAAGATTATGATTTCCTTCTACCGAATCCTGGCTTATTGTTTCTGTAAACTCAGCAGTGAGTGGTAGTCTATCTCTTTCCTCATATTCCAGAATGCTTTCATGGCTTTCTCCTACTGTTGAGGGAGAAGCAACTTCTAATGGATTTTGGGATTCCCAGTCATTCGTCAAACTAGTTATCTCAAATTCTTCATCATTTACATTTAGCATGTCATGAAAATTTAGTTTAGCTTGTTCAGTGCGTTCATACATCATGTCATCGTCAGATGAGGCGTCAGAGTTATAGTCAAGATGTGCATCATGCCTTTCTGCTGCTACTGGAGAAGCACATTCTTGTGAATGGATGGATTCCCAGTTGCATGTCAAATTGGTTGTCTCAAATTCTTCACCAACAATTTCCTCAACTTGTTTGGTGTGTTCATAATCCGTATCATTGTCAGATGAGGCACCAGAGTCATAGTCATGATGTGCAGCATGCCTTTCTGCTGCTACTTGAAAAGCACATTCTTGTGAATTGATGGATTCCCTGTTGGATGTCAAATTGGTTGTCTCAAATTCTTCACCAAGAATTTCTTCAACTTGTTCGGTGTGTTCATTTTCCGTATCATTATCAGATGAGGTGTCACAGTCAGACTGGGCAGCCTCTCTAACATGTTCGTAGTTATTCAATCTGGAGAGGAATCCTTTCCTGCTTCAAGATATGGGTTGCAATGTTCACTATATAACCCCATTTAAAGAATAATCATTGAGAAATATAACATTTTAAAAGAACATGTAGCTTTAGACTTCGCACCTGACAAAAGATGATTTCTAAATTTCCTTTACACTTTAATCATTGCCATTAGAATTCAATAGAATATTAACAAAAAGAACTGATCAATCTACAACGCAGAATGCCATGTCCTGACAAAATCTTAAGACTATTGATGAAAAAAAAAGGCTATATCATTTGGTTTTTGGTTTAGTACAATGATTTTATCACTATATTTGGTGCACACTTTGCTAATGTTGTAGAAAGAAATGATATATACTTGATGAACTTTCCGTGTACTCGTGCCATTAAATTTTTCAAAGGATCATGTTTGAAGTTTCATAAATAAAAAGTTCGAGTTGATTTTTGAAATGGATAAACTACAGCACACCTAAAAGTGGCATGCTCCGATATTTCACTTAGTACAGTTTTCCATACATGAATATTAGATTTACTTATATTTCTTTGTTAGTACCAAAAGATTAAAGACAATAATAACTTCATTTTCATGATATAGGAGTGGATTCACCGGTTGTCTTCTAGCAAAAACAGATACCTATAAGAGTACATTACACTTTTGCTCTTACAGTTTACACGAAATTTTAATTCTGGTTTTCATGGTTTAAAATTACATGGAGAGTCCCTTTTCAACACTTGTTGCCATTTTGGTCCTTCTGTCTATTATCTTTAACTCAATTATGTGAACTCTATCTAAATGACCATTTTGCCATTCACATTATTTCATAATTAGTCCTTCGTTTCTCAATATTTATACCAATGAACACAGAATTTACCAGCGACTTACAAAAAGAAAAATCTTGATCTAGCGACTCAAAAAATCCGGCTGTGTAATTTTCTGGTGACAACTCAACAAATTCATCTGCGTAATTTCACGGCAACAGCTCAACTCCACAAAAAATCAAACTAAGAACCGTAATTTTAAAAGGAAAAAATCAACTTAGAACTCAACTCAACAAAACCCCAATCTTGAAATCAACCAAGAAGTCCATGGATCTGGAAAAAATTAAACCACACACAAACTCTATAGATCTTGAAAAAACTCTGTGCCAATAGTGATTGTCTCAATGTGTGCGCGCATAAAGTTATAAAAAACTTGAGAATTGTTTTTATAAAAGTTCAAAAAAATCACTTCTCCATTTCTTGATAAAAGAAAATAAAGATTCATAAGAGAACAATTTAGAAAGGGTTAGAGAATAGAAGTGTAACTTTTAAAAGGATAAAGTTATTTGTAACAATTTAACAGCACTCTATTAAAGTTAATAGATCAAAACTACACCAAATTTCAAAAGTAGAGCCAATTTGTATATTTTCTACACCACGAGGATTAGTGAACATACAAAACACATAGACCAGAACTCCACCTAAACCATAATTTTAAAAAGAATATAATGCGAAAGTAATGATAGAGATAAGTATGCAAAATCATTCGTCCGAAAAAAACCACCACTACAGAACCATCACAATAAAATAAGCACGAAAGGCCATATTTTAAAATTAAAAACCATAATGACCAAAATAGAGTGTTTGTGTTGGACCAGAAAGCCTAAAGACTTTGTCATGCAGCGCATGGCATGCCAAGATGGAAGTTAGGTCGGTCAATCGGTCATCATCCCTTTATAATTTATCCGATTCTAGGCAATCGCTAAACTTTCAAAACATGATAGAATCATCATCAAAGAACATGAAGATAACCACATATTTAAGTCATAATTTCCCACAGAACATTAGCAACTGGAGTTACTATGCAACTTCAATACTAAACAGTAAGAAACATTAAGAAGATTAATTGAATGAACAATGGATCTAAAAAATCTACTATTCTGATTAAGACTAATAAAGAATTTTAATTGCACCTGAAGTATACATGCAAACAACTAGAAATTAAAGAGAGAAGAAATTAACCTTAAGTCAGATACAGCATGTGCTTGCCTCAGTAACCCTAACTCACTTGCTGCAACAGAAGTCTGTTTTTCATCTTCCACAAATCTTTGGTTCCGCAAAAAACGACCTCTAAGTAATGACTACAGTAGAACCAAAGCATCAGTTGCAACAACCATACAAATCATGTTCTTTCTTTAAGACTAGCATATACCACCACATTAACCACGAAGGATATTAACACATGCTTGTTCTAAATTAAGTAGAATAACACCTAAATATTATTCTACCATGGAGACGCACCTTGAACATCATAATTACACTCTTTAGTCTTTATGCTCATTAAGAGTGGCTCCAACGAAAAGTAAAGAGAATGCTTTGATTATGGATAGTAAGCTAACATTCTACACTACGTTTAACCCTTCCTTTAATGTAAAATTTTCTGACCAAAATGGACTCCAGATATTATTCTACCATGGAGATGCACCTTGAACAACATTATTACACTCTTTACGCCCATTAAGAGTTCCTCCAACTAAAAGTAAAGAGATCCAAGCATGCTGTGATTATGGGTAGTAAGCTTGAGAGCACTAACATTCTACACTAAGTTTAACCCTTCCTTTATGTAAAATTCTCTGACCAAAAGGGACTCCAGATATTATTCTAAGACATAGATGCACCTTGAACATCATAATTACACTCATTATGCCTATTAAGGTGGCTCCAACGAAAAGTAAAGAGATCGAAACATGTTGTGATTATGGGTAGTAAGCTTGACAGCACTAATATTCTACACTATGTTTAACCCTTCCTTTAATGGAATTTTGTTGACCAAATTGGACTCCAGTTTTAAAAATGAACAGCATGAAAACAGCTTACTGGATGGAGCATCCTAAGAATTCTAAACAAAAGAAATTTAGCATGTAATAAAGCCTATAACAAGGTATTTTGATTCTGTTAAGCGGGTTGCATAAATAAAGCTTATTTTTTAAGTAAACTACTTTAAAGGCTTTACTGCTACATTTACTCATTGTTGGAATTCTTGAATGGTGATTGCAGTTTCTCAGTACAAGAGCATATATCATAGCAACATAACAAACATAATGGGGTAAATTACACAATAGAGAATCAAAGGAACTCACCTGAATTCGGTGCCGATGCGCAAAATTTGAAACAAACCGCCTCTCCAACAAACCCTCAACTTCTCTCTCCCTTTCTCTCTCAAACTTGGTCAACAAATTAAGAAAAGCCTGTCTGCCATATATCCTACGGATAGAACTCTGTGCACCAGCCCCACACTCTACAGTTCCATCTCCAACACGTTCTATTCGAGGACTAATATCTGTTACTGGCTCTTCTGAACCACATCGACAAATATCTCCTTGCTGAGTGCTAAATTTTATCCACTCCCTCACTAGCTTCACCCTCTTGCAATCATTTTCCCCAACCCATTGTGCCCTTGAACAATTGCTCATACATGGACTATATATTGAATGGCCTCCAAAACTTTTGCTTCCCCACTCATGGAAGACTTTCCTCACACGCTCTTTTTCTGAAACATCCTCTAATCTGTTTTGAGGCACTATTTGATTATGGTTTTGAGTTTGGTGTGGGGGACACTCATTTTTTATTTCGTTGGCATCTATTGATGTGTCTTCACTTTCCATGCTTTCACCTTCCGAAGAAGATGAACATGGGCTTTCAGGACCAGTAAGCACATCACTCATCTGCCGCCTTCCATTTTCTCCCGCTTTGTTATCACTTTCAAGATCCCGCCACATTTTCCGGATGAAGGATGTCCGGGTCTCGTTATTACCACAACCCTTTGATGCTGGATAATGATTTTCACCAAGATATGAATCAAGGCCAGAAGCCTTATTTAGTCCAGAAACTGCCATTACCACAAGGAATCTTACTTACTGTGCTGATGTTTCCTGAGTTCAATAAGAAACCTATTTGTCCCAAATTCATCACAACTTGTAAAAGGACATGTGAAATCCGATTTCTTCAGTGACCTGAGCGAAATCAAACAGCCTGGTCATAAAATAAGCAAAATACGATGCGAATGAAAGATATAAATTCAACGCAATTATTAATCAAATCAATCTATAAATGTTGATTCAACATAAAAGAAAAACGAATTCCTCGATATATCAAGAAAATACTGAAACTGATAACAAAGAAATTCATAAAAATTATTCAAGGGAAATGTGAAATGCTCTGTTATTAACGTCTCCAAATTCTTCAGCAACATCAAAGAGGCTAACCACAAAAATACGATTGGATTGAATTAAATGAGTTGATGAAAATAATCCACGAACCTGTGACATGCTGTGTTCTTGGCCTCTTTACGACTCCAGATTCTTCGGTAACATGCTTGAAGTTGAAGATCGCTATCAGAAAACCAAGAAAACATGAAGCATTTGTAATATATATATATATAGAATTCCATGAAAAGTAAAATGCTCAGTTAGTTGATTTACCTCCTTACGTTTCCAAATTCAAGAGTAGTAACATGGATGAAAATTAAACAACCCTGTCAATATTAGGTATTAGTCACACCAGGAGAGAGTAGAGAGAGAATGTGTGTGTGTGTGTGTGTGATTTGGTGAGGGAGAGATGATCGCGGGTGCACGTTTCTATTGAAGACGCATAAATTGGGCCTTAACTACAACGTCTAATTTTGAAGACGGAGGAAGAAGGGGAAATCATTTGAAATGACTATTATGCCCTTTCTTTTTGTACTATAATTTTACTTTATTTATTTTGTTTTGGAAAGGTGGCTATTTACTTGCAAGGAATCCGTAGAGTCTTGAAGTCGACGGTAAGTTTGAGATGATGCTACGACATTACGACGGTCCCTCCCTGGTAAAAGATTAATAGCTGTCGTCACACTCTGTTTTTTTAAGGGTTATTTCTTCAAAATTTATTTAACTATATCATAAATATTAATATATGTATATACGTTTTAAAAATGTTATTGTGTTTATTCAACTTTTAATTTATTGTTATTATACGTATTTTTATTACATAAAGAAGTAAAAAAATATATAAGTTTAGTATATACAATAGGAAGTTTAATACACAAAATAACATATCTTTTGAAAGTTTAATACAAACAATAATATTTTTGAAAGATGGATACACAAATTAATATTTGTGGTATAGCTTAATACATTTTGAAGAAGTAAACTCGTTTTTTAATTCCATTTTTTATTTTATTTTTATTTTTCTCTTTCTAACAAAAAATGAGGCACTCAACCATATAAGCATTTAGTGTGATAGTTCAAAATTGGATGGATTCATATCTTACTTAGAATTGGAAAATTAAATACATTAGAATTGAGAATCGACCCTGATGTCGAAATTAGGTTATATTGTTGTTTTCTTATTGTAGAATCGAAAAACTGGTCTAAATAGAACATAACTATATTAAAATATTCGGACCGGTAAAGTTTGCAATTAATTTAAACTTTATGGCTTGTTCTTTGAGTTATTTTAAGGAGAGGGAGTAAAGGATTAATAAGGAAAGAGGGAAAAAGTTGTGTTTCGGGTAATTTTATCATTTTTCTTTGTTAAATCTTTACTCTCATTTTTTAGATAATTGGAAGGAAAATTTTCTCAATCGTGCTCTTTCATTTCCTTTCCTCTCCTTCCTACCTCTTCCCTTTTTTTCATTTAAAAACTCGAGAACAAGATGTTAATGTTTAGATGATTTATATTTACTTTACATCATAAATAAATAAATGATTTGAATAAGACAAATATAAAGAAGAATTAATTAAGTTGGCCTTTTTGGACAGGAAAAAGGGTAATGCTTTAAGGGATTTTAAACCCATAATCATTTAGCTAGCCATCCTTTTAACAAGAAGAAGTCAATTAGTATAAAGATATCAACCTTGATGAATAATCATGATTCCAATAATCATATGGGGTCAACGATTAAAAACCTCTATGGTTGTGTCATTATTAATTAATCAATAAATTTAAGTTATCTATTTATATCATATTTTATCTTTCCGCTTAATTTATGTTTTTATTAGAGAAGAATGTTCAATATAGTCCATACTTTATTCATAGGACTAAGGGACTAGTTTTAGCCTTTGAATCATTGACATCAATGCTTCATATTGTATGTTAAAATTTTAAGCGGTGTGGCATTTTCGTAATTCACATGTGATACTTTTACAAATCATATGTGATTGTATACTGAATCACTTGTGATTGAATATTAAAATTTTAGGACTATATTTTTTATATAAACTTTATTGAACATTACTCTCTGTTGAAGAATGGCCTATAGTGAAAATATCAACATATCGAAACCGATAAGTCACATAAAGCACATAAACTTGTCCAACAGTAACCTAATCCCGCATAAAATGAATATCGATCCATCTTCATGTGTTTCGTGGCTAATGTTAAACATTATTGGAAGACAAATAATGACGCTAACATTATTGCGGGAATAGTAGCATGGTTTTTCTATAAATGATATGTTGGCCCCTTTACTTTTTTTGTGAAGACTAAATGAACAATTTGTCATCAATCACATTTTTTATGTGAATGATATGTCGACTCCTTTGGATTTTATGTCAAGAACATGTCACTATATTGAACACATTTCTCATTTATAACGTTTTTCTTTGAATGATACGTTATTTAGTTTTTCTTCGATTAGTCTATCATATTTCTTCAATACTTCTTTCGCAACCTCCTATGAAAGTGTTTAGAAGCACATAATCGGAATGTTGTTACATACTTACATATTGATTTGGTAAATATTCAAAACCATCATCGCAAAGTAAGAACTAAGAAGCAAATGCTTTACTTTCTAGACCTTGATCCAAGATGATCATTTCTATATATCATCTTCACATGGCCTTCTTTCGACCTTACTATCTCCTTATATATATAATATTCGGTAATGGTCATCTTTCACCCTCGTTTTCTCCTTTTCAATAAAAGAAAAGAAGAAGAAGAAAAGAAAGTCAAGTTAATCCTAGCGGGTTACTTTATTATAAAAGACTAAATATTTAAAGACATAATATTTGAATGACATAATATAGTTTCATTGTTTTTAAGACAAATAAATAACAAAGGTTAAATTAACAACAGTTAGCAACAATTCATTATTTCGGTTTGTAATACTAGGTTGTACCTTTATTAAAAGGGGGCTTGATTATAAATTAATGAATTTGGGCTAATAGTATATATGGAAATTGGATAAATAAGGAGGGCTTAGCAGTTAGCACCCTTAAAACCCCCTCTATCTCCGCCCTTTATTGATCTTGGTATATATTAGAAATAAAGGTTTGCGACTCAGATTGTTTGTGTGTTGTGAAAAGTAATATTAACGTTAAAAGATATTTAAGTTACAATTAATATTGGTTTCACTTTATATATGCACCTTGCGTGTACACATGCATGACTTTGAAGTCACAAACTATTATAGATCATAAACATTATTAAATGTGAATATGTGATGTGAGAATTAAAGTAGATTAATCTCCATATGAATTAATTAATTAATGGTACTAGACTACTAATTAAGCAACTAGCAAAAGCTGAAATCTAACAAATAACTTCTTCTAAGTCTTCTAGTACGTACAAACACATAATTATAGTTTTCAAAAGTTAATTGTTGGGTTCTTTATTTTGTTGATAACTGGTGGATGCCGGTATGTGTGGTTAATACAGGCTGCAGAGTACGTAGTACTGGTGGACCTTGTATTCAAACGTACAATTCTTCAAGAACAGAAATTATATTGTGGCTTGCATTATCCCGCACAGGGACGGACCTCAGGCAAAGCCAGTGGTGGCACGGGACACCAGCCAATTTTGTCCGCGTAGTGTAAATTTCGATTTTTTCGAGGCGGTGCTACCACCCATTTTAAATCTTACGTCCATTGTAACCACTCATTCCAAATTTTTGGTCCGCCCCTGATCCGCAAATAAAGTGCATTAATATAACAATGCTTATTTTAAACTAATTAGTTGAATATTAATACCTAAATAATTATAGTACGAAGATACACAATACATGCATCGATCTTTTTTCCATGAACTGAACGGGAATATTGCCATATGCCTCTCTAGCTCTTCTCTTCAAGAAAAGTTTGTTAAGATATTACATGTACAATTGTAGTATACTCAGAACTACTATTCATATTCCCATAACAGCAGCAAAAGCAATTCAATCAATTCACTACTGACCCTTATTATCTCCAACTCATTACAGCATAACTAGAAACAAATGATATTTAGAGGCAACCATCAAAGTTTAAAACCTCTAATTTTGTAGTTTGACATGCATTTAACCTGGTTATAACTTATAAGGTTCCCTTAATTGACTAACTCTAAGGAAGCTAGTTGTTGTAATGGTTGACCCATTGTTATTGCTTAGAAACCCCACCAATACAACAGGTCGAAATCTGTTGGTAAATAGGCTAATTCCATGGGTAATTCTGTTTACCAACAGAAATAGTCTTTCTCGTTTGATAACTTAGTATAGCTTTCCTAGCCGCCTCTAGTTAATGCTTTCGGTCATCATCCTAAGATTACACTATCATGTACGTATATTTAAAAAACATTGAATTCCATTGGTAAAAGAACACAAATTAAGTTGTATCTGTAACAACAAATACATCATATATACTTGTACAACATGAGCTTAGTAATTTTACAACTTCAGTGATTGATTATATGAATAGGCAAAAAGGCTTACAAAATTAAGGAAGATAAATGAAAAACATTTGCATATAACCTTAATTAAACCTAAACATAACAGTTAAATAGCCATAGCCTCTTCTTAATCAATATCCTATGAAATTAAGCCTCCAATTACATAAACCTGTGAGTAAGTAGTTACAAAAGTACATCATAAAGGAGAATGTATCAAGTATCATCTATTCAAGATATGGGAAGTATATGGAAGCTAAGAGATTGAAAAGCATAAGAACACAAAGGTTTACGCAGGATTCAACACCAACAAGTTATGTTGGGTTTATGAGGCTCATCGTTCCCTCGAGCCGGTTAAATCCGCGACTCTTAAACCTACCGCTCATGTAGCAATGCAGGAGCATCCTACATTGGTGAGGCAAGGGGGATTCTTCCTCCTTATAAGGAGAGTGGATCTTACTTCTACCATTTGACGTGTTTTAAAGCCGTGAGAGGCAACCCAAAGCGGACAATATCGTTAGTCGATTCCCTGGTTGTGATCTAACAAGTTATGATTTTACAGTATGAGCATGGTCAGTTTCACTAATGTAACTACTGATCATAAGAGGAATTTAGCAAAAAAGGGCTTCCAAAAGGATTTAGATAACTCTTAAATGTGAATAATGGAGATGTGTGATGAATGGTGCCCTAATAGATTAAACCAAAGCTTAAGGATTCACGAGTCGAATAATTACAATTACAACGGACAATGTTAAAATATCAAAGTCATATTTGGACGGGTCGGGTCACTATTATACAATTCGATGAACAAACATATGTTTTATTGAAAAGAAGAAGAAGAAAACAGAAGTGAGATCGACCCTCGGGATCGATATATCACATATATCACACAATTAAACTTGATCCCTTGGGATCGATATATCACACAATTAAACTCGATCCCTTGGGATCCCTTGGGATCGATATATCACACAATCAATTATCAACATATATCACACAATTAAACTCGATCCTTGGGATCGATATATCCCTTTAAAGTACTATAAAAAAGTTTTACAACCCCCATATCCCTTTGAGGAATTAGAAAAATAAACCACAACATGCACACATGAGACTTTAATATGATAATATCTTGAATTCCATATTCCAAGTCTTGATCTTATTCTACTCTTTATCTCCACATCTAACACAACTTCATCTGCCAGTTTTGCCAATTCCAAGTGCTGTGACACTGCCCCTGATAACTCCACATTGCTTGAAGCAAGATCTAAATTAAACTGTCTTTTTCCCTTTTTGTGTTGGTGCCATGGGTTGATGACACCACTTGCAATAGTCTCATTCTCAAACATAACCCTAATTTCCATCTTCTTGTAATGAAGAGTCATCCTCCTGCTAGGATTAAATGACTTAAGAGTAAGGTTGTAAGAAGCACTAAGGTGGTGGTCCTTGGATAAGATGTATTCATGGATAGAGCCACCATCTATGAAATAGTCTGGTTTTTTCGGTTTTATGCTCAGCCAAATGACTAGAATGGTTAGACCAACCATGACCCCAAGCACGATCAAGAATGTAACGATAGACTTCATTAACAAGGACCGTCTTGGTCCTAAAGTCGATCGCGGAGATGAGGGTACTCCAGCTTTAGCCATCTTGTTTTTAAACAAAAAAAAAAGAAAAACGTAATTTGTCAACACAAATAATTAATTGAGGGGTGTTTTATAGAGAGCCAAAAGTGGTTTATGAGGGAGAATATGCTAATTTACTTTTCTTTTTCATCAAGTACTCTTGGAACAAATTCCAGCAGATTATGGAGTTATAATTTATGAGTTAAAAATAAGTATTTATTAATTAAAAGTCATGCATCTTTTAATTGACATTTGTATGTCCATCCATTTTTCAAGAATTATTTTTCAAGAATGTTTTTCTAGTAAAAGAAAGTAATTAAAAAGACATGCATATATACAAAATACGAATTATATATACAACAAATAACTCGCTTATATTTCGATATATAAAGGTCCAAACGTGTGCCAAAATTACTGTTTATACATGGGTTTTTTTAAATACGTCTTTAATAATTATATACAAAGATTGCATCAAATAAATCATATGTAGGTTAAGAGCCTTAGTCAATAAAGTTTAGGTCAGGAGTTCGACTCCTCCCCTTCTAATTTTTTGTTATATTTCTTCCTCTTATCGTTTCTTTTTCTCTTTTTTTCTTTGCTTTTTTTTCTTTTAACTTTACTTTATTTATTTTAGAAACGCTTTACTTCTTTATTATTATTATTATTTTCTTTTCTTTTTTATTTATAAGAAATGAAATACATGTTTTTCTCCTTTTTATCCTATTTTTAATTCTCACTATGCTAAATATTTTATTCTTTTACTTTTGTTAATCTTTTTTTATTTCTAAACACACTATATAATTTTGGTTTTATGTTATTAACACGTAACAATGCTCTTTCTGTTTTTTTATTTAGACTTTTTTAATAATTTATGAAATATATAATTCTTTATAAGTTTTAAAAAGATATATAATAAATTCATTAAGAAAATCTTAACATATATATATAACAACTTTTAAAAGTCGTTCACGTGTTACAAAAAGATGATATATAACTATACATTATCGGTTTAATTAAAGTTTATGTATCAATATCACGATTTAAAATAGTTATACTTAGAGATTTACATAAGTAATGTTTTCTTGAAATTCCACATTTTTTAATGAATGGTTAGATATATAAGTTCAAAATACTATTGTTTACTTTTATACATGTTTTAAACTATATTTGTGTGAAAATAAAAAAAAAAGTGTTAGTAAAACAAAATATATACAATATTTAATAACATATACTCACTAAATCAAGTTAGATATAAACTGGAAACCTGAATTGATATATTTAAATGTAATAGATAAAAATAAAAGAATGCTTATCAAAAGGTTTTTTTGTGTAGCGGTATCAAAGAGTATTAAGATGTTTATTTCTTTATAAGATTGAGGGTTCAAGTCATGTCGTTGATATATGTGTAGATTATATGGGTGTGTGTGTGTATTTGCCGTTAAAAAAAATAAATAAAAGTGTACATACTAAATAAAAGGAGAATACAAATCCGTAGCGTAGAGCTAATTGCCCTCATTATTATATTTGAATAGGAAATACTTGTTTAATTGCTTAAACCGAGAAGAGCTACTGTCGTGCATGTTTGTTTTATATAAGGTGAATTTATTTAACTACTTCTACTATGAAAAATGATATATGAAAGTGTTGTGAAGCAGTGATGGTTCATATGGTTCAACATATGATACAGTTATGTGCTCTTTGAGCATCAGGGTTTTAGCGTTAGTATCAGGTTCAAGGTTTAGAGATCCTAGTCTTAATTTGTTATTGAGTCTTTAGGGTTCTATTGATATTGAACTATTCATAATTACTTGTTATAATATTTGATAGTTAAGTATATTCACTAGACGAAAGTTTATTGTTGTGTTTTTATATCATTTTTCAGGTGGTTTAGAAAATAAGAAGGGAAATGCTCCAGCAGTTTGATGTGGATGACGGATCAAGTCTTTTAATTAAGAAGCATGTCTTAATTTTGTGAAAATTATTAATTCCTAAAATGGTTTGTAAATGTTCTATAATACCAAACTAAGGTTGTATTTAGCAGAAGAAAAATTTTATGTTTTTCGTTTCTGATTTTCTATGAAAAATTGTGGAATTTTCATTTTCTGAAAAAATAGAAAACGTGTTTAGATGAACAGGTGGAGTTTTCCTTTTTTAGAATAAAAATGAAAAGATGTTTGGTTAAAGCGTTTTCTTAGAAAAGTTGTTTTAAAAAGTATGAGGGATTGAAAAAATTGAGAAGTTTGGGAAAAAAATGAAAAAGTGAAGGAGTTTTCTATTTTCTTGAAAAAATATGCAAGTGAACATATTTTCTAATTTTTAATTTTCTTAGAATTTTTTTTTAAAAAAATAGATAATTTTTCTGTAAGTAAACACAACCTAAGTTTCCAAACTTCTGTAATTACTAAGATGTTGGCGATTAAAGTTTTAATGTTAAGACTTAAGAAAGTCACTTCATAGTTTATAGTTATTGTATAAACCATCTAAATTCACATAATACTAATACTCCTTAATTTGACTTGCCTTTACTATATCACCCCAAATACTTGTCTAACATGTTTTCCCAATCCCATTCCGATTTTGATACCCATTCTGATTTCGATTGTAAGTTCATCGCTTTTGTAAAATCTATTTTTTTTTCTTGTTTTCTTTCTTGTTTTCGATTGTGAAGACTCGATTATGAAATAGGATTAAAGATAAATTTAGGGCTTCTACATAGTCAACAATTGTGATTATAAGTGACAGTTTAGGGCTTGTAGAAGTGTCAACAACTTCTTTTGAACTATGATGTTCAACAATGAAGATTGTGAAGATTCAATAATAAGATAAGATTAAAGATAAGCGGTGAATAATTGACTGTTACATATATAAAGGAAAATATCAAACACAATTATTATAACTTTTGTATTTACATGCCTGTTAATTGTTGTTCTTTTCTCTCTATACTCCGTGCATTCTCACTTTTTCATCTTCTTAACTTAAGTGTGTGTTTGAATGTATACCTCTTTCTGATTAATTAAAAAAATATATTCAATCATATCCGATTCTAATTTTATCATATTTTATGTGAGTTTTATCTACCAACAAAAAGATAGAATAATGGCCAAGAATCCAAAAAGCTTCTTCGTGTAAAGAATTATCTCTTTCTCCATTTTGAAGCTAAGCACAATTCTTATCAAAAAAAATTTAGAAATTGAATGGAGTTTTCATTTTCAATTTTTTCATTTAAAAAAAGAATTAAATTTAGAGAGAGAAAAGAGATTGAGAGAAGAAGAAAGTGAAAGAAGGGAAGAGAGCGTGAGTGGGAACCAGATTAAATGAGTCACTCGGGGTGAAAGGAGAAAGGGTGTTCACATGCCTCACGCTTCATCCAACACAACACCAGCTGAATGGATGCGCAAAGCTAAATAAAGATCGAAGAAATGTGCAAAGTGTACCGGAGGGGGGAGGTCGTGGCCCGTGGGGTGATGTGCCCAAATTTTAATTAATTAGCAAAAGTGTAACGATATTCAAATAGATTGTTACTAAACATAATAATAAAAGAAACAAACTTTGATAGTTTGATACATAGACAACACGTATTAATTACCACGAAGATTATGAATAATTAATTAGTGGAAGTGTAGCGAACTAACGATATTTAAATGGATTATTACTAAATTTTATTATCTCTTTTAAAAGAATACGCTTTCACTTCACCCTGACGCAACATATGAGGGAAGAAAAACTTGCTACAATGTCAAATGAAAGCAAAATAACATGGTAATTAAACATCAAGACTATACCATGGCATCAGATATCACGTATTGGTTCAAAAATATATTAGAATAATTTAAACAATTAATAAAATTAGATATATATAATAACAATTAGGAACTTCCTACTAACTATGATATATATTAAAGTTGCAAAATGATCGTATTAATTTATTATGGTGGAGTGGCAAAAAAAGTATGAAAATATTGTAAAAGGATTTGGTTCGAGGCTCACCAGTGACTCTTTTTGCCATTATTTTTCTTTTCACGCACAAAATTTTTTGTCCTTTTCTTTGATGCGGCTAAACATTTTTGTTGTTGGAATTTTAATTGTTACTTTTATATAATTAATTTTATATCATTTTTTCTTTTATAGCTTCTAAGTTCTAATATATAATGTTCAGGGTAAATATGAATACGTGTTGATAACCAATTTATTTTTATCTTTATTTTGATTCAAAATTATCACAATATGATATTTATTCAAAATTATCTTTTCCGCAATCTAATACTATAAAAATGCATTTCATTTGCAACTATCATATTACGTTATTATTTATAAAGAATTATAGATAGAGTTAGTTACACACACACACACACATATATATATATATATCGGGATGAGATCAAATAAAAAGAAAATTAAAGTAAAAAGTGTAAAAGAGATGATTGTTTGATCGTTTTTCGGTATATATATCAACTGATAATCGTTAGTTCATCATCTTTATTGATTAAAACTAGTTCTTTATCAATTTCTTTTGATTTCAAATACAGATTTTGAAAACAAAATTTTGAAATAATTTGTTGATGAACAAAATGCTTTCATCTAAAAAGTGATTAATATGTTAGATTCATCAAAAAGAAATTGATGAAGAACTAGTTTTAATCAATAAAGATGATGAACTAGTTTTATCAGTTGATATATATATATAGGATCAATGTAAACTCATCTCTTAACCATAGAACCTAAAGTTTAAATCTAGATTTTTAGATTTTGAAAATCAATGACCGAAACTAAATCCTAATTTTTTTCAATTTAAAACCATATAATTATTGATAATTTGGGCATCTTAGGAACTTCATAAAATATACATAAGTCCTCCATTATCTCTCCACATTCTCTTTCTTCTTTTTATCGATCAAGTCTCTCTCACCTCGTCACTTTTTATGCCCGGCAAACCCTCAACCTTCATCGTCTCTCTCCACTCGTCGCTTTTAATCGCCAGCAAAACATCCACCTTTATACTCATGTCGACCACCACAATGTTCATTATCTGTTCGATGCCATCGATTTAGCAAACCTCTATTCGAGTAAGCACTCGGTCACCACATAATTATATGGTGATTTCAGCCCTCTCACTCCTCTATTCCGTTTTCGATTTGAGGTAAGTTTTGCAGTTCAAGAGATTGAGCCTCCCCTATGATCAAACTTATGCTATGAAGATTGAAGATTCACCACAGATTCAGCACTTGCGTTATCAGGGAGTTCTCTAATCTCATTCATATGTTCAGATATGAAAAGTGGGTTAAACATACACGAAGCCTGTTTGAGGTTATTTTGCAATTATTTTTGTTTGACATGAATTAAGGGAATGTGGTAAAGTACATTTGGATTTTTGAGGTTAATATTATTAATGACTAGTTTATGTATGAATATGCATATGGATATATGGATATGCAACATGTGGGTCGAGTTGCATTTTTAATTTTGGTTTGCGTTTTGGTATATGGATATGCAACAAATAAGTTAGAGTTGCAATTTCAATGGTGTTTGAATATGAATTTGCAATTTTGGTTACAATTTGGTATATGAATATGCAATAAGTTGGTTGTGTTGCAATTTTAATTGTGTTTGAATGTGAATCAGCAATTTTGGTTGTATTTTGGTATATGGATATGCAACAAGTGGGTTGAGCTGTAGTTTATTAGTTTTTGAATGTGAATCTGCTATTTTGGTATATTTTTATGATTTTTTTACTTGTGATTATGACTGGTTACATGAACTTGCATATTCGAAAACCCATATGCATTTTCAAAAAAAATATTCAAAAATATGTCGAGATTGGTTTTAATCTATAATATGTAGCCATTTATGTATTTGCGTTGCATTTTCGTAGAACCGTCTGTATTTTCAAAAAATATATCCAAAATATGTCGAGTGTAACGCCGTGATTTTTTCAAAATTTCTCCATTTATAAAAACCTTTAATTAATAGCAAAACATGCAGCGGAAGTCTTAAAAGTCATAAATGAAAATAGTTGTTTTCGCCATAGAGGCGATTACAGAATCCTTCATAATGTAAATCATGGGGTTACGACCGCAGTCATTCAAAAGTCAGTACAAGTTCAATGTTATGAATTTATTACATAATCAGATTGTTCGTTGATACCAAAATATAAACCAGAACTAATACTACCCTCCTTGCCGAACCACAACCTCTAAGCCACCTGCGCGAGTACAAGACACATTTCGAAAGAAACAAGTGTCAGCTTACGCTAAGTGAGTCAATAGGAGTAGTAAATCAAAAAGCCATAAAATATGTTCGTAAGCAGAAATATGACATGTAAATAAATACCATATCCCATCCTTCACGTATTTGACCCATACCGAGAACCCGCAGATCACATAGCACCAAATTGGTCAAATATTCACAAATCATTTCATGAAGTCAATCGCACATAATCTTAATCATACCGCATAATATTTCATAGATCATATCGCATCATAATCACATAAATCATATTGCATCATAATCGCATAAATCATATCGCATCATAATCGCATAAATCATATCAATAGGGTGATCTTATTGTAGAGTCTAAGCTCACACTACAAAACCCAAGGTTCACTACTTGCGTGCCCGGCCAACCTATGTTATCGAGCGGGGCGCGACTCCCACCCGAGAACATAAATCCCGAGACTCTGCTTTCGCTACTCCAACGGTGCGAGTACAAGTACTGCGTTGTCGTTCTAGTACGAGTCCAAACGAAGCCGGTCGTATTTCAGCTTCTCCTCACACTCACGTGATGTATGGCCTACATCACTCTAGTACTTGAACACCGAAGTGTCCGCATACCACGTGTCAATATAGTCGTCTAGAAAGACCAAATGACTCTTGTTGGCTAGCACTTTAATCCTAGAAGGTTAATCATGCCAACTAGGCCCGCAAATCCGCAATATGGGTAATATTGAATACTACCCCCGCCACTAAAATACATGCATGCGAGGAATCGTAAGCAGTCATATGTAAATCGCAGTAAATCGTGAATAACCATAACATGCGTATTTTGTGTTTGATCATGCATGCAACGAGTGTTTAACTTAGAACACATAACATGTATCATCAATCAATATATAGATATATATATAATCATCTTTATTTTGAAAATAAGGTTTTGTCTATGTACTCGGTTTTGTAAAAGTCTACTGAACTCACCTCAGTCCAGAAATAAACCCATGATCTAGATTCGACGAACTACACTCTCGGATCGTCAAGAAATCGACCTCAACCGTCTCGAATAGCCTAGACATGCAACATAATACTTCCGGTCAACAATCAACGCGTCGCGAGCTTAGAAAGTCCCTCAAAACATGCTAGAACGACATGCATGCAGCATATCAAGCTATACAACCGAAATATTAGCTTAAGTTTAGAAAAATATACCTCTCGGGGTCACCAAAGCGAAACCACGGTCGAAACTACGCCCGAAACGCTATCTCCGATCACCGCGCACCTTGAATACGAGTTTTAACAAAACTCGACACCCTTAAACGTTCACTAAACTTGATTTCTCTTGAAATTTGGGCAGAGTAACGAAATGGTAGAAGTGTGTGTGTGTGTGAAAATCGGATGGAGATGTGCTTGAATTTATAGACCCTTGAACTTGGCCGACACGTCACGTCGTGACAAGGAACGCGTCGCGTCGCGACGTTGCTGACACACGCCACCAGACTGACACACGCTACCGCCTAACACACGCAACCTGACACATGTCTTGCCGCCCAGATGTGTCGCGTCGCGACCCTTAATGCGTCGCGTCGCGACCTCGACTTTTTCAGAATTTTCATTTTCTTTTTAATTTATTTTCCCTTCTTTTCTTTTACTTTTCCTTTCTTTTCTTTTTTAAATAATGATATTCCTTTATTATTATTAACAAGTTGGACTTTCGAAAATAATATTTTATTTCTCGATAAATATTACTACAATATTCGGGTCGTTACATCGAGATTGGTTTTAAATTAAAGAGGATCTAAAAACGAGTTGAATGTATATTTTTTCGCTTAAATTTAAAAAAACGAATGAGTTATGGCTAATATAAAAATTGAGTCGTGAATTTAAAAAAATATGTTTTTCGGATGGAGGGGTGTGTGTTTTGTTACAAAATTTTAATTTCCATTTTTGTTCTTTCTCACATTGTCACATGGCAGCATCCAAATAGGTCTTTAGGGTTTATGTTTAAGAATGGGTCTATATAGAACATAACCATATAATATAGTGTATATATATACACACACACTAGCATCATACCCGCGCAATGCTGCAGTGGCAAATAGTTTTTGTTTTACAACATGTCGCTTTCAATAATGTAATAATATGTTATTCGCTCGATTTAATGTCACGAAAATTTTTTTTACAACATTTCTGTTTTATTCAATTTTTCTTTTATTTACATCAACTATTTTATTAATTTTAAAAATACATTTAAAATACGAACAAAGATTTATATTTATGAAATAGGAAAAGAAAAGTTAATGTAAATTAGAAGAAAAAATTAAATGATTAAAAATTGAGTGAATTAAAATTAAATAGGAGAGAGAGTGTTAAATGATTTATATAGTAATAATATATATATATATATATATATATATATATATATATGCCATGAGGTTAGAACACATCAACAACGAAGAAAATGATGAAGAATTTCCCTTAGAAGATGATACAACTACAACTCCATCAATAGACGAGACTCACAGAGACCTCTAAGACAGAAAGTATATTATAAAATATGAGAATTTTGTACGTTCTTGGCTTAAACTTTATATTAGGATTTAACGGAGCAATTACAATAACACGTAATTTTGTTACACTTAGTAAACAGATTTACAACTTTCCTACCTCTCGTTATATAAATACATTAGAGTTTGCTCGAAAGCATGGTGGACAAAGCAATTTAGAGTTTTTAAAACAAAATCAAAACCATAAATAAATTAATAGGAATTAGAAAAAGAAAAAGATATTAGAAAAAGCTAAAATTATCCCATCATTCTTCATTTAGGAAAAAAAGGACTTATACGGGAAGACATTAAAAAAGTAAAAGTAAAATATACATGCAGATTTAAACTTAAAAATCTTGATATTACAATTAGAACATCAAATGTAGAATATAGCCTTTTAGACAAAGAATAATTTAAAAAACATATACTAGAAATGCTAGAACACGGATTAATTCATAAATCAGAAAGCCTCAGCATTCATAGTAAGAAATCATGGTGAAATTAAAAGGGGAAAAGCTAGAATAGCTTATAATTACAAATGTCTAAAGGATAACACAGAAGACGATGGCTACAATATTCCAAATAAAGACTGCTTATTAAATCTTATACAAAAGAAAAAAGTATTTTAAAAATTCGATCTAAAAATCAGAATATAACCATTTACAACCGGAAGAAAGTTTTAAACTTTTGACGGCCTTCATATGTTCAGAAGGACAGTTTGAATGGAATAAACTCAGTTTCAGATTAAAAAACGCACCATCTATATTCCAAAGATTTATGGATAATATAATTCTCAAATATGATTATTTTGGATAACACATAGTTTTGATTATTTTGATATGTGTTTTTAAAATGGAAAGTCCATTGGCGTGAGTTTATATTCTTTGACTCCAAAAAAACCAAAATTGATTTTTGATTCTAAAATGGATAGTCTAAGATTAAATCTTTTTGTTAAACAAAGATTTTTGATCGTGTAATAATTTTTTTACTTAGTTATTTATCTTCTAATATAAATAAAAGACTAATTTCAATCAAATCTATTAAATAATCATAGCCATTAAATTTAGATTAAAGTTTTAAATATTAAATCTTAGCCATCTGCCATCCATGATAAAAATTAAAGGGTTTACTTATTCGAAATGTATTAAACTACCTTTCAAAAATGCTATTGTGTGTATTGAACTTTTAATTTGTTCTTATTGTACACATTTTGATTACATATAAAATCAAAAAAGTATAAGTTTAATACATACAATAGAAAGTTTAATATATACATAATACATTTTTTGAAAATTTGATACACACAATAGCATTTTTGAAAGATGGATACACACATTAACATTTGGGACATAGTTTAATACATTTTAGATAAGTAAACCCAAAATTAAAATCTAATTTTGACTTTTTTGGTCAAAATTGAATTCAATTTTGACTTTTAAATCAAATCAAAATTATTAAAGATAATTTCATATATATCTTTCTTAAATCATAAATTTTTTATTTGATCACCTTAATTTACAAATATTATATTTACCCTTTATAGTATTTCAAAATATCATATTTAACCAAATTCTTAGTTTTATCATTCTAAAATATTTTATAATCTTTTTAATTTCTTTTTTAATTATAACCAATAACGTCTAACTTTATTACCCATGTTTGTAACAATAATGACCGATAACTTATATAAAAATACAATCACGTCTCTTCGTATTATAATACTACGTTTCTGCCGTTACGTTTGCTCTCACTCTTGCGTCGATATTTTCACCGCTTGTCAGAGTGTTGATACTGTATATCGTTATTTTTTTAAATTCTCATTTAATTTAATTCGTGTTTTATTATTATTTAATATGTTTTTATTAATGTTTAATATTTATTATTTTTAAACCAGCCCGTATATCAGACGGGTATTTAGTGTAGTTTATATTAAAAGATTAAAAAAATAAGTTCTTAAAAAATGACCGATTTTAAAACATTAAAACCGAAACTTGTGACTTAATTAACGTGGACTAATATTTTAACTTATTAGTAAAAAAAAGAAATAAAGGAAATTTAAAAGAAAAAAAAAAGAAAAGGTAGAAGAAAAAGTGTAGGTGGTTGCCGGATATCCCATGGAAGATGCTGTCCTTTTCTTGCTGCAAGACCTAAATTTTGAACCACCGGCCATATCCCTCCTCCCTCCCTCCCTCCCTTATATTATTTATATATATATTACCTCCACAACTAACAAGCTCTCCCTCTCTCTCTTAATTACTACTCACAAAACCAACCACCCTCCGCCTTGGTCGCCGGTAATCATGGCAGCAGATATTCATGGTGGCTGCTAGCTGCAGGTTCTGGTTGATATATGATGGGCCATCATTGGATCTTGATCTAGAAGCAGGTGGGTGGGTGGCTGGGTGAGCTTGAGCCTCTTTATCTATCATATCCAACGGGGCAACTTACCTCCTTTGGCATTAGTTAATTAATTAGTAACTATATATATATATATATATATATATATATATATATATATATATATATATATATATATTTTCAGCTCCAAGTGTTTGTGGTTTCACATAATAATAATAATAAGAATGAATAAATAAATAAATAGTAGCTGCTGTTTGTGTGTTAGATGGATGGATGGATGTTTTAATCTTGGTATTTTATTACTTTCATTTTGTCTTGTTATTATGCGATCGGGGAGATTAATTGGTTGATGTTTTGATTGGTTGTATTTATGTGTTTTTTTATTTTATTTTTGAATTTTTAAGTATATGTTATACCTTAATTTTTGTTAATTAAAAAAGCGTCCTTTAAATTATAATTTATTATTGAGAAATAATGGGTTTGGATCAAAATGAAAACAAAAATCGGACACAAGTATTGGAGGAGAAGTAGATTTAAAAAGTTGAAGGCTATGCACGTTCACCCATTTTTTAATGGATCTCAATCTTGTCATATGAAGATTGATACTCACTATCTACTTCTACGAAGCTACTCACACTTGCAATTTTATCAAATAGAGTCATTGTTTCAAACACTTATGTAAAACTGTTTTTTCAATACCGAGTACTCCTCAAGTATTCCTTGTCAAGTTTAGATGAATTCGAGTACTGCAAAACTCGATCCCAACTGGGTCAAACTTAATTAAAATAATTTGGTCCTAAATTTTTTTTATAAATACTTAGTCTCATTGGTTCCCATAATTAAAGTCAATACATAACTAGTTTTCTTATGTCATGAGTTAACAGCTTGTTTGAGTATTTATTTTGTAATTTTATAGTCCTGTGAATGTGCCATACCCTATAATTTTGAAATGTATATATAAAAGTTTTAATCCGAATACTCCCCGAGTACTCCCCCGCCTATGCCGATTACTCCCTACACCCTAGTCGGCCGCTCAAGTACCGCCTAGTGAGTTTTACAACATTGGTTTCAAATATGGATGTGTTTGGCGAAATAAGTTAGAGTTGGGACTAAGTCTGAGGCTATAGCTGTAGTTGATTTAGTTGGGTCTAAAACTGAAGGCTAAGGCTAGAGTTGAGCCGGAGATTATATTTATTAAAAAGTTTTCGGTAAATAACAATACTAATACTAATAATAGTAGTAATAGTAGTTGTGCTTGTGGTGTCGGCTCAACATGTAATTGATAGATAGAATTTGTTCTCTAATTCTTATAATAATCCTTCCCTAACAAAGTGCACCCACATCAAAATTATATATACGCCCAATGAACATACATATATATAACACACATACATGTTAAATTATTATTTATATATACACGCCAACGTTGGTGATAGAGGTAATTTTGTAAAATTAGTTAACCATAATCTCAATACTAATCCAATAAGCTACTTCAAGAGGATTCTATTTTAGAGAATTATGAGAAATTATGTTTTTAATAATTCTTTTAAAATTATTACACCCGAACAAGACGAGAAGTTTGAGATTATAAAAACAAGGATATCAAGTCCCTATAATCTCTCATAATCCCGTTGTTAAACACACTCTATAACATTTTAGTCTATATGACATCTTAAAATTCCATGGTGACTTAATTCACATATGCTTTGTGCCAACAAAACTTCCATTGATAAGCAACCATTAGACAAGGCACATCCAACCAGCTGGTTGGTGCGTGAGCCATATGAACACCATCGCCCACACCCCTATGACCCTTTACACTGGAGTTTTATTGTTGACTGTGTGTGTATATATATAGGTGAAGATGGATGGTTGAAGGAGATAGATGTATATAGGTGAAGATGGATGGTTGAGGGAGATAGATGTAAGGTTAGAGTAATAGAAGTAGGACGGGGAGGATAGGAGGAAAAAAATACGGTGTTGACGTGACAATGAGAAGTAGTGGGATAGATGCTCATATCCTTATGATAAGGCTATAATTTTTTTTCTTTCAGCAGTACATGCCAATCCATAAGTCATATTGGATAACACTCTTTTATTGGAAGTAAGAAACATGAAAATTTTGTTTCTTTTTTACTATTTCTTCTTACTCGTTTCTTAGTATTTCCTATTACTCATCACAAAATAATATATGTAATTTATTAATTTTTTTTCTTCACCTTCCCTAGTAATTAAAATAAGTAGAAAGATTTTATATGAAGATATATAACATCTCAAGAAATAATAATGGGAAGGACATCAGTGTTTTCTTTATTGGCTCTTTATAAGAAAACCATATATGCGAGATAGACACCCCATTGAGTTCATAAAACGCTTACAATATATGTAGTTTACAAGTGTAGCGATAGACTATATATGGTAAAGGATGTTAATAATTAACCCGTGACTCGTTATGTTTTATTTTTATTTTACAAAATATAATTTTCAAGATACATTAAATCGCTATTATATACACATACATATAAAATCATTAGGTGCATCTGATATAATTGTCTAATGTAATTGTTCTTGACTCCTTTCCCAATTCCAAATTGTTCTTCAACTTTAAAATGTTCTTGAGTTCTTGTTCTTGATTTTGGGTTTAATAACAAACAACAATCTTGTTCATGAATATGGTTCTTGTGCTTAATTCTTCAAAATGTTCTTAGGTTCTTGTCTCTTAAGTTGACAAATTTGATATCCCTTAAGTTGTTTGCATTTCAAAGTCTACATAATGAGCTAATTGATATGTAACCAATAAGTTCAAATTCTTGGTTAATTCGAATAATAAAAATCGTACATCATTTGCTTGTAATAAATTGAATTATCCCGACCCAGATCTTTTTTTTGGTTATTATGTGATACAAGTGAATTGCTTCTATTTTAAAACCGAGGGTATTTAGAGGACTTCACTTTAAATTATATTTTAAAGATAATTTTTTAATAAATTAATTATAATTAAAATGCATACATATATATATATATATAAAGATATTGATGTAATTTTATATTTTATAAAAATATATACATAATTAACAAAAGTTTTATATGAAATTATTATTCTTTTAATTAAATCGGGTACGTTTCAAATTTTGAAAATTGAAATCAATTTCCTACCGTTGCAAAATAAAGTAACAATCGAAAAAACACTATAAAGTATTCTCCCTGGTCGATTGTAATTTCCCTTTCTACGTCACAACTCCACTTCTCTCCCTCTCCGTCTACCAAGCAAGTATCTAGGGTTTTTCATTGATTCTTAAATTTCTAATAAAATCTAGCACTTTTTTGTTTAATCCATCATAATCTGCACTTGTTCTAACCCCGATTTCAACAGAACCTGGTTAAACTCTGAGGAATTAAATCGATTATGGGTCAGATCCAATACTCCGAGAAGTACTTCGATGATACCTTTGAGTACAGGTAATTGTTTTTTCTCTTCTCTTTAATCATCGTCTTTTTCTTCTTTTCTTACGACGATTTTGAGTAACTAACTTCAAAATTGTGATTGATAGGCATGTTGTTCTTCCCCCAGAAGTTGCGAAGCTTCTTCCAAAGAATCGTCTTCTATCTGAGGTATATTTTCGGTTTCGACAACTCACAAGGTTTTCGTGTGTGTATTTTCTTCAAGTATTTTATGTTTTTCAACTATTTTTGTTTAGATTATTATTGTTATAATCGAAGGTTTTGTATGCCTTTTGCTTCAAGGGCACCGACTTTCAACTCGAAATTTATGCAAAATTTGTGAACTTTGGAGATAAAGTTGATCTCTCCAAATAAGAGAGGGTGTTTGGGATTAGATAAGTGGTTTGGAGTGTTTGGATGGAAATAAAAAAACCATCAGCCCTGATTAGAATAAGCAACAGCTTGGTAGCTACTAGATTCAAACTGCCTGTGAAGCAGAGTGTTATAAGCCATTCCAACAACAACAACAATACCTAAGTCTTGAGAATTTGTGTTTACCCATATTTCTCTAGTTTATGTTGATTTTGTTTAGCTTTGGAACTAGTTACATTTTCCTCAGCTTGAAGGGATTGATGATAATAAGTGATATGATTTTGTTGTTGTATAGACTGAATGGCGTGCGATTGGGGTGCAGCAGAGTCGAGGATGGGTGCACTATGCCATCCACCGACCAGAGCCACACATCATGCTCTTCAGAAGGCCACTCAACTATCAGCAAAACCAAGAGAACCAGGCTCAGTCTCACCAGACCCTGCTTGCTAAGTGATCCTGGTTGAACCCCACATCTCATTTCCATTTCCTGTAGAAATGAGCATGCATTTGATAATTTGGTGTATGAATATTGTTTCAGAATGTTGAAGTTACTGTATTCTGAATGTCGTTTTCGCTTGAATATACTTTGTTGTTGACACTGGATTCCGACAAGAGGATTGTGTGATTGGGTTTTATGTGTGATGTCGTTTTCGCAAGGGGTCGTTTGTTTCTACAAAGTAAGCTCCTAATAGAATGAAATGTTATATTTGGTCAATAATAACAGGACATACCGTGAGCAACAATGATATAGGAATCACATTGATGGTCTTAGATAAAGGTTTCTAATTAAACCCGAAACGAATTCGGTAAGTATTAAACTTTACCCTAAAAGCTATTGTATGTATCCCCCTTTTAGACCTGTTTTTTAATATATCAAACTTGTTAAAAAGGTGTTATTCTATGTATTGCAACTTGTTATTATCGATTAGCTGTTATTAACATGAGATTATTATTATTGTTGTTGTTGTTCTTCTTATTATTATCATTATTAACATCATCTTTCTCGTATCCTCATCTATTCATGAGATCTTGAACAAATTCATAAAGTTTCTCCTTAATCTTCACACGGATCTTGAAGATCTTGTTTACGAAGGTCTTTGTTCAAAAATCAATTCTGTTTTTCTAGAGCTAAAATCATTTGATGAAATGAAAAACCGATTATGTTATTTTGGTTTGATATTCCCAAATCTGGCTCGATTGAACACATTTTGTTTGGAGATTCTAGGGTTTTGATTGAATGTTCATCGAGTGAACACATTTTCTTCTTCTTGCTGATGCTGAGTTAGGGTTTCAATTTTTGCACAAACCCTTGTCCATTCATCTTCAAGCAAAACGAAATTTGTTGCTTTGTTGGGTTAGGTTTTGGTTTTGTTCATCAATTTTTGCACAACCCTTGTGGGTTATTGTGGATTCATGAATACGGGTTCAAATCTTGTTCATACATTGTTCGTACATGTTCTTGTTCTTGATGTTGGGTTCAACAACAAACAACATTTTCATGAAAATGGTTCTTGTTCTTCATCTTCAAAATTTTCTTAGGTTCTTGTTCTTGATTTTGGGTTCAACAACAAACAACTATGATGTTAATGAATCCGGTTATTGTTCTTCAACTTCAGAATGTTCTTGGGTTCTTGTTCTTGATTTTGGGTTCAATAACAAACAACAATCTTGTTCATGAATCTGGTTCTTGTTCTTAATCTTCAAACTGTTCTAGTGTTCTTAGGTTCTTGTTCTTCATCTTAAATATCATAATAATAATAATAATAATAATAATAATAATAATAATAATAATAAATGTATTAAATATAAATTAAAATGAAGATTTTACCTGCAACCTTCATGAAAGGTTACACAATACACACATTAAACCAATTTTGAAAGTTTGATACATTAAAAAACAATTTCATTAGGTGAATACATACAATAACATTTTGGTTATAGTTTAATACATTTTTGAGTAGATTACCTTATTTTTTTTACCTAGACGAATGATTGTCTGGTTTGAACTGTTTCACTATGCACCTACGAAGTAGACCACTTGTCCCTCACAGAGCAAGTTGGAATACAACGAAGCTTTATTAGTGTCATGACGCACTTCACATCACAGTGACCTGTCTTTAGTTTTTAATTGGCATGGCTTGACAAATGTTTTAACCAACACAATGATTCAAGCATGGTTCACGTACTCGTGTAGCTATTCGTGTATCATTGATGAGTTAACAAGCACAGAAAAATGTTTGCGAAGATTCAGATGGTTGCTACGGAATTGGAAGTTTGCAAGGCTCATGTACTCTTGTAGCTAATTCGGGTATCATTGAAGAGTCACTTATATTCCATGTTGCTGCTTAGTTTGTTGCCATAGAAACAACTAGCCAACTAGTCTCCTGTAATCCTTTAAAATCTCAACAGGTTATTTAATTTATTATCATGTCGTGTTGTTAATAAAATTCTTCACATATTTTAAATCTTTAATCTTTAATATATATTAAAAGAAACAGGGTTATAATGTTATCATTTTATTTTTCGATTTTCTAAAAGGGCTAATGAATGAAAGGATTCTTACATCAAAAGCCTTGAGCCTTGAATTTTAAATTGGGCACGGATCTCAAATAGAAATGGGTTATTCATCTTTGTTGCTAGATCATATGGATCCTATCATATTAAATTCTAATTTCTAATTAAAATAACAACTAGCAGCGCAAATATGTGATTATGTCAATTTTTAACTTCATCTTCCGATTTTCATGAATGTTTGTTAATTTGTTATCGATGTATGCATTTATTGTATGTTTACTGACACTACGTATGTTTAAAGTTTACGTTAACAATTCTCCTTGTTTATACCTGGGGTAAAGCTAGTATTGTTTTATTGTATCTCAAGATGCAATTCGTCAAAAAATCTGTTTAATGCTTCTTTATTTAAAGGAGACTCTACGAGTTAAAATTTTCACAAGTAAAAACTGAGAGTTTAATTTCAAAACGAGAAAGACTAAACTAGTAATTTAAAGGTCAAATAATTTTACAATTTCAAGTTTTTCTTGTAAAAGTTAATTTTTTCTTATGGTTAACTGTGTTTTGTACCTGTAACAAACTACGTTTTAGTATTAAAAGTTGATATTTTTCTTAAAAAAATGCTCTTCATGTCTGGGGGATATTTAGTTGCCCATTCATTTGTAAATGTTTGATAAAATGAAGTTATATAATATGGCACCACATGAAGTTAGGATTTTAATATAGTTGGTCTAACTTTATCATAAGTCGCTAATGATATATGAACAACATAAAAGGTTTCATTATTTAAAATAGTTTGAGAGCAGCATAGACAACCGTTAGCAACACTTTCTCCCTTCGTTTTTAATACTAGGCTATACCGTCATTAGAAAGGGGTTTGATTATAAATTCATAGACTTGTGGTAGTAGTATGTATATATGAAAATTAAGCTAATTAGAGACGAGAAGGGTCCATCTCCGCCCCTGCCCCGCACATATCGGATCCATTTCATTTTTTAGTAATGGGCTTGTAAATAGCGCCCCCCCCCCCCCCCCCCCCCCCCCCCCCCCTATCATTATTTATTATGTTCACTTCACAGGCCCCGTTTCTCCCATCAAACTACTTCGTCTTTGATGGCTTAGCCAGCTACCTGAAGCACCCTGGAAATACAAACAGCGATTTACTCAGCGATTCATTAACGCCTCACCAATTCCAAATCTGTCAACACTGCGTCTTCGTCTACTCACGCTCACCCCACGGCTCAGAAATTCTACATCTTCAGGTAAATCAATTTCTAACCCTAAGACCTAAATTGGGTAGTGTTAGATTGGTTGAGAAATTAAAATTTTAGTTTGATGAATTCTGATTTTATCATATGTTGTTGTCCTAGTTATTAGTTACACGTTTAGGTAGGATTGTTATTTGTGAATTTACTGCAATCAACTCAAACCAAGATAACAATAACACTTCTATGATGGAGTTCTAAGATATAGATCACCTTATGATCCATCATAAAAGCAGGCTAGTTATTTGAAACCAGTTTTAGTTGGGAGGTTTGTTTTAGTTAGTAATGTGTGTATGAGCTAGGCTTTCATGAGGTGATTAATGAACAAGCGTTTTCATGATTTTGAGTGAATCTTTTGGGTTGTGGTGGCTTCAATTTATCAATACATATCAGAGAACTAAACAGATTGGGACCTTCATTGGGAATGATTTTATTATGATTTACTACAATTGCTTTAGGAAATTTTGACTTGCCAGTTATTTAGTGCTCTAGAACAAACTACTCCACGAAAAACTTCAAGATTGATATTTTCTAATTTAACTGCATGACAGATTCTTGATACCAAATTTGAGGAGAATTGATATCCCTTAAGTTGTTTGCATTTCAAAGTCTACATAATGAGCTAATTGCTATGTAACCAATAAGTTCAAATTCTTGGTTAATTCGAATAATAAAAATCCTACATCATTTGCTTGTAATTCGGCTGGTAGATAACTCAAGTTATAAATTGAATTATACATTTATACCCGACCCAGTTCTTCTTTTTTTGTTATTCTGTGATACAAGTGAATTGCAAACCTCCTAAATCTGATATAGCTCTCAATATATGATGCATATATGATATATAGGTATATCCATGAAAGGATAAACACAATGGTGCTTGCAAATTATCATGAAAAAATTGATCTTGGTTTTGTTATGAAATGGTAACGATCATGCATACGTTTGTGATCTATGATAAGCGATTTGTTATTAGGAACTTTAAATTCTTCCAAATGCATAACTGAACATTTCCCTTGGCATAATGATATCCTTTTATTGATCCACAGATTTCTTTTTCATCATATTCATGTGATTAGAATCTTCATGTCAAGAACACGTAACATCATCGTTGCCACAGGCTTACTAGCTTTTGCAAGTGCTGGTTTAGCATTTCCCTTTTACATGGCGTAAGTAGATTTTTCATTGCCAGTTATCAAATGCGTCAATGTTCGATTTGGGTTGTTCTTTTTCAAAAGGTGACCCACACAATTTAAAAACTTGTCTAAAATAGTAAAATGGAAACGGGTCAAATGAGTTGAAAATCACTAAAAGTTTTTCAAATGCTCACCATCGGACTATTTTGTCACATCTACTCTTTGTATTGCTTTTTGGGTCATCTAATCTTTTCTTGACTTTGTAATTGTATGATTGAATTCAGGACTAGGTCTTCAAAAGCACCTATTATTGATTCATCAAAACCATTGCCACCTCAAGCAACATTCCGTGGACCTTATATCAATACTGGATCGCGTGACGTGGGACCTGACTATCAGACATACTCTAAAAAATAGTTTTTAGTTACTCTTTCTATTTATTTGATGTATCTACCGATCTTATGAAAATGATGTGCTCTATGTAGGTATATGTGTTCACAGTACTACATCATGCTAAAGTTGCATGAATTTGTGGTTAATAATGCAATGAATCTCAGCTCCTTGGACCCGGTTTTTAAGGAGTATGTGTTCTTGTACCTGACTTGATTCAACCATTTGATCAGAAGTGATCATATTGGATTCTAAAATTGATCATAAATTATGGGAAAAATGTTGAGATTGCAAAGTTGGTGGTCAGATTGTTATGGGCTAGGTTGGTTTGATCTGAAATCATCTTTGTCCACAGACATTTAAATCTTTTTTTTTTTTTGCACAAAGATCTCATCATTCTATTCAATCTAAAATCGAATACAACATTAGTAAATTCTTGAATCAAAGTACATGCTTTATACAAGTAACAAAAGTGTGTTATACACAAATCACCACACCAAATTAAGACAGAAACATTTGGTAACAAAAACATTATACACAGTATGTTATGAGCTCATGAATAAGTGATTTTCACAACAATGCCAAAATTACAAATTGTTTGTATATGGTTTGCATCAATTTTGCATGTTTAGCCCAAAGTGTAGAATACAATCTGATGATCTATTAGGTAAGACATTTTTTTAAGAGGGGAGGTATAACGTTCCAGTTATATGGGTTTCGATTAGGATTATCATGGGTGTTAAGAAAACATGTGTATGGCCTTCGGGTTGCTAATCGGGTGAGCGTTCGGGCTCCTTGGGTTGCTTCTTGCTTCTCACACCGGTACACCCCCTTTAAAAAACCTAATCGGGCGAGTCTCCTAATCAAATGGCTTCCTCTTCCTTCTTCTCTCTCTATCTCTCTTCTTTCTTTCTCTATCTTATTTATATATTATTAAAATCAGAATAAAAAAGTCAGGAAAGATTAGGTTAAAGTGTAAGACTATACTAGTATTCAATTTAGAAGAAGAAATACAAGAGAAATAAACCGTAGATTTTTGGACATTTGTTTCTCGTGGCAAAATTTTCCTTCTGTTTGGCAATTTGCTACAAACGTATTACAAACTTACACGCAAAGTCTTCTTCGCATAATAATAAACAACTATTCAGAAAGACTCACACTTTCCACCACCACTAGAATCAAGAAATCACTACAATTTTCTTGAAAATCAATTTAAATTAAATATGGCATCTTTACTGTTCCCACCGCCACCGTCAACCGTAGCAACCACCACCAACTGTCGCCTACTTCCATCTCTTCCTCTCCACCGCACAAAACCCATCATTCTCAATTCACACCCATCACCACCACGGTCTTCTCGCCGGAATAAGCTTCTCCCTCCCCCCTCGGTAGCTGCTCCACCGTCCCCCTCCACCACCGACTCTTCCATCGATCTCGAAATCGAAGAATCCGACCTGAGCTCTTCGTCTAAATTCTCATGGAGAGATCATTGGTACCCTATTTCCCTAATCGAAGACCTCGATCCAAACCTCCCAACCCCTTTTACTCTCCTCAATCGCGACCTCGTTATCTGGTTCGATAAAACTAACAATCAATGGGTTGCTTTTGACGACAAATGCCCTCATCGCCTTGCTCCGTTATCTGTAAAATTACTTCTAATAATCCCCAGTTTTCGCTTTTGATTTGGGGTTTTTTGTCAATCTTGAAGAATAACTAAATCTAATTTACGACTGTTTCAGGAAGGAAGAATCGATGAAAACGGGCATCTACAATGTTCTTACCATGGATGGTCTTTTGATGGATGCGGGTCGTGTTCTCGGATCCCCCAAGCATCACCGGAAGGACCCGAAGCTCGAGCTGTTCAATCACCAAAAGCTTGTGCTACCAGATTCCCAACAATGGTGTCTCAAGGTTTGCTTTTTGTGTGGCCTGATGAAAATGGCTTAGAACGAGCTCGTGCCACCAAACCTCCAATGTAATCTCACCAGCTTCTTTTAGTATTATAGTAAGAATAAATAATTATATGAATTAGCTTTTGATTTGTTTAATTGGTTAATTATCTTCAACTTATCATTGGTCAATTGCTAATATAATATTCAACCATATTAAATTGTATGCCTTTACTTTTTTATTCAACCATTTCAAAATCTTTCTTCTTTAGACAGTTGAAAACTAATATGATCTATTTACTTGATAATTAAAGATTTTGAATTGGTTAACAAGATTCTACTTTAGAAAGTTGAAAAGTTATATGATCTTATTTCCTCAATGACATAGGTGGCAGTGTTGTTTCAACAATAATCCAATTTAGTGAATATAATGATACTGATTTTGGTTTGCCAAGATTGCTTTTGTATCTTAGATATTTAACTTACATGAGAGTGACACAGTGTGCTATTTGTTTATTAACATTTAACTAATTATACATGTCAACTTACACTAATTGAATGTCTTTTCTCGTCATATTGGAATCGTTTAGGTTGCCTGATGATTTTGAAAAGCCTGAATTTTCAACGGTGACGATTCAACGTGATTTATTCTATGGTTATGATACTCTCATGGAGAACGTTTCTGATCCCTCACATATTGATTTTGCCCATCATAAGGTGAACAAATTTAATCCCAAAACTTTTATGTATATAAACTTAATTCTTCTTCTTTAAAACTGAAGAGAAATTAGACGAAATTGTACAGGTTACAGGTAGGAGGGATAGAGCTAAACCACTGCCATTTAAGATGGATTCAATTGGACATTGGGGCTTCTCAGGACAAAATGAAGGGAACCCAACAATCAGTGCTAAGTTTATCGCACCTTGCTATTATATAAACAAGTAAGTTTAGTGGCTTCAATTTATATCCTTAAATCGAAAATTTTCAACTTTGTCTACTATACTGTAGTACTGTACTTGCTAGAAAATATAGGCAGTGGTGATTTTAGTCCACAAAATTCCCTGTTTCGTTGTTGTTGAAGGGACAATTTAGGTGTGTGTCGAAAAATGAAACACTTCTGATGTAGGGGGTGTTTGGATTTGATTGCAGAGAGTTACTATGTGGACTTCTGATAAACACAAGCAGATAAACATCTATAATAAAACAAGCTGTGGAAGATAGTGTTTATGTTGTTTATTTCTTTTTTTAAAGTGTTTTGGCAAGTTTTGATTTCTAATAAACGAATATATAAAATTACCGAAAATGAGAAACGCCTTGTTAGATTGGTTTTAAAGTCTCCCATATAAAGGGGTAATTAGGTAAAATATCCAAACTTAAGAAACTGATTATTATAATCAGTTTCAGAACGTATTTCTAACACCCCCATTGATATTTGACAAATAAAATGAGTGTAGTTAAACTACGTACAAATTAAAAAGTTTTTATGTTTGCTGTGGTTCCAGAATAGAGATTGACACAAAGCTCCCTGTTGTTGGTGACCAAAAGTGGGTTATATGGATTTGTTCCTTTAATGTACCAATGGCACCAGGAAAGACTCGTTCTATTGTTTGCAGTGCTCGAAACTTCTTTCAGTTTACAATGCCTGGATCTGCATGGTGGCAGGTAACACTTTGTGTGTCACTGTGTCCCGTTATTACATCAAACCCGTATCATGGGTCCTGTATTTGATCATTTTGTGTCTAAAAATGGTGGAAAAATAACAGATAGTTCCAAGATGGCATGAACATTGGACTTCAAACAAAGTATACGATGGAGATATGATCGTGCTCCAAGGTCAAGAGAAAGTCTTTTTGTCACAATCAGTAGATGGTTCCACCGATGTGAACAAGCAGTATACAAAACTCACGTTTACACCAACACAAGCTGACCGTTTTGTGCTGGCATTCAGAAATTGGCTCAGACGACATGGAAACAGTCAACCCGAGTGGTTTGGCCATCCCAATACCCAATCATTGCCCTCCACGTATCTTTCCAAACGCCAGGTACTTGATATGTAATATGTTGTGTGCTGGATTGACTGTTTGTGTCTAAACAGAGCGCATAGCTTGACCCGCAAACACATTTTATTTGTTTATTTCAAAATGATAAATGTGTTAATTATGCTAATAATCTGAGTCATTGAATAAAGCACCTTAGGAAATTGTAATATGGTGTGCTAAAACTTAAAATTAGACTTTGAAATGCTCTTGGCATGTGATTTTCAAGTTACTCGTGTGTTTATGCAGCTATTTTGTTGTTTTGATACAGATGCTAGATAGATATGAGCAACATACATTGAAGTGTTCTTCATGTAGAAAGGCTCATAAAACATTTGAGACGCTCCAGAAGGTTTTAACTGGAGCAACAGTTTTTCTTTGTGCTGCGGCTGGTGTTCCTCCAGAGATCCAAATACGTCTTCTTTTTGCTGGGCTGGCGATTTTTAGTGCTGGGTTGGCGTATTTTTCTCATGAGCTCCAAAAGAATTTTGTTTTTGTCGATTATGTGCACGCTGAGATTGAGTAAACAAGGTACAATATTTTTTATTTCCACAACTTGTATTTGGGTTATAAAAATTAGAGTATTTTTAGACGTGTATAGATAGATGATAGATTGTAAATCGCTATATCATGTTTATTGTCTGAAACCGAACCAAAGTTTGTGTGCATATAAGATGAAGGTGTTTTTCCTTGTAATTCTTGTCCCAACCTCTCCTACCCTATCAATTATCTCAAAGGGTTCTGTGGACTAATGCTTTCCCCGTTTCCCAAATCGAATTATACCTTTAACGTCACTTAGTCATCAACTTGAAATTGTAGGGGGGCCCCTTTTATTAGCACAACTCTTTTGCCTTTCTTGTGCACGTTCTCATGTGTTAATTTGCTCTACTTTCTTAGCCGTCTGTTGCACAATCTCTGCCTAATGCTTTTGTTGTTGCTGTCCTCATGGTGGTAGTGGTGGTCGAGGAACCACTTTTAGCATAACGCATATGTACTCTGCCATTACTTAAATATATACCCAAGTCCACCAACTACCTTACATAAAATCTATCTTTTACCTAGGGGACATATATGCGGTTCCATGGTTTCAATATGATGTTAGAGAGCTTCCAGAAGTGATTTTTGAGGCCTGAGAGAATTGGGAATCATCGGGCTTCATTCAGTTTGCTTTATGGTTTGTGTTTAGCATACTATCTATGACTTCCAGGTGTTCTTTTCTTCTGATTATGGCTTAAATACCATAGTTTTTACCTAGATGAGATTATCTTTGTTTTATGGTTTGATTTTGATGAATTAGATGTTTTAGTAGTTATATATTTATCATGTCTTGCTTAATCTAAGATCCATATGTGCTAAAGTTTCAATCTTTGTTATTTATTGATTGAGTTTGCATAGGTTTAAAGATCAAGTCTTGCATGATTCGAATTTATTGACTAATCGTGGTAGTACTTGATCCCATGACCATAGGATTAGTATTTTCATGATTATATGTTTAGAGTTTCTGACCAAGATATCTAACCATATATCCATTGCACTATCTTGAAATCAATCATAAATAAGGGGTAATCGAATATAAGTGAGAAAACTTCTTTTCTTGATAATTCTCATTCTAAACTTCCAGCTTTATCATACTTTTGAATTGTTATCTCTTTTGTCTAATTAGTATTGTTTATCGTATTCTTAGATTTATTGCCAAATTCCCTATTTACTCGTTTTCTTTATAATAATTAATAATTAAAATTTTTTAATACGAAATCATATTCGTAACCTAAGTGTTCGACATCTCGGCCTCGCTAGTACTATACTATAATACTATTAAGTACACATGCCTAATTGTGTGATAGTCAGTTGTGTCTGTGATCCCAATTTATAAATATAAAACCCGATCTGTTTACGCATATCAGTTTTATTGTCCTAATCTTTCCTACACTTCTTTTCTATTTTTTTCATTTTAAAATGAAAGACAAAGACGGAGAAAAAGAAGAAAGAGAAAGAAGAGTGAGGTGGGGTTTTTCTAGGGTTGGGAAAGCTGAAATAGAGTCAAGATAGTCAAGATAGGGAGGGCTGTAATTTTGTTCCTACCCTACCCCATAACCCGCTGAAAGAAGCAGGTTGTGTAGAACACCTTGCCTTTGTTATCTTTCAAAATATAAATAAAAAACAAGTTAAAAACAAAATTAAAAACCTCCACCCTCGAGGCTAAAAACACCTCATCCCATGGAAAAAATTTATCCAAAACCTCCCTCCCACCCAAAAAGAAAATTTTCTAACACTCTCAAAGTCTCAAGAGAGTTGAGGATGCAAAAGGGAGCTTTCAACAAGGTCAAGTAATGAATAGGAAGACTACTCGATACCGACTTGATAAGAGTTAAACGTCCACCGGTAAATAACATTTTGCTTTTCCAATTAGCCAACCTTGATTGGAATTTGGCCACCACTTTATCCAAAAAAAACCCAGTTTCACATACTATTATATTAACACTAATCGGTAGCCCCAAGTAATAAAAAAGTTTCTTCCCGAATCGACAAGCCACTTTTTTGGCAACTTTCTCCACCTCTGCATTACCGATCTCAATCCCTAAGATACCACTTTTAGCAAAGTTGATTTTTAAATCCGAAAGTAATTCCCAACATTTGAGCGTTTTTCTCAACTTACTTGCATTTGCTAATGACCATTCACCAAAAAAATTGGGTCATCCCCATATTGTAAGTGTGAGATCCAAATCAACAAACGACGAACTTGCAAACCTCTAAAACACCCTTTTTGAGCCGCTTCCCGACATAGGACATTCGGACCCTCGGCCACCAATAGGAATAAATATGGGGCTAGGGGATCACCTTGACTTGCCCCCTTTTCCACTTTAAATTCCTGAGATGATGAACCGTTAATAGAACCGACATAAAGGCTGACGATAGACGCCTTAATCCATTTTATCCACATGGTCCCAAATTCCACGTGAATCATAATATCATTTTACCATCTCAAAAAAGGGTTTTCATATCTATGACAAATACCATGAGAAAGGACATTTTTTCCAAAATCGTCTATAGTAGCGACTTCAAGATCGTCCCAACCTAACTAACGAGTCAAAATTTTCCGTTAAGGAGCGTTGGGCTCTTTGCTATACCATCAAGACTCCTAAGAACATGAAAACTCAAAACAATGAACCCTAAACAATTGATTAGGTTCCACCGTGTGAGCTAATCAAAAGAAGAGAAAGAAGACCCAATTCTAGAAGAGAGAAAAAGAAAGTAGATAAAGCATCAAAAGGCCTCTAAAACCATGTACTTTAGTAAAATTCTATTATAATTTCATTCGGGTCAAAATTTGATACAAGTACATCATTACAAGACTATATGGGTCATGGATCGTGACTATATGGGCCATTCCTTTCAAAATCCTATATTTTTCTACACGGTATTACGGTAATATATTTTTAATTTACACATTAATCTATGAAAAAAAACTGACTAATAAAATCAACTTTAAAGCTCCAAGCCTAAACATAAACAATAATAATAGAAACTTCAACCAATAAAATCACTAAAACATGTTAGACTAAGATGCAACTAACAACACCATTACTTGTAACACATGTAAATAACTATAACTATACGGTAAGGATGTAACATTTACAGAGACAAGGCCCAAGATCGCGTTTAAGACCGTTTGTGCAACTCTATCACTTTGTTCTCGAGTTTTTAAATGAAGTAAATGAAAGGGAGGAAAGGAAAGGGAATGATAGAAAAACTTCTCCTTCAAATCATTCCAAAAGTAGGAGTAATATTTTAACGCATAAAAATAGTAAAGTTGCTCGTTCCAATCCCTCTTAACCCTTTCCTTTTCTTTTTAAAAAAACTCAAGAATACAATTTATCGTTCTTTTTCATAACAATTCTTTCCTTTTCCTCGTTAAAATAACTCGAGATATGTCTCTAGCCCAAATAAGTAGGTTTAGTATGCGCAGTAGCAAATAGATCAGGGATCACTTTTGTAAATTTCATTAAAAGTTGAAAAAGAACCCCTGTACTTTCTTTTATTCAGCTTCAATGTAGTTTCTACCCCAATACACAGACAGACGAGAACCCAGTTCAAACGTCACCCTCCTCAACTCTCATGGCGGCACCCAATCGCTCACCTATGCGTGTCTTAATCCGACCACCCTCATCTTCATCCATCACTCCTCCGTCCACCGGTACTGTTCCGTCACCACCCGTCACCATCCACAACCCACCACCCACGTCTTCTCTTCCACCTCTTCCTCCCCCACCCTCAACAACATTCCGACAAACCGGTGTTGTCGTGGTCGGCTTCATTGGCCGGCGCATAGGGGATGTGAGTCAATTAATCAACCGTGTTATAGATGCCAATGTCTTTGGTTCCGGGAATGCTGACGTGGCTTTGGGGTTTGAGAAAACGGTGGAAATCGTGAGTGAGGAGGTCACAGATTGGTTTAAAGAAAGACAAATTAGCTATTATCATGATGAGGCAAAGGGGGTTTTGTATTTGCAGTTTTGTTCTACCAGGTGTCCGGTAATCGAAGGGTTTTCGGAGGTTCCAAGTGGGTTTGATTCGGCTTTTGAAAAGCAGGAGTTTGGGGATCTTCAAGGGATGTTGTTTATGTTCTCTGTGAGTCCCCGTTTTTGTTCTAAACTTATTTGACTGATTATTTTCCTAATTTTGTATATTTCCTATGCTTAGCATTTTGAAATTACTGTTGCTTCTGTTTAATTGCCCTATGGACTAAAATCTAGATAAAGTCGGTAATCTTACTTAGGAATTTTGTTTTGATCATAATCGAAGTAGAGATCCGAGATAAGAATGCTGTTTGACATCTGTTGGCAATGGAACCCAGTCTGGAGATTGTAACTTGTCTATAACCTTTTGAATTGTTAATACTATGAAAGAAACAAGGCTGTTTGTTCTTTAAGTTTACCAATTCACAAAATCTATAATAAGAGTCTTAAGAACAGTCGTGGATGTAGGTAACCAACTTAACCAAATTTGAATATCTTGCTGAACCTGCAGAAACTTCACATTAAATCTTGTGAGATTTTGCTCATTTCGTTACCAATTAATTGTCATTCCAAATGCAGGTTTGCCATGTGGTTATATTTGTGCAGGAGGGCTCACACTTTGATATCCAACTTCTGAAGAAGTTTCGAGTGTTGCAAGGTGCTAAACACGCAATGTTCCCGTTTATTAAATCGCAAACACTACAACCAACAACATCAAGGTCACACACATCACCTTCTTCACGAACTTCTCCATCTGGACCACCTTCAAAAAACCATTCTCCTGGTAAAACTGGTCCCACGATTCGCAATGCTTCTTCAGTTACATTGCCAGGTTTATCCTTAGTCCCTGGACATTGTACTCCTGTTATACTTTTTGTTTTTCTTGATGATATCTCTGATCCGGGTTGTTCTAACCCGGACGAGTCAGCAGAATCCACATCGTCAAACCAGTCTTCAAATTTGAATAGCATAAAAGGGCCGGGGTCAATAGTTGTGTTATCACGTCCGGTAACAAAACACGAAGGGGGTTTCAAGAAGAAATTACAATCATCTCTTGAGGGGCAGATTCGGTTTTCAATTAAAAAATGTCGAGTACTATCAGGTTCTGAAACGGGTCCTCCCGGGTCAAGAAGTGGGTCAGTTTCAAATCCTGCACCTTTGTTTTCACTTGATGCATCGAAAGCCGTTTTAATTATTGACCGAAAGTCAAACCAGCAAGGCGAATCCTTGGAGTTTGCTACTAGTATTGTTGAAAATGTTCTTAATGGTACCTCGACCTCGGATTCTCTGCTAATCGAGAGTCTTGGTCTGAGTTCTAATAAAGAGGATATTCTGTCTGTAAAGGAATTTATTTTCAAACAATGTGATATTTTAAGAGGTCGGGGGAGTACAATTTCAAACGCAAACAATGTCTCAGCCGGTGGTGTTGGAATGGTGGCTGTTGCAGCTGCAGCAGCCGCCGCCAGTGTAGCTTCTGGAAAGCCTACTTTTGCAACTCCTGAACTTCCTAGTCTTGATATCTGGTTGTCTTCCAGTCAAACTATCTTACACAGGCTTCTTTCTGCTAAACCTGCATTAGTACCTGATCCTGAACGCGAACCTGAACAAGTGAAAAGAAGATCCCGACAACGAAATAATGCTTTGTCAATGGTTGAAGGCAATCACGACCCTCTAGAACTTGCAGCTACATATTTGGATGGCAGTAGAGGACTCAACACTAGATTTTCAATTTTGTGTTGCCAAAGAACACTACCCATTGCTAAAGATGTTTACTTAAATGATTTACCAACATGTTACCCTACATCTCAGCATGAGGCACACTTGGTCAAAGCATTAGCTTCTTTTAAGTCTATGGTCAAAGGACCAGCTGTGAAACATTATTTGAAAAAATTGGAGGAAGAGTGCACGTCAATTTGGATTTCTGGTAGACAACTCTGTGACGCAGTTAGTTTGACTGGAAAATCATGTATTCACCAAAGGCATGACTTGAATATTAAACCCCATTCTAGCGGTTTTGTGTTCCTTCATGCATGTGCTTGTGGTCGTTCAAGGAAATTACTTTCAGACCCTTTTGATTTTGAAACTGCTAATTTGACTTTTAGTTGTTACCCTGAATGTGACAAGCTTCTTCCCACCCTTAATTTACCAAATAATAATGCAGAAAGGCCAATTCAATCATCGTCTTGGAGTCTGATTCGAATTGGAGGGTCAAGATACTATCAGCCTTCTAAAGGACTACTTCAAAGCGGGTTTTCATCTACAGAAAAGTTTCTTCTTAAATGGAAATTTTATCTAGAAAAACATAAAGAATTCCCGGGTTTACCATCAAGTCTTCTACATGATTATTCTGTGACTGGATCAAATAATGATTCACTGGTTGTAGCTTCAGATGCGAAAGTAAAGAAAGCAGACAACGAGATGAAAATTCACAGTAAAGTTAACTTTGATGAAAACAAGAGTAATTCTGCTCGAGTTCTTCCCGGTTTCACTATGAAAAAACCCTTCTCTGAGGTTGTTGCTGGATCAGCAGCTACAAATTTGGGGTTTCCACCACTTGAATCAAAGAAAAAAGTTGTATTGACTTCAGAAAATGTTACCATTGTAAAAATGCATGACATCAGTGATAGTCAAGAATCTAAAAAAGTTGAAAATATTTCTTCTGTTCATGAAAATGTGGAAAATGGTAATGGGAACCCGTTTTTGCAGACAAGCCGTAGTAATTTTATAAACATGAACGGTAGGGAACACTCCTTAAGTCAGGTGGTGGTATATATTGGATTTGAGCATGAATGTCCATGTGGACACCGATTTATATTGACCCCCGAGCATCTTAAAGGACTTGGAACAATCTATGCAGTGGATGAAGAATCTCATCTTCCTTTCTCTGTTGAAAATTCTGATCGTAATTCAAAAACAGGCAAGCATGGTGGCCATGGTAAAGTCAATCGACACTCAAATAGGACACTCAATCCTGCTGGTAGTAAGGTCAGAAATCCAGGGAAGTCAAAAGAACAAAATGGCCATATGAAAAGTGATCATGTGAAAGAAATTGAAAAAAGTCTTCAATCAGCAATTCTTGTTGATGATGATAGTAGTGGCAATGGCATTTTTCCTCTACTTAATAGAAACTTACCGTTGTACTTGAATTGCCCACATTGTCATCTTAATAATAAGAACAAGAATGATCCCCCAAATGTTCAATTTGCTGGCACGATATCACAGCTTCAGAGAATCTTTCTGGTAGGAATTTTTGTTTGATATGATATAAATATGGATTTACACAAACTTCTATAGTTTTAATACTTGTGGAGTGTTATCTATGTGTAGGTCACACCTCCCTTCCCCGTTGTTTTGGCTACATGTCCAGTTATTGAATTTGAGGTACCTCTCAAATGCTTCCTTCATGTACTTTGAATGACTTTCAACCCATTTCACCCGCCCCTATTAGCCATTATTTCCCCCCTATTTGACCCGTTTATAGTGATATGTTGGTTGTTAATCTTTCAGAAAACATATAGTGTTTTATCTTATTGATTAATTACATGTGAAATGGGTTTTTAGGTGTCATGTTTACCTAAACCTGTCCCTGAAGGGGAACAGAAATTGCAGTTGAGCCTGGGCTGTCCGGTAATTTTGCCGCCTGAGAGTTTTCTCTCACTAAGACTCCCATTTGTTTATGGTGTAAAATCAGAGGATGGAAATCTGTATCCCATCAAACCTTTTGAAAGTCAACCTGAGTTGACTGCTTGGATCACAAAAGGCATGACTCTACAGGTTTTATCAAAGGAAGGGAAGCAATCAAACTTGAAGTTGTGATGAAACTATGATGAAACTAATGGGAACCCCTTCTGTGTTACTTCTGCAGAGGCATATTTTTGTCCTCCTGGTACCAGGTAATGCATTAACATCTACTAATAATACCATTTATGCAGGGTGTTTGGATTTGCCTTATTGAGATATCTGATTATGAAGGGGTCAATAATCAGTTTCAAAGCAGCTACAACAAAACTGATTATACAATCGTAAAACAGAATAACTTATTTGCTCCTTTTTTACCTGAAGTAACGTCATTTTTGGTTATTTTTACCTATTAATAGATTCCTTAAATAATCAGATATTCCAAACAGACAAACAAGTGATTATCTGATTATTGCTTCAGACAGCAAAAGCACATCCAAATACCTTCTTTCAACACTCTGTTTTACGACATCCCATATTGAATATTGATAATATGACCACCTTTAAATTTCACATCCAAACACTACCCATTTCTCTTCCTAGTTCAAATCATGTGGATAGATCCCTGGCTGCAATATTGCAAATGAAATTGTTATTTATCATGCTGAAATAATGCTATCGCTATCAAGGTGAACTGTAAGAACAAGTTTTTCTTTACTGTTGTATGTTTCTTGATGGGTTTTTTTTGTGCAGATAAAGTTGATCTGTAGTATTATATTGGTTGATTTGGTTATCCAGTGGTATTTGATGCTGCTCGACTTGAGGGTGGAAAAGCTAGCATGTTGTGTTTATCAGGTGTTGCCCTTATGAAATCGATATCATTTAGTACACACACACATACACACACAATGGGTGCAAACATCTTAAGGCCAAGGAGAGTATATTAAACGGCCACAAATAGTTAGGCCGCGTACATCAGACCATAGCTCGACTTCCCCGGGAACCTGCTACAGCAGAAAATCACTTTTTGAAAAAGAAAAACACACACACATATCTTAGTCAAATCCTTTTACTGATTGTGTTGGTCATTCTATTACAATAGGCCTCTAAATATGGCTGTTGGTGTTTTGTGGGATTCTTGGACATAACCTTACCATGCAGCTGAATTGTGTAAGTGCCATCGTCCCACTCTATAAACACATACTAATTAATGCTGAGGTGATTTTATAGATTGTTGCCATTTTGTTGGTACATGCTCTTTACTTTTTTTAATATTTGTCTCAAGTCCACTTTTGGGTTCTATGAGCAAGTGAAAAATGAGACCAAAGTATTGTTAGTAGCGTGCCATGGAGTGTTTTCAGAAAATCATTTACTTATATGACTGAGTCGATTTGGGTTGTATTAACATGTTGTTATCTCAAATGGGTCAAATCAAAAGGTTTAGATAACATGGGCATGAGTGGGCTGAAAGGCATCTAAAATCTGTTTAATGCGTTAACAGTATAGATTATCACTGTAGTAACATTGCCATTTTAATTATAACTTAAAAAAAAGAAATGGACAAAAAAGGTGTCATCCAGACCAGTACTTAAACGACCTGTTTCAACTTTCATCACAAACTTATTTTGACACTGAAGCTGATCGGCCCCTCTATCTAGCCACCTTTAGGTCTTTTGTCTCACTGCCCAACAATTGATTTATATGCTTTTTGTTTTTCCTCTAAACAGCAACTTCTACAAAGACCTGCTTAAGAGTTATGCGCAGCTTTTGGATTCTGTGGATGGGCATTTCAGTAAAGATCAAGCCCTGCCTATAAAACCATAATGAGAGAGATAACAGAGGCATCTTGAATGGCATTGCATTACAATACAAGGAATATGGTGGTGCAGAAGACTCTGGTGGTTGGAGTTTTGGCTTTCAATTGCTAAATTTTATAATTATCAAGTGATTCTGGCTTTAATTGGCTTTTGTAGCAGACGACTCTGGTGGTTGGAGTGACTTTTGATAGGTCAATTCTAAACATATTTCTGTTGCAAGTTGAGGATTAAATTTGTGGCAAGATGCGTTTGCAATTGTCAGAAATAGATTTTTTATGAACGTGGATTGCAAGTGAAATTTTGTTAGTTCTCAACTTTTTGTTTACCATTATTTCGTGTGTCTGTGTGTGGCAGAGTGCTTTTTGGAAGCTAGAGCTTTTAGGTTTAGAAAATAAGCTCTGTTTTCAAAATAGTTTTGTTTTAACCTGAATTGGATCTGCCTCTATTCGATCAATAATGGGATTCTTGGCTCTTACAGTCTTCCCCCCGGACCCCCTCAGAGAGGAAGGAGTGAGAGGGTAGTAAGGGGTGGACAAATTTTTTTAGTAAGGGGTGAGTGTGGTACCATACCATATAGGTGTGGACAAATTTTTTTAAATTTTATAAAGGGTAAATATGATATTTTTAAATTAGAGTAGATAAATATGACATTTTAATGTTTATGAAGGATATATATGTAATTATTTTAATAACTTTAATTCAATTTTGACTAAGAAATGTCAAAATTAGGATTCTACTTGTGATTAAATGGATGGTTAACATTGAGTCAAAATTAAGGGTTAAATCGTCCAATAAACTTAATGTAGATTAGTCTTTTATTTATATTAGAAGATATATATATGTGTGTGTATCTTAGTTATTGCAAGATGCTTCTATTGAAACTCAAGATATTTTCACTCAAGTTTCACGTACGTATAATGTCATTATATATCTTTTTACTTTAACCTTTATAATTTTCAGAGAGGTACTAAGATGACTATTTTGTTTAAATTCAGTTGTTTCAAAGGATTAATTAGTTGTATCAACCAAATAAGAACATATACCGTTCCAACCGGGTATTTAATCAAAAACCGGCACTGGGACTGAAACTGGTACCGGTGTAATTCAACCAATCCCGTTTTTTATTCTCAATTTTTACCTAAATCAGTTTCGGTTCCAAACCGTATTCGGTCCGATCCGAACCGGTTCTGACGGATTGCTCAATAGTAGATATGTGCGCGCATGTGCATGCTCCATTATGCACTAATTACACTAAAAGAAACAACCCATTACATCTTATAAAATGGAGGCCCAAGGGAGTAAATGTTATGGGAATTTGATGGGCTTAAAGTCCAACTAGAAGCCCGTTATTAGTCATCTGGGTTCTTACGCCCCGAGTAATTTCATAACTGTTTTCTACAATTTCAATTATGGTTGGAGCCAAGGCTTTTTAATCAATTAAATGTTCATTATTAGTTTATTAAAAGTTTATACGTCCAATCAAACGTTGTAATCTTCTCTAAACACAAAGGAAGTTTTGTTTTATTTCTATTACAACTTCTCTTAACCCGCCACTAGTCAACAAAAGTAACTTTCTGTTAGTAAGACTGACTTCTGATACAGTTTTATTTAAAACAAAAGCTCATAAATAACTCATGATTTGTGAGCATGTGCGTGAGTGAGCGTTTTAAAATGCTTTCACACACAAATGCATATCAAGCATCTTAAGATTCCTTGTCATGTGGATTTAGGGTGATGGAAACGTGTTGAACTCGAAACCCTGATTAAGGAAAGCACTTGAAAGCCATAACTTCAAATTCGGTAGGTTTATGTCAAATCCGCACAATGTAACCTGCGTAAATCTACTACTTAATTAATTGTTCAAATAGAATAAAAAAAATAGTGTTTTATGACAAGTTGTGAAACTTACATTTAAGGTGAATGTTAACACAAAATCGTCACCGATAGTCGCTAAATTCGAGCTATGGACCTCGAAGCTTGTAATCGACTCGAGCGCTTTATGAAGCGACACAGCAACACCTCGTCCTTTGTTGCAAACCAATCGCACATAGTATCCTTTTTCCTCCACTTGAAACATATCCAACTAAAATTTCGTCATAAAAAGCACAAACTTAGTGTCGGATCTATATATATATATATATATAGATATATGTGAATTTTAAAAATTTTGAATTCCAAATAACATAATGTAACCTTTGATATCTTCTTCAATATCGGAAACGGGTCCGATACGTTAATCCTTTTTGAATTTTGAGATGACGTTTTTTGGTTTTTCGAGGCTTCGATTGTTGCAATCTCAGTCCTTAAATTCCTCGCTTGTGTTTGAAGATCTTGAATGTATCGTGCTGCGTCTCCAACTATTGATGCTTTATCCATCTGCACATATGAAGATGATATAAAACTTAATTAATTATATTCAAACCTAGAAAAGTACAAGTGTATTTATTGGTTACACGTAAGCAGAAAGGTTTTTTGGAATGCTATGTCAGCATATATATATATATATATATATATATATATATATATATATTGTTTACCTTGGTGATGTTGGGTACCAAAGAACGCAAAGAGTAGAGTTTCTCCTTCATTCCGCTTCTCCTCTTCCGCTCGGAAATCAAAGTCCTCGTCCGATCTCCCTTTGCGCCACCGCCACTCCTCCGTCTTGGAGTTTCCGGATTACCTGTTGTCGCTGTCTCCGACGAATCATCATCACCAACACCCTCAGAAACCTGCTTCACATCCACCGTACTTTCCTGGTTCCAAATCAGATCTGTATTCAGATCCATTACATTGTAACCACCAGTCTCAGTAGAGGCACCATGGATGCCGACGGCATCGTTAACGCCAAACGACGGCGGCAGCAGTGGCAGCTCCGGACAGGAATTGGAGAAGTGATTGCATTCGTAATCTACACACAATTTTTCAATCGGATCTGCAGTTTCGGCTCGAATGGCGGAAATGAAGTTTTCGAAATCGGTTTCCGACATGAAATCCGGTTGGAACATGTTGAAGCAGTTGCCGCCATTGAAATGGTTGATTGAGAATTCAGAGGAATCAGCAGTGTGGTCCATTTTTGTGAGCTTGATTTGATGAAGAATTTACGCATAATGAAATAAATGAATTAAGAAAGAGGGAATATATATATATATATATATAGAGAGAGAGAGTGTGTGTGTGTATTGTGTAAACGGAATCATGGAGAAAGCATCTGGTGTGATATAATATGATTATACATTAAGAAATTGAGAGGTTATATATGCGTTGACATGAACATCTAACTAGATGAAGAAGACATCTCAAGTATAAGTAGTGACACATACATGTTTTCTCATACCTTATTTAATTAGAGTTAACTTATACATTATTTAATTAGAGTTAAAATCCTATAACGTTTGGTCATACATGATATATCATGTTCTCTTTTACATGAGATTGAGATCTATAAAATGACATATTTTTGCATTACAATAAAGGACGTACTAACTCTCGAACATCATATCAATCATATATCATGTTTTCTAATAATATAAGAGAATCTTAACCCATTTAATTAAGATATACGCATTAAACTATCATTTGGATTGCTATAATTAATAGTAGTTTAGTAGCATTTGTAATAGATTTTGAAGTGAAAGGATGGCAAGAATCTTTGATTATTGTTTATTATGAATTTAAATTAAATTTAAATACTATTGTTTTAATTGATCGAGGATTTTAGTAAAAAACAACATTTATGTTTGTTGTTTGTTGGCCTAAAATTATTATTTGTAGCTGTTTGTGGTCAGTTATAATAATAAAAATAAAAATAGCCTAATAAAGCCAAAACAATCTGGAAAACGATAAATCCTAACTGTTTCAATATTCAAAGATGAAACCTTTTTTTTTTAGTTTTAGGAGGCAAAAAGCCAAAACTAGTTCACCACCCCGATTACTGTCATTTTTTGATAATCAATTTTCTTTTTTCTTTTCTACTCCTATCTATCTTTCTATCTGTCTGTCTGTCTGTCTATCTACATATAAGATGGTTTATGCGAAAAGTGTTTTATTTGTGAAAAGTGCGAGAAGCAATTCCAACCATTGATTGATTTTTGATCTTGTGAGGGTTCATGCAAAAAGTGTTTTATTTGCGAAAAGTGCGAGAAGCAATTCCACTGATTTTTGGTCTTCTGGTTCATATTAATTATGATTAATATTTTTATTTAATTCAAAAGAATATATTAGTAAATAAAAATATTTTCTCTCTCCTCTCTCTAATTAATTTTCTCTCTCTAATTAATTTTTTTCTAGATTTTGTTTATTGTTTTATTTTTATCATTTTTGAAATTAATTTTTTTTCCAGAAATTTCTTTACATATTTGAATGTTCATTAATGAATCATAACATTTTGGTAGGATTTTTTATCTTTTATTACTAAAATTACCCATGAACGGAAATAATTAACTTATACTTTTATTCAACAACAAACAACCTAAAAGATAAACAAAAAGAGCTTAACCCTTTGTGTTTGTTAATAAACAATTATCTAAATAACCTAGATACACACATAAAAGTTTTGTTCATTAATAAACAAATAAAAGTTTTGTTCATTAATAAACAAACACATCACCGGTAATAAACAATTCTATAAACAACCTAAATATACATACAAAAGTTTTGCTCATTAATAAAAAAGCAATTCACCAGTAAACAAAATAATATCATAAGAATTCAAACAAACTAAATAACTTGTTAAAATGTTAATATTCATTGATGAACAACAATCTAAAATAAAAATTAATAATCTTTTTCTCAAGTCTCATTGATGAATCTTAGAACATGAAAGATTATAAAAGGTTAAAATGAAAAACAAAAAAAATTTAAAAAGGAAAATGAAGGTTGTGCTCCGATGGGTTAAAAGGTTTGATATTTAAGGTTAAAAAGGACCAACGGGTGGCCGGACAACGTCTCCGATGGGGCGGCAATGGTGAAAACAGAAAATGGATGGGGGCGGCGATGGTGGTTTAGGGTTGGTGTTGGTGGTTACCTTTTGATCATTTTCTTAAGTACTGTAGGTTCTTGAAGATCACGGGTCGCTATGCTTTGGGTTGCGATGGGGCTAATGTTGTGACCAAAAACAATGGTGTTGGGCTGTGATGGGGGTTGTGATGGTGTTGGGTGTTGTTGTGGCAGAGAGCAGCGGCGAGTACGCCGGATTGGGTACAAGACATCATTCAAGAAACTAGTGTTAACTTACGCGTTATGAGACGATAAAGTTTATAAAAAAATGAATCATTCAAACAATATATCCACGCGTGCATGCGGGGGTGCTACTCTCGATAGCACACTAATTCTAAGTTTGTCCGCTACTACTACTCCAACAACGTAACATAACAAGTATGAAAGTAATAACAGTACTACAACCTCCAAGTACCTCCAAAAACCCAAAAGTTGTCTTGCGCAAGATACCAACCTCCAGACTATTATCTATCTATTATACAAAATCAAGCCATATACCCTCTCGAACACGTATACTCCTTCTTTGATTGCTAGCACCTACTTACTTTTTCCCTTTGCTTTTTTAGCAGCTGGGTTCTTTCTACTAGCCCATTTTCCACACTTCCTTATCTACTCAAATCTCACTTGCTACCACCCGTTCACCTACTACTTTAATTGCTGCCTCCTCCTCCTTTTATCTTCCCTATCTACTTCTCAAATCTCAAAGTATATTGGATAGTAAGTGTTTTGAGTTTAATTCAAGAATTAACTAAATTTTTGATTGGTCATCACCTCACTTCATGATACTTTGTTCTTGGTCATTCTTAGCTAGAGAATTTAAAAAAGCTTTTTAAGATAGCATAATCTCTTCCTCTTTTCTAAAAATTACTGGCAACGTACATTATTGTTTTAAGGTTTTATTAGGTTATCTCTAATGATTTGTCTTAACATAAATAAAATAAAATATGTTATTCTAACATTATTTATGTATGATTTTCTATAGTTCACGCCTGAATACGACATAGATTTTTGGTAACTCCTCTTGGGTTACTATTGAACCTTCTTTTAATGATTTTTGGTTTGTGTAAAGTTGTGTTTCTATTTTATGGCACATTGAGATGTGTTAAAGATATATGTCAATATGTAGGCTTTTTTCTAGCTATAGAATTTAAAAAAGCTTTTTAAGATAGCATAATCTCTTCCTCTTTTCTAGAAATTACCGGTAACATACATTATTGTTTTGAGGTTTTATTAGGTTTTCTCTAATGATTTGTCTTAACATAAAATAAAAGAGAATATATTTTTTAAAATTATTTATGTGTAATTTTCTATAGTTCATGCCTGGGATACGACATAGATTTTTGGTGACTCCTCTTGGGTTAGTATTGAACCTTCTTTTAATGAATTCTGGTTGTGTGAAGTTCTGTTTCTATTTTATGACACATTGAGATGTCTTAAATATATGTCAATATGTAGGCTTTTATTGTTTGCTTCTTTACAAAGCTTTATTAAGATATTTGAAATTCAAGCACATGCTATCCTTGTTTACATAAAGTTGATACATAATTACGAAATCGTATTCTCTGCGGAATAACTATTCAAAGTTTAGGCAAGCTTGTAAGATAAGATATTGTTTATGCCTTGATCCATCTTCATATTTAGCTTGAAGAATAATGGTAGACTCTTCATGGTAAACTTGAAACGATAATCTCAATTTACGGCAAAAATACCCAACTTTGATTCTAATTGATAGTCGGGATTAAGACCGGTACTAGAGTATGTTGTTTATATCTTGTGAGAATGCAAACATGTTATTAATAAATTTTCTTACGAATGTATGCAATGAAGAGATCAATGAATATGTCTTTGGGCTTCGCTAAATTTATGACCTTAAGTCACATATGAATCATGCTGGTTTTTAATTCCTTTTATCAAGCTATAAAATATATAACAAAGAATCTAAAATTCATGTTAGATCACATGGTTTTGTATTTATTTGTTCAAGTATTGAACCATTTTGAGATGCTTATTGTTTTTCTAATATTTTTGTTTTCCAATAAAGTGGTATATATATTATTTTTGTCATATTTTGTTTGCTGTATATTTCAGATTCTCATTTGAGAATAACAACAATAAGTAAATAACTATTATTGTAACTCTAATTTTTTTTATTATGATGGTTGTAGTTTTGATTCGTATTACAATCGGTAAACAACTAGCATTAATATATGTGGGCTATGCAAATGCACGACCAAGAATGTAACTATTTTTATATTTATTCATTTATTGCAATAAGTTTAGCTTTGTCTACCCCTATCTTACCCTTTCCATGGTCCTCATTTGAAATTATTGAAAAAAATGCAATAAGTTTAGCATACAATTCAAGTTATTTATTTCATGTTTTTAAATTAACTGAAAGTAATATTAAATTAAAGATATTAACTTAACCAAAAAACTAATAAAACAGTATTCCTATAATTGGCTTTTTCTAAACTTTTTTGTCAATATTTATGTAACTTTTTTTTTCTGAAATACAACTAAGGGGAATTGGAATGGAGTGGTTGGTCTCGAGATAAGTGTTAGTAATACCAAATAGTAAATTACTTGAATCGATTTAAATATAAATCAAATGCTGCATTACAATCCTACATGTTAAAATTTATCTCATAGAGGATTTTAAATATTTATGTTTGAATGTTAGTTTTTATATTTTGTGTATTTTAAAACTCGTTACAATGCGTGTATAAACCAACTTGTTACAATTATTTGTATTCTTACATAAACTTTAATATCGATTTTCTCATTCACATACTTAAAATATTAACCTCCAAGCAAATTTTCTTCATTATGTGTAAATCAATAATTTATTTGCCTCCCTCCCTAATTTGATGTTTCGAAACCCACATATATAATCTATCAAAAAATCTAATCAATAGAATAATATATAGATCACAAAGAAAAGAACCCCGTATCATCATTGGATTAATATGAATAACATATATATATTATATATAGGATGGTTCAAACAAAAACTATTTTTCATATGAGAACTGCGAGAACCAATCTTAGCACTTGATTTAAATAAATCAATGGCTATTACTAGTAGTGGCTCATTAATACCCTCATTAATGGCTCATTAAAGAAGCATTAATGAGTGGTATTTTGGGAAAATCAAGCTTCGTAAATTAATGACGACTCACCCGAACGCAATTTACGTTTGGGTAACTATATAAATGATCAAAATACCCATATTAATAAGTCATTAATGATGTTACAAATAGTTCTCGCAGTTCTTGTATGAAAAATAATTCTCTTTTGTACCGCTCCCTATATATATATAAATGGTTTCTCATATATATATATATATATATATATATATATATATATATATATATATATATATATATATATATATATCGATCTAATCTTCCCATAAATACTATATTTAATCTAATGTAGCTGATAGAAATTAATACAGATTTAATTATATGATTATAATTATCTACATATTTAAGCTACCACGATTAATATATTATAAAATTAAACCTGTGTTACGATATCAGTTTTAAAATAATTAACTACTATCGATGAATAATTTAATAACTCTTGCATTAATGGTTTACATTATTCTTATTACTAATTATTAATTTTAATTAATTAATTAATACGCATAATATATTTGTACGTGTTAGGATAATTTAAAAAAAAAGGACCCGCCAAACACTGATCGCTTCCCAGTTGTAGAAAGTCAAAACATATGACGTCATTAAGTGCTAGTTTAAGAATATTTTTAATTTTTAATTTAATTTCGTAAATGTCGAAAGGCATGAATCATACAACTATACAGTTTGGTATCTTGGGGGAGTACTGGGGGTTCACACTATGCTTCGTATTTATTTTATTTGTTTTTAAAACTGAATAATTTATACGTACTATATATATTATAAAGTATATTTAACTTTTTTTTTTAATTTTAAGTAGACATATGTTTATACATAAGATATAAATACTTAAAACAATAGCCTAATTAATCCTTCGATCTCTTAAGTATCTAAATAATTTATGGTAATTGTTGTTTTAATAAATCATTAAACATGATAACAATTATTAAATTAATCTAATTATGATATATCATTTAGGCCATGAGTTATACATTTTCTTTTTCTTTCCCTTACCCAAATCAAGTGTTATACATTCCTTTTTCTCTACCCAAATCAAGTGTTATACATTCCCTTTTCATTCCAAACTTTCCCCACTTTTTTTATTCTTTTTTATATAAACTTAATTATCTTTTTTATTAATAACTAAAATATAAATAAAAAATTACAAATAAAATTCTAGAAATTTAAAATTATAATAGTAATAACTAAATAACATAAATTCTAAAAATTTAAAATAATGATAATAAAATCTAAAAACTAGTCGTAATTGATAATGATAATCCATTTGGTGAAGCCATACAAAAAAAAATGTAAATATGTTTTTTTTAAGTAGAGAGTAAACGGTAAAGAGAATATATAGAGGATTTTAGTAGAGATGTGAAAATTGGTGTGAAAATTGGGTATGAAAAAGGTTATGTATATAAGTGAAAATTGTGATTTATTTTAAAAAAAAGGGTCAAGTTTAAAAAAAATGTTAGAGGGGGGTGGGTGGGGGGGTTAATAGTTCTCTATCGAGTAAATAAACCTGGTGAGGCTACCCAGAACGGCTACCCGATGAACACGTTTTGGTGTTCCTTACCCTACCCAATGAAACCTAATGAAATTGGGTAGGGTATAACGCATAGTCTTACATCAATACAATTATTAAGGCTAGATTATCTTTTTATCTTATTATTTAATAATAATATATTTTTTATTAATTATTTTTTAAAAAACTATTTTAATAACTAATAAAAAAGGTTGATTGGAAAAAAATAAAGCAAATAAAAAAGGAGAAAGAAATTGGATATGTTATCAAAGAAATTCCATTACCTGACACAACATTTCACACATATACATTCATTGAAATCGAACATGTTGTCGAGCACAAACTACTATCATCGTTGCCGCCTTGCGTGGGTACAATGCTAGTGTTATAAAAAAGGACAAATTGTATAAAAATACAATAAACTTTGTCTTAGTTATCACTAAGTATACAACAAACTTTATATTTTTTAAACAATAAAATCAACTTTCATAATTTGTAAAACCCGAAATTTTGGAAATTATAAAATATATATGTGTGCAAGTTCATTTGAAAATAGCAAAAATTATGTGTTTAAGATATTATCTATATGTTATATATATATATATATAGATTATATGTTGTGCATTTGGGTATGTACATATATATAGATGTGAATGTAATGTGTAAAAGTTGATGAAATTAAAGGGCTAAATAGGTTAAGTTGGAAACTTGAGGGGTCAAAATGAAAATATGGCTATAAATATCCCCAATTGACTCAATTGAGTCAAAGGAGAGCTCATTTTTCTGGAACCATCGATGGAAGAAGAGGAGCTAGGGCTTGAAGTGTTTCTTGAATGGATTATTGAAGGATTGGAGGTAAATGATGAAGCTAGCACTCAATGGGTGGCATATTAAACAAGAAAATGATCATGGAAGCATTGAGTTCTTGAATCAAAGAATTATAGGTATGTTTCCTTATTTTAAGAATGTCCTAATTCTGATTTTTGTCCTTGATTGTAGCCATACATGGGGTATTTGGTGATGTATGGTTGTTATTTATGATTAATGTTGTTAAAGGGGTCAAATGGTTGGGGTTAGGGTTTAATTACCCAAGTTTTGTTAGATTGAAGTTATATGGGAGTATTGAGGTTGTTTTAAGGTATTTTGAACTTCCTTTTGATGTTGTATATGAGTTTGACTTGAAAGATTTTGATTTTGGGTCGAAATATGCAGAAAAACAGCCCTCAGATACTGTTTACGTATAGCTCGCGGCGCGAGGCCGCGGGTTTGCGTAGGATTTGTGTCCAGAGAAATTGTCGCGGCGCGAGGCACCCTGCACATGCAAAAAAATGTGTTTTTGACCCTTTTTGGCCTTGTACATGTTTGGGGTTTGTTTCCTATGGTTATAAAAGGTTTATTTAGAGTCCTTCAAGACCCGAGAGGTGTCTAAGTCTAGATTTGAGTCTAGAAACTTTGTTTTGGGTTAACTTATGTTAGTTAACCTTGTGTTTTATGATCATAGGCTTGTGATCAAGAGTTTGAGCTATGGTTTGGATGAGGTTGTGATCCACATCACACCCTCAGGTGAGTACACCATGCGGATACCCAACTGTTTGATAAGATTACAAGTCATCATGTTGTGTTTCGATTGTTTGGTAATTGTTTGATGAATCTTGATGATTCAAAGGATGGGGATTATGAAACTGTTTTATAAATGCGGGTTATATGATTTGAAACTGTTTAAGGGTTTTGAACTTACAGAATATGTAAACCATGTATTGTTTTATACTATGGTTTTGTGAAGTATAAATGTTTTATGAAACATTTGGGGTTTAAGAATGAGGAATTGTGTATTTGGTTTAAGATGTGTTTTAAATGATGGTTTTCAAAAATAAGACCATTGCTCCATGTGGAGATGGTCTGTGTTTAAATTGTGATTAATGAATGGTTTTGAAACATGGTACCCCATATGGGAGTGAACTTTGATTTTGAAACAAAAGACATGATTTTGAGATTAATGAAATTCATGTTTTCACTTATGATATATCTTGGGCATTGAAATGCCAACTGTAGCCTGGTTTTTGAGAAATAAAGATATGTTCATACAAAAGTTGTTTTTAGGCATTGAGATGCCAAATATGATTTTGATTGTTGAGCATTTATGCTCAAGTGATATGCTTGGATTAATTGGCCTTTATGGCAAGTGGTTTTATGACCCTTCGGGGTAAGTGATTTATTACCCTTCGGGGTAAGTGATTATGTGACCCTTCGGAGTATGTGCCTATGTGACCCTTCGGGGTATGTGCTTATGTGACCCTTCGGGGTATATGTGCTTTGGTCCGGACCACTGTGTGATATAACTCTGTACCATAGGGTTCCTAGTCATTGGGACGTACACAGAGGTTCCTGTGGCTTCGGCAATTGGGGGACCGTGAGGTACGGGTGGCTGAGGGATCGGTGCAGAGAGTGGAGGGGTATGTCAGTAGACCATCATGACCGTGTGGGTTCACTGGACTGACGAGCCACCGAACCCGGGGCAACACGTGTGGATTTGGTGAACAGGGCTTACACTCCAGATAACCGTTGTATGGTGGACTACTTCATGCATCCCCCACCTTGACGGGGTGATGTGATTATCCCCCATGTGGGCACGTGTTGACCGTGGCTAGCTACCACGTGGATACATTGTGGCCCAATGGACAGACCCGCATCCTTATGTGTTATTATGTGTATGCTTTCAAAAGCTTAATTGATTGCCAAACTTATGTTTTCAAAAGAAGTAAAAGGATGACTTGGTTTTGATAAAACTAATGTTTTTGGTTGTACTCACTAGCTATGTTTATAGCTAACTGGTGTATAAAAATGTTTTGTATCCGCAGGTTGTACAGAGGCCTTGGTGAGGCGGGTAGATGCCTTGGGCATAGTTTTGGATTGACTGCATTTCCGATAAACTTGGATTTCCTACTCTTTTAGGTATGGTCGTGAGATTGACTGTGGTAACACCCAAGGTTTTGGAATTTTAATTATCATAAGTTTAATGATAAAGTGTACTGTATTTCGTTGAAATACTTCAAAAATGTTGAAATGCTTCTGCAATCATGTATAAAGTATGTTTCAAAATGAGTTTTGGAAAATTTAAATTTGGACTGAAAATCCGGGTGTTACATAATTTTTCCATTGTATGCTAACAACATTTTTCTGTATCTGATTTTTAGTTACTATTGTATATAATGGATTTTGTCTTAATTGTCATTGTATACAATAAAAGAATTATGAAAGTTGATTGTATCGTTTTTAAAAAAATAAAGTTGGTTGTATATAATAGTAATAACTAAGATAAAATCCATTGTGTTTTTATGAAATTTACCCTATAAAATAATATTAAATTAGATGCTCGTATGATACGTATTGTTTTAAAAAATTGATAAATATTAATATTAATTAAATAATTGTAAAATATGAAATAAATAAGGATTTAAAATAATGACGACAAATGGGGTCAGCACACAAACCAACAGTGGAAGTGTCAACACAAAGTTAAGGACATGCGTCATGGTAAAAACGTTGTATCATCATATGAAAAGACATGGTTGTATTTATTTTATAAATCATCGATCATTGTTGTTACAATTAGAACAATAAGGTTAAGTCTTCAAGTTTAAAAAAAATTAAAATGGTTATGAAATGTTTTAAATTGGTAAAATTAAAAATTTGGTTAAATATTGTATTTTTGATATTTTATAAATGGTAAATATGATATTTAAAAATTAGTGTCAGCATATATGAAATTTTAAAGTTTAAGAAGTGCATATATAAAATTCCTCTAATAATTTTGATTCAAATTTGATAAAGTAAAGTCAAAATGGAATTCAAAATTTGATTAAATGGATGGTCAAGATTTTAGTAATTAAACTTATTTTATTTAATAAATAGTTAGGATCATCTAATAAATTTGATGCATGTTAATCTTTCATTTATATTAATGGTTTGGAAGGAAATACATGATAGAAGAGAGAACAACAAGGATTATTATTGGTTTCATAAGGTCTATTTATTGCATGCTTCCTTCTTACGAGATTAAGTAATGTTATTGAGTGACAATAATTGTCATTGACTGACTAGATCCTGTGGTAGCATCCAGCGATTTTGGTGATTTCAAAAGTTGTGGTGACTTCCAGAAGTCTATATGGCTTCTAATAGTCGGTGGACTACCGGTGGTGGTCAGTGACCACATATGTGATGATGATGATGATGATGATTTGAATGTCTGTTATGTATGCATATAACTATTTGTATGTGTTTTATATGATATCCGTGCTATGTGCTAATGATAATAGCCTGAGTGGCGTACTTTGATGAGATTACATATATTTACATGTTATTATTATCATATGAGTAGTACTTTGTGATGTTACTCACTAGACTTTCTAACTCATTTCTATTGTAGTTTATTATTTTCAGGTTTTATGGTATACAAGGCTTCCATGTTGACATACTGAAGAGTTTTTGTGCAACATAAAAGAAAACTGTTTTTATATTATACCTGAGCTGGTTGTTGCCTTAAATTTAATAAAGTATTGTTGTTATTTACTTGTTGCACGCTTTAAAAAAAGTTCAAATACATATTATTTTTACATCCAGATAGCCTAAGAAAGAAAAATTGTTATGAATAACCCGGAAACTATCATGTCTGCTGCATTTTCCTTCAAAACTCGTTTTGGGCTGTTGTACAGACACAAGCTAGAAACACGAGTTTTTGGTTGACCAAATGGGCCCTTGATCCACGTGATGTATGCTGGAAAAACCTCGTTATTCCATATTTCCACTGACTATTCAAAAGATTATAATGTGTGTTGCGTTATTTTCTCTCACCTTTTTTTACATGATACCTGTCGTATTTGTGCAATCACTTACAAACATTAGGTATCGAGAAGGCTTTACCTTAAGCTTATAATCAATATGTAACTTTATGTTGCTCGTGTATTGGTTCTTACATTAGATGTGCATTTGCAATTTCAAATCACAATTATTTGTTTCTAGCAACCGAAACTCTGATGGAAATTTTCATATAGAAAGCTGATTCGGTCATTTATTCAAGGTTTTCTACTATGAGATGTGTTTGAAAACACTCTACATGAAAAATGTTATTTTGTGGAATGACAGGCAAGACCATGTTCTACAAAAGAAATCTATTTTATATTTTATGAAATTTGATAAGGTGAGTAACTTGAACAAATTTCTGCTTGTGGAATTTGAAGTTTGTCATTGGGCTTATGCACAAATCATTGGGCCTCTATGCCTGCCTGCTAACCAAGCAACAACTCAACAAAATTAAAATGAATTTCACTAAAATTTTACGGAAACTAATTAACAGCTATACGTGAAACACCAACATGGATTCAAGTGACATTAATCCCCATTGGAAGATTGAAGGTAGATCGTCAAAAACAAATTAATAAATTTTACATATAATAAAGGATTAAATAAGGATAAGTGATTTTTCATACTTAATACTCAAAAAGTAGTAGTAGTAGTTTAATACCCTTCTAAAAAAATAAAGAGAAATAAAAGTAAAAAGTTAGTAGTTATCTAGTTTCGTTATCAAGTTTAAGGATTTAAATTATTTCCTTGTCTTAATTGATTTTTAGGTTATAAAAAAGGGTTTGGGCCGAGTGGAAGGGAGGAGAATTTATACTTACTTTGTTTTTTATATGTTTTGAAGATCTCACGAGTTTCGAATATTATACACATTTTGTACCTATAAGCATTCATTACGGTTGTGTTTTATCCAGTTTTCTATTTATCAATTTGATTTGTATGAAATTGGTATCAGATCGATGCTTTTGGACGTGGAAGGAAAAAAATTCAAGGTTACTGTTCATCGACACTGTTCACAAATAGTGTTCAATTGTTAACACCTACAATCTTCTAATATAAATAAAAGATAAAGTCTATTGAATTATCCTGACCCTTTATTTAACAAATTCTTTTTTAATTATATAATTTTAACCATCCATTTACTTAAAATTAAGAAATTAATTTTGACTTTAAAGTTCAAACTAAACTAATAAAAAACAAAAAACTAATTCATGGGATTCAAACTTTTTAATTTAAGATTGGTTTCCTTGCTTATCTTAACGAAAAGAAGTTATACGCCTTCAATAAAAGTTTTTCTAGATAATAACCTTTTCGATAAGAACCAACTTTTTGATAAATATAAAATTAATATGGCTTTAGAAATATATATATTTTTTATATGTATACTTAATTTTTACACTTTAAAATGGTTTAACTCTTAAATTGTTTTAATGAATATTTTAATCCCTAAACTATCTATAATATTTAATTAAATCCCTATTCTTGTTAAACCTAATTGTTTTTATCTCTAACCTAATCTAAGTTTACATACTACAGCCTAAATACGTAGCTCACCCTTTCCCCCAAGTCGATTCAAAACACAACGTAGAATCTCTTGTCAACACCAATTGATTCTAGGCCTTAGAAACAGTTTTCGACACCATCGAATTTGAAGAGGGCCAACCCGTGACCGACCCCATTGAAATGGACCACCTTGTTTCGACACAATCGCATTGAAGATGATCGACACCATCACACAGAAACCCTCAATTTTGTTAACTAATTCTTTGAAAGTAATGTAAGTCTTTGCGTCTTCCTTATGATAGTAATGTGTCGATTCTCTAATTAGTTTGATAGTTCCATCTAGGAGAAGATTGTAAGGCGTGGATCATTATCAATTATAAAATAAATTAATTTGTTTATATAAAATAAACGTCTATAAGTTATGTTTTAATTGAGCGTCCACTAATTATTCATTTCTAATTTTAAAATTCTTATTTATTAATTAGCGTCTTATAATGATTTAATATATTATTAACATTTAATATCTATTAATTTAAATCATATCGTGTATCACACGGGTATCTAATCTAGTCAATTAACATTGTATTAATTCCAAATTTTGCATTCTACTGTTGAACAAGGGCTAACATGGCCAAGGCACGGTTATGCCGCGTCACGTGGTCACCCCCATTGTTATACCTATTGTGTCAAACCCAATGGCAAAACCTTACCCTATACAGCCTGTGTCCAAGAGGACACGACAGTGTCTGCTCACATAGGCACAGGTGGTGCCTGCCAGCATGCCCTAACCCTCTTAGGGCTTGACACGGCTCATGCCTCTCAATGCATGCCCATGTATGGCTTAAACAACACACCAATTGGGAATTTGCTATTTTCTAATAAAAACTCGAATTTAACAATAGCCAAGTGTTTCCGGCACTAGGTAGTTACAAAATAACTCTCATAAACATCAAATATCATCTATCGACATAAATAACATAACATTTTACTATTCTTTAATCCATTCATATTAAGAACTCAGCTTTGACCATTTATCATCTAATATTCTAATTCTTTCAATTTTAACAACATGCAAAGTCTAAATTCAATCATATCATCATAAGATTTCTCAAATTAATAGTAAAAACCTTATTTATTTAATCACCACTTCTTTCGTCCAAAAACACTCATCTCACTTGTAACTTTAAAATATACATGATAAAAGTTAAATTAACAAACCTTGATACTTGAATTTGAGAACACCTTGTTAAATGATAAATTTTTTGCAATTTCTCTCTTGTTCTCTCCTCTTCTCTCGATCCTTCCAACCATAATCACATACAAATTTGACCAACATGGTCAAATAGACTCTCTTATATACTGAAAAGTTTGGACAAATGGCAAAATAAGCCCCTTTATTCTTATAATTTATGCTTTAACCACTAATTAATCTTTTCATATTTTTAAAGTAAGTTATGTGTAATAAATTCCATTCAAAAATATAATCCTAAAATTTGAAAGATATAGTTTGGGTTTGTTTGATTAAAAATGTAGAAGATATTTAGAGATGAGATAATGCCACGTCAACGTGCCTATCCAAACAAAACAATGGGCCGCGCTGCCTACAACTACAACTACAATTACATCCAAGTTTCGAAAACCCCGCTTCCATTTTATCCAAGTGTCCTTCCAACCATAATTCACTCGTTTTTTCTCATCTACTCGCCCCCACCCAAAAAAAATAAAGAAAAATACGTTTAAGTGAATTTTAATAAATAATAACACTATAACTTCTTTCAAAATAAATTACTCTTCTAACAAACAAATTCTCTGTAGAACATCGTCAATAACTTGGTCTAAATACGTATAATCTACGAATGAAGCTTGAATGTTACATTAAATTTGAAATAATTTACGAAGTATTATTTATTAAATTTATGTTATATGAAAGTTTTTATTTAATATTGTGATAATAGTGTTTATACACGTTTACCTAAGAGAAAATGTATGTTTTAGAAAACATAAAATATAATCCGTCGTAATCAAAGTATTTATTTGTTAAAAGAGAGAAGAAAATGAAATGTTTAATGAATTAATGGTTGAGATTAATGTAAACAAAATTAAGGGTGAAGATTTAATTTTGATTGAAAAATTAACGACATATATCACAGTTTTTAGTGTTAATTCCCAACTTAAACTAAAAACTTAACTTTGCATTAAAAAAAATAACTTAACTAGTCGATCATAAAACTTATGCTATACAATATTTTTAACCGGTGTAAACAAAGAGTATCTTTTTCAATCAAAACTATTCCCTAACCATTACGTGGCTTGACCGTTATAAGTGTATCTAGTTCTAAACTATTCCCTAACCATTACACTGTGTTTCCAAATTTTAATCCGGAGAGAAAAGAAGAGATTCGAAAGGAAATAAAAAAAGTTTTATGTTCCATAAATATTTTAAGGAAATAAGAGAAAGAATTTGAGAGGAACGTTTGGTTATCTTTCCCTCCTAAACTTGTCTCCCAAAAGTGGGGGGATTTGGAAGGAAAGGAAAATCTTTATGATTTTCAAAAGTGGGGGGAAAATCTTAATCACAATAAATAATTTTTAAAAGTAAGGGTATTACTGTAAAATGACTCTTTTTTTTTCTTCCTCTTCAATTCAGGAACATAAACCTATGTCTTTTCTCTCCAATTTTATTTCTTTTTTTTCCAACTCAAAAACATGAAAAATCAAAATTATTATTTTTTCTTTCTTTTCTTCTTTCCCATTAATTATCTTTTCATTTATTTTCTTTTCTTACTATATATATCGGGAAAACAGGGTTAAAACTTTGCGTCTAAAAATCAGGTGCTCGGTGGGTAATTAGATGATGGCTTAAAATAAGATATTTTACAAACTAGAAAAAAAAACAGCGCGTGTAGATGGAACACCGCAAGTGAAGGAGTGGGAATCCAAAATAAAGTGCAAAATATCAAATTGAAGATAATTAATTAAAAAATTAATTTCATAAATGATCCTTTAACTAACAATAAATTGTAAGTTTAGTTCTTTTTTTGAAAAAGTTGCAAATTTCGTCCTCAAACTACCATTTTATTACAAAGATAATCCTTTCTAACGAATTCCGTTAATAAGTAATGTTAACTTCAATAAATTGACAGTTTTACCCTTTTTATTTATTTATATTAATAAAATAATCATCATCATCCTCCCCACTCACCCTATACCCTTTTTCTCTTCATCAGTACATCTTCATCTTCTCTATACCCCAGCTCTCTCTCTCTCTCTCTCCATCCATCATTAAATGGTTCCCGTTACCACCATCACCATCGTGTGCCACCATCACCACCGGTGAGTGTCGGGGTGTGTCACTCCCTCAACCTCTCTCTCCGCGCTAGCCACTACTGGCCTTAACCACCGCCATCGCCATCTATTCAACGCTTCCGGTCACCACCATCGTCTGCCACCATCACCATCGCCATCACCAGTAAGTGTCGGTATGTGCGCGTGATTATAGATCTAGGGTTTTCATAGTGTATGTGTGTGTCGGGTGTGTGTATACAATTTTCGTGGGTTTTTGAGATTCCGGTGAGGGTTTCTCGTTTTTGAGTTTTTGGTGCGGCCGGAGTGGTGGTAAACGGCGTTGATAGACGGCGATGATATTTAGGGTTTATGGTTTTTGAGTTTTTGCAATGGTTTTTGAGATTGCGACGAGTGTTTAGGGTTTCTTGGTCTCTGTTCAGGTGGTCGTGATTTAGGCTTTCTTGGTCTCTGTTCGGGTGATGGTGATTTAGGGTTTCTTGGTCTCTGTTCAGGTGGTGGTGATTCCCGGCGATGATAGATGGCGATGATATTTAGTGTTTATTGGTCTCTATTGAGGTGGTGGTGATTTCCGGCCAGGGTATGTGTTCAGATGGTTGTGTGATGTTCGCAAAAGGAAGAGAGAGTGTGAGATGGTGCGCCGGTGGTGGCTGTGTGCCGGTGGTGGTAGTGCGCCAGTGGAAGAATGAAACAAGGATGGTGGTAGAACTGTGAAAAAGATATAATTTCATATTTTTTATGCTAAAAAAAATAAATATTATCTAATGTTAAAAAAATAAAAATTAAAAAAATAGATAAAAAGACTTAAATACCCCCTTGACCATTTGATTTAACGGTATTGACTAACGGAATCCGTCAGAAAGATTATCGTTGTAACAAAATAGTAGTTTAAGGACGAAATTTACAACTTTTTTAAAAAAAGGACTAAACTTGCAATTTATTGTTAGTTAAAGGACCATCTATGAAATTAACTCAAATTAAATGAGTTTTTCTCCATCAAAAGCCAATCATTAATCACTCTATTTTAATTTTGGTTCGGATTCAATTCGCCATAACCAATTTCCTTATCGCTTCAGATTGTTCAAATCAGGTGTGCAGCCGCATACATTCATTTCATCAAAGCTGGCTAATTTCCAGCTTCAATTACATTCCTCGATTCTGCATATCAAACACCTTATTATTCCCAAGCTGGATCACTCGGTTCAATCACCTCATTTCTTAGCTGTATCAATCAGTTCAACTTAGTTATATGTGCGATCGCGTGTTTCTAACCTAGATTACCTTCTGGGTGTGTTTTCTGTTCAAATATCTCAACACCCTTTTCTTATCTGCTGTAATCTTGTTCTGGGTATTAAAATTGGCCTTCAATTTCAAGCTTTATTCAGCTTTTTTGGTTAGTTTTGTTGATTATTAAGATATTTACTAGCTAGTAATGGATATTGAAATCCGATGCGATTATATATGGATGTATATGTGTATGTGCGTGCAGATAGAATTAAAAGGAGGAAGAGAATGGAGCATGAAATGAAGCCTCAGGCGTCTCTTCTTCATGTACAAGTCGCCAATGCAGATGATTATTCGGTGGAGGCTGATACAGGCAATTTTGGGTATGTTGTTGCTGTGATTTTCATTCTATAGTGCTTTGAGTACTTGTTCACCCAATGCATCTTAGCCAGGGAGTGTTTGTTAAAGCTGTTTATCTTTGAAACAAACAGTTTCGAATTATCATGTCCATGTTCAAGATAATTTTAATTAATTTTCTTCCACAAACCCCTAATTAATGAACCATAACACAACAAGATAACAAAATCTTCAAGAGGGATTTATAATGTCTCTCTGTTTATTCAGCTGCACACATTATAAGAGGAGATGCAAGATCAAGGCACCATGTTGTGATGAAATCTTCGATTGCAGACACTGTCATAATGAAGCAAAGGTACATAGCTTTGTGATTTGGTGATCCATTTAAGTGAAAAAAGATTTTTAAGTTCAATTAGCTGCTAACTTTCTACTTAATTCGATTAATCAGAATTCCCTTGATATTGAACCTCTTCGCCGGCATGATGTTCCTCGGCATGAAGTTAAAAAGGTGGGTTCTTGTGCTTTATTTCCCTCAGTCAACAATGATCATGTTGCTAATATAACTCCAAATTGCCATTTTAAGATTTTATCCTAATAATTGTTTTCGGTTTCTTTTGATTGTTTTAGATCATATGTTCTCTGTGTGACACCGAACAAGATGTGAGTTTCTAGCTAAAGTTTATGCACTAAGGAAATCAATTAATTAAACTTGCATGAGTTATGGTTTGACATTGCATACCTTCTTCAGGTTCAACAAAACTGTCTAAATTGTGGTGTATGCATGGGGAATTACTTCTGTCAGAAATGCAAATTCTTCGACAATGATGTGAGTTTCATGATTATGTGTTAATAGTTTGGTTGTATTCTGGTTTGCTGAACTAAACACTTCCATAATTTACTAACTCATCTTCAGGTTTCGAAGAATCAGTATCATTGTGATCAATGTGGGATATGTAGAACGGGTGGCAAGGAGAATTTCTTTCATTGTGACAAATGCGGTAACTAACATGATGAAAAAAGCTTATCTTTTGCTTCTATAAATCATCTATAACCAAAAGAACATGATTTTTTGTTTGAAAAACTCAGACTTTTGGGTATTAACGTGGTAAAGGTTGTAGGATGTTGCTATTCAAAGGTGATAAAAGATACGCACGTGTGTGTGGAAAGGGCAATGCACCATGATTGTCCCATTTGCTCTGAGGTAACATCATCCACTCAATATTCCTTTTGAAGATAAAAAAGTTTACTTGATTTCAGAAATGAAACATATGTGTTTTGATTTGCAGTTTTTGTTCGATACATTGAAGGATCTAACCATCTTACCGTGTGGGCACACAATGCATTTGGATTGCTTGAAAGAGATGGAACAACATCATAGGTAAAACTCGATTTAAATACATAATCAAAGTATAATTATGATAGTTGGTTCAATTTATAAATGAAAGTAGGACCTGCAAATGGTATAAACAAATGTAACCTGAATTTTTCAATGACATCACAGGTATTCTTGCCCTGTTTGCTCGAAATCCATATGTGACTTATCGGATGTTTGGAGAAAACTTGATCAGGAGGTGTGTGTGTGCTTTCAAACCTTCAGCCTCTTTTATCGCATTTTGGTACCCAGATTTCATTCATCTAACAGTTGATACTTTAAATATGTCTAGGTTGAAGCAACTCCTATGCCCGAAACATATAAAAACAAAATGGTAAGCTTTCATATGGATTCAGAAACATGTTTCCAAACAGACTTTTTGAATAAGTAATTCAAGAAGCGTTTGGAATTGAAATGCTGTTTTGTGATTGTGTATGAAACAGGTATGGATATTATGCAATGACTGTGAAAAGATATCAAGAGTGCAATTTCACATCGTAGGGCATAAATGCGGAAAGTGCAAGTCTTATAATACAAGGCAAATAAGGGGAGGTCCAAGTCCAACTCCTCCTCCTTCATGCACATCATCAGTTTCTGAGGAGGTTGTTCATTAGACACACAAAAAGTGTTGCAATTGCTGCTAAATATGAAGAAATCAAATCATTTTTGGGCAAAAAAGGCAATCAAAGTCTGATGGCTTGATCAATCAGTTCGAGTCTTTAATATATGCTCATGTTGTATCAGTATTGAAGGAAATGAATGAATGAATGGTATGGGTTGCTGCTTGCTACTGTAAAAACATGTATTTGGGAATACAGTGGTTGGTGAACTTAAACTGAAAATTTGACAATGGCGATGGATTAATCCGCGATCTATTACACGACACACATACAGTAAAGTAGAATTTTCGTTTGTCGCTAATTTCATCTTAGGTCCCTGAACTTCCTTAATTAAATACATGCACTAGCTAGCTAGTGTTTCCTATATATTTTGTTCAACCAAGGTTCCTCAGTTCATTACATTGCAAATATGTTTCACTTTTGGTCATGACTATTTTACAACTTTTCACTTTTGATCCACTATAGTAATTAATTTGCATTATTAATTTAAAATTTAGTAATCTAATACGGAGTATAAACTTTGTTTAAGTTAAGCTAGTCATGGTACGTAGTTAAGGTGGTTAATTGACTGTTAATTTACAGTTAATATATCAGTTATATATGTAGCAGTTATGTAAGTGTCGAATGATGAACATTTGTGTCGGTTATTATGAAGGGGGTGTGTCCATTTGTGTGTGTGTGTTTGTATTGATGTTCCACGTCGTATGTTTTTTTTATTGTTTCCTTATTATAATTATTGTAAAAGGTTAATTCCTATTTAATTTATTATCTATTATTACCTTTGAAGCTCAAATAATGCACCACATTCACCACCACCTTAGGTTATCCTTCATCGGCTTTCTATCAACTGGTCACCGGAAAAATCAAAAAGTTGAACAAAAGAACACCGATCATTGAAAATCGACAAACACTAGGGAATCTAAATCCAAAGAAATCAAAAATTATAACCCCGAATTGAATATAAAGATCGTTGAAAACAAAAATTAGTCATATGTATGATGAAACCCAAAATCTAAAGCGTTGAATGTAACACCCCGAAATTAAGTCTAGCAGTAGAAATGATTTTTTAAGTCTTATAATCATCAAAAGGGTAACGGGAAAGTTTAGTTGGTCCCATTTAAAAATGGTGAATTTGAAAGATATTCAAGTATGACTTGAAAGTATAACTTATTAAATTGTTTTAAGTAATAGTTTTAAAAATATCTCGGTTAATTAATTCAAGTATTTAAAAAAGGTATTGTAAGTCGATTAAGTGAAAGAGATACCATGCTATTTTAAAGCCACCGACTCATAAGTCGGCCTTCCTCTTCTTTAAAATACGACTTCCCTATCTCTCAATACACATACACCTTGTGGCTTTGTATAGAGAAAACCTTGGAGTGAATAAAACATTATTCAAGTTTCAATCTACAAAATTTAACTCAATTCTAGCTTCCTTTAAATAAGCTCTTCATCAATCATCACTTGTAAGTGTTTATTCCTCTTATGTTCTTGATGGTTTTGGTAGGTCAAATGTGTCAATCATGAAATTGCACCTTAGGATGATTTTGAAATTTGAATATGTTCCTACAACCTTTAGACCGGAATAAGCTCAAATTGGTTGAAATTGATGAAACCTGCATAAATGGGGTAAATATCATCTAACTCTTGAATTGGGTGTATAAATGAGGTATATTTATGTTAGTACCTTTAATTTGATGTTAAAAGACCATAAAATAGCTGGAAACCATATTGGAACAGATTTGGTTAAAAATGGGTTGGATTTGGTATATGCAGTTGTAGCTGTGTCTTTGCATCTGTTTTTCATTTGACGCATAGCATTGAGTATGTAGACGCGTTGAGTCTCACTATCCACAACAAAATGAACTTTGTTTTAAAGTGTTGAATCGATGCAATGTCATTGTAGGTTAACAAAGGCATAAGGGACATTGTTTATGTGTGGTTGGGCATACTTAGGACCGAGGTGAGTATCAACTTAACCCTTAATTGTTACGGTACTTATAAATTCGTTGATTGACGTTAGTCACATATGAAACATAATGATTAAAGAATATGGTTGTAACCCATATAGTAATTCTGATTATGATTATTTGAAAGCTAACTTGACCCGTTTATATGGTAAATGGCACGAACATGAAATAAGGATACATATTAGGTAACATACAACCAAGAACAAGTAAGATCAATAATAATATACGTATATAATGTTCTTGATATCAAGTGGACACTACTATCCAATAATAGATGCTAAAGAATTGGATCAATAAGCTTTGCGATTAGCCAAGTATGTTATGTGTTCAAAGTGACTCGATGGAATATAATTAATCTATTGATTTGATGTCTTTGCAAAGTTATGCTAACATGTGCTACTTGTAGTGTATAAGTAGAAGTTTATGATATATTTATAAAATGCGTGCATGCTAAGGGATATATGATAGATCCGATATGTGTTATGTGTTTATGTTCGGATAATATGGGTTGTTTTACAGTCGTATGGTTGAGATCAGCTGATATAGTTGGATTTCTTCTCAACCTAACGACCAAACTAGTGGATAGGGGCCTTACCTAGTGAACTGCATTTCTTACCTTAGGCTTGACTAGGACTCATTTTTTGATTTCTCCTTTTAGGTAGTTCTCTATATCTTTCTTAATTCTGGTAGATTATTAGGGTCGGTACAACTATACGGTTGGATTCCGGTAGATCCTATGTTTAACGCCCCAATTTTTTATTTTGAAACAAGTAATTGTAAGTAAGCATTCATAGCAACCCAAACATCTGAAGTAAAACCTACAAAATCCTGACGAGGTCCCGCACCCGGAACTACACGTTGTATAATAGTAATTCGTTAAAGTAATTAATTACAAATGTAAAATTCAATCCAATATTTGTTTAACTAAACAACGGAAACATTTAATAGTATATGAGCCGTCTTCACACTGCTGGAGCATTTCCACAATCAGATCCTGAAAAGAACAAATCAACAACAGTAAGCATAAAGCTTAGTGAGCACACGCACTTACACACTACACTAGGCATGTACATATCACATGACAATCCAAGATCACAAATCATTTCACATAATACTGACGCAGCGCACTGATGACGATTTCATACTTTGGGTCACGGTTGACAATCCACGCCTTATCAAGGATTTCACGTGTCTAAATGTGCCCAAGTTATGTTTTCACCACAATATAACGAAGCCCTTCACTTCACATATCATCACATTTTTTACACTTTCACACAAATATATATAGCACATACATATCACACACTAATATAATGAGTAAGTTAGTGTAACTTACCTGATCCGTAATACAAAAGTCACAGTAGTTTCACAGAGTTGAATAGCTACGAATCTCGCAGCAATAACCTACAATACATCTTAGTGAATTAATACAGGGTACAAGTCCCTAACTCAAGCCGTATGATTTTTAAGTCTCATTGACCCTAAGTTGGACCCAACTCCTAGGTCGGACCAAATCCCAAGTCGAACCACACACCCAAGTCGGACCTCCCCACGTAGGACCAACTCCAGGTCGAACCAAGGTTCCAAGTCGCACAACCCCCAAGTCAGACCAACTCTAGGTCGAACCAAGGTTCCAAGTCGCACATGCATATATATATATATATACACGTAAGTTTCGGGTCGCACTAACGCCCAAGTCGTACCAAAGCATAAATCATACATGAGTATACAAGTCGTGTAGCGTCCCAATTTTTTTCAAACATAATAGTAGCAGTATATCAAAGTAGAGTGCGGAAGTAACGTGAGTAGATGAAAGTCGAATACAACATCCCAAAAGTACAATTCATTAGTTCGAGTCAAAACAAGTTTTTAGAAACAAAATTAAAGTCATTCTTGGTTGTGAGTTGTCTTCACTGTCTTGGAGCTCCATCGTGGTCCTGTCCTGAAAGAATAGAATTAATAACAGTAGGCGCGAAGCTTAGTGAGTAAGTTACCGCATCCTAAGACAAATTAACATGGTCACAATTCATGCACATCATACCCGCTACCGCCGTAGTCGGTCATACATACTCGATGCCGAAGCATGCGGTCATAACTACCCGCCGCGGAAACAGACGGTCATGACTACCCGCCGCCGAAACAAACGGTCATGACTACCTGCCTCTGAAACAGATGGTCATAACTACCCAGTGTCGAAGCAGACGGTCATAACTACCCGTTGCCGAAGCAAACTGTCATAACTACCCACCACCGAAGCATACGATCATAACTACCCGCCACCAAAGCAAACAGTTATAACTACCCAACACAAGTGTCGTTCATCATACACTCACATATAATATTGGTTCGGTGTGCAAGTAAGAATCCTCACCTGCTCGTAGTCTCAGTAATAGCAGCAAGTTTCACAGGTTGAATAGTTAACGAGTTCAAACGCGAGGACCTACAATACATACATCTCAATAAATTAATTCCGAGTATGAATCTCTAACCCGCATCGTATAAATCTTAAGCCGTGAACTCTAAGTCAGGTCTAGTGCCTAGGCCGGACCACCCTAGGTCAGACCTCTAACTCAAGTCGCACACTACACACCATGCGAGTCGGATCCAAGCTACAATGTCGCATCACTACTCGGGCCAGACCAAGGCCCAAGTCGCACATCAATACTAAGCCGGACCATACTCACGCATCCACACCCCAAGTCCCCCAAGTGGACCATTATATATATATATATATATATATATATAAAAGTCGGACCTGTAGTCTAAGTCGCAAAACAATTCAGACCCCACTAGAAGTCGAATCGAGCCAAGTTGCACAAAATGCATCCTAGGCCAAACAGGTCAAAATCGCATGCAAGGACGTGTTTAAGTCGGACCTGGAAAGTCGCACCATGCGTAGTCACATAAGTCGGACTAGTCTTAAAGTCGGATCGGCCTATCCGACTTCGACCCCCAAGTCGGACGAACCATACGCATATCCCATCGTCTTGGTTGGACGTGTACCTAGTCCACAAAACACCATTTTCAAAAATCACAACCTTATAAAACTTAACCATAATGATTTATTTCAGTTGCAAAACATTTCTCCATTCCTCTAGACCAACCATTATCATTTTCTCACATTTTTATTAAGGATTAACCCCCAAACACCCTCTCTTTCTCTCGGTTCATACTACCACTTGAAAAACCCATTTTAGACCTAAACCTCACGAAAATCATGCTAAAATCCATAGAAAATTGCATCTAAATGATCACAGAGAGTGATAGTAAACATTACCTAATGTTTCTTTTGGAAATTCCTTGCAATTTGAAAGGCAAAAAGATGAAGATTCTCGTCCCTCTGTTCTTGTTCTTGACACCCAGTGCACACATACAACACTACTTGCTCTCTGATTCTTCTTCTCAATGTAACGGTAAGTGAACCAAGGCAAAGCCCTAATTCTTATATACATATTCTTAAAAGGCCAAGCCCAATCCTCAACAACGATAGTAATTAATAAGAAATATTCCTTAAGCCCACTTCAATTAAATAAGCCCAACTCAAACTCATATTTATAACTTGAATGAAATGAATTGAAAATAATACTAACATCGGTAACGAATATTCTTTTATTTATTTTTCGGAAATCTGGATATTACAAGTCGGACCAAGGTTCCAAGTCGGACCAAGGTTTAAGTCGCATCAATTCTCAAGTCGAACCCACACACGTATATGTCGGGCCAGTCATCTTGGTCGGACCAACACCCACAAACACCAGTATATTAATAGTCATTAAATCACGAATCGAAACTAAACCAAAACATCATATCTAAGTTACAAATCATTCCTAACATCATATAAACAACTCCTCTTCATTTAATTTGATTTTCTTTGAGTTTTAACCCCAAAACCCACTCACTTTCTTTCTCAGCTTTCAATCCCTCGAAGAACAACCCCAGACCGTAAAATCTCCATTAAAACATGTCTAAACACAGTAAAAGTTACATCCCTATGATCACAGAAGCTTAGAGAATCATACATGATTAATTCCTTGATGATTAAACTAGAATGGTGAAGATCTTTGTTCTTCCTGCTCCTTTTCTTGTTCACAATTCAACACAAACACAACACCCCCACACACAAATGGAATATATATGATCTTGTGTTGGGGGTTGTGCCTTAGTCTCCCTTATATACCCTATCTACAATAAGGCTTAATCCTAATATCACTATTTAATACAAGCCATTTAACTACTAAACCCACTAGTTAAATCAAGCCCATAGGCCTCATATTTAGTCCATACCAACTTACTATTATCATCTTTTCTCATTAGTTAATCAAGCCCAATAGTCCTAAACATTATTTCATTAGTTAATTAACAACCCATCAATAATAATATAAATAACGAAATACTCTTTTATTAATCACGCAAAACTGGTATTACATTATGGATCGGAAACAACAGAGTTCTACAGGACTACTGTTCCTTAACATAAGGGACAATTAGCTATTTGTTAAGACCAAGGGAGCCATTGGCTCTGGTAATGATACTTGGTGGACCGATATGATACTTGGTGGACCGATATTGCTCACCCACCAGCGCGGATGAGTGTGTTTGATACCTTTATTAGGATTGTTGAGCTGGATTAGCTACTCCACAATATGCGACACCTACTGATCATGTCAACACACCGTAATGTGTTAAGATAGCACTGTTTGTGTTATTATATGTTGTTTTATGTGCTATGTGATAATTATTGGTTTTCTTTGTGCTCACTACCTTTTATAGTTAACCCTCTTATAGTTTGTATGTTTTTGCAAAGGTATATGCATGTTTTTGCCGGGGATTATGTTTGATATATGCTAGGACATATGTTGTTCGTTAACGGGTAGGATGGTAGGTTGGTATTAATATTGGTAACACCTATTTGTAACTTGATAACCTGGTTGGGGTTAAATTTAGAAAGAGATGTTTTACTAAGAACATGAATTTTGAGCATAACATTTTCATGAACCTTAAATCAAATAAACCCTATAAGCGAAAACAAATGTAATGAACAATCAACAAACACACCATTGATAACAACAAACACATACATCAACACAAACAATCTCAGATCAACCCTCCACACACCCACACACAAATGCTCTCAAATTCGGAAAATTAACAAGAGAGAAATATAAAAATTCAAAGAAAGTTGTCCCTAGTCGGTGTTGAGGAGAAACATGCTTGGATGCCAATTGCCATGGTGGCATATTGAGATCTTTGGGTCTTATGAAAATTAATGAAATAAATTGGTTACGTAGAAGCATAATGTCAGTTATGTTGTCATTAGTGACAACATTATCGTCGGCGGAGAATGATTTATGTAGACAAAGCGAGAAATATACTAGGGTATGGCCTTTTTTAATCGATTTGGTGAGAGGGGTTAGAGTATTTAACTAGAATAATATATAGAAAGGATTAGGTTGTGTTCAACTATGGTAAATTTCTCTACTCTTCTAGAAATTTGGAAAACTATAAAAATTTGGTCACTTACACAAATTTTCAAGAAAAAAAGAAAGCTTCAAACTTTTCTAAAGAAATATTTTAATAACTAACAAGTAAATATGAATAATAATTAATAAATAATAACAATAAATTAATAGACATATGTTAATATTAATATTATCGGACTTAGAGATCTTGGATGAAACGAGTTTTTTAACAATAAATTAATGAAGTTCATTACTTTTTTCCACGTCATATTTGTAATTATGTTTTAGTAGACCATAACCATTGTTAGTTAAACCTCCTCCATAGTCTAACCCATATAAGTTTAGAAGTGTGATACTTTTATTAAAGAATAATTAATAATAATTTTATTTAGAACGATTAGAATTCTATAATGTTTTTAAATTTTATAACAAGTCTATCCTATTAGAATTGACGGTGTGTTGTGAGACAGACAAAGTGAAGAGCATTATAGATAGCAACATTGAAAGTATATATGGAAGAGATTTAATAGCCGTGTGCTTTGAGGCTGTAATGCGTTGATATCAATAAAAGTAGGATTTATGACGTTCTACTTCTTATCAACATAGCAATGAAGGTTAAGTGTAAAAATGGTTCATTACATGTCACTTACTTAGGTCGTCTAGTAGGACATATATGAACATTGTTAGGGGAATGAATGTAATTGTTGAAAGGTTCAAGCATTGGTTCTCAGTCCGGAAAGTTTAAACGTTTGTCATTCAATGTTTGATTGCACATAAGTTATTTCGTTCCTTATATTAAACTTTTCTTAATGTTTCGTGTTTTAGCTTATGTGATTCATCATCTGAGAGTATAAGGCAATATATCTTTGAGGTTGGGATTTAGTCGAGGGAAGATTTGATTTAGGATGAATGGGATAAGGTGCTTGCAACTTTGGGTAGAGGGACTCGAGTTTTAGAGCCTTATGGTTATAAAGTAGGCTTGGCGGGGGGAGATTGTGATAAAGGTTTAGAGAGTATATTGGTGTTGTTATAAGTTAAGGTTATTTCAAGGCCTTAAAAAAAGGTTATCTAAAGTATTTACGGGTGAGATGTGGTTTGAGATAAGGGCAATCTAGAAATGGAGGAAGGTATTAGTTGTTATGATCTCTTCCACATAAGGGAGAAGCTCATACAATTATATCTCTACTTTCTAAGAAATGAGTTTCTGTGAAGAAAACGTTTCATGAAGCCAATGAATGAACCAAGATGATCAACTGATAAACACAAACAATTGTAAATCATAATGTTATCATTCTTCCATACTCTTTATATTTATGCAATCTTATATTTGTTGAGTTACTCTTCATTTGAGAAATCAATTATAACTCAGAGCTAACCAATTCACCATCTCTTGGTTCTTATACCCTCTTTAGTAACTTCACTAAAACCCTAGAAAACTTTCAATTTCCAAACTATCAAACTTAGGCTGGGACATCCATTAGGCAAGTGAATCTGTTGGTCCATATTGTTATAATTCTGCTACTTGACACAACAATTAAACACGTAGATCAAAATTTTAATTATGGTAGTTTTGATTAATTGGACGAGTTGAATATCAAATCAGGTTGGGGTGCGAAAGTAAAAAGAAAGAATGACAAGCAAATTAAAATGGTATGACAAGATAGACTTTTAAAAGTATCAAGAAATATATTAGCCGCTAATAACACTAAACTTAGATGTTATACTTACACCTTGTTTAAATCTTAAAAACATTCGGTTAACCAAAACATCTCTCGTTTAAGTGAAATTCAATTATCTAAACGTATATGGTATTAGCAACACAATTTTTGCTTAAACATTGATTGTATTTATGTAAAAAAGTAATAATCTACCATATAAAATTATGTTTTGAGGAGAGGCTCGACGAGTTGTGATGAGAATTATATTCAACTCTTGTAAGACATTCATTCTTGTGGTTTTCTAACCGAACTCAGAGTAAAAATCATGAATGTCAAAAATGCCTTAATGCCCCGTTATCAAGTTTTTTAATGAAGAGGGAATGAAAGTGAAGGGAAAGAAAGGAAAGGAAAAAAGATGATTAAGTTGTATTCTTGAGTTAGAAAAAAAAGAAAGGAAAGGAGGAGAAACTATTTCCTTCCAAATCATCCCATAGTTGGTAGGATGGATTTTTATCAAATATCTCATTCTTTCCCCTTCTTTTTTCATTCCTAAAAAAAACTTAAAAATACACCACTAATTGTTTCTTTCCCCTTATCTATCTTTCATTCAAAAAATACTTCGAGAACACAGTCTAAGGGGGTGTTTGGTTGGAAGAAATACATGACTGAAATCAAATTTATTTACATTGTCTGTCAACCAAACATAATAAGGAAATGGATTTCAATTTTAATTCTTGCCAACCAAACAAATTACAGATTAAAATTTTTAATTAATGACAGATTCAAATGGTGTTTGGTTGGAAGAAATACATGACTGAAATCAAATTTATTTACATTGTCTGTCAACCAAACATAATAAGGAAATGGATTTCAATTTTAATTCTTGCCAACCAAACAAATTACAGATTAAAATTTTTAATTAATGACAGATTCAAATGGTGTTTGGTTGGAAGAAATACATGACTGAAATCAAATTTATTTACATTGTCTGTCAACCAAACATAATAAGGAAATGGATTTCAATTTTAATTCTTGCCAACCAAACAAATTACAAATTAAAATTTTTAATTAATGACAGATTCAAATTCCTAATTCTTTAACATTATGCGAATCAAAGGTCACCTATAACATATCACATCGTTCATCTCTTTTTGCCGTTATACCCTCAAGCCTTCATCTGTTCACATTTTCTAAATTCACGACAGACATTTCAAACCCTTCGAAGCACACCTCGGCATATAGCCTTCGCGTCGCCCTCGAAAGTCGGCGAAGTCGCCGTCGTCAGCCTGCGCCGGTCCGTTCGTCCGTCGCCTTCGCCGCCTTCCTCAGTCCTCAACCGCCGGCGGTAAGTTCTCTCTCTCTCTCTCTCTCTCTCCCTGTCGTTGGTTTGTTTGTGGGCTGTTGAAAAACAGTAACATTGTGGGCTGTTGAATTTAAAAATGAAGTTGAAAATCAGTAATGAAGTTGCAACTGATTTAGTGATTTGTTATTTCAACTTATTTGTTGCATTTTAAAAATGAAGCTGGAACTTGTATGTTTGATTTGATTTGCTTAGAAAAATGACGGTTCTGTAAAAACTCGTTGCCAGACAAAACGAACGGTTTGGTTCCGGCAAGCCTCGTATAACGGAATTTCTGGGCAGAACGCACAAGTCTATTATCCGGCGACCGCTATAATAGGGTTAGGGCATCGTTTTCCCGCCAACTCTGAAACTTTCACCGAAGTCTCACTAATTTCCCTTCAAACCCACTGAAATAAACCCTCACCGGCCGCCGCCGCCGCCACCATCACGAGGCGCTGCAGCTTGTTGATGTTATCCCTCCGGCCATGCTGTTATTGTGTGACTCAAACCAACACCTCAACCACCGCACTCTCTCGCCCTATCACACATTATCTTCTTAAATCATTGCACTCATCATCCATACATTTTCCTCAATTCTTTATCAGAAAACCAATTTCATACTCCAACAGGATGTCATCATCTCGCCCCTCTGCCTTCGATGCACTCATGTCTAACGCCCGTGCAGCTGCCGCGAAGAAGAAAACCCAGTCGACTACTTCTTCCCCCAAAAAACGCAAAACCCTGGACTCGAAACCCGCAATTAACTCGACTGCAGTTAGCGAATCTCAACTTCCCGAAGCCGAAACGAAGCCCGAAAAAACGCTGGATACGAATCAAATCGAAGAGAAAACCCATGATTCAAATGGGTCGAAACATGATAAGCCGAACCCAAGTTTTGTTAACTCAGAGGAAGAAAAAGCATCGAAGAAGCCTCGGGGGATTAATGTGGATGAGAGTATTGTTGAATTGAAGAAAAAACCAGCTAAATTTGACCCCAAAAAAGCTGCATTTTGGGGGGAAGGAGAACGGGTGCCGTTCCTGTTTCTTGTCAGGGTGTTCGATGAAATTTCCAAAGAGTCGGGTCGGATCGTGATTACTGAGATTGTTTGTAACATGCTGAGGACTGTGATTAAGATGACACCTGATGATTTGGTTGCGGTTGTATACCTTCTAGCCAACAGAATCGCGCCTGCACACGAGGGACTGGAGCTTGGAATTGGGGATGCTTCCATTATAAAGGCACTTGCTGAAGCTTGTGGTGCAAAAGAAACACATATTAAAAAGCAATATAAGGTGAATTCTGTAATGTTATTGAACTCTGTTTATTCATTTTCTGCTTGTTAATTATGTTAAAACGAGAAACTATAAAATTTGATATATTTCAATAACAGGAACTCGGAGACTTGGGTCTTGTTGCCAAAGCAAGCCGCTCGTCTCAACCTCTGATGCGTAAACCTCAGCCATTGACAGTGGCTAAAGTTTTTGATACATTTAGGGTTATTGCCAAGGTATGTTCTTCACATGAGTATGTTGCCCTTATTTGTTAGACTTGGTGAAGAACCTAACTTGAAATGCAAATTAAAGCTGGAAAATTTGGGTGAACTTGATTCACACACATTTTCACAAAGTTGTGTATTCACTAATTGAAAACAAAAGCCAAAATAACTAACCACACTAACCACTACCTGATAATGTGAAGGACTAAAAGCAAGCTACCCACTACTTACCGCATAATTGAAAATACTAAACTACATAACTAAAGCAAATAAAATAAAGTAGACTTGGGTTGAGAACATGCAATCCATACACATGCAATGCATGCATTGAGGCGTTTTCATCTCCTCTACCTTGAAATGTCTTAGCAACTTGTCGATTTTTGCGCTCCAAAACTCCATTCTGCTGTGGTGTGTTTGGGCAAGTAAGTTGTCTGCCAATCTTATGCTCCCTGAAGTAGTCGGTCAATTCCTTGGCTAAATACTCGCCACCGTTATCATATTGAGGTCTTTGTACACTATGTTGAGTATCCCCTTTTGCTTTAGTCTTAAAAGCCTTGAACTTAGCTAACAGTTTTTGACTTTTCCTTCATTAAATGCACTAACTCCAAGGGTACTTTGGCTTGATAGTTAGACTTTTCATACGGTAGTTAACGAGCTTTGCCATATTGACAACCGGTGCACATTAAATCCTTACAAACTTCAAGTTAGGGAAGATTGTTTGCCAACTTCTTTTTTATCATCATGTCGAGTTTGTCATACCACATGGTTTAATCGCATATGCTATCGATCCACATTTTGATTCTTTTTTGTCTTGTCTACGTATGCCTTTTTGCTAACATCATGTAGATCGACTATGCTCGGTGTCCTTGGGCTATTGGCTGAGATAGTGTTTCAAACTCGGTGCAAATTTTAACATTATCAGGACCAAAGAGAATATAATCTCCTACATAGTTACGTTACATGGAATTTCTACATTTCTGGAACATGATAAATGTTTCGTAGCATTAATTCCTTGTTCTCCTCAGGATAAAGCTTGACACTGCCACCATGATCAATTGGAAGCTTTGAGTCATTTGCAATTACTAGAACTCTGCTGCCACCATACTTGATTATTAGATTATGTGAGATTTCCTTCTCTCCCGTCATGTGATTAGAACACCTAAAATTGACAACCCATTCATCAAACTTGTTCTTTTGCTTTTAGCTATGGCTGTGAAAGCCATGACATCTTTGGTATGTGCAAAATGTGTTTCGGCATCCCAAGTTTCCTCTTCTTGAGACGTTGCTATGTTGCTCTCTTCCTTGGGTGCCGATTGACAATTTCTTGCATTGTGTCTTTTTCTGCCACAATTGTAACAACTAAACGGGAATCGCTTGTTCGAGTTTTCATTCCTTTGTTTCTCAAAAGGTTGTTCTCCCTCTCAGTGTCTTGACCCTTTTTCTTGGAGCCATGATTTTTGTTCTTCTCTACTTCTGTGTAGCTAAAACTTGACTCGGACTTCCCTTTGTTCTTTTCCACATAAGAGCTTCTTCCTCGGTCTTGAAAGAGACGCCTCCCATCTTGTTTGCAATGGCCTCTTGCCCTGCTAGGAGGTTCTCAAATTTTACAAGAGATGGCTGAACATGCCACCCTTGATTTGTAGCCACAAAATTGCTATACTTAGGTTTGAGACCATGTATGATGATCCACCATTCTTGCTTCACTGATTTGAGCCTGTGGGTTGAGCTCCGCCATTTCCCTACACGCGGTCTTCACCTTATGGAAGTATTGCGGAATAGTTATCTCTCGTTAGGACATTGACAACAAGTCCTTCTTGAGAAGTTGTAATTTTGTATCATTCTTTTACGAGAACAACACTTGTAAGTTGTGTTAGACTTCCTTAGGAGTCATCACATCCTTGATGTGTTCAAGTACATCCTCTTCAACTATAGTTTTGAACATCACTTTCCCTACCTTAATTAACATTTTCGCCTATTGTCCTCTGCTTTTGGTCGCTTTATCTCAACACCATTCACAACTTCCCATAGGTCTTGTCCATGCATATACGGCATAATGCAGGTTGCCCAAGTGTTGTAGTTTTGGTTGTTGATTTTCTTCACACCACCTACACATGGAACCTAGCCAATGGCCATGATACGAGTTTGTTAAACCTAATGAAGAACCTAACTTGTACACAACAAGTTAAAACACAAATTAAAGCAGAAACAATTGGGAGAACTTGATGCACACACACTTGCAAGAAGTTGTTTATTTTACCAAATTGAAAACGAAAAAGAAGAGAACTACCATTAGGCTTACACGAATTGAAAACAAAAGCCAAAATAACTAACTATACTAACCACTACCTAATGATGTGAAGGACGAAAAACAAACTACCCGCTACTTACTGCATAATTGAAAATACGAAACTGCATAAATAAAGTAGACTTGGGTTTAGAACATGCAGTCCACGCACATGCATGCATTGAGGTGTTGTACTTCAATATTATTTTAATAGTAATTTTTAGATGCCAAACATGTCATTTATGTTTAGCATCCTATTGCATCCAAAAGTATTAGGGGTTGTTTGAATGTGCTCTATGAATGTGATTATATGATATTGAATATTCAAAATTGTAAAAGATTAGTATTTGAATCTGCTTTTGTTGTTTGAAGTTGTCTTAGTCAGGGGTATTTGGCAAAATTGGATTATTTAATAAATTCATAGATTAAATAAACCAAAGAAGGACAATACTACGACAAAAGTGATAGACTTTTTGTTAATTTGGCCCATATTAGGGTACTAGAATTGGTAAATGGGTAATTTTATTTTACCATTAGTTTGTTGTAGACTTGTAGTTGGTATGAAATTGCTAAATTGGAAACTGCTTCTATGATGCTTTAATAATAATATAATCAGAAGCAATAAGTTTAAATATTCAAGTACCCACAATAATCAGTTCCAAAACTCATATGAACCATCCTTTTAGTTTCGGACATCTATTAATCCATAGAAAGATGTGTTTAAGATATGACTTGAAGTGGCCTAGTGCATTTATGAAACTGAAAAAACAAGGTGCTCGGTGTTCAGCAGGTGTTCTCGGCGTGGAGACATCGACGACCAAAAGTGTTTGTGTTTTTCACGAAGGGTCCATGCCGTGGAGCCCAAGGGTTGGTGCTTGTATTGTATTTTGTCTTGTGCGACGGCTGTTTTTTTTTCTATTTTTGTTAATTAGGTTTTTCCTAATTAAAATTAGGCTTACTTGTTTAGTTACAAATACCAAGCTAGGGTTGAGTCATATGTACATCTGCATGTGGAACGTAGGTCATATGACCCTAACGACCGAACCACGTTATATTCTCGTGTTTGCCTATCTTGTTTGTTATCAGCATTCTTTTAATGCTTGGAGGGTATTCGATCCTTACAAGATGAATATAGTTGCATATGCGACACAAAACCAATTACTTAACCACTCTTCATTTATTTGTTTAATTCTTGAAAGGAAAGCTCATATGAACCATCCTTTTAGTTTTGGACATCTATTAATCCATGGAAAGATGAAGATAGTTGCATATGTGACACAAAATCATTACTGAACTTTTCTTCATTTGTTTGTTTAATTCTTGATAGGAAAACCAATTTGAACCAATGAACCATCCTTTTGGTTTTGGACATCTAGTAATCCATGGAAAGATTAAGATAGTTGCATATGCGACTAAAACCATTACTTAACTTTTCTTCATTTGTTTGTTTAATTCTTGATAGGAATCTGGGAAGGACAGTCAAGATAAGAAGAAGAATCATATCAAGGGACTTCTTGTTGCAGCAACCGACTGTGAACCTCAATATTTGATTCGTCTACTTCAGGTTATCATAAAGATCTGTGTTATTGATTGTTACTTTTGGTTTCTTTATTTCATCATTAATGTAATTAATTTGGTTGATTTAAATCAGACAAAATTGCGAATTGGTTTAGCCGAGCAAACTCTGTTGACTGCCCTGGGGCATGCCATTGTCTATACTGAAAAACATCCGTCACCGCCAACACCCACAGATTCACCTCTAGAAGAGGTCAGCTGACATTTAGGATAAAATGCATATTTTATAACTCACTGGTAACTTATTTTAGAATGTGTTTCAGGCTGCTAAAATTGTGAAACAAGTATATTCGGTAATTCCTGTATACGATAAAATTGTGCCTGCTCTTCTTTCTGGTGGTGTATGGGATCTGCCCAAAACGTGTTGCTTTTCACCTGGTGTTCCAGTTGGACCTATGCTTGCTAAGCCTACTAAAGGAGTATCTGAAATTTTAGATAAATTTCAGAACACGGAGTTCACTTGTGAATACAAATATGATGGGGAACGGGCTCAGGTAATGAAAATAAAGTTAATAATGTTTTTTTTTTCTGTTTTTCTGTTTTTTTTTCTTTCTGAAAAGGGACATTATCAATGTCTAACAAGTTTCACGTTACATAGATACATTACTTGGAGGATGGTACGGTGCAGATATATAGCAGAAATGCTGAAAGAAACACAGAAAAATTCCCCGATGTTGTTGTTGCTGCTTCAAGGTACTTTTTAGTGTCTTGGGTGATTTGGGTCCATTTTCTGATTCCTGGCACTGTTACATTGTTAGTTGGCAAGACAGGCCAGTTAGGTGGATCAGGTTATGGGCCGTTTAGGGTTGACATGGCATGGGTCAAGTTGGATAGATTCGCACACATTTATTAATAACGAATTGTTAATTGTGATTACAAAATCGATATTGTTACAATAATAATCTAATTTGATAATACAAATTAGGAAGTTGTATGCATTAATCAACCCCAAGGTAGTCTAATGGCTGGCGTCCTTGATTCTCACAAGAGGTCACGGGTTCATACCTCACTAGCTGAGTCCTAAAGTTGGCCAGGGGGCTGTCTCGGAAACGGCCACGGGAATACCGGTTAGGCCGCCATTAATCTTAGCCTTTGGCTTGACCCCCCCTGGGTAGTAGCCGTTTATAGTTAAATTTGGGTGGCTTTTAATCAGTTTGGCCTTTCAAGTTTCAACTGATTTGACTGTTCCTCTTCTAGTTAAATTTTTTATTTGAGATAAAATCATAAAACACAACCCTAATTAACCTATGTGTAAGTAAATGCAATAATGGATTGAAATTGACTTCGGCTTATATGTTATTGAGCCAAGGGAGCCATTTCTAATTTCTGCGTTTCTTTTTCAGAGTTAAAAAACCAAATGTAACATCTTTTGTTCTCGACTGTGAACTGGTTGCATATGACTGCAAGAAGCAGAAAATTCTACCTTTTCAGGTTATATGTTTTCTTAGTATGTTATGGTTTACACTTATATGTGTGTGTGTGTGTTTGTGTGTAAGATTTCTTGCCATGGATTTTGCTACATTTTATTCATGTGGGACTTGTGTTTGATATTGACAAATTTTTTAGATTTTAACCACACGTGCTCGCAAAAACGTTGTCATGAGCGAAATCAAGGTTGATGTATGCATCTATGCTTTTGATTTGTTGTATCTGAATGGACAGCAGCTTTTACAGGAACCACTTAGTACTCGTAGAGAGGTGATGAAAATATGTAATATTTTGCATTATTACAGTTTTTGAAATAAAACCTTCTTAAGCCATCTCTTAGTGATGGATAAAATTTGAAATCATCGTGTTGAGTTTCGTTTTCTTCCCAGCGTCTATATGAATCCTTTGAGGAAGAGCCTGGATATTTCCAGCTTGCAACAGCCATAACATCAAACGATTTGGAGGAAATACAAACGTTTTTAGATGCTGCTGTGAATGCCAGGTATAAGCCTCTCCGTTCAGTTCTAAGGGGGTGTTTGGATATGCCCTTTGAAAGTGATTATGTGATATTAAATAATCAAAATCATACAATCAACTACAATATATTGGAGTATTGGACAGTAGAAAATAGCGTTTAGATGTATTTTTGCTGTTTGAACCTGTAATGAATTCCGGAAAATTCTGAATTTTTTATGAAACTAATAGAAAAATTGACCAAAAATGATGTTTTTCTGAAAAATATAGATGGTTTGTGACTTGAAAACAGAAGTGTCTCAAATTAGGTTAAAAGATGGTTAGAATCAAGTTAAGCTTATTTATCCCGTAGATAGTTTTGCGTGGTTGGTATGAAACCAATTGTGTTAAATTTGTAGTTACGTTATCAGATTATCAGAAGCAGAACATGTTTATATAAACATTAAAAACCGATTATTGCAACTTCAGATCACAACAATGAGATAATGAATTCCCAAAAATAAATCTGGACACCCCATGAATTCCCCTGCATTTTAGTTCATATATTAATTAAGGTAGTAATCAAGTTGCTTTTTATCTATTCTAAGGTATTTTCTCTTTATGGAGTAGTTTGACATCTGTTTATGTACAGAAAATTTGACTCGTATCTTCTCATTATATTGTCAGTTGTGAGGGATTGATTATCAAAACATTAACTCAAGATGCAACATACGAGCCGGCAAAACGATCAAATAACTGGCTCAAGTTGAAGAAAGACTATATGGACAGGTATTAACAAGAGGTGACAATTTCAATCAGTTTGCTTATGAGTGGGCTGGTTTTGGGTTATGTTATCTCGAAAGTGTCAAATCACAAAATTAGCTTCAAAAGGGTTGAAAGTTGTCCGAGTGTAAATTTGATGCATAGAACCTCTTATAACATTCTACACAAAAGGTTAGATTAACATTGAAATAATACATACAACCTCCTTAAACATTATAACCAAAAAGTTCTATTATCATTGAAATAATGTAGGTTTTTTAATCATATTTGGCAGTAGTTATTTTTTGAAAGTGGAAAATGATGTTTGCGGGTTTACCCTACCCAAAATGACCCGTATCCAATATTTGCCTGTTTTGGCTTGAGTTTGTGGTTTGCTTCTCTTCAATATAGAGTTTTTTAAGATTTTGGTCCATCTTTTTGCAGTATTGGTGATTCACTAGATTTAGTACCCATTGCTGCCTTTCATGGCCGAGGAAAACGTGTAGGTGTATATGGCGCGTTCCTCCTTGCTTGTTATGACAATAATAAGGATGAATATCAAACAATTTGCAAGATTGGTGAGTTTGTCGTTTACTTTTAATATCATACAAGAAAGAAATTATTTGACCTAGTTGATTTTGATGTCTTTAATTAGGCACGGGATTTTCAGAAGCCATGCTTGAAGAGCGGTCTACTAGTCTTCGTTCTAAAGTGATCCCAAAGCCAAAGGTTTTGTTAAATCTAAATTTTGGGGATTCTTAAATCCATTTTATATTCGTTAATTTTGATGTTCATGTGTTGGCAGTCATACTACCGATATGCAGATACCATAAATCCAGATGTGTGGTTCGAGGCAACTGAGGTAATTAAGCAAGAGCTTTTCATAAATTATTATGCATACATGATACATATTTAGTTTTATGAGAACTCTTTTCAAAGTGTTGTGGCGATCCCACAATACATTATGGATGCTTGGTTATTGTTTCAGGTCTGGGAGGTTAAAGCTGCAGACTTGACCATCAGCCCTGTTTATTGTGCTGCAATTGGGGCAGTTGATCCTAATAAGGTGCCATAATATTCAAATTTGGATATATCTTTATTTATTTATATTTCTATTATAGTGACTGAAGTTATTCGTCTTACTTTTGTTTTAAAAAAGGGAATTTCACTACGATTCCCACGATTACTTCGTGTCCGAGAAGACAAGGGTCCAGAGGAAGCTTCATCTTCTGAGATGGTGAGGTTTCATTATTTCATGTTCTCAAATTCTACGTTATTTATTAGAAATGAAGTCTAATAACACGATGTTTGTGTCATTATGTACAGGTTGCAGACATGTATAATGCTCAGAAACATACCCAAAGTAAAAATCAAGATGATAATGAAGATGAATGAGAAGACATCCAATGACCACAGGCAAGCCTTGTGCAATCTATTTAGACGGTTAGGACTCCTTACTTGTTGTATTGCTATTTGTGTAAATACTTCAAAAAAGAAAAAAAAGTAATTCTGTATGTTTCTCGGATCATAATCGGCTATTTTATTTGTGGGTATGATTGCACCTATCTTGGGTACATTCTGGTTTTGAACTTCGTAAGTGGAAGCTGTGTTTTGTCAAATTAATCAAGTTTTAGAATCTAATTTCCCCTAAAAGGGAAACATAACAACTAGTTTGAAATATGGGAAGCAAACTTTTGGTAGGTAGGTGTAGGTGTAGGTGTAGGTGTAGGTGTAGGTGCTTTTACCACTATTACTCATTAGACCTAAACAAAACTACCTCCATCACTCCAAAGGCTCAATTCTTATTATCTATTTATTTATTACAGGGTTTTATCTTGCTCCATGTTTCTATAACTTTGCTATCTGTTATAGAACCTTGATGACACTGGGATCGGGTACGATGTTTATTGAACCTTATAACACTAGTTCGTCGGATTGTTGTGTATGAATGGATCATACTTTTTCTAATTTGTACCATTGATGATCCTTGTACATTTTTCCCTTATAAAATGTGTTTTGTGTGGGTGTAGACACACACACACACACATATAAAATCAAAAAATATAGAGTATAATTAGAAGTAATGAAAGCAAATGGCTTTATGTTAGATTTTGATTCTGATTCGTGGGGCCAAACATGTCTTACCATCCGGTAGTTGGGCCAATACATCTTGTCAATTCAACATTTAACAAGCATCCAAAGCTTAATTAAATATTACACAAAGGCTTGCATTATTATTATTATTATTATTATTATTATTATTATTATTATTATTATTATTATTATTATTATTATTATTACTATTACTAGTTTAACACTCTGTGTATGTACACCGGGATTATTAAATAGTATCACAAATCGGATAATGAAAATTTAATATATTAATTTAATTATAATTCTAAAGGTATTTGAAAAAATAAAGAGATATGATTGGAATAAAAATTTCTAAAAATAGGATGATGACGTTATAATTTTATTCTTTTAATATATATTAAAGATAAAGATTAAAGTTAAAGATTAAAGAAAAGATTAAAGATTAAAAATAGAGATTATTATTATTATGATTATGCATGGTTAACGTTGTTATGGATGGATGCGGAATGAATAATAAAATAAGCCTTCCTTCAATTGAAAAAGTAGAGATAACTCAATCTCAACTTTAATTAATTTTACAACGCGGTTGGGTATGATAATCAATGTTTTAAAACCCGGGTTGACTCGGGGCCCGGTCACAAAAGCGGGTCTACTTACACTGATTTTTTGGCATTTTGTAGTCCGGAGCGACTTAGCCGGTTTACTGGTTGGATTCAACCCGGTTTGACCCAGTTATATATATAGGATTTTAACCCTACACGGCATTTCTAACTCGAAGCCTCCTCTATCGTTTACTTATTTCGTCAGCCTCCATCACATCTTTAGCTTCGATGGAGTCCTATTTAGTTAACCCGGTATTGTATATTGAACTTAATTATTGTATTTGGATTGACAATATATTAATATTGTAGGTTTAGGTTATTTTTTTATTTTTTTCAGTTTATATATATGTATATACCCATACATGCATATATAAAAATAAAAACTAGAAATCGGGTTAACACGTCAGTCCAACCGGTTGACCTGTGACTCGGTCAGGGGACCGAGTCAACTAAAAAATCGATTTTTAAAACATTGATGATAATTACTTATATTTCAAAACCCCTACTCGAGCAACCTCTAGACGTTCCCTGTAACAAGAAACACGTGTATGTAATTATGTATGCTTGTTTGACTTAATATAAAGCTTTGGATCAATTTTTAGCAACGTATTAATTAATAATTAATATTAATATTAATAATAAATAATAATAGTAATATTAATTGTAACATGTAACTAAAATTCCAACTACGATTGACGAAATATATTATATAGGGAAAAGTTTTTGGTATATACACAACGGAGCAAATGGGAAACAAAGATGATTCAACTAAAGTAATACATTTCGTACCTCCTAATTCTATTATTTATATTTATATTTATATTTATATTTATATTTATATTTATATTTATATTTATATCATATCTCTAATGCTAAAACAAGTCTTCCTCCCTTTCAAATTATAATCGTATGGTTGGGGGGTCTGTCAGTTGATGGCGATTCTTTGATATTTGGTCTCTGTGGATGACTCTGACCCTTCTGCAAACCCCCTTTTCTTGTTCAATTTCCCAACCATGTGTTGCATCCGTCCTACAACTACCGGCGGAATCTGGTAACTGTCTAGACGCGGCGGAGGGTTTCTCCAATGCGGGAGTGGTCCGGCCACGAGCAGGTTTTGTAGCAACGGCCCTGCTTTCATCACCGCTTCTAAAAGCTTACCCTTTTCCGGCAATGCTTTCACCGGAAAGCCTAATTCCTGCTCCGATGACCGTGACGGCGGTGATGACACGATGCTTTCTTCACAATCTGAGGAAGAGAAGCCACTGTTGGTGATGGCTTCATCTCCTATGCTTGAAACCGCGGAGTGCGGTGGTGGAGGTGTGGTGGCTTGGTAGCGATGAGGATGATGCTGAAGGAGTAGCGCCTGGTATCTGTTTTGAGCTTCGTTTCTTTCGTTAATGGCGGTGTTCAGAAGGTGTTTCAGTTGCACTAATTCGTCATCTTTTAGCCTCAGTTCTTCTTGAGCTTTCAATCGTGCTGCTTCGAGCTCCATTGTTGTGATAAAAAGAGACGCTGTTAACTCCTCTGTATTCTGTTTCAGTCCAATGGAAGAATCAAAACCCACAAAAGAAAAAAGAAGAGAAAAAGATTCAAAGTAACTGAAATCTGAAGAAAAAGATATGGAATTTGAGTTGAAAAATGACCTTTCCATTGCAGAAATATGACCAATCAAGAAGACAGTTGGTTTGATCTTCTTCCATGAATGAATGAATGAATGGTAGTTGAGGGAGTAAAGAAAGAGGGAGTGGGTGGCGTTGGGTTTATAGGGGGGAGATTTTGGCGGTAGTCCTCCTTTTGGCTACTGTGTGTGTGTGTGTTTTTATATTCTATTTTGGGTTGAATAAGTTTTTTTCAAGAAAAGAGATAATGACATACTCCGCATTACTCTACTTCTTTTTCCTTTTTTCAATTCATTTACTATTAAACATAATAGACATCCTAAACATAGATAAAAAATAATCGTCTCCTATATTATCTTCTAAGTATAATGTAAAGGTGGTAATTAAGACAATTTAACTAAATCGGTTTAATTAAGGTAAATAGCCTCTCATGAAGATTTGAAGAAATAAAGGTATCCACCCATTCAAGTCGCATGATTAAATTAACGATTTGAAATATTTATATCAAAAGTTAAAAATGCATATAATAATAATTATATCGATATTAATAATATTAGAAAGTTATCATAAAGTGGTATCTTTATATATCTTTATTTAATAAGAGGATAAATTAAGAACATACCCATTGTAATCTTGTATAATCGTTTTGTACAATACATTGTTTTTATGTGCATCACTTTCAACACCACATTGACGTTTTACTAATTATATGAATTGTATAAAAATCTTTCCATGCAAGTTGAATTCATGATATAAAGTTTAAAGCTCTATTAATTTTCATCTAAAAGTTAGCAAGGAGTATTTTGGAAAAATTAAATCGATCTAATGACTCATCAATTCGGACACAATTCACGGTTGACTAAATAGATAAATGACCAAAATACCCCTATTAATAAGTCATTAATGGTGAATACAAATGGTACTCACAGTACCCGTAATAAAAATAGTCTCAAATGAATTTCTCCCAATATATATGTATGTGTGTGTGTATATATATATATATATATATATATATATGGTAATTTGGTCATTTTTAATTACCATTTGTAACAACTATTAATGTTAATTAATGATTTATTTATAGGGGTAATTTAGTTATTTATATTTAGCCAACCATGAAGTTGATGGATGAGTAATTATTTAGTAAGACTTGATTTTTCCAAAATACTTCTATTAATAAGTCATTAATAAGCATTAACGATGAGTTATTAACGAGCTTATTGCTAAAACTAATTAATCCATTGGAATTTACCAGAAATAAAAAAGATTCTTGGTATTTGATGAGAATTTTGAGTCAATAATTGACCTTGCAGCTAGATTTCGTAGTGTCGATAATTATTTTTCATACTCAGAAATAAATGATTATCCGTTTCCGTTCAAATTTTTATCCACTTACATTAGCGACACCGAATCTATTTCTTTGTAGTACTGCTCTAATGTAGTTTAAGTTTATTTTCCTATAATTTTAATTATTTATTGTATTGTAGTATTTTATTTTTAATACATTTTTAGTATTTTAAAGTTGTTTTTTAATATTAATCTATTTCTTTTATTAATATAATGCGCTATTACAGAAAATGAAAATAAAATGAAATTCATACGGACACAACAGTTAGTGATGGTAGTGATGTATGTTATTACTGTGAGGTGTTAGTGGTATTAATGTGAAAGTTAGCAATGACAGTGATGTGATACATGTTATTATTACTGTAACATCGAAAATTTTAAGTCATTTTTTAACTCGCTGCAGAAGCATTAATCAAAATAGAATATACATTAACACACAAATATATTACACTGTTTACAAAATTACAGTATCAATGTATTACAAGGGATTTACAAAACATGGGCCGTCTCTATTAAAAACAAAATATCAAAGTGTTGGTCAAGTTTCCCTTCTCACAAAATCACAGATAAACAACTGTACTCACCAATCCTGCAAAAAAGGGTTAACAGTGGAGAATTAGCACAAAGCTAAGTGAATGGAAGCTAAACCACAACAGCAAACGGCTACAATCAATACAAAAGCATGTAATCACATAAATCCGAAAGACCGGCGGTTCCACGCAGAACCTTTCAACCAATTGCGGGTCAAGGCAAAGGTTTACCGATAGCCATTTGCTAATTGACACAGTTAAATCCCTTCCGTACAACACATGCATTAGAAGGTCTACAACTACACCGACAATAGCAAACGAGTCCATCCGAACTACATACATAGCTGACTTTCATCATATCACGATACTCGTTATCATACCACGAGCACGTATAAACCAAAAACACATAAGCAGTTATTTAATCATCAATCATCAGACTAAACAGTTTATCAATCAACAATCATATGCATCACATCAATCATATGAATCATAACCTTTACCATCCGTGAGTTAACATCCACTCACCTTGATTCTCTATCACACCGCTTAGTTGTCTAATGTCACTGAGTCTTCACAGTTTCTAAGCACACAACAACACCAGAATCAGTCTTCGATTCATAAATATATATATTCTGCATATATTTATATCAAACATAACCATAACCAACACGTTAGAATCACATATAAAGCAACCATATAACATGCAACACGATCGAATTAGCAAACAAAAGCTTCCATATTGAAAAACAACTGGACGCATCACGTCCAACAACTTGACGCGTCGTGTCGGGCTGTAAGTCGGACATCCCCAAAGTCAGACCACCCAAAGTCGAACCACCAAAGTCGGACGAATCAGGAACACGTCGCGTTCCTTCCTTTGGACGCGTCGCGTTGCACGATGAACATAACTGTTTGTTCTTGCTTCTGCCTTCTTCCAACCTCAAACCAATACTCCAAAACACAACTATAAATCTGGAAATCGATTTCTAACATTTCTTAAGCAATAGAAACTTCATATAACATGTTTACAATCAACACAAACACATCAAAGCCAATCAAAACTTCAAAATCAACAAAACTCATTTGTCAAGTTTTCTTCAAAACTCCATTAATGGTGTTCTTCATGTTCAAGTATCAAAATCCAACATAAACATATCAAAAACTTACTGAATCATAACTATAATCAATAAGAAACATGTACAAACCTTTGTTTTGCAGTAAAACACACCAACCCACAAATTTAAGGATTCTAGTGTAATGCCCAAAATTCGGAATTAATAAAAAGTATTTTATTAGAATAATTATGCTGTTTTTAGCTATATATTGATATGTAGTAATTATTATTACGTTGTTGGGCTTATATATTAATCCAATAAGAGTTTTTAGTTGGGAATTGGACTTGAGATTTTGAATTGGGCTTAGGCCCACAAGAGGTATTGCATGAGAGTATAAATAGAAATTTAGGGCACAACCCCCAACACTAACAATCAAATCACTGTTCCATTCATTCAAGAGTGTGTGTGCGTGTGCGGTGTGCCATTCTTGAAGAAACAGAGGAAGAAGGAAGCCAAGTTCATTTTGGAACTAAGAATTGTCAAGAAAATCATCAGGTAATATTCTCACTTTATTAGGATCATGTAGACACTAAATCTCACTCTGTTAAGATGAGGAATGGATGTTTGAAATCTAGGTTTTTGGGTTTTTGAATGTACGAGAAAACCAGGAAAAAGATTTAAACTAGAATACTTTATAGTTGATGAAATACAGATTTGTATGAAAAGGAAAGATTTATATAAGTGGAGAAATGTTTTGTAACAAGAATGAGTTAAATTGATTGAGTTTTGGGAAAGCTTGATCTTGGCTATGGAGTCTGGGTTTTTCAGAACGATAAACTGACAGGGAAGACATGTAGTCATGCGACTTTCACATAGACCTATACATACATCCATGCGACTTTCACGTGGGCTTGTATACATCCTCATGCGACTTTCGTGTGGCCACAAGTAGCCATGCGACTTTTACATAGGCATTGATATTCCCTTATGCGACTTTCATATGGACTTGTGTACACCTCCATGCGACATTCACATCATGTAGCCATGCGACTTCCACCTAGACATGTGTATGTTTTCATGCGACCTTCATATGGGGTATAGTACTCATGCGACTTACATGTATATATATAGCTATGCGACTTTCACCTGGTATATGTACATATTCATGCGACAGTCACCTGGGTCCATGCGACTTTCATATGGCCTAAGGTGGCCATGAGACTTTCACTTGGGGTACAACACCCATGCGACCTTTGTTTCTATGTACTTATGTTTACACACCCATCCGACTTATGGGAGTTGTGTAAGTGGGTAAGAGACTAAAACTCGGAGTTGACCTTTTGGACTTGGATCAGGTGACGGTCAATTGAAGGATAATCACAAGTAAAGTCGTAAAGTAAGAACTGAGTAACGATAACTGCTGACAGGTGAGTATTCTCATTTACGATCTAAATAGACTGCGAATATGAATGAATGCATACATATATGTGAAGAGATATAAGTTATGAGATGAATATGATTAGACCGCTTACTTCGGTAGCGGGTAAGAGTAGACCGTTTACTTCGGTAACGGGTATGATTAGACTGTTTACTTCGGTAACAGGTATGGCTAGACCGTTCACTGCGGTGACGGGTAGGAGACCAACACTTCGGTGTCAGGTATGTTAGACCGTTGTGACGACAACGGGTGAGATGAGACCGTTCTGGTAGACGGGTATGACGAGACCACTTACTACGGTAGTGGGTATGAGTTATGAGCCTTATTATATGATCTAATTTGGGTTGTAAGTAGTATACTCGCTAAGCCCTGGGCTTACAGTTGTTGTTTTAACTCTTTTCAGGAAATGACCACGACGGGGCTCCAGTTCGGCGTTGATAGCTCATTTCCAAAGGCTTCCGCAACTTTAATGATTCAGTTTTAATAGTAATAGTTTCAGTGACAAACAATTATGACGGATGAAACTTAAATAATGTTGTGTACTTATTTTAATTAACGATTGTCATGCAATTACGTTATCGACGTCAATTTCTGAATGAAGTGTTTTATTTCAAAAAAATAAATAAATTTTGGGACGTTACATCTAGTTTGCTAGTTCTTGAGTTTTCTTCAAGTGAAGGTAAACACACACACTTTCACACACACACACACAAGGATAAGTCTCAAAGCGAGGAGGTGGTTTTTAAATCTCATGCATATCTATACATACATACACAGTACACGCACACACACAAAAATCAATTCAAATGTTTTAATCAACCATGACTAGTGTACTATATTGCTTTCCAACATACAGTCAATCCAATTAAGCAGTCATCCATTATTAGTTAACATACTACAAGGTATTATCTATAACCCTCGTTCAAAAACGAATTCCTCTATTTCATAAATTCATGCGATATAAAATATATTTTAATCACATAATTTAATAAACATGTAACAAATTAACATATTCACTCGCCGCCAACCCGCTAACGACTAGCCCGGGTTTACGGCTGTTACAATTACGGGTGCTCTAAAACACATTCTATATATTATAGAGTAAGTTACTTAAATATTATTTATGATTTGAGTGAAATAACCGATTTAGTCTTTATAAATCGTTTCTATTGGTTAAGTTTTATTTTAATCTTAGTCATTATCTAACATCCCGTCCAAATTAGAGGTTACTTTGTCTTTCTCTCTCTCACACACTCAAGTTAAATGATATTTCCTCTCTTATTTCTACCTTTCTCCATTGTGAGGATCACCACTGTCCCAATGGTCTCTCTATCTATCCATGGTAGGCAATATTAGCACCTGCATTGTCACCGCGTAATGAAGAACACAGTTTGTAAATTGGGGTATTCGTTCAACCATGGTTGGGTCTACTTCTATCAACGGTTAACTGACGCACTTCAATGCTTCCCAGGAACCATGGTAACAATGTTGGATTACCAACGTAACAACTTTTAAGAAGTCGTGGTATACGGAGGAAGTGGCGGACTCGATGATGGAACCTAAAGTGGAGCAGAAAGGGAAGTTTTTTGGTGTTGGGATTGGGGGTTGTGTTGTTTGTCAATAACCCACCTTTATTTATGTATGGGGATAAAATACATGCTTTGAGTAGCACCTATATTATGTGTTTATACTCGAACATTTTAAAAAAGGGATATGTTAGTTATTTCATTATTTACTCATTTAAGTATTTGTGAGTATGAAAAGACATGTTATAGTTGCTTCTAGATATAAACATCATATTCCCTTTTTATAAGTATATATAATGTACTTTTTAATTTTTCTTTTTGTTTGTATATATTGTATTTTATTATTTTAGTAGCATATGAAAGTAGGAAGAATAAAAAAAGAATTGAAGCCTGGGAGCCGAACTTTTGGACCCGCAGAAGGGACAAAATGACAAGTCTCTGGTTTATTATTTTACCATTTCTGGACCTGCTCAACCAAACTTATTCAAGATGCCAAACATTTTCAAACAATAATATAAAAAAATTCTTTATTTAAATTGATAAAAATGTTGTCAAATTTTGCTGATTAATTAATTCACGAGTATTGTGATCTAAAAATCACCAAGAAATTGTGAAATAATAAAGTGCCCAAACTATGAAGCTTTCTTTTGCTTACATCTCATATTGCAAAATGATATTATTATTATTATTGAATTAACTCAAAATAGATTACGAACAAAGATTTATAAAATCATGAATGTTTAACATGTTTTTCTTCGACATTATTGTAAATCTAGTAAAAGTAGGATTTATGTTATAATTGTGGAGGATCAAGATGTGTCAATGCTTCGGACTCGGTATCATTTATATTTGGGCTTCCCGTGCTAAAAGCAGGGTTTGAAAGAGGGTTAAAAACTGGCAGCTGATAGAAAACTAACGTACCTCTCTTTGAAAAACAGCGCCTCTATTAGAGATCGTGTATATATATTAGGATTTAGTTTATGATAACGTAGCTGAATATACATAATCTGGTTACGAAAAAATCTAATAAAAATTAAACTAAGTTATCGTATATTAAACCTTAATATACATTATTATCTCTAAAGTCTAGAATATTTGGTCCTTAGCCCTCTTTAGTCCTTAGACCCATTTAATTTGTGCGTTCCATCATTATTAAACTTAGACATTTTATTGCAAGTAAAACTGACATAAGTAAAGTCTAGTACTTGGGTGATATGTATGATATTTTACTACATAATATTAATATTGGGCTCCTTAGCCCTCTTTATTTCTCTTGGCCCATTATACGATATTTTCTGTTTTTGAATGTGTCTCGATCGATCAGTAATACAAATATATATAATTTTACAAATTAATGAATTTGAACAAACTCGTAGCAAGTTAGTTTCATCATCTCAATATTTCATATTACACCCAAATGCATGCATGAATATAATATTGGCCATTAATTAATATAATTATCAAGCTTTTAAATAATATAAGGCGTGACGGAAAGGTCAAGCTTTAAGTCTTAGAAGCCATAACGAGGTCATGGCGTTTCACAATGTGCGACTTAAGGCATCGATTTTATATATAAATTATAATTATGTATATAAAGTTATACATACAAATATTAAAAACACATAATTGTAGATTTATAACGTAGTTCATCAGTCTTTTTCTTTGTTTTCGGTATATCTCACAATCCTTATAACTGAATAACTATATATATTCGGCTCATATGACTCAATATCTCTAACACGCCTAAAAAAATTAAAACATGGCTTATAACAATTAAAGACATGTCAAGCAGGACCTTAGCGTACGCCAAGCTTTACGTCCAAACCTTAGACCGTGTCGTGGCGGCATGATCAAGCCTTAAGCCTTGACGGAGCCATGACGAAACCAAGGCGAGCTTAATTTTTAGAACCATGATAATTATATATTTCAATCATAAATGATTTGTGATTCTTGGGTTTTTGTCACGTCTTTTTGCTCTTTAAACTTTCTATAAATATCACCATTATAGAACTCTCTTGTTCTAGCGACCAACATAAGTGTAGCCAATGCTCCAAAGCAACAAACACCACCCAACACCATAAACGATCGCCTATAGCATTCTTTACCAATGCAAACCAGCTCCTTGACCGATGACCGATCCAAACCTTTGCTTTCCAACGCCTTTATAGCCGCCTGATCATACATCAGCCCAGTAACCCTCACATTCAAAACATAAGACCCGAGCGGGCTTCCCAATTGTGCACAATTGAACAATGTGGTGAAGTGTTTGAGCCCAAATAGCTCAGAAACAATGGCAAAAAGCAATGGAAGTTGTGCACCAAATGAGAAGCCAATGATTATAGAAGCGATATATACAGACCCTGAGAAAGGAAAAGCTATTAAAAGATGCCCGATGCACGAAAAAAGAAGGGTTATAGTCATCATAAGAGGCCGAGGGAACTTATACTTGGCTAAAAGATGTTCAGAGACAAACCCCGAGAAGATCCTCCCAAAGTAGTTCCAAATACTTAGAAGGGACACAAATGTGCTTATAGATTTCCTAGGATACCCCAATGACTCCCCGATTTGACCGAGGTTATCTACCGCGGTGAAGCTTGTTCCAAGCCCACAAAATGTGGTTACATAAAGAATCATCATATCCATACTTAATAGCGCTTGTAGAATCGAATAATCTTCGCCTCTTTTGGGTTTGTTCAAGAAGATGTTTTGAAAACAAGAAGATTTTGGTTTTAGTTCATCATGATCCAAATTGTCTATTTCAAACTCGGAAACCGTAATCACTTGTTGGTTGGTTTTCTTTTTTAAGAGGAGTAGTTCTTGTTTGATTGAGATAAAGAGAGGTGAAAAGAGTAGAAAACAGACGACGGAGGAGCTGCCGGCGTAAGCCGCAGGAGAAAAATCCATAAGCTTTTGAGCTATGGTGATGGCCATGATAAACAACGCTAGAACAATGGATACATATAAGAAACGGTAAAAAACACTAAGCTCATCGTCATCATCATCATCGGATTGATCTTTTACTGATCTTACACGCTCGTTGTTTATCTCTCTAATCGTGTAAACAAAAACCACAGACACGGCAGCCGGAAGCCACGCAATCAAAAGGATTACAGCTTTTGAATCGTCGCCGTAGACGGCTAAGTAAATCTGAGCCATAATTGCACCACTTAATCCTGTAAACCCTTTTAACAAGCCCAAAAGCACCCCTCTGTTTTCGGGGAAGTTTCTAAGCGTTGTCACGAGAACGCCCGTGTTCTCGAAGTTCTGAGCGTTGGCGGCGATACACATGTACAAACACATGTGCCATACACGTGGCTCGGATATCCGGTGGGTGACTGCCAGCCATATCATGAAGTAGCCGGTGAAGTTGACGGCTGCACCGATGAGGAGGAGACACCATGTTGGGGTGACTTCGGCAACGAGACCAGAGACGACGCCGATATTGGCACCTAAATCTTTGAAGAATCCGATGAGGTTGAGGGTGGTTTGGTCGTATCGGAGAGTAGTTTTAATGTCTTTGGAGTAGATGCCGAAAAGATAAGTAGCACCGGCGGCGGACATGATTATAAAGGAGGCGAAAAGAGAGAACCACCGACCGCGGAGGACTTGGACTACTGTAGCTCGGCAGTCACCACGGCCAACGGCGGTGGTGCATTTGGTTGGGTCATTCATTTAATTTCCTTGCTTCTAGCTAGCTAGCTATTAGCCCGTGGCTTAATTAATTAGTCAAAACAAATTAAGAATATATATGTATATGTACGTGCATGTTTTGGCAGGATTATATATATGTATGGCAACATGATGATGATATGCAAGTTGCAAATATTAATTAATTATATTATATTAATTATAATTATATATATGTTGCAGGCAGGCATCGTATATAAAATGTACGTATATGAAAACCAATTGAATTGAATATATATTAATGGAAATTATATTTATTTAGGACATGGACGAACGTTAAATTAATTAGTAGCTTTATGTTTTCTAAATAATCTTTAATATACTGTTCATAAAGTTCTAAAATGTCATGTCTTATTATATATCTTAACTTAATCTTAATTAATTTAATTTCCCTAGTATAGCTAGCTATATACTTCTAAAAACTTTTTTCATACGATCTATTTATTTATTCTTACAAAACTTTTTTAATACTAAATATTATATAGAAATTTCTCAAGAGACCCATGCATGCACCCTTGAGCAAGTAAACGGACGTGCTTCCTCCGTCAACCACGCTAGTTAGACGCTTTAAATAAAAACCTAACTAATGAATTCTACCTGCCCAATAAACGATTAAGATTAGATTTTGAGATACTTGCAATATTAAGGATAATTCACAAATAAATCCTCTCATTATACAAACACATACAAGCATTTTGTTTTAAAACAGGGTCTATACGGACCATGTAATAATCTCACGGGTCGTGTACTTACTACACAGGCTCTTCTAGTAACACTAGCATCGTACATGTCCAATGTTGCGACGGTGAATAGTTTCTGTTTTGTAACATGTCGCTTTCAAGAATGTAATAATATGTTATTCGTGCGATTCATTGTCATGAAAAAGTTTTCTTTAGCAACATGTCCATTTTTTAAAAAAATTCTTTTATTTGCATCAACTATTTTATTAATTTTAAAAGACATTAAAATAAGAAAAAAGATTTATATTTATAAAATAAGGAGAGATGATAAGAAGATTTTGAAAATTGTGTTGATGTAAGTGCATAATTGTGTTTATGTGAGAGGGTGTGTTAGTAGAAGAAAATATATTAAGTGAATAAAAAGTTAAACTAAATTAGAAGAGAAAGTGAATTGATTAAAGATTGAGTGGATGAGATTAATTTAGATAAAATGAAAGATCAAGATGTTCTTTTAATTGAATTTTAAGAACTCTTAAAATTAAGGAAGAGAGAGAATGTTAAATAATTTATATAATAGTATAGTATAGATGACCCGTGTTACACTAGGGTCCTACACGGGCCGTGTGACATTACACAGGCCATGTTGACCTATACGATCTTGCTACACGAATGTCCAAAAATTACATGGGTCGTGTAGCTCACAGAACTAGACAGTTTGTTATCCGAACAATTATCGTTTTCACCAATTTAGAGCCAAAACTCAATCTAATCACTATAAGGTGTTTCCTACACCTCATACAACCTTTGGAGTTGTTTTACACATCAATTTTACACCTATTCTAAGTCAAGTGAAGATCAGAAGCAGTTTTCTGAAAAGACTCAAAATGTAAAATCAATACATTCCATTTCCAAGACTTTAAATGTAAAGTACGCTCCAGCTAAGCTTTACCCCGGTGAGTCTTCAAAGCAAGAATCAACACACGATACTTCATTTTCTAAATCTACTAACTCTGGTGTGGATGTGATATCTGATAAGTTTTAAGTAAAAGGTAAATTAACAGAGCTTTGTGGCTTGAGAAAAGGAAGAGTTTACTTGAGGTTAGAAAGAAGCTTTTCCAAGATAACAAACAATTTGTGCATAATTCTTCTGTTGTTAAATCTCATGTTTCAAATAAATTTGGTTCTAATTCTTATGTTCATTCTCATGTTTATGTTAGGAAGTATGAATCTTCTACTTTTGTTAATTCTTGTTGGGATGCTTTAGATAAGCCTGATGTGAAATATCCATTTAAGGTGTATTCCATTAAACATCTTATAAGGTTATCGAAGGAGAAAATATGTACATCTCCTCAAAGAGTGAACACATTCTTGATCAATCAGAAAAGTCAAAAGGAGAAATTGAATTCAAACTACAAATGGATGCCTAAAAATGATTTTTAGTTGATTCTCCTACTCCTCCTAAAACCCAAACTCAAATGGGTACCAAAATCTCCCTAATTTGTTTTGCAGATAAGCCTTGAGCCATTCTGAAAAACCATAGTTACACCCTAGAGAATATTGTGAAGTCAAAACAACTGTGTGTTAATGGTGTTCAACTCTGAGAAGCTTACTCTTTTGTGTTTTTATCATTATTTGATATAACTTATGTGTTGGTGGTTGTTACTTGCAGTGGAGTATAAGTTTGAAGACTTGCAAATATGCTATTTTTCTTCATGTAACACTCTGATTTTCAGTCCAAATTTAAATTTTTCAAAACTCAATTTAAAACATATTTTATATAAATCTTCATAACTTATTGCGGAAGCATCATGATTTCTTTAAAGAATTTCAGTAAAAATACCATACTATTTTAAACATTAAACTGTATCATACAATACAGTCCAAAACCTTTGGTATTAGCATAGTCAATCTCACGACCATAAACAACAGAATAGGAAATCCAAGATTACCGGAAATGCAACCAAAGCAAAGCTATGCTCATAGCAACTACCCGCCTTACCAAGGCCACTATACATCCTGCGGACACAAAACATTTAACACACACTGTTAGCTATAGACATAGCTAGTGAGTACAACCAAAACATTTGTTTTATCAAAACCAAGTCATCCTCTTTCTCTTTTGAAAACACATGTTTGGCAATCAATATACTTTTAAAAGCATACACAATAGCACATAAGGATGCGGGTCTATCCATTGGGCCACAATGTATCCACGTGGTAGCTAGCCACGGTCAACACGTGCCTACGTGAGGGATAACCACATCACTCCGTCAAGGTGGGGGATGCACGAAGCAGTCCACCATACAACGGTTATTTGGAGTGTAAGCCCTGTTCACCAAATCCACTCGTGTTGCCCCTGGTTCGGTGGCTCGTCAGCCCAGTGAACCCACACGGTCATGATGGCTACTGACATACCCCTCCACTCTCTGCACCTATTCCTCAACCACCCGTACATCGCGGTTCCTCAATTGCCGAAGCCACATGAACCTGTGCACGTCTCAATGGCTAGGAACCCTATAGTACAGAGTTCATATCACACAGTGGTCCGGACCAAATCACATACCCCGAAGGGTCACATAAGCACATACCCCGAAGGGTCATATAATCACTTACCCCGAAGGGTCACATAAATCACATACCCCGAAGGGTCATATAAATCACATGCCATCAAGGCCACAAATCATATGCCATAAAGGCCAAGTAATCCAAGCATACAAGCTTATCACAAAATACATACATGTCATGGTTCATACCACTTGAGCATAATTGCTCAACAATCAAAACCACATTTGGCATCTCAATTCCCAAAAACATCATTAGTATAAACGTATCTTTCAATTACTCAAAATCATTTTAGAGTTGGCATCTCAATGCCCAAAATGAACACAAAGTGTAAACATATCTTTCTTTATTTAAAATCATGTTTGTTGTTTCAAAAATCAAAGTTCGCTCCTACATGGAGTATCTGGTTTCAAAACCATTATGTAAAAACACACTGTAACATGGACCATCTCCAAAATGGAGCAATAGTCCTATTTGAAAACCATTTTCTCAAAACACATCTTATACTGAACTCATAATCTCAATATTCTTTAAATCTATTAAGCATCATAGAACACTTGCAACCATATAAATCACATTATAAACAAAACCATAGTTTCCACATCCTTTAGTTCAACAATTTCACCAAATATTTGCCAAACGATCAAAGCACAAACATGATGACTTGTATCTTTAACAAACAGTTGGGTATCAGCAGGGTGTACTCACCTGAGGGTGTGATGAGAATCACAACCCCATCCCAACCAAAGGTCAAACACTTGATCAAAAACCCATGATCACAAAACACAAGGTCAACTTGTAACACCGTAAATCTTAAGCCATTTTTTTAAAACGCTGCGGAAGCATTCTCTAATTTTATTTAACATAAACATCCACAAAGTACAAAGTACTTTTACAAATCACAACATTCGTTTGTGTTACAAAAGATTATAAAACGTGGCTCGTCTCTTCTCAAAATACAATATCAGAGTTTTGGTTAAATTTCCCTTTCCACAACAAAGCTAAACAACTACACACAAAAACCTGCAAAAAGCAACCAACTGTGGGAGATTAGCACAAAGCTAAGTGAATGGAAGCTACAGACAAGCATACAACAATCTCAGTTCACAAATGAATCTCTGAACAACAATTACATAAATCGATCCGTCAATTCAACAATCTCTTCCATCCCGAGGACCAACGTTCTACCGAACCTATAACCAAAGCTGGCCAAAGCAAAGGTTTACCGATAGCTCCCTGCCGATTGACACAGTAAAATCCCCTCTGAGCAACAAATGCAACAGAAGGGCTACTACTGTTCAACCAACCGCAAGTGACCCCAGCTCTTGCATTAGCAACTGACCCCAACCAGCCCTTACACAGAAGCTGATCTCTTCCAACCCGTTACACAGAAGTCGGTTCTCAAACAATCCAAATACTCTTCCAGTCACAATCACAATCAAAACTCTTTCACATATAACATATATGAACATGTAATTCTCATTTAGCAAATAGCAGACTTAACAATCTATCATGGCATGACAATCAATCTATTTTCGCATAACGAACTTATCAATCAAATATCTCATATTCAAATCAACAAGCAATCATTGCATTTAAACAATCCTTCAATCATTCAATTCATAATGTAACCACCAAAACCACCCGTGAGTAAACTTCCACTCATCTCAGTCCTCGTATCACGCGTGCTCAGTTGTCTAATATCACTGAGTCTTTGGTTTGCCTGAAAACACAGCAACAACCGAATCGGTCTCAAATATATAAATATATTTTTTCACATATATTTATATTTTATAATCATGTAAATAACTTGATTAATCATATAATTAATAGTCCAACTTGTTCCAAACAAAACACGAACAAAACAAACAATTTTCTTGAAACAGGCCCCGTCGCGTCGCGACCAACCTATGTGTCGCGCCGCGACACTGTCGGATTTCAACTTCCGGATTCAAGTGTCGGATTTAAGCATCGGATTTTCATTCCCGGATTTGGGTTGTTGGATTTCTAGTGTCGGATTTTGAGGTTTAGATCGTAACACTCGGATTTTCTCCATAAACCGACCCAACTTCCGGATTTTATGAAGGTCGCGCCGCGACCTTCAACGTTGCGCCGCGATACACCTTCATCAGAATATCATCTTCTTTTCTTCCGATTTCCAGCCACCAAAACTCACATATTTCATTTCTAACATATGATTTCTCATTTCAAAACATTTCTAACATACATATAACTTCATATATCACGTTATGAACCATTATAAACACTTTTAATCAATCATAACAACCAAATCATCAAAACCCATTTTCTTAAAACCCATCAATGAAGAAACTCTATATAATCATGAAATCAATCAAATAAACACATAAAGATGAACCTTAGCATGTTATAATCATACCCTTACCTTCTTTTGAATTTATAGATCACAATTCTTCCATTTCAATAATTCAAGTTTTCTTTCTTTCTTTGTTCTTCTTTCTTCCAGAGAAACTCATGCACACACACATTCACTTTTCCTTTTTCTTTTCAATTAAATGTTGCCAGACTTATTTACACACACACACACGTGTAAACTTTCCAATTTGAGGTGTCATCACCTCACATACACTCACACACACATACATACATAATATCCTACATACATACATACATGAAATCCTTTTTCTTTCATCAGTAAGCTAACATACCACTTTATATACTTAATTAAACCAATTAATTTAATTATTCTCAATAATGGCTCAACCAAATAACTTATCATACAATCGAGGTATTTTCTACAACCTCGTACCAAACGTAATCTTTATTTAATCATAAACACATACGATATCAAACACTCGTTTAATCACATTACAATTCTTTAAATATACATAATTAAACACATTTAAATTAACCATTAGCCCGCCTACTACTAGGCCAGGTTTTCGGATGTTACACAACTAACATAAGTTAACCCAAAAACAATGTTTCTACGCTCAATTCTAGACTTAGACACCTTTTCGGGTCTAAAAAGACTCCATTTATCTCTTATAGGACCTTAGAGTCAATCCACAAACATGTACATAGTCAAATGGGGTCTAAAACACAAATTTTGGAAGTTTCAGGGTGCGTCGCGCCGCGAGAAAATCTCTGGAAACATTTCTCCTCTACACGCGACGCGTTGTGTCGCGCCACGACGAGGCCTGCACAGGTCTGGTTTCTTCTTTTCTTTGCCGCAGCTCGCAAAATCCACTATTTTTAACACCCAAAGCTTAGGGTATCAAACCAAAGACATAAAACTTCATCAAAATAACTCCCAACATCATATATCATCCACTTTTGGTCACCAATCAACATCAAGAACTCTATCACAAGGATCAACCAATATTTGACCTATTTACCAAATTTTCAACACAATCAATCAAGAATCACTACAACACTACCAATACTTAAAATCACACACAAATTTAAGTTTGAAACTTACTTAAAATCACAAATCAACTTGATTACTTCCTTCCTTGCTTAAACCCAAATCAAGGTTGAAGAAGATGAAGAACCAACACCAAATCTTGAGTTTAATCACATAAACCATCCACTTCCCTTTGATTTCTCCCTTCTTTTCTTGCTTCACCTTGAAAGCTTTAGAACTCTCCCTTCTCTTTGTTCCTCACGAATCTTCCAGATATTGGAACTTTTCTTTTGACTTCAATAGTGAAGTCATTACATATATATATACTAAGTTACACACTTGGTCCTTGAACTTCTTTCCCATTTACATATATCACCCATAATCATATATATATATATATAAATATATATATATATATATCCAAATACACAACATATAATATATATATGTATATATATAACATATAAATAACATCTTAAACACATAATTTTACTAATTTCAAGTGAACTTGCCCACACACACACACACACATATATATATATATTATAATTTCCAAAAATCCGGGTATTACACTTAATAAAAACACTTTTTATGCATACTTGTAGGGGGAGTAATTCCAGAAAATTTTCACAAAAATATTTTTTTCTTTTGTTCTAATTTCATTTTTAGAAAATCCAAAAATATTAGAAAATCTTTGAAAAAAAAGACACAAAAATATTTCGTTGTTTCAATCACTTTGTACGTATTGTGTTTAGACAACTTTTTACTTTTATGGTCTAGCCAGAGCTAGACAGACCTACCCAAGGAACTTCCTATTTTATAGAAGTGAAAAAAAAGTATCCATCATTATAAAAAGTTATAAGGGAGAAGTTGAAAAATATTCAGAGAGCTAAGGGTGAAAGAAAGGATAAAAAGAAATGAAAGATCCTCACTAAATAATGTCAATCTGGGTAGCTGCATCTACTACCGGTCTACATATGTTGACTACAGGTATTGAAGAAGACATCATAAACCCAGTGATGTAATGCACTTACCCCACCTAACTACTCAATTATCTCTTAAAAGATAATTGTTTCAACTTCACACGGAGATTTTTCACATACACTATTGACATCTCACTTGGAGATTGTTGGTATTGAAAATAGGAGGACAACTACGCCGGTCCCCGACTTCTTTCAATGCACTTATTGAGTCTAGAGCCAATTGCAATACTATTCTTATTCTAGGACACTTATGGAATCATTTGCCTGTTTGTGTATGACAGTGCCGGAACATCTTGAGTAATATCTTTAAGGATATTTACAGTGATAGATGGAAATCCTACCAGTGCTAATATCAAGCCAACGCTGAACGTAGGTCACTCTATTTAAACTGAAGTGTTAACGGGAAATCTATTTGATCCCGGTGTTACAACGGAGACGTTAATTGTCTTATCATACTGATCGATTAATGCCAAAATCAAGCTGATTGCAGTTTACATGTTCATTATGACCATGATGGATCCTAACAATCATGAGGGGGAGAATCAAGTTGAAGGAAGATAATTCACTTGATTTTAAGAAAATACAAAAGTTAATTAGCTGAATCTGACTGAGTTTGAGTTGAAGATGGAGATGAGTTCACATTTATTTAATAACAAGACAAAAGCTCATCAAAAGTGTGTTGTTAAAGACAGATATAATTCAAATATTGACGAGAATATCAGGTTAAGGGGGAGTTAACACATCAAGTGTAGTGTATCTTAAAACTAAACAAGAACAACTGACAGAGTTTCAAAGCGAAGAAGATAACTGTTTACAAATATGAAAGGGAGCAATATTCTAAAAATGTTTCAGCTTTTAGAGTTAAAGATCTTGAGCTACTTTCGAGGAGGAGCAAATTTTGTTTATAGAAAATTTCAAAGGTGTAGAAACAATCAATCCAACCCTCGAGCAACATCTGTGCATTGAAGAAAGATTATTCTCGTGTAATGCTCAAGATTGTTCCCGTGAAGACAAAAGAGATGATCATGGTTGTGAGTTCTAATAAGCTCGAGGCTTCTACTGCAATCTCTGATAAACAACCTGATCACTGCTGACGAATCTTTGAAGATCTCGTAAAGACTCAAAACTTCAAAGAACGATCTTCTAATGTTTATTGCAGAAAGAAAAAAATCTTTGCATATTCTAAACAGAAAGATTGTTTTGGTGTTTAAATAGATAATTTTCGTTATTATGCTTATTTGTAAAATGAACACAAAGGGGGAGATCGTTAGATCCCTATTGTTGTGTTCATTATATTTTAGTGAAGTTTAGTTTATATATGACATTAGTCATAGTTTTGGGTAGTTTTTGTAAATACCCAAGGGGTATAAATACAAGTTTGTAAACCCTAAATCATAAAACAATATCGTACGTATCTTTCTTGTTCTCGGTTCTCTCGACAAACCAAAAACTGAGTTCATCATTGTGTGATTGTTTCGTATATTGTTTGATACTTGATACAATTGGGTCATACACTATACTAACATGCTATAGTCAAAATCATATAGAAACTCTGCCATTATTTGTAGATTAGATTATACGTGTAGTATTGGTCGTGTGTCAATTGTAGTTTTTTGAGCTTTCAAGTATTAAAGTTGCTAACCCATAATGATTTCATGCTCAAGATCGCCATTCAATATTTCACCGTATAATTCTTCGTGAAAGTTTAAACCTTACCATCTAATTCTCTTGAATGCTGCAAAACAGTAGTTATAGATTACTTACATTTCACAGTTTTTAAATTTTCACTGAATGCCAAAATTAAAACTTATGAGCATCATGGAAAGAAGAAAAAAAAACCAAAAATCACAAAATTGAAAAAAGTCACACTATTACAGACAATTTCAAAAGAAGAGACAACATACCCCTTCTTGAAGAAACTAATGAAGATGGTATAGCAATTGTGTGAGAATCATTTGATTTCCCATACCATACTTCAACCTCTATAAATGAAAAGTTCTACTACACGAGCTATTGTGACACACTTTAGGTTTACACAATGAACCTTCAACCGTTTAAAGCAGTTGTTACAGAATCAAAAGACCATCAATGAGGACTCCAATCGGCAGTGTTCTTCAATCCGTTCGAATCGACACGCCTAATTTAATGATCTGCAAAAAAAGAAAACCAATCGTCGCCTTATTCAATGAGAAGCAAGAAAAAAAATCGACCCTCATCAGAAGGAGAACTCGAGCCCCAAACTCACGCCACATCAGCAAGCTACAGATCCTAATTAGCTTTAATATTAAAAATAGGATGCAATGAATAGTGCCAAGTTAGCATGGATACATTTCATTTTATAAAGGATACAAGATGATCAATCCATGTTAAGTCTCCCTAATAATTCTATATCCATTATTCACTGTTTACTTCTTTTTCCTATTTAAGAAGCAACTTCTATTAAGGTGTTAAATGAAATCTCATGATTCTCCTATGTTGATGACATACCGGTACATACTAACGATTTCAAGAACAACTCTCCAATTTTTGTAACCGGTCAGACTAACTCCTTAAATTCAAACATGTAGTAGCTTTTTAGTGTAATTACTATGTTATAAGAATGGCTTAAATATGAAGACATAGGTGATTGATAAGCTCAAATTCAAAAACGGTTCAGTCTTATTAACATAATCGCTATACAAAGCTTCCGCTATTCATTAAAATCAAAATCTTGATACTATGAATTTGGGTTTAACTTCACCAAAGAAGAAGAAATCGAACAGAAAATCGAGACTTTGGTAACATGGGAATCGAACTAACCTTAATTGTGGTCAAAACTTGAAGTGTGCCGCTCTCTGATCCGACTTGGTGCTTCGATTTTAGCCTTAGATGGCCCTCCCCTGAGCCTGCTATCAATCGCCACTTCTAGCCTCTCTCTCGCTCTCGATTCCTAATCTACAGGTGCTAACGATGGTGGTTCCAAAATGGAAGAGTGCAACCAAGGGTTTCTATTGCCATTAAGAGGAGAAGAAATTGACCGGGAAACACCTAATCGAATGACTATTGAGATATAGATGAGAATAAAATGGCTGTCATTCATTCAATAGGCAATAATAGGTGTCACAACATAAAATAAACCGAAAGACAACCCAAACATTTAGGTAATTAGGGACTGTTTGTTAAAACATGATGATTATGCACTGGATGATTTTGTGTTCTGAATAATTCAAAGGCTCTAAATGAATCTACCTCTAAATATGACATGTTGTTTGATAAAGGTTCTGAATGAACAATCTGAATAATACAAATTACCATTTTAACCTTCATAGTGATATATTATATTATAAGATACGATTGTTTGACAAGGAAACATGTGAAAGAAGGAGTATTAGGGTAAAGTACTTGGTGCGTAATGATTTAGAACGTACTTTAAGATAGAATGATTTAGCATCGTTCTTCTATTTCATTCAGCACATTCTTCATTCACATGCAGTAATCAAACACGTTGAATGCTAAACGATTTAGCATTCAGCGCTGAATGATTTCATTAAGCATCAAACAAACAACCCCTTAGCCCCATTTATAAAAATTTAAAAGCCCACCTGATATAAATGTGCCACATCAGCAAAGCCTTGTTTCTAATTGCCTTTAAAAGATCAAACAACCAAAACAATGCCATATAGGATTAGGTCTATTTTATTTTAAAGAGGATATAGATCATACTTATACATGAGTGAAACAATTTTAGGGTGAAATACGGTTTAATTATCAATGTATCACTTAATTTTCGGTTTAATCATTAAAGTTTTTTTTGAATGGTTTAACCATAAAGTTTAGTTTACTTGTTACTTTATCCCTTTACACTTACTATTGCATGTTAAATGTAACTAAACACCCTCCAATTTCTACTATTGCAGGTAGTTAACCCTCCCAAACACACTCCCTTCACTTTCACCTTTCTCTAATCCGTTCTCTCTATTGATGGTAAAGCAAGTGAAGAACGACGGTGATGATGGTGAAGCAAGTGAAGAACGACGACGAGGATGGTGAAACAAGTGAAGAATGGCGGCAAGGGTTTTCAGGCGATGTATGTGTGTTCTTCTAATGAAGATAATTTCGATAATGGAGGTGAGGTTTTTAGATGAGGGTTTCCTCCTCCAACCACCACCAAATCTACCAACTCCATCACTGTAAACACCATCGCTACGAAATCTGCCACAACCACCACCATAAACACCACCGTACCAAATCTGCCGCCGCCACCACCATAAACACTACCTCCGCCAAATCTGCCACTGGTTTATTCTAGATCCTTGATTTCGTTCACACCACTCGAAGGTTCATTTGATAATTCAAACTAATTTGAAGAAATATCTTGATTTTAGGTGAGGGTTTCATCCTGATGATTTGATTTCATGTATGTGTGTTCTTGATGATAGGTTTTTGTGTCTATCGATTTATGTTCTGATTTCTTTTTCAATCGACGAGGCCAATGGTTTTCCATGCTGATCGATTTATGTTTTGATTACGTCGAGTTTTTGATATGATCAAGTAGGTTTATTGAAATCGTGATTTGGGTGCAAGGTTCCAAATCGCATATCTACAAGATATATGCTTCAATCGATTTATGTTCCTTGAAATCATGATTTACATTTTATTTTTTGTTTCAATTGTATTTGGCAAGAACAAATGAAGATTTAACTTAAGAACAGACGAAGACCAAAATTAATAAAAATAAAAAATAAAATAAATATATTAGTTAACCGGTTAAGCAGATTAAATGTAAACAAATGGGTAAAAGCGAAAACCAAACAATACTTAAAGATTAAAATGATCATTAAACAAAACTTTATGGTTAAATACCAAAATTTAAGTAAAACTTTAATTATTAAACCATGTTTGATTCAACAATTTTATTATTAAACTAGATTATATGCCCGGGTGATACACGGGTAATTTACAAACGATTGATAAATAATAAGAAATTAAAAAATAATGTGTCCAAACAATAAATAAATGTATACATAAAACAATTTAAAAATCAATCAAATGATTAGATGACGTCTAATTAAAAACTAACGAATCACATTTTTATAATACTTTTGTTGCCTAAAACTTTATCAAATTTAGTGTCATTTTTTTCGGTAGTGAAATAATCTATACGTGCATATCTCAAAATTGAAAAAATAATTTAAACTTTGATAATAAGAGATAACAACATTTACTTAAATGCTAATCTAAATGGGTTCAATAAGTTGATACCATGAACTACTTTTGATATGATTTGTATTTTTTTTTAACTTTTTTGTATTATAGTATTTTAATTTATATTTTGTCCGATGTTATTTTGTCTTGATACTTGCAAAAAAGAATTTTTTTAATATAATATCAAAACTTTATTCACCCTTCCCTTCAAATAACTATTTATCATTTGAGGATGAAACTATGGTTTATCCTTAAATCCGTCAATTAAAGATATGTTTTTGACGGCCCATGGTCCATGGAATGCATCATTATTTTTGTAGTTTGATCTTAAACAAATTAATTTATTTTAGAATTGATGAAGATCTGCTTCTTACAACCTTTATACTCAAAATTGGTTTTTGATTTTAAACAAATAGATAGTTGAGATTGTACGATTAATAAAGGTTTTTAATTTTGACTAAATAAATGAATATATATATATATATATATATATATATTATTTTTAAACAAATTGATTTATTTTAGAATTGTTATTGTCTTTATAATCCAAATTGATTTTTGATTTTGACCAAATGAAAGCTTGAGATTGTATAATTAATAAAGACTTTTAAGTATAATTAATAGATAAATAACAAATACTCAGAATGTATTCAAGGTTTTACTTTTTTTTAATGAAATTACATAACAAATAATATAGCTTTGAAGATCTGTACAACTAAATCCTACGTGTGGTTTGGAATTTGAAATTAATAGAGTTATTTTTTGAATTTAAATAGTATTTTATTTATGTATACCTTATCTTATATTAAAAATTGAACTTAAATAAATCTTATTAATTTAAAGTCCAATTTAAGTTTCAAGTTTAACTAAATAAAGTCAAAATTAAGTTTTAATTTTAATCGAAATGAATGGTAAGGATTAAAATTTATTTAAATGAAGAGTTAAGATTTTCTAATTAAATTAATTAAGGTTAGTGTTTTATTTATATTACAGATAAGTTTTAATATATTATATTATAAGGAAATTAAAAGAAATAAGATAAGATACAAACTTAATGCTTGGCATCTTAATAAATATATTGGAGTTATTTCCTATATTAATTAATTAATTAATTTATATTTATTAGCAGCAAAACCAGCTGTATTTAAGATACAAATTTCTCCTTTTCAGACTCCACTTTCTTGATTTCTTCAACTTTCACACAATTTTCTTATTCCCATTTTACCACTCTTCTCTGCAGGCATTTCTCTTCGACTTTTGTCCAATCAATGGACATTTATGTACTTAACCAACCTCTGTCATCAAGGGCATTTCAGTCATTTACTTCTAGCTATGGTTTTTAAAAATTTCTTACTCTCTCTCTCACTAGACCTGACCTGACCTGACCTGACCTGCAACAAGACGAACATCCCTCCGGTGTTTATTAATAATATTCTTCTTCGTCTTTAAAATAAAACGACTCGACCAAACCCTCTGCACACATTATTTTTTTGTCAATCCAACCCCCACCAAACCCACATTCGCTATCGCCTCCGACGATTTATTTTCTTCAAACATAATCGACACCCATGTTTCAACCGTCTACATGTAAACCCCAATTCTATTTCCTCTTCAACTTCTGAAGATTACTGATATGAAAATGGCGCAGTTGTCTCCATTAGCAAGGAAGAAGATGAAGTTGTTACGAAGCAAATATGGGTTCAGATACTTCAAATGGTTTCTGTGGCTTGTTATATCCTTCTTGTTCTTCGCTAGATTCATTAGCAATCATCAACCCACAACGAGTTCATTGAGAATAACGATAATTCCTTATTCTAATTCCGATATTGTTTCTCACGCTCTGTCCGAATCAGGCACCGCCTCTGTTCTCCGGCGAAATCAAGGTTAGTCTATGCTACATCTCCTTCCACACCCATTTGGTTCTTGATATTTTCTAGGGTTGATAAGATTTGTTTTCCAGGTTTATTGAAGGATATGAAAGTTTATATATACCAACTCCCGTCAAAATACAATGTCGATTGGTTATCAAACCAGCGATGTAGCAACCATTTATTTGCGTCAGAGGTCGCCATTCATAAGGCGTTGATGAACAGCGATGTACGGACATTGGACCCTTCTGAGGCTGATTTCTTCTTCGTTCCCGTCTACGTCTCCTGCAATTTCAGCACCTTTAATGGATTTCCTGCCATTGGCCACGCACGTTCTCTTCTCTCTTCGGCGGTTGACCTCTTTTCGTCGGAGCTTCCTTTCTGGAATCGGAGCAATGGCTCCGATCATATCTTCGTCGCTTCACACGATTACGGAGCTTGTTTTCATGCCATGGTAAAATAAAAACAAAACAAATAGAAAACGTAGATAATTTCAGATTTATTAAACTTAAAAAACTGACGGTTTTCACAAATTCATCTGTTTCTGATTTAATTAAATTAAATCACAGGAGGACAAAGCTGTGGCTAATGGGATACCGGAGTTCATGAAGAACTCCATTATATTGCAGACATTCGGCGTAAAACACCGGCACCCATGTCAAGATGTTGAACACGTTGTCATCCCACCTTACGTATCGCCGGAAAAGGTTCAGTCAACGCTATCTTATTCACCGGTCAATGGCCAGCGTGACATTTTCGTGTTCTTTAGGGGCAAAATGGAAGTCCACCCAAAGAACGTCAGTGGTCGATATTACAGCAGGTTACAGTTTTTCAAGTTAATTTATCGACTTTTTCTCAACGAACCATAAATTTAGCTTGAGTTTTGAAATTACATTTGACTTTATTTATAGGCGTGTAAGGACGGAGATATTGAACAAGTACGGAAAAGACCGGAGGTTTTACCTGAAACGACATCGTTTCGCCGGTTACCAATCGGAAATTGCTCGCTCTGTATTCTGTTTGTGCCCGCTTGGGTGGGCGCCGTGGAGCCCTCGCATTGTGGAGTCGGTGGCGTTTGGTTGCGTGCCGGTGATTATAGCCGACGGGATAAGGCTGCCGTTAGAAAACGTGGTACCATGGGCGGAGATATCAGTGACCGTGGAGGAGAAGGACGTGGGAAAGTTGGCAGGGATTCTTGAGTACGTGAGGAGGACTAACCTGTCGTCTATTCAGAGAAATCTTTGGGATCCGAAAGTGCGGCAGGCATTACTCTTTGATGGTGACGTGGAAGGTGGTGACGCTACGTGGCATATTCTTGTGGCGCTGTCCGAGAGGCTTGGCAGGTCCCGGCGGAAGCGGAGGCTTGTGTACCAATGAGCTGTGTAGAGGTGGAGAGTATGTATATCTGGAAAAGAAAAGTGCAGGTGGAAACAGAGGAGGTGGAATTGTGATGGGACAAGATGGCAAAAGAGTTCGAGGAGCTGGCTGGTGGGCCCATCTCTTGCAATGCGATGCCGTGCTGGCTTGGTTTGTGGTCGTAAGAATGAGAAATGAGGGTGTGTTGGTGAGGTGGTGATTGGTGGAGATGGGCGGGAGGAGCAGTGGCAGTAAGACAATTACAATAGAGACGCAAGATAAGGTCTTCCGTCGAGAGTAAAAATTTGTTGGGTTGTTTAAGTGGATTTGAAAAAGGTTATACTAGAGTTTGTTTGATTTTAGTATTTAAAAATATTTTATTGCTTTAAATGCACATATTATATATATATATATATTATATTACGAAAAATACGAGAAGAAATCTAGATCATACAATTAATTAATTAATGGATTAGATTAATTATAATAGTTTAGTAATTAAATCAAAATTTAAAGATATTAACTTAATAATAAAAGGGTAAAATAGTCTATACACATTCCTCAATCCTCTCTCTTCTCCTACCATATGTATATCTACCCCCACTTTCTTTTGTAAATCCTAAAGCTTTCCTCTCCCTACAGATGAGATTTGAGAGTCTCCACTGTCGCCGGCGACAAGTCAATCCACCACAGCCACCTCTGTTCTACTTCACAACACCGTCGTCGTCGCTGCTCTACAACTGTCTAAACTCCAGCCACCGCCTCCATCTACTTCATTGCACCGCCGCCGCCCTTGAGACATCGATGCCTTTAATTACTTCACCGCACGACCGTTGAACCACCATCTATGTCATGCCAAAGTCTACGAGAACAATCGCCGCCGTCTCAGTCGCCATCACCACACGCCATCACTAAACGCCAAACCATCATCATCGAAGAAAAAGCCATCTATTATGGATCTTGGATGTTACAAGGGAAGCTTTGATTTTTCCGGCGATGACCATTATCATCACCGATGCATGTTTTTTATTGTTCCTATATCGATGCATGTTTAAATAATGAAAAAAATAATGGGTTTTTTTTTTTTTGTTTTTTATGACCATCAGCATCACCATAATGACCATCATCATCGCCTGTCACCAGGCTTTGATTTATTGTTATCACTATGATGGTTTTTTTTTGTGTTTTTTATTGTTCTCGTATCGATGAAGGAACTCACTATACTTTTATTTTATTTTGTTGTGGTTTTATTTTGAAAGAAGAATTCATCTATTGCATGTTGTTCACCGTAGAACGTTTAATGAAAAAAATAATACTATATATTTATTTGTGAATATAATGTATTGATTGTTGAAAAATAACAAAAAAAGGTATTCACTAAAGTTTATTTTTGGTTGTATTTTGTTGTTCATTTGTGAACAAATAAATATTAGTTAATTTTATTGTTTGTTTATGATGTGTGGTCGAATAAAAACTCGTTTATAATGCGTGTTCGGTTGGTGTTAACTAGAGTGCTGATAATTAAAAAAGCTCGTGAAACTTTGGTTATGTTCAATATTGAATATTGTAGAATTTATCTTAAAACTAGTATGGTTTTGGTTATGTTCTTTATCGAACACAAATAAGAATGAAAAACTCGTAACTATTTTGGGTGTGTTCACCGTTGAACTTCGTAAAATTAATTATTTACTAGTAAATTATTTTTGATTTATTTTGTCTTTTTATTAAAATTTTAGAAGAGAGAAATTGATTGGAAAGATAAAATTTTTGTTTTACCATTATACCCTTTTAAATTATAAACAAATTAAATACAAATAAGTGGCTGAGATTGTTTCTCACACTTTTCGCAAATAAAATACTTTTCGCATGAACCCCTCCCATATAATATATATAGGGAAGGGTTCATACGAAAAGCTTCTTATTTGCGAAAGGTGCGAGAAGCAATTTCAGCCACCGATTAGATTTTGATCTTGTGATTCACATTACTCATAATTAATATTTTTATTTAATTCAAAAGGGTAATTTAGTAAACATAAAATATTTTCTCTCTCCTCTCTATAATTAATTTTTTCTCTTTCCAATCTATTAATATTTTTCTCTCCAATCTATTAATATTTCTCTCTTCTAAATTTTAAATTAAAACAATAATAAAAATAATTTTCTAGTATTTTTATTAATTTGACGGTACATTGATGAACATAACCAAGTAGTCAAAATGTATATTAAAAGTATACAAGTTTTAAAAATGATTTTTTAGTAATTTTGACTATGTTCAACATTGAATATTGTCAAAAGTATATAAATTTTTAAAATGAATCTTATAATATTCAATACTGAACATGTTTAAAGATATATATATATATATATATATATATATATATATATATATATATATAAGTAAGTAATCTCTACTTGTTCACCAATGAATTTAACTAATAAAATATATAGTTTTCATTTTCATCGATAAGTCTACAATAACTTATACTTATTCACCACATAACATTTAAATTTTCATTCATTATGTAACACGTTTCACTAAAAAAATACATGTTATAAATATAAAAACAAATATAATCCAATACCAAATTGTCAAAACAATGCTATAGAAGAATAATATACATTGTTGAATATTATTTCTAATAAATCTCAACAAACCATAAACAACAAAAACAACCATGTTTATTATTGAACAACATCAATATTTAATGATGAACAAACTATAAATAACTAAAAAATCTTTAAAATTCACAACATAATTTATAATTACCCAGACAATATCATCTAAAAAGTCAACTATAATACTTGAAATACTACCTTACATCTGCAACAACAACCGTGAGGTGAGTCGGTGGTGATGCTGTCGTCAATGTGTGAGTCGGCGGTGAGGTGAGGTGAGGTGAGGTGAGCCGGCGGTGGTTGTGTCGAGAGAGAGAAATATGAGAGAAGAGAGTTGATTGTGTTTTTAAAATGGCGAGGGGGTTGGGTGAATTAATTAAGAGAGAGGAGAGAGGTAATAATTAATCAAGAGATAGGAGAGAGGTAATGTTAATTATTTTTTTATCCTTTGTTTAACTAAATTAAAACCATTAAATTTGTTTTAATTACTAAAATGCCACAAGAGATCATAGCCATTGATTAAATGATCAAATGGCTCATAACGCTTCTCGCACTTTTTGCAAATAAGAAGGTTTTCGCATGAACCTTCCTCTATATATGTATATATAGTGAAAAGTTAATTTGAGAACCTTTTTTTATTGAGAGAACTGCGAGAACCAATCTTAGTCGTTCAATTCTCCTTTTTTAAATTGGATCGCCCACCCATGAATTTCTTACGTGCACCTTGTTACATTTAATCCCCCTACGCTCTTCATCTATGAATTCCACTTACTAATTGAACAACTAAGATTTGTTCTCGCGGTTCTTATACTAATAATGATTCTCATATATATAGGGGAATGTTCATTTGAGAACTAGTTTTATTGTGAGAACCGCGAGAACTGTTTGTAGCCATTGATCATAATTAATCAAAGACTAATATTAATTGTGACAAACATGTAATTAATTAAAAACACAGCTGTCTTTTTCAATTTCCAAAAATTCCGGAGGGGTATATTAGGTAAATTACCTAAATAAAGAGGGAGACCACGTACTATCACTTTATTAAAACTACAATATCTACCAAACGCAAATGTGTTAAAATAAAAAAAATTATACCAAATTAACAAAAAAATATGCTCTATAATATGACTTCCATATTGCTATATTTTTTCAAAGAATTTTTTTTTGTTTTTACCGGGTTTTTTTTCTAGCACAACATGAGATGTATGCACATGTGTATATAACACTCGATTTTTTTCAAGCCAAGGTGCATATGTGCACCACATGTTCATACTGCATAGGTGCGTATGGGTGCATATATACACCGTGCACGTGTGGATCTTGTGCAAATATGCATATGCACATGTAGATGTATCACTCGATTTTTTAAAGAAAAAAATTCATTTTTGTTGGTTTTTTTTCCAACATAGCATTAGATATGTGCACGTACCACTCGTTTTTTTCCTGCACATGTGCGTATTACAGTAGATTTTTTCCAGCACATGAAGTAAACTCACATATGCACAGTGCATATGTTCAACATTTCATACTACTAGGTTTTGTTTTAGCAAAGGTGCGTCTACGTGCAATTATGCACATGTACATGTACACCTAGATTCATGTGTGCATGTTAGGTTGTAAGCGAACCAAACGTTCGGTTAACCGTTAGTGAACTGTTTAGCTAGAAGTTCGTTATGTTCGTTTATTTAATAAACAAACGAACACAAACAAAGATATATATATTTGTTCGTCTACTTAAAGGAACGAACACGAACAAAGACACTCATTTGTTCATTAATGTTCGTGAACGTTCGTTTATCCGTTTCTTTGTGTTAGTTTATATGTATGTGTGTATATATATATATATCTATATAATACATATGTGTGTGTGCATAGATATATATATATACATGCACACATTCTCTCTCTTTCATACACACATATATATACACGTAGTTAATGTCTGTTTATAATTAATAATGTTAGATTTGTATTATATTTGTATATGTGTTCGTTCGTTTATGTTCCGCTAAAGTTAAATGAACGAACATGAACACCAATATTCGTTCGTTTATCTGTTCGTGTTCGCTTTTTTCTTTGGTTAAAGTTAAATGAACGAACACGAACAAGCCCCCGTTCGTGTTCGTTTGGTTCGTTTACAACTCTAATACACGTGCAACTCAATATTGGTTTAGTTAAACTTATTACCAACTCAAAATTTTTTTAAAAAAAAGAAGATATGTTAGGTACTTAATATATAACTTAAAAAAGTAAAACAAAAATGTAAATAATTATGATTAATGTATAGAGAATGAAGTAAAGGAAAAAAAGAAATAAAAACTATATTGAGTTTGCTATCTATAAAAAAAGTAAAAAACTAAAAAAAAGAAAAGAAACTAAAAAAAACGCAGCCATATTTAATTACTACAACTAAAATAAAAACAAAGTCAAACTCATGTTTGTAAAATGGGCGCTGCAGCCGCCGTAGCAATTTTTATATGACAAATTTTCCCTTTTTTATTTTATCTAAGTATTAAGATAAGACAATAATTGATTGGTCTATAATGATTTTTACGATTCTTGAAATAAAAACGATTTTTAAATAAACTTTACTCTTTCTCTCTCTCTCTATATATATATATATAGGGAGCAGTTCAAATAAGAACAGTTTTTTCGTATGAGAATTGCGAGAACCATTTCTGGCCAATCATTTAATTTCCTGTCTTTTTTATTTATTTTAAATGGGAAAAGGTAGTATGAATATTTTTATATTACGCCACATTTTTTAAAACTAATGTATCCATCAAACGAAAAAGTATTAAATTACGAAAATTATACCAAATTAACGAGAAAATTGTGCTTTTTAATTTGAGACCGATCTTGCTATATTTTTTCGGAAAAAAATCCGCGTTTGCTGGGTTTTTTACACAACTCTTGACATTTGTACATGTGCATATCTACATTTGTGCTGAAAAACTAGGTGAATATGTGCATTTGCACAAGTGCATATATTTGCAGATGTGCAAATTTGCAGATGTGCCAATGTCGACTGTACTGAAAAAAATAAACCCAGCAAACACAAAAAAAGGGTTTGAAAAAATATAGCTAGATCGGTCTCAAATTAAATAGCATAATTTTCTCGTTAATTTGGTATAATTTTCGTAATTTAATACAATTCCATTTGAGAGATATATTAGTTTAAAAAAAATGAGGGTATTGTGAAAGTGTCCAAATTACCCTTAATTAATTAAGGATACATTTGATTAGTTTAAGGTTATCCATTAACAACTCTTTAATCTGGATCCTCTATCTTTTTTATCAACGACTATAGTTAGTTTTTACAGTTCTCGTACGAAAAACAGTATATATATATATATATATATATATAGTAGCATGGTACCCGCGCAATGCGACAGCATCAAATAGTTTCTACTCGATAACTTGTTCGTTTGGGAATTTACGTAATACGGTGACAACGAATAATTTTACATTGGTAACATATCTATTTTATTTATTTTCCTGTTCTTAATCAACTCTTTTATTATTTTTAGATAAACTTTGAGAACAATTAAATAAGAAAAAAAAGTCTTTACTTATAAAATAAGTTAAATTGCATGAAAATACTGAGTGTAAATTAGTAATTTGAAACTATTTAAAATTAAGAAATTAGGAAAATAGTAAACTAATTTGAAACTATTAATTATATGAGCTATTTAAAAAATTTTAAAATATATGTTTATAAATTCTTATTATAGATTATTCAGATTTATGCGTTCTACTTGTACACATTTTCTGATAATTATGTTAAAATATTTATTACATGATATAATATTTAATATAAAAGATTTGATTATGAAAGTATTTTTTAATAATTAAGTTAATTTATTTGAATTTTTTAAATATGGAAGCTTTAGTTATTAAAATAGAATATAAGATTCTTATTAACTCTATTTAATAGTTACTTTATATAATAGTTTCCATTTAATTTATATGAGGGGTAATTTAGTAATTTCAAAAGACTTAAAATTTAAGAGATTAAGCAAAATGTCTAAATGCTTTATAATATAGTATAGATAAAGCCATTGTTCTAAAAAGTTTGTCGATCTTGGCTTCGCCATGGCTCCGCTAAGGCTTGAGGTTTGACCATGTCGCCACAACATGGTCCAAGACTTGAGCGTAAGACTTGACGTACGTTAAGGTCTAGCTTGACATGTTTTACCTATTATAAGCCGTGTTTTTTGAGGCATGTTAGAAGTACTGAGCCATATGAGTCGAATATATAGTTATTTATTTATAAGAATGGTTGAATATACCTAAAATAAAGAAAAAGGTTGATAAACTACGTTATTAACCTAAATTATGAGTTTTTATATATGATTATATAATTTTACATACATAATTATTATTTATATATAAAATTAGTGCCTTAAATAGCGCCTTATAAAACGTCATAATCTTGTCATGGATTTTTAGGCTTGAGGTTTGATCATGTCGTTATGTCACGTCTCACGTTATTTAAAAGACACTTGAAATTGATCGTCGAAGAACGACATAAGTTATCCCCAATTTTGACATTGTTTTCCTCGAATCTGCGGCCAATATCATCCTCTTTACTTTAGACTTTCCCAACTAGTTAATTAATTTTTATGTTTTATCTAATAATTGTTTTAATTCTATAACTTTTAATGGTTGGTTAAACAATTAAACTAATTACAATTATCATTAACTAATTAAATCTTTAATATTTCAAAATAAACTACAAGTGTAATTATTATTACAACATTGATGAAAGAATAAGGACATGATGTTTTGTAAATTTTTGTTGAATAATGTATCCCCCAAATCAATATTTGGAATAATTAAAGAGCAATTAAGTGGGAATTGATGCGCAAACCCGTTATAGAGTTTATGACTTTGCATAAGGCCCGACTAGTAACCTACAACCGGTTCTAAACCCTAGTTCTAGAGGTGCACAAACTAGTCAATTTGGACAGCTTGAAGTTGTTGAGTCGAAACTGGACCGGTTCAAGACTAGCAGTCTTAGTCCCAGTCTCTAGCGGCTCTCCGTATTTTTGAGTTAGCAGCATAGGAAGCCCTAGACTAACTCAAGACCCGGTCTACCAGTTCAAAAATAAGTCGGTCCAAATGAGTCCATGTTCTATGATCACTTCCAACTTTACATTTTAGTTATATAGTACAACATTTGATAAATTTATTTCTTTCGAACAGTATGTAATTTAATTTGAGACACTATATTACTTATTTCAAACAATATGTAAATTTATTGCCAGGATTGATATATACATGTTTTCTTACAGAAATATAGACTTGTTTGATTCAATGGATGTGTTTACATATGTAGAAGGTTTGAAGTACAAAAGTTAAATAACTAGAACCTAGCTAGCTATCATATTTATTTATAATAATAATAATTAGAAATCAATCCTAAATAACAAGTGGCACCGTACAATTAAGGAGATAAACATGCAAAAATATAAATGGGCTCGATCATCTTTTGTGTATCACCATATATATATATATGCACGTAGAATTTGTGCATGGAGAGCTCCATGCATGCGAAGTTTTCACATGCACCACGACATGGTGCCTTCTCCTCCACGTACGTCCACCCATCGAAAGCCATTCATTTCAAATCCGATTATCATACTTTTCACGTCGTGCACCATTAGTCCACGCCGTGTTTGTCATTTTATTTGGATTCTAGTTTTAAAACTAACGCTAATTAAGTCATATATACCTTATATTTATTTCGTGGAGAGAGAGATTTTAAATAAGTTGAGTATATTTTGTTCTATCTATATGTCATTTTATTGTTTATTCTTTTTAAAGTTTTATGTTTACATGCAAGATCAACCTTTTTTTAAAAATAAATTGTTCAAAACACTAAAAACAAAAAATCTGAACCAAAACTTATAAAATTGAACTGCAAATGGTCTAAACCAAACAAAAAAATATCTAAAGAAAAACAAACTGATCCAGATTGAAACAGGGTGGTTAGTTTGGTTGATCGATGAGGAGAGAGAACCTTCAAGCAGGAGAATGAGAGAGAGTGTTAAGAGGATGACAATAGTTGGTGACTTCCCCTGTTTATAATGGAGAAACCTATGAGAAGTCTAACCATCTGTATCGGATCACTAAGATGAACCTAATCCGAGGTTACGGAAATGGACGCAGCATCATATATACCTTATTCTGGTGATGAAAATAGTAGCAAAGGAGGCAAGAATTGAAAGGGTGAAGTTATCGTGAAACCGATGGAGTTATTTAGGTAAGTTTTCTTCGGATGAAGCCCAATTTATTCATATCATTATCATAGTTACATTTTATTAATTTATTATTCATTTTGTAGCAAATTAAGTTTACTTATGCGGCCGTTGAAAAGAAAAAGGGTGTTGTTGGAGCACCTAAATAAACCAACTTTTGGCTAAAAGCTAGGAGTTACTATCCATGTGTTAGACGGCCAAATATATATGTTTAATTTATGTGTTTTAGTTGTAAAAGGATTTACAAATGGGAAATTAAGGATGTGTGTTTTCGCACTTACAAACTCTTAATTAAGTGACTAACATACCCTTATTTAAAATGTTTGTAAGCGTTGATGAAAAAAAGTAAGTTTGAAAGGTATTTGAATGAAGAAAACCCGGCGGCATATTGGAAGCAGAAATTAAAGAAATAGGAAATGGGCCATGCATGCAGTTTGGACTGGACTGGAGTAACAAAAACTGAGCAACAGATTGGGGCATTGGGCCGAAGCCTGATGGGCCGGAGCTTGCATTGGAGCAAAGAGAAAACTGGATTTTTTTGTTTATTTATTATATATACATTTCTAGGATATGAAATATATGCAAGTATGTACACCAAAATAAGTATTTACAAATGAATGTTTTTTTTTTGAAAAAAAACACATATTTATAAATATGACTAAGGGCGTAGAGTAATTAATTAAAAAAAAAAGAGGATAGAAACGTTAAAAAAAAAGAAAAAGACATAAGATGGGCAGTGGACAAGGAGGAAATTAGTACATACATACACATTATAAACATTCCCTTAATTTACGTTTCAAATTGAAAAAAGAAGTAACAAGAAATGGGATTGAGAGGAACTAAACTCGTAAAAATTAATGGTGTAGACAACGTCGTCGGTCATAACTGCGCGCGCGTATCATCATTTTATAAATATATTAATTCATTATTTCTCAATAGAAAAGAAACAAGTAATCATGAATCCAAAGCACTCCCAGTATATATATAATAATTACTATACTCACAACAAACAAACAAACAAATGCAAACAAAAAAGAAAAAAAGAAATTGTATGTACATATGACAAATAATTAAAAGGCTTGGACGCAAAGTATTCAATCGGAGTGACACTAGACGTACTACATCTCAAGCCGGCCTCCATCCATTCAATTCCTTTGATGGATCATGGATATATATGCATGCATGCGATTAATTAATTAGCACTCTGGGGTTTGCGTATGGTCTCTCTTTGGATCCCTGCAATAGTCATACACCTTAAAGTTCTTTCGAACCCACAACAAGGCAGCCAGCTGCTGGCGGCTGAGCCCCCCAGTTCTTGCCGGGGAAGAAGACGGTGGTCGGCAGGATGATGGGGAATTTGCAGTGCAAGCTCGTATCTTGAAGTTGTTGTATCTGCCATAAAAGGGCTGGTATCTGTAGTCTGCTTTGTATCTACCGTTTTCAGTAGCCCAGGAAGAGGCGTCCCATATTGACCCGTATACGTACATTGGCCTTAACGGAAATGTAGCGTCGCTTTTCCTTGGATACCTTCTGATCGGCAAATCGTCCACAAAAAATCTGCATATATATATTTTTATATTCATTCATTTAATTATATGTATTCATTCCACTAGTCTGTCTACATTATTCATTAGTTTAATTTCTATAATTACAAACATTTAAATGAGTAAATGATGAAAATGACTAATATATCCTTTATTTTAATTAATTATTTATGAGTGTGGAAGCGTCTAAGATAATTAAATGTTGCTAAAAACATATGTATCTTATCCCCATGTTTATTAGGAGTTATTATTGTATAATCATGGTCATTAACGTGCTTTAATATAAATAAAACACCAACATGCATAAATTTTATTACACGATACTCGTTATTTATTTAAGAAATGAATTTAATTACTTAATTTTAACTATTCATTTTATCAAATTCCAAATTTCAATTTTTACTTTTATTAATTTGACTTCACATGCAATGCAATGAGATATAAAACCGTCCAAGTACTCCTATATTTACTAAACTCCTTTGATATACTTAATCCACTCAAACAACCTTTGCTTATTCTCCTAATTTATAGGAAAATAAAATTTAATTACATCTTTTTAGCTAATAAACCAATTCATTTCAAATACTCCTTTGTAAACGACTTACGATTATCTTATCTATTTCTATTAATTAATTAGTATTAATAGAAGACTAACATGTGTCACCTGCTCGCATCAACGCTTTAACTGCTATTTTAAATGTTGACCGCGTCTGTTATCATTTTTCTAAATTATTATTTTATTCGTGTTTCATAATTATATATTAACCTTTTATTAATGATTAATATTAATATAATATTTTTCATTTTCTAAACTAGCCCGGGCATCTAATTTAATTTAATTTATATAGTAATGAATGGAGAATTATAAAATTTCGTACTTATAAACGTAGACTTTCATAAGGAAGTTTGAAAATTTCATTATTGGAGTTTAAATAATCTGTCTAGGCTCATAAATGCAATGTTTTGACTAAAATTTTTCACAATTTCAAATGTAAAATATATATCTTATAGAAATTTTTCTCACTAAATCTTTCCATGCTTGTCAATAATTAAAATATCATATTATTAGTGTTATATAATATTACAAATGAACTATGATATACTAATTAGACACACAATTAACCTGCCTATTTAATCATTGTAGTGAGTATGTGCGGTGGAAACATTAATTGAAGCTTTTACTAATTAATTTCTATCGGTTGGTTTGTAATTAATTGTATGGATCGGACTATATATTAATTAAAGAATTAAAAGATATATAACGAATAGGTAGTACGAATTGACGTCTGGAATTAATAAATAAAATAAAATAAAAAACTAACAATATATTAAGTAACTTACATGATCTCATTGGAGGTCCAGAGGATAGCATAGTTATGAAAATCTTTGGTTGGATCAAACCAGAGGTGAATCTTTTCTTCCCGTCCGATGATATTGCCGTCGCCACTCCCTCTAATATACACGTTCGTCTGCAACGTATAAGGTTTTCCGAACGTTGTACCAAGAAACTCTATATCCACTTCATCATGGTTTCCGGGATGATCTTCGTTATTTGAAAGCTGCAGATCGATCGAGAATTAAGTGCGTACAACATATATATTAATCTCATCAACATTAATTAATTAAAACGTACACGTACGTACTACTAGAAATTAAAACAACAACTAATTAACTAGAATGACGAGCTAGCTAGCGAGTGAGTAATTAGATGCTATATATATATATGCATGCAAATTAATTAATTAATTAAAGGTACGTACGTGGTAATTATGTTAAGCTAGCTAGTGCATATATATATATATATATATATATATATATATAAATATATACGTACGTAAAAAGAGGTAATAACCCCTGCGGTGTAGCCTGGATGAAGCTTCATAGCGGTTGCGAAATAGCCTGACCTGTATGGTTTGAGCGATTTGAAGCCGCTTCCTGAAGACTGGTCTAGCCAGAGGAGGAGCTGGGAGTTGGTCTGGTCGAGCCGTTGATGCTGTGAACCCCATAAACTCCTATAGGCTTGATTGAAGGGTATTGTGGGGATTGTGGAACTAGGGTAAAAACCAGGTGAAGGTTGAGCGTTGCTTGAGGAACAAGTAATAATAATAATGAGCAAGAAGAGAGTAGTGAGAATATGAGGGAGCAAGAGAGCCATTAATTACAATGTGGTAAGTACGTAGCTATAAATTGCAGCTAGCTAGGATTCCGTCTATATATATATATATATAATTGCAGGGCGGGTGGTAATATTGGAATTATATATATTTGGGACTCCGCGGGGATAGATATATATATATATATATATATATTAACAGATAAAGATGAACAAAAGTAGATTTATGATAAAGTACCTTCTTTGATTAATGATCCATTCACCACTTTGGTATCAGAGCCATGGGCTCTTAGTCATTCTTCAAAAACAAATTTGTTGTTATTATGTTATTTTGAATAATACCAATCAGAGATCTGTCTTTAAAAATCTAGTTTTAAAGGTACCTATGATTTCTAAGAATATTAAATCTCTTAATGTCTTTAGTATAATAACGTTAGAAGACCTATTATTGTCAGTGATAATCTTTATTGTTGGTTGGATTAGCATATATGGCGCAGTTTATGCTTGTAAGACGCCCAGCCGGACCACAACAATAAAACACTATAGGTGTTCTTCGTTATATATTTAACCATTAAAAGATATTAATCTCTTTCAAATCATTAGATCTCTAAAACTAAGATTTAAAGATTACAGATAAGATGATGAATTTATTCTCTAAAAAACATAATTTTGACAAAGATGTTAATGAAGAAACTGATTTACATATGAATTCTGTTGAAGTTCATATATCTGATATAGAACAAAGTTTGTCCAATTGGACTATTCCAAAGCAAAGTTTTAATACAATTTATAAAATTGGAACTTTTGACTTTCTACAAGGGTATTCAATCAAAGCATCTGAACAAACAGTATCAATAAATAAAGAATACGATAATCTACATCTATTATCCAAATCTTCAATTATTCAACACAGAAAGAAATATAAATATTTACATGTTGGTTTAGTACAAGTAGCAGTTAAACCACTATTCAGATTAGGAATAGATGCACCGGTCCTTTTAATATTAAGAGATGCAAGACATACCAATTTTCAAAATTCAATATTAGCTATGGCAGAAACTAATATTTCAAATGGTCCCATATATTTTAACTGTTACCCAAACTTTTCAGTAGGACTATTTGATCCAAATATTCTTGATACTCTAATTTTAACAATTAAAACAAAAAATTTAGAATTCAAAGAAGAAACAAAAGCTATTGCAATCATATACAGAATTTGTTACAAAACTATGACTTCAACAATAGAACCTAGGACTAAGATAGCCAGTCCAAAAAATGAAACTGTAATTTTTGAATCAAACCCACAACATACAAAAATTCAAACTCCAAAACGGCTCAAGTGGAATGAAATAACTCAATCTTGTAACTGGAATCTACAAGATATTAATCTACCCAAACCAATTGGAGAGTCTAGTAGAACATCTAGTGTTATAGAACATGAAGATGGATCTGTAGATGTTAGTTTTGAAAATAGTCAAACCATTCCCTCAAGATTATCCACAGGATCTATTAATAGTACAACTAACTCTAAAAATCCTCTTATCAGAAAATCAAAATCATTAAGATATGTAGACTTCAATAAAAATATTCCACAACCTATTTATCATGAAGATAAACAAAGTGAATCTGAAGGATATAGTCCCACTCAATCAGATATATTATCAGAAATTAATAATTTTAAAAATCAAACATGAGTAACAAGACTCAAGCTTTATGTAATAATAATATTCAAAAAATACTTGCAATAAAAAAATATTGGAAAATTATTAACATCGATAATATTGAACTTTTAAAAATTAAAAGTGAAGAAAATCAGATAATAAAAAGCTCTAAAGAACCAATGAATATTCAATGGGATCAACCCAAAGACTTAACAAACATTCAATGGGTACAATTAGCAAATCTTAAGATAAGAAGTAATCAAATACAACAAAGAACAGAATTAATGTTTACATGGATCAAACAAACAAAATCAGAATTAGTCATTTGCTAATGAGTCCATTTTTAGTAAATCTTAAAAAAGAAATAAAATATACTACATCCCGAATTAATCAATTAGATAGAGACATAAAAATACTAACAGATGAATTAAGAACGGGTGAAAACATATATAATAAAGTAGCACATTTTAGAACACTAAATATGCTTAAAAACATTCGTGTAACACTAATTATAAAACTCGAACAACTAAAGAGTCAAGTTTACTAATAGTTTGTTAAAATGACCAACACAGTTAATATGGAATATCTCAAAAATGAATTCTATGCAGATCATAACAAAGAAAAAAGAACGCATTATTATAACATTGTTAATAACAACAAACAAGAATTAATACATCAACTCTCCTGGAGAAATTTCATTAATCAAAACAACATTCATATAACATTTTTTGAATGGTATGAAATGTATTGCAAACAAAATAATATTTCGAATCCCTTTTTAAATATATATGAATCCCCAAAAATAACTCAAGAATACCTAGATATAACTAAAGACGAAAAAATAATAGCTATACATCCTCCAAAAACTCGCATATTAATCCAGAACAACATATTAGCTACACCATTCACCACAGTTAATGAAACAATAACCAAAGAAGAATTAACTAAACAAATTGTATATCAAAATAATTATACCAATGAAATACTAAATACCATGAGTCAACAATTAAACAGAATCGAAAACAACGAAAACAATATCAACATTAAAGGTAATAATAATACAATAAAATATGAAGATAAACCAATTTTTACACCCCAACAAATAGATTCAACAATAAATTTAGGGTATAATAAAAAATTGGTTAATGAATTAGAACAAAAACTTAGTGAAATAAAAATTAATGTAATAAATCAATCTATAGACTCAGAAGACGAATACACATACAATAATAATGAGAATAAAATATCCCAACTTCAAGAACAATTCTCAAACAATATCAACAAACTTAGAAATACAAATACAAAAACATATAACAGGCCAACCACTTTAAACTATTACCCAAGACCAACTTTTCCAGATATTCAATTTGAAGATAGAGAATTCGCAGGATTAAGAAGTGCATATGATGGTTCTTCTGTCTATGAATGGAATATAGATGGATTAACAGAACATCAAATTTTAAACATGCTTCAAGAAATGAATATGGCTGCCAATGCCTATTCAATAAGAGGAAATAATCAAAGAAAAATAGCTGATCTACTAACTTCTGGGTTTACTGGTAATATAAAAGGATGGTGGGATTCATACCTTACTGGTGAAGAAAGAGAGTTTATTCTTACTGCAAAAAAATCAATCATAAAGCAAGAGAATAATGAAACTACAACTACTCAAGAAGATGATATTATAAACACACTTATATTTGTAATAGTAAAACATTTTATAGGAGATCCAACTATATTTCAAGAAAAAAGTGCAGAGATATTACTTAATCTTACTTGTAGAAAACTTCAAGATTTTAGATGGTATAAAGATATGTTCCTAACCAAAGTAATGTTAAGGTCAGATTGTAAAGAAGCCTACTGGAAAGAAAGATTTATTGCAGGACTACCAAACTTGTTTGCTGAAAAAATTAGAAATAATTTAAGGGAAAAATATAATAATCAAATACCTTATAAGGAACTTACCTATGGAGAAATAATTAGTCATGTCAATAAAGAAGGATTATCTATATGCTCAGATTTAAAGTTTAAAGCTAAACTTAAAAAAGATAAGATTACAAGTAAATCTGAATTAGGAGATTTCTGTCAACAATATGGTTTTCAACCTATTTCCAAACCTTCTTCTTCCTCTAAACCTAAAAAACAATTTCATAAAAGACACTTTTTTAGCAAAAGATATACACCAAAGCAAAATAATACAGAAAAATACAACGATAACAGAAAAAATTATAAAAAGTTTAAAAAACCAAGCCCAAAGGGTAATCAAAGAGACATTATTATCTGTTATAAGTGTGGAAAGGCTGGTCATATGGCAAAAAATTGCTATGTCAAGAAAACTATAAATGAGCTAGATATCTCTGATCAATTAAAAGTACAAATAAGTAAGCTATTTCTTAATGAAAATGACGATTCGGAATCAAGTATATCAGACTATGATAATAATGATCTAAATGTTTTACAAAGTTATTCATCAGATGAAACCGATTATGAATCAAATTGCGAATGTTTAGGAAATTGTATTTGTAATAAAACAATAAATGTCATCACAGATAAAGATAGGGACTTTTTAGAACTAATAGACAAAATTCCAGATAAAATCATAAAAACCCAACTCATAGATAAATTTCTTAATTATAACAAAAATACTGAATCGATTATAGAAACATCACATAATAATCATCCCTTTAATATGCAAGAAATATATGCAAGATTTTCTAAACCAAAAACTACAATAACAGTTCAAGACCTACAAGAAGAATTAAAAACTGTAAAAACAGAAATAAGATCAATCAAAGAAAGATTATCAAAGGTAGAAAAAGGTAAAGATATTATTACTGAAAACGAAAATAATGTAAACAAAATTATCAATACAAGTCCAGATCAAATAAAAATTCCAAAAAATATATCCTATCAAAGATGGAATACTTATATACATCTTTGTGTAGCAAATGAATTTAAGATAACAGTCTTAGCATTAATAGATAGTGGGGCAGATATGAATTGCATTCAAGAAGGGATCATTCCAACAAAATATTATGAAAAAACTGCTAGTCGTTTGTCAACAGCTAGCGGATCTTCTCTAAATGTTAAATACAAAGTTACAAATGTTCATATATGTAATAATGATTATTGTTATAAGACTTCTCTAATTCTTGCAAAAAACTTAACTTCCACTCTAATATTAGGAACGCCATTCATTTCACAATTATATCCCTTTACTATTAATGAAACAGGAATAAGTACTAAAGTTTTAAATAAAGAAATAACATTTGAATTCACTAATCCAATTGCCTTTTCAGAATTAAATAATTTAAATAATAAAGTTAACCAAGCAAAATATTTAATAAGTGAAATAAGTAGCTTAAAGATTCCTGATCAATTACAAGAAAGAATAACTCAAAGTAAAATTAAACAAATCAAAGAAAAATTCGAAAAATACGTATGTTCTAATATTCCTAATGCTTTTTGGAACAGAAAACAACATATAGTCAAATTACCATACATAAAAAACTTTGATGAAAAAGATATACCTTCAAAATCAAGAGCTATTCATATGTCCTCTGAATTACAAGAACATTGCAAACAAGAAATTCAAGAATTACTAAGTAAGAAACTTATAAGATCATCTAAGTCTCCTTGGTCCTGTTCAGCCTTTTACGTTATGAATGCAGCTGAACTTGAAAGAGGATCTCCTAGACTTGTAATCAACTATAAACCCTTAAACAAAGTTTTAGAATGGATAAGATATCCAATTCCTAATAAAAGAGATTTATTAAAAAGATTATATGATTCAAATATCTTTTCAAAATTTGATATGAAATCTGGATTTTGGCAAATACAGATTCATGAACAAGATAAATACAAAACTGGGTTTAATGTACCCTTCGGTCATTACGAATGGAATGTTATGCCCTTTGGATTAAAAAATGCTCCTTCAGAATTTCAAAATATTATGAATGATATCATAATTCCTATAAGTGATTTTGCAATTGTTTATATAGATGATGTACTAATCTTTTCAAAATCTATTGACCAACATTTTAAACATTTAAACATTTTTTATGAATTAATCTATAAAAATGGATTAGTTGTCTCTGCTTCAAAAATGAGTCTTTTTCAAACACACATTAGATTCTTAGGTCATGAGATCATCAAAGGAACCATTAAACCTATTCAAAGAAGCCTAGAATTTGCTAATAAATTTCCTGATGAGATTAAAGACAAAACTCAACTCCAAAGATTTCTAGGATGTTTAAACTATGTTCATGATTTTTTCCAAGATCTAGGAACAATATGTAAACCTTTATACAGAAGACTTAAGAAAAGCCCTGAGCCATGGACTCAGGAACATACTAATGTAGTCAAAGAAATTAAACAAAAAATTAAATACCTACCATGTCTTAATATTCCCCAACCAAATGCAAAAATAATTGTTGAAACAGATGCTAGTGACTTAGGATTTGGAGGAATACTTAAGCAAAAAACTAATGATCAAACAAAAGAAGAACTAGTAAGATATTACTCTGGTGCTTGGAATGAAACTCAAAAAAATTACTCAACTGTGAATAAAGAAGTTTTAAGCATTGTTTTGTGTATCAATAAATTCGAAGATGATTTATATAAGAAACCCTTTTTACTAAGAGTTGATTGTCAATCAGCTAAACCAATTTTAGAAAATGATATAAAAAATATAATATCTAAACAAATTTTTGCAAGATGGCAAGCCTTGCTAAGTAATTTTGATTTTCAAATAGAATTTATCAAAGGTAAAGATAACTCTTTACCAGATTTCTTATCAAGAGAATTTTTACAGGGCAAATGACTTCTCAAAATCCTACTCAAACATCTGATCAAAAGAAAAAATTAGTTATCTCTCCATTTACAGGTGGAAGTTCTTCCATCATTCCTACTCAAAATAGATTTGCTCCAATTACTCCCCAAAAAAGATACCCATCATACTCATCTTTAGTCAACACACCTGTTACCATTCTACCAAGATCATCAAACATTCCCCCACATTCTTCAATATCTTCTCCAATTACTCCTCAAAAATCCGCTTCTACTATCTCTCCTTTCTCAAAGCCAGTTATACCTTCTCCATCATCAAAACCAAAAAACAGCTCTTATATTCTCAACCCAAATTTTCAAATAGTTAAGATACTAGAAGATTATGAGTTAGAACTACAAGCTAAAGGCTTTCATATTCTAACAGATTTTCTTTTTCCAAAAGATTCTCTTTTTATCAATGATACTCAAAAAACACGTGATTACTATCAAGCCATCTTAATAGACACAGGATCTATCAAAGTTATTCATAATCGTAGCCCGTCAAACCCCCTTCAAATAGACTTTAGCAAAGCTCAAATATTTCATATTATGTCTATTCAAGAATGGAAGACTCGACCACATACCAATAAAACCCTTTCAAACTTTCCCCAACATCCTTCTTATAACTATTATGACTATCAAGATGCCTGGTTCAACTTCCTTTATCTAAGAAGCTATTCCCATTCATGGTTCATCTTCTTTGATAAAAATTTTGACCACAATTATCCAAGATGGTTTATCAAATGGTTCAAATTTCTAGGAAATATTATTGACACTTTCCCAGATCGTGTTAAGGAAGGATTTATCAAATTTAAAGAAATATTTGTTCAAGATATTCCCGACTTTGAATACCTACTACAGTTTACCATTTTATTCAAAATCCCATGGATTATTTCATGGACCTTCATGATTGTTCCTGGTAATGGAACATCTCCACCGTTACTACAAAGGACAGTAAGAGTAAAATGGTGGGATAAACTTCCCACCGAACAACTTGAAAAAATGACTATTCAAGGAGTATCAAACTATTATTCAATCAATTTTGGAGCATCAACCTCTATTGCTCCACCTCCAAGTCCAGAAGATGAAGAAGAACAAATCAAACAGTTTATGACTGCAGATTCAAAAGAAGAAATTCGAAGACTGATTAAGGAAATAAAGCAAAGTTCTCCCACAAGTTCTACTCAAGATATGCCCCAAGAATCTTCTATTCAAGATGCTCAAGATCCATATGCAGAATTTAGTCTTTATGATTAATACTTCATGATGTATTCAAAATAAACATTTCCAATGTAATCGTGTTGTGTGAGTTTGGTGATTTGTCTTTGTAGACAAATTCTTTTAATTATTCAAATTTATATTATTCAAATATTTGAAATACATTTTTGGTATTTCAAAAGAATTTATTATTCAAATAAAAAGTTTATCAAATAGGTTCATGAAGACATGAAGGATAAAGATGGAGTAAAAACATGACAAGACAAGAAGCATGTTATGCCAAGACAAAAGCATGTTCAATCAAGAAGCTTTTTAAAAGAAAAGATGCTCCATTATCAAGCCATGACAAACAACTTTTCAAAAGATGCTTACTATTCAATTATAAAAAGAAGACAAAAGAAATTAAGCAAAATGAAGAAGGAGTTTGAAGTCCATAACCGGATATCTTCAACCTACAATTATCTTAGATGTCTATAAAAGGAGATGGAAGATTTAGAAAAATTCACCACTTCTCTCTCTACTCTAAAACATGATATGCCACACTCAAAATCCTCAAAACCCTCTCTCAAATTCTCTACTACCAGATGTTCCAAGTCTTTAGATTTCCAATTATTCATATTTCCAGATGTATGTCAAGATTGTCGTAAAGACAAGTGTAATCAAGATTGTTTAATCAAAGAAGGTACTTTATCATAAATCTACTTTTGTTCATCTTTATCTGTTAATATTGCTTGCCATATTTACTATCACTCTGATTAATGATCCATTCACCACTTTGGTATCAGAGCCATGGGCTCTTAGTCATTCTTCAAAAACAAATTTGTTGTTATACTAAAGTTTTAAATAAAGAAATAACATTTGAATTCACTAATCCAATTGCCTTTTCAGAATTAAATAATTTAAATAATAAAGTTAACCAAGCAAAATATTTAATAAGTGAAATAAGTAGCTTAAAGATTCCTGATCAATTACAAGAAAGAACAGAATTAATGTTTACATGGATCAAACAAACAAAATCAGAATTAGTCATTTGCTAATGAGTCCATTTTTAGTAAATCTTAAAAAAGAAATAAAATATACTACATCCCGAATTAATCAATTAGATAGAGACATAAAAATACTAACAGATGAATTAAGAACGGGTGAAAACATATATAATAAAGTAGCACATTTTAGAACACTAAATATGCTTAAAAACATTCGTGTAACACTAATTATAAAACTCGAACAACTAAAGAGTCAAGTTTACTAATAGTTTGTTAAAATGACCAACACAGTTAATATGGAATATCTCAAAAATGAATTCTATGCAGATCATAACAAAGAAAAAAGAACGCATTATTATAACATTGTTAATAACAACAAACAAGAATTAATACATCAACTCTCCTGGAGAAATTTCATTAATCAAAACAACATTCATATAACATTTTTTGAATGGTATGAAATGTATTGCAAACAAAATAATATTTCGAATCCCTTTTTAAATATATATGAATCCCCAAAAATAACTCAAGAATACCTAGATATAACTAAAGACGAAAAAATAATAGCTATACATCCTCCAAAAACTCGCATATTAATCCAGAACAACATATTAGCTACACCATTCACCACAGTTAATGAAACAATAACCAAAGAAGAATTAACTAAACAAATTGTATATCAAAATAATTATACCAATGAAATACTAAATACCATGAGTCAACAATTAAACAGAATCGAAAACAACGAAAACAATATCAACATTAAAGGTAATAATAATACAATAAAATATGAAGATAAACCAATTTTTACACCCCAACAAATAGATTCAACAATAAATTTAGGGTATAATAAAAAATTGGTTAATGAATTAGAACAAAAACTTAGTGAAATAAAAATTAATGTAATAAATCAATCTATAGACTCAGAAGACGAATACACATACAATAATAATGAGAATAAAATATCCCAACTTCAAGAACAATTCTCAAACAATATCAACAAACTTAGAAATACAAATACAAAAACATATAACAGGCCAACCACTTTAAACTATTACCCAAGACCAACTTTTCCAGATATTCAATTTGAAGATAGAGAATTCGCAGGATTAAGAAGTGCATATGATGGTTCTTCTGTCTATGAATGGAATATAGATGGATTAACAGAACATCAAATTTTAAACATGCTTCAAGAAATGAATATGGCTGCCAATGCCTATTCAATAAGAGGAAATAATCAAAGAAAAATAGCTGATCTACTAACTTCTGGGTTTACTGGTAATATAAAAGGATGGTGGGATTCATACCTTACTGGTGAAGAAAGAGAGTTTATTCTTACTGCAAAAAAATCAATCATAAAGCAAGAGAATAATGAAACTACAACTACTCAAGAAGATGATATTATAAACACACTTATATTTGTAATAGTAAAACATTTTATAGGAGATCCAACTATATTTCAAGAAAAAAGTGCAGAGATATTATATATATATATATATATATGGTAGAGATCAAGTAAAAAGAAAATTAAAGTAAAAAGAGTAAAAAGGATGATTATTTGATCATTTTTCGGTATGTATATCAACTGATAATCGTTAGTTCATCATCTTTATTGATTAAAACTAGTTTTTCATCACTTTCTTTTTGATGAATCCAACATATTTATCACTTTTTAGATGAAAACATTTTGTTCATCAACAAATTATTTCAAAATTTTGTTTTCAAAATCTGTATTTTAAATAAAAAAGAAATTGATGAGGAACTAGTTTTAATAAATAAAGATGATGAACTAACGATTATCAGTTGATACATATACCGAAAAATGATCAAATTATCATCCATTTTACACTTTTTACTTTAATTTTTTTTATTTGATCTCATATATATATATATATATATAGATATATGGGGGAATTGAACATGAGATGCTGCATATATGCTATAAATAGAAAAGTGAGTGAATCTCAACACCAATTGGCCGGGGTCCATTTATACCTACCAAATTGTCAAAACTAACCTTCTCTTAGACTTAAATTTACAAGCTTGTAACAAAAACATTATATATCGTTAGCCTATAAACTCTCTCTATTAAAATTATGTGTGGAAACCATACAAGTCCTTTGCTATAGCGAGAATCAATCTTAACCATCTAATTTTTCCTCCTTTAATTGGATTACCCATCATAAATTCCTTACATGCACCTTGCCACACTAAATCCTCCATGCTCTTCATCTATGAATTCTACTTATCACTTAAATGGTCAAGATTGGTTCTCGCAGTTCTAATATGAAAACAATTGTCTTAAATAGTTAATTTAAAGAAAGTAAAAAATGAAAAAAAGTAAGATAACGTACGTCGATCAAATGCATGCCATTCATTAACGAACTCATATCAGAATACTTACATGGTTTGTTTTAATTAATAAAAGATATAACATTTATTTATTTTCATCGTTTAATTATATGTTTCGATCTCTAATACAATTAGTTTAATTAATTATTTAATTAATAATAATACACAAGCTAAGATATATAAATATAAATATATGAATAAAATGATTAGATTTGGTGAGCAGTTACTCTCATTATCGGTGATTTTCTTCACAACCCGGTCTCTTTTAAGTTTGAGTTAATTACATTTTATTTACTAGAAAATATGGATATTTGATTTCTTCGTCTAATTTTTTACATGTTTAGTTGATTTTCTTGCATTATTAAAAAAAAACCAAATTACCCTTTTTTTCCTTTTTATTTATATATTTTAATTTAAATTCATTTTAAATAATTGTTATTGTTCAAATAATTTGTTATATGATTATTAATTATAGTTAGTTAATTAATTATGATTTTTAATGTCTAATTAATAAATTGTTATCTTCAACCAGCACCACCTCCATCAACTCCAACCCCCATAACCACCACTTTCGACCACCGTCTCCAATTTCACAATCGAGCCCCGGGAAATCGCTATGGTCTAAGATGTTAGATAAATGTGTACACTCAGCAAATAGTTATGCCACATCCGATGTTATAAGACACTCAAGGGTCATACATGCGAGTGTCTATAATTCAAATAGTATTGCAACCTCACTCGAAGCGTGAACTTATAATATTTATTATAAATTAGTAGAGTAAGTTGTAGTTTTCATTTACGCTAGAGAGAATGTTATTCAACCAAGTTTATATATATATATATATATATATATATATATATATATATATATATATATATATATGGAAAAGTTCAAACGAGAACTGTTTTTCGTACGAGAACTAATCTTAGTCGTCCAATTCCCCCTCTTTCAATTGGATTGCCCATCCATGAATTCCTTACATGCACCCTGTCACACTCAATTCCCCCACGCTCTTCATCCATGAATTCCATTATCCAAAATAAACGGCTAAGATTAGTTCCCGCAGTTCTCGTACAAAACACAGTTCTCGTTTGAACCGTACCCTATATATATATATATATATATATATATATATATAAGTCAATAAATATATATAATAATTAAAGATGTGTGAAAATAGTGATTTAAGTTCAATTCATTTGAAATTTTTGGATAATATTTATTATTGATAAATTCCGATTTGTTATATATAGTTAGGATCAAATGAGAACACCTTTGAAATGAGAACAAAAAGAACACTTTTGGGCCTTTGATTTCATTGATCAGATGGTTTAAAAATTGTCACATTTTTTTGGACCTTTGATTTCATTGATAGGATGTTTAAAAACTGCCAATTTTTTTATCATTTGTTTGACTATATACCTGATGCATCAATCATAAAAAAGTGCTTGTGATTTGATGCATCGATGCATACAAATCTTTAAATTGTTAATATTATAGAAATAATTTTGATTTTAAGATTTAGGATGTAAACTTGACTTTTGGGTAGTTATGGGTGAACAAAACGTAAAAGTGTAATGCTAAATTACAAGTTTACTCATGTTCTCACTGTTGTGCATTTTAAAAGGGTTCTCCCTTGAACCTCACCATATATATATATATATATATATATATATATATATATATATATATATATATATATATATATATATATATGTGTGTGTGTGTGTGTGTAAAAAAATCGGAATTAGCAAAAATAATAAATAACTTGGTTGATAAGTTTAAATATATAATCTTATCCTATATTTAAGGATGTGGTATCCTAATCTATTTAGGATACATTCTAGTATAAATATAAAGTTAAAATTTACATTCGAATGTTAACCCTAGCGATGATGGTGGGGGTGCGTCAAAGTGGGTGGCTATATAGTCTTCAAACTCTAGCGATGAGTTGGTGGAGGCGACGGTCGTTGTGCCAAAGGTGAGTTACCGGGAGAGAGAGAAAGAGATTGGTAGGGTGAATATGAGTGTAAAGAGATAGAGATAGAGTTTTAATGTTACACTGGTAGAGTAGTGGTGACCGGAGTCAAGTGCAGCAGAGGCCGGAGTAGGGTCTTTGAATTTAGAGAGAAAAAAGAGTCTGTGTGTTTGTGTGTGTGAGAGAGAGAGAGAGAAGGGGGGGGGGGTGTTGAGTGAGAGATAAGGTTGTAAAAAAAGGGTGTTGTGAAGTGAGAACGAAGTAAATAATTATATTTTTTTTATTTAAAAAAAAGCTAAAATGTTATTAACCATTAAACAATATTTAAGTATTATTTATTTATATTAGAAAATGAATTAAAGTGAAAAGAAAATGAGCAAATAAATTTGTAAAGGGTACTTGGGTTATTTTAAATAAAGAAGAACCGAAAGTGAAAAAATAAAATGAGAGGAGATGAAATTCATAATTTCTAGCAAATGAAAGAAGTCTTTTAAGTTTTGTAGGCGGATGATTTAATTGGGAGATCGAAGATGAATGGGAAACCGACAAAATGTATATGTATATTTATGTAAGTAAAAGTTGACCAGCTACTCATCAGATCGCCCATGCATTAATTCTCTCTTCACATTTTCAACTCTGTATATGTGTGTATACACATACTAATTATTGTCAATCAATTAGATATTCTTTATTACATCTAATAGTTGTAATTCATCCGTCTGACCGTCGTAATTCATGGTAGGTAATGAATAAAATAAAGAGACAAATGTAAATCATCCGATCAAATCAAATAAATAGTCAAAATTAAGTTTCCCATTCTCACCTAAATATAGATTCTTATTTGAATCTTCCAATATATATACCGAAAAAACGTACGTACATTCCGTATCCAAAGTATGTAATTGTGTACGTAGATGAAAACTTAATTTAAATATTTATACAAAATATCATCAATATTAATTATAAAGATTATTGTAATTGATTGATTAAAGTTTTGATTTGTTTGAATGTAAAGTTTTTGATTTATTCAAATCGGTTAAATACTTATCATGTAGTTAAATACCTCTAATATGTTTTTTTGGTCTTATTTTGTTTAATAGGGAATTTGAATCAGAAATTTATTATTAGTTGCAAGTAAATGTAGTTAAATCTTGTAGCTAAACAGAAATGTTGTTTGATACCAAGTATAATATATAGAGGTAAAATGATTAAAGTATCTTTATGGGCAAGACACATGAGAGTCTTTAATTGAAAAGGTAATGTCTGTTAGCATAAATAATTAAACTCATAATAAAATGTAAATCATAGCGTCCGTTGTTGTAATTCTACAAACTAAAAACCGAAAATTGAAATTTTATGCAAATCACAAGGACAAAATTTATAATTTACTACAAATTTAACAAAGCAAAATACAAACACCATATATGCTTCCTTAATTAAATGCAATCGGCCAAAAAACAAGCCTTGGAGAATAAATTGTCGCACTATTATATATAGGATTATTCCTAGTTAGCTAGTTAATTGGTTTTAAATGTCATGACTGGCCACTCTCATTAAAAAGACACCAAATAATACCCCCTTAAATATTGGTAATAAATTGTGAATATATAGTCAATCATTTTATTAATTATAATTAATGATGTATATATACACACACATATATATATATATATATATATATATAGGGGAAGGTTCATTTGAGAACCGTTTTTATTGCTAGAACCAATTTTAGGCGTTCATTTTGGATAATGGAATTCATGGATGAAGAGCGTGGGGGGATTGAGTGTGACATGGTGTATGTAAGGAATTCATGGATGGGCAATCCAATAGAAGGAGGGGGAATTGGACGGCTATGATTGGTTATCGCAATAAAAATGGTTCTCAAATGAACCTTCCCCTATATATATATATATATATATATATATATATATATATGTCGCTATCTGTATCTCTTTAATCAAATATGCACGTCATTAAAGATATCAAAAAATAGATTTAAAGATCGAGGGTATCATGCACAGTAACTATCAATGCCATATTTTGTTTCTATTTGGGATTTATATCAATATCAGATTACGACTGATTTCAAAATTAATATATATATATATATATATATATATATATAAAATATATATTGCAATTTATTAATATTTAAATAAATTATTGCTTTTGAATTTTTATGTATAGCAATTTTTTTTTAAAAACAGATACAACACATACATTAATTATACATACTTTTAAACTAAACCTTTTGTTTACAGCAAAACTATAATTTATGATCATGGGATACATATTTTCACCATATTGATATCGTTGGACTACAAAACAATTTAGCAATTAATTATCAAAATAAGTAGAATAGCAGTAATGATAACAAAGAAAAAAAAATTCATTAGTGGCTTGACTTTAACTGTTAGCCAAAAAGTTAATGAAACTGTTACTAAAATTTTTTGAAAGTCATATTACACCTAGTAAATATGTGTGACAAATAAAAAATAAGGAAAGCGCATATGTATAATATATTCATAATATGAAATATTGAATATATATGTTATATATGGATGTAATATGTATTCTTTTTAGGCCTATTTTTGTGATTAGAACATGAGTAGTAATCATCTTTCTCCTCTCTTTTAACCAAATATTATATTAGCTTCACATCATTTTTTTCTCATTTTCTTTCTCTTACCCGAAACCCAAATGTAGGCTAACCCAAACAACTCAAATAGTTTTCATCCCCTTACTCTCTCTTACACAACCAAAACAAAAACAAAAAAAAGTAAAGTGACGGGTAGGTCGGGTTAGGGAAACCGAAGGACAACCCAAAGAGGGGGTTGTAATGGTGTTCCCGAGTCATCTTGCATCAACCCAAAGAAGCCCGAAGCCTCTCGGATCATGCACTACGCATGGCCTTACCCGTCACTATACCTGTCATGTAATTAAGTATCACATTAGTTTTTATCATCTCACTAAAACTTTCGTAGTATCCTCTTTTTTTTTGGGTAAAAGAATAAAAATAAAATAATAAGAGATTAAACCCACCATTACTTAGCCATGCTCATCTTAATAACGTGTTCAATTAATCAACCTTTTTTTAATTTGTCATACAAAAAACATAATCACATATCTCTATATCATGATATCATATTTCTGTCATTATATCCGTTTTCTTTTAGTGTCGACTCTTTCATCGCTAATATGTATGTTGATGCCGTCTGTTGATATTTTTTAATTTCTCGTTAATTTCATATTTTATAATTATTTAATATTTTTAATTTATTATAGTTTAAAATTTATTATTGTATTAAACAAACTCGTTACGGAATTAAAATATACGTGTATAACTTAATCGAATATTTCCACTTGGAGACAGAATGACGTTTTGCTGGTGTTTAAAGGACGTATATATCCAAATGCATCGCACACCACATAAGTAATCATATATACACAACTATTATAAATTACATCAACTAATACCTATATATTTATAACTACTTGTTTCTATATATAATTTATTAGAATGAATATTTAGATGAGAACGAGAGAACAAATCTTAGCCATTAATTAGATGTTGATATATTAGATAGAACGGTTACAATTCATGATTAAATAATGAATAAAATAAATGACTAAATGTAGACCATCGGATCAAATTAAATGAATGGTCAGGATTTAGTCTCTTATTCTCACCTAAATATTTATTTTCATTTAAACCTCTCAGTCTCTCACTAATATATATAGAAGTTTATTTGAAATATGTTATTATTACGAGTACCATTAATAACCATCATTAATTTTCATTAATAGGAGTATTTTAGTCTTTTATATATATTTTTCAACTGTGAATTGCATCTGGTTAGACCGCCAATTAAAAACGAGTCTTGATTTTCCCATAATACCCCTTATTAATAAGCCATTTATGACTCATTAATGAGTCATCATTTTTATTAACTATTGATTTAGTTTAATCAAGAGTCAAAACTGGTTCTCGCCATACTCATAGTAAGGATGGTTCTCAAATACACAATCTCATGTATGTGTGTGTGTGTGTGTATATATATATATATATAGGGGAGGGTTCATGCGAAAAATGTTTTATTTACGAAAAGTGCAAGAAACAATCTCAACCACTTATTTGTGTTTGATCTAATGGTTTAGATTAATCACATTTTTTATTTTTTTAATTTAAAGGGTATAATGGTAAACTAAAACTTTTCTCTCTACAATCTATTTTTCTCTCCTAAAATTTAAGTAAAAAACAAAATAAATTAGAAATAATTAATAGTAAATAATTAATTTTACGGAGCTCACTAGTGAACACACCCAAAATAGTTACGAATTTTTCATCCATATTTGTGTTCGATAATGAACACACGCAAAACTATACTAAATTTAAAATAAATTTTACAATATTCAATATTGAACACAACTAAAACTATACTAAATTTAAAAGGAAATTTACAATATTCAATATTGAACACTACCAAAATTATACAAGTTTTAATATAAATTTTACCATATTCAATACTGAATACAACCAATGATATACGAGTTTAATAATGAATTTTACATTATTCAACTGAACACAACCAAAGTTCTTTAGTATTCACCCCAACTGTCACTAATTAACCATACATTAAAAACCATATATATCCAAAACCCAAAAAATGTATGTGTGTAAATAACTATATAAAATACAACAAAAAAAAACAGAAGAAAAAAAGAAAATGAAAACATTAGCTAAAGATAAAATACAATCGAAGAGAAAAAAGATGATGGGGGCAACAGTCTTGAGAGAAACCGAGAAGGCAGTGTGCAATGGTTGTGATGGAATCAACTGACAGATTATGAAGGTTTTAGGGTTCTTCCGCTGCTCAGATCTCGTTGTTGGCCACTCGCTCCTAGTGAATGGACGAAACAGATTATGAAGGTTTTAGGGTTCCGCTACCGCAAGGGGAAGAACTGACAAGCCACGCGGGGAAGAGGACGATGAGGTACGAGGGCATCGGTCAAAGGCGGTAGGGCTTCGATCAAGGCGGCAAGGCGTCTAGCATCTAACATTTAGAAGAGAGATGAGTGGCAGCTTCGGTCAAGGCGGCAAGGATTCTTTTAGAAGATACGGGTCGGCGGTGGTGGTTGGGTGGTTTCTCCGGCGAACCATCTAACACTTCTGAAGGTGCTCTGGTCGGCGGCTGTAGACTCTAGTCGAGAAGAGAGAAAGATGAATTTAGGGTTTTCATTTTTCAAATATGATCTGATATGAGGGAATAAATAGTGAAATTAAATAGGGATAATAATATTTTATGGTAAATGTCTATTTTATCATATTGCTTCTCGCACTTTTCGCAAATAAAATGTTTTTCGCATGAACCTCCCTCTCTCTCTCTCTCTATATATATATATATATATATATATATATATATGAAAAAGTACAAATTAGAACTGTTTTCATGCAAGAACTATGGGAACTATTTGTAATATCATTAATGACTAATAAATAGGGGTATTTTGGTCATTTATATATTTATCCAACGGTGAATTACGTCCAGATGAGCCGTCATTAATGAGCGAGACTTGATTTTTCAAAATATTTCTCATTAATGCGTCACTGAGGACACATTAACGAGCACATTAATGAGTTATTAATGGGCCCATAGAATTATTAGTCATTGAATACTTTTAAGCAAGGGTCAATATTGGTTTTGTTTTCGCACGAAATCAGTTCACGTTTGAAAATATATATATATATATACATATATGTGTGTGTGTGTGTTAGTTATAGGTTTAATTTGTTGAGTATTGTCCTATATCGAACAAGTATGAGTTTTTGTAATATGCTTAACAAGGGTCCCAAGTTACTCCACTCATTGCGAATTGGTTTTAAGTTGCAACCTCACAAGCTTGCATGGTATCAGAGTCAGGTTCACCCGTAGTTGGCTAAACGACCACACACACTCCACGTAACCCATAAAATATCCGCGTGTTAGTTGCAAAGAACGTAACACGTGAGGGAGCATATGAAGTATTGTTCCATGTTGGACGAATGTGACTTTGTAATGTTTTTAATAAGAGTTTTGAGTTACTTCACTCATTACTAATTGATTTTGAGTTAGAACGTCATAAATTTACATTATTAAGAATCGAGTTTAGTGCGTAAACTGCAAAACTAATTAAACAAGTTAGAGCTAGCTACTAGTTAGAACGTATGGACTTTGTCTATGGTTGTATATAATTCCCAATTTTAAATATGGCGGTAGCGGGTAGACCCACGGACGAATTGAAGTTGTAGTTGGAATATATATATAAATATAAATATATATATATATATATATATTGGGTGAGTAAGTTGACATTGACAAAAATGTAGGCCTAAACTGCCCTACCGACACTCATTTTTGGGTCCCTTCCCTTCCCTCAATTAGAAAAGCATATCGTAATTAAATGTGGTTTTTGTCTTTTCTTTTATCTTTAAAAGACTAACTTAAATTAACGATAATCTTATTCATTTATTTTAATAATTTTAAATCTAAATAATTCATTTATATTAAAATTTCAACTTGATTTTAATTTTTATAAGTTAGAGTCATTAACTCATTATACGGTTGTAAAAAAAAAGACCCTAACCTTTGTTAAAAACAAGTGGTTTTGTACCCATGCATTATTGCGAGCTTTGAGGCAAACAAAATATAGAAACCACGTTTAAACAACTTCTATCTTCTAATCTTCTAATATAAATAAAAGGCTAACATGTATTACATTTATTAAACGGTCTTAACCCTAATTTAATGAAATAAATTTAATTCTTCAATATCAACCATCCTTTAATCAAAATTTAAATTTAAATTTTGACTTTTATTGGTAAAAAATGAATCAAAATAATTAGAGCAATTTTATATATATCCATCTTAAACATTAAAGTATCATATTTGCATGTCATAATCTACAAATATCATATTTAAACCTTGTATAACATTTTAAAATATCATATCTAATCAAATTCTTAATTTTGTCATCTTATAATATTTTATAATAACTTTAAACTCTTTTTAATATAACAAATAAAGGCTTAACTTTATTACTCTGTGTTGACATCATATGTCATTATTATTTTAAAATTCTTATTTCTTTTATTTTTTATCTATATTTATTACTAAAAGGGTTACTAATTTTCTAAAATAGCATTTAATTCATCAATCAAAATCTTTTGTTCATCAATTTTAACTTTATTGACTGTATTTTAAAGAAAGGTCCGCTTTATAAAAGAAATGTATGTATGTATGTATATATTGTATCATAATGATATATTCCAACTCTTAAAAATGAAAATTATTCTAACATCATTTAACATATTAATTATTCCGATTGCGATCAGCTAGCTACAAGTTCTTTCAATTCTTTTGTGAACTTAATTTTTCTGCATTTTATGTTTAATTTCATGCTAGTATAGCTTAATTCCATCTAGCTAGCAAGTGGTAGTTGTATGTATACCAATCCAAGTAACTTAAAACATATTCTTTTGATGTTATTTCATAACATTCAAAATTACTTTTGCATAGGCCATAGTCAAGCGGTTGTTTGGGAGTCTCCCAACCAACCGCTCAACTATGACATAGCAAGTTCTACAATATTGGATTTTTTACTTTCTTTTTTATAGAAAAGTTAAATTTATAGCGTTTTATATTTAAACAATTTTTATCTTTTAAAGGATCTCACTATATATAGAATGAATCACAAATTTTCATAGCTATAGAAAGATCGGACCGGCCGGTTCAACGAGGAACAAGAGTGGAGACCGCTTGTATAATGTAACACCCGTAAATCTGGGCTAGTAGATTAGCGGGTTGGCGGTATGTGATTTTATTACGTTAATTTAATTATGTGGTTAATTGATTTATTTGATTTAAAAGTAATTAACTTAAAATATTTATATGTTTACTGATAGATTTTTGTATTTAGAAAAGGGTTATGATAATGTGTTAGTATGTATATATGTACGTATCTATGTATGTATGCATGATTAAGTGGATATGAGAGGAGTTCCACCTCCTGCTTTGAAATTATGAAACCAATTGTATACGTGGTGGTATATATGGCAATTTGAAGTTCTTATCTGCTCATTTTCTATCGAGTGAAAAGTGTTAAGTGTCTGTGTTTATTCTCTACCGAAGAAAGCAAGAAAAGTTGCAAACTTGAATTGAAGATTTGGAATTTGGTAGATCAAAGTGAAGGTTGGTTTGTGTTCATAAGCATGTTTAATATCATTTTGATGTGTTTTCTAAATTAACAACCCATGAATACATGAAAATCACCATGAATGAAGTTATAGCTTATTTGGCTAAATGGGTTTTGCATGTTTTGATGATTTATGTGTTTATAAGATGTTCTTGATTCATAAGTATATGATTTTAGAGGTTTTGATATGATTTTGGTAAATTTTGTGAAACCTGGAAATGGTTCATGGAGATTTGAAGTTGGCGGTTTTTGAGGAAGAAGATGATGAAATTCGGTTTTGAGAAAAACAAACACATAGAATCCGATACCTTTAAATCTGGAAGTTTTGAAATCCAGATACCCCTAAATCCGAAATTCTTGAATCCGGTACACCTAAATCCTACACTTAAAAACCGATACCCAAATCCGACAGAACCCAGAATCCGGCGGATTCTCAAAATCCGACCCCTGAAATCCGATACTTGAAACTAGCATATTCTCTAAATCCGATGGGTCCCAAATCCGACACTTGGAAATTGATTTGCTGTTGTTTGATTTGTATGCTATTCTTTGAGAAATTAATATATAAATATATATGGACAGATATATTTGTATACTCGAGACTGATTTGGATGTTACTGTGTTTTCAGGCAATCCAAAGACTCAGTAATATAAGATCTCCGAGTTACCTGTTTGGAATCAAGAGGTGAGTGGACATTAATCGCGGATGGTAAAGATTATGGTTGATGTTATTGATGTGATGCATGCGTATGTGATTGATGGATTGTTGAGTCTGATTGTTGATTGTGATTGTTGATTGATTATATATGTTGCATGACTATTTGGCCGATACGCGCTCTTTGGATGATATTGAGTTGCGTTTGAGAAGTCAACTACACGTAGAATTGGGTTGGGCTCTTTTACTGGTTGGTTGAACAGTGATAGTCTTACTGGTGCATGCGTTGCATCAGAGGAGAATTTTCACTGTGCCAACTAAGTAGAGGGCTATCAGTAAACCTTTGCTTTGGCCGGCATTGGTTGTAGGTTCTGCGCCGAACCACCGGTCTTCTTGGTTGTGTGATTACATGCTTTGATATTGACTGTTGATGTTTGCGTTTGTGCTTAGCCTCACTCACTTAGCTTTGTGCTAATTCCCCTCAGTTGTTTTTGCAGGTTTGTGAGGGTTGGTGTTTGTAGAAGGAAAGCTCGACCTCGCTCTGATAGATTTTGATTTAAATGAAAACGAGTCAGCTGTTTTTGTAACACCTAGACAGTTGATGTTGATGTTGATGTTTGTGAACAAATGTTTTAATTTGTAAATATTCATTTTGTATGTAAAGTGGTTTGTTTAATTAAGCTTCTGCAATGCGTAATTTAAAAAAAATGGTTTGAATTTTCCGGTGTTAGATATAAAGCCGGTCACACCACTCAAAAGTACATCGGTCAAAAACCACTTTAACTATTATAAACCGCTTGACTACCGCCTACCGAGTTATATAATATTAGCTTTTGTACTTTCTTTTTCATAGAAAAGTTAAATTTATAGTGTTTTATATTTAAACAATTTTTATCTAATACAAAATATAGAATAGATCACAAATTTTCATGGTTTCAAAAACCGGTATAAATATAAAATGAATCACAAATTTTTATAGTTTTGAAAACCAGACAGGACGACCCTGTCCAACCAGGAACCAAAGTGAGGACCGGTTGTGACAGGCCAATCGCACCACTCAAAAGTAAATCGGTCAAAAACCACTTGAGCTGTTTTAAACTGGTCGCTTTGAACCGGATAAACCCAGTTTCACGTTGGTTTCTCACAACCAGATTCTACCATATATAAAAGTAAAAGGTTTCTTTTCTTGGGTGGTGTGGAGAGTAAGGGGTGCACCTTCTACGCCTCAGTCCCACACCTTCATTTTGGGGTGTTGTTCAAGTATATTCGGTTAGTCAGGTTTACTTTGGGCAATGGTTCTATTTGGGTATCATTAGTTATACCCAAAAAGACGGGGACCTTTTATATCATTATATGTACTATTTTATGCAAACTCAAATCACTTAAATCCCAAGCAACAAACACTTTTGATTATCAGCCAACAAAAAGAGACCAAGCTTAGAGCACTTAAATAACTTCTGTACAAACTCAAATCACTTAAATCCTAACCAACAAACACTTTTGATTGCATGATAATTTGTACACAAACAGAGAACAATTGCATTTCAATTAAAGGAAATGAAGTTTGAAGACAAATTCAATGTAACATGAATCACTAACAAAATACAACTAATTACTAAACCCAAAGATCAACAGGGAAAAAAAAGCTTGCAATTCTGCTACAAGAAACCCTCTTCGACATTCTGAACATTGAGGTCTTAAATCATAGGTTATGATTAAAGGCTTCGGATGCAAATCAAAGGTTCTTGCTTGTTGGGTTTTGAACACATTGCCGGAAAATCTCGTCGACATTTTGAACAAATGAACATAACATAATTCTTACCTCTAGGCTCTCGAAGTAAACACCTTTCATTTCGAGGGTTATTAATGCAAATCTATGGTAAACGACAGCAACTCCAAATCTCCAATCTTCGAGGGTTTGAGGGTTTTTCCGATAGTCGACTAGGGTTTCTTACCCTACTAAGTCGACTCAAGGAGGTTGCTGGGAGAGATGTAACACCGATTTATTTTATAGGAATGGTTTAGTGCCTGCCTTTAGCCCACTTTTGTGTTCTTTCACATAAGATGAAATAGAATAGGTACAAGTCAAGTAGCAATGGATACTACTCAATATAGCAGGGATGTTGGTGGTTGAAGTTTAAAATTTTGATTCGGGTATCCGGGTATACCCAAAGCCATTTTTTAAAACCGATAACCGAACCAAAAGTATTACGGGCACCCGAATAACCGAATCATGTTCCCATTAACCGAATTAACTAACTCGACATACACGAACCTTAAACGGGTCGGTCGCTTTTCGGATATCGGTTATTTTTTACACCCCTACCTTCACTGTGTGGTGGAGAGAAGAGGGTGGTAGGTGTCAAAGAATTGTGTCATATGGGACAACATATAAGTGTTCTCCGTCTATCTTTAATATTTTATTTGGTTAGTAGAGTTTTTAGGTGGTTCCTAGATTTTGTGTGATGAGAATGATCACTACGTAGCTGAGCAATAGTTTGGATGGTGAAAGAAAGAATTGACATGGCAGTTTGGTGATGTGATGAAGAGTGAGGGTTGCTACCACTCTTATGAGTATGTTTTTAGCGTGTCTATGTGTTTCTTTGATCCGTGCATGTATCTAGAGATGTTGGCGACAAGTGGGATTTGACAATTACAGACAATAACAAGCGGTTAAAATTGACAATGGTACGTGAAGCAATCAACCAATGGAGGTGAGTAACGGTGATGATCGATGGCGTTTGGTAGCAATCGACAATGATGGGCGTAGGTGGTTGAAGATTATGAGTCAACAACAATGATGGCCAGTGACATTGGGCAACCACAATCGACAAAGTTATTTGTCTAACATAATATAAGTGGTCTGGGAAGGCCAACAATGAAAAGCCGTGGTGACCGTTGATGACAATGGGACATGACAACAAGAATATCCATAGGCGGACCTAGGTATTTATCACCGGTCAGTCAATTTTGCAAACAGGGTGAAAAATTTCAAAATTTTTGAGCCGATGCTATAGGTCAAATTTTGGGGTGTCACCAGTGATTTTTTTGATGCCACCATAATCTAATGATGAATTTAAAAAATGATAAGATATAGCTTAATCTTCGATTTATATATTTAAGTTTACGTTAAAAATAACAATTCAAATTAACATGGCTTCATATAAATTGGGTTTTTTTAAATATTTTAGCCCTAAAATACCGGAACAACAACTGAAACCTCGTTAACCCGATTCGATTAACTGGAAACCCGAACAACACCCTTGATTTTAATTAAATTTAATTTTGTTATTATATGGTGTGACCGGTCAATAAAAATCCTAGGTCCGCCCCCGAGAATATCGACACGTCAAAAAGACCCAACCAACCCATTGTGCCTTGTAATCAACCCATATGCATACCTCTTAATAATCCACAAGATTCAAATAAATAATACTCATACCTGATCCAAGTAATGGTTGTAACTTGATCCTATTTCGCACCAGTACATACTTAATAATTGTTATAATAGTTTGGGAACAGAACAACACTTGCTAACCAAGAGTCGGGTTTCTTATTACAATCTCCGGTTCTCCGCCCATATATCCATCCATCAGATACATATCCTGCAAACACATTCCATTATTCCAATAATAATGATAATAACTGGAATAAAGATTCCATGTATTATAAAATTTGATGAGAGCGTTTTTCATGGAATATGAAATTTGATGAACTGAATCCAGACAACAATCTTGGGTGTAGAAAGATTTTGCTTAGCTATGATACACACTGGCAGCGGTTTCGTACGGTGTATCACCAACGCCCAAAATGGCCAGGTGATGTGGATTATTAAGTTTAATACTTAATAATATTTTGGTAGTTTCTACAATTTAAGACAATTCAATAGCTTTTCTAAAAGCTCGGTTTTTGTTTTACCTAATTACCTTATATAAGCCAAAGGTCTTTTGAGAAGTAATCTCTTTGGTAGAGATTACAAATGCTTATATCATACTTCCCCCATACCCGACACAGATAGGATTGGGTACTGTTGTTATATACAATGGAGCTTTAGTTATAGTGTTTTTGGCAGGTTTCGCTTTACAGCCAGCGCAAGAATCATAAAATCAAGGGGCCAAACTAAGACATTCTGTTATTATTAGCTTTATTTGTTTATTTCTAATTGTCAGGGAGGTTTTGTTATGCTTAGCTTGTTAGGTAGGGAGTGGACTGATTAGGGCATTATTGAATATTATGTTTTCTGTTTTCTTCTTCGTGGGAGATCCCCTCCGTCACGAACAGCTGGTTTTATCTAGTATTCATAAGCATTCGCTTTTTAGTAATTATATTGCCAATTTGATTCTATCATATTGGTATCAGAGCATAAGAATTTGGGAAAGTATATAAAAAAATCAAAGTACTGTTTACGCTACTGATCATCCGGCGAGTTACTGTTCATCCTTCGAATTATTGTTCATCCGGCAAATTACAGTTCATCCGAAAAAAATTGGGACTTTAACTTGACAGACAATCATGATAAAGATTAAAGGTAAACCTGGAGCTGTACAAGGCTGATGTGGCAGCTACCCGGGCGGAGACGTCACCCTGATTGGATTTAATGCAAGAGACGAATTAAACGAATAAGGCTGATTCTGATAAGCAATTCGCTGTAGTGTTATAGCTGTTGAAAGCCCTACAACCACCCGCACCACCCGCTTCCACCTAACCGTTGCCACCGCCCAGCAAACACCAGACCGCTGCCACCTTCCCCCTGCCGCTGTTGACTTTTCCCCTCACCCAACCGCCAATCAACCAAATCCAGCACTACCCGTTTACCATGTCGTCTACTGCAGCCTACACCAGTTTCTCCAGCCTCCATTTCCACTTGCAGGGTTACCCATTACCTACCGGACCAACAGGTGAGTACTTTGGTCCTTACTTAGGCTGGGGAAAATCGGCAACTACCAGCAAGTGTCGAAGGAGTTTTCTAGAATTTTTCATAGTATTATATGGGGAGCACAGGTGGAGTATTTTCCGGTCCTATTAGATCAACGCCGCCGGTCAACCACGGGAATGAACAGGGATGGGTTCCCCAGGCTGATTATTGTTTAAGGAAGAAAATGCCGTTGTTCTACGAGAGTGATGCATTTGGATGGGTGTACCTGGTAGAGAGATTCTTTGACGAGAAACTCAAGGCGGCGATGCTATGTTTGTAGGGGCCAGCCCTATCTTGTTCTGTTGGAGGGAGCTTGGGGCGCCCTTTAGGAACCGGGAGGAGCCGAAGGGTCGGATGTTAGACCTATTAGCCAGGAGAGCTTTGCCACGGAATACATGACTTCTTTTGAGAGAACGGCCGCTCAACTGGAGGGATACGAGGAGATTATGAAGGGAAAATTCATTAAAGGGTTGAAACCCGAATTGCGAATGGCAGTCCAGACTCAGCAACCAACCGAATTAGCCCAAGCTATGAAACTAGCCATGCTGATTGACGAAAGTAAACTTGGAGGAGGAGAGATGGGTAAAGGCAAGGTTGTAAAAATCACTCGGCAGCATACAATGGTCGACCACCTTCAAGCGATAATCGGTTTCGGCGGTGATTAATCAATTTCTCGGCGGGGAATATAAATTATAAAGGAATTTATTTATAAAAAACAAATATTAGCAATATTCTAACAAAATAAGTCATTAACCATCAAAAAAGTTTAACAAACTATAAAATAAAAACCATATATATCACTTAATATTATATAAAAATTAACCATGTAACAATATAATGTATGTTAGTATTTATTATTGGAATTTATGATTTATGGCCTATATAAGGTATTTAGTATGGGACTAATAGAGGTATATGTATTAATTATAAGGGCCTAAACCCGTGAGTCACAAAGTCGGTGATACTGAAATTGTGAGACTGCCTACAGAAAGAGAGAGAGGAAGAGTAATCAATACGCCTCCAGACCGATGTGCAAGCGAGAGATCAATCGACAGAGAGAAATAGATGACGCCACGAATCCTCCGAGAGAGACGTACAAGCAATCAACTGATGAAGACAGACAAACCCACTGAACTCCGATGAACACAGATAAACGCTCCGATAGTCGACTTTCGTTGATTACAGAGAAATCAAAAGTCATTTTCTGTTTTTCTACAGAAAAGGTTCTTGTTTGTGTACGTTTCTCAGATTTCTCGACAACATTCAAACAGGTAATTTTTTTAATGCAGTCAGTTGTGTTGACCACCATGCCGCCTAGCACCGCCAAGACCGAATAGGACCGACTTTGACTATGCCCGATATCTTGACCGATTATACGATTTGTAGATCGGCCGGCCACCAATACTCGCCTAGGCGGTGATATATCAGCCGCCAAGGCCGATATTTACAACACTGGGTAAAGGTGCCGCCTCAAGACTGATTAGCCGAATGGGAGGGGTGCCTCACAGCCACCCGTAACCCAGCAGGAGGCACGGTCTAGAAAAGTAACCCCAGGGCGGTAAAAGCCCTTCAAGTGCATGTCAAGAGGCGGAATTCGCAGATAAAAAGGCCAGGGGATTGTGTTTTCATTATAATGGGAAGTTTACCCCGGGTCATAAATGCCTGGGGTAGACTTTACAGACAATGGTGGTATATAAAGGGGAGGCCGAGAAGGAGGAATCGGACGGGGGTGCAAGAGGAACCGGCTCAGCTTGAAATGGTTGAAGTGTCAGCTAACTCAGCCACCCCACCCCACCCCACCCCCCCGCGCGCGGGGTGGGGGGTGTGGGGGGGATAATGCAACTTGTTTTGGGCAAGTTTACAACCGGTGCAAGAAAAGTCATGCAGGGGTTTCCTTGATTAATTATGTTTAGCTTAATTAGGTGGGGAGGGGGCTAATTTAGGGCATTATTGAGTATTACATTTTCTATTTTCTTCTTCATGGGAGATCCCTTGCGTCTCGATTCTCGAACAATAGGTTTTATCTTGTATTCGTAAGCATTTGCTTTTCAGTAATTAAATTGCCAATTTGATTCTATCAAATTACTAATTAAAGATAAATGCACATGCTAAAAATGGGGATGGGTCACCTTTACTATCTATGCTTTTGGAACAGCTTCCATGGCAACATTAGTAATGTTTTTACGGTCAAATATCTCTATCCAATAGCCATCGGGATCTTTAATGAAGGCGATCCCCTTCATTTTTCCTGCAAGAAGATTTATTCTAATCAGCCAAATTTCCCACGAGAATAAAGTTTAGCAAGGAAAGAGGCATAAAGATAAATAAGTTAATACTCAATGGGATAAGGGCATACGGCCTTAATTTATTTTTTTTATAGATAAGACCTTATTTTCTATAACATTTGTGAGCGAGCAGACGTTTTTTAAGAAATACTGTTTGTTTAGAATAACTAATACAGTTTAGCAAAAAATCAGGTATAAAGATAAATAACTTAATACTCAATGGGATAAGAGAAGGCCTTGTTTTTTAGGATAAGACCTTATTTTCTAAATGTTTGCGGGCGGGCAGTTTTTTTTTAAGAATACTGTTTGTTTGGAAAAACTGATAAGTGCTTCGACGATCTTTTTTTTAAGAATACTGTTTGTTTGGAAAAACTGATAAGTGCTTCGACGATCTTATTTCATCTTATCTTTAGAAGTGACTAAATATCGCGTATCCTATACAAACCTTTTAACCTAGACCATGTGCCATATCTTCTCCCACAGACATGGAATAAGACCCAATAAGACATTTGACATCTTCTAAAACAAACAACACGTCTATGCAATTAATGTTGGTGCCAAAACAAGCTAAATTTACATTAACCAAATTACCATTAACCACCGGTGGAATAAGAAATTCAAATGAGAATGATAGCATGTTATAGTAATACTCTAGGTGGTTTCGAAATAGAACATAATTATGAAAAACCTTGAAAATTATTAAGATTTACAATACGCATTTGACGTAGCTGGTGTGAAATTTAACAAAGCATCTACGTTCACTTCTAGAAAAAAGCCCTATTTTTCCAGAAAATTTATCCAATAAACTGAACTAAAAAACCAGTTCACTTACACAGTTTTCCAATAAAACTGAAAACTCCCCTACTTTTCCAGATTTTTCCAAACTCCCCTGCTTTTTCACACAACTATTTTAAGAAAACACCTTGACCAACCATGTTTTGCATTATTCCTTGAAAAATGAAAACTCCATCCCTTCATCTAAGCATGTTTTCCATTTTTCTTAGAAAACAAAAACTTTACCATTTTTCACAAAAAAATAGAAAATGAGAAACAAAAAAATTTTCTTCCACTAAATCCAGCCTTATTATGTCGAGACATAGGCTAGCTGATTAATTAAAAAAAAAACTCAGAACATCTAAAGTTGAGAATAAAGTCTAGAGAAGTGAAAGTTACCTTCATCAGGCTTTTTGACAAATGGAACCTTTAGTTCTTCAAATCTCTTACATGCCGTGTATGTATCATCAACTGTTATACCAATATGTCCTAGAGGCACAAAAGGAAGAACGAAAGAAAACAAAGGCACTATCATTTTCCATAACATAACAAGATATCAAAAAGCGAGTCAGATGAAATGGTATGTATCCAAATAAGAGCTTTATAATTTATTATACAGCAAACCACAATTACAATTTTGATTTTTCATGTAATCATGTTATTCTCATAGAATCGCTTATGACAAGTAAAATTGCATGTTTGACTAGGATGGTGTTTGATTTTGACTTAATAAACTTACTCGAGAAGAAACTTAAACCGGTAAGTTATAATCATATTTTTTTTTTTTTGCTTAATCCAGAAAGTAAGTTATAATCATATTGTTTGTTTTTTGCTTAATCCAGAAAGTAAGACCTAACAGAATAAGTTCTCAGGGTGATACTTCTCACATTAAGTCAATTATTGTATTCTTCTTTCTATCATTCAGACAGATAATTTAACACATAAAACAAACAATGGTACTACTTGTTCTACACAGATATTATTATCCACACAGACACTTTTTCCATCCAGCACTTAATAAGAAGCCTAGGAATCACAAGATAATGATTGCATAATAAAACTTTAAAACTCAAATATTGACCAGCATAAAGAAACTGTCAGTCAAATAAGCATTTTATGTTATAGATCCTATAAGTACATCAAGTAGTGTGTTGGACATTTGGCACTATGACCATCAATTATTGTCTTTGAGCATTCGAACCAATACTCAGTCCATCCACTCTCATGGACACTCCTCAACTTCCATCCTTAAATATTATCCATCTTTGGCTGACTAAGCAGAATTTACATTCAACCTAAAGATTATTGGTCATCTCTAAGTTGTGAGTTTGTAACTGACATAATAATGATGTGCTTGCTAACAAACTATATTCATCCAACAGTTTATATATGTGTGCTAAGTGGCTCTTAGCAGAAGAAGAGCAACACAAAGGGAAACCTTACCCATTATCGCAACGAAGCAAGCAATTTACAGAGAGATACTTTGACCTCAAAGAATATCTACTAATGAAAATGAGATCATGAAAGGAAATAAAAATGACTTGTCACATTTTAAACCAACTAAATCGATGTGCTTCCATCTATGCATTGGAAGTAACGAGTTGCAATTACAGGTTTCTCATCATCAAATTACATGAAAATACAAAGAATTCAAGGTTGTAAAAATCGCTTGGCGGTATACAGTCGGTCAACTACCTTCAAGCGATTAATCGGCCTAGACAGTGATTAATCGGTTTCTAGGCGGGGACCCTAAATTATAAAGAAATTTATGTTTAAAAAATAAATATTAGCAATACCCTAACAAAATAAGTAAATAACCATAAAAAAGTATAATAAACTTGAAAAATAAAAACCATAAGTTCATAATTAGTTTAATAAACTCAAAAAAATAAAACCATAAGTCCCATTCCTTTAAAACCCTAAGCTGATTTCACTTTTTTAAAAAAATAAAAAAATAAGTCAAACCCTTTCGTTGACTGCCTAGTCCCGTTCCTTTAAAACCCTAAGTGTGGCCATCTAAAATGTCAAGGTCTCATGGAAGCAGGTTTTAGAATGTGACACAAAACCCGAGGTTCTGAGCGAATACAAAATAAAAACTTGGAAAAGCATGTCAAAGTGCATTTTAGTTAGTGGCGTACCAAATCCTCGAGGTTCTGAGTTCCCATTATGGTAACCTTGAAACTTGGCATCCTCCTCGGTACCCCAGTTGCTATAAGAGTGTTACTACCAGAGATTAGATATGGGATGGCAGAGATCTGGTTATATTTATAAAGAAATTAAGTACAAGAAGAAGAATGCATGAAAGTATCTCATACTGTGTAAGCTCTATAGTGGCCGGCCTTCCAAATGTCCATTGGGTACGCTCAATTGGGTCTGTAGGAGCCGATGAAGTATCCTGTAGAAGGGAATTCATGGAAACTTTAACAAAGCAATCATTTACTCAGTTAAACACATTGGTTGTCTCAGATTGCTTAGACAAGATACATGTATGCAAAAACGAAATTTAAGAGAAATGAGGCATCGTCCTAACATCCAAATCATGATAATAATCCATGACTGCGGGAGTGAGTGGGCTCTTTTTGAGGTGCATGGATTATTGCCAAGTGTCGATTAGGAGGACTAGCATTACTCAGTTTTGATCTAACTATTGAGAATGGTATAAGAGCCCATCACCGTGGATAGTTCTAGGGTTTAATCTCTTACCTCATATCCCATAAAGTACAAGCTAAATTTCATCTCAGGAAAATCCAGTCTCTTAAGCAATCTGCAATTAGAAAATGAGACGAGGATCATCACAGAAATTCAATTCCATTCTCATATAATGATGATGAAAATAGGGCAAATTGCCGAGAAAGGTAACATAAATATTGAAATTTGCCAATAAAGGGAATGTCAATTTTTTTGGGCCAAGAAAGGATTCTAAATTTCAATTTCTAACATTAAAGGTAACCGGTTACCGTCGTAGCAGGTAACAGGTTAAATTGATGATGTGGCTAATTTTTATATTATACAAATTGACAAAAAAGGTAACATAAATATAAAAATTTGTCAATAAAGGTAATGTTCATTTTTTCTAGACTAATAAAGGATGATGAACTCTAATTCGAAACAAAACACCATGTTTGGATCTAGGTTTGTGTTCGTGTTCTTGTATGTGTTTTCTCTTCCTTTATATAATAATAAAATATTTAAAATTAAAATAATATTACATCATTTTCGTATATGATATTTGGAGTATATTATGTTGGTACTTTGACATTTAACTACTTGCAATTGGTATTTTGGTACTTTAATATCTTATATTGGCTTTATAATTGTATTAAATGAACATAAACAAAATTTGAAGTTCAAAATTCGGTTCGAATCAAATCAAAATGAATATTGAATTCTAAAGTTTGAATCGAAAAATATCATATTTGAAGTTCGTATCAAAACAAAGAAATAATACCAGTATTGGAAAATCGAAAAAATACTCGTCGAATACATTTGGCCAAAATGGGTCGACCCAAAACATGACCGATAATATAAATGGTCAAAATGGGTTGACATGTAATTGACACGAACACAGTAACAAGAACTCGTCGCAAATTGTTAGTATTAGTTAGCATACCCTTTTTTACTACAGATTGAAATTTATCATCTTTTTTTTGACTTAAAAAATTAGACATTACCTTTATTGGCAAATTTAGACAATCTTAACCTGCTGATTAAGCGCTCAGCAGGTCATTCAGGTCACCATACCCTTTTTTGTTAGAAATTAAAATTTAGAATCCTTTGTTGGCCCAAAAAATGTGACATTATCTTTATTGGCAAATTTCAATATTTATGTTACCTTTCTCGGCAATTTACCCATGAAAATATTATCCTAACTAAGAAGAAGCACCTAAACATAGATGCCACAAACTAACAGGGCATTTGGGACAGAGAGAGTAATATATACATGAAATAAGAAGACTTACGACATTCCCAGGACTTTTGAGTAGAAATCAAGACTGACTTTTGGATCTTTAATTCGATACATCTGAGAAAGAAAATGTACATAGTGTATCAACCAGAATTACTCAATGGGATTTGTTGATGGTATCCCCAACCCTCTCACATACACATATGTCACATTAAAGGTCATACACTCACACACATCATATGATGAGGGTGCAAAGATCCAAACCCTTAATCATCTTAATGACAACATGGGTGACATACTTTGATTTGCTATATTGAAAAGATATTTTAGAGCTTTATAGTTTAATAGATCACTTAGAGCAATAGACTGTTTATATGCATTTATAGATATGATACCAGAAAACAAAGAATCAAATGGGGCAGCCAATCAACTCAAACACCTTCGCTAGCAAGCTCTTGTATAAATGAAGTAACTCTCTCGTCGATCATTCAATCGCAATCGAGAGTTCGATTACAACATAAGTCATGGTTTTATACCATAATCCAATTCCTAGTCAAGGTTTAATATTACATATCTAGTTCCACATAGTAAACACACATTTAAAGAGTAGTTAAAAACATTTTAATCAAGTACCGTTTGTTGCATGATATAGCCCTTAGTTGCTTCGTCAGGAGGACCATCTCGGAGCCCTGTATTCTTCGACGGCGATTCATTATCCGAAGCCATTGACGATGATATCAAACGACGTCTATTTACAAAAACCTGCAACAACAATGCAACAATAGAAGATTTAGATCATTTGAACACTTGAAACAGGTCAGAACAGCATTTTATAACCTTGAACCTGTGTCGGAGAATCAGTCAAAATAGAGGGGATTGGAGATGTATGATAATAGGGTTTGCTTGCATAGAATCGTAGTGAACGAGATAAGGAAATCGTGGTTACAAAAAACGCCATTAGAAAGAGATTAAAGCTTACTGTGGGAATCCGGAGACGATAGCAACGTAGATGCGCAGACGGCTTATCCTGATAAGGGATGCCGGCGATTAAACGGTTCGCCTGAAAATGTTAAAATATTGCACTTATCCTCCTTCCAGGTTGTGTATATGTATTTGCATCCCCTTATATTACAAGAAAAACATAAACAGTCCTTCAACTCATTATTATTTTATTTTTTCATTGATAGTCTTTTAATTTGGAAAAAAAAACTACAAGTCTTTTTTCAAATAAAAAAACTTCATAATAAATAGCTTCTTAAAATATCTTTTGAAAACTAGCGAAAGTTTTTGTATATAAAAGTGCCTTAATACATGTTCTTAATTATTTAAAATCTCTCATATTTTTATGCTTTGTTTTTTTTGACATTTTACACTATTCAGCTCTATAGCTCTATACCAAACAGATATATACAAATAATACCAACTTTCTGCTTCATCTACCACCTCTTTCAACTTCTTCATCTACCCGTATGGAGGAATTTGTAGGTTTGTGCACAAAAACTTTGTTGTCTTCGAGAACTTTTAAACCCAAAACTTCTCAAATCCGTTTCAAAGAGCACATAAACATAACAGAATTTTTCTGAATATTACCATGGTCTTAGAGGACCAAAGAACATCAAAACAACAACCAAAACATCCAAATTCAAATGGGTCTTTAACCTATCTTTGATCAAACCCTAATCAAATCTGCTCTTTTTGAGCCGTAAATCGGTAGGAATCAAATTATAAACACTAACAAAGTTTCAAGTTGATCTTATGTACATCCAAGGTGACTATAGCTCAAGCACACATAAAGAAGATGATGTATAACACTTACTTCAATCTTAAATTGGTTTGAAATCGTGAGAGTTAATTAGATTGCTACATTCTTGACTTAAATTAGAAAGATTAAGAATTTTTTTTCATTTCTCCCCAGACAAATGAAGAGTGTATGTGTGTTTAGGAAGAGATAAAGATAGGAGAAAGCGTGATAAAGGGTGAGCCGACCCTTGAGTCGGTTTGTTTAAACAATGGATATCCCACTCCTCTAACCGGATAATCCCACACGCCTCCTTTTGCACCGATGTGTCAAGCGGGTGAGACTATTAGGATTGCAGATTCATCTCCTCCTTACACGTGTACGTCCGATATGCACTATTGGCAACTTTTAACCCTGTAAAGTTTCTAGTGCTCCCGCTCTCCCCACTTCTGGTTCATCATTTCAAAAAAAGAGGTATAACTCTTCTCCTTCCTTAAGGTTTTCTACATCGCTTTGATCAGTTTTGTCACTGAAGGAGGACTTTCGGCTGGAGATTTGTTGTTGTTGGTCGATTGTGAATGCCTAAAGGTTCGTGATTACTTTCTTGCACCTTCTTCCCTTATATCCTTCTTTACTTCGTTTGGTTTTTCAAGGAGTGACATGGTTGTGAATCAAAATTTATGTAACATTACTTGCATGCAATATTGGTCTTTGTTTAAAATTATACCGGTTTTGTCTAGCTGTAAAACCCTCCTCTACTGACTCGTTACTTAAGCCTCCTCCCGGAAAGATTGACATATATTTTCATTATTTCGAAATATGCAATATTTGTCTTCCTTTGCATAAATTTGTTCTTGGTTTAGAGCACTCCTCTTTTTGAATACATACATCACATCATTCATGTGTATCTTCCTTGCCTTCCTATCATCAGAGGGAGCGACCTTTTGTTAGGTATATGGTCAGGGTCATCCAATATGCTTCTTTTGGGTGAATAGGGGCTATTTTTCCTGTCTCAAAGATCGACTTTCTTTCCAAGACTTCCACTAGCACTTCCTTTCCAGGACTTACACTAGCACTTTCTTGGTGAGTTATTTGAATGTTAGTGCTTACTTAGTTGCTTGTTTTTTCTTATGGGGACTTGGGTAACTTCAAATTGTTTAAATCATTTTATGCATACTCAAACTAGTGTGAGGTGCATCTTCATGTGACCATCCTTTGCTTCAATAGTCACTTCCACATGGCTTGTCACTAACTGTAAGTCAACACAAATACTTAGGTGGTCTACCTCTATGTATTTGGCCAAACAGATCCCAGAAAGCAAAGCCTTGTACTCTACTTCGGTATTGGATGTTGGAAATTCAAATCTTAGCACATACGTGTACTATTTCTCCTATGGCAAAGGAATTCTCAGTATCAGGCCTACCCTGACCCTTCATGTAACACTCAAGGTTAGAAAATCCTTTTATTATATTTTAATAGGAGGTGTTATATGTTTATATAAGTTACCCTTCTGAGATTAGATGTGTTTTTAAAACTAGAGGGACTTAAAATGTCAGATTATGAGTTAACTTAAGTCCAGGGACCATTTGTGTAATATAGCAATACTTATAGATATACTTGGTTGCCTTTGTAGTAACCAACACACTTACATACATGCTTTAAGAACAAACACAGCAGCTACACTCTCTTTCTGGCAATTTTTAAACTTGAAACACAGCAAGAACAGTAGCTAATTAGCACCATAGCAACCTAACTTAGTAGAGGTATGTGTAGTTTAATTAGTTTTTATGTTCTTCATGTTCATATGAGTCAAGGATTGATCACAAGGATCAAATCATGTTAAAATGTTGTTAGTTAGGTTGTTTAGGTGTAGGAAAACACCCTATACACGTTTTTAGATTGTTTGGTATTGAGTTTTGAGAGTTTTGGCTGGAAATACAGTTTCTGTCGGTCAGAACTGTGCAGACCAGGGGAGGGCACGGGCGTACCCAAGGAGGGTACGGGCGTGCCTTTCGCCCCGTGGCAAACCCTAGTTCTTCAGGTACCCCCGTGCTTTTAAGCATAGTCACGGGCGTACCTTAGATAGGCACGGGCGTGACTGCAGGATAGGTACGCCCATGCCTGGGTCAAGCCCAGCCGTGCCTTAGTTGCAGGCACGGGCGTACCTTTGACAGGTACGGCCGTGCCCTAGCCCTGTTCAGTTCAGTTTGATTAATCAGCAGATGTTAATACATATATTATTGATATTATGTTGTGGAAACAAGTTGTGGACCTATACATTGATCTTTATCGTTTGTGGATCTAATCATATTATATATATTAGAAGGTGAGTCTTCTAGACTTCACTTCATATCAGCAGCATGTGTAGTTTCATATTAGATTGTTAACATGCTATGTTATACATGGGATTATGTAAGCGTGCTGCTATGTGCAGTAGGGCTTAGATGCGGTACAGTACTGTGACCTATGATGCTGCGTTAGGTCTAGAACCAGAGGCTAGCTTTGATTGCCAGACATGCGTGTATTATCTTTATGTGATTGTATACGTGTGCTCATATGATGTTATGTTTAGATTACTTACTAAGCTCTTGTAGCTTATCATATACTGTTTTTAAAATATTTTGCAGGTTGCAGCAAAGGCAAAGGCAAAGCTCCTGTTTGACTGCTTTTCAGTTTTTGAACGATAAACAATTAACGCCCTCTTGTGTAAATATTTAACCTTGACAGTACACTAATTCTGTACTTGTGGGTGTATCTTTTGGTATTAGCACGGTTTTGTTATGAAAACGTTTCCGCTTATGAATTTTAAATGATATGCGTGCTATTATGAAAATATTCAACTTTTATATCTTTATTTGAAATTGGGGCGTTAAAACTTGGTATCAGAGCCATGGTTGAGAGATCTGGATTGTGTGAAGCACAATCTAGACTTGAACCATGGTTTTGAAAATTTTGTCAAACTGGAGGCTTGTACTTACAGCTTAGTGAGTAAACTAACAGTGTTTATTTATTATACTTTATATGAGATTGATATGTTATATGCAGAATCTTTATGATTTATATGATTATATGATATTATACTGATGATAATTGGCCTAAGCCTGTGAATCGGGACTTTTTGTGATAAAGTTAAGATCGAACGTGTGTAGTGTGTTTAGAATAATATAGGGCCCATATTATTACAAACACATGATACATGTTGGAACTTAGTGGAATCATGAAGGATCTTGTGAATCGGGTGAGGGGTACTTGTAAGAAGATAGTATACCTGGTATAACATGTTTAAATAGAATGCCTTAGTATGTATAGAAATACTTTGGTTTAAAGAGAAGGTATACTAAGTTGTTAGATCTATGAGTGTATAGTTATTATAGAGGGTGGTGTGATAAAGCTACCTCTATCTTAATGCTTTATCTATAATATCAGGATGGTTAACACTAGAGGTTCGCGAGCAGCCAATAGACAGACAGGTGGTCCCAGCCATAGATCAGAGGGTATAGAAACCAGTGTTACTGGCGAGCAGATTCCAATTAGGAATCAACTGATAGAGAATGAGGGAGCATCGGATCTGAATGAAAGGATAGTGGAGCCTACAGTACAGGAGACAGTGGCAAGAGAAATTAGCAGAGCGTTAAAACAAAGCATTCCCTTCATCATTACACAGGTGGTTGAACAGATAAAAGATCAGAACAGAGAAACGATCAGACAAGAGGTGGCAACCAGATTTGCTACAGGTGGTGAAGGATTTAATCCCTAGCCACAAGTGATTATACGTGATGCCCCTAAGGTTTGCACGTTCAGAGATTTTTCAGCATGTCAACCTCCGTTGTTTCAGGGGTCAACAGATCCAGTTATCAGCCACAGATGGATTTCAGAGATAGAAGGTGCCTTCCATACATGTTCTTGTGCACCTGAGTTTAAAGTAAGGTATGCTACCAATCAGATGCGTGGCGCTGCAAAAGATTGGTGGGATATGGAGGTGAAGTAGAGGGGTTATACACATATTGAAACCATGACTTGGGAGCAGTTTAAAGAACTGGTGATAGAGCAGTTTGTTTCTCAGTCCGAGATAGACAGGATAGTAGATGAGTTTCACAGATTGAAGCAGACAACAGAGACTGTTCCAGAAAAGATGAAGATGTACAGGTACATGATGGTACTCAAACCAAGCGTGAGAGAGTTTATTGATGCCAGTAAGCATCAAACGTTGAAATTTATGATGGATGCCGCTAGAGCAAGAGAATTAGAGTTGGAAAGACAGGATAATGAAAGGAAGGTGGCAGAGAAAGCTGCACCCATGTATAAGAAACAGAGGGTGGAACCGTCAGATAAGAAGGTGGTACAGAAGACTTACCCGTTATGTCAGAAATGTAAGAAGCATCATTTGGGAGAATGTCGGTTTGGTTCTTCCGCGTGTTATAAGTGTGGTAAGCCAGGTCATGTGGGGAGGGATTGTAAGACTCCGTTGCGGGTATGTTTCAATTGTTATCAGCCGGGCCACCAGAAGTTCGAATGCCCGAAACTTGCATCAAATGTACAGTCCACCGGATCAAGACATACTCCAGCCTTACCCCCACCACGAAGTTATGGGGTAAGAGAAGTGAAAAAGGAAGAATCTCCCAAATCCAAAGGAAGAGCTTTCCAGCTTACAGCTGAGGAAGCTAAAACTGAACTAGATGTAGTCACAGGTACATATCTTGTCAACAACTTTCCTACTCTTGTGCTATTTGATTCTGGTGCAAGTAAATCATTTGTATCTGTTTCTTTCTGCAAAAATTTCAACCAAATGTGTGAAAAGTTAGATTCTCCCCTTGAAGTTGAAATTGCTGATGATAAAACTGTTATTGTATCTGATGTGTATAAGCGTAATGTGTTAGAAATAGATATAGTTAGATTCCTTATTGAACTTATACCCATGACTATGCGAGAATTCCAAGTAGTGGTTGGAATGGACTGGTTAGGTTATAACCAGGCTAACATTATGTGTGGGCAGAAAGTTATACGAGTTCATACCCCAAGTGGGGAAGAACTATCTATATGTGGTGATATCAGAAAGGGAAAGTCATACGTATGTTCAGTGTCTAGAGCCCGAAAGTATTTGCAGCATGGGTATACAACTTTCTTAGCCTATGTGATAGATATGAAACTAGAAAAGAGACAAACGAGCCTAGATGATGTGAGGGTAGTATGTGAATACCCTGATGTCTTCCCTGAAGACTTACCAGGTGTGCCACCAGACAGACAAGTCGAGTTCAGAATTGATTTAGTACCGGGAGCTTCATCAGTTGCCAGAGCTCCATACAGACTTGCTCTACCAGAGATGCAAGAATTGATGAAACAACTGCAGGAACTGTTAGATAAGGGGTTTATTAGACCCGGTAATTCTCCCTGGGGTGCTCCAATATTATTCGTTAAGAAGAAGGATGATACCTTTCGTATGTGCATTGATTATCGTGAGCTTAATAAGGTGACCATCAAGAATAAATACCCGTTACCTGGAATAGATGATCTGTTTGATCAGTTACAGGGAGCATCGTGGTTTTCTAAAATAGACTTGAGGTCAGGATACCACCTGTTGAAAATCAGAAAGGAAGATATTCCTAAAACCGCATTCAAAACCCGATACGGACATTTTGAGTTCGTGGTGATGCCGTTTGGTCTTACGAATGCACCAACAGCATTTATGGATCTGATGAACAGAGTTTGCAGACCAATGCTAGATAAATCGGTGATTGTGTTTATTGACGATATACTGATTTATTCGAAGAATCCGGAGGATCATGAAAGACATCTTAGAGAAGTTTTGGAGACCTTGAGAAGAGAACGATTATATGCCAAATTCTCTAAATGTGAATTTTGTATTCAAGAAGTGAAATTTTTTGGTCATTTAATTAATCAAGATGGGATTAAAGTGGACCCTGTGAAGGTAGATGCTGTGATGAAATGGGAACCGCCAAGGAACCCTACTGAAGTCCGAAGTTTTCTGGGATTGGCAGGCTATTACCGGAGATTTATTCAAAAAATTTCCAAAACCGCCGTTCCTTTAACCCAGTTAACTAAAAAGAATGCCGAATTTATTTGGGGTAGTGAACAACAGTCTGCTTTCTCAACTCTTAAACAGAAGTTATGTGAAGCACCAGTTCTCGCTTTACCAGAAGGGGTTGAAGATATGGTAGTATTTTGTGACACTTCATATCGTGGATTGGGTTGTGTACTGATGCAGAAAGGCAGAGTTATAGCTTATGCTTCACGGCAATTGAAGCCACATGAAAGTAATTACCCAACCCATGACTTGGAGTTAGCAGCAGTAGTCTTTGCACTCAAGATATGGAGGCATTATTTATATGGTGTAAGATTCACTATTTATACAGATCACGAAAGTTTGAAGTATTTCAAAGATCGGAAGAATCTCAACATGAGACAGAGGCGTTGGCTGGAGTTGTTGAAAGATTATGATTGTGATATACTCTATCATCCAGGGAAAGCAAATGTGGTAGTTGATGCTCTAAGCAGAAAGTCAGGAATGGTGCTTGTGAAGAATCAATTTTTAAAGATGAGAGTTACGACACCTATCATTGACGTTATACGAAAAGCTCAGTTAGAAGCTATCAGAAGTGAAAATCATAACTCAGAACGAATTAAGGGGCAAGTGGCAGATTTTATTAAAGACAGTCGTGAAGTATGGACCCGTTATGGTCATATATGGGTACCGGTTTATGGTGATGCACGTCAGACACTTCTTAGTGAAGCTCATAAGTCCAGATTCTCTATTCATCCAGGGGCTACAAAAATGTATAAGGATCTGAAGATTGATTATTGGTGGCCAGGCATGAAGCGTGATGTAGCAAAATATGTGGAAAAGTGTCTTACTTGTTTGCAAGTGAAAGCTGAACACCAGAAACCTCATGGGAAGTTGCAACTGTTAGAAATTCCAGTCTGGAAATGGGAAAACATTACTATGGACCTGATTACCAAATTACCTAGGACCCCACGTGGTGATGATGCTATATGGGTAATTGTAGACAGGTTAACCAAAAGTGCTCATTTTATTCCCATCAAGGAGACTTATCCTTCAGAAAGGTTGGCAGATGTTTATGTTAAAGAGATTGTAATTCGCCATGGTGTACCAGTTTCAATTGTGTCAGACAGAGATAGCAGATTCACTTCTAGATTCTGGAATAAATTTCATGGAGATCTCGGAACTAGATTACATCTCAGCACAGCATATCACCCTCAGACTGATGGTCAAAGTGAAAGAACCATTCAAACTCTTGAAGATATGCTGCGGGCATGTGTTATTGATTTCGGGGGAAGCTGGGATTCCTATTTGCCTTTAGCAGAATTTTCATATAATAACAGCTATCATTCCAGTATCGGAATGCGCCCGTATGAAATGCTTTATGGTAGAAAGTGCAGAACTCCAGTATGCTGGGGTGAAGTGGGACAGAGAGAACTGGGTAGTACAGAAGTGGTTCAACGAATGACATAACAGATTCAGCTTATCAAAGACAGATTGTTAACTGCCCAGAGTAGACAGAAAAGTTATGCAGATAGACGCAGATCACCGCTTGAGTTTTAGGTGGGAGACTATGTATTGTTAAAAGTATTGCCGTGGAAAGGCATTATCAGATTCCGAAAGAGAGGAAAGCTCGGTCCAAGGTTTATTGGACCATTCAAAATCAGTGCACGTGTGGGAAAGGTTACTTACAGATTAGAGTTACCAGCTGAACTATCTCAGATTCATAACACCTTCCATGTATCGCACCTCAGAAAATGTTTAGCAGACGAGTCTGCAATCGTACCGTTGGAAGATGTTACTATAGATGATAAACTGAATTATGTGGAGCAACCTATAGCTATACTGGAAAGGAAGGTCAAAACCCAACGTAACAAACAGATTTGACTGGTCAAGGTCCAATGGAAGCACAGAAAAGGCTCAGACTTTACTTGGGAACCTGAACAGGAAATAATGCAGAATTATCCAGAACTCTTCAACAGTTGATTTCGAGGACGAAATCATTTCAAGTGGGGAAGGGTTGTAACACCCAAGGTTAGAAAATCCCTTTATTATATTTTAATAGGAGGTGTTATATGTTTATATAAGTTACCCTTATGAGATTAGATGTGTTTTTAAAACAAGAGGGACTTAAAATGTCAGATTATGCGTTAACTTAAGTCCAGGGACCATTTGTGTAATATAGCAATACTTATAGATATACTTGGTTGCCTTTGTAGTAACCAACACACTTACATACATGCTTCAAGAACAAACACAGCAGCTACACTCTCTTTCTGGCGATTTTTGAACTTGAAACACAGCAAGAACAGCAGCTAATTAGCACCATAGCAACCCAACTTAGTAGAGGTATGTGTAGTTTAATTAGTTTTTATGTTCTTCATGTTCATATGAGTCAAGGATTGATCACAAGGATCAAATCATGTTAAAATGTTGTTAGTTAGGTTTTTTAGGTGTTATGGGTGTAGGAAAACACCCTATACACGTTTTTAGATTGTTTGGTATTGAGTTTTGAGAGTTTTGGCCGGAAATACAGTTTCTGTCGGTCAGAACTGTGTAGACCAGGGGAGGGTTACGGGCGTACCTAAGGAGGGTACGGGCGTGCCTTTCGCCCCGTGGCAAACCCTAGTTCTTCAGGTACCCCCGTGCTTTTAAGCATAGTCACGGGCGTACCTTAGATAGGCACGGGCGTGACTGCAGGATAGGTACGCCCATGCCTGGGTCAAGCCCAGCCGTGCCTTAGTTGCAGGCACGGGCGTACCTTTGACAGGTACGGCCGTGCCCTAGCCCTGTTCAGTTCAGTTTGATTAATCAGCAGATGTTAATACATATATTATTGATATTATGTTGTGGAAACAAGTTGTGGACCTATACATTGATCTTTATCGTTTGTGGATCTAATCATATTATATATATTAGAAGGTGAGTCTTCTAGACTTCACTTCATATCAGCAGCATGTGTAGTTTCATATTAGATTGTTAACATGCTATGTTATACATGGGATTATGTAAGCGTGCTGCTATGTGCAGTAGGGCTCAGATGCGGTACAATACTGTGACCTATGATGCTGCCCTGGGTCTAGAACCAGAGGCTAGCTTTGATTGCCAGACATGCGTGTATTATCTTTATGTGATTGTATACGTGTGCTCATATGATGTTATGTTTAGATTACTTACTAAGCTCTTGTAGCTTATCATATACTGTTTTTAAAATATTTTGCAGGTTGCAGCAAAGGCAAAGGCAAAGCTCCTGTTTGACTGCTTTTCAGTTTTTGAACGATAAACAATTAACGCCCTCTTGTGTAAATATTTAACCTTGACAGTACACTAATTCTGTACTTGTGGGTGTATCTTTTGGTATTAGCACGGTTTTGTTATGAAAACGTTTCCGCTTATGAATTTTAAATGATATGCGTGCTATTATGAAAATATTCAACTTTTATATCTTTATTTGAAATTGGGGCGTTACACTTCAATACTATAAGCCCTATTAGAGAAAAAGGACCATGTGCTTGGTTTTTCCTCCGTGCAAGAGATGGCAGGGTGGAGGTCATGGTTTTCCTAAAGGTGTGTTGGTTTCAATCTCTACCAAGAATTCTGCCAAGATTGGTCCCTTCATTGTTGTGCGTTATTTGAAATTATTTCATGTTCTCCTAGCTCAATGGCCCGCTTTACCAACCTTCCAAATACTTTTGGTTTGTATAACACCTTCTTTACAGGGTTTCAGTGTATACATCAATCAGATGTGCTTGGAAATACCTCCTCGACCTTCGGGTAGCATGGAGTCATCCAACATGCTTCTTGTGGGTGGATAGGGGATACTATTTCCGTCTCAGATATCGACTTTCTTTCCAGGACGTCCACTAGCACTTTCTTGGTGAGATGTTCGAATGTTAGTGCTTCCAGTTTATTGAGTTTCTTGCTTTTGCTTATGGGGACTTGGGTAACCTCAAATTGCTTAAATCATTTTATGCATCCTCAAACTTGTGTAAGGTGCATAGTCATGTGACCATCCTTTGCTTCAACAGTCACTTCCACCTGGCTTGTCACTAATTGTAAGTCAACACAGATATTTAGGTTATCTACCTCTATGTATTTGGCCAACTAGAGCCCCGCAAGTAAAGCCTTGTACTCTACTTCGGTATTGGATGTAGGAAAGTCAAATCTTAGCACATAGGTGTATTATTTCTCCTATGGCAAAGGACTTCTCAATATCAGGCCTACCCTGACCCTTCAATACTAAAAGCCTTATTAAAGAAAAAGAACCATGTGCATGGTTTTTCCTCCGTGCAAGAGATGGCAGGGTGGAGGTCATGGTTTTCCTAAAGGTGTGTTGGTTTCGATCTCTACCAAGAATTCTGCCAAGATTAGTCCCTTCATTGTTATGCGTTCTTTGAAATTATCTCATGTTCTCCCAGCTTAATGACCCACTTTGCTAACTTTCCAAAGACTTTTGGTTTGTATAACTCCTATACACATCAATCGGATGTGCTTGGAAATACCTCCTCAACCTTCAGGTAGCATGGACCATGGCTAAAGTTACCTTTTCTATCTAAGGATAATTCAACTTCTGGCCCTTAGAGTGCTCTGTTTGTGAAGTATACAGGATTTTACCTACCCCACTTTCATCAAGCGGGATAAATCTTATCGAAGTGTCGGATGATGCTAGGTAGAAGGTCAATGTTTCCCACGCATTTGGTGTTGTCGGAGGTAGAAGATTACTTATGCAATTCTTGATATCTTCAAACACCTAGCCAATGTCTTCTCTCCATGTAAAATCATGTCTTCTCATGCACGCTTTCAGGATACTGAAGAAGGGGAGAGATTTGTCTACTGCTCAAGATAAGAAGCAGCTCGGGGATGCCAAACGTCCATTCAGCTTTTGCACTTCTTTCTTGCTATTTGGAGGTTTCATATCTATAATTGTCTAAACCTTCAAAGGGTTTACCTAGGTTACCTTTTCGGTGATTATATGTCCTAAAGACTTCCCTTGATGACTCTAATATACACTTCCTTGGGTTCAGTTTCATATTGATTTTGTTGACGGTGTCGAATGTCTCTTATATATCTAAGAGCATTTCCGGTTCTATCTTGCTTTTAATGTCCATGTCTTCTACATACTGATATTGTATCATTTATTCCTATTATTAATTTACAATATCATTCATTTCTTGTTTTGATAACGAGTAAGATGGATATATTATGTCACTTACCACTTGTTAGTTATGTGCATATTGGTTATAGAAAAATCGGTGCTTTTGCATGGAAATCTAAGATTCTGTTACTTTTGCATGGAAACGGTGTTACATGCCGTGCAACAACACTCCACTCTGAGCACCCACGTAAAGCACACTCCGCATAGTCAAACTCTATGTCGAGTAGCTACGAAAAGTCCACGCCGAGCACCTACCTTCCACGACATGCATACTTGTTTGACGATTTTTTCCATTTTGGCATCTTTTAGGGTCCATGCCGTGCGCCATGGTCACATGTCGGGTTCCATCCATTGCTCCATGCAGTGTGATTAGGTCGGCCCACAAAATATTATTTAAGTCAGAATTTAGGTCAGAAAGTAGGTGACGAATTTTGGGAGAACGCGGTAGGTAGAAGAGGGGTTTAGGAAGCAATTTTAAGGCTTTTGGAGAACACTTTCTTTCAACATTGAGTTATTTACATCTTGTAAGCATTTTGTGATGATTACTTCTTGTTTATTCCTTGATTCTATCATGATTACTAGTCCAATTATGGGCTAAGTTTCTTCTGTATTTACCATGATGAACAAACCATGGGTTTAATTTATAATCTTACGATTTAATAATTTATGATCAGTTTTGTTTATGCTTAATCGTGATCCTTGAGCTTTTGATCTTAACTTTTGCTGACTGATCTGTTAGATACAGTTTGTGCATACTCTGAGATAATGACTTGCATGTGTATTTTCTTCTGCATTATTGTTTGCTTGTTCTGAGATAATGACGTTTGTATGCAATAAGATAGATAACATTTCTAAGATAATGAGGATTAAGATTATTACCATGAATAAAAAAATTTAGTTCAATTCACCATATAATGAGTGTTAAGTGCGTTTTGGAAAGGTTAAGTCGTAATTGGATTAGTAGGACCGATGGTTGTTGGTCCGAACGCCCTGAGAAACTTGTTATATTAATTTTGTCTAAAACAAATTGAACCTACATGGAGTGAGTCATTGCTAAATACATCTTTGTCATTTGATATAAACTTCTAAAATTTGCTTCCCAAATTCCTGTTTTTTAATCATTCAATACTTTGGCAGCGGTTAACTGCTAGAATTCAAAAAACCCCTCATTTTACTTTTAAAGCATTTTAGTTCAGCTAGTTATTTCTTTGTAGTAGTTACAATTCCTGTTCCCTAAGAATAGGATCCAGGTCTTACCCTATTTACTGTTATAAGATCGGGTGCGCTTTCCCGTTATTGTGTCAATCGAATTCAGTTATACTAGTGTTAAATTTTAAGACTGATATTCGCGTATCACATACGCCTCTATATTCCTTCGTATATGCTTATAGAACACTTTGTCAGTTAGGTGTTGGTAGGCTTATCTTGTATTCTTCGGCCCAAATGACATCTTTCTGTAGAAGAAGACACCAATGTTAGTACGGAATGTTGTTTTATCCTCATCATCTGAAGCCATTTGTATTTGGTGGTTTACCGCAATTAAAGTCCAAATTAAAAGTATAAACATTGTTAATAATGTTTTGATGATACAATTTTAATATTTGAGATAAATATTATAATCTTATAAAAATCCAAGTTAATATGAATATAATAAGTTTGGTAACATGACTTGTTAGAATAAAATTTGCACGAACACAAAGTATAAATTTTATGAGGTATTCAAATACCCCAACTATGCAAAAAGCCAAAAAGATATAATACCCACTACTTATAAAATCAATTTATAGCATGTGGTTAAAATGAATTTTCAAATTCAAGTTCAAATTTAAAATGCTAGATGGCAAATCATATGTGTATTACACAAATGTTGCCAAATCTACTAGCAAGATTAAGTGAGAGAAATATCTTTGGATATTAACTATTAGACAAACTTGCTTTATAAAATAAATTGATTAATGGTTTTTATATATGAAATTCAATTTTATGTGGTGGAAGGACAAAGCTTCTATACCTTAAAGAGTGGTTAATTTCCTATCACATGTTTATCTTGAAAGAAGATAAATAAAGATCTTTACGGTTAATACACATTGATTAAACAATATTTGAAATTCAAATTAACTCGTACATGCCAATATTGAAATACACATTAAGGTATATTTTTCTGGGTATTTGATGTGTGAAATCTAAGTTATAAAATTTAAATCCAAAATCACCTTTTCTAGCACTCACACACTATAGGCAGGTATACCTAATCGTGCAGCAGCACAGTAGAGGCAAGTAATGGGTATCGTATCCACGGAGAGCAGTGCAACACCAAAATGAATAATGGATTATTAGCTAATCTAAAGTTGGGGCTTTTCAGTTTTAAGATTAGATTTTAACTAGAGAAACTAATTAAAATAAATAACTAGAACTGTTGTTGAGACTTTTGCGAGAATGAACCGATAAAAACACATGTATCCACCCTAATCACTCCCCCTAGTTCAATACTTCTAGAGATCGGTTTAATTGGTTAGCTTGATTGACTTTACTATACTCAATTTCCCAATTTCATATAGTTATTGTGTAAAAGATTTGAAAAACAACTTCCAATTGAATATCACATCTAAAACCAACCTAGTTCATATTCTATCAATCAGGTTAAACTGTATTTAACAAATCCCAATCATGTCCGTGATGGTAAAGTTCATATCTTTTAGTTTAGGTTATGGTAACTGGATCCTAATTACTTTTCCGAGTAAAACCCTCAAATGATTCATAGACAAACCATTTGAAGAGGCAAATATATTATAAAAACATCCGATTTATATTCAATACAAGCCATAGATCAAGAAACGAAGGTTAAAACCAATAAAGATTGAAACTTTGATTGAATAAACATGAAAACTAGAATCAATCGATACATTAACCAAAAAAATCTAGTATCATGCTAGGGATTTATCATAGGGTGAATACAAAAGGAAATTAGCCCATAGACAAGCTTAGAACAATCAAAAACATAATGAGATCCAAGTGAAATCTAGAAAACATGTATAATCTAGACAACCCGAATGACGTTTGATGATAATTGATGGTTGATTTCCAATTCCCAAGCCTCAAATGGTGGAAAATAGTCTTCTCTGGTCGTTCTTGACTCCAGGGATGTGCTAGGGTCGGCCACCATGCAAAAAGTGGGATTTTAAAACCCTAATGATTCAATTTATAGAAGTGCCCTGCCGACGAGCTCGCGGCGCGAGATATGATTTCCAATTTTCCAGAGATTTTCCTCCGGCGCGAAACTTGGTGGTTACCGGCGTGAGGCAACCTCACGGCGCGAGGATGTGATTTTCGCTTTGTTCTTCGTTTTTCTTCAGTCTTTCAACTGGTTCCGCTGTTTCTTTGATTTCCCTAACACATTTCAACCTGCAACATCCCCAAACAATACTCAAGTGTATAATCTGATCAATATGCGCACAATAGACATGTAAAAACACAATATTAACGGATTAAAACATAGTTAAATCCGGAAATATCAGTATTGTACTGAAAGTATCAGTTATATGAGAGGTCTTGACTATACAAAATATTCATTTTTCAAAAGGATTAAGAATAACTATGTTGGACCTTCATAGTTGCAACCCACGATTGCTGCTATCATTAGCGCAAATGACAAATTTTGTTCCTTCTCTATCTCATCCTATATAAATCATACCTAGGATACCATTTGAACCATCCCTCTTGTACACAAAATTCTCTCTAATTTTACACACTTTAGTGATCATTCAAATAAAAATTCTAAATGTGATTCATGAGTTGTTAAGATCAAAGATGATAGTTCAAAAGTTCATATCATTCAAGAACGAGAGGAGATCAAGGGGGAGAGAGCTTTAACTTCATATCAATTTATTGATTATTGATTTGTGATGGAAATATTGTTGTAAACACATTTGTCTATGTTGTGAGTTATTTGTTGAAAGAAGTTCTTTGAGAAGAACTTATTTGTTATTTGGGGTAAATTGTTCATTGTGAAGAACATTGTTCTAAAAGTTTTTAGGAAAGAAGTTAAAAGGAGGGGTTTTCTTAAGGTGGTCACTTCCTTATGAAAAGAGTGATTTGAAAATTGTGGTGGTTGCTTTCTTGGCAGAAAGAAACTTGTAGCTTAAGGTGATCACTTCCTTGTGAAAAGAGTGATACATTGTGAATAGTGATCTCTTCCTGCTAAGAGAGACGTTGTGATAGTGAAGAAATTCTTGGAAGAGGCCAAGGTGTGTATGTTGGAGTTTAACCAAACCGCTATAAATCTAGTATCACCATTCTCTTCCCTTAACTCTTTATATTATTGCACTTTAATATTCTTGTTGGATATTATACTTATATACTTGTTCTCATTATGCACAAGAATATCATTTTCATAAAGTGTGACTGAAAGATAAAAACAAGAGTAATTGTTTTAAAAAGTAGTCATAGAAACTATCCAACCCCCTTTCTAGTTCTCTATAGGTGGTATCACTTATAGGCGTTTAGGAAGCATTTCAATGGAAAGTCTACTAGGCTTTCCACCTTCAAGGAGATCTCTGGTAAGGGGTAATTGTCCTTCGGACATGTCTTGTTAATATTCTTAAAGACTATACACATTCTCTAGGATTAGTCTTCGTTCTTTACAATCACAGGTTTCACCACCTAGGTATGGTACTTTACCATGTGCAGGATTCCTTCCTCGACTAGATTGGTCACTTCTTTACATGCGGTTTTGCTTCTTTATGGATCTAAGCACCTTTGCTTTTGTCAGACTAGATATATTTTCGGATATACATCAAGATGATGCACTGTAACAACCTCAGATTGGGCCTAGTCATGTTCGAATCTGGTATGTCTAAAATTCTAATTAAATATTGAATAAAGGAAAAAATATATATATATATATAATTGATTATTTGGGAAAATAGAAGAAAATAATAAAGAAATGATAATATTAAAATATTATTATAAATAGATAAGAATAATGAATTATTAAATGGTTTAAAACAAGGTTTCCAAAAATATCCCCGTTAGTTAAAACGGGTACTCGTGCGTTAAGTTGTAAGTTGAAAAGGGAGACAAAATACCCACTTGTGGATAATATTAATCCACAAGTCGGTCTAGCCTTATCAACATATAGACACACATACACTCATACATACATACACACACAGACAACTCAAGAACTTCTTTGTTCTTGAACTTTTGAAGGAGAGAATCATTGAAGAAATCAAGCAAGCTCCAATCTTTGTGGTTGAATCCAAGCTATAATTTGTTCTTGTTCTTCATCTTCACCATCTTCATCCTTGTAAGCTTCCTTTCTTCTTGTTCTTGAGTTTTGACCATTTAGGTCAAATGGGTCAAAATTGAAATTTGATCTCAACAAATGATTACAATGATTCAAATGTATTTCTACATCATTTCTAAGTGATAAGAAATCAAATTCTTGAATTATAATGGTGTTCTTGGTTGAATTTGGATAAAAAGCTCAAATGGGTCAAAAATGGTGATTTTGATCTAAATCCTTAAATTGGATGTTAAAGTAAGAATTAAGAGTTGTTTCTAGCTTAGTTTAAGTACCTTTTTCATATGTGAACACTGGAAATTTGATTGGAATCGTTTGGTTGAGTTTTGGGGTTGAAATAGCCAAAACAGAGGCTGGAAAATCGCACTGGTCTGTGCAGGGTTGCTTGCGGGTGCAAGGACTACCCTTGTGGCCGCAAGGGGTTGTCTGCTTACGGCCACAAGCATGTTTTTGCTTGTGGGTGCAAGCATGATTTTGCTTGTGGGTGTAAGCAATATTCTGCTTGTGGGTGTAAGCAATATTCTACCCTTGTGGGTGCAAGTAGTTTGCTTGTGGCCACAAGGAGGGCTGTTTCTGCAGAAAATTTATTGATTTGCGTTGTTCTTATATTCGGGGTGTTTGTTTAGGTGAGCCTAACAACCGAAGACCCGAAAGTTATAATTATCAAGTTTAAGCTAGCCAGGTGAGTGCCTGATAACATAACGATTAATATATCTATAACATATATTAACAATGAATTGAATTGAATACAATGATTTGTAAACACTTGATTAAGTAAAGAATGAATGGCATAATGATGCTAGATAATTTGATTGATATAAATAATATGCATCTGTTTAGGTGTATGTTATGTGGATATGATTATGCATTGATTGATGATCCGATTGGATTGGATTATTTGTTTGTGATCGGTACGGATCTCATGGACAAATCTGTCCTACTTTTAGAACAAAGTTGTTCTACTTAAGGGACAAAACTATCCCCTGTGGGTATAGCTCAGGGTTGTACTCAGAAGAATCGGTTGATTCTGAAACGCAACGGTGGACGCTTCACAGCTCCCCTACCGGCGCGGTTGATGTGTCTGGTACCCCAGTTTGGTGCATTGAGCCGGGTTCGCTACCCTGCGAGATATGTCTCCTTCTGACTACGCCCGCTCATCATGAGATGCTAGGATAGAACTATTTGAGCATGATTGATGATATGTGGTATGTTTATATTGATTGCATGCTATCGTGTACTCACCAGCTATTATAGCTAACAGATACTACTCTCCACATGTACAGGTGTTCCTTAGGCTGTGAGCTCGGGTGCCTGCGGGTAGTTGCATGTTTAGGAGGAACACTGTATTTTTGTTTAACTCTGATATTATGCTTATGTTGTAGCAGATAATGGTCGGCCGGTTCAGTAATCGTAACACCAAACCTAGTATGTGGCAATTTTTAAATGTAAAATATTAGCCACTTGTTTTAATTCCGCTGCGTGATTTTAAATGAAAATGATAAATAAGCTTTTAAAAAGAAAAATTTAGTTCTCGAAAGCACGGTGTTACACGCACTCCAATGTGTTGTGGCACACTTGTCATGTCAGAAGGTTTCCATATAGAGGTGAAGATCTTTTTCGAAGAAGGTGAAAAAGGCAAGCCTCGCCTCACTGAGATAGTCCTTCTCCTATGGTGATCTTTTGCTTTGGGAAGGAAAAGTTGATAACGATTTTTGATGGGTGATTATTTTCCCATGGCTTTAAATTAGGGATGACTTCTATCCAAGTCTCTTACCTCGACGACTGGCTCCAAATATTTCCCATCCTCGCCTCAGTAGAAAACATTACCACGCTGTGTATGGTGGAGATTATTGCTTGCAGCTTCCACATTGCTGGCTTCCAAGTATGACATTGTACCTCGACGGGGCTTTAACTACAAAGTAGTCTAACTCAACTACCACTATCAACGAGTAGCTCCTAATGACCATCCTAGGTCTTCTTTGTCCTAATGGCCAGGATAATTCTCCAGAGAAACCCGTTAATGTTGTTGAGGTAGGGCATAATCCCTATTGGATGCCTGGTAATAGTTGTTCGAAACAATGGTTGTACATGACGTCAATTTGAAGTAATATGATAACCTTGAGTTATATTGATTCAATCAGGGATCCCTTCCTCAACGAATTTTCTAGTGGGGGACTACCTTAATGAGGGAGCGGGTCTTTTGTCATCCCCCTTATTCTTTCGTTTGATCGATTGTACTAGGTGGTCTAGCTTTCCTGCCTTTATGGCGGCTTCGATCTTCTTCTTGATCACCATGCAGCCGTTGGTATCATTGCCCTTGTTTTCATGGAATTTGCAGTATTTTTTGCTGTTTACCGGCTTAGTGTCAATCATAAGGGAGGCGGCCTGATGTCCACCCTGGCCTTTTCCATGGCTAGTATTTCCTTAGGGTCTTTGATAGGCTTGAGATAAGAGTATTCCTATCGTCATGTACCCTTTCCCTACGTACCTTAGGGAATCTTTTGGATAAACTGTCTATGGCCCCTCCTTACACCGGATACTTCGATATCCCAAGGTTTTTCTCTCCCAAACTCCTTTTGAGAAAGACTTTTCACCTGATTAGCTGTTTCCTTACCCTGGACCTACCGTAGGCCCTTTCTGTACATTCTTGGAACATTAGAGGTACTTTGTGGAGAGAACCTTGATGAGTTGCGGAGGTAGAATGGCCATTATAAAGCTTGAGATGAACTAGTTATCGGGACTTTCATATCTTGGCTATCTCTTTGTCGAATCTTGGGATAAAATCCCTCATGTTTCTCCTGCGAATTGTTTCACTAAGTGTGCCCTTAAGTGTAACTTGGTGTGAACTTTCTCACGAAGAAATTAAGATTTAAATCTTTCCTTTAGCTCTTCAAAGCTACCAATACTTCCCCTTATGAGCCCTGCGAACCATTTTGTGGCCTTTCCCTTAGGCGTTACGGGAAAAAGTAGCAAGCCGAATCTCATGGCCCTTTGAATAAGTTGATGTGGTCGTCTAGATCACCCAGGATGTTGTACAACCCTACTACCGTGGGGGGTTTTATGTTGTTAGGGAGCTGGTAATTTTCAATATGGCTTGCGAATGGGTTGTGCTAGTAATAGTGAATGTGGTTTCCGGCCATGACTGTATGGTTACCCCTTGATTTGGGTTTCCCAAAACCTTCATACATGTCCATGTTCTACCAATATGCCACTTGGGCCTAGCCAGTATCATATATTTTTAGTTGAGCATGGGAGTGAGTTACCTGACTTGAGAGGTTTGCCATTAATTTTGGGGTGTCAAATAGGTTAACTGGCATTACTGAAGGTGCATCCCACCTTGGGCGAGGCCTTTGAGTGGTGGAATTTGGAGTCACTACCCAAGAGTTAGGAATTTGAGAGATTAGGCTTTGCCCTATCGGTGGTATCGCCCTTCCTACTGTAGGTCTTGTAACCCCACCTTCCCTACTACTATGCTGTTGAATTCTCTATGTGATATATTCAATCCCATGTTGGGCCGAGTGGTGTTATTCAAAGGTGAGTTGAGAGACCCTAAACCTACCTACGGTAACGAGAAAGGTTGTGTTGGGGGAGGTAATGCCTTAGGTGGCATTACCCTGACTTAGAGTTTCCAGTGTGGGTTTTTCAACACTCAAGTCTATGGTCACACTTTTCATTTATTGTTGCCATTTTTCTCTTTAACGGTAGCTATGTGGTATCTAAGACAACTATATAGACTCATGGAACAAGGGATTTTCCAAAGCGAGATACTACTAAAGTCTTTTGAGAAAAGAAACGGGACTAAAGGAGAGTTCTTTCTATTAGAGAAAAAGAAAGTATTATGGTCCCATGGATTGCGCCATTTGATCGTACATATGCTTGCTTGTACACGATTTCAAGTAGAGATCTCCATAATAACAACTCTACAAACAAAATCACCTAAATGGGGATCGGTCCCCGTATTCCTCTATGAGAATCAAGTTAGTTCAGATAATATTAGAACAGTTTATGATAATGTAAGAAATATCTAAGAGAGCTTGCATTCTCTTTGTGAGTAGTTTGTTATTTATACCTATGATTGTCTCTGAAAGAGGTTGACCTCGATGGTTTTATCTATATATCGTAGGATGACACTTGTTACACTATGTGTAGAGTAGGGTAGTGATATTCATAAGGAAAGCCTTTTTTCATAAATGCTAGATATCCTTAAGGATCTCGAAGATCTCTTGCATGTATTTTGTTCCAGAGTTGATTGTGGTTATCATTAAATGCGACTCAAAAATGAGAATCTTCTTATCTAAGGGCAATCTTTGTTGTACTTCTCTTTTTGCCCTTATCATACATGTAGTATGGCAATGAGCCACGAGCGAGTGAAAGATCGTAAGGTAGGGAAGTGAGCGCAGAGGCATGGCACTCGTGACCTGCTCCCCTGCTAAGATGATGGAAAGGTTGTAGGTAGTGACCAATAAGAATACCTTACCACATTATTAGCCACCTAGAGAAAACGTAAAATATTTGTTCTTATTTAAATCTCGTTGCAAATTGATGCCACAATTTGTTGGTAAAAAGTTAGTTGAAAAAATCCATTAAAGTTGTGGGGGAAAAGCTCACGAAGAGCCTAGAAAAACTAGGTGTGTGCATAGGTCTATTAAGGCCTATAACTGAACCATTTAGTTAATGCAAAAACATAAATGATCGGTTATGGTTAATTCGTTTATGGTTATCGGTTAAATGTAAATGATTTGGTTATCCAAACGGTTAGTTTCGGTTAACCATTTTGAGTTGGCTTGTATTTTATATGGGCTATGGACCATTGAAATATGAGCTACGCATTTAAGTAAACAAAATGTGTGAAATATATATCAACACCAATCTCTTATTAATACTGAAATCTTTATCTTTATTTTTATTATAAATAAAAGACTAACTTAAGAAAAATATATTATTCAATCATAACCATTGATTGAGATAAAAACTTTTAATAATCAAATCCAAACTATCCATTTTAATCAAAATTCAAAATCGATTTTGACTCAAACAAATAAAATGATATTTAACAATTTAAATTTTAGATTATTCCTAATTTTTTTAAGATTTAATTACTTTATAGTTACACAAACTTTTATAAGTAAAGTTTTAATAAATTCAAGATTGACTTAAAAACCTACGTAAATTATATCCTAGGTTTTGAATTTTAAATTTTGATAAAATAGTTTTAATTGTTATATATTTATTTATGTAATACAGTATTTAAGGTATATAAATGGCATATGTGAAATCTTCTATTCAATATAAATAAAAGACTAACATATATTAAATTTATTGAATGATCCTAACCTTTTATGTAATAAAATAAACTTAATTACTTACACATAACCGTTCATTTAATCAAAATTGAAATTCGAATTTTGACTTTTATAAGTTAAAATAATCAAAATTGTTAGAGAAATTTCATATGTCATTTTAAACTTTAAAATATCATATTTGTCCACTCTAATTAATAAACATCATATTTAAACCTTTATAACATTTCAAAACATCAAATTTAACCAAAATTTTAATTTATCATTTTAAAATATTTTATAATTATTTTAATTTTTGTATTTATAACCAATAAATAAACAATAATGATCGATATGTACAAACAACACAATCACATCTCTTCATATCATAATACCATGTTTCTTCTGTCATGTGTGCTCTCAATCTCGCGTCTACACTTCCACCACCGGTCTGATATTTATTGGTCGTCCATCATCATTTCTTTCGTGTTTTATAATTATTTAATATAATTTTTATTAATATTTAATATTTATAATTTTATTAACTAACCTTTGTATCACACATATATCTAATCTAGTTTAACATATTCAAGAAACAATATTCACGTTTACTTGATCACTAAAATTTCAGTGTACAAGTCTCACTTTAACTATAACTTTAACATACAACAATAAGCATAAATTCATATTATAATACCATATATTTATCAGAAAAAAACACTTTTATAATATATATTTAATAACGCGTTTGATAACCAAACTTGATTTGGGTGGAGTAGTTAGACTTATGTTTGTTATCTTGGAGGCCTGGGTTAGATTCCTGCTGTGCCTTTTTTTATCTTTGTATTTTTATAACTTTTTTTGCCAATTTTAACTTCCAATTTTTTAAAAAACGTGAATTCCGATTTTTTAACTCTTTTTAAACTTTGTTTTAATCTTTTTATTTTTTAACTTTGATTTTCTTAAAGCATCATGTCTACATTTTTTTTATTTTCTTTTGCTTAATGTAAATTTCATATATATGTTTAAGCATTAAAGCTTAAGTTTATTTTTATTAACCATTAAACTTAATTTTTTATAATTGATTTTATATAGGTATGTATCATATTATAGTTTGATCGTTAGGTCAAGATGTAGATATATTGTCATAGAACAACCGAAATTTTTAACGTTGCAACTTCTGCCATTTTGGATGTATCAATTATATTTTACAGACTAGTAAATAAGATTTTTATTAATATATTATCATGTAGATCAACTAATCCTAAAATTTACTGTGATAAAAAATTCTAGATATATAAAACCCGGCGCAACGCGCAAACTATAAAATCCTAGTTTAATATATTCACCGGAAATATCGAAGGGAACAAAATGTGTAAATTCACATTTTTATTAAAATGTTCAGCTCACGTTCAAATGCTGGCAAGAACATGCATATATGTGAAAATTTCTAAAAATTAATTGTGAACAGAATAAAAGTTGACACTAAAATACTTAATTTTCACATATATTTTTAAAGTACATCTAAAAAACCTATTATAAATTAAGTGGTTCGGTTCAAACCAAATGAGTTATTTCCTTGTAAGTCGGTTTTTCAGTTCCTATAGAAAAAGTTAAGTTATACCGGCCATGTGCACCTAAAAGTTCAACAATATTATTATTGCCTCTGTATATCTGACTTTATCCTTTACAAAAGTCACCACTTTCTACATAATAACCTTCTATAAATATATATATATATATATATATATATATATATATATATATATAATATACGCTAGCTTTTTTAATTATTAGCTTTTTATAACCCAAAAGAAAAAAAAAAAAAAAAAACTCCAGTGACAGTTAATGAAACCGCATATTCATAAGTTTGACGCTTCATATTTATACTTTTTATAAAGGGTCCTTTCTTTTTCTTTTTTTTTAAAAAAAAAGAGGAAGAAAGCAAAGAATTTCTTTTTATAAAGGGTCCTTAAGAAAAAAGATTAACAAAGAATACAACATTAATTAATTAATTAATTACACCATTAATTAATTCTTCTTCTCATATCATCTGTTTGTATAATTAACAACGGTTAACTTCACATAACAACACAAGCATTAGGGTTCTCATCACTAAACAACTGAGGGGCATGCACATTATCTGCATAGCCCGACCCGTATGCGTATTCTGGATACGGATACCCAATCATACCACCGTAACCCTCCATCTTGTACATCTCCATCTTATCGCCACTCTCATTTCCCGCTCCGCCCGCACCATTTACTCCCCCTTTCTTCTCACCACCACCATTACCGCCTTTCGCTGCTCCCTCACTAATGCCGCCGCCCCCCTTCTTCTTCTTCTTCTCAATATTCTCACCACCACCGCCATTGCCTTTCTTCTCACCCTCGCCGCTGTCTTTCTTGGGCGGAATAATCTCCACCGCCCTTTTCAATTTATGTTGCAGAGCCTCTGCCAGTAGCTTCATATCAATCGCCCCTTTTACCGTCACCAAATCCTTGTTTTTATCCAGCGACATCTCTAAGTAACCCTTGGTTTTGCTAACAAGACTACGAATCCGTCGGACGCAGCCTTGGCAGTGTAATGGAACCTTCAACACCGCCGTCGTCACCGGTAGCTGCATGCGGGTTAACCAATTCAAAATTGAAAAATAATTAATTCTTTAATTAGCAAGTGAGTAATGAGAACCTCTTTAGGCTTTTTCTCATCTTTCTTTCCGACGGTTGATTTTTGCTCAGGTGGTTTTTGTTGCTTCTCCTTATTATTCTCTCCGCCGTCAGATTGGGTGGTGTGGTTGGGTTTCTTAATCGCCGGATAGATGACTTCCACTTTTTTCTTAGTTTTTTCCTCAACCTTTTGCCGGAGTTTGACCGGATCGACGTTACCAATCACGGTGATTTTGTTCAACTCACTGTCACCGATCCTCACAGACTCAACACCTATATATAAAATCAAGAACCCAAAGAAAAATCAATTTAAATAAAACCTGATCTTTTTAGAAGTCGGTAATTAATTAATCCCGTATAGTACGTACGTACGTACCGTCGAGAGTGCGAACAGCTCTGACGATTTTGCCTGCGCAACCTTCACAGTGCAGGTCCATTTTGAGAACCACCGTAGCTTTCTGCTTATTTCCAGTACCATCGTGGTCATTCCCGTCGCCCCCACCATTGTTGCTTTGGTTCTTCTTCTGCAATTTAAACCCCACAAAAATTAATCAAAACCCATAACATAAAAATAGTGCTCAGAAACAAGAAATCGGGAGAGAAATTCAATAATCACCTTCGCCATTGCAAAATTAGACAAAGAAATTAAAAACTTAGAAAGTAGTGATCGAGCGAGAGATATTGGCAGCTAGCTAGTAGATCAGTAGTACGTACTATATATGAGATGAATTATATATATGTATATATAGAGAGAGAGAGAGAGGGAGAGAGAGAGATGGAAATCTGTATAATTAGGGAAATTAATCGATCGTAGGTGATGTCTGATTAATGAAACGAATGAGAATGAAAATTGAGCGGCGGTTACGGAGAAACTTCTTCCCCAGAGAGGTGGGGGCGAACATGCATTACAACTGCTTAATTTAACACGACCATTTCAGAATATTTTTTTAATATTAAATATTAAAAAGAAGAGCTTCAAAAGAAGAAATAAATTTGTGTGTTGATTCTGAATATATATATATGATTAATAGTTTCTTGGTTGGTTTAGTCCCTTTTAACCTATTATAAATTAATCTTATATTCACAGCTAGCTCACTATTTAATTCTTAAATAAGTGATGAAGTGAATATGTAATGTTTTTATAATAATCTAGATTTGATTTCGGTTTAAAAAATGATAAATTGTAAACATTTTTAAAAGAATATTAAATAATTACAAAACACGAAGTAAATGACCATTTAAAAAAATAGTGACAAGCGTAGTCAATAACCATACTGGCGGTGAAAGCGTCAATGTGAATAGGAGGGCAGAATCGTGGTATTATGATACGAATAGATTTGATTACATTTCTTACAAACTATTAATTATTATTAATTGTTACAATTATGGGCAGTAAAATCAAATATTAATTTTTTGGTTATTTAATTAAAAAGGATTAAAATGACATATATGAGATTCTCACTAATAAATATGATATAATTAAATTTTATAAAAGTTAAATATTATATTTGTAAAATAAGATAAGCATATAAAATATTTTAAGGTTTAATAATGACAATATATGAAATTCTTTATAATCATATTGATTAAAATTAAAGTTAATATTAAATCCAATTTTTATCAAGAAAAGTCAAAATTGGATTTCCATTCTTTTACAGAATAGATGGCTTATAATTGATAATTAAAATTCTATTTAAATCAATGACTAAGGTTATTTAATAGATTTTATTCATGTTAGTCTTTTATTTATATTAGAATATTAGCATTGACCTATTTCCTGTATTTGGGTTTTCCTGGTGTGATAGAGTTGGTAATTACGCATCATGGTGTGAGGGTGAGTAAGTGCTCGATAGTAATGGACAAAGTATGACAGAAGTAGCATTGTTTGTGACCTTTGAATTGTGAGTTAACAAGTAGGTCTAACTAGACATATTTTCCGTTTGACCATATTGGTCTGGTATAACCAAGTGCAAAATATGGGTTAGAGTTGGGAATTGAGACGTGGAGAAGAAGAAGTCAAAATATTCAACGTTGAGTACTTCAATGCTTAATAATGTACAAAGACACAATCAGACTATAACAAAGACGGCCTTTGCAAATAACCCTTTGAGGCACAACTGCACAAGTTTGTGAAGATGTACATAGTAGCTCGAAAGAAGCGTAAATAGCTTAGAGAATGAAGAATGAAGTACTTTTGACTTGGCTCAATTCGTTCTTCATGTTATTTATGTCTTTCCTAGTAATTACATCTAGCTAGGTTGTGGATATCATTGCTTAACAAGGGGCCTAGGAATTTCAGGAGTCGGTTTGATCATGGTTTAACCAAGTATATCAATCCTTACATCGTACCCCACAACCGCATCAGATCTGAGGTTTGCCATTGGGTGCTACATTTGGATCACCTCACTCTCGCATATCACATATGTCATATCAATCAATTACACTTTTAAATGTAAGTCATACATTCACATGTGTTACTTCACCTAGTTCAATTAGACTATAAAAAGAGTCCAAATAGTTTCACCTTTACCATTTTGTGTGTTGCTGACTTAAAACCATGAGGGTGTCCAATGTCCATGATACATTTCGATGTAGATTAGACGGTATACTATTACAACCTAATAACACCAATTCCTTACGACGTTAATGTTTTATTTATTTATTAATAAAGAACTAACAAGTCAACACAAATCGAACTATACTAAAAGCATTTTGTACTTTATTTGTTTTTATGTTGAGATTTATAATGCAATTTGCATTCAAAAGTCAATACCACATGTGACCCACAAACATGTTAATTTATGAAGCCTACAATTCAATAATATAAAATATCTAATTTTTATACAAGGCTTTTTTGCGTTTACATATTTCGATTTCATTGTTTACAAACTTGATGATGTGTGTAAATTAGATAAGGTTTTATATTTATAAGTTAGATTTATTAATATTATTGTCTACTTCGTAACTAGATAAGTGTAACTAATCGTATTATAGTTTAGTAAGTATTGATAAGACCGAATATCGAAAAACGAGTACGATTTTAGATTTAGAACACTTAATTATTAATTTTTCTAAAGAAAGTGAGTAATTTGGGGGAGATTTATGTTTCTAAAATAAAAAATGATAGATATTTAAATTACTAATCAAACTAAACAGAAAACAATTTAAAAGCAAGATAAAGCTTAGAGCTTGTAGTAGAAACTATCAATACAAAGTATTTTCACTTAGATTCGATTACTCCCTTGTTTATAGCCGATTTTATAAAAGTGCAATGAATGTTATTCATCATATACCGATTCTTAAATTCGTAAGATCTTTTGGTCCAACTCTATAACTTTATGATTATGAGAACATTAACCAAATGATCATCGCATTAATCACCCTCATGACTAGTCTATAATTCATATAATGCAAAACTTATTGTAGGTCATACAATCACTGAATCAAACAAATACACCGAATGGTTATCGAATGTAATTATTCACTCACATTAAAGTTCAATCACAATATGATCTAACCGAATGATTTAGTCCATCACTACGCATGGTCCCTAACGATCATCTAACCTCTACAAACTCAGTCAATAGATCATAAGTTCAAAAAATTTAACAAAAACATGATAAATACAGAATTATTAAAATATCCAAATCTACAAGTATGAAACTAAGGCTGGCCATTCCTCACTCAACACAAAACACGACTTGAAAAAATGACACGAAACCGAAACGGGTCAAAAGCAGGTTAACATGAAAATAAATGGGTCGGGTTAGGGTCGACTCGACAACCCGAAAGTGACCTCGTTTAAGGGTAAACTATAATATACAAAATTTTCTTTAATACTTAAAATTAAAATTTGAAAAGATGATTCCGAATTCAAATAAATGAGTGACATCTTAAGGCAATAAACCACCCAACCAAAAGTACAAAACTCTTAAACACTAAAAACTTAAAATAAACAGTAAAAGATTTACAATTAAAACAACAGTACGTCATTTTTGTATTTGTTATTGTGGTTATATGAGTTTGGTACAGTGGTACTTTTACATTTGATTACTTGATATGTGTACTTTAGTATTTTGAATCAATTCATAATTTTATTTAATAATGAATAATTTTAAATTATTCAATTCGGTTGTTCAATGAAATTATTTATTGGTACTTGATAGAATAATAGTACATCGTAGTTTTTATTATATTCATTTATATAAGTTGAATAAAAAAGTAAAACCAAAATTTGAATCAAACCGAAACAAATCTTGTTAAAGTTCGAACACAATCAAAACGAACATTGAATATTGAAGTTAGAATATAAATAAAAATCATTTTTAAAATTCTTACCGAAATTAGAAAACAAACATTGAATTCGGAAGATTGATTAAGAAAATTGTAATTAAAATGAGGAACTGTATTTGAAAATCGCACTCGAAAACCATATTCAAAAACTAAAAAAATACTCGTCGGTCACATTTGGTTTAAATGGGTCGACATGAACCTGACACGAAAAGGCTGACATAACCCGAACCTGTCACGAAAATAAATGGGTCGAAATTGGATCGACATGGAATTGACCCGAATCCGAACGACACGAATCGACAGCCTTAAATGAAACCATAAATCAAGAGTTCATCTTATCAAGTGAAAGCAGAAGACCTAGTCCATAGACAGACTAGAGCATAACAACACAAAGAAAGATAGAACTTGCAAACAACTATAGACCGATGATTGCAAACCGAATTATTCTCGTCATGTTGTAGTCTTCCTTTTCAATATTTAGCCCCAAACCGTCTCTTAGGCTTCAAAATCACCATTGAAAGCTCTTTTCCGTCATTATGAAACCCTAAAATCGCATTGGTTATATCTAGTTTGAAGAGAATGAGTCTTTAAATAGGTTTCATGTTTGGTTGCCGACATGTCGCATCCATTGAACTAACATGCCGGGTTCCGGTTTAATCGCTTGACATTATTTGCTAGGACTCCTTAGAGGTGTTGTGTTACAAGGCTTCAACATGTCACGTATTTGGCATATCGCGACTTGACCTTTAAGATTAGATTGTAGCCCTTTGAGTCTAGTTTCCGTGGCTACTTGGATTACCTCAGTTTGAGTCCATATGAACGAGATATAATGAAAACAATGCAGGTGTGTCGGAGTTGTCACCTTTTCCCGATTTCTTCAGTTTCTTCACTATTCTCAGTTTCTCACCAGTTTCTCAATTTCTTCTCTCCAATAGACCTAAAATAAATATCATAAAAAATTAAGTCACAATTAACCTAATCCACTATAAAAATGCATTTAAATCTATTCTCTACCACTAAATAACTTTTTTTTTGAACAACAAAGTTATGTTAGTATGTTAGTGGGCTGGGTCCGCAGTGACATCCATATAGGGCAATATGCGAGCCCCAAGCCACGCGCCAAGTTAGTAATTAAACGTCTTTGTCTGGGTTTGAACCCAGGACCTCCAAAGAAGGCTTTGCCTTCCACCTCCCTCTTAACCACTAGGCCAAGAGATTATTCCTTATAACTTTAAATCTATTCTCTACCACTAAATAACTTATAACTTTGTAGATGACGTTTAGGCTGTAACGTTAAGGCTAAGGGTAAAGGTAGAAAAATGGATATTTTATAAAGTGATTAAAAGATAGCAAAAATGTGAATAGGTTGGACAAAGACGACTCACTATTCAAACTAGAGTGGTTAAACATGTACGACAATACAAACATAAATACCAAACAAATAACATGAACCCTTTCTTGGCCTGGATCTTATTTATGTCAACATCTCTTTTTTGTTCCTCTTTATTCTATTTTATATTTTCAGTTTTCATATGCCTGATGTCGTTGCTTTGTATGATTTAGGGATGGCAAAACATCCTGAACACGAGTTGTTTCAGGGTCAGATCGGGGATGACATTTTCAAGTTAGGGTCGGGTTTGGAGAATTTTTTTGGGTTTGGGTTCGGGGTCAGGGCACACTATTCCCGCCCCGCTTCAATATATATTTATATATTTATATACATATATGTTTTATATATTTATGTATATAATAATGTGTATAAATATATATATGTTTTATATATTTATATATTTAGTCTTCGGAGAGTACAAAAATATTTCAATAACATGTAGACATGTAGTTCACTGTTTTTTATTTGGTAATGATGTTTCATTTGAAACTATCAAACAAGGAGTTTATTATGTTACGAAGATTTTTTGACCATTTGTTTCTATTAGCAGTCACTATTTTAGTTTTTTCTTGTCTTTTTAGTCGGGTCGGGTTCAGGTTCAGCGTCTCGAACCCAACCCGTTACCATTCCTAGGATGATTTGTGGATTTGGCATGTGTTTTTTGTTGTTGCGGGTTCGAGCAACAATATCAACATTTTGAACCAATCATCATTGTTCAATGATATCATGAACGATACTGTCCTCGAAGCTCCCTTTGAAGTTAATGAAGTGACTTATAAAAAGGGGTATTACCTCACCGATGGTATATACCAATGAGCTGTGTTTGTAAAGAGTTTTACGTGTTCTCGAGATTACAAGAGAAGAAAATTTAAGAAAGCACAAGAAAGGACATCGAACGAGAGTTCGGTGTTCTTCAAGCTAGGTGGACAATAGTTAAAAACCAGACTAGACCTTTTACCGTAAACAAATTAAGAAGAATCATGTGTATTTGCATAATTTTGCATAACATGATTATTGAAGATGACAATAGTTAACTCACAACGTTCGGTTGCTGAGAGATTCACATCGCATGTCCAGAATGTTAGAGATATACGGGAACATATTTGGCAACTCCCGGTTCCTTTTCACACTTAATTTTATTTTAAACTTATATTTGTAATGATTTAAGTTTGTGTTTTTTTATTATAGGATTATTAAGTTTGTATTTTTATTTATTTTTTATTAATCTATAATTTATGTATCTACTAAATATTAGTTGTTATTTATAATTTATGTTTAAAGAAAATTAAAAATAAAAATAAGTGATGAGATTGAGGTAATGTCATTGTCCGAAAATATCAAATTAACCTAACATCTCTACCATTGATGGTGAAGAAAGAAAGTTATGGTAATTCAACTAAATAAAAACTATTATCAAGTGTAATGTACCTCTTTTGCATCATCGCCATAATATAATAATAAATAAATTAATAATATTTGAGTTTTTTTATTCAGTTTTATCACGTATTTAAAAAAAACCTATATTTTGTTGGGGGTTGAACAAAAGGCGGCAACCGAGGAGATTACGTAAACCGGTTGAAGACAAGTGTAATAGTAAAAGTAAGACGCCACGTGTTACCTTCTTGCCCCCATATATATTTCATCAAAACTTCACCAGACTCTCTAATTCTAACACGCCTCCACCATTCTATTTGCCGATCGCACTTCTCTAATTTCTCCGATCACAAGGTATGTTCAGATGATCATGTTTCTAGGGTTTCTGTTTCAATTTTGATTCCGATTTCGATTTCGATTTCGATTTTGTGTTTTCGCCATCGTTTCAGATGGTTTCTGACGCGAGCAAGAAGAAGGCGGCTCAAAAGAAGGCGGCAGCTGCCGCTAAGCGAGGAGGTAAGGCAGCTGCCGCTGCCGCTTCCAAGAAGGCGGCCGAAATTGGTACGGTGAAAGGGAGTTCCAGTTCCGATAACTTGGCGAACGGGATGACTTCTCTTGCGATTTCTGATCGTACGTGTACTGGTGTTCTTTGTTCTCATCCTTTGTCTAGGGACATTCGGGTAAGTAAATATTATGATCAAAATTGGATCCTTACTTTGTCGGATTTTCACGTAATCAATTTTTTCATTAATCGATTGATTTATTAGTTTAGTACATATGTAGCTATTTTCACATCCATACGAATAGATCTAATCAGTTTCTAGTGATCAATTTATTTAGCATGGCAATAAACCACTATTGGTCATCATGGCTTTCAATGTTAGGTGAATTATACCGGCGCTTGAAGGTTCCTTTTTCTGTAACTGATACAGAAAATTTGATGACTAAGTAAACAGTATTTTTTTATTGGGCTTATGAGATACTTTATTGCATTCGGGTAGGTAACCAACTACGGGATGGGCCTGTCATACTCCCTTGAACATGAAAAGTTTAAATATCATCTCATTTATTATATATAATTCTATCATCTAGCCGAAACTGTCATTAACGAGGTGAGCTTTATCTGTGCCGGAAGTATTGAACTATTGATATTACCTGAAAAAGGTCAACTAACAAGCGTAAGCAAAAAGCTTAGTGAACAATATCATACATACACATAAACAAACTATCTGCACAATCTAATAATATACGTGCCATAGAACCCAATAATGAGGATCAGGTCTACTCTAATTTGGAACCCAGTGCCGTGTCAATCCGATACTGCGTTGACTTGCGCACAAGACAGAATCTATCTGCATATAAGTACACAAGCATCTACACACATAATCTGTATACGAGTTAGTACAACATACTCACCTGGTTCTGAAACAAGTATGAACATAAAATATCTGAAAACCGGTTAAGCTGACTGCTACTGCTAACAAGCATCTAAAAGTCTACTAGCAAACATGCTAGGACACTTTTTGCAAGACCCCTCCTGTGACAACCCCTACTTCTCGCAAACACACACTCTGCGATGACCGAGGTTCTCACAAACTCCCCCCGGTTCTTGTAAACACCCCTTTTTTGCAAAATTCTAACCGTGCGACAACCCACTTGTCGCAAAGTCCACCCCCACCGTGACTACTTGTCGCAAACAACTACCCTCGCTGTGAAAACCATACTCTGCAGTCCGCACAAAAACCCTTGCTCTTTGTGAGCTCTACCTTGTGACAACCAGCCCCCTTGCGAGTATTGGTTCCCTTTGCAATCCTTAATACCCTTTGCGACAACACTCGAACTCAATTCTTCGTTCTCTAAATCTTTACAATTGGTCATACTAGAAGTTACCAACCGTTGTTAATTCTTTCTATCAGTTATCCTATCAATAAAATTGAATTGAATAACAGCTAAACCAGCATTCCCTTTACTCGATTTAGCCATGAGCGACTCACAGCCATACCCCTCCTTTCGAACATCTAAGACCATGATTTTAATCATCGAGGATAATAGAACATACCTTGAACGCCGATTAAACGCTAGGAGACTCAATGGCCACCAATTGATGTTGACTTTTTTGAACTTGCTTCATGACCGCTTCTCTCCCTCTATCTGCTTGTTCTTGGCCAAAGGCAAGACACTCACTCAAGATCGATAACTGTTAATGAGAGATTAGGGTTTGCTTTAAGCCCTTCTATTCTTTATTTAAATACATTAATCATTGTAACTTACAATGTTCCACCAATAATTAATAATAACTCTTTAAAGCTCAATTAATTTATTTTAAAATTTGGGTGTTGCACATAAAAAATTCGTCATAGAGTATTGACTATTGAGTAGAGATAGCAACATGATAGTTACAGGCCCCTTTATGGAAACTTCATCATAAAAGTATGAAGCAGAGATAGCAATCAGGAACTTAACTATAGAAAATCCATTGCTCTTCTTCTTTAAATAGAAAATCCGCACGTACAGGAGATGGTTAATTCCTTGCTGGTATTTTTGCTCATCTATGGTCATCTTTGCTGCTTGCCTAACGACCTCCTTGCTACTAAGTTGTTGGTTAAAACTGTAAATTTTTCTGTCCGTCTTTGCTTTGTTCTTGTAAAAATCATAGATTAAAGTTGGGGTATGTGTCAAAGTACAGTATTACACCATTGAATGACACGAGATACCATCTCTGTCTACTTGTTATTTCTTGTATTTTTGGTAACATTGTGGGGTTATCCAACTTGAAAACATCCCTTGCATTTCTGGGGAACATATACTTTAGCAATATTATGGTGCTGTGTTAGGGTGGAAGGTCATTGTTTCCATTTCTTCAAGCATTGTGTCTAAAGGCAGCGGCTATTGTTTAGCCTTTGGTCGAGGCATGTTCTTCATTTAGTGGTCGGATGTAATGATCTGATTCTTTAATTCATGGTTTACCACATTGTGATTTGAGTTTTGACGTTTAAAAGACTAAGCCGCTACCATGATCTGATGGTAAGGAATGAGAATATTTAAGCAACAAAGTTTTAGGCTCTTAAGTGGTTCAGTTAACTAATATGAAGAATATCTCAGATGACTATCTCTACCCTTGATGAACTTTTTGCATCTACACCACCATACTGTTTTTAAAGATTTGATTGGTAATGACTTAACTTTGTTTCCCATTTCGGATCCAACTTGAGATCTAAGTCTAATAGGTGTAAATGTATAAAAATGAAATGATCTATTACTTTTAATCAGGTTCAAATATAATTGCTTAAAGGTACCTCCTTTTAATTTAATATTTTTATATACTTGTCATATATAACAGATATGTAAAGTATACATGTAACTATGTTATGTACTAAATACTACATAGACAAAAAATGTCCATCGGCCATCCATCCTGATTGACATTATGACATTCTCTTTTTTGATATGTAGACATTATGATGTTCTTTTTGTGGTCTTCCAAAACTAGACTTGTCATCATTACAAATAGAAGTGTTTATATTGATTTGCAGCCGGTTCTCATATTATATTAGTAACAGTCGTGATAAATGGTACCTAGTGTTATTTTGTAGTTTTCAGGTGAAACAAGGGGATATCTGTTAAATTTATGTGCATGTTTAGATCCATATTTGTAACATAAATTATGTAGACAAAAATTTATGTATCTAGGCAGCTCAAGAATGTCACATTCATGGTTTGAAAATGGCTTGAAGTCTAATCTTGGGTTTCAAATGAGTTTTGATTCAAATTAGATATTTGATCCACTTTAGCTCTCTTCGGAGTTCCTACCTGTATTCAATTCTGGATTAGCTGAATCCATTTTGGCTCAATTTGGGTCTAGTTTGAATTATGTTTTTTTTAGGTTCGTTACAAGTCTTATCGATCTGTGTTTGGTTCCAAAGTCAGTTCAATATGAATGAGGATATAAATGTTTTTGGATTCGTTTGTGGTATGAATGTAGTTGGATATATAAGCAAACCATCCATGGCATCAATGGTGTAAAGTTGGTGAAGAAGATGAACTCTTCATGAAACTGTTGGTGTCTGGTGAAGAAGATGAAATGCTGATGAGTTCGAAATGCAAATAGTTGGTGAGTTGTTGGGAGTTTGATCAGACCGAGTCACCTTTTATCATACAATTATATTCTTATTATACTAATAAAGACATCCATATAGCGAGTCCATTTTATGACAAAACAGAGCTGTGTTTATAATTGGCTCAATTTTTAAGGTAAATAAAGATAAGAAGATGGTAATTTGGTGGTAACATGTACAAGAAACTATCACCAACTTCACAAGAACACAGTTAGATCAAAGTTCACGATCTGAAATCTCAATTTTACACCAACGTTCATATGCACCGATAGTGTTATTCGTTCTTTCATTTAGTAGCTTTTACATATTCTACGGTTAATGGTTAATTGTTTTTAATGTTAAGAATAGCATTAGCTGGACGCTGTGGTGGCACGGCACCTAGACGAATGCCTAGTCAGATGGGTATGTGAAATGTTTTCACTTATCAGGGTGATATACCAATCAAAGTTGACTACCTTTATTGACCTTTTTTCTGAATATACATATATAATTGTGAGAGTATTTGACTATTTTGTGGACTTTTGGATTACCCGAGCTAGCCAATTGATAACTTGAATTAATATACTGATCTTCAAAAGTTTATTATTGCAGATAGAGTCTTTATCACTTACTTTCCATGGACACGATCTTATTGTTGATTCAGAGTTGGAGCTTAATTATGGGAGGTTGGTTTCATTGTTATGACCTGTGTTTTATATGTAAGAGGTACTTTATTATTTTGTAACTTAAAATAATGTAATTTGTCCTGACACTTTTTAGACGGTATGGTTTACTTGGGTTAAACGGGTGTGGTAAATCTACTCTTCTTACATCAATTGGACAACGGGAGCTTCCGATTCCAGATCACATGGATATATTCCATCTTACCAGAGAGATTGAAGCTTCTGATATGACATCACTTGAGGCAGTCATGAATTGCGATGAAGAGAGGTTGAAATTGGAGGAAGAAGCTGAGCACTTGATTGGACAGGTGCTTGATTATCTAACACTTGACATTTATGGTATTTCTAGAGGTTACAAGATGGATTGGGTAGTGGTTTAAAATAGGTTTGGGTTAAAACAGGTCATCTTTTAGTCCAAGTGAGTTTGGGCCAATCAACACACTTGTTGGTCCCTTATTTACAAATAACAACGATACCCAATCCCGCAGAGCGGGTATGGGAGAGGTAAGATGTAGACAGTCATACCTCTAGCTGTAGGTATAGGGACTGCTTCCCAAAAGACCTCCATCTTTGTGTTGGTCTTTTTTTATTTGACCCCCGGTTTGAGATACCACTCACCCCAAGTCACTCATAATTAAATGGATTGAAATTGCCGTTGTTTATTAGGGATACAAGTCTTCACCTACTTGTGATCAATTCTATTAGGGGAAAAGGCTTAGTATTTTTTAATGTTTTTTTTCTTTTTTGGTTGTCAATTTAGGATGATGGTGGTGGAGAAGCTCTTGAACGAGTTTATGAACGGTTGGAGGCTATGGATGCATCGACTGCTGAGAAACGTGCTGCTGAGATTCTAAACGGTCTTGGTTTTGACAAGAAGATGCAAGAAAAGAAAACACGAGACTTTTCTGGTGGTTGGAGAATGCGGATTGCTTTGGCACGTGCTCTTTTCATGAACCCAACTATTTTGCTGCTTGATGAACCCACAAATCATCTAGGTGGCGTTTTTCCCTGCACATAATCATTCTTTGACCTGTTTTCAAGTTCATTAACCACTTCCTTTTTGATAGTGCAGATCTAGAAGCTTGTGTCTGGCTCGAGGAAACCCTAAAGAAGTTTGAACGCATACTTGTTGTCGTGTCACACTCTCAGGACTTCTTGAACGGTGTCTGCACCAACATCATCCACATGCAAAATAAGAAACTGAAGATGTACACCGGGAACTTTGACCAATATGTTCAAACCCGATCTGAACTAGAAGAGAACCAGATGAAACAATATAAATGGGAGCAGGACCAGATTGCTTCTATGAAAGAATACATTGCTCGTTTTGGACATGGATCTGCTAAGCTGGCCCGCCAGGCCCAGAGCAAGGAGAAGACCCTAGCTAAAATGGAACGTGGTGGACTTACGGAAAAGGTCACCCGAGACAAGGTTCTTGTTTTTCGATTTTCTGATGTGGGTAAGCTCCCTCCACCCGTTTTACAGTTTGTGGAAGTCTCTTTCGGTTACACGCCCGATAACCTCATTTACAAGAATCTTGACTTCGGGGTTGACCTCGATTCACGGGTCGCTTTGGTTGGACCCAACGGAGCTGGTAAGAGCACACTTCTGAAACTGATGACCGGAGAACTAGTTCCACTTGACGGGATGGTAAGGCGGCACAATCACTTGAGAATTGCTCAATTTCACCAGCACTTGGCGGAAAAACTTGATCTTGAAATGTCAGCTTTGACTTATATGATGGCCGAGTATCCAGGAAACGAGGAAGAGAAGATGCGGGCAGCTATAGGGCGGTTTGGTCTGACTGGGAAAGCACAAGTGATGCCTATGAAGAATCTTTCGGACGGTCAAAGGAGCCGTGTGATATTTTCGTGGTTAGCATATAGGCAACCACACATGTTGCTTTTGGACGAGCCGACTAACCATTTGGATATTGAAACGATCGACTCGCTAGCTGACGCTCTGAATGATTGGGATGGTGGAATGGTTCTTGTTAGCCATGACTTCAGGCTCATAAACCAGGTGGCTCATGAGATTTGGGTGTGCGAGAATCAAGCGGTGACTCGTTGGCAAGGTGATATAATGGGTTTTAAGGAACACCTGAGGACGAAGGCTGGTCTATCTGGTTAAGTAGAGTCGGGTAATATATGATACATGGTGTGGTGAATTCGGGGCGGAAAAACACAGTGGAATAAAGATGGATATAATTATTTTTGGAGAGATTGTTGGGTGGGGGCTGAGGCTTGAAGCTTTGCTGCATGATCCGATATATGTAGCAGAGTATAGTAATAGTAACAGTATGTATTTGGATATAGTTGATTGGAGAATTATTTTACAGGTGTGAGGATGATCTGCCCAAATTGGCTTTGAGTGAGACAGAAAGAGTGGTATTTGCGAGGCCTGATATCATGTTATCTATCTATCTATCTACGATGTATAAATGTTAAAGAAATTGAGCATCTCAGTGTTTCTGGAATCAATTAAATCAAACTATAAAAATATCAATCAAACAAAGAATCAGATTTCCAAATACATGTATGTATGTATGTATATAAACCCAATTTTAAAACATCATAAATACATACATCTTTTAGGCCAAACATATTTTTGTTACTATTTTTCTGATTATTTAAATTAGTGATTCAAAATTGTTTGTTTAAAAAAAAAATGAATTTGAACAGGAGACATCTATTATAATATATCGTTGCTTGTATGTAATTTATTAGCAATAGCAATAATAATAATAATAATATAATAATAATAATAATAATAGGATAATGTTTTTCTTTGTAGGTTAGCTAATGATTTATCAGAATTTATGAAAAGTTCAAAAGTGCATGCAAGCAGCCGTTCGTTAGGCCCAGCATTTAAGCAACTGACAGTAACAGCACCTTCTTTCTATGTACCTTCATTTCCTAGCCCTAATCATCACTTTTAATTTGCCTGATTTGGGTGAATGGATATTTTTTCAACTTTTCTTTTAATTTAAGTGGCTTTAAATACGATATCTGCGACTATAAAATCTATATTGACAACTGTAATTTAACGAGAGCAGCAGCGGGTGAATTATTAGACCATGTTTGGTTTAGATTACATGTATTTATCCCTTTTATTTTTATTGTCACGTTAACATCATATCATTTTTTCTAATCATACTGTTCTATCTCACTTCTATCACTCTAACCACACATCTATCCCTCTCCAACGACCCATCTTTTACGTTTTTTATTTTTTATTTTTCTATTATAATTATTTAATTTAAACAATGTAATTTTTATAAATAACTTAGAATTTAATATAAGATAAAATAATAAATATTATATTTCATAAATTAAAACTAAAAAAATTAAAAATACATAATAAAATTGAAAAAAAAAATCTAAAAATTACATGATAGTTCTAGTCTAAATTGTATTTTTGTCGTAGAAAATCTTTTCGGGTTAAAACTGCACTTAACACCTTCCCTGAAAGATGCTCATGTGAGGAGATGTAAAAGTCGAGATCCTTTTGCTTCGACGCCTTTCGTTCCTTTTTCTTTTCAAAATTTTAAGCTCCTCCCTCTCAAGTTTCAAGTTTTCTTGTTCCGCGTTTAGCACTTTGTCGTTTTGCATGCTAAACATATCCACAAACTCCTTAAACTCCTTCATGAGATTGTCGTCTTTTGGAGGCCCCGTAAATGTTAGACACCGCATGTTTACGTTTGCCACGTCCCATCGGACGTGGAAGCTCTTTTTGTACATCATCATTCCCCTTTTCCTCATCTTCGTTAAGGTTGAACCAACAACGTACGTTGGAAGACATGGTGTTTGTGTTCGAATCCGAGGTAGACTTTGCTCCGTTTTTAGGCCCTCGAGTTGTCATTCATGAGAAGTATGCTTTTCCATTTTGGATGGTCTTTGACTATTCTCTAAGCCGCTTCATTGTTGAAACTCGAGTTTTCTGTTTCCGTCCGATAACGTGAGTGTGCCCTCTCCAAGTAATCGGATTAACTCCAATCGGAATGATATTTGTACTTTAACCTATTGCAGATTCCGTTAAACTTCATCATGTGTTTCTTCATATCAGTCCACTTCGATATTATTTGGTCTTTCGTACAGCTCCAAAAGTTTCTTTTATTAAATTAGTCAATTACATGCACCAAAAGTTACCTACAAATATAAATAAATAAGCAAATATATATAAATTATATAAGCAAATATATATAAATAAGCAAGCAAATATATATAAAATAAATAAGCATATATATATATATATACACCTCTTTTTTGCACATTTCCAACAACAACGTCTTCGGAGACGTGAATCCATGTATTTGCCAACAAAATATCTTCGTCCGAAATCCATGTTGTTGGGTTCGATCTATTTGAAAATTTTGTTGACATTCTTTTGCGGCGGGTATCGGGTTGGGTCTCGGAAACCCCCTCATCCCCATCCTCCCCTTCAACGTCTACATAATCTTCTTGTTGCATTAGATGTTGAAACATGTCGGGGAATTTTGGTATTGTTGAAAACCACCATGGTAGATTAGCTATGGTGAAAACAAAGGCATTTGTTGCATGTTTGGTTAATATGTTGACAGTAAGGGTTGCGAGCTTGTACCTCGTGATTTTGAAACTCGTCGTGGAGTTGTGAAATTATTTTGTTGGTTTAAATCCATATGTGTTTAAGAATTTAGAGTTGGTAGAATAGAGAAATATAGATATGATAGAATAGATAAAGATGGTAGAATAGAAATGGTGGAAAAAGTGTGAAGGAAAGGAGGAGTATTTATAGTTGTTAATGAAAATATATATACATACATATATATATATATACACATACATACATACATATATACTATATTATAAAGTATTTAAGCCTTTTGCTTAAACTCTTAAATTTTAAGTGTTTTGAAATTACTAAATTACCCCTCATATAAACCAAATTGAGTAACTATTAGATATAGTTAATAAGATTCTTATATTCTATTTTAATAACTAAACTTTACATATTTAAAAAATCAAAGTCAATACAATTTTTTTAAAAGTCAAAGTCGATACAAATTAACTTAATTATTAAAAAAAATATTTTCATCAATTTTTTTTAATTATGAAGAACAAAAACGTAAAGAAAATGAAAAAAAAGATAAAGAAAATAGACATGTCTCCAAACAAAAATTATTCGCTGTAACTGTATTACATGAATACTATACTTCCTACGTTTTGAAAATAGACATCTTAACGAGTAGAAATTATTCGTTAACGCCGCATTGCGCGGGTATCATGCTAGTATGTATATATATATATATATATATATATATATATATATATGTAAGGTTACCGTTCAATAGTAATAAAAAAAGAAAGAAATTATAAATATATATACATGTTAGCGTTACACATAATATACATTATATATATAGGGAGCGATTTCAACGAGAACTGTTTTTCGTACGAGAATCGCGAGAACCATTTCTGACTAATCATTTAATTTCCTGTCTTTTTCATTTATTTTAAAGAAGAAAATGCAGTATGGACATTTTTACATTGTCCCCACTTTTTTAAAACTAATATATCCATTAAACGAAAAAGTGTTAAATTACGAAAATTATACTAAATTAACAAGAAAATTGTGCTCTTTAATTTGAGACCGATGTTGCTATATTTTTTCGGAATAAAATTCGCGTTTGCTGGATTTTTTTAACACAGCTCTCAACATATGCACACGTGCATATCTATATCCGTGCTTAAAAAACTAGGTGAATTTGTGCATATGCACACATGCATATATGCACAAGTGCACATGTCGAACTGTACTAAAAAAACCCCGCCAAACAAAAAAAAAATTCAGAAAATATAGCTAGACCAGTCTCAAATTAAAGAGCATAATTTTTTCGTTAATTTGGTATACTTTTCATAATTTAACACATTTCCATTTGATGAATATATTAGTTTAAAGGTGGGGGTAGTGTGAAATGTCCAAATTGCCCTTAATTCATTAAGGATAAGTTTGATTAGTTTAAGGTTATCCATTAACAACTTTTTAATTTGGACCCTTCATCTTTTTGATCGATGGCTATAATTGGTTCTCGCAGTTCTCGTACGAAAAATAATTCTCATTTAAACCATCATCTCTCTCTCTCTCTAAATATATATATATATATATATATATATATATAGAGAGAGAGAGAGAGAGGTTCAAAGGAGAGTTAGAAATTAAATAAGAATGAGAGACTCAATCTCAACCGTCCAATTCCGGCTCCTTCAATTACATTGTCCACCCATGAATTCATCAAATGCACCTTCCACACTCTATCTCCCCACGTACGCTCTTCATCCATGAATTCCACTTACAAAATGAATGGCTAAGATTGAGTTTCTCATTCTTATTTAATTTCTCATTCTCATTTGAACTTTCCCCTGTATATGTATATATATATATATATGCAAAAGTTCAAATAGAAACTGTTTTTCGTACGAGAACTGCAAGAACAGTTTTTAACGTCATTAATGACTCATTAATAAGGGTATTTTGGTAATTTATATATTTACTTAACCATGAATTGCGTCCGGATGAGCTGTCATTAATTTGCGAGACTTGATTTTTCTGAAATAACCCTAATTAATGTGTCATTAATGATCCATTAATGAGTTATTAATAAAGCATTAATGAGCCGCCAAAAAATCTTAGCAATTGATTAAGTTTGATCAAGGGCTAAGATTGGTTCTCGCATTTCTCGCATGAAAAACAGTTCTCGTTTGAACCCTCCCCTACACACACACACACTAGCATCATACCCGCTTAATGCTGCGGTGACAGATAGTTTATGTCTTACAACATGTCACTTTAAAAATGTAATGATATGTTATTCGTGCGATTCAATGTCATGAAAAAGTTTTCTACAACATGTTCGTTTTTTTTCAAATTTTCTTTTAATTGCATGAACTATTTTATTAATTTTAAAAATAAATTAAAAGATATTAAAATAATAAAAAAGATTTATTATGAAATAAGGAGTGAAAAATTAATAAGATTTTAAAAATTATGTTGATCATGTGGTGTATAATTGTGTTTGTACGAGAGAATATATTTTAAATAAATAAAAAGTTAAAGTAAATTAGGAGAGAGAATAAAATATTTAGAGATTAGTGGATGAGATTAATTTAGATAGAATGAAAAGTTAAGATTTTATCTTGATTGAATTTTAAAAACTCTGAAAGTTAAGGAGGAGAGAGAATTTTAATGATTTATATAGTAGTATATATATATATATATAGAGAGAGAGAGACAAAAAAGTTTATTTGAGAACCGTTTTTAATACGAGAACCATTGTAGACCAATCAATTTAGATAATGTTTTGATAACCTTATTTATATCAAAAAGACAAAATTGGAATTAAATATATATATATATATATATATATATATATATATATATGCGCGTAAAATGATTTTAGTATTTATATAAAAATGGCGGCTGACCTTTTTAGTGTTCAAAATATTTAATTTTTTTTCTTTCATTTTTCTTTTTCAATTTTTATAAGTCGTAAGAAATACTTTACTTAATTATTTTTATTTTTTCTTTTATCTCCTACTTTATTTATTAATCACAACCATTTATATTTTTATTGAATTTTAGTAATATATTAGATACTTATGCCCCACCGATCTTTTTTGTTAGAATTTTTTGAGTTTAAATAAACATACTCTGAGTTGCTCGTGCACTAAAATTGTATTCGTTCATTTAACTTTAGTCGAACAAAAAAACGAACACGGACAATATTTTTCTTTCGTTTAATTAAATGAACGAACACAAACAGAGCTCTTGTTCATTCATTTATGCTCATCAACATTCGGTTTTCCGTTTATTTATTTTCGTTTATATTATATATATGTATATATTTATATTATATGTGTGTGCATATATATAGTTTTTATTTGTGTTTAATAATGTTTGGATTTGTATCCTAACGTGTGTTCTTTCGTTTACGTTTATCATTTTAAAACGAACAAAAATGTACACGAACGAACCAATCTTTTAAATAATTGAACACAAATGCTCGTTCGTTTCTCGTTCATGTTCGCTCCTTTATTCGGCTAAAGTTAAACGAACGAACACGAACACGAACACAAAATTTTGTTCGTGTTCTTTTATTTGTTCGGCTAAAGATAAACGAACGAATACGAACAAGCCCCGTTCGTGTTCATTCGGTTCGTTTATAGCCTTAACAATGAGTTTGAGTAAGCCAATTTTGAATTGCACGTGCACACATGCATCCAAGTATACATGTGCATGTGCATATATGCACCTAGACGCACAAGTGCGATAATAAAACTTAGCAGTATGAACAGGTTGTGCACATATACACCGTGCATGTGACTTTATTTTATGTGCTGAAAAAAATTGTGGTATATGCACATGTGCACTTATTGTAATTTGCACATGTGCACTTATATGCACATGTGCTAGATAAAGATAGTGGTATATGCACATGTGCAAATATCTAATGCTGTATTGGAAAAAAACTCGGTAAAAATGAAAAAAATTTCTTTGAAAAAGTATAGCAATATGGATGTCATATTAAAGAGCATAATTTTCTCATTAATTTGGTATAATTTTCGTATTTTAATACATTTGCGTTTGGTAAATATTTTAGTTTTAAAAAGTTGGGGGTAAGTGGTCCCCACTTTAATTAGGCAATTTGCCTAAAATAAACTTCTAGCATTTTTGGAAACTAAAAATGATGGTTGTGTTTTGAATTAATTACATGTTTGCCACAATTAATATAAACCTTTGATTAATTATGATTAATGGTTACAAACGGTTCTTGCAATAAAAATAATTCTCAAATGAACCCTCCTCTATATATATATATATTTATATATATCTATATCTATATCTATACTACTATATAAACCATTTAACATTCTCTCTCATCTTAAATTTTAAGACTTCTTAAAATTCAATCAATATAAAATCTTGACCATTCATTTAATCTAAATTAATCCCATCCAGTCAATCATTAACTATTTTATTCTCTCCTAATTTACTTTAACTTTTTATTCAAAATATATATTCTCTCATACTAAAACAATTATCCACCCACATCAACATAAATTTTAAAATCTTATTTAACTCTTCTTTTTATTTCATCAATATAAATCTTTTTTCTTATTTTATTGTCTTTTAGAATTTGTTTTTAAAATTAATAAAATAGTTAGATGTAAATAAAAGAAATTTTGAAAAAAAAAACGGGTATGTTGCTATAGAAAACTTTTTTGTGACATTGAATCGCGCGAATAACATATCATTACATTCTTGAAAGCGACATATTGTAAACCAAAAACTATTTGCCGCTGCAGCATTGCGCGGGTATGATGCTAGTATGTATGTATATATATATATATATATATATATATAGGGATGAGATCAAATAAAAAAATTAAAGTAAAAAGTGTAAAAGAGATGATTATTTGATCATTTTTCGGTATATATATCAACTGATAATCGTTAGTTCATCATCTTTATTGATTAAAACTAGTACTTCATCAATTTCTTTTTGATTTCAAATACAGATTTTGAAAACAAAATTTTGGAATAATTTGTTGATGAACAAAATGCTTTCATCTAAAAAGTGATGAATATATTTGATTCATCAAAAAGAAATTGATGAAGAACTAGTTTTAATCAATAAAAATGATGAACTAACGATTATCAGTTGATATATATACCGAAAAATGATCAAATAATCATTTTTTTTACCCTTTTTACTTTAATTTTCTTTTTACTTGATCTCTACCATATATATATATATATATATATATATATATATATATATATATATATATATATATTTCAGCTGCATGACCGCATGCATAACCATGCGTCCATGCATTTATGTAAACTTGTACGTTGCCTCAACTTTGAAGTGTTTTCTTAATAATGTGTATGTGACTAATTATTAATTAAATATACATTCACGTGTGTATATGTATATACGCGTGTGTAAGAAATCTGTTGTAAATGTTTGTTGAAAATCTGTAAAAAAAATAAAAATCTGTTGAAACACAAATGTGATTTTTGTAATGAGTAAACTTAATAAGATTAATGAATATATATATATATATATATATGTATATATAGTTGCGCCAAAAGAGCCCTTAATTAAAATACCATTTTCCAAAGGTTTTACATTAGGCGTGACATTAATAATGTGCAAATAACATACAGACATTTATTAAAAAAAACTAATTAATTAAGTAGTAAGTAGCTAGTTTCGATCGATCGAGTTTCAACAACTTTCCACCATGGATTTAGTTTTACATGAAGTCCAATCTCTAGTACCTCCAGCTGGAGCTGGAGCTGCAGCTGCATGATCTTGAGAACTAGAAGAGCTGCAGGCAGTACCCATTTGTTGTTGTAGCATCCATTCTAGCTCACTTGGTGTACAAGGTATCATAAGTGCACCTTCATGGTTGAACCCGTACTCTTCTGCCGCTCTCTCCAACAGTCTTAGAAACAACGGGTGGCGGAGGTAGTCGATCGGAACCACAAACCTCCTTTCCACGTAATCATCAGACGCTATCACCGCAAAATGACCTTCTTTCACGTCTTTTGGGACCGTTTCTTCTTGGCCATCTGATCTTTTCTTGACTAGGAAAAAACCCTTTTGCAATCTCTCCATCACTAACTTAAGCTTCAAAATGCCATTGTTTTTCCTACTACCTTTACTAGTAGTATTTCTCATGACCTTTCCCATTTAACTTTTAACCTAGCTAGCTAGCTTTTTAATTTTATTGATCGATCAAATAGCTTTCGATTAATAATTTGCAATGCCCTTCATCAACGTACATTATTCTTATATATATATATAGGCATATAGCTAGAGAATGAGCTAGGTTTTGAGCATTTGCATGTGCATGAGGATCCAAGTCTTGGGACATAAAGGGCCTAGTTAAGGTAGAGTCACTTCTATGCCTGCCTCCTTCATTCAACAACTATGTATAAAATATATTATCACCTCTCATATGCATGTGTATATGAATGTATGTATGCATATAATATATATATATATATATATATATATATATATATATATATATATATATAAAGGAGGGTTCAAATGAGAACGGTTTTCCATATATGAGAAATAGGAGAATCAATTTTAGCCCTTGATCGATTAAAATTAATCAATGGGTAAGAATTTTTGGCGGCTCATTAATGAAGCATTGACGAAGGGTATTTTGGGAAAATCAAGCCTCGTAATTTAATGACGGCTTGTCTGGACGCAATTCACGGTTGAGTACATATATAAATGACCAAAATACCCCTATTAATGAGTCACTAATGATGTTACAATCTGTTCTTGCAGTACTTGTACGAAAAAACAGTTCTCGATTGAACCTTTTCATATATATATATACATATATAATATATAGGGTGAGGTTCAAGGGAGAAACCTTTTAAGATGCACATCAGTGAGAACATGGGTAAACTTGTAATTTAGCATTTCTCCTTTACGTTCATGTTCACCCATAACTACCAAAAGTCAAATTTACATCTTAAATCTTAAAATCAAAATTATTTATATAATATTAACAATTTAAGATTTGTATGCATTGATTCATCAGATCAACCATATAGACAAACACTTTTGTATGCCTAGGTAGCTACCCTATGGATCACTTTGAATTATAAGGTGTTACAATTACAAATTCAAATTAAGTGCTATAAGATAAAACTTAACTTATCCATATGTAATTAAGATTAAGATAGGCAGAATATAGTAGAAGCACCTCAAAAGTTTTTATAAAGAATGGGAATGGGAATGGAATGGGACCTTAAAAAGTTCAAGGCAGGAGGGCCTAGGTAGGTAGGTAACCAGCAGGGGATGATTATAACAACACAAGTAGATAGGTGTACATTGGGCTTGTGAAGTTGTACGTACGTATATTCATTCAATTGTGACTGATCGATTAGCTCTGATCTTTCCAAGGATATTTTCACATTTTATTTATTAATAATAGTTCCATGTCGAGTTACTCCAAGACAATTAGTCTACCACCCAACCTGCACCTGCTGGGTTTATTGCAACTAACTCACACCTATCTATCTATCTATTTAGTTGTTAGAAAATTAAGTTGACCCTTGACATCCGCCCTGTTTTAGTCAAACACATCCAAGTCTGTTTTTGAGTAATTGTTTAGGATTCATGACGGGCAGGAACTCATTATTTATATATATATATATTTTATAATATTGTATATATAAATATATTTTGTTTAACTCAAAACTAAATTTTTTTTAAATACCTCTTTATCATCATTAGCACACATACAATTTTCTCTCTCTCCCCCGCTATTACCACCGCCCAACTCCACCTTCGCTATTATCACCCCTACCATCACCACCGTAGCCTACTACCGCCTACCATCACCACCGTAGCCTACTACCGCCTACCACCACCACCACTAAGAACACACACACACACTCTCTAAAATTCCAACCACCAAGAAAACCACCTCCACCGACCACCTCCACCTCTGTCATCACCACCGCCACATTCGCCGCTGTCATCATCACCGGCGCCAAGAACACACACACACACACTCTTTCTCTCTCTCTAAAACTCTAACCAACAAGAACACACCCAACCACCGCCACCGCCACCTTGTTAAACCACTGCCACCACTACCATCACTACAAAATCAAAACCCACCACTAAAAAGGAAACCCCAAATGGTTAAAACACTCCCAGATTCGAAACCCATAAAACCCTAAATCGATGTTAGGTCTAAACACACACACATACTCAAAATAAAAAAAAAACCCAAACTGTTAAATAAACACCAAAAAATGAACCCCATAAAAACCCTAAATCTAAACATAGACACAAACAAATGGTGGTGCAAGATGGTGACGGCGATGAATCGATGATGGTGGTGATGAGAGCCACAAACAAATGGTAGCGTCAGTCACCGGTTACGGTTGCGGTGGTGTTCCTTCGCCAGTCATAGGTGGTGTACGATGGAAGTGCAAGTCGCCGGTTGAAGTGATGACTGTAAACTAGGAAGGAAGCTTTTTGGTTTTTATGGGGTTCTTGTTGTTTAAAAGAAACCAAATAAGAGAGAGGGAAAGAGAAGAAGGGAAGGGACTGAAATGTGGGAGGGAGGGGGGTTTGGTGATATTAAATTTTAATATTTAATTGATAATTGATTATAATAGTAATATTTATAATAATATTAAGGAAAAATAAAAAAGAAGAATAAGGGTATAATTGTCTTTTTATAAAAACTAACTGAGTTAATTAACAGAAAACGTTAAAAAGGACTACCCATGCAACAAAATGGTAGTTTAAGGATGAGGTTTGCAACTTTTTCAAAAAAAGGACTAAACTTGCAATATGCGGTTAGTTAAAGGACCATTTATGAAATTAACTCTTATTATTATTATTATTATTATTATTATTATTATTATTATTGTTGTTGTTATTATTATGTGTGTAAAGATGAGATGCAGTATTTTTAGATAAGATGCAGTTGTTTTAAATTATTGAATCCTTAACCAAGATGAACTAGTTTTAAGGGGACTTTATGTTCTTTTAGACAAGATGTAGCTTTAAACCACTAAAAGGTTAAAATCAGTCAATTCAGTTTAAAATCACTACATTTACAAGGTTAGATGCAATGTTATAAACCACTACATCTAATATAATACCATTATATCTTACCAAAAAGCACTGCATCTCGTCTAAAAATATTGCATCTAATCTACAACTATACAATAATAATAGGAGGAGGAGGAGTAATAATAATAATAATAATAATAATAATAATAATAATAATAATAATAATAATAATAATAATAATAATAATCCACCACCACATTACAATCAATACAAATAAATCATTGTATCTAACTTCATTATGTTTAATAATAATATATATATTCACACACACTTTCCTAAACATGAAGATTGTTGTTTGTGAACTTCCACAAACTTCAATGCCATCGATCCACAAATGACAAATCCCACTGCCACCATCAATTTGTATTGCAAAGGAAACCGTTTGCATGTTCGCATAATACAAGTCGTTCGCATATACATACATATATATATATATATATATAGAGGAGAGTTCAAATAAAAACTATTTTTCGTATGAGAACCGCGAGTATCAATTTTAGCCCTTGATTAAAATTAATCAATGGCTTACAATTTATGACGGCTCATTAATGCTTCATTAATAGCTCGTTAATGACGTATTAATAAGGGGTATTTTGGGAATATTAAGCCTCGAAATTTAATGAAGGCTCACCCGGACGTAATTCATGGTTGGGTAAATATATAAATGATCAAAATACCCCTATTAATGACTCATTAATGGTGTTACAAATTGTTCTCGCAGTTCTCGTACGAAAAACAGTTCTCGATTGAACTTCTCCCTATATAGGGGAGGGTTCAAACAAGAACTATTTTTCGTACGAGAACTGTGAAAACTAATCTTAGCCCTTGATTAAAATTAATCAATGACTAAGATTTTTTAGCGGCTCATTAATGCTTCATCAATAACTCATTTATAGCTCATTAACGAGGGTTATTTCAGAAAAATCAAGCCTCGCAAATTAATGACAACTTACCCGGACGCAATTCATGGTTGGGTAAATATATAAATTACCAAAACCTCTATTAATAAGTCATTAATGACGTTAAAAACAGTTCTCGTTTGAACTTTTTCGGTAGAGATATTATAAGAGGGGATAAATGGTAAGCGGTGTAAGAAGGATTCTCAGCCACAAGATTTTATTAAAATTCAACAAAAAATGGTCAAAATTAATTAAATGTAACTGCCAATTAAAAGGGGGTTTAAGGGCAAATTAGACAATGTAAAATCAATAACCATGTCAAAAATATATTACCTCCTAAAAATAAAAATAACATTCACGCCCGATGAACAACCCTAATAAAAATTGATGCACAATTTTTTTTTGATAAAGATTCCATTTTTAATGGATGCAAAGCATAATGAAACCCAAAATTTGATGCATAACATTACAACAAATATTCATCAATATTTAATGGGTAAACACTTCCTTTTGAGTTAAACACAAATTCTTCACAAACAAGTTTGATAAACACATAATACCACTACCATCATATAAACTCAAAAAAGTTTGATAAACACAACTTCTTCAAAAATATTCATCACTTTTCAGTCATCATTCTAAAAAGAAAAAGCAATTCATCAACCTATTTGTTTGAAGAAATGATGAAACTAAATAAATTAATGAAATTCATTTTCTTGTTCAGTTTCTAAACCTATGATTAAGAAACCAAAGGATTGATGAACAAATACATTGGAAGCAAAATTCAGACTTTTAACAACTTGATTCTACAAAACATGATGAAATGATGAATCAAGAAAAAAAGAAAACAAACTTAACAACAAACTAATGAAGCGCGTGTTTGGATGCAAAGTTTTTTGAAACCCAAAAATCGAGCCATTCTTTGGATATGATGCAATCGACGGTGGAGGTAACAGGTCGCTGGGCCAGAGGAAGGCACCGTTGCTGGGCTGATTATCCTATCGACGACTCAGATCTCGGGGGTGACGGCAAGCAGTTGTATAGATATGCGGAGGTGGACGAAAGAAGGCACTGTCGTTGGGCCGATTACAACGATGCACACAGATCAACCGACAACGAAGACTAACAAATCTGATGATTCGTTGTCACGGTGAAGTCGGACTATGCCGACTTGGATCTTGTGGGTGACGGCAGACGGCGATCTTAGGGTATTTTGGGGGAACCGTGATTTGATTTTTGATTTGTGAGGAGAGAGAAGGAGATTTCCTTTATTTAAGGAAACTTATTTAATTAATTTTAATTACAATTATAGAGAATTCCTATTATACCCTTTTATTTATGATACCACATGTCACTCTCCTAATACCTCTTACGCCTCTTACACAAAAACCACTCTAATTTGATCCTAATATATATATATATATATATATATATATATATATATATATATATATATATATATATAGGGAGGTTCAAAAGAGAATATATATTTAGGTGAGAATTGGAGATTTAATCCTGGCCCTTCATTTGATTTAATTGGATGGTCTACATTTGCCCTTTATTTTATCCATTACCCAACCATTAATTGTGATGGGTGAATTGTGATTGTTAGATCTAATAGATTAATATATAGTTGATGTCTTGATGACGAGAACCTCGAGAACCATTTCTGGCCAATCATTTAATTTTCTTTCTTTTTTTCATTTAATTTCTTGTCTTTTTATATTTATCTAATAGAGGAAATGGTAGTATGGATATTTTTACATTACCCCACTTTTTTAAAACTAATATATTTATCAAACAAAAAGATGTTAAATTACAAAAATTGTGCCAAATTAACGAGAAAATTATGCTCTTTAATTTGAGAAGGGTCTTGTATATTTTTTCAGAAAAAAATTCACGTTTGCTGGGTTCTTTTTTAACATAGCTTTGGACATATGCACATGTGCATATTATGCACACGTGTATATCTACATCTGTGCTGAAAAAAACTAGGTGAATTTGTACATATGCACACATGCATATATTTGCACATGTGCATATCTACATCTATGCTGAAAAAACTGGGTGAATATGTGCATATGCATGTGTATATATTTGCATATTCATATGTGCATATATTTGCACATGTGCACATGTCAACCTCTAACTGGAAAAAAAATCAACAAACACAAAAAAAATTCGAAAAAACATAGCTAAATCGGTCTCAAAAAGAGCTTAATTTTCTCGTTAATTTGGTATAATTTTCGTAATTTAACACCTCTCCATTTGATGAATATATTAGTTTAAAAAAAGTGAGGGTAATGTGAAAATGTTCAAATTGCCCTTAATTAACAACTCTTTAATCTGGACCCTCCATCTTTTTAATCAATGGCGATAATTGATTCTCATAGTTCTCGTCTGAACCGTCCCCTATATAGATAAACATACACATGCATGCAAATGGAAAATTCCTACAAGGCCAGGATCAGATAATTAGGAAGAAGTACATATATATAATTCAAGGAGCAAACTACAGGAAATTAAAACCTACATATATATGTACATACATGAAGCAACAGAAGAAAATAAGACCACTTGTAGATTATGTATCCATGTACAGCACCCCGCTTCACGTTAATTTTGCTCAAAAACCATAGTGTTATCCGAAGAAACACTGAACAACTAAATAATCAAAAAAGAAGAATTAAAAGTTAGAGCTGAAAAACAACTAAAGAACATTAGAACAACAATTGAAAAGTTAAAGTTACTTACAGTTCTCGAGTTGCGATTTCAATTTGGGAACTGCCGAGTGCCGACTAATTTTCGATGTGACGATGCAATTGACTTATGATTTGAGAATCTGCGAGTGCGATTAAGTGAAGATGAAAGATCGAAAGAATGAAGATCGGAGAGGCAAAGGACCAAAATCGAATGAGGTCTGGGTAGGTGAAGAATGAAAAGGCCGAGGACAAAATCGAGACATCAAATATCGGAGATTTCAAGAGACGAGAGTGCGAGATTGGGTAGGGTGGACGACTGATGGCTACTTCTAGGCCACGCCAAAAGGGAAAGCGCCATTCCATTGGCAAGTGGGCTTCCTCATTTCTTCTGGACTCCTTAATCCACTTATTACTAAGCTCTCACATACACACATATAGAATATATTTTTAAAATGGGCCTAGGGCCACTGCCCTGTTTCCCTGCCTCTGGGTCGGGCTTGTGAACATTCTAAGGGGAAACCCATTTTGGCCTTTTCAACTCTCAGTGAGATTTCGTTAGGGGACCCTATCTTGCAGGAGGTAGATTTTGAAAAAGAGTTCTTGATCCGCTTTCCTTCTTCCCTTTGTTAGCGGTTATGGTAGCAGTCCTTTAATCTTACATGACCACTTTCAAAGCACGCTAGGAATTGAAAAGGTGTGAAGAATTCGCATCACAATGATTTAGAATTTTTTTTAAAGATACTTGAAAGCTTTCAATGTTTTAGTAAATACTTAGCCCGTAGAATTCCCAGAAAATCGAACCAAGTATAAGCATCCCTGACTGCAGCAGGAGTTGAGGCAATCACTGTATCATACCATGACACAGCTCGGCCCCGAAGCATCTTTCTAGCATATGCGACTTTCTTTGATTCCTCGGACTCGCTGGTTTCAAAAGCAAGCTCAATATCACGAATCCACCGTTCAGTCACAGCTAAATCCATGTCACCGTCAAAAGTGGGTGGTTTACAAGATAGAAAGGCCTTTAGGCCCACGGCCATTTTATGCTCGGTAGCAGGAACAATAGGTGTACGTTCCTCTACCGTTTTTAAACGTGCTTCGAGCTCTCGAATATATGCCTCCCTATCTTGACCTCCAGCCATTTTAATCTCTTAATTCTGGTTGACCAAATACATTCAAAATATATTTAGTATACTTATCATACTTAGTTAATCATAATAAGCAGATAAGCAATAACATGTCAATCATAACAATCTCTCTCACACCCCATGACCTCCCGAGGAACACTTTAACAATCTTCGGGCCTGAATTTGAGACCGAATACTCATTCAAATACCCAATTCACTCAAACTTAGGCTTTGATACCAGCTTGTAACACCGTTCTTTTAAGAACCAGATTTTTCTTTTTAAAACACTAATTAAGTTTCCAAATCGCGTGGGTTTGTCTGTAATCAAACATTTACACCTGGTTTCAAAATTTAAACAAGCAGCGGAAGAAAATACGTGACAATTTATATACAATCAAAAATTAGCCATATTACAACGTTGGTGTTACCGATACTATCTAGCCGACCATATCAGAGTATTAATACAAACATAATATTATCAAAGTGTTTAACAACAGTGTTCCTCCAAAATAAATAACTACCCGCAGGCACCCGAGCTCACAGCCTAACGATCACCTACACATGCGGGGGAGAGTATCTATCAGCTATAAAAGCTAGTGAATACAGAATAGCATAATAATCAACATAAGCATATCACATATCATTAATCATGTTCAAATAGTGTTATCCTAGCATCTCGCGATGAGCTGGCGTAGTCAGAAGGCGACATATCTCACAGGGTAGCTAGCCCGACTCAATGCACCAAACTGGGGTACCAGACACATCAACTGTGCCGGTGGGTGAGCTGTGAAGCGGTCCACCATTGCGTTATGGAATCAATCGATTCGTCTGGGTATAGCTGTAAGGCCCTAAATAATTCCCAACCATTCGGGGAGCATTAGGCTTGTAAGGCCCTAAATACCTGTAGAGGTACCGTTGATGCTATCAATGACTTGGAGGCCTCAAGCAATCTTAGGCCATCGCTGGCCCCGATAAAGGACTAGTCAGTCCCTAGGCCCGGATTCGTTCACAAACACATAACTGATCCAATCGGATCTTTATTGCGCGCACGCAAACATATATATCATCATTATGCATCATAAAATACACTTAATCAAGTGCATATTATATAGTATCAACAAGTTATACCTAGCATCATCATGCTTTTCAATCTACACTTGATCAAGTGCATATCATACTGTGTCAACATGTTAAGTCTAGCATCATCATGCTTTTCAATCTACACTTAATCAAGTGCATAATATATCATGGTAATCGTCTCTCATACATATAACAAGGTATTCTACTTTTCATCAACATATTCAATTCGTTTGTTAATATATGTTATAAGTATATTAATTCTTATGTTATCCGGTATTCACCTGGCTATCTAAAGTTGACAAATATAACATTCAGGGTCTTCCTGGTTGTGAGGCTCACCTAAACAAACACCCCGAATATCAGTACAATACGAAACAGCAAACTGTTTGCTGAAACAGGGCTGCTTACGGCCACAAGCAAATCTGCTTGCGCCCGCAAAGAAGAACCCTTGCGCTCGCAAGGCCCAGTCCTTGCGCCCGCAAGCATGTCTGCACAAACCAGTGCGATTTCCAACCCCTATTTTAACCATTTTCAATACCAAACGATTCCAATCCAATTTCCAGTGTTCACATATGAAATATACCATCAAACTAAATTAGAAACAACAATTCTTACTCACTTTAACATCCAATTTAAGGTTTGGGATCAAATTCTTCAAATTTGACCCATTTGAACTTTCTTTCCAATTTCAAACAAAAACACTTTAATTCAAGAAAATGATTCCTGTGTACTAGGAAATGATGTAGAAACTTATTAGAATCTAAGAATCAATTATAGATCTCAATTTGGGTTTTGACCAATTCGACCTAAACTTCAAGAACTCAAGAATTTGGAGATATGAACTTACAAGAAAGCTTAGATGATGAAGATGAAACTTAAGAATAGCCTTGGACTTGAATTTGCAGCAAAAGATTGGAGCTTGAATGATTTCTTTTTAAATTTCTCTTCTTCTTCTTCTAAGTTCCCAAGAACAATAACATGAGAAGTGTGTATGTGGGTGTTTGGCTGTGTAGTGAGTACACAAGGAATAGACCGACTTGTGAGTTAATATTATCCACAAGTGGGTATCTTGTTCCTCTTTTCAATTTACAACTAAACGCTCGATTACTCGTTTCGTCTAACGGAGATATTTTTGAAATCCTCGTTTGAAACCGTTTAATATTTTTATCTACTTTTATTTTCTTCTAATTTCAACTTAATTAATTAAATAAAAATTCTTTTATTCAATATATTATATTCTAATATTAACGTACCAGATTCGAACACGACTAGGCCCAATTTGAGGATGTTACAATGGCGCATAAGTTAGGTAGACGAGACTCAATAAGACCACCAGTACTTGTCACGTGGGAGCAGACTGGTTGGCACTTGTAACCGGCCAACAACATTTCCCCTATGTGGCTGGCTTGCATCGGTTTGCTCTAGCTCAACAATTTATTCTCTCCTATTTATTCTCTCTATCTCTCACCCCTCTCCTCTATTATTTATTTATTTATAAATAAAAAAGTGGTGTGTGATGGATGTGGGGGTTTGTGGGAGAGAATGGAATGGAGGGGGAAAGTAATGTGTTGCCAATGTGGCAATGGGAATGTGTGTGATGGATGCTGATTGTCTAATGGAATCAAAGAGTCAAAACAAAAATCAAATATTCAATTGTTAAAACTGTTTAGCTGTTTGGAAAAAATCAAGAAATCGTCAATTCATCAAAATTGTTTGTGAGTTTATGAAGAAACCACACAAAATTGTTAAATGGTTTGGCTAGTGGGATGAAATCACACAAAATTGTTTGAGAAAAAGAAATAAAATTGACAATTGCAATCAAAGGTTGTTGGTTGTGAATGCACACTTGGTCAAGGATTCTGCTTCGGTACTTAGTGAACAATAATTGAAAGGCAAATCCAAGACAGATTGATACTTAAAGTACTTATAACTTCTCAAAGAATTGTACTAGTTTAGTTCTTATTAATCGTTTAGATTTAATTCCTTATTTTTTGTCTACTCTATTTTGTTTAATTGGTTGCGTGGTAACTAATTTGTATTTGCATATTAGTTTGTTTCCTTGCTTAGTACAATTGTTTGGCATTTGTATATAAATGGTGTAGTTTGTTGATCGCAGTTTTAATACACATGTAGCTTATTTTATATATTTTAGTATGTTAGTGGCTCTGTTTTTAGTTTTACCTCGGGCTTGCAAATATTTGAGATGACCCTAAAAACGTCACAACTTCGAGCTGCCTCCATTTTTAGAGTGGGTGGAGTGAAGGGAGGAAATGAGTGTGGTGGAACTGACGATATGTGGTGAATTAGGAGGCCGACGCAATGGACGAGGAAGGCGTGGAGATGTAGACTGTGTAGGGAGGAGGCGTGGAGAGGAGAATGGGCTTGGCTTTTTTTTTATTTTATTTTTTTATGTTTTATAATCTGGTGTGATGATGAAGGGTAAGACGCGATCAGTAAGTGATATAGGAGAAAGAATCTTGTGTAGTAGTTGGAGATGGTTGAGTCCGTTCCAAGCTAGGTAGGTGTTTTAGATCTTGACTGAAATAATCGTCGGTCGGTTTCTTACATGCCTCCTTTTAGCGACAAGTTTCGGTTGTTGAAACTAACATTTGTTATTGACATTGATACCATATGTATAATGAATTGGTTGAACTAAAAATATATATATGGTGTTAGTACGTACTGTTGGTGAATTAAATTTGATACTTATGGATCCATCTATTGCTCTACTGATATATTTGTATAATTAAATCCAACATTACAAAAACGGATCTATCTATTTCCTAATACTATTTATTATTTACAGGCATAGGAGGCTGTAGAAAACCAGAGGTATGAAGGCATTATCAAGCTGTGCAGTGTATGCCTCCAGCAAACCACTCACCGTCACCGCTAACAAAAGAGACCACCATTGCTGCACCATTCATACCATAAAATCAAAAAATTTTAACCCCTTCAATTCCCCACCTTTATCCAACAGATAGATACCAAATGAGATAGAGATATAGACCTGAGTGAACATGTGTCCCGTGGCAGCTAAAAGTGGAAGCAGGGCAGAGCAAGCAGCTAGGACTGACGTTATGCCTGCAGCAGTGCCTTCAATGGTTTTTTCTGGAGGGAACCCCGAAAAAAAATAAAATTTAAGGATTATTTTACTAGGAGACCAAGGTACACAACAATTTTTCCAACCAGAACAAGTTATACTCACTGCCTGTTTTACTCCACCGAAGAACTCCATACTTGTAGCCAACCATAGATGCCTGTAAAACATTTGCAACATCCATTATGTCACAAATCAATAATGCCATTTGATATGTCTCCCCTTATGTAAATGACATATAATTGATCTCATCATCATTGCATGTGAAAATCGTAATAAAAGTAAACTACATTATATAAAATTAAAAAATTATATATAGAGTATTCCAACCATGGTATCTCCGATTCCAAGACTCAGAATTCCAGCAAAAGGAGCAAGAGGCCGATCATTGAATCCAGAGGACATCCAGATAGGCAATGCACACCCCAAAAGAAGTGAAAAATGGCTGCATAATGGAAGGGAAATGCACAACATTTAAGCAAGCAGATTCCCATTGTTAATATTATACTAAATGTTTTATGGCATGAGGAATTAACATAAACACCTGACTATCAGAAGATCAGAGTCGCGATGATCAGTGAAGGCGTTCATAAACTGATGTACAATTGATCCCAGAGGCCAAATTCTCCATACCTGCCTAATACAAAATTGTTATCTTGGCAACAAAACGATTCTCTTAAGTCTTAAAATATGATATTGCACCTGATTATGACATTTACATTAACCAAAAAAAAACATTTAAGATGAATATCAAAAAGCGAGTTTGAAGAGGAATTTACTCGAATAATTTCCAGCACTAAGAAAACCCCCAAAGCTGCACCGAAAGCCAAGTTCAGAAATGATGGCTGAAAGCAAAAAGGCAGATAAAAAGAGAATTTGATTGCATTAGCTAAAAAGTCAAAATTAACAAGCTACAGTCAACTGAAAGGAGGAGGGGTAGAGGTTGATGTAGCCATTTTGGCCCATTAACTTTAGAATGGGACAATTCGGATATGTTTAAAAACTAAATGAAGCGTGAAATAATAAAATACAAATAGCCCTGCATATTTTTAATGCATAAGACCTCTTAAAACATTATTGGAAAATTCAAAAAATCTAAATTCGTATTTATATTTGACAAACTAATTGCTCATTACAAATTCAAATTTGTCTTGGGTCCACCCGTTTTGACCCATACCACAGAAACTACGCATATTGCCACCTCTACAAAAGGAGTGGAAAAAGGGGGAGGGGTTGATCTGTTAAATTGGAACCAACCCATTCCATATCACCTGGAAGATAATTGCAGGTACAAACATTAAAACTGCCACCAGATGGTAGTATTTCCTGAGAAGTATTCTTTCAATCTTACTGTTCTTGGATATGTTGTAAAACCGCAGTACTGATGCAAATATAACAGCCAACCAGTATACACACAAGGAAAGCCTTTTGTGTGGTTCAGAGAAAACAAACTTTAACACCCTGAAAAACAGGAGGAAATATATAAAATTGTTCATTAGATACACAACAAACAAAACAGCGACATATCGTCTAAGTAATAATCATAATCATAATGTAGTCAAGGGCCAGATAACAAAAGTATATTTCAAGGTGAAATTAAGCTATAGAGCTAAACAGTACCATAAAAAGGGATGAACAGGGAAATCTTGGACAAACTGCATCCAGAATGGAACAATTGCTAATAAAATAAATGCTACAGAACCATAAAATATAATAGATCGTCCAGGCTCACGATGATGTCCTCTGAATTCAGTGTTTTGTGAGCTTAATATATAAGCCTCCCATCTTTCAAGGATGAATTTGAACAACATTGGAGAAAGAAGAAGGCCAAGAAGCATTCCCTGCGTGTAAGGAAACATACGTAGAAAATACATATATAGACAATTAATAAATATTGGAACATGGTATCATTTATCCAAAAACAAGAGAATGGAAAACGAAAGTGTGAGGATGTGAATTTACTAGAACAAATTTTTTTGTGAAGCAAGATCCATTCAATTATTATAAATTTCAAAAAAGAAAATTTTTGAAGAGATTTGAACCTGAATAATAGTGCTTATCTCGCTTCTTTCTGCCCCATATATGATACCACTTAACCCGTATGATACGAGGTGCTTGCTAATCTGTTCAGACAAATTTTGCTGTTAAACATATAACATGACATCATCAATACAAAAGGAAAAAAAGAAGAGATTTTTCTTTCCACCATCAACGTACATAAAAAATGGTTCATGAATGACAAAAAATTCCATGATCCCTTTTAATAAAATGAATTCCATTAGATAGCAATCATGGATTCTATTTTTAATCTAAGAGCCACAAGTTAAATATTTTCACACTGATGGTGCATAAATAACTAAAGAAAAAAGTGGTGAAGGACATAGTAACCTTTGCTATAGTGAATGCAAACATATCACCAAAATAAACAACAAATCCAGCTGTAACCAAAAGTGCCTCCCCTAAAACAGAAACAATGATGTAAGTAATTAACAAAGTGACCTTGAGTAATAAAAGAAACATGAACTCACTCACCTAAGGAAGCACATGCAGGAAAAGTGTGAAGCACATGCTGTATAAACTTCACAGCAGCCAATCCGTGGAATATAATCCACACTAAAGTCAATGCCATGTAAAATCCTGCAAGATTTTGGAAATAAATCAGAGCACAAGTTTTCAATATTAGCAAAAAATATGGAGGAATCTTGAGAGTAACTTAAACAACAAACCCACCCACCACTAGATGGCTTTGCAGAAAACAATAAGCAGCACATTGCTGCAAACAAGACGATGCAACTAAAACCGAACTTTGTGTACCACCCGCTATGAAAAGACACCGATTTGCTCTTGTTGGATTCATGGCGGTGACAAATGAAGCACAGGAAAATCATCACAAAGAGGCAACAACTGCAAGTGACCCAATATTGCAACTGTACAAATTCAACATCTACAAAAAGGACGTAATGTCAAAGCACAAAGAGTAAGATCACCAAAATCACTACTGTGAACCCCTAATATTAGATAAAATATAGTCTTTTTTCCAAAATAATATGTTCACTCCAGACTTCCAGTTACTTACATGATCAATACAAGTACCAGAAGACATAATTAGATTTCTGTTTAGATTCCAATTTTAAAAGGGTGGGGGAATTCATACAATGCAGAATACACATTAGAAAGTAGCAACCTTGTGATGCAAGCATAAATGTTCAACCATGGACAGTGCTGTTCTTTTTTTAGTTCCTAGAATTGAATCGTGTGTATGTGATTACCTATACTGATTCCAACAAGTAAAAAAGTGCATTTGGTTTAGAAGCCATGTACCTTTAATTCCTACTTCATTGACCAACAAAGCTCTCGATAACTGTATCAGCTTTGAAACTGCAAGACCAGGAAGGGTGACCGCCCCCAAAAGAATCCCTGATGAAGCACCAGGCCTAATATCATAAACCCAGAAGAAATTTTACAAATTATGAATAACCAATTCAACTCTTTAATCATTAAATAAACCAGCAACCTATATTCCATGTGAACGAGGATATGAAAATTTGTTTCTTCTTCTTCTTCTTAAGCCAACATAAAGATACCGGTTCATATGTTGAGAAAAAGGAGTGCAGGAATTTGGATTCTCAACAGGAAACCTAGTTCTTCCCTAATTCAAGATTGATATGAGTTCTGTAGCAACATTTTCTCCAGCAATTACAAAATTGAGCTTCAAGTCATTTAAATTTTTTTAGGAAACAATAATCCCTAAACGAACAGATCAACTTATGAGGTTTATCGATTTAGAAGATCACGCAGGAGGGGGAAAAAGAAGAAAAAAGCAACTGCATATCAATCAAGCATCTAAGTCTAGTATCAGATCAACTATAAGATTCGATTCAGCTGAAATAACCCGAAGAAAAACCCTAATCGATACCATCAAATTCATGATAATTAATTGAACCGAAACAATCCAATTCAATAGAATTGTGAAATGATGGAATGAGTTGCGTACCTGGTCTTGAAAGGGAACGCGGAGCCGTAGGATTCGACTGAGATCTCGACAAATAGCGCGAAAAGGGAGAGAAGAGAGAAAGAGAGGGCTTCGTAGAGAAGGGGTGCAGGGGTGGAGTAAAGAATGCTAGAAACGAACAGCAAAACCACGGCTCTCTCACCGTTCAACAGCGATGAAGCCATGGCGATTGGCATTGGAATTGGAATTTGGAGATGAAGTCAAAACAACCCAATTGCATAGACGGATTCAGAGTTGCAAAGATGATAAATTTGAGGAGAGAAAAGATTGCGCAAGCGGCAAGATTCAACCATATTCGCTTCCAGATGATTGGCGCGTACACGGTTTCTAGTTCTAGTTCTACCCACTTAGGTCAGGACAGATCAGGTCGTTAAATAAAAAATGTTACATTTTAATATACCTTTTTTACTCACCTATATCTAACTAGAATTTTCGTAAGGATAAAGATAAAAATAAACATAGCGGGTCAACCAACTCTATTTTCTGACTTCACAAGTGTTTTCTTTTCAACTCTGGAGAAAATTTTATAAAGCATTTATTTATAACAAGTGTTTAAATGAGTAGATGATAAATAAAATAATTAATAATATCACTCTTTTAAAATAAGATAATTATTCCAACTTAATTAATCTTTTTTATTCTTTTTCTTTCACCTTCTTTTCTTTTCTTTCTTCCTTCAAAAAACTCAGAACATAATGTCATAGTCGGGACTTGTTAACGCTAAGATTAATAAAAGGCTGTTTGGATAATTATTAGAATTTTTTTTTAAAAGGTAGAAGCCATTAGTTTATCAAAAAAAATTATTAAAGGTTTTTAATAAGATCTAAAAAATAAGCGAAACAGTTTTTAGGGTTCGAGCAGCAAAGAGCATACATAACGCCATACTTTTCATGCTTTGTGTTATGTTCACGTCACATTATCTGTAATTCAATCTAAAAAATGTATATGCTTCAATTCAATACATTTTTTTTTTTTGAAGAGCGAAAAGAAATTTAAGTAAAATAGGATCATATTTATATTACTAATTTTAAAAGTAAATATGAACAGAAACAACAAAACTCTGGGATGATGCCTGCAACAAATCTTTTCCGTAAACAGATTACACCAAAGCGTACACTCTCAACAACAGCCCGGATCGGGCATGAAAGTGCATACACACACATTCATATATTCATTCATCTTCTGTCATTCATCTTCAGTTTACAACACACAAATCTAAACAGAGACGACTTCTTCTTCACACGAAAATGTAGCAAAAGAAACACAAGAACTCGATACCCAACAGCCATTAGCGAAAGAATGAGTAGATTTCTCCATTTTGAATTATCATTAGGAGAAACATCATATACATTATGAAGAGCTTGGTACCCTGATATCGTCCTAACCTGCCCCACTGCAAATGATGTTCCATCATACTCGTTCTCCAACAGACCCTACATTCAAAAATCAATTATGTTCCATCATCTCAACAACTTGTATCAATTTAACAAAATCAAGCTAATGCTCTGTGCTAGAGGTCCGTTGTGTTGTGTTCACTTCAATCCATTTTACCTAGAAATGAGTTGATTTTGCCTCTAATGAGTGAGATTCGTAAAGCCTTATTACTAACAAAACAACTAGATAAAATCCAATCAGTCTTCTAAATCTCTAATTGTAATATATATTACCCTTTTTATATTCAATTCAATCTGTTATCTATAGTAAAAGTCAAGGAAAAGGCATAAAAAACTGTTTACGGGTCAGCACAACCCATTTTGACTTATTGTATTACCCGATTTGATTCAAACATGTTTCCACCCGATACCAAACCCGCCCGCCCTGTCTACTCTAAGGTATCATAAACTTGCCTGGATCGAGTAAGTGTGGAAAGCAATGTAAGACACAGGATACATCCATACTGGTCCAGGCAAAGCACTTCGAATTCGGAAAAAGCCACCAGAAAGCATCATCACCACCTATAAACGGCATACAAAAGGATTTTCAGATTTAATTTTTCTCTAACTTGTTTGATCTGTACTGCAATAATAATTTTTTTATGTGAGAACCAGAATTTTTTAAAATCCACTAATTAAGTAAACAATTTGCTTTTTTGGTATGTCAACAAAGTTGCAACATTTTATTAATTCCGGTGAATCTTGAAGCAAAACTTACACCTCTTAGACCTTGATACAAAAGATTCCTCAAGTTGTCCAATTAAGGGGTATTTTGGACATTTGGCTGACATAAATAACTAGGTTAGGCTAGGTTAGAGAAAACTCACGTGTATAAATACGAGTGTTGAGATACTCCAGAACGTATCTTGCAAAAAGGTGGCAACAACAAGCACTATGCCTTCGTTAATTAAAAGGCACATGAAGAAGTTGAGCACAAAATACATCATAAAGCTGAAATCGTTTCTAAGCCCCACCATGAAGTAGAAAACCAGACTCGATGAAATGGAGATCAGAAACAGGAAAGGAAAACTGGCAAATATTTGTCCCGTTAAGAATACTATCCCCCCTGAATGTTGATTTGAATCTTCACAAGCATATACCTGAATTAAACATACATGTATTAGATTTATTTATTTATATAATATTTGATTGACAATTTACTTCTCCGTAAAACTATATGAGTATCACAGTTACCTTAACCTCCTTCAATTGTGCAGGTACCCCAACAATGCTTAGGAGTGAAGCAAAAGATACAAACACAAAGATTGCTGCAACTCTTGTCTGCAATTAAACAAGAACATCGGAATTATTTAAGATGACTATTATGTTATTATGTAGAGCTAATTGCATAAAAAGGTAACCAGCTTTGTCCAGTTGCCTTTTAGGTGATCAAACTTTTTCCCTGAAATGACACCATTAGACTTTAACAATTTCGACTAAGAAAAAAAACTCAAAGTTTCAATATTTTGATTTGAGGTCTCTGTAGGGGTTACCCGGTAAAAAATGATGACGTGCCAGCTCACATGTCATTGACTTTGAGCTTTTTTATGATGTGGCTCAGACATGGCACCTCGAGACCAGTTTTAACTTAGAGAGTAGCTTAAATAAAAAACATTAAAAACTTTCTGGGTTTTTCATATAGAAATTGGACCAAGGTTGGTTGGTTAGCTTTTTTATGCAATTTTCCCTATTATGTTATGTATTCAGATTTAAAATTATGCAACTTAACCGACCCCAACAGAAGACAATGAATGGCCTAATCCAGAAAAGGCTGTGCCAACACATAGTGCAAGAAGAAGGCAAAGAATTAGCCGAAGCCAGTAATATTTCCATTCCCTTGACATAATTAACAACGATCTCCATGTCAACACTGCAATTCTTGTAGCACTACTTGCCTTTCCCTTGCTTTTGAGAGAAGGTCCTTCCTGTGACCGTAGTAATGTAAACAGACATAAGTTTTCAAAACCTCAATTATATATGGTTAGGCCTTCTGTAGTTATGCTTAACTTGATTTTTGAAGCTTATATATAATACCAATCATAATCATAATAATCTTGCTTTTCAAATAAAATAATAATCTTGAAAAATTGAAATTATTTTTACCCTTTCAGTAAGCCTAAGTATCATAGTTTCTACTGCTGCTGCATCAGCTGAAGATCTATATGTTTCTTCAAGGGTGCGGATTGCTACAGCGGTGTCCATATTAACTGACGAAAAATCCCCATGGTCGTCCTGTCAAACATTAATTCAAGAAATAGTACGCATCAGAAGAAAGGCCCATACAAATGTATCTAGAGGAAGCAGTTTCAACATGTTTGTCAATGAATGGGTTGATATGTTTCATCTTTGAAGGGTATGATTATAAAATGATTGATTAATAAGGAAGCATGTCGAAAGTCACCCAAAGTGTTTTTTAATGTATAAAGCCTCCTAAGTCATTACATTCAGTGATTCAGATAATTTTGTAATCATATATGACACACTAGCAATTTACTTTAATTAAAAAGTGTGGACCAGGCAAAAAGAGTGTTCGACCCATTTCAAACCGTACCTTCTGGCTTACCCGCCCATCTTCCAACCATATGTGATATGTACGTGGTTGGTTAATAAAAGGTAACTGTTTGACAAGATCTGGTAAAAACTTAATGCACCATTGTGCTAGTATTTAATGCAAAAAGAATTGACTACCTGCCACGTTTTGCACATTGCAATGATCCGGTCAAAATCTGTGTTTATTGCACGAAGGAAATGATCAGAAGGACTCTGCATAATTGGGCAAGGAAACCCCGCATTCGAGAAGTGCTGCATGATTGTAAACAAACAAACCCATGTTCATGTTTTATAACTACAGTTTGATTAAAAAATGTTTAATAACTACAGAAATCAGATAATAAAATGAAATATATTCAAACGGGTAGAACTAGATACATCACCTGTAAACAAGCCAGAGTCTCTCCAAAAAACAACGTGTTTCCATTTGAAAGAAGACAAATTCGGTCATAAAGACCAAACACTTCTGTGCTACTCTGGTAGATGGTGAAGATTAGGGTGCAACCGGTGCTCGCGAGCTTTTTTAATGTCACCATCATCAGAAGTGCAGAAACACTGAAAACAGATAAATGTTATCCCACGACCACAAGCAAATAGTATTGAAATTACAATAAAAGCATCTCCATATTTATTAAGGCCCACTAAAATAAGATGAAAAATGCATTAACCTATCAAGTTGGTAGAGAGGCTCATCGATAAACAAGACCTGTGGCCTCATAACGAGCTCCCTAGCAATGCTAACACGCCTTCTTTCACCACTAGGAAGACCCTTCATATAACAATGACCCCCAATGAGTTTATTTGCATAATCACCCAATGACATTGCAATGATAGCATCCTCTACTACACTCTTTTTTTGATAAAAGAAACCCGGAAGTTGAAGTAGAGCCGAGTAGTAAAGAAACTCGCGCACGGTTAATGATCCAATAAGTGTGTTTTTTCTTTCAACAAATCCCTATGAATGGAAAAATAATAATTAAGTATTAATAAGATATGACAGGACTCATGAAATGAAAATGTTATACAGGATATTATAATAACAAGTTGTGAAACCCTACATAGGATCCGTACTGCAAGGTTGATTTTGTTCCATTGACAAATACTTCCCCGTATGTTTTGGCAGAATCATCCAACCTTCCTAAAATAGAACAAAAACCAGTTAAAATATTGTATGATAAACTCAAAATCGAGTAATTGTATTTGCATATAGTAAATAACAATACCAGAAAGGGCCCTCAATAGTGTAGATTTCCCTGACTTTCCAGGGCCCATAATTACTGTCATTGTCCCCGGTAAAGCATAGCCATTTGAACTTTTTATGACCCGATCAGAGTATTTTCGTTTACCCTTTATAGTAACTGTTAAATCCTTCCATACAATAGTAGCCCCTGCAATCTTTCTAGCCACAACTGCACCATCTGGCAGTGGTGGAGATGGCAGGGAGCCACTGTTAAGCTTTGAAAGAGATGGTGAAATCGGGGTAGTGGCAGTGTTAATGGAGTCAACATTCTCTTCCACCCTGACCTCAACATCTGTATTATCCTCCCAATCTGGTGAATCCTCAAACGAAATTGGTTGTCTTAAAGCACCAGGTTTTCTTAAGTAGAAAAAATTACTTGAGGGGACTCTACTAGCAGGACTGCTAGCCGAAGACGATGAGGATCTGTAGTTATCTGATTGAGATTGTATTTCTTCCATTATGACATCTAATTGGATATAACATTAATGAATCATTCAAAATCCTGCACACAGTGATTTCCATATGCGTTAAGTTGTTATACTAACTAAGCATTTTGTTTCACACTTTCACCTCCTTAGGAACACATACACACACACACACTATATATATATATATAGAGAGAGAGAGAGAGAGTAATATATATATATATAGAGAGAGAGAGAGAGAGAGAGTAAGCTCAATTAAAATGCAGAAACTGGAAAAGGACTTAAAACAAACAGTTCGTGAGCTCAATCACCATCAATTTATAACAACATCTAATAAACAATGAGACTCGAATCTTGAAATCTACTAAACACATTAACATCTAGTCATTCCAAGTACAATACGCAACGCATGTATGCGTCACAGGGCGATTTCATAAGCTACATAAAAAGAAATTAATCTAATGTCTGACCCAAATGAATGAACTGAACTCCAAGCAAGATTCTACTTTATTCAAGCAAAATAACCACCAAGAAACGTCAATAATGAACTTTGACCGCATAAACAACTAAGCAAGTTCAAAAAAGACATTCAAGAGAATATTGGCTAGTTGTCTTAAGCAGTGAACCGGCGGTCCAAATGGGGTGATCCATAACTACGCTAATTAAAAGCATAAATGCCTAAACCCATCAGTGAGGTAAGCGCTATACACTTGAAGAAGGAAGAACAAAAGGGCAAAAAAGGAAACGAAAGAGAGTGGAGTGCAGGTAGAAGAGAGTGACAAACTCACCTGGATCTGAAGAAGAGGGGAAATCGACTGTTGAAAGACAAAAGATAGAAGAAGGGTCATCATTAATCCAGGCTGATTTCAACTTGTAAAGATTATTTCATAAACACCCCCCTAATATTTTCTGTGATTGCACATGCCCCCTGTTTCTTTACTACTTCATTCACTCGTTAAAACCACGGTTCTAAAAAACGGTTATGACTCCGACGTTAAGAAATAGCCCTTGACGATGGGGTTAGGCGTGACGTAAGACAAGGCAGCATAAAGCGCGCGTTTACGTGCCAAATTGCGAGTTTTCTAAAGCGTGGCGCGCAAAAAATATTTTTTTTTAAACAATTGACTTTGTTTATATACATTTTGCGATCGTGTGTATTGAACTTTTATACATTTGTATTTTGTAATTTGTATATGTTACTATGCTCATAATTTGTACAACATTGTGTAATTTGTATATTAATAATGATAAATTTGATATAAATATTTATAAAATATATAAAAAATTACCGCCTTAAAAACGTTATGGCTAATAAAGCTTGAGGTTTGACCTCGCCGTCACGCCTTATATTTTTTAGAACCTTGGTTAAAACTATATTAAATAACAAAAACAATTATAATTATGTATAAATGTAATAAAAAAACTTTAATAAGTTAAAAACGATTTTACGTAAATCTAAGCTTATTAAAAGATGTCAATAATGACAATTGTAAATTTAGTTTTATGTATAGTTATATATTTCTCTATATATCATATAAAACTTGACGAGAACTCGATACAAGTCCTTGTAAGCTTGAGCTCGACACGTACACTCCGAGCTCATTTTTAAGCTCAATCTTGATAAATATCGCCTTCAACATATTCGAGCTCGAATGGGTTGATAAAAGTTTTTAAAGCTGAAATTTGTTGATGTGTAACTATAGGAGCTGAAGCTGTCAATTATAATTTGCTAGTGGTTGAAAATGAAAACCTTAAACTAAAGGTTTTTATTCTTATTTATTTTGGATTTCTTTCTTAAAAGTAAGCAAATATTCTTTTCTGAAACAAATAAATACAAGATATGCTTTTTATTTATTTAATAAATAAAAAACAGATGAATAACATCTTTTCATTACGTGTGAGAAAAGATGTCATGTAATTTTCTGTTTAAATTGTAATAAATAAAATAAATGGAAAGGCCATTAACATTTAGATAAATAATAAATATATAAAACAGAAATTGGTAATTATTATTATTATTATAATAAAACAAAAGTAAGTTGTTGGTGTATGAAAATATAATGTCCTTCCTTGTGTTCTGGGAAACATAATAATATAATTTCAAGAAAGAAAAAAACAGAAGCAAAGAAAGTCTTTTTAGCTGTTGTCCGCTTCTTCTAAGTTTCATTTTAGTCTGAAGCTCAAAAATTGATCACAAACACGGACCAATTTATAATTTATTTATTTATTTATTTTTAACCCAGAAGTTCTTTCAAACTCCTCTATCTCGCTGCCCCCTAGGCTCCCTTCTCCACCCATCCTACACTTTTATCCCCATCGCATCTCCATGATAAACGCGACTACGCGAGTATCGAAAATAATAAATCGGATTGGTATCATTATCGAGTTGGACTTTTTGATTCGCTAATCAGTATTTGGAAATTAGCTAAAATGGCACTCGGGACTAGGACCGAACCGACTAGGTAAAATAAGTACTCTTGGTACCGATCCGACACCATGCTCACCCCTATCTACAACATTTATATCCCTAAATAGGGGTGTACATTCAAATGGATCAGTATAATCCGATCCAATTGGATTTCAGTTTTGAAAAGTGATATCCAATTCATCCAAACAATCTTAAAATCTGAACCAAATCATCCACATTACAATTCGGTTAGATCAGTTTTTACAATTCGGTTTTCATTCTTACATAACTACATGTTTAAAGAGTCAAGATATTTAAAAAAGTAAATTTGATACATATACTATTAAAGATTATATAGTTATCCAAGTTACAATAACTAGTGGGACTAGTGTCTTTGGTATAAATATATAATTAAAAATAATAAGTTGTAAATAAACATAAACATGACACGTATGGATTATTTTGTTTCATTAGTGTTATATATATATATATATTAATATTGTACCCGCGCAATGCAGCGGTTACAAACATTTTTTTCTCGATAACTGTAACACCCAAGGTTCGAAATTCCTAAATTATTATTATTTAATAGGATGTGTTATATGTTTATACAAGTTGCCCTTATGAGATTAGATGAGTTTTTAAAACTAGAGGGACTTAAAATGTCAAATTATATGTTATTTTAAGTCCAGGGACCATTTATGTAATTATACTAAACTTATAGATATACTTGGTTGTTCTTGTAGTAACCAACACACATACATACATATTTCCAAATTAGAACACAGCTACAACTAGGAGATTTCTGGCGATTTGGACATTAAATTACAGCAACAACTTCAATATTTAGCATCATAACAACCCATCATAGTAGAGGTATGTGTAGCTTGATTAGTTGTTGTGTTCTTCATGTTCTAATGGGTCAAGAATTGATCACAAGGATCAAAACATGTTAATTTGTTGTTAGTTATGTTATTTAGTTGTTAGGGGTGTAGGAAAACACCCCATATATGTTTTAGAATGTTAAAGTTGAGTTTATATTGATTTTGGCCGGAAATACAGCTTCTGTCGGTCAGAGCTGTGCAGACCAGGGGAGGGTACGGGCGTGCCTTTCGCCCCGTGGCAAACCCTAGTTCTTCAGGTACCCCCGTGCTTTAAGGCATAGTCACGAGTGTAACGACCGAAATTTTAAGAAATATTGTAATGTTATTTTATGGAGAAATAAATAATATTGTATGGAGTTTATTTAATTATAATGATAATTAAGGAATATTATTGTTAGTTAAATAAAATATTATGATTGGAAAAGAAAAGAAAAAAAATGAAAATTTGGATTTTTAAGGGATCGCGACGCGACGCGTTTCCGGTAGCGTGTGTCAGCGAGCTTGCGTGTGTCAGGGAAGTCTGCTGGGTGTCAGGATTGCATGAAATATGATTGGCCGGAACAGCGGTGTCGCGACGCGACGCGTTCTCGGCAGCCTATATATGTGAGTTGTTTTCAGCCGATTTTTCTCACAAACTCTCAACCAAGTCGTTACTCTGCCAATTTTTAGAGAAAAACCAGGTGTGTGGTCGTGTAAGAGTGTCGGGTTTCGTTTGGGGCTCGTATCTAAGGTGCGGGAAGATCGGAGATTCGATTTCGGGCGTTGTTTTAACCGTAGTTTCGCGTGGGTGAACCCGAGAGGTACATTTCTCTAATCTTATGCTTCCATTTCGGTTATTTGGCGTTTTGGACCGCATGCATGTCGTTTATGTGCGTTTTTATGAAGTTTCTGAGCTAGTGACGCGTAAATCTTTAGTCTGGATTTATCCTTTGACATGTTTTAGTGTTTTGAGCAAGATCAGACTTGTTTAAGATTATGAGATCGTGACTTTGATGTAGTGACCTTCGTAGGTTGTTCGCGGTGTGTCGGTTCGCGGTCTGGTCGATTCGTGAGCGTTATTTGTTGTTTTGAGATCGTGCGTTTCGTTGTCCAGACTAAGGTAAGTTCAGTGGTTTTATAAAACCGAGCATATAGACAAGATCTGTTTTGATAATATTAACGGTTATTAAGATGGTATTTCGGTATGAGTGTTTATGGTAGATTAATGATTGTCCTAATGCATGCTCGTTTATTAAATAATGATATGCGATTGATCTATGCGATGAATATGACGCATGCATATATGCTTATAGATATATGATCTGATGTTTATGATGGACATGATGATTTGGGAAGGGGTAGTTATACTCAGAGATGGAATATGGATGCCTAGTAGGAAAAGTGTGCCTTCTAGGATATGCTAGCAATAAGATGTTTGGTTGCCAGGTTTCTAGATAACTTTGGCAACACATAGTGTATTTATACACTGGAGTGATGTATTTGCCACAGAGATAGGGTCATGTGCAAAACGTCACGTGGGTGAAAGGAGGGCCCAGTGGTTGGGGGTACCGTTTGTACTTTTGCCTGAACGACTTATGTCGGAGTAACTATAGCGGACAGATTACGGGAGTGTGTGTACAAGTGGGAGTCGTGCCCTGCCTTGTACCATACTTGTTGGACACGCTTGGTGAACTTGTGCCAATGCGACGGACCTTGGACTTGGTAGATGCTAGGCACGCATATGGTATCTTTGCAGACGGATCTTGGAACCTTAGTGGTTGCAAGGCACGCATGCGATGTTTGTGATAGCGATGTTAATGATAGTCTTGATAGACCCCAATAGGATGATTTGTGATGCCTAAGATGTTAATGAAGTTAAAAGATGATCATGATGATTTAAAAGATGTTATATGATGTTTTATGATGACACTTGACCAGGTGGGGATTTACGATGCTATGCGGGTGGGTCAAGTTACGGTTTGGGATTTAATGCCTTAACCTAAATATGATTGCGAATGTTTTTAAATGATGATTTTGTGATATTAACTAAGCTGACTCACGAGGCGAAAGCTGACACTTGTTTCTTTGAAATATGTCTTGTGCTCGTGCAGGTTGCTTAGGTGCGTGGCTTTGTGAGATGGGGGCTAATGGGTAGTTTACTTTTGTTATGTTGAGCTACGGTATCAACTTGTGGTTGTGTAATAAACAAAGTTTAAAACAATGATGTGTCTGTGACGTAACGGTGGTTTTGTTTGATAAATGTTTAAAATGGTTTATCTGTTTTAATCAATATGATGTTTAAAAAGTCTTCTGTTGCGATGAATCTGATTGAGTAGAAAAAGTTTTTGTAAATCTCAATTTCTGGAAACCACGGCTGTTACAACGGGCGTACCTTAGATAGGCACGGGCGTGACTGCAAGATAGGTACGCCCATGCCCGAGTTAAGTCTGGTTGTGCCTTAGTTGCAAGCACGGGCGTACCTTTGTCAGGTACGGCCATGCCCTAGCCCTGATCAGTTTATTATAATTAGACAGCAGGTGTTAATACGTACACTATTGATATTATGTTGTAGAAATAAGTTGTGGACCTTCTCACTGAATCATTATCATTTGTGGATCAATACAAATTATAAATATCGGAAGGTGAGTCTTCTAGACTTCACTTCATATCAACAGCATGCGTAGTTTCATATCAGATTACTAACATGCTATGTTATACATGTGTATATGTAAGCGTACTTCTATGTGCAGTAAGGCTCAGATGCGGTACAGTACTGTGACCTATGTTGTTGCCCTGGGTCTAGAACCAGAGGCTAGCTTTGATTGCCAGACATGCGTGTATTATCTTCATGTGATTGTATACGTGTGTTCATATGATGTTTTGTTTAAATTACTCACTAAGCTCTCGCAGCTTATCAGATACTATTTTCAAAATGTTTTGCAGGACGCAGCAAGGGCAGGGACAAAGCTCCTTGTTAGAACCTAGAGGGGGGGTGAATAGGTTATATGCCCACTTTTTGAAATTTTTAACAATATTTGCAAGTAAATAAAGAATTCAAGGAAGAAAGATATCACCAATGAAGTAGCTAGGACACAATGATTTATAGTGGTTCAAGCAAGGGTTAACAACCTTGCTCTACATCCACTCCTTGGCCTCACCCACCAAGAGTTGCTCCACTAAGTTCTCCCTTTGAAGGTAGAGATAAACCTTTTACAACTTCTCTCTTTAGCTTACAAGAATTGCACTTCACACTTGCAAACAAGGCTAAGATAAACCTCACTTCACTCTAATTTGAAAGGCTAGAGTAGATCCTCACTTCTCTCTTGGAAGTTTACCTCTTTGAGAGATTCCTTTTGCTAAATATGGTTTTGGCTTATTTCAATAGAAGATTATGTTTAGTATTTGCCAAAATAGGAATTCATTTTCTTTGACTACTAAGCTTGTGATTTTATAAAAAATTGTCTTAAATTTTATAAAAGTTTTTATAAAAATTATATTATAAAAACTTAAACTCATTTAATTATTTATTTTGTAAGCTCATAAACTTCGAACGTTTGTTTGTAGGGATCTTCGACATCGGCTTCTACTTGAACTCGGATCTTGACGTTTGGAGCTGGGCCATTTGATGAAGCTTATTTTGTAGATTATAGATAAGAATATATTTGATTGAATATATATATGTATATGTGCACGTTTGTTAATGTTAATACATACAATTCTATAAACAAGTTGTATATTTTTGTGTAAACAAAAGAGGATATATTTGTAAGCCTATTTTTCCCAACACTCCTATTTGACTGCAGGTGGCCTATCTTACTAAAGACAGTCGTGATATTTGGACCCGTTATAGTCGTATTTGGGTACCGATTTATGGTGACACACGTCAGATACTTCTTAGTGAAGCTCATAAATCTAGGTTTTCTATTCATCCAGGAGCTACAAAAATGTATAAAGATCTAAAAGTTGATTATTGGTGGCCAGGCATGAAACGTGATGTAGCTAAATATGTGGAAAAGTGCCTTACATGCTTACAAGTGAAAGTTGAACATCAGAAACCTCACGGGAAGTTACAGCCTTTGGAAATTCCAGTTTGGAAATGGGAAAACATTACAATGGACCTGATTACCAAATTACCCAAAACCCCACGTGGTTACGATGCAATACGGGTAATTGTAGACAGGTTAACTAAAAGTGCTCATTTTATTCCCATCAAGGAGACTTATCCTTCAGAAAGATTGGCAGATATATATGTGAAAGAGATTGTGACTCGTCATGGCATGCCAGTTTCCCACCAATCCTTTGCCGCACCGCGCATCTGATTGGTTGCATATCGTGATGCTCCAAAGGTGTGTTCATTCAGAGATTTTTCAGCATGTCAACCCCCATTGTTCCATGGGTATACGGATCCGGTTATAAGTCACAGGTGGATCTCTGAGATAGAGGGTGCATTCCATACATGTTCTTGTGCACCTGAGTTCAAAGTAAGATATGCAACCAATTAGATGCGCGGTGCGGCAAAGGATTGGTGGGATATGGAGATCAAACAGAGGGGTTATGCCGGGATTTAAGACATGACATGGGAAGAATTCAAAGAGTTGGTTATTGAACAGTTTGTTCCTCAGTCCGAGATAGATAGGATTGTGGATGAATTTCACAGGTTGAAACAGACGACAGAGACGGTTCCTGAGATTAATGCAAAATTCTTGGAACAAGCACGTTTTTGTCCAGATTATGTGGCGAATGAGAAAATGAAGGTGTACCGGTACATGATGGTACTCAAACCCAACATCCGAGAATTTATTGATGCTAGCAAACACCAGACAGTAAAGTCCATGATGGACGCGGCCAGAGCGAGGGAGTTAGAGTTGGAGAGGCAAGATAAAGTGAAGAAGTTTGTAGAGAAAACTGCACCAGTCTATAAGAAACAGAAAATTGAGCAGTCTGAGAAGAAAGGAATGCAGAAAACCTACCCTATTTGCCCTACTTGCAAGAAACATCACTTGGGAGAATGCCGGTTTGGTCCTCCCACGTGTTACAAATGTGGGAAAATGGGTCACGTAGGGAAAGATTGTAGAACCCCACTGCGTGTGTGTTTCAATTGCTATCAGCCGGGCCATCAAAAGTTAGAGTGCTCGAAGTTATCTTCAAATGCACCATCTACAGGATTCAAACCTACTCCAGCTTTACCTCCACCACGCAATTCAGGAACCAAGGAAGTGAAGAAAGAGGATGTTCAGAAACCTAAAGGGAGAGCTTTTCAGCTTACAGCTGAAGAAGCTAAAGCCGAACCTGACGTAGTTACAGGTACATATCTTGTCAACAATTTGTCTGCTCTTGTGCTATTTGATTCTGGTGCAAGTAAATCCTTCGTATCTGTTTCTTTCTGCAAGAATTTCAATCATATATATGAAAAGCTAGATTCTCCTCTTGAAGTTGAAATAGCTGATGATAAATCTGTAATTGTATCAGAAGTGTATAAACATAATGTGTTAGAAATAGATTCACTTAGATTTCCTATAGAACTTATACCCATGACTATGAGAGAATTCCAAGTAGTAGTTGGAATGGATTGGTTAGGCTATAACCAGGCTACCATTATGTGTGAGCAAAAAGTGATACGAGTTCGTACCCCAAGTGGGGAAGAACTATCTATATGTGGTGATAATAAAAAGGGAAAGTCATGTGTGTTCGGTGTCAAAAGCTCGAAAATATTTGCAGCATGGGTATACAACTTTCTTAGCTCATGTGATAGATACAAATTTAGAAAAGAGACAAGCGAGTCTTGAGGATGTGAAAATAGTATGTGAGTATCCTGATGTATTTCCTGAAGACTTACCTGGGGTACCGCCAGATAGACAGGTTGAATTCAGAATCGATTTAGTACCGGGAGCTTCGCCAGTTGCAAGGGCTCCGTACAGACTTGCTCCACCAGAGATGCAGGAATTAATGAAGCAACTTCAGGAACTGCTAGACAAAGGGTTTATTAGACCCAGTAGTTCGCCCTGGGGTGCTCCAATTCTATTTGTCAAAAAGAAGAATGGTACTTTTCGTATGTGCATTGATTACCGTAAACTTAATAAAGTGACCATCAAGAACAAATATCCTTTACCCAGAATAGACGACTTGTTCGATCAGTTACAAGAAGCATCGTGGTTCTCAAAAATTGACTTGTGGTCTGGGTATCATCAGTTAAAGATCAAGAAGGAAGATATTCCTAAAACCGCGTTCAGAACTCGATACGGGCATTTTGAGTTTGTGGTGATGCCGTTTGGTCTTACAAATGCACCAGCAGCATTTATGGATCTGATGAACAGAGTTTGTAGACCAATGCTAGACAAATCAGTGATTGTGTTTATTGGCCATATTCTTATTTATTCAAAGAATCCGGTGGATCATGAGAAACATCTCAAGGAGGTTTTGGAAACTTTGAGGAGAGAACGGTTATATGCCAAATTCTCTAAATGTGAATTTTGGATCCAGGAAGTACAGTTTCTGGGTCACCTGATTAATCAAAGTGGATCCTGCAAAGGTAGATGCTGTGATGAAGTGGGAACCACCAAAGAACCCTACAGAAATTCAGAGTTTCCTAGGATTGGCAGGTTATTACAGAAGGTTTATTCAGAACTTTTCAAAAACTGCCGTTCCTTTGACACAACTGACGAAAAAGAATGCTGAATTTGTGTGGGGAAGTGGGCAACAGTCTGCCTTCTCAACTCTCAAAAAGAAGTTATGTGAGGCACCAGTTCTTGCATTACCTGAAGGGGTTGAAGATATGGTGGTATTTTGTGATGCTTCATATCGTGGATTGGGTTGTGTATTGATGCAGAAAGGTAGAGTTATTGCTTATGCCTCACGGCAGTTGAAGCCACATGAAAGTAATTACCCAACACATGTTTTGGAGTTAGCAGCGGTGGTGTTCGCACTTAAGATCTGGAGACACTATCTATATGGTGTGCGATTCACTATTTACACTGATCATGAAAGTTTGAAATATTTCAAGGATCAGAAGAGTCTCAACATGAGGCAAAGGCGTTTGTTGGAATTATTAAAAGATTATGATTGTGATATTCTTTACCATCCAGGAAAAGCAAATGTGGTAGCTGATGCTTTAAGCAGGAAGTCAGGAACAGTTATAGTGAAGAATCAAACTTTAAAGATGACAGTTACTACGCCTATTATTGATGTGATACGAACGGCTCAGCTTGAAGCAATCAAAGATAAAAATCATAACTCTGAGCGAATAAAAGGGCAGGTGGCCTATCTTACTAAAGACAGTCGTGATATTTGGACCCGTTATAGTCGTATTTGGGTACCGATTTATGGTGACACACGTCAGATACTTCTTAGTGAAGCTCATAAATCCAGGTTTTCTATTCATCCAGGAGCTACAAAAATGTATAAAGATCTAAAAGTTGATTATTAGTGGCCAGGCATGAAAGATGATGTAGCTAAATATGTGGAAAAGTGCCTTACATGCTTACAAGTGAAAGCTGAACATCAGAAACCTCACAGGAAGTTACAGCCTTTGGAAATTCCAGTTTGGAAATGGGAAAACATTACAATGGACCTGATTACCAAATTACCCAAAACCCCACGTGGTTACGATGCAATATGGGTAATTGTAGACAGGTTAACTAAAAGTGCTCATTTTATTCCCATCAAGGAGACTTGTCCTTCAGAAAGATTGGCAGATATATATGTGAAAGAGATTGTGACTCGTCATGGCGTGCTAGTTTCTATTGTATCAGACAGGGATACAAGTTTTAATTCTAGGTTCTGGAGTAAGTTTCACAAAGTTCTCGGAACTAGACTACATCTCAGCACAGCATATCATCCTCAGACTGATGGTCAGAGTGAAAGAACTATTCAAACCTTAGAGGACATGCTGCGAGCATGTGTTATAGATTTTGGAGGGAGCTTGGATTCTTATTTACCCTTAGCAGAGTTTTCATACAACAACAACTATCATTCCAGTATTGGAATGCCACCATATGAAATGCTATATGGTAGGAAGTGCAGAACTCCGGTATGTTGGGTGAAGTGGGTAAAAAAGAATTGTGTAGCACAGAAGTGGTACAGCGAACCACTAAACAAATACAAATTATCAGAGATAGATTGCTTACTGCCCAAAGTAGACAAAAGAGTTATGTAGATAAACGTAGATCACCACTTGAGTTTCAGGTGGGAGATTATGTGTTGTTAAAAGTGTCGCCGTGGAAAGGCGTAATCAGATTCAGAAAGAGAGGGAAACTCGGTCCAAGGTTTATTGGACCGTTCAAAATTATTGCTCATGTGGGAAAGGTTGCTTACAGATTAGAATTGCCAGATGAATTGTCTCAGATTCATAACACCTTCCATGTTTCACACCTCTGAAAATGTCTTGCAGACGAGTCTGCAATTGTACCGTTGGAAGATGTTACTATTGATGCTAAACTGAACTATGTGGAGCAACCTATAGCTATGTTGGAGAGAAAGATTAAGACCCTACGTAATAAACAGATTGGACTGGTTAAAGTTCAATGGAAACACAGAAAGGGCTCAGACTTGACATGGGAGCCTGAACAGGAGATGATGCAGAACTATCCAGAACTCTTCAACAGTTGATTTCGAGGACAAAATCATTTCAAGTGGGGAAGAGTTGTAACACCCAAGGTTCGAAAATCCTTATATTTAATAATTAAATAGGAAGTGTTATAATTGCGTTATAAATTACTGTTATGAAATTAGATGTGCTTTTAAAAATTAGAGGGGTTAAAACCGCCAAAACATAAGTAGTACAAGTCTAGGGACCAATTGTGCTATTAGGCCATACTTATATATATATATATATATATATATATATATATATATATATAACCAACTTTGACCTTCTTAAGTCAAAGTGTCATAAATCTCTTGCAACCACATAAACACAGAAGCTTTCTTTGATTTCTAGAGATTCTAGGAACCAAAACACAGCTACAACTTCAGTGTTACATTCATCCAATCCAACCTTGCTTGTTAAGGTATGATTAGACTCTTGTTTTTGAGGTTTTATGAGTTTAAATGCATGATTCCATGGTGAATCATGTTAGAAGTGTTTATAGATCATTAGATTATGTTTCTTTATCGTAAGGGGTGTAGGAAAACACTTTTAGCATGTTTTTCTTCAGTTTTTACGAGTTTATAGCAAAAATCCGACACTTTTTGGATGAACTGTCGGATTGTCTGTTAGATACACGGCCCGTGTAGTAAGAACTTGCGGATTTTGAATCTGTCGGATTGTTAAAGGCGGTCATAAGGCCATGTAGGGTTACATGGTCGTGTAGAACATAAGGTACACGGTCCGTGTACAGAATACGGCCCGTGTAGTACGACTAGATGACACTGGACATGTAGCTAGCATAGGTCGTGTAGTATAAGGGACACGGCCCGTGTAGGCCCTATTTCATAATAGTGTTTAAGTGTTGTAACACTTTATCATATTATTCATATAGGACGGTGATTGAATTACTTATCTGAGTTATCACTACCTGTGGATCATTACATATCATAAATATCATAAGGTGAGTATTTTAGACTATTAATCATATCTGCAGCATGTATGCTATCATAACAGATTATAACATGTAATGTTATTCATATGTGTATATATACCGAACTGCTATGTGCAGTAAGGTTCAAAGGTGATACAGTACTGTTACAAAGGTGGTTGCCCTGTGTCTAGAACTAGTGGTTAGCAATGATTATCTGACATACATGTATTATCTTTATATGATTCTATACGTGCGTTTATATGTTATTAGTTTGGAATACTCACTAAGCTCTCGTAGCTTATCAGATACTATTTTTAAAACTTTTGCAGGACGCGGCAAGGATAAGGGCAAGGCTCCTGTTTGACTGTTTTTTTATTACTCTTTTGAAAGAACTTAACGCCCAGTTCTGTAAATATTTGACTTTCAAAGTACACTAAGCATGTACTCGTGTATATAACTTTTGGCAGTACCTGGTTTTGTATTAAAAATGCTTCCGCGTTTGTTTTAAACTGAAGGTGTATTTTATAAATGAGTTTTAATTAATATTGTATTACTTCTGAAATTTGGGGCGTTACACACATACAACTCATTTTTGCCATAAAAATGCACTAAAAAGGAGTTTAAGAAAAGTTGGGTTAGTGTCATACTTCTTAAAGTTGAATTTAATCATGAAAATGGTAGTTTGGAAACCAAATGCACAAAGCATGTTGGAAGTTTACCTCTTTGAGAGATTCATTTTGCTAAATATGGTTTTGGCTTATTTCAATAGAAGATTATGTTTAGTATTTGCCAAAATAGGAATTCATTTGCTTTGACTACTAAGCTTGTGATTTTATAAAAAATTGTCTTAACTTTTATAAAAGTTTTTATAAAAATTATTTTATAAAAACTTAAACTCATTTAATTATTTATTTTGTAAGCTCATAAACTTCGAACGTTTGTTTGTAGGAATCTTCGACATCGGCTTCTACTTGAACTCGGATCTTGACGGTTGGAGCTTGGCCATTTGATGAAGCTTATTTTGTAGATTATAGATAAGAATATATTTGATTGAATATATATATATATATATGTATATGTGCACATATGTTAATGTTAATACCTACAATTATATAAACAAGTTGTATATTTTTGTGTCAACAAAAGAGGATATATTTGTAAGCCTATTTTTCCCAACAATCTCCCCCTTTTTGTTGAAGACAAAAAATTATAACTTGTATAACAATTGTATATATAACTTTAACATGTTAACATGTGCATATATACACATATATGTATATATTCTACTATCTTCTATATATTCTTCTATCTTCTCCCCCTTTTTTGTCTTTAACAAAAAAGAGACTCCCCCTTGACATAAGCTCCCCCTTGATGTGAGAACTCCACTTCTTGAGTTAAATGGAAATACTACCAAAAACTTGCCAAGGAGATGTGAGTATGAACAATATTCTAATCATGCAATTATCACAACCCAAATAGCAAATAGCATAGTGTAAGATGTCCATAGCAAGGTGTAGTAAAGAAATAGCAATCTAATAGATTAAGTCAACAAGCAATCATAAAATATAGAAAATACCGATTGTTGCAATAGTTAATGTCTGGTTAAGAAAATAAAAATAATTGTTTTTACAATCTATTCAACCATAGAGAATCAAGATAGCTCACCCCCGTCTGTCCCGGCATTGCACCTAAGTGCATTCATGATTGACCGTAGCATCCCTTTTACCCCTTTGACCTCCTTCGGTAGAGATCGGGTTTCATTCCGCAACTCGTTGATGTTGCGATTTAGTGCAGCAATTCGTTCATCGGTAGTGCCTTCAACCATGCCGTGATCCGGAGGAATTGAACCCTCCTCTTCACCAAAGGTGAATGCGTCAATCTCGGCTTCCGTATCTCTGGAGGATGATGAATGAGCTCGCTTCTTCCCTTTATGGGAAGACATCTTGCGAAGTGTCGCAAGGTCTATGAGAACCGAGGAAGCTGGCGTAGAAGCTATGCGAGAAATATTGGATAGGTTGGTGAAGAGAATGGAGAGGAGACGGCCATATGGAAGGTCCCTACGGCTAGTGACAAGGCCACTCATGCGTTTAGCAAGTATGTGCATGATGTTGACCTCAGATTGCTTTTTGAGAGCATGAAGGAGGACGGCTTGAATGACGCTAATTTCCGAATGATTCCCGGATTTTGGAAAGATGTTGGAATCAATGATCTTATTCCGCACAGCACATTCGGGAAGAAGATCCCTCCCAAATAGATTGGTCGTTGTGTGTGGAATATTTGGCTTGCAAATCTAGCCAAGGATCTCCGGGATGGAGAAAGCGGCAGGGAGATTTGTGAGGCTGTGAGATGTGTTGTAGAACTTTAAACCGGATGAGGGGATATGAAGGATCATGCCTAGTTGGACAAGAGTAAATGTGAAGTCGGTTCCTTCAATTGCAAAAGTGACAACTTCATCATCTTCATTGTAGTTAAAGGATGCATAAAATTCAAATATGTGAGACTTATATAAGACATTGGACAATGTAAGAAACGTGGACCACCCTATTGCGTCAAAGGTCGCTTGAGTGTGGAATTGGTCTAGTTGGATGACAACAACCAACCGACCTTCATTTATCCCTCGTTTTTTGAGGGCGCGGATTGGCGCGGAGTTGGGTTGTCGGGTTTTCTTGAAGCTGATGTACGTACATGTGGCATGATTTTCTATAGAGACAATGATGATATGATTAAGTACAAATATATAGTATTAGGACTAGTGTGTGCCTAATGTGTAAGACAGGTTCAATTTATCTAGCTATGACACAAAAAAGAGTTTGGTTTTGAAAATTTATAACTAGATATATGATATTTAAATATATATGAGACATATTTGAAAGTGTGCTTAAAGAAATATAGCAAACTCTTTGAGAATATGCATATACGATGTGTTTGTGTCCTAAGTGTGAGAAGATTTTGAAAATTTTGATGAATCATGCGATGACAAGTGTTTGTTGGAGTATATGAAGCATGAATAAAGTGACTTTGAGCACTAATAGTTAAAACACTAAAAAGTGAATTTGACCGTGGTTGGACTGGAATTTTGCATTATTGCGACGGTCGACCGTGATATCGACCGCCGGACGGTTTTCAAAATTTTGGTTTTGTTTGTCCTTTTTGGAAACTCTGATTTTATTACTTTAATATACATCTAATTCTTATATACATCATAGATCCAAAAAGCCTATGAAAACTACAACAAAATTTAAACCAAACCCAAACAAAACCCACTTTAACAACCATAAACCATTTATAACAAAACCTACTACATAATCTTGTAAAATCAAACCCAACACAAAAAAGAACTTGAGATACACATGATTCATTTGTGCAAAAAGATAGAATCCTAAGGAGATGAGGAAGAAAGAGTTAAAAAAAACATTATACCTTGGAGAGAGAGCGCGTGGATCGACCGTGAAAGAAGGAAGAAAAACGTGTTCGACCGTAGATCAACCGTGAGCAGAACCGTGCCTTCGACCGTAAGTGAAATATTTTTACTTGTAATGAATTTTTTAAGCTTTTTGGAGAGAAAAATGGTAAAAGGCGGCTAGGGTTTGATGGAGAAGATGAGGGAGGATGAAAGTGGGGAGGAAAGAGAGAGGAAAAGGCAAGATAGGGTTAAATCTCGTCAGCTGGCCGACGGTCGATACACGGTCGACCGTGGTATCGACCGCGTGTTTTCTTAGGTTTGTGACAGTGCCTCGATGGTCGATACACGGTATCAACCGTGGTTCGACCGTGAAGCCTCTGGATAGCATTTTTTTTTGTTTTTCAGCTTTTGGGTGTTTATCTCTTAAGGTACATGTTCCATCATTCCCAAACCGAGTCGTAATGTGTCAAATACTTCCCTTTTTAATGGTTTAGTGAATATGTCGGCAATATTTTCACATGAACTAACTTTTTCTAAGCTTATATTGCCTTTTTGCACGTTATCACGTAGAAAGTGATGTCTAATTTCGATATGTTTAGTTCTAGAATGCAGTACGGGATTTTTACTTAGATCAATGGCACTTTTATTATCACAAATAATAGACATTTCGGATAGATGCACCTCATAGTCCAACAAAGATTGTTGCATCCATAAGACTTGAGCGCATGCTCTTCCGGCGGCTATATATTCAGCTTCGGTTGTTGACAAGGCAACGGATGTTTGCTTTTTCGAGAACCATGAGGTAAGTGCCAATCCAATAAAGACACATACTCCACTAGTACTTTTTCTATCCAAGTAGCATCCACCGAGATCCGAATCCGCATAGCACATTATATCTAAGCCGCTCCACTTTGGATACCACAATCCCAAGTTGATTGTTCCTTTAATGTATCGGAATATTCGTTTGACGGCCTCATAGTGTGATTTCTTTGGATTTTCCTGAAAACGAGCACACACACATACATTATACATTATATCGGGATGACTTGCCGTTAGATAAAGCAAGCTCCCGATCATACCTATAAAATCCTTCACCCTCTTCATCTAGTGTCAAGTGCGTGTTTGTAGCCATAGGTGTACTCATTGGTTTCACATTTTCAAAATCGAATTTCTTAAGCATGTCTTTAATATACTTTGATTGATTTATAAATGTACCATCTTCATATTGTTTTATTTGAAGTCCAAGAAAGTAATTCAACTCACCCATCATACTCATTTCAAATTCATTATGCATAAGTTTTGAAAATTCATCACACAAGTCTTGGCATGTTGATCCAAATATGATATCATCCACATAAATTTGAACAAGCAAGATGTCATCTTTTCTTTTCTTTGTGAACAATGTATTATCAACTTTACCCATATTATATCCATTTTTTAACAAGAATGATTTTAATCTATCATACCAAGCTCTAGGAGCTTGTTTAAGGCCATACAATGCTTTTCTAAGTTTGTATACATAAGATGGATGAATGGGGTCTTCAAAACCGGGAGGTTGACATACATAAACTTCTTCATTTATAAACCCGTTTAGAAAAGCACTTTTGACATCCATTTGATATAGTTTGAAATTTTGAGCACAAGCATAAGCAAGTAGAATCCTAATGGTTTCTAATCTAGCAACCGGAGCAAATGTTTCATCATAATCTATCCCTTCTTGTTGATTATATCCTTGGGCTACTAGTCTAGCTTTGTTTCTAGTGATATTTCCATTTTCATCAACTTTGTTTCTAAAAACCCATTTAGTTCCAATTATTGTGTGACCACTAGGTAGAGGTACTAAGTCCCAAACTTGGCTCCTTGTGAATTGATTTAACTCTTCTTGCATTGCGATTACCTAATTTTCATCTTTAATTGCTTCTTTAATGTTCTTAGGTTCTATGTGTGACACAAAGGCAAAGAAAGTATTAAGGTTTTGGGCTTGGGATCTCGTGAGTCTTTGATTTGAGTCTCCTATGACTTGAGTTATTGGATGGTTCCTATTTTCTTTAATTTCATTTTCATTACTTGTGGTTTTGTTATCTATTATTGGGTTTTGAACTCTATGATGATTTATGTCTAATTTTGAGAGTTGTTGTTCTATGGCTTCTTCTTCTAATTTGTCATCATCTACTAAGGGTTGAGTCTTAGGAGGAAGTGGAGATTCATCAAATGTGACATTAAGGGATTCCTCCACAACCATAGTGGAATTGTTTAATACTCTATAGGCTTTACTATTCAAGAAGTATCCTAAGAAGACACCCTCATATGCTTTAGGATCAAATTTTGTCAAGTAGTCTTTGGTATTAAGGATTTAACATTTACTACCGAATACCTTAAGATGTCCTAAGGATGGTTTTCTACCTTTGATGATTTCATAGGGTGTTTTATTTAACATTGGTCTAATCAAGACTCTATTTAGGATGTATGTAGCCGTTGAGACCGCATCACACCAAAACTTTTGTGGAATGGATTGTTCATTTAGCATTGTCCTACTCATTTCTTGTAAAGTCCTATTTTTCCTTTTAACAACCCCATTTGATTGGGCAGTGCGAGGAGCCGAAAAGTTATGAGAAACTTCATGTTTTTCACAAAATGCTCCAAATTGTGCTTCATTGTCAAATTCTCTTCCATGGTCGGTACGAATTGAAATAATCGTACAACCAAATTGGTTTTGAATTTTCTTGCCAAGAATTTTGAATTTGTCAAAAGCTTCATTTTTTGTTTTCAAAAATAGTGTCCATGTATATCTAGAAAAGTCATCTACAACAACTAGTGTGTAGAAGTTTCCCCCATAACTTTGAATTGATGAAGGCCCAAAAAGATCCATATGCAATAGTTCAAGACATCTCTTTGTAGTTACAACATTTTTGGATTTATGAGATGAATGCACTTGTTTTCCTATTTTACATGCATCACAAAAATGATTATCGAATTTAATATTTGGTAAGTCTCTAACAAGCTCATTTCTAGTCAATGTTTGTAGTAGTCTCATGTTGGCATGTCCTAGTCTTCTATGCCATAATGTTGAATTATCAATTATAGATGCAAGACATACTTATGTGTTAGGATTATCATCAAGTATACATGTATAGAGTCCATTTCTCTTAACACCTTTTACTAAAACTTTATCATCTTTGCATATTAAGCTTTCATGTTTAGTGAATTTAACATTTAGATCTTTATCACATAGTTGACCAATACTTATTAAATTGTAAGCTAAACCACTAGCATGCTCAACATTCAAGAATTTGATATTGTCATGAAGAATGTTACCTTTACCAATCACCTTTCCTCTTAGATTACTTCCAAACACAACATGTCCTCCATCGTACTCCTTGTATGAGGTGAAGAGTTCTCTATTACCGGTCATGTGTTTTGAACAACCACTATCAAGAATCCATTCATGAGACTTACTCTCACTTTTATTGCAACCCTACACATATGAAGTTTTCATTCAAGCTTTTGGTACCCAATGTTTCATGGGTCCTAGATGGTTAGCATCAAAAACTCCTATTCTAATCCATCTTTGTGTGATTTTAAAACCTTTATGATACCATGTGTTCTTAGGGTTTATGGGTTGAGAGTATTTTGGTTTTTGAGTCATATTTGATTTGGGTTACTTGAATCCAAGTCCATGCTTTGTAGTTGGAGTATAAAACTTTCTCATTAACTCATTACTTGAAACCTTGGGCATACAAGTGGAAGAGCTAGAGACAATGTTTACATTTTTGTTCTTTTAAAAATTCCAGTGACCCGACGGTCGATGCACGGTATCGACCGTGGGGGTCCTGGATTTTTTCTTTCCCTTTTTCTTTCACAAATTGGATGGTTTCAAGTGACTTATTGGAATGTTGTTTGAGTACCTAGAGAATCCAATGCCACCCTTATCTTTTGATGATTTTTGAATCTTTAACATTTCATCTAACTTTGTTGAACTATTCTCAAATTTTGACAATGTGGTTGTATCTAAGTTTGTTTTTAACTTATTCTCCAAATCTTTTATGCTTGTATGTGTATGAGATGCAATTTTGTTTTCTAGATCTTTTATCTTTATGATTAATTCATCATTTTCATTTTTCAACTTGACATTTTCCTTTTTTAAACTTTTGTTCTCATTTTTTAACTCCTCATTTTTAGTAAGTATTTTTGAGCTAAAATCACATAATTGATCATATTGATGGCCATTATTATCACTATAGTTGCTAGAATCGGAATGTACCTCACTTGTCTCAAAGGCCATGAGACATTTTTCTTCTTTTGTTTCTTCTTGGTTCTCATCACCACTATCACTCCATGCTCCTCCTAGGAAGGCTTTGTGATTTTCCTTTTTCTTTGAAGCTATCTTTGGGCAATCACTTACGAGATGTGAAGAGTCTCCACATCCATAGCATTCTCTAGATGATTTCTTTTCTTTCTTGGCATCCACGACTTGCTTATACTTCTTAGGATCAAATGGAGCTTTCACATGCTTGCCTTTCCTTTTGAAGAATCTTTTGAAGTTTCTTACCATCATGGCATACTCTTCATCATCATCACTATTGGTTTCATCTCCTTCATCACTAGAGGATTCTTTGACATGTTTGGCTTTAAGTGTAATAGACTTGCTCTTTTCTTTCTTTAGCTTGGCAATCTCATCATCTTTTTGCATGATCACTTCATACACCTTGAGATTTCCTATTAGCTCATCCATTTGAAGTATGTTCAAGTCCTTTGACTCTTCAATAGCCATTACCTTTGCCCTCTATTTTGGTGAAAGAGCCCTAAGAAACTTTCTTACAATCTTTTTGTTAGAGTAAGTAGTCCCAAGTGACTTGAGACTAGTAACAATAGTATTAAACTTTGCAAAAGCCTCATCAATTTTCATATCATCTTGTATTTGAAATTGTTCATATTGTTGCACAAGTAATTCAATTTTATTATCTAGAACTTGGGCATTTCCTTGATGTGTGGTGACAAGAGATTTCCAAATAGCATTTTCACTTTCACACATAAAGACTCTTTCAAACTCTTTTCTAGGCAAAGCATTGTAAAGAAAGAGTTTTGCTTCAAAAATTTTTGAAACCATTTTCTTATCCTCTTGATCCCATTTTTCTTTAGGAAGTGCAACAAAAGCATCTTGTTTGGAATCAAAAATTTTTGGTACATAAACCCCTTCTTCAATAATTTCCCAAAGATCAACATCTTTGGCTTTGACATAAGTCATGAATCTTTGTTTCCAATACCAAAACCCTCTTCTTTAAGAAGTGGAGGTCTAACCATAGAATTCCCCTCTACATAGTTTTGTCCCATTTTATCAACTCAAAAAATTTTTGAAAAATATTTTTAGAAGATTTAAACAACTTTTTAAAAATTATCTAGAGCAACTTACTCTGATACCAATTGTTAGAACCTAGAGGGGGGGTGAATAGGTTATATGCCCACTTTTTAAAAATTTTAACAATATTTGCAAGTAAATAAAGAATTCAAGGAAGAAAGATATCACCAATGAAGTAGCTAGGACACAATGATTTATAGTGGTTCAAGCAAGGGTTAACAACCTTGCTCTACATCCACTCCTTGGCCTCACCCACCAAGAGTTGCTCCACTAACTTCTCCCTTTGAAGGTAGAGATAAACCTCTTACAACTTCTCTCTTTAGCTTACAAGAATTACACTTCACTCTTGCAAACAAGGCTAAGATAAACCTCACTTCACTCTAATTTGAAAGGCTAGAGTTGATCCTCACTTCTCTCTAATTTTATAGGCTAGATATGATCCTCACACTATTACAAATATGTATGAAAGTAATGAAGTAACTGAACTTGAATGCTTTCACTCCTGCTTGATTCTTGATCTTGGTTTATCAAGGAATATGAGCTCACAAGATTTTTATGTATTCTCTGTTTTTTCAGATGGCAAGAGGTGAGTAAAACACAAGACTTGAGTTTCTTTAAATAAGGAAAAGGTTGATGCTCAAAAGTTGTCCAGACTTTCCACGGTCGACCGTGGCATCGACCGTCGGTCTGCTGGAAAATTTTGAGCCTTGTGTATATAGACGTTGGGCTTTTACCAAAACCACATACAACTCATTTTTGCCATAAAAATGCACTAAAAAGGAGTTTAAGAAAAGTTGGGTTAGTGTCATACTTCTTAAGTTTGAATTTAATCATGAAAATGGTAGTTTGGAAACCAAATGCACAAAGCATGTTGGAAGTTTACCTCTTTGAGAGATTCCTTTTGCTAAATATGGTTTTGGCTTATTTCAATAGAAGATTATGTTTAGTATTTTCCAAAATAGGAATTCATTTGCTTTAACTACTAAGCTTGTGATTTTATAAAAAATTGTCTTAACTTTTATAAAAGTTTTTATAAAAATTATTTTATAAAAACTTAAACTCATTTAATTATTTATTTTGTAAGCTCATAAACTTCGAAAGTTTGTTTTTAGGAATCTTCGACATCGGCTTCTACTTGAACTCGGATCTTGACGGTTGGAGCTTGGCCATTTGATGAAGTTTATTTTGTAGATTATAGATAAGAATATATTTGATTGAATATATATATGTATATGTGCACATATGTTAATGTTAATACATACAATTATATAAACAAGTTGTATATTTTTGTGTCAACAAAAGAGGATATATTTGTAAGTCTATTTTTCCCAACACTCATGTTTGACTGCTTTTTAGTTTTAAACAAGAAACACTTAACGCCTGTTTGTGTAAATATATAACTTTGACAGTACACTAAGTCTGTACTTATGGGCGAGTCTTTTGGTACTAGCACGGTTTTGTTAGGAAAACGTTTCCGCTTATGAATTTCAAATGTTATGCGTGTTTTTATGAAAATATTCTACTTTTATATCTTTTATTGAAACTCGGGCATTACAACTTGGTATCAGAGTCACGGTTTGAGGGATCTGGATTGTGTGAAGTACAATCTGGACTTGAACCATGGTTTTGAAAATTTTCTCAAACTGGAGGCTTGTACTTGTAGCTTGGTGAGTAAACTAACAGTGGATTTCTAGCTATTAATCTTTTAAATATATAAAAGATATACTAGATATGTCATACTATGTATAAAATACATCTACATGTATTTTATATACATACTTGATTGTTACTAGTAACTCTTTACTTGTAACAAGGATATACATACATTTATATAATTGTTACTAGTAACAATTTACTTGTAACAAATATATATTTATACATATATATATATATATATTCATACATATATATAAAATCATATGTTCATATTTATGTATTTGATATGCATTACCTTATATCAATATATAAGAGTGATATTATTATTTCACATAAATAATAATATGCAACAATGCATATATACTTATATATATATATATATATATATATATATGTATAATGAGTTGGAAACATATTTAAATCATATTCAAATATGTAATTGGTGTCCATTGATTGTAAATGTGTGACCCTATGGGTTTATTTATTATCAGTAATATCGTATTAATTTGTGTCTTGTGCACATAGAACCAACAGTTATATGCAGAATCTTTATTACATACATGATTATATGACATTATACTGATGATACTTGACCTAAACCTGTGAATCGGGACTTTTTATCATAAGGTTAAGATCAAACGTGTGTAGTGTGTTTAGAATAATATAGGGCCCATATTATTACAAACACATGATACATGTTGGAACTTTATGGAACCATGAAGAATCTTGTGAATCGGATGAGGGGTACTTGTAATAAGATAGTATACCAGGTATAGTATGTTTAAATAAAATGCCTTAGTATGTATAGAAATACTTTGGTTTAAAGATAAGGTATGCTGAGTTGCTAGATATATGAGTAATTAGTTGTTATAGAGGGTGGTATGCTACCAATCAAATGCGTGGTGCTGCAAAAGATTGGTGGGAATACTTAACCCCCTTTTCAAAATTATTTAAATTTGATCACGTTTAACCCAATAAATTAGATTTCTTTTGTAACACCGGAAAACTCAAGCCATTTTTTTTAAAATGCACTACTGAAGCTTAATTAACAAACCACTGAACATACATCATAAATATTTACAAAGTACAACATATCTGTTTACAAACAACATCAACGATTGTCTTCGTGTTACTAAAATAAACTGGCTCGTTTCTTTTTAAACAAAATATCACAGCGGTATCATCTCTTCCTTCTCCAACGCTCACAAACACAAACCGGCCTGCAAATGCAACAACTGTGGGGAATTAGCACAAAGCTAAGTGAGTAGAGGCTAAGCACAAAAGCAAACATCAACAGTCAATAATCACAATCAACAATTCAATCAATCCATCCATCCTTCACAATCACATGCAATACATCAATAACATTAACCATAATCTTTATCATCCGCGATTAACGTCCACTCACCTCAAAATCAGCACGAACTCAGATATCTAATATCACTGAGTCTTTGGATTGCCTGAAAACATGATAACAACCAAATCAGTCTCAATCTCATAAATATATCTGTCCACATATATTTATAAGTTAATCATTCATAAAATAGAACAAACAACAAACAATAACAAGTTCAACCAAAAAAATGTCGGATTCCCAAATGATCGGATTCCTAAGAATCTGCCGGATTCAAGGTTGTCAGATTCTTGAAATCCGCCAGTTTTCAAGTCTATCAGATTTCTAGGCTCTCTCGGATTTAATCAATCGGATTTAGGTTGTATCGGATTTTCAAGTGTAGGATTTGGCTTTGTCGGTTTTAGCATTTATCGGATTCTAGGTTTCCATATTCAAAGATCCACTCAAGGGGGAACTATGGAACATGGTTTGAAAACCAAAAACTCATTTTTGTTACCTATTGCTTCCATTGTGCTTGGTTTCTTTTAATCTTAGTTTCCCTTCACAAACCATGTTGGAACACCTCCAACACCTTTCATACCTTGATCCATATCCTTTCACAAGTACAACTAAGCTGGTTTAGACTTACATAACGACTAGTTCAAAAATTGAGAAGGTGAAGGGATCGACCATGGTCTCTGGACATGAGATGATGAGAACATAACTTGGCCATGGCGTGACCCTGCACCCTTTTAAGGATCCACTTTGAGATTTCAATTTTTGTATAAATTGGAAGTCAATTTCTTTTTAGATTCACCTCTTACAAACTAGTACATACTCTCAATAACATTCGGCTGATCTTGTGTTAAACCATTCCATATTCTAGAGCCTTGATTAATATGTTAAAATAACAAAAAGGCTTGTGTGTTTTCTTATTGTATTTAGATTCCTACTAATGCTAGAGTGAGATCATCTTCACCTTAGAAAAAATAAGTTGTAAATTGGTCATTATCAATTTCTTTTAAGTCCATTGATCCTATTTGAGTCAAATTCACTGTAACACCCAAGGTTCGAAATTTCTAAAATTATTATTTAATAGGAGGTGTTATATGTTTATATAAGTTACCCTTATGAGATTAGATGTATTTTTAAAACTAGAGGGATTTAGATTGCCATTTTATAAGCTGAAATAGTCCAGGGACCAAATATGCATATATCATGAACTTATAGATATATATGGACTTTTATGTACAAGAACTCTTATTACAATATACATACTTGCAACAAACACAGCTACTACACCTTGGTTCTTGGCGATTTTAGTGATTCAAATACAGCAATTACATCAGTTTATAGCATCATATCAGCCTTGCTTGATAGAGGTATGTGTAGCTTAGTTAGTTTTAGTGTTCTTCATATTCAAGTGAGTCAAAGATTGATAACAAGGATCAAAGTGTGTTAATTTGTTGTTTGTTATGTTATTTAGGTGTTAGGGGTGTAGGAAAACACCCCATATATGTTTTAGAATGTTAAATTTGAGTTTATATGAATTTTTGGCCGGATTCACAGTTGCTGTCGGTCAGAACTGTGCAAACCAGGGGAGGGTACGGGCGTGCCTTTCGCCCCGTGGCAAACCCTAATTCTTCAGGTACCCCCGTGCTTTTAAGCTTAGTCACGGGCGTACCTTAGATAGGCACGGGCGTGACTGTAGGATAGGTACGCCCATGCCTGGGTCAAACCCAGCCGTGCCCTAGCCCTATTCAGTTTATTTTGTTTAGTCAGCAGGTGTTAATTCATACACTATTGATATTATATTGTAGAAACAAGTTGTGGGCCTATTCACTGAATCATTAGTATTTGTGGAACATTTCAGATTATAAATATCAGAAGGTGAGTCTTCTAGACTTCACTTCATATCAGTAGCATGTGTAGTTTCATATCAGATTTCTAACATGCTATGTTATACATGTGAATATCTAAGCGTACTGCTATGTGCAGTAAGGCTCAGATGCGGTACAGTACTGTGACCTATGATGCTGCCCTGGGTCTAGAACCAGAGGCTAGCTTTGATTACCAGACATGCGTGTATTATCTTCATGTGATTGTATACGCGTGCTCATATGATGATTTGTTTAGATTACTCGCTAAGCTCTTGTAGCTTATCAAATACTGTTTTTAAAATGTTTTGCAGGATGCAGCAAAGGCAAAGGCAAAGCTCCTGTTTGACTGCTTTTCAGTTTTTGAACAATAAACAATTAACGTCTTTTTTATGTAAATATTTAACCTTGACAGTACACTAAGTCTGTACTTGTGGGTGTTTCTTTTGGTATTAGCACGGTTTTGTTATGAAAACATTTCCGCTTATGAATTTTAAATGATATGCGTGCTATTATGAAAATATTCAATTTTTATATCTTTTTCTAAAATTGGGGCGTTACAACTTGGTATCAGAGCCACGGTTTGAGAGATCTGGATTGTGTGAAGCACATTTTGGACTTGAACCATGGTTTTGAAAATTTTGTCAAACTGGAGGCTTGTACTTGCAGCTTGGTGAGTAAACTAACAGTGTATATTTATTGTACTTTATATGGAGATTGATATGTTATATGTAGAATTTTTATGGCATACGTGATTATATGATATTATATTGATGAAACTTGGCCTAAGCTTGTGAATCGGGACTTTTTGTGATAAAGTTAAGATCGAACGTGTATAGTGTGTTTAGAATAATATAGGGCCCATATTATTACAAACACATGATACATGTTGGAACTCAATGGAATCATGAAGGATCTTGTGAATCGGGTGAGGGGTACTTGTAAGAAGATAATATACCTGGTATAGCATGTTTAAACAGAATGCCTTAGTATGTATAGAAATATTTTTGGTTTAAGGATAAGGTATACTGAGTTGTTAGATCTATGAGTATCTAGTTCTTATAGAGGGTGATGTGATAATGCTACCTATATCTTAATGCTTCATCTATACTATCAGGATGGTTAACACTAGAGGTTCACGAGCAGCCAATAGACAGACAGGTGGTCCCAGCCATAGACCAGAGGGTATAGAAACCAGTGTGACTGGTGAGCAGATTCCGATTAGGAATCAACCGATAGTGAATGAGGGAGCACCGGATGTGAACAAAAGAATAGTGGAGCCTACAGTACAGGAGACAGTTGCAAGAGAAATTGGCAGAGCATTAGAACAGAGTATTCCCTTCATTGTTACCCAGGTGGTTGAGCAGATAAAAGATTAGAACAGGGAAATGATCAAACAAGAGCTGGCAACAAGATTCGCTGCAGGTGGTGAAGGATTCAATCCCCAGCCACAAGTGATTATCCGTGATGCACCTAAAGTTTGCACGTTCAGAGATTTTTCAGCATGTCAACCTCCGTTGTTTCAGGGGTCAACAGATCCAGTTATCAGCCACAGATGGATCTTAGAGATAGAGGGTGCCTTCCACACATGTTCATGCGCACATGAGTTTAAAGTGAGGTATGCTACCAATCAGATGCGTGACGCTGCAAAAGATTGGTGGGATATGGAGGTGAAACAGAGGGGTTATACACAGATTGAAACCATGACTTGGGAGCAGTTTAAAGAATTGATGATAGAGCAGTTTGTTCCCCAGTCTGAGATAGACAGGATAGTGGATGAGTTTCATAGGCTGAAGCAGACAACAGAAACGGTTCCAGAGATCAATGCTAAATTTTTAGAACAAGCACGCTTCTGTCCAGATTATGTTGCAAAAAAAGATGAAGATGTACAGGTGTATGATGGTACTTAAGCCAAGTGTGAGAGATTTTATTGATGCCAGTGAGCATCAGACTTTGAAGTCCATGATGGACGCGGCCAGAGCAAGAGAGTTAGAACTTGAAAGACAAGATAAAGAGAGGAAGGTGATTGAGAAAGCTGCACCAGTATACAAGAAACAGAGGGTGGAACCATCAGATAAGAAGGTGGTACAGAAGACTTACCTGTTATGTCAGAATTGTAAGAAGCATCACTTGGGAGAATGTCGGCTTGGTTCTTCCGCGTGTTATAAGTGTGGTAAGTCAGGTCATGTGGGGAGGGATTGTAAGACTCCGTTGCGGGTATGCTTCAACTGTTATCAGCCGGGCCATTAGAAGTCCGAATGCCTGATACTCACATCAAACGCACAGTCCACCGGATCAAGACCCACTCCAGCCTTACCCCCACCACGAAGTTCTGGGGTGAAAGAAGTCAAGAAGGAAGAAACTCCCGGACCCAAAGGAAAGGCTTTCCAGCTTACGGTTGAGGTAGCTAAAACTGAACCGAATGTAGTAACAGGTACATATCTTGTAACAACTTTCCTGCTATTATGCTATTTGATTCTGGTGCAAGTAAATCAGTTGTATATGTTTCTTTCTGCAAACATTTCAACCAAATGTGTGAAAAGCTAGATTCTCCCCTTGAAGTTGAAATTGCTGATGATAAAACTGTAATCGTATCTGATGTGTATAAGCGTAATGTGTTATAAATAGATACAGTTAGATTTCCTATTGAACTTATACCCATGACTATGAGAGAATTCCAAGTAGTGGTTGGAATGGATTGGTTAGGTCATAACCAGGCTACCATCATGTGTGGGCAGAAAGTTATACGAGTTGATACCCTAAGTGGGGAAGAACTATCTATATGTGGTGATATCAGAAAGGGAAAGTCATACGTATGTTCGGTGTCTAAAGCCCGAAAGTATTTACAGCATGGGTATACAGCTTTCTTAGCTTATGTGATATATACGAAACTAGAAAAGAGACAGACGAGCCTAGATGATGTAAGGGTAGTATGTGAATACCCTGATGTCTTCCCTGAAGACTTACCTGGTGTGCCACCAGACAGACAAGTTGAGTTCAGGATTGATTTAGTGCCGGGAGCTTCACTAGTTGCCAGAGCTCCATACAGACTTGCTCCACCAGAGATGCAAGAATTGATGAAACAACTGCAAGAACTGTTAGATAAGGGGTTTATTAGACCCAGTAGTTCTCCCTGGGGTGCTCCAATATTATTCGTTAAGAAGAAGGATGGTACCTTTCGTATGTGCATTGATTATCGTGAGCTTAATAAGGTGACCATCAAGAATAAATACTTGTTACCCAGAATAGATGATCTGTTTGATCAGTTACAGGGAGCATTGTGGTTTTCAAAAATTGACTTAAGGTCGGGATATCATCAGTTCAAAATCAGAAAGGAGGATATTTCTAAAACTGCGTTCAGAACCCGATACGGACACTTTGAGTTCGTGGTGATGCCGTTTGGTCTTACGAATGCACCAGCAGCATTTATGGATCTGATGAACAGAGTTTGCAGGCCAATGTTAGATAAATTGGTGATTGTATTTATTGACGATATACTGATTTATTCGAGGAATCCGGAGGATCATGAAAGACATCTCTGAGAAGTTTTGGAAACCTTGAGAAGAGAACGATTATATGCCAAATTCTCTAAATGTGAATTTTGGATTCAAGAAGTGCAATTTCTGGGTCATTTAATTAATCAAGATGGAATTAAAGTGGATCCTGTGAAGGTAGATGCTGTGATGAAATGAGAACCGCCAAGGAACTCTACTGAAGTCCGAAGTTTTCTGGGATTGGCAGGCTATTACAGGAGATTTATTCAGAATTTTTCCAAAACTGCTGTTCCTTTAACCCAGTTGACTAAAAAGAATGCCGAATTAATTTGGGGTAGTGAACAACAGTCTGCTTTCTCAACTCTTAAACAGAAGTTATGTGAAGAACCAGTTCTCGCTTTACCAGAAGGGGTTGAAGATATGGTAGTATTTTGTGACGCTTCATATCGTGGATTGGGTTGTGTACTGATGCAGAAAGGTGGAGTTATAGCTTATGCTTCACGGCAGTTGAAACCACATGAAAGTAACTACCCAACTCATGATTTGGAGTTAGCAGCAGTAGTCTTTGCACTCAAGATTTAGAGGCATTATTTGTATGGTGTGAGATTCACTATTTATACAGATCATGAAAGTCTGAAATATTTCAGAGATCAGAAGAATCTTAACACGAAATAGAGGCGTTGGATGGAATTGTTGAAAGATTATGATTGTGATATACTCTATCATCCAGGGAAAGCAAATGCGGTAGCTGATGCTTTAAGCAGAAAATCAGGAATGGTGTTTGTGAAGAACCAATTTTTAAAGATGACAGTTACAACGCCTATCATTGATGTTATACGAAAAGCTCAGTTAGAAGCAATCAGAAGTGAGAATCATAACTCGGAGCGGATTAAGGGGCAGGTGGCGGATTTTTTTTAAAGACAGTCGTGATGTATGGACCCATTATGGTCGTATATTGGTACCGGTTTATGGTGATGCACGTGAGACACTTCTTAGTGAAGCTCATAAGTCCAGATTCTCTATTCATCCAGGAGCTACAAAAATGTATAAGGATCTGAAGATTGATTATTGGTGGCCAGGCATGAAGCGTGATGTTGCAAAATATGTAGAAAAGTGCCTTACTTGTTTACAAGTGAAAGCTGAACATCACAAACCTCACGGGAAGTTGCAACCGTTAGAAATTCCAGTCTAGAAATGGGAAAACATTACTATGGACCTGATTACCAAGTTACCTAGGACCCCACGTGGTTATGATGCTATATGGGTAATCGTAGACAGGTTAACTAAGAGTGCTCATTTTATTCCCATCAAGGAGACTTATCCTTCAGAAAGACTGGCAGATGTTTATGTAAAAGAAATTGTGACTCGGCATGGTGTACCAGTTTCAATTGTGTCAGACAGAGATACCAGATTAACTTCTAGATTCTGGAATAAATTTCATGGGGATCTTGGAACTAGATTACATCTCAGCACAGCATATCACCCTCAGACTGATGGTCAAAGTGAGAGGACTATTCAAACTCTTGAAGATATGTTGCGGGCATGTGTTATTGATTTCAGGGGAAGTTGGGATTCTTATTTGCCATTAGCAGAGTTTTTGTATAATAACAGCTATCATTCCAGTATCGGGATGCCCCCGTATGAAATGTTATATGGTAGAAAGTGCAGAACTCCGGTATGCTGGGGTGAAGTGGGTCAGAGAGAGCTGGCTAGCATAGAAGTGGTTCAACGAACGACTGAAGAGATTCAGCTTATCATAGACAGATTGCTAACTGCCCAGAGTAGATAGAAAAGTTATGCAGATAGACGCAGATCACTGCTTGAGTTTCAGGTGGGAGACTATGTATTGTTGAAAGTATCGCCGTGGAAAGGCGTTATCAGATTCAGAAAGAGAGGAAAGCTCGGTCCAAGGTTTATTGGACCATTCAAGATTGTTGCACGTGTGGGAAAGGTTGCTTACAGATTAGAGTTACCAGTTGAACTGTCTCAGATTCATAACACCTTCCATGTATCGCACCTAAGAAAATGTTTAGCAGACGAGTCTGCAATCGTACCGTTGGAAGATGTTACTATAGATGATAGACTTAACTATGTGAAGCAACCTATAGCTATTCTGGAAAGAAAAATGAAGACCCTACGTAACAAACAGATTGGACTGGTCAAAGTCCAATGGAAGCACAGGAAAAGCTCAGACTTTACTTGGGAGCCCGAACAGGAAATGAAGCATAATTATCCAGAACTCTTCAACAGTTGATTTCGAGGACGAAATCATTCCAAGTGTCACGAACTCCCCCAACCTTAGGGATCCAAACTTGTCCTTTGAAAGTCCTCAACCCGCGATTATCCTCTTCAAGCAACATTTTCTGCTTGACCATGACCTCATCCTTTAGGTTTTCATCCTTTAACCCTTCACTTTGAGCTACTCGAATCTGCTCGATTATATCAGGTATAACCACCAATCCCATAGATTTCAACCGATAAGTCGCTCGAGGCTCCTTACGGCTTAGGGCATCAACTACAACATTTGCTTTACTCGGATGGTAGCTAATTTCGCAGTCGTAATCAATTAGCAATTCCATCCATCGTCGTTGCCTCATGTTTAGCTCTTTTTGATTTTGGATGTGTTGCAAACTCATTATGATCCGTGTAGATTGTACATCTTGTACCATAAAGGTAATGTCGCCAAAGCTTCAAAGCAAAAACCACCGCTGCTAGTTCTAAATCGTGAACAGGGTAGTTCTTTTCCGCGTCCTTTAACTGTCTCGAGGCATATGCGATAACTTTCCCTCGCTGCATAAGGACACACCCCAAACCAGAATAGGATGCATCACTATACACAACAGAGTCCTCATTTCCCTCAGGTAGGGAAAGAATAGGGGCCTCGCACAAAAGGTTCTTAAGCGTTAGGAACGCTTCCTCTTGTTTACTCGACCATACAAATGGTTCCGTCTTCCTTGTCAACTTCGTCAAAGGCGAGCTATTTTCGAGAAGTCCTGTATGAACCTCCGATAGTAACCCGCTAAACCTAAGAAACTCCGAATCTCCATAGGGGTTTTCGGGGTCTCCCACTTTTTGACCGCTTCAATCTTTGTAGGATCTACTTTGATCCCATCCATTCCGACTAAATGACCGAGAAACTGAACTTCCCGCAACTAAAATTCACATTTGGAGAATTTGGCGTAGAGCTCCTCCCTTCGAAGAGTATCAAGAACCTCACGCAAATGTCGCCTATGATCTTCTGAAGTGCGAGAGTATACATGAATATCATCAATGAATACTATAACTGATTTGTCCAAGAAAGGACGACAAACTCGATTCATCAAGTCCATAAAAATTGCTGGAGCGTTGGTAAGACCAAATGGCATCAAAAGGAACTCGTAGTGACCGTAGTGAGTTCTAAATGCCGTCTTAGGAATGTCCTGATCTCTTACATTCACTTGGTGATAGCCAGACCGCAAGTCGATTTTCGAGAAGTAACTCGCCCCTTGGAGTTGATCGAAGAGATCGTCGATCCTCGGAAGTGGATACTTATTCTTGATCGTAACTTTATTCAACTCTCGGTAGTCGATGCACATCCGCATAGAACAGTCTTTCTTCTTAACGAACAGGACCGGGGCTCCCCAAGGCGAAGAGCTTGGCCTGATGAAACCTTTCTCGAGAAGCTCTTGAAGCTGCGTCATAATCTCCTTCATCTCCGATGGAGCTAGCCGATACTTTGCTTTAGCAATGGGCGCCGCACCAGGAATAAGGTCGATCTGAAACTCTATCTGTCATGGCGGTGGCAACCCAGGTAACTCGTCTGGAAAGACGTCCGCATAATCCCGGACCACCTCCACTTCGGATAAAACCGCTTTCTTTCTAGAAGTCTTGACTGCGTGAGCCAAGAACGCCAAACATCCTTTCGCTAAGCACTTTCGTGCTTTGAGAACCGAGATTAGGGACAGAGTCCCCGAAGATTTCTCCCCGTAAGAGATGGCATAACCACCCGTTGTAAGAGATACACGCACGATTTTCTTGGCACAAAGGATCTCCGCACGATTAAACGATAACCAATCCATTCCGATAACCACATCAAATCCTTCGAGATCAATTGGAATCAGTGTTAGAGGGAAGATATTTTCGTTAATTTCAACCGCACAATTTTCGTATTTTTCCCTGACAGTGACGGGTTTTCCAACCGCTACCTCAATTTCCAACACCGACTCTAACGGACTTCATGGTAACAAAAAACGAGAGCAAAAAGAAGTAGACACTATAGACCTACTTGCACCCGAATCAAATAATACTCTAGCAGGCATAGAATTTATAAGAAAGGTTCCGAAAATAACCTCGTCGTTGCGCTTGGCCTCCTCTTCAGTCATATTGAAGGCACGTCCTTTGGCTTTGGGTACCTCTTGCTTTCTTTCTGGAGCTCCACCTCGAACCTTTGGTTTTGGGCAATTTTTACTGATGTGCCCCATCTCCCTGCAGTTGTAGCATATAGGTTCGGTACTCTTACAATCTTCAAACCTATGGCCAGTCTTTCCACATCGCCTGCAACTCAGAGTGTGGCTGCTACACTCTCCCTTGTGAGAAGAGTGGCAAGTCGTACAGTAACGGGGTTTGTCCCCTTGCTGACCTTTCCTTGGAGGGAAATCCTTCTTCTTAGAGGATCCAGATGGTCCCTCCCATTTTTGTTTCTCCTCCCTCTTGAACCCAGTCTTCTCACGCTTTGTTAAGTCATGCTCAACCCGACTTGCCTCATCCATTGCTTCCCCCAAAGTTCTCCTCATCCTCACAGCCACTTGATAATCAAAAGGCAATCCTTCAGCATACCTTCCAATTTGTTCTTCCTCAGTAATACAATAGCTACCAGTAAACTGCAGCTTATCGATGAAAGCAGCATTGTACTTTGCCACCGACATGTTTCCTTTCGTTAACTCCAAAAATTCCCTTTTCGCCTTCTCCCTTGCCCCCAAGCTACAGAATCTCATCTTGATCTTATCAGTAAACATCTCCCAAGTCAAAATGTCTAACACGACTTTAGAAAGCGTCCGCTTAACCGTTTGCCACCATTCTAAGGCCTCCCCCTCAAATCGCATGACCGCATAGTTTACCTGCTGGTAATCAGTGTAACTCCCAACGCAGAACACTTGCTCCATCTTCATGATCCACCGTAGGCATCCTAGTGGGTCCTCACCCCCTTTGAATGCTGGCGGTTTGCATTTCATAAAACTTTCAAACGAGGTTCCTTTACCTCCCGCTTTTCCATGCTCTAACACGGGGTGTGAGACGCTGTCTGCCTCACTATGCACCGACCGTTCCTCATTTTCGTTCCCTCCTCCACCTCGTGCCTCTCTTCGTAATCGAGCAATCTCAGCATCCCTTGCTCGTAGTTGTTCCTCTAAGTGCGCCTGGCGCGCAATACTACCGCGACTGCGCTGGCTTTGATGAGTCTTCTCTGGCTCATCATTGCGACCTTCGTTCTCAGCTAAATTGTGGTTCGAGCGGTAAATCATAGAGGTATCCTCAGCATGGGGAATTTCCTCAATAATTGGGGCACCACCGCCCGCTCCACCGCTTCCCTGACCAGTTTCAGGCATAGCGTTGTTGTTGTTTCTACGAGTACCCACCATTTCTTCTGCAAGGCAACACGATGACGAGTTGAAATTCAGAAAGTTAGCACGAGTGAAGATCGAGAGATTCTAAATCGAATAGAGGAGAGAAGAGTCCTATAGGTAACAGACAAGTAATGCCTAAAGCACTCAGTCACACACCTCCCCCCACTTAAATTCTTGTTCATTCTTATACGATCCAATCTAGTCATGAGTTTAAATGCCGGTCTCAGCACTCAGTTCACTCACGACGTGGCTCTGATACCAACTTGTAACGCCCATGATTTTTCAAAATTTCACCATTTATAAAAACCTTTAATTAATAGCAAAAATATGCAGCGGAAGCCTTAAAAGTCATATATGGGAATAGTTGTTTTCGCCATAGAGGCGATTACAGAATCCTTCGTAATATAAACCACGGGGTTACGACCGCAGTCATTCAAAAAGTCAGTACTATTTCAATGTTATGAATTTATTACATAACCGGATTGATTGTTGATACCAAAATATAAGCCAGAACTAATACTACCCTCCTCGCAGAACCACAACCTCTAAGCCACCTGCGCGAGTACAAGACACATTTCGAAAGAAACAAGTGTCAGCTTACGCTAAGTGAGTCAATAGGAGTTGTAATCAAAAACCATAAAACATGTTTGTAAGTAGAATATGACATGTAAATAAATACCATATCCCACCCTTAACGTATTTCACCCGTACCGAGAACCCGCAGATCACATAGCACCAAATGGGTCAAATATTCACAAGTCATTTCATGAAGTCGATCGCACATAATCATAATCATACGCATAATATTTCTTAGATCATATCTCATCATAATCGCATACATCATATCGCATAATTCATATCGCATAAATCATATCGCATAGATCATATCAATAGGATGATTCTATTGTAGAGTCTAAACCCACACTAGAAAAACCCAAGGTTCACTACTTGCGTGCCCGGACAACCTATGTTTTCAAGCGGGGCGCGACTCCCACTCGAGAACATAAATCCCGAGACTCCGCTTTCGCTACTCTGACGGTGCGAGTACAAGTACTGCGTTGTCGTTCTAGTACGAGTCCAAACAAAGCCGATCATATTTCAGCTTCTCCTCACACTCACGTGATGAATGATCTAGCCTCCTTGGCCTACATCACTCCAGTACTTGAACACCGAAGTGTCCGCGTACCATGTATCAAAATAGTCGTCTAGAAAGACCAAATGACTCTTGTTGGCTAGCACTTTAATCCTAGAAGGTCAATCATGCCAACTAGGCCCGCAAATCCGCAATATGGGTAATATCGTATTCTACCCCCGCCACAAAAATACATGGATGCAATAACTCGTAAGCAGTCATATGTAAATCGTAGTAAAATTGTAAATAATCGTAACATGCGTATTTCGTGTTTGATCATGCATGCAACGAGTATTTAACTTAGAACACATACCATGTATCATCAATCAATATATAGATATATGTATAATCATCTTTATTTCGAAAATAAGGTTTTGTCTATGTACTCGGTTTTGTAAAAGTCTACTGAACTCACCTCAGTCCAGAAATAAACCCACAATCTAGATTCGGCGAACTACACTCTCGGATCGTCAAGAAATCGACCTCAACCATCTCGAATAACCTAGATATGTAAAAATATACTTTCGATCAAAGATATACGCGTCGTGAACTTAGAAAGTCCATCCAAACATGCTAGAACAACATGCATGTAGAATATCAAGCCACACAACCGAAATATTAGCTTAAGTATAGAAGAATATACTTTTCGGGGTCACAAAAGCGAAACCACGCTCAAAACTACGCCCGAAACGCTATCTCCGTTCACTCCGCACCTCGAATATGAGTTCCGACGAAACCCGACACCCTTAAACGCTCACTAAGCTTGGTTTCTCTCGAAAAATGGGCAGAGTAACGAAATGGTAGAAGTGTGTGGGTGAAAAATCGGATGGAATGAGCTGAATTTATAGACCCATTTTTCTGGCCGACGCGTCGCGTCGCGACCCCCGGACGCGTCGCGTCGCGACGTCCTGACACACGCAACCGACCTGACACATGCTACTGCCTGTCACACGTAACCGACACATGTCGCCCCGACGCGTCGCGCCGCGACCTCGTATTTTCCAGAATTTTATTTTTTTTTCTTTTATTTTAATTCCTTTTCTTTTCTATTCTTTTAAATAATAATATTTCTTTATTATTATTATGAAGTTGAACTTCGAAAATAATATTCATTTCTCGATAAATATTATTAAAATATTCGGGTCGTTACACTTTCGCCCCGTGGCAAACCCTAGTTCTTCAGGTACCCCCGTGCTTTTAAGCTTAGTCACAGGTGTACCTTAGATAGGCACGGGCGTGACTGCAGGATAGGTACGCCCATGCCTGGGTCAAGCCAAGCCGTGCCCTAGTTGCAGGCACGGGCGTGCCTTTGACAGCTACGGCCGTGCCCTAGCCCTGTTCAGTTTATTTTGTTTAATCAACAGGTGTTAATTCATACATTATTGATATTATATTGTAGAAACAAGTTGTGGGCCTATTCACTGAATCATTAGCATTTGTGGAACATTTCAGATTATAAATATGAGAAGGTGAGTCTTCTAGACTTCACTTCATATCAGCAGCATGTGTAGTTTCATATCAGATTTCTAACATGCTATGTTATACATGTGAATATGTAAGCGTACTGCTATGTGCAGTAAGGCTCAGATGCGGTACAGTACTGTGACCTATGATGCTGCCCTGGGTCTAGAACCAGAGGCTAGCTTTGATTACCAGACATGCGTGTATTATCTTCATGTGATTGTATACGTGTGCTCATATGATGATTTGTTTAGATTACTCACTAAGCTCTCGTAGCTTATCAGATACTGTTTTTAAAATATTTTGCAGGATGTAGCAAAGGCAAAGGCAAAGCTCCTGTTTGAATGCTTTTCAGTTTTTGAACAATAAACAATTAACGCATGTTTATGTAAATATTTAACCTTTACAGTACACTAAGTCTGTACTTGTGGGTGTTTCTTTTGGTATTAGCACGGTTTTGTTATGAAAACATTTCCGCTTATGAATTTTAAATGATATGCGTGCTATTATGAAAATATTCAACTTTTATATCTTTTTCTGAAATTGGGGCATTACATTCACTAATTTTTAGCATAACTGCTGAGGTCATGTTTTCCTTACACTATAAGGTTCCCAAGAATCTACTAATAGCAATTAAGTGTTACTTACACCAATTGGTAGCCAAACTTTAGATGGGTCAACAAAACCCAACTTTAACACAAAGTAAACATACCTAGAGTTTGGTCTTGGTTTAACACGACTCTCATGATGATTTTCAACCTCAAGGCACCATAATTTAGTTCCAAGAAGATTTTGTAGTAGCCAATTCTTCTTTATTCTCCCTCACAACTTCTCAAAGGTATGCACTATGTGTACAAAGGCTTCATCACAAGGGAAGGAAAGAGATAAACAACTTCAACTCGCTTTATTTATTTTAAGGGGCATGCGCTCCCATAGTTGACTTAAATTCACCTGACTAAGTCATTTTGTCCAAACCATATACTATTCATGTCCATTTTATTATTCGAGCAGCTAACATAATGTTTACACTCTTATTTTCACTTTAACTATTATCAACCACATTTAAGTGTTGTATTATTAATACCACTTATTTTTTATAGTTAACTTGCCACTTTTAAGGATTAAATTGCCATTTTCAAAGTGTTTAGTTTCTGAAAATATATCGAAGTTGTCACATTTTGTTATCGTGTATACAAAACTTTGAAAACTACCATTTAATATACCGAAAGCTAAAAAACTTACCATTTAACTACCATTCAATATTTTATTTTCTTATTTAATTTTAATACTAGATTAGTTGTCACCAAGACAATAATCAAACCCATATCTTGTGCAATCGTATGAACATAGATATGGGTATGAGCAAAGATGGAAAAAGATGAAATCTAAACTCTAATCCCATTTAGAACAAGCATTCGGAACCCATTCAAGTATAAGAACTCCATGGGATCAAAACCCTAATGTATGAAAAAAGATGAAATTGTCATTCAAGATCAAGAACTTAATACATTGAAAAGCTCCATAGAAACCCAAATCATATGAACAAAGATGAAATATAAACCCTAATCGTATGAAGATATATGAAATTGCCATTGCATAACTTCATAAAAACCCTAATCATATGAAGAGTGATGAATCTCCATTGAAGAACTCGAAACCCTGTTCATCATTGGGGTTATGAACAAAACCCCTTGAATACGTTTGGAATATGGAAAAAGAATAATAAATAGTAATAAATTAATTTTGATTTATTTTCAAACAAGAAAATCAAAAGAAGATGCCATGTCACCATAACCTGTGCCACGTAAGCATATTACTTACTATACCAGGTTAAATACATTGAATGGTAATTATAGAAAGGTCAATACATTAAACAATAATTTTTTAAGTTGAGTATACATAATAGCTAAAAATGACAATTTCGATACATTTTCAATAACTAAACCTTTATCAAACATAAACACGCATAAATGAACTAACATAAATGAAAGTTCATGGATACAAATAAATGAACGATACCATTGTTTGTGTTCTTTTGTTTATCTAAACAAATAACATTTATTTGTTCATGTTCATCGTTAATAATTGTACATAAATAAACTTTTCACCAAAAGATTTACGACTTATTAATTGAACATTTATTTTGATTAGACACCTAGTTTTAAACAAAATTATCCATACACAATAATGCTATGCATTATTAATTTATATAATGTACCGTTAACTACTTATACGTGTTATATATAAACAAATTCAATTGCGTACAAATAATCTTCTATTTCAAATGGACTAAACTTGCATACAGGTAAATAGTTTAGGGGCAAAATTAGTAGTTATGGAGATTGCACAGATCGAACAATAATATCCGACTGCCAATTTATCAGATTCAACATCTCGTTGCTCCCGTTACTCCCCCTCTTCGATTTCTCCCTCGCTGTTGGATTTCTTCTCCGTACTGTAGCATCAAATCGCCGTTATCTCAACATGAGCAACCAGCCGGAGTCTTCTTCATCGGAGCCGTAAGTTGTACAAATCAATCGATTATTGATCTTAATATGCAAGTTTATGGTTTTCTCATTGAGATTTGCTTCAATCGGACTTCGATAACCGTATTTTCGTGTTATCGGTTGATTTTATTACAGGAAAGGCCCAAAGAAGGACTTTTCAACGGCTATCTTGGAGCGCAAGAAGTCTCCGAACCGTCTTGTCGTTGACGAAGCCGTCAATGACGACAATTCAGTGGTCGCTATGCACCCTACTACGATGGAGAAGTTGCAGCTTTTTCGCGGTGATACCATACTGATCAAGGTTTTTCCTGTTTTTCAGAATTTGATGTTTGTTATGAATGTTAGGGTTTTGTTGAATTTTCTGCAATTGGATTGTGATGCACGGTGAAATTTTGGCATGTGTAGCTAAGTATACAGATTAAAACCTACTATAGTGTAATGGTAGGCTTGCTTGATTGAAAGAAGAAAAGAAGTACTACATTATGATTTTTAACTGTCAAAGCTAAGTACCAAATGCAAATATTGACATAGGTTTCATTTGCGAATTTGTTTTCAAAGTTATTCAATTTCTGGTACTTGTTTTGAATTATATGTAATTATATTGGCGAGTTTAAAGTCCTGTTGAAGTGAAAGTGTAGATCTCTTACTGAAGTGGAGGGAGTCACTGTTCCTCTGGTTGCATGAACGATGCTTGTATTGGGGTTGCCAAAAGTGAACCTGTTTGAATTTAATATTATGAAGTTAAATGAATATAAAGAGTTTACTCGTTCATAGGGGGACGACTATTGGTTCGCTTGCAAGTTGCAACCTAGTGGTTGGGAGGCAATTGTCTTTGGTATCCTATGGAGAATCAATGTCAAACTTTTTGAGTGCAAACAACGAACGATTGTTGTTTGCCTGTGTTTTTGCTCGTTCACATTTTGCAGGCCAGATAAGGCGATACAATTCACTTAATCCTTCCATCACTAGTCACTTACATGTCCACATGGCTGTACCGTTACCTCGACATTTGTCTCTTTCCATCCTTCCATGAATGATCCCCTGATAGGTTGCTATGTCTTATTCCAGTCTACGTGGAAACCTGCTCATGGCGACATTAAGTCTTATCTCCTTATCCTGTTACTACTTATCTCCTTACATGTCCACAACGGTCACATCCTCACAGTAGTCTTTTGACAAAATAATTTATTATTTATTTATTATTGTACCTTTTAATATGTTGGTTTATTGTGTTTATGTCCTCGCTTGGCAGATGTAATAGACATTAATTTTTAAGGATTTTTCTAAATAAAGTCCTCCTAATTTGTTTTACAGGGGAAGAAAAGAAGAGATACAGTCTGTATAGCACTTGCTGATGAAAGTTGTGATGAGCCAAAGATCAGAATGAACAAGGTTGTTAGAACCAACCTGAGGGTACGACTTGGAGATGTTGTATCTGTGCACCAATGCCCAGATGTGAAGTATGGGAAGCGTATCCATGTTCTTCCTCTAGACGACACGATTGAAGGTGTCACAGGGGACTTGTTTGATGCGTACCTGAAACGTAAGTTTCTAGTACCTTGAGTTGATTGCATGACATCTCTACTTGTAATATAATGTAAACCCTACACCGTAACAAGAAGTTCTAAGAAGATATTTATGAGCAGAGGTGTTAAGAATATTACAATATCTGTGGTAATTTTATTTATGCAGAGCAGTGCTTTTTATTATCATCAGATTGCTGTCTATTTTAAGTTTATTGTAATTTATGCAGCCTACTTCTTGGAAGCATATAGACCTGTAAGAAAAGGTGATCATTTTCTTGTTAGAGGAGGGATGAGAAGTGTAGAGTTTAAGGTAATTGAGACTGACCCAGGGGAGTACTGTGTGGTTGCTCCGGACACTGAAATCTTTTGTGAGGGTGAGCCCATTAAGAGGGATGATGAGGATCGGTTAGACGAGATTGGTTATGATGATGTTGGTGGTGTCAGGAAACAGATGGCTCAGATTCGTGAATTGGTCGAACTGCCACTTAGACACCCTCAACTCTTCAAATCCATTGGAGTGAAGCCCCCCAAAGGTATTTTACTCTATGGACCCCCTGGTTCTGGAAAGACACTCATAGCAAGAGCCGTAGCCAATGAAACAGGAGCCTTCTTTTTCTGCATCAATGGACCAGAAATCATGTCAAAACTGGCTGGAGAAAGTGAGAGCAATCTCAGGAAGGCATTTGAGGAGGCTGAAAAAAATGCCCCATCAATTATTTTTATTGATGAGATAGATTCAATTGCTCCCAAGCGAGAAAAAACCAATGGTGAAGTTGAAAGGAGGATTGTTTCACAACTATTAACTCTCATGGATGGATTAAAATCTCGTGCTCATGTTATTGTAATCGGGGCTACAAATCGCCCAAACAGCATTGATCCTGCTCTGAGAAGGTTTGGCAGGTTTGATAGGGAAATAGACATTGGTGTGCCTGATGAGGTTGGGCGTCTTGAGGTTCTTCGTATCCACACCAAGAACATGAAACTTTCTGATGATGTAAGATTTATATTTTGTTCACAGATGCTTTTATGTTGTGCGTTAATTAAGCCACTATCATTGGACTGATCACCATTTGCAATTAATAATGAATTTTCAGGTTGATCTAGAAAAGATAGCTAAAGAAACACATGGCTATGTTGGTGCTGATCTCGCTGCACTCTGCACTGAAGCTGCACTTCAATGCATTAGAGAAAAAATGGATGTCATTGACTTGGAAGATGAATCTATTGATGCTGAAATACTCAACTCCATGGCAGTCTCAAATGAACATTTCCAGACAGCTCTTGGAACAAGCAACCCATCTGCTTTACGTGAGACTGTATGTGGACGTCGGATGAGATTATTTTATACGTTTAGAAATCAATTCTAATGAACCTTTATTTTTTCTTGTTCCTTATACCATGCTCTACAATTGTGAACTTTAAACAGGTTGTGGAGGTTCCCAATGTCAGCTGGGAGGATATTGGAGGTCTTGAAAATGTTAAGCGTGAGCTGCAAGAGGTAATGAATATGAGGGGTGGGTTGGGTAACGGTTCAAAATGGGTTATGGTAAAATTTAGTGTCAAATATGGTTAAATACTTACATAAACTATTAAGTTTGAATAGTCACATAATTTTCTGAATAAACTTATTTAGGATATTTTATACTTTTATGCATTTAAAATACAGTATAGTTGACAGTCTACCTTTTTCCTGTTTAAAGAATATAACATGTTTACATTTTAGCCATTTGTTCTTATTTTTCCACCTATTTGACCTGTTGGAGGTAAAACTTAACACTTGTAAGTTCTAAATGGGTCAAAATTGCTACCTCTAGAAATTATTGTTGTAGGTTCAAAATTTTCATTATCAGCACATTTTCTCAATTCATTTGAGAATCCTTTGCTTTTCTTCTTACATGTAATAGACTGTCCAATATCCTGTGGAGCATCCAGAGAAATTTGAGAAATTTGGCATGTCACCCTCAAAAGGTGTTCTTTTCTATGGTCCACCTGGATGTGGCAAGACTCTTTTAGCTAAGGCTATTGCAAACGAGTGTCAAGCCAACTTCATTAGCATCAAAGGACCTGAATTGCTTACAATGTGGTTTGGTGAGAGCGAAGCCAATGTCCGTGAGATTTTTGACAAGGCCCGTGGGTCTGCACCATGTGTCCTTTTCTTTGATGAACTTGATTCCATTGCAACTCAGGTTGGTTTTTTTTATTTTTTATTTCAGAATAAATAACAAGTCACATGAAGATTTGTCTGCTTAGGGATAAGGCTACATTAAAATTTGTGTATATAATTATTGCAGAGGGGAAGTAGTTCTGGAGATGCAGGTGGTGCTGCTGATCGGGTTTTAAATCAGTTATTAACTGAAATGGATGGAATGTCTGCCAAAAAGACGGTTTTCATAATTGGAGCCACCAACAGACCTGACATCATTGACCCTGCATTGCTCCGTCCAGGACGTCTTGATCAACTAATTTACATCCCACTACCTGACGAGGATTCCCGTCACCAGATCTTCAAGGCGGCAATGAGGAAGTCCCCGGTTTCCAAAGATGTTGATTTGAGAGCTCTAGCCAAATATACCCAAGGCTTTAGTGGGGCTGATATTACAGAGATATGCCAACGTGCCTGCAAGTATGCTATCAGAGAGAACATTGAGAAAGTAAGCTTCAGTATCTCTTTCGGAGTTGGTGTTTAGCATTTTGTTTACATCTCAACTTTTGACAGCTTGCTTTGTTACAACTTATTATCAAATTCTTGTCATTCGATATTACATAATCACACTATTGAACACCCCATAATTCACATGATCATATGATGTTTGGCATGAGTCATATACTATTTATGATTGTGTTGTGTAGGACATTGAAAAGGAAAGAAAGAGAAGTGAGAATCCTGACTCTATGGATGAGGATGAAGACGAGGTGGCAGAGATCAAGGCAGCCCACTTTGAGGAATCCATGAAGTATGCCCGCAGAAGTGTGAGTGATGCTGATATTCGCAAATACCAGGCATTTGCACAGACATTGCAGCAGTCTAGAGGATTCGGGTCAGAATTCCGGTTCCCAGAAGCGGCTTCAGGGGTGGCTGCTGGTGCTTCTGACCCGTTTGCCGCCTCTGCTGGGGGAGCTGATGATGACGACTTATACAGCTGATTTACATAAATCATGCTTATAAAGTCGGACGACTCATGAGGAATCATATATTCATATACCAATATCAGTTGCGGATTAAAGCTACTGTTAGTTGACACTTATTTCGTCGAAACTTGTATCGACATTTGCATTGGGCATGGTTTGTTTCAGCCAACTCTTGTTTTGTTTCATTCCGGTTGGTGTTACTTTGACTGTACCTGGTTCGAGTTTATATTCAGTTTCTACTGAAAATAATCCTACACTTCTAAGTGTGTTTTACCCAGTCCTGTTCTATCCATTAACTAAACTAAACTAAATAAATATGGAATCCAGACATAGAATGAGATATTTCATTTTTGATATTCCCTCAACTAACTAACTAACTAACATGCAAGAGAAGCTTTAAACAAAAATCATTTACTTTGTATAACTACATTTTTAGTAATTCCGTCTATTTAGAAATATCCATATAATCTATATTACATACCACGTGATATTTTATACCTAGGAGTGTAATTCAGTCAATTTGAAAATTCTACCTGACTTTAAAATTCGACCTCAAAGCTTGGTTCAAGCTCGACTGAGCCTCAAATATCGAGCTCGAGCTCAATGAACTAAAGAATACTCTCGAGCTCAACTTTACACAATAGTATATTGCTTATTAGACACTAAAATATGATTAGATGTTACTCACTAGTATGGTACGTAGGTAATACATGTATTTATGTAATTTAACATAAGCTTGATAATGATCACAGTAGTTCGGGACTCGAACTCGGCTCGACTCGACTCCCTACTTGAGTAATTTGAGCTCGGGTTTGACTTGGTAAACATTGAGTCGATTTCAAATACTTTTTAATCTTAAGTAACTCATAAGTTGTCCCGACTTGATTATACCCCTATGAATAACACTTCGAAAGCTATTAAAGATTGCAATTAGAATATTCTCTTCGGTTGTCTCAATCAACATTTAAAACAATGTTTCACTAGCTACGAGACTCATTTAAGTTCATCAAAAGGTCCAGTGAAACTAACTTTTACCAAGATATAAACTCTTTTGTATTTTCATCTGTTCACAAAAACGTATACTTATCATTTCATTTCCTACCGCTTATATGGATGTTTCATTTTTGATACAAATTTTTAGCTTTTTAAGGTTTGATTTTGTGGTTTAATAAAATGTTTTTAGCTGTCTTCGTTTTCTAAACCACTTTCTACATGTTACATAACACTCTTCTGACTCTCTTTTTTCTCGATTATGTGTAAATGAATAAACGAGTCATGAAGCGAAACAAAACAATACATTTTTATGCTATTCCTAATAAAAACTCCATGTTACTACTATTAATGTATAAGAGTAGTATTAAAAATTGGTATTAGAAAGGCTCTCTCCATTTGTCTCTTCAAATTTGAAAAAGATTTGGGAAATTGTTTCACCAAGATATAAAGAAAGGGTATGCTTGTCATTTCGCATCGGTTGTATAGATTACGAAGGATAAGCCATAGCGCCTTACAGTTTTGCTGGAAGAAAGAATCATCATGTTCGAAGATATTTATTTACACACCAACACTGAAAAATGGTGCTTTCTTTGAAGAACATCATTCCTGCTGCTTCATCATCCACTAGTAAGATAACTTCAACCCTTTTCTTTTCTCCTATATCCCCTGACTTATGTAACATCAATCATATGATTATTCAAATTGGGTTTATGAAATTGAAATTTGGGTTTATTCAAACCTGCAAGAATTATGTGTTGGATTTCTTGATTCAAACATGCTTCTTCGTAATTTGGTTCAAACATGGTGGAAACCCTAATTTTCTGTTGAGTTTCTTGATTGAAAGATGCTTCATTATAATTTGGTTTAAAATCATGGCGGAAGCCCTAATTTTGTTGACTTTTGTGAAGTCCAGGAGCTTTGGGTATCTGGGGTTAATCTTTTTTTTTTTAAATTCTGTTTTTATGTTGACATCATGACAAAGCTTTGCTTTTGACTTTAGGAAGTTTCATATAAATTTTAAAGATTTATGAATGTGGTGGTTTGAAGGGATTACATCACATGTTAAATCTAGAATCAAGAAACTCTTTCTTGATTTAAATATGATTATATGATGTTGGTCTAACTTGATAGCATCATAATACTAGATTGATTGTGACCATAGTCTTTTACTAAATTTGTTTACTACTTAGATATTATTCTTTACATCTATGAGATTTAGACCCTTGGAAGGGTGCAAGGGGTAGTTAAGTATGTTGATGTTGGGTGACACATAGTATGGCTAGTTTTTTAGTCGGCTATACTATGTTAACATGAACTATGGTGCGGGATTTAGTGTTGTTGAGAGGTACAACGTGTGTGCTAAGAAATCGAAAAACAGAATGCATAACTCTTTAATTCAACGTGTTCTAACACATACAGTAGTCGAATTTTGTTAATCTTTTTATGAATTTCATTTTACTAGACATTAAATATGATTTTGATTTCCGTTATACAAAACAGCAAGGGAATTTAAGTTTAGAGACACTAGCACTTTTCATGGAAGTTCTTGCATCACATTTCCAAGAAAACCGAAAGAAACCCTACTACCGTATGGATTACCAGAAACAGCTGCTTCTGTTGCAGTTGCAGCCACAGTTGTGGGAGCAGCCGCCACCCTTCTGGCTAGGAGAACTCAGTCTATAGAGACAGCACAGGTATGCGTAATCTTAAATGCAAAATCTGCCTTTTTGTGTAGTGGTGAGTTGTGTTATTGTTCTAATTATAGTTTACTTTAACCACAGGCTACTCCAACAAGAACTTGTGATGATTGTGGTGGTTCAGGGATATGTCCCGAATGCAAAGGTGAAGGATTTGTGCTCAAAAGAATGGCAGACGGAAGTGCCGAAAAAGCCAGATTAAATGCCAAGAATATGGCTACTCGATACACTGCTGGGTACGTATTGAATTTTTTTTTCACACAAAAACACAATTTTTTAAAATTAAAGTTTGCAAAATGTTTCGACAGTTTACCGAAGAAATGGAGCTACTGTACGAAATGTTTGTCTGCTCGATCTTGTAAGTCCTGTGATGGTAGTGGAAAGTTAAGCTATTAGTTCCAAGAAACCTGGAGAAATTCTTGTGGATACTCTTGCTGCAAATATGTGAATCTATTATGTTTGAATTATGAGTATAAAGGAAAAGATTTCTTGAAATGCCACTTTATTGACTACTTTAACCTTTTAACACTTGTTTTTATACAAAAAAAAAAAAAAAAAAAAACTTCTAAATGTATGATTGAACACTATTGTCATCTGGCTGCACCAAATTCTTCTGTAATGACAGCAATTCAGCTTGCAGTTGATCAATTTCCGGGTGAATCTGATCTCCAGAAGAGAAGACATGTGATGTACTTGATCCAACTTAAACCAGGATCTTTCTCCCACACAAGTTGTCTAATTTTCCTCCTCATTTTTGCCACATTCTCTCAATGAACCGTTAGCACGTAAAGATTTGTTACCAGTACATAGGATGCACGTCTTCTTTGTTTATATATCTTCAAAATCCTGTCAACTACATGAGTTCTCACTTCAATATTCCACTTTTCAACACAAGAGCCCAGTAACGTCCGCCACATTTCAAGATTGGATTCCGAATTGAAATCAATATCGTCTCTACTTCTTTTAATAATCCTGCCCGACTTAATAAGCTGGTCATGCAAGAATAGTGTTTAGCTCCAGGAATTAAACCGTTTTGCTTTACAGAATTCCATAACAACTTCCCTCTATCGACTAAACCATAATAAAAACACGCCGCAAGCATAGAAACATAAGTTACTTCGTCTAGGATTAATCTTTGGTTTACAATTTCATCAAAGATTCTAAACTGCTTTCTCATGGTGGCTTCCACAAACAGTCATCTTTATCATACCCGAGTTTAACAGCTTGACAATGAATCATCTCCCATTGATTAATATCTTTAAGTACCAGGTTGAGGCACTCACCTGGAGTCCAGCACTTTTCGAGCGTTCACTTATCTTTTTCTTAGGTACTCGAATACCTAAGAATAATTATATGATATTCATCCCTCTTACTCAAATCAAAACACTATTTTTAAAACACTATTCAGGCCAAGGCATGCCTGTGCCCTTACTTAAAGGTACACCCGTGATCAAGACGCCCAGGTCAAGTACGCCCGTACCTTTTGAGACACGCTATTGCCTCCTCTGGTACGCCCTGGGGCATGGTTCGTTCTTGAGGGGCATGCCTTTGCCCTGCAACTTACAGTAACATGTCCGACCAAAACTTGTTGTCTCCGATAAAAACACACTCAAATTATTTTCAGACCATGACCAGTACTTTCAAATACCCTCATAACACTTGCTAGTTATATAAAACATCAAAATAACACTATTTGATCACAAATCATCAATTAAACCCAATACCCATTAGCATATCAATCGATTTCTAAACATCTCCTAACACTTACAAATGTTGTTTGGGACCTATTAGAATACTTTTATAACATTAAACTCTCAATTAAACATCAAAATCTAAGACTCAAACCAATAACTTATTTGATCCATTAACACCTCAAACTTTAAAATAATAACACTTACTTGATCCTCAAATGGTAGATGTTACTCTTCTTTCAAATCTCCAAATCAACACTCAAAAGCTATATAATGGAGGTGTGTGTTTGTGTGTTTGCTCATGTGAAAAGGAACAAGGAAGAAACAAATTAAAAAGCAAAGGAAAGAAGAAAAAAAAGAAACGCAAGGGAAGGAAAGGGGTAGCCGACTTCAAAGTTGGTGGCCCTGCTCCCCTATTTGACTTACCACTCATACATACGTTATCCATAAATTTCAACGATGGTATAATTGAAATCATATTTAAAACTATTTAATAATTTATAATTTTTACTTGTTATTTTAACTTTTACCCCACAACTCATTCTAAATACCTTTTATATATTATACTTTATGCAAAATCTTACCAAAACGCCTAAAATTTAGGTTGAAGAATTTAGTAAGAACTTACTTGATGTGATAAATGTCGATTAACACTTCAAATTTGTTTCAAAGATCCTAAAATCAGATTTCTTTCTCTTCTCCCTCTTTCTCGTTTCTTCCGGATACAACCACATACTTGCACTCTCAATTTTGACTTTAGTCAAACCTCGTTTCTTATATATCTAGGTAGTTTAGAAAATAAACAAGTTTAGCCCTTCTACTTTTCATTCTCTTAATTTGGCCACAAACATTCATGCAAGCTCTAAAGTTTAAGAAATAGAAACAATGGTTCCATAAATTAGAATAATACTACTAAACAACATATAACCATCATGGCCAAATACCATTAACAATTAATATAAATATCAAACACACAAGTATAAAATAATTTACTCAGTTTAGGGTGTTACACCGTGTCCATCTATATAAGCACATGTGTGCTCCAAACCCTAGGGGGTGTCACCGGTGTGTGACAGACTCGTATCCCCGTGGACACGCCGGTGTCCACATCTGGACAACTACAGCAGTTAGACCGGAATAATGTTCTTGATACTAGATGTATATGTAATTGATTCTAGATTTTTAGTGTTATTGATTCTAGATGTTATTGATTTCTTCTTATTCTTGATTTTTGATGTCTTCTTATAATCATTGTTTAGTGGGCCGGAGGTGGTGGATATGGTGGTTGGAGATGTTGAAGATGGTGGGGTGGTGGAAAATGGTGGCTGAAGATGCGAAGACGAAGGACGGTGGCGGATTCAAGTCAACGGTGGTGGTAATTTCAGGTCAGCGGTGGTTGTGGTTTTAATACGTTCAAGATATATATATATATATATATATATATATATATATATAATTAAATTGTGTGAGAGTGATGTCGTGAGTTTGGCGAAAACTGAAGGCGTTGACCGTACGGTATGGGATGGGATGGTAGTTGAAGACTTTAAAGTACAACTTTGACTTTGAAACCGTATATTGCGTAAGATACTTTGGATTATTCTACCGACTTGACAATAAAATACTAATTAACAAAGGGAAACATGACACCCATCCCATCCCATACTTTTTAAAATACTATCAACCCAACAAACCTAATTAATTAAATGCAATAAAACTATATATATTAATTCAACGTTACAGGGATTCTTACACATTTAATAACGCATTAAACAAAACCTAAAACTTGATCCAAAATCAAATTTGCATTAATAACAATGTATAAACTTAGAAATTTAGCATACACTTTAATGAATTTTCTATAATAATTCATTGATTTTCTTTATTACTAAAAAAGTGAAAGAAATTAAGTTAATAATCGACTAACTAAGATTTCAACGTATTTTATAAGCATTTAAATCAAGTCCTAAACAACTAGAATTAATCAAACCGAAATTATAAAAACCTAGCATCCTGAGAATCTTTAAACAATCAACTAATGAAAGGGAAATTACTTAAATACTCTTAATTTACAAAATATTATATTGCAATATAAAATTTAAAGTTTTTTTTGGGCAGGGGCTCCCTGTCTCCTCCACTCCACTGATCGAGCATACGGCGAGCGTCACAATCCATTGTGTTTTAGTAATAGATCGATAAGTGATACTTATATAGCAATTAATGATTACAGTTGGTTCATATACTCTAACTAGTTCTAGTGTCAAGTTTATTACACCAAACGGCATAATATCAACATATAGTTGGAATTTACAAATTATTTTTTTTGAGAATTTATTATAGATACAGAAATTTTATCACAATAATATTCACAATGATTCAAATTTTATCACAGATTAATAATATATATACATCTTGACTAATATATATATATATATATATATATATATATATATAAACCTTAATTTAATTAATATGTTTTTAGTTTTATTTACAAAAGATAACCTTTTTAATTGTAAAACTCACGCACGTCTAATTTTAATGTCAATCTAAGTGATTAAGAACCCATGTGGTTAGGGTATATATATGCTTATCTAAAAGTCAACTATAAAAACTCTTAGTTTTGTCATTAAGCACATCTTGAGCTTAATTAATTAATTTCTATTTATTTTTAAATTATTTTAAATTATAATATAATCACCCGCGCCGGCCCCTTCTTCATCTTCTTACGTCTCTCTAAATCTTTTCCCCAGGAATTCGGAGATTGAGAAACAACGTAAGTAATTAAAATGGCTTCTTGATCGATCACCATTATATATATATATCATATCCCACAACTTCGATCAGCAAATCATTAATCAATTATATGAAAAGTTTAATTAAGTGTTAAAGTTTCTATAAATGCTAGTTGGAGTAGTGTTAGCTAGCTACGTACACCAACAAGATCCATCTATATATATATATATTCTAGCTACCTACTGGTTCTTAATTAATACACAAGACGTAGTATATCTTATATGTAAATTACGTAGAACCTTATAATATTGGGTTTACTACTTAAAAGTGTATCGAACTTGTCACTTTTTGCTATTGTGTATACCCACCTTTCAATACTACCATTTAACGTATCAAACCTATTATTTATACCAAATAATGAATTGTGCAACTTGTTACTTGTTATTTGATGATGTGTAATAGGTAAAATGTGATGTGGCATTTATTTAAACTTTAAATTTAAAGCTTCATCTCCTACAAACTCCTACAAAGCTTCCCGATCGATATTTACGTCTATAAATGCCCTAGATTTTCTCTTCACTTCACAAAATCTTCATTCCAATCGACTGTCATGGCGTCTTCGTCATCATCAAATCGCAACATCGGAGCAATTAGGGCTTCCAATGTATTTTGCTACTGTGGTGAAAGAGCGAAGATTAGAACATCATGGACAATGAACAATCCGGGTAGGAGGTTTCTTGGCTGCCCTAATTAAAAAGTTATGTGCCTTTTTAGGTTAGATTTTGAGGTGCAATTGGTTGCCCTAATTTGTTCTCAAAATGGCAGGAATATGGCCATAAGTGTAAGATGTTTCAATAGATCGATGAGGAGCTTACAAGTGAGTACTATAAGGATTTGTTATTTGAATTGCACAATCAATTTCGAAGATTAAGCAAGGTGAAGCAGGTTCAGTGTGAAGAAGACAATGAAACTGATTTAGTCAAAATAAAGGAAGATTTGACTTACACAAAGAGTAAAATGAAAGTGTATGATAAGCTGCTCTTGTGTTTAGTTGTATTGATCATGTGTTTAGGCTTTGTAATAGTCAATGAATGAAATAGAATTAGTTGAATGTGTAATGTATGTATCTGTGTAAGTTATGTTTTATGAATGAAATGTGTTTTGGTATTATCAAAGTTGGTTTGTTTCACAGTGGTTGTAACTTGTTCACAGAATGACAAATAGGAAAATTGGCAACCATTTACTAACAGTGATTTGTTTCACAGTGGTTGATACACATTTACTAACAGAATTGGCAAATTGGCAACCATCAAATTGGCAATCACATTTACTAACAGAATGATACACATTTACTAACAGAATTGGCAAATTGGCAACCATCAAATTGGCAATCACATTTACTAACAGAATTGGCATATTGGCAACCATTCAACTATTACACATCATCAAATTGGCAACCATTCAACTAACAGAATGATACACATTTACTAACAGAATTGGCAAATTGGCAACCATCAAATTGGCAATCACATTTACTAACAGAATTGGCAAATTGGCAACCATTCAACTATTACACATCATCAAATTGGCAACCATTCAACTAACAGAATGATACACATTTACTAACAGACCCATCAAATTGGCAATCACATTTACTAACAGAATGAGACACATATCAAATTGGCAACCACTAAAGTAACAGAATGATACCAGAATGAAATTGGCAACCATTCACAGAATGAAACATAGAATGATACACATATATAAAATGGCAACCATTCACAGAATGATAAATATATATAAGATGTACAGAATAATATAAAGTGGACATAGGTAATTCTTAATTAGTTAAACCATTCATACTAACAAAATATATATGTTATGGCATTACAGAGCCATGTATCTGTTTGTGAGTCTACACAAACATCAGTTAGATCATTACACAACCATTTGTATTGTTTTCTGTTTGATCATACTTACAAAATAACCAGTTAGTGTTTCATCACTACACAACCATTTGTACCACAAAAAAAAACAAAATAGAGCAACACAATCTGTTTCATCAGATTACATCCATGGGATCTTTAGAGCTGCTGCCAGGACCACCTACCTTCTTCTGCATGTTGATTTTTGCAATTCTTGCAGCTGCTTGCCTCCTTATTGGCATGAGGTGTCCTACCTTCTTCTCCTTCTATTTTTTGGTAGATGTGATTGAAGACACTGTCACATTCTTTCTTGCATCTACCATAAAACCTCTAACAGATGGTATCCTACCTTCTTCAACTTGTTTTGTACTAGCTTCACTTACCTTTCCTTTTCCTTTATCCACAGCTTTCATCCTTTGCACAATCTTAGTTTTCTCACTTGCTTTTGGAGTTGTGTTGACAGATGATTTGGCAGTTGATTTGGTATACCTTGACACTGGGCTAGCACCTGTTTGGTTGTTACCTTGACCCCCTTTTTGCATCCTCTTTGGTTGTGCCCTTGACCACCACACTTGCGACATGTCATAATGGCACCAATCTTTGAAACTCTAGCAGAATGAGGTACTTGTTCATGGATAGCTCTCTTTCTCTTCTTCTTAGGTCTACCAGGCATTATTCTTGGTTTAGGAGGCAATGGTTTGTTTAAGTTGTTTGGTGGCCATTGGTTCATCCCTTCTAGTGGTTGCAGATATGTCCCATATGTTATTTTGTACATTTCTTTTCTAAACCAATTGGGCACATAATCCTCTGGGTTCTTATAAAGGAAGAAGATTGTTGCAACTCCATGAGGGCATGGTATACCTGACAACTGCCACATCCTACAAGTGCATGTTTTGTTTACTTCATCCACTATGAATGCATCATGACCTTGCCTAACTTCAAACTTTCTTGGACCTCCGGGTATGACATTCCAATATCTTGAAATAAATAAATAAATCAAATGTTAAATAATTAAACAGAATTAAATTAATTAACAAAATAATAAATAATTATATAATATTACCTGTGTGATGCTTTAGCCCCTTCAAGCTTCTTTATTATTGATGGACATATATCAAAATTCCAAGATTCACTAACTTTTCTCATTTTTTCCATCCTCTCCATCAATATGACCCTAATTGCTTCCAACATGGTTATAATGGGTTTAGATCTAACTTTCACAAGAATTGCATTAAAACATTCACTAAATCTATTTTCTACTGCTTCACAACTTGAGTGTAACTGAAAAAATGCTCTTGACCAAGTTTTTGGATCTTTCTTTACCAAGTAGACATGAGCATTTCTATTTGCACTCTTAAGTTCAGTCATTATCCTATCAAACTCTAGAGGATAAGATGCTTTTGCAGCCTTCCAGAACAAATTTCTAAATTCAACTCCACTGTATTGTTTCCTGAAATTCTCATATATGTGCCTAGCACACTGCCTATGCTCAGCATAAGGCATCACCTCTTTCACAGCCTCTAACAACCCCTGCATTACAAAGAAAATGTTGTAACATTATATGTATAAAAGATTTTAAACAACTATTGTGCATACCTTATGTTGATCACTCATTAAAGTTACTCCTTCACCATGCTGTATATCCAAATCCTCACCAAGCAAACTGATGAACCATAACCAATTATCTTTATTCTCCACATTGACCACAGCCCAAGCAATGGGGAAGATGTGATTGTTACCATCCCTGCCAACTGTAGTTAGCAACTCTCCTTGACATGTTCCTTTCAAAAAGCACCCATCAATGGCAATTATCTTCCTGCAACCCTTCTTCCATCCTTCTCTCAGTGCATGCAAGCAAACATAGAATCTATCAAAATAAAATTTCTCATCAGGATTGGTAGTGACTCCAAGTCTAACAGTGGATCCAGGATTGCTTCTCAAAATTTTATCTCCATATGATCTTAACATCCCATAGTGTTCCACTAGTGACTTCTCATACACATTGAGTGCCCATATCTTTGCCCTCCTACATTGGTTAAAAGTTACATGGCATTTATATTTCTTCATAACCAAATCAACAAGTTCACCAAGTTTTATTTCAGGGTTCAACCTAATCTTATACCCAAACTCCTTCCCAATCCACTTGTAGTTTATCAAAGTACCATATTTGAAACTCCTAGAACAAGTATGAACATCATTCATTGAAATCACTTGAAATGAAGCTTCCTTTCTCATCCACCGTGCATAACACCTCCATTTACACTCATTTGATTCTTTATTTTCAGTGTTGGGGGTACCTCTCTGCTTTCTTTTGCTTTCCTTTATCCTTATCAGAAATTTTGGCTGCTCTTGTACCACACCTTACAATGATTTTCTTGTTTGAACTAACTAGATACCATAAAGAAAAACCATTAGCCAATGCATAATGAGTAACACATTCTTTGAATTGCTTTGGTGATTCAAACATTTCACCAACCTATCATAATTTACAAAAGTAACACTTGATCAGTGAACAATAACATTATAAGTAACACTAATTAATTAAGGAACAATAACAATACCATTGGCTTTTTCAATTTCCAGTGAGTGGATGGATCATGAATAGGGAACTTCTCATTATCATCATCAGATGCCTCATCTCCATCCTCTCCATCTTCAGTTTTATTGCCTTCAATAAATCAGCCATAAACTCTTCATGTTCTTCTTTCAAAAAATCTTCATGATCGTCTTTTACAACATGTTTTGGTAATTCAACATTTCTTCTTGCTTTCCTTTCTTTCTTTGCTTTCTCTGACCTTACATGTGCTAGTTCATCTTCTCCTTCGCTCAAATGATCTAAGGAATTAGCATCACTATTGTTTTCATCACTGCCTTCTGTTTCCATTTCATCCAACCCTTGTTCTAAGTCCATTTCATCCATCCCCTGTTCCAAGTCCATTTCATCTATCCCTTGTTCCAAGTCCATTTCATCTATCCCCTGTTCCAAGTCCATTTCATCTATACCCTCTTCTAAGTCCATTTCATCTATACCCTTTTTATTCATCACATTTTCAGCATTCCCTTCATCACCTTGATCATTTTCATCACCTTTTATGTTGTCATGGGCCTCATCAGTGTTAACCACGTATTTACTCATATCATCACCAAAATGGTCAATGTAAATATTCATATGGCCATAAGCAGCCCCAATATCAAACATTGTTGATAAATCATTGTCATTTTCTATCTTCATTAAACCATTTTCAATTTCATTTCCAGGAAGGCACCAATATAACCCAGCTATAACACTACGAGTATCTCTTTCAAGAAAAGCACACATTTCCTCATAACAGACTCTAGTAATATTGATATCTAAACTACTTCCATTCTCATACCTTAGTAGGTGGTACATGAAACAACCATCATGACGCACTGTTAATAGGTACGTTGTGATCATCCTGTACACCATAAAAAACCATTATTCGTTAAAACCCTATCACAGAAACCCTAATTTCAGTTGACGAACTTCATTATAACCCAAACAGAATCAAAACGATATTGATAGACTACAAAGAAAGAAGAAAATTTTGAATTTTTTCAAAGTACAACTCTCCAATGCACGATATCAAACTATCCGTGCTCAAGAACAACAACGACAAACGAATGACAAGATAATAAACCTTTAATAAGTAAGAATCATACCTGAAACTTCAAACAAACTTCAAAATTAGGGCACGATTCTTGTTTGATTTCACCGAACTTCAGAGTTCATGGACGTTTTTGGCGGAAAGATAACTTCTACGAAGCACGAACTAAGAATGGTCTCATTTATGGAGAATACGACCGGACACAACCTGGGTCGGGTTGGTCAATATTATACCCGTTGAAATAGCCACGTCAATTAATGATACACACATGCCATGCCACCTAAGCAAAGCTATTACATGTCAGCACCAAAGTTTACAGGCTACCGGACCAAAAGGTAAATCGATACATTTTTTGTTAGTTTCTGTAAGTTTGATACATTAAATGGTAGTATTGAAAGGTGGGTATACACAATAACAAAAAGTGACAAGTTCGGTACACTTTTAAGTAGTAAACCCTATAATGTTTTAAGAGCATTGTTTGATATATAGAAATAAACAAAAATATATGAACTTATTAGATTTGTGAATACACATACACACACACATACACGGTAAGGTTCGAGGAGATTACTCTTCTCGCGAAGTACACGAAGTACGGTTACAAAAATATAAAAATTGACAAAATTACCTTTATTTTTAATTTACAATAAACTTTTAATTTATATTAAATACGGATTGTAAAAGTGATAAATATACTAGATGCATCATATTTTTGAAGCTCTTAGGTCAAAATTTCCACGGCTAGGATCTATTCTCCCCGAAAGGTGTTCTCATTTGACCTGCATCGATCTCTTTCTCTCTCTCTCTCTCTATATATATATATATATATAAGTTTTTATATATACATGAAGAATAATTTATAACCACCATTAATATATGCTTATCAATAACTCATTAATAAGGTTATTTTAGTCATAAATACTAAGATCGATTCTCACAAAAAATACGGTTCTTGTTTGAGAGGATCAATGGATAACACTTTAAATTTTAGCATATTTCTTCCCTACATCTCCTCTCTGCTCACTCACGTCCACATTTAAAAATCAATTTCAAATCCTAAATCTTAAAATTAAAATTACTTTCAAAATATTAACTTTTTAATTGAACAAATTACATCAATAGGTTCATAATTTTATTCTTGTTAATTAGAAAACGGTCTAGGCCTGTTTTTAAGAAAAAATTCGTATGCACCGAAGTATCAAATCATCCCTGTATACAAACTCTTCCATCGTCATAAAAATGTTAAAAAAGAATTCGAATGAGTAGAAGTAGAAGTAGAAGAAGAAAGAACAGGATGGAAAGTTAGGAAGGTGAATCAGATTGTCCATACATACTTGGTTAGACAAGATCATCTCCGTAAAAGTCCTAAATTGATCATCCTAGATTGACCACCACAACTATTAATTAATTAAATTAACATATATGAATGAACATTCCTCCAAATTTAAAACTCAGACATGCATTCAACAAATACTATATATACATGAAACTAATGCATACATCCAACAAATCGATCACTACATCTTTTCAAGAAATTAATACACGCATTCAAAACTAATGCATAAAGATGAAACTGTTATATACTAATGCATCTTTTCAAGCATATGTTGACATCAATAGATGATGCAATTAGTAATAATCATATATTCAAATGGATTAAATTAGCATATAAAAAACATGTGAAATCATACCTTTAGACCAATAATCAAAGCTTAGAGAAATTCTTAACTTCAAATGAATTAGAAAAGTCATAATGCATGCCGACTTATTTGATGAATAAATAAATAAACGATTTATTATTATTATTATTATTGTCATCAGGTATAAGAACAAGAGTGTAGTAGCCTACATCTTTAAATTGGAAAATCTCAAGTCACCAAGATACAAAATGTTCGATTAGCAGATTCCATGGGATGATGCTGATCGCATTAGATCTATAGTCGGAAGACCTCCCTCTTCCCTCATTCCAATGGATTATTTGTATGGAGTTGAATGAACTCTAGCAATGACGATTAGATGATTTTACCCTCGTCAGAACAACTAGGAAAGAGAACATGTGCGATCTGACCTAGTGCATACATACACAAGCTAGTAATGCATATATACAAAACTAATGTATACAAATCTGATTTGAGATTAGATAGCAACTGTAAAGGCAATAAATTAAATCCGGTAAAACAACTAATAAAATTCATGGACACAAACAAAAAAGTTAATTTGGATTAAAAAGTAAGCAAAAACCCGTCAACCACAAAGGTACTATGATTATTAGAACATCTCTAAAAAAGGAACTTTCACTCTTATATTGAATGTAGACGTACGAGGCTTCATTTCCCTTCATTGAATTTCAACCCAATTCGTGTCTTTCCAATCTTTTATGAAACTTCTACGTACCTGTTCAATTCTTTATTCTTGCATTCTGAATATCATAGGTTGGTTAAAAAATTAGGTCACGTAGGCAACCAATTCAAGAACGACCAAAAAGTGATCGAAGAATTGGCATGCATCTAGGCTCTGGCCTCGCCGGTGATTCCATCACTAGCTGGTGAGATAAAAATATGGACTAACGAGTGAAGGGTGAAGAACGGACTATAGTGGTGATCAGTGAGTGATGGACTGATGAGATAGACAAATAGTGGTGATTCCATCGAGGGTTCATGATGGCTGTTGATTTGGCGACATCAAAGTCGACGATAGTGAGGGAAACAATGAGGAGTGACGGGGCTACTGTCTTTGAAAAATCTAAGAAGGATTAGTTGTTCTCACTAGGCGATACTGGATTTGCTTGAAATGGTGAAGTAGGGAACAAGACGGTGGAAGAATGACACCGATGAGAGAGAAATCGTGCGACGGGATATAACCGTGTTAGTGTATGTGTACAAGATAGTGAACACATGCCACTATTTTCAATGTTATAAGATACTAAAAGGATCGCACTGCTGCGCACCGAATTAGAATCATTATTGGATATGATGTCACCAGTTATTGTGTGGAATTATTAATTAGTTAAATTAACTATTAAGCAAAATAAATAATAGGTATTACTTATTATTTACAAGCAAACCTAATTAAATAGTAGTTAAATATTTATAAAGGTTGATTAATTAATTATAAAATTATTAATTAATTAAAGGTTTATAAATAATTAGTACATTATACAAACTAGAAAGTTTAGTTTTATGTTTATTAAAAATCTAATTAAGATGGGTTTATTTTTAATGGGCTTGGCCTTAGTTTAGTTTAAAAGTATTTAAACTTAACTAAACCTAGATTTAACCTAATTGAAAATTAAAACAAAAAAACCTCTCTCCCTCGTTTGGCAGCCAACACGATGCACACACACACATAACCCTCATGGGTCTTTATAAAGACAAATTTTTAATAACCGAAACATTAAACCAAAGTATATAAAGACAAATTCATAAAAAATTATTAGATTATTTGGTATGATTATATCTTTGTTTTTTTTTGTATTTTTCTTTTTTGTAGATAAAGATTGGTTATCGGCTCAAGATATTCGTAAGATATTTGAGAATATTTTTTTATCTTTTCGATTTGTAAGAAGCCATTGTTGATTTAGAACCTAAAAAACATTATACTTTTGATGATGCTGGTTTTAACTTATGATTGTTAGTATTGTTTTAAACATTAAAACATGTGTTAAGTTTATGATAAAAAAAAGATTAAACAATTGTTTGGATATAAGATATAATAATAACAGTTAAAAAACAATAAAGAAGCAGTAAAAAAGAGTTAAAAATAGTAAAGAATCAGTAATAAAAAACAGTAAAAAAAATAAAGAAACACTAAACAAAACAGTAAAAATTAAGCTGTAAAAAAAGTTAAAGAAAAAGTTTTAAAAAACATTAAAAACAAAAGGTACAAAACAAAACAGTTAAAAATAAGATGTAAAAAAAGTTAAAAAGAAGCAAAAAAAACAGTAAAAAAAACAATTAAAAAATCATTAAAAACAAAAAGTACACTTAAATAGTAAATATGTAAAACTACACCTATTTGATAAATAAGTTCAAAAATACAACCTTTAATAAAAAACTAACCACTACATGATACGCGCGTTAAAGATACGAGAAAATTGAATAAAGAAAACAGGCATGCATGTGATGTGGGGCCGAGTGGGTATAAGCAACCGTACCTATTGTATTTGCATTGTACCTGCAGCCATGCTTCCTGGAGCTTTAATTTCCTTCCTTCCTTCCTTCCTTTTAATTAATTAATTAATTAATTTTATATATATATATATATATATATATATATATATATATAGGGTAGTGATCAAGTAAAAAGAAAATTAAAATAAAAAGGGTAAAAATGATGATTATTTGATCATTTTTCGGTATATATATTAACTGATAATCGTTAGTTCATCATCTTTATTGATTAAAACTAGTTCTTCATCACTTTCTTTTTGATGAATCCAACATATTCATCACTTTTTAGATGAAAACATTTTGTTCATCAACAAATTATTCCAAAATTTTGTTTTCAAAATCTGTATTTGAAATCAAAAAGAAATTGATAAAGAACTAGTTTTAATCAATAAAGATGATAAACTAACGATTATCAGTTGATATACATACCGAAAAACGATCAAATAATCATCCTTTTTACACTTTTTACTTTAATTTTCTTTTTACTTGATCTCTACCCTATATATAATATATATATATATATATATGGATGAGATCAAATAAAAAGAAAATTAAAGTAAAAAGTGTAAAAGGATGATTATTTGATCGTTTTTCGGTATGTATATCAACTGATAATCGTTAGTTTATCATCTTTATTGATTAAAACTAGTTCTTCATCAATTTCTTTTTGATGAATCCAACATATTCATCACTTTTTAGATGAAAGTATTTTGTTCATCAACAAATTATTCCAAAATTTTGTTTTCAAAATTTGTATTTGAAATCAAAAACAAAATTGATGAAGAACTAGTTTTAATCAATAAAGATGATGAACTAACAATTATCAGTTGATATATTTACCGAAAAATGATCAAATAATCATCCTTTTTACACTTTTTACTTTAATTTTCTTTTTATTTGATCCCATCCCTATATATATATATACTATATTATAAAATATTTAGACAATTAAAATCTCTTAATTTTAAGTAATTTGAAATTACTAATTTACCCCTTATTTAACCCTATAAGAAAACTATTATATAGAGTTAATTAGATTCTTAAATACCATTTGTATAACTAAACCTTTCATAATAAATAATATTTAAAAAAATTAAGTCAATACAAATTAATTTTTGATCTATATGATATTAAATATAAATTAAAAATTAAATAAAAAGAATCTTCATAAAAATAATAGTTTTAATATTTTATCATATAACACATTTTAATTTAAGTATTAAAAAATACGTATAGCTAGAACCTATAAACCTAATAACATATAATCTAAATTTATAGATATTTTCAAATTTTTTAAATGACTCGTGTAATTAAAACAAAAGATTTAATTTATAATATATTAAATATTCTTTTTGTTTCTCATTTTATTATTTTTTAAAATGAATAAAAGAGTTATAAGGAAAAGAGAAATAAAAGAAATGGAAACATGAGAAAGAAAATAGATACATTGCGAACGAAAATTGTTCGATGTTATTATAATGCGTAATATAATAGTCTTATGTTATTAAAAACGGACATGTTATCGAGTAGAAATTATTTCTAACTGTTACATTGCACGAGTACTATGCTTATATATATATATATATATATATATATATATATATATATATATATATATATATATATATATATATATATATCCATCACCCGGCCTACCCCTTATCAACTTATAATTTACTTTAAACACGTACGTACCCGCTCAATTGTGTTTTTAAATTATCTTCATTCTCACATGTTTCAAGTTATTACTTATATATACATATAGAACACACACATACAAAGATAGTTGATTTGAAAACTATTATTATTGTGAGAATGACAAGAAACAATCTTATTCATATATTTGGTAAGTGGAATTTATGGATGAGGAGCATGAGAGATAGAGTATAACAAGGTGTCAAGGTGTATAAGATGAAATTGAAGCAGGGATATTAGACGACTAAGATTGTTTCTCCTGATTCTTACAATAAAAATGATTCTCAATTGATTTTTTCATATGTATATAACTGTTTTTCGTACGAGAACTGCAAAACCAATTTTGATATTTGATTATGACAAATCAATAGCTAATAATTTTGACGGCTAATGATTGACTCATTAATGATTAATGATTGGGTCATTAATTAATGGCTTACTAATGAGACATTAATAAAAGGTATTTGTGATAAATCAAGTCTCGCACATTAATGATGGTTCATCCGGACGCAATTCACGGTTGAGAAATATATATCATGACAAAAATATCCCTATCAATGAAATATTAATGATGCTACAAACAGTTCTCGATTAAACCTTTTCATATATATACATACATACACTACAAAAATATGTCATTTATCCACGCTTCATAAAAAGCGTGTAAAATATCAATTTAGTTACAAATAAATAATTATAGAAGTTTACACTTAAAAGTATCGACTTTTGTAAATTTAGAATTATTTTCAAATTTTTCACGCTTGGAAATGTAAAAATTTAGATAATTTGTCCACACTAATAAATGTGATTTTTAACTTCAATTTTCATACTTTCAAATGTAAAAATTTGGTAGAAATTAGTAACATCCAATTTTTTCACGTTTGGTTGTAGTTTTTCACAGTTGTAAGTATATTAATATTGATAAAAAATTGTGGATAATCGGCATCTTTTTTATAGTGATATATATATATATATATAGAGAGAGAGAGAGGAGGGTTCAAATGAGAACTGCAAGAACCAATCTTGACCATTCAAGTGGTAAGTGAAATTCATGGATGAAGAGCGTAGGGGATTGAGTATGGCAAGGTGCATGTAAGGAATTCATGGGTGGGCAATCCAATTGAAGGAGAAGAATTGGACGGTTAAGAGTGGTTCTCGCAGTTCTTGTATGAAAAACAGTTCTCGTTTAAACTTTTTCATATGATATATATATATCGTAAACACTACTTTACATTCAAAACCCAGTTAAATGTGTTGCAGAGACAGGCTATCGAGTTAGATTCTTAATTTTGTTTATTAATTTTAATGAAGTTAATTAAGGTTTAGTGTTCATAATGATATTAGAAATAGATTAGAGTATAATTTGTAAATACCCTTATAAAAGTATAAATAGTTTGTAATTAACTCTAATAATCTAAGCTTTCAATTGAAAGTAAATTTCTTATTCTCTCGGCTAATCTACATCGAGAGTTCCTATATATTTTTGCTTGATTACTTGAATTATTTGTTGATGCTAGATCCACGTGGACTTACAGGACGATTTATTGCGACGAGAAAATATAGTCAGTCTGATTGTATAACCGGATCAATGTTATTTATTATATATGCAACAAGGTCGATCTAAAAACAAATTTGATTAAAATCTGGGTTTTTACATATCCTAATTAATTAAAGCAAGTTAAAAAATTCAAATGGACTCCGGTTTTCTTAATTGTTGAGTTTGGTCAAGAATAATTAAAACGTTTCAGCTTGGTAATTGGATTAGTAGACTACAGACTTTCAAAAATTAAAAGCACTACGTACTGCATGCATTCAGCACCTTTAATTTGTGACGGACACGTCTGCATGTCGTAAAAGATCGACTTGCGATAGATTTACGACTGAATTGAAGGTGGCGGTCCATGTTTGAATCTTTCTTCCGTACGTAATTAGATAAGATTTGCGTCCACTACGACGTACTATACGTACTACGTGACATATATATAACTTTTGCAACCCAATTGAACTTATTCGTCGCTATATATGCCGTTGTTAATATTAGCTAGTCACGCGCGTGGTTGTCGTGGTTTTATGCTTTGAATTTAATTATCGCAAATCCATCGTAAAAACGTCACAACTTTGGAAATTAATTAAGGATTCTTTCGTTGTAGTGAAGTAGCATTAAATATATATATATATATATATATATATATATTCTTACAAAGTTTACTTATTTATTTACCTTGCAACTTGCAAATAAGTTGTACATTTTTCACGTTCCAAGGCCACTTGATGGTTAATTTATTTAACATTTAATTAATTAAGTAATTAATTTAGATCTTCATTAATTAATTAATATTGAATTTTCTGAAAAAGCATCTTATAAATTAATTAATTATATTTTTGTTATAACATATGGCTCCAATAGCTATTGAATACGTACGTACTATGCTAACAGACGGCCAGCTAAGAAATTGATTACTTAATTAATTACTGGTCGATCAATATATATATGTTTGATTGATTCTGGTCTTTATTGAAATTTATATTTAATATATAAGGTTTTGTTAAATATAGTCCTTATTAAAATTATAGTTTTGAGATAATTTTTAGTCATTAAATTTCAAGATTAATAATCTAGATTTAATCTTAGATAATAATTAAAATTGATATAAGGAAGGACAATTCTGACTTTTTTCATATTGGTCCCCACTCTCTCTTTCCTCTAATTTATTTAAAATTATCTCATTAACTGTTAATCGTTAGATGAAACCAATTATACCGTTGCGATCCTCGTGTTCCCCTCTTTTATTAGAGAGATCACTTGATATACTTTTGACAAACATTTTTTTTCATTTTGTTAGGTTGGACTTAAATTTTATTAATGTATAATCACATGTGATTTATAACAATATTACATGTGTTGTTTTATTAATTTTTTTATCTTCTTAAATTGTATATCATTTAACGTTTATTAATTTTGAATATTTGCTTAAAAAATCAACGTTTGCTTAAAACCGTTTATACATGTATGTACATATTCAATTTCACCCAATCCAATTGCATTGTCTACCCATGAATGCATATATTGTGTACTAGCAACACCCTATCCCATCTATCAAATGTCAAGATGTGTTCTCCTTTGAATTCAATATTTTTTATATTGGTTCTCGTAATAAGAATAGTTCTCGTTTGAACAATCTCCTATGCAATCATATATGATTGAATACCAAATCTCATGTTTTTTTGGTATTCAATTACATGTGAATCTGTACAAACTCTCGTGTGATTCTGTACAAAATCACATGTGATTAAATATGCAATCATATGTGATTGAATACCAAATCTTATGTTTTTGGTATTCAATCACATGTGATTTTGTACGCAATCACATGTGATTACATGTGATTGATTCTGTCAAATATGTGACATAAAAATGCTACATTTAATCAAATCATCTGTAATTATGTGCATGTATAAGAGATAGATAATCACATGTGTTATGAAACAACTAATAACTTAGAATCACTTTCAATTGTTGATTTTTCGTTACTAAACCATAGAACTTCGCCGGATTATCAAACATCAAACTATAATTTTATAAAGAGTATATTGATAACACCTCTATGAATCACATGTGATTATACTTTAATAAAACTTAAGTCCAATCTAACAAAATGAGAAATTTTTTTTTTGTCGAAAGTATATCAAGTGACCTCTCTAGTAAAAGAGGGGAACACGAGGATCGCAACGATATAATTCGTTTCGTCTAACGATTAACGGTTTGTGAGATAATTAATTTTAAATAAATTAGAGGAGAGAGAAAGTGATGATCAATAGTTAAAAAGTCATAAATGCCCTCTTTCATACAAATATATCAATTTTGATTATAATCTAATATTAAATTTGGACTATTGAATCTTAAAATCTAATGACTATAAATTGTCCCTCGGGACTATAAATTAAATTAGGACTGTATTGAACATTTCTCTTAATATATAAATAGTTTTACGTGTTGGTTCTATATGCACAAGACACAAATTAATACGATATTACTGATAATAAATAAACCCATAGGGTCACACATTTACAATCAATGGACACCAATTACATATTTGAATATGATTTAAATATGTTTCCAACTCGTTTTATATATATAAGTATATATGCATTGTTGCATATTATTATTTATGTGAAATAATAATATCACTCTTATATATTAATATAAGATAATGCATATGAAATACATAAATATAAACATATGATTTTATATATGTATATATATATATATATATGTACAAATGTATATTTGTTACAAGTAAAGAGTTACTAGTAACAATTATATAAATGTATGTACATCTTTGTTACAAGTAAAGAGTTACTAGTAACAATCAAGTATGTATATAAAATACATGTAGATGTATTTTATACTTAGTATGACATATCTAGTATACTCTTTTATATAAATTGAAAGAAAACTAGAAATTCACACATTAATCCTTCAAAGGGGCCATGTATTGCTTCTTGATTGGAATGGAGCAAGACATGGACATGTACACCAAGTGAAGAAGCAAAGGAAAGAGGGGCCCTCCCTCCCTCACCAATTTTCGGCCGAAAAATGGCCTTGGGAGGGGCCTCCCTCTTGGCTTTTGTTTCTTGGTGCTTTTAAGTCTTCATGCATGGCTCTTTTGTGTACAAGTTCATGCTACCACCTTTCCTTGAGTTCTTAGAAAAGTTCTAAGTGTTTGATACTTGAAAACATCCTTACTTTGTAGTATTGGTGTTCTTCAAGTGAGCAAAGTGTGGTGCTAGAATACATACTCATATACATACATAGTAAGTTCAAGAAGAAGAACAAGAGGTTGTTGCTTGCTTGCTTGAATTTCAAGGGTTGGAGAGACTAGCATCTTGGAGGTGTTGGACTCATTGATTTTGTGGATACCTTGGAGGAAGTCTTCTCTTGGCTTCTCATAGATCAACTACTTCTTCAACGGTTTACTCACGCTACAAAGGTTGTAGTTCTAAACACCCTATGGTTGTTTTGTTTCTTAAGGCTTACATATGGATCATTGGTGGGGAGTTTTAAAAAGTTTAAAATTGTTGTTCATGCTTCCGTTGCTAAAATATATTTTGAAAAACCGAACAAACCCCAACAGTGGTATCAGAGCCACTTATGTATAGTTTTAAGAAACTTTTGAGTATGTATTGTTTTAAGAAAATGGACAACTTTTCTTTTGTTAGAAAAGTTGTGGATTTTCTTGTTGGCAACTTATATATGTTTATATATTTATTTTGGGAAACAACCAAACCACATGCATGTTTGGTTGTAAAAGTTGCCTAAATATCAAGTGTTGATATATATATTTGTTTGAGTGTATGTTGTGCATAACAAGCCATAGACCTTTTGTGATGTGTTGGAAATTCGATTTGGTTGTAAAATTATTTTTCCATTTGGTATGTAATAATAATTTTAGTTTTGTTTCATCTTGTTGTATTTTGTAAGTAGTAGAATAGTTTAGACTAGTTTACTTTTATAAAAAATGTAACAAGATGAAGAAATGACCAAGTTGGAGTTTTCAAGTGTGGTGGAGTCAACCATGGAGGCTTGGAGTCATTTGCACTACAAGGAGTTGTTTTGGCAAGTGGGAGCTTCAAGTTCATCACAAGAGGAATATTTGGTCCTTAGTTATGACTTGGTATTTTTGTATGGCTCACAAAAATACCACTTAGGATAAATGGCTTGGTTATGCACTTATACATGTTATTTGTGTGTGTTTATGTTTATATTATTATGCATGGTTGAAAATAGGATTTTTTGCATGCTAGATAATATTTTTACATAATATAAATCACACAATGGGAGTTTGGTATTTTAAGTTGACATAACATAAGATGTAAAATGAATTTTATATAAAAGGAGTTTTATAAAGATTAAAATTCATTATGTCAAAATATATATCTATATATATGGTATATATATATATGTATATGAGTTTTATAAAATAGAGATTTTAAAACTCAACCAAACTCCATTCAAGCTTAATAATAAAATGGTTTTACTACAAGCTAAAATTGGTCGTATTTGCGCGCTCGAAACTACACACGTTAATATAGGATATTAATACTAGTTTAAAATTGAACGCGTTGAGAGTTCGTAAAATATGGATTTTAAGAATACTCAAGACCAATATATAAAATATGATTTTATCAAAAACGTGGACTTGTTATTGTATGCATGCAATACTAGTCGCACGACTCGTTTTGTTTTATTTAATAAATATACAAAACGGTAAAAGCCCTTTTTCAAAACGTAAGTCTATGCCATCCCATTTTAAGACATTCGCTTGTTGCAACGACACTCACGTGGAGAGAGCATTAGCCAAACGCGTGGATTGTTTTTTGTAACAACCGAGGTGTTTTTCCGCGAATTCCATGAACGTCTTGGGCCGGAAATTCACCGTCTTGAAATAGGACGACTTAATCGGAATCTTATTACGGAGAGAGCATTAGCCAAACGTAAGGAAGCCCGAGGCATAGATGGGATCAAACATGCCAAAATTGACAATCGTTGTCTAGGATCCCATAAAGATCTAGGAATTACATACGAGATGTAATTGGTAAACGTTACCTACCTTGTTGTTTTAACTTGATGGAGAGAGCATTAGCCAAACATTCAAGGTTAAGTTCAACTTGGATCCTAGCCTTTAAAAATTAAAGAATTTTATAATTCTAAAGGGTATTAATTATTAAAGGATTAAATATCAAAAATACTAAATTGAACTTTGTTAAATTTTGTAGATGGCCCCTAACTCAACTACGCCCGTTAACAACTTATCTCTTCGTTCAATCCTAGAGAAAGAAAAACTCAATGGTACAAATTTCTTAGACTGGTATCGTAACTTGAGAATCGTTCTTAAGCACGAAAAGAAATTGTACGTACTTGAGGATCCCGTCCCTGAGGAACCTCCATTGACTGCGGCCAAAGCCGTTAGGGATGCTTGGGTGAAGCATTCCGACGACTCGGTCGAAATTTCATGCCTCATGCTTGCTACCATGTCTCCGGATCTTCAAAAGAACCTTGAGGAGCATGGAGCATATGAGATGCTTGGCCAGCTTAAGGAAATGTTCCAAAAGCAAGCGAAGCAAGAACGCTTTGAGGTCACTCGAGCTTTCCATGCATGTAAGATGGAGGAAGGTCAATCCGTTAGCGACTATGTGCTAAAAATGAAAGGATACATTGACCAGCTTGCTAGGCTTGGATCTCCCATAACCAACGAGTTTGCACAGGATATGATCCTTAACTCGTTGACCAAAGCCTATGACCAATTTGTCATGAATTATAACATGAACAATTGGGAGAAATCAGTCTCAGAGTTGCATGGGATGCTTAAAACTGCTGAGAGCAAGATTCCAAGCAAAACACCTCAGGTCTTGATGATTCAAGAAGGGAGAATCAAGAAGAAAAAGATAAACAACTCAAAAGGGAAGGGCAAGGCAAAGGCAAAGGGAAAGGACAAAGGCAAGCAAGTTGCCAAGGCTCCTACACCCAAGACGGCGGGAAAGGTTCCCAAGAATGACCCGTGCTTTGAATGCGGGGTGGTAGGACATTGGAGGCGCAATTGTCCAACCTACCTTGCAGAGTTGAAAAAGAAGAAGGCTGGTGAGGCTAGCACTTCAGGTATATATATGATTGAAATGTATACTTTTTCCATTAATTCCTGGGTATTTGATACCGGTTGTGGAACTCACATTTGTAACAATGTGCAGGGGTTGAGAAAAAGTAAGTTGCTGAAGCCAGGCGATTTGGATCTCCACGTGGGCAATGGAGCAAATGTTGCTGTTGAAGCCCTTGGAACTTTTGAATTATTATTACCAAATGGCCTGTACTTAATATTAAACAATTGTTGTTATGTACCTAGTTTAACTAGGAATATTATTTCAGTAGCTCGGTTAAGAGAATCTGGATTCATATTTGGTTTCGTTGATGATGGCATTCGTGCCTTCAAAAACGATATTTTGTATTTTGAGGCTCGGCCTCTTAATGGAATATATGAAGTTAATCTTAAAAGATCTCTTGATGATAATTCTATATATACCACTAGCACCAAACGACCTAAGCATGACTTAAGTCAAACATACCTATGGCATTGTCGACTTGGTCATATAAACAAGAAACGCATTGCAAAACTTCAAAAGGATGGAATTTTAAAATCAAACGATTCTAGCTCATTTGAAGTTTGCGAATCATGTTTATATGGAAAGATGACTAAGGCTCCTTTCTCCGGTTCAAGTGAAAGAGCCAAAGATCTATTAGGAATCATACATACGGATGTATGCGGTCCTTTTAGATCAATGTCTAGGGATGGTGATAGATACTTCGTTACATTCACCGATGATTATAGTAGATTTGGTTATGTTTATTTGATGAAACATAAACATGAAACATTTGAAATGTTCAAGCTGTTTCAAAACGAAGTACAAAATCAACTCAACAAAACAATCAAGGCCCTTCGTTCCGATCGAGGTGGTGAGTACTTAAGCCAAGAGTTTATGGATCATCTTAGTAATTGTGGGATTATCTCACAACTTACTCCTCCTAGAACACCACAACATAATGGTGTATCTGAAAGGAGGAACCGAACTCTACTAGATATGGTTCGGTCTATGATGAGCCGAAGTACTCTACCCTCGTCCTTTTGGAGTTATGCTTTATTAACTGCTGCGCGCATATTAAATATGGTTCCAACCAAGAAGGTAGATAAGACACCATATGAGATGTGGTATGGAAAGGTTCCAAACTTATCTTACTTGAAAGTCTGGGGTTGTGAGGCTCATGTACGACAAGAGGCTTTAAGCAAACTCGATCCTAGATCTATCAAATGTAATTTTGTGGGATATCCTAAAGATTCATTAGGATATTATTTCTACAACCCAGCTGAGAACAAAGTGTTTGTTTCTAGGCATGCCACTTTCTTAGAAAAGGAGTTTCTTTCGAAAGAGGCAAGTGGGAGCAATGTAGACCTTGAAGAAATTCAAGAACCACAAAATACAAGTCAGGTTGACACTAGCACTCAACAAACGGTTGTTGAAACTGAACAAATGGTTGTTCAAGAACCTACTGAAACACAAAGTGTTCGTAGATCTGGTAGACCTCGTCAAGAACCCGAGAGATACGGATTTCTCGTGTCCAATGATGAGATTTTCTTGGTAGACTCTTCTGAGCCTACTAACTACCAAGATGCTATATCGGATCCGGAATCCGATAAATGGCTTGATGCCATGAACACTGAGATGCAATCCATGTATGAAAATCAAGTATGGGACTTGGTTGATCTTCCTCCCAATAGTAAGACTGTAGGGAGCAAGTGGGTCTTCAAGAAGAAGACAGACATGGATGGAAATGTACACACATTTAAGGCAAGGCTAGTGGCGAAAGGTTTCACTCAAACTCATGGTATTGACTATGATGAAACTTTCTCTCCGGTAGCCATGATTAAATCTATTAGAATACTTATTGCCATAGCTGCATATTATGACTATGAGATATGGCAAATGGATGTCAAAATGGCTTTTCTAAATGGACACTTAAGTGAAGATGTCTATATGGTTCAGCCTGAAGGTTTTGTAGATCCTAAGTATCCTAGTAAGGTGTGCAAGCTTAAAAGATCTATCTATGGACTAAAGCAAGCATCTCGAAGTTGGAATCTTCGATTTGATGAGAAAATAAAAGAGTTTGGTTTTATAAAATCAGAAGATGAGCCGTGTGTTTACAAGAAAACTAGTGGGAGCGCAGTAGCATTCCTTGTCTTGTATGTTGATGACATACTACTCATTGGAAACGACATCCCGACCTTGCAAGACATCAAGTCTTGGCTTGGGAAGTGTTTCTCAATGAAAGACTTGGGAGAAGCCGCCTACATTCTTGGAATAAAGATCTATAGGGATAGATCTAGGCGTCTTATTGGCCTAAGTCAAAGTGCATATATTGACAAAATCTTGAAACGATTCAAGATGGAGAATTCTAAGAGAGGATTCTCGCCAATGGCACTAGGCACGGTTTTGAGTAAAGCTCAAAGCCCTAGCACAAGAGAAGAACTAGATAGAATGAGTGAGATCCCATATGCTTCTGCAATTGGATCCATCATGTATGCCATGCTATGCACTAGGCCAGATGTCTCGTATGCTTTGAGCATGACGAGCAGATACCAGCAAAACCCAGGAGATAGCCATTGGATGGCAGTCAAGAACATTTTAAAATACTTAAGAAGAACCAAAGACATGTTCTTGATCTATGGGGGTTTGGAAGAAGATCTTTGTGTAAAGTGTTACACAGATGCTAGTTTCCAAACGGATCGAGATGATTCTCGATCACAATCGGGCTATGTCTTCGTTATGAATGGAGGCGCGGTTGCTTGGAAAAGTTCTAAGCAAAGTGTAGTTGCACAATCCACTACAGAATCTGAATACATTGTTGCTTCTGAGGCTGGACAAGAAGCTGCATGGATGAAGAAGTTCATTGCTGACCTTGGGGTAGTAACAAGCATTCAAGACCCCATAGAAATATTTTGTGATAATGAAGGTGCTATTGCCCAGGCAAAAGAACCTAGATCACATCACAGCACCAAACACATCCTCAGGCGTTTCCACTATATACGGGATATAGTGGATAGAGGAGATGTGTGTATTCGCAAAGTTCATACAGATCAGAATCTTGCAGATCCTTTTACGAAACCTCTTGCCTCGACTAAGCATGAGTCTCATACTAGGGCAATAGGTCTTCGCTTTGCAAGGGATTGGATTTGAATTGTAATTTAGTATTTGGATATTTTGGAACATTATGACAATATCTATTTTATCTGAATGATGTATGGGATATGATCACTTCATTAATATATATTGTGTTCTTTATTAGCATGTTTAAATCCATGAATAATTCTTTATTCTAAAACGTCCATAGTCGATTATAACTATGGGAATAGTTATGAATTAAGACTAATGTGAATAAGTTGGTTGACTTTCATTCGTGATGAAAGTAGGCAAAAGGGTTTGCAGCCAAATTCACTAATGTTTGTTAGGGAACGAACATTGGACATGACCCGCTCTTAAGATCGCTTCATGGATCAGTGTCATAAGTAAATCTTGAGAAAAAGGTGGTATCTTTGTATCCTTAGACCTGAGACACATATTGGGGCTCGAGTATGAGGAGTATCATGCTTTAATGTGGTTAAACGCTATCTTTAACCGGGTAGTTATAAAGGCCATTATTAGGTATGATATGAGTCTTATAAGAGACATATGTGGTCAAGATGGAATTTGTTTCTCTCATTTAATTGGGAGTATAATATCTCTGGGCCCTAAAACAAGTTGAACATTATATGAGAATTGATGATGATCCATGTCTCATGTTCAACGAGATGTTAAAACAAAGGGATAATTGATGACTTACCTATAACAACGATTTGTAGCTAGTGAGTAAATTTCGTTGGTGAAAGTGTTGATCAACACACTTTATTTATTATTAGGGGCAATGGGATGTTGCTAGACGTTCTTACCATTGTCTATATCGGCTTAAGTTGTAACTTGTGCAAGTGGGAGATTGTTGGTTCTATATGCACAAGACACAAATTAATACGATATTACTGATAATAAATAAACCCATAGGGTCACACATTTACAATCAATGGACACCAATTACATATTTGAATATGATTTAAATATGTTTCCAACTCGTTTTATATATATAAGTATATATGCATTGTTGCATATTATTATTTATGTGAAATAATAATATCACTCTTATATATTAATATAAGATAATGCATATGAAATACATAAATATAAACATATGATTTTATATATGTATATATATATATATATGTACAAATGTATATTTGTTACAAGTAAAGAGTTACTAGTAACAATTATATAAATGTATGTACATCTTTGTTACAAGTAAAGAGTTACTAGTAACAATCAAGTATGTATATAAAATACATGTAGATGTATTTTATACTTAGTATGACATATCTAGTATACTCTTTTATATAAATTGAAAGAAAACTAGAAATTCACACATTAATCCTTCAAAGGGGCCATGTATTGCTTCTTGATTGGAATGGAGCAAGGCATGGACATGTACACCAAGTGAAGAAGCAAAGGAAAGAGGGGCCCTCCCTCCCTCACCAATTTTCGGCCGAAAAATGGCCTTGGGAGGGGCCTCCCTCTTGGCTTTTGTTTCTTGGTGCTTTTAAGTCTTCATGCATGGCTCTTTTGTGTACAAGTTCATGCTACCACCTTTCCTTGAGTTCTTAGAAAAGTTCTAAGTGTTTGATACTTGAAAACATCCTTACTTTGTAGTATTGGTGTTCTTCAAGTGAGCAAAGTGTGGTGCTAGAATACATACTCATATACATACATAGTAAGTTCAAGAAGAAGAACAAGAGGTTGTTGCTTGCTTGCTTGAATTTCAAGGGTTGGAGAGACTAGCATCTTGGAGGTGTTGGACTCATTGATTTTGTGGATACCTTGGAGGAAGTCTTCTCTTGGCTTCTCATAGATCAACTACTTCTTCAACGGTTTACTCACGCTACAAAGGTTGTAGTTCTAAACACCCTATGGTTGTTTTGTTTCTTAAGGCTTACATATGGATCATTGGTGGGGAGTTTTAAAAAGTTTAAAATTGTTGTTCATGCTTCCGTTGCTAAAATATATTTTGAAAAACCGAACAAACCCCAACATTACGTACACTTTTATTATCTTATGGCGACATCGAGTTTACGAATATCTTACTTTTTTATAATACATTTATAAACTTAAAAACTCTTAATTTTAAGTAACTTGAATGTACTAAAATACAATTTCTTAAACATTTCATTGTCTCTCCTAATTATTTTTAACTTTTAAAATACCCATTTTAACCATTTCATTTTCTCCTAATTTACTTTAACTTTTTATCTATTTAAAATATCTCTCTAACACTAAAACACCCTCTCACACAAACACAATTATTCACCCACATCAACATAATTTTCAAAATCGTATTAACTTCTCCCTCCTTATTTCATAAATATAAATCTTTTTCTTATTTTAATGTCTTTTGGAATTTATTTTTAAAATTAATAAAACAGTTGATACAAATTAAAAAAAATAAAAAACTGACATTATACGATACTTTTTCGTGACATTGAATTGCGCGAATAATATATTATTACATTTCTAAAAGCAACATGATGTAAAATAGAAATTATTTATCGTTGCATCATTACGCGGGTACCTTACTAGTATTTATGTATACATACATAGAATGGGGTTCAAATAAAAAGAAAATAAAGGTAAAAAGAGTAAGGAGTAATTAGGACTTGACACATGGTAATTATAGTTTAAGGGTAGTTTTGATATCTGATAAAAAAAATTCTCTCACTTCCTTTGGAATAGCACCCCACAACTACCACTATCCCCCATTTGAGAACCATCGTTGTAACCCTAAACGACCAGTCCACATAGTCCTTCCCTCTGTAAATGTCATCCCCACCGCCATGTGAAGTCGAGTCCGTTGGTGTATATTGCAACATCGCCTCCTCCTTTGGTGTAAATTGCAAAACCACCGTCTTCATCCCCACCACCATGTGAAGTCGAGTCCGTCGGTGTATATTGCGACACCGCCTCCTCCTTCGGTGTAAATTGCAAAACCACCGTCTTCATCCTCACTGCCCCTATAAATTACGAAACCACCGTCCTCCTTTGGTGTAAATTATAAAGTCGTAATTTTTAAGGAGTATTCAAAAGATTCATCATGCTCCTGCTGGTTTTGCAACATTAACTAGTCCCATGGATGGAATTTCAAGGAGTATTCAACACGTAGTAAATAGCATTAAAATTAATTGCTCCTTCCATGTCATCGAAAAAGATTTACTATATGACTTACGTTTTCAAATATGTGGCACTTCAGTATAAAACGTATAAACTCTTTCTCCATAATCGCAGGAATGATTTCATAGAAATTTTTGGAAAATTGAAGACATAAATTGCAAAACCACCGTCTTCATCCCCACTGCCCTGTAAATTGTGAAACCACCGTCCTCCTTTGGTGTAAATTGTGAAGTCGAGGCACAGTCCACCTCATCCTCTTCGATCAAAATTGTGACACCACCGTCTTCATCCCGTAGCTTTCTAGGGTTTCCGATGGTTGCCACCTCCTTCCATTGCCGACGATGTAGCAATATTTTCTTCATCTAATTTGTTGAATGCTTCAAGTTTGTTTATCAAGTTCTTGTTTGTATAACATTCTTTGATATGTATCATGTTTGTAATCGAATTAAGTTATTGATTAGGTGTTTATTGTTCATTCAATTTTGAGTCTTATGCATCAGTATGATGTTGGTTTGTGCATCGATTCCTTTTTTGGATGAAAGTTTAATTGTTTATACACTTTTTGTATTGTGTATAATTTTTCTTTATGAATATCATTCATTAAATTTATGGGTTCACTTAAACTTGCAACTGGTTGAGTGTATAACCGAGTTTAGAGGGATGTGCATCAATTTATAATCGATGATTTCTTAATGTGCATCAATCTTATAATTGGTGATTCGTGTTGGGCATCAAATCTATTGATCCACCACCATTTGATTTTTGAATCAGTGTTTTTAGTGTGAAATATGTGTACTTGATTTTAGGAGGTGTTTAGATAATTAAAAGACTAATATATCCTTAATTAAGGGTTTAGTATCTGAAAGTGTACTGAAGTTGTCACTTTTTGCTATTGTGTATACCCAACTTTAAAACTACCATTTAATGTATTAAACATCCAAAAACTACCATTTAATGTATTCCACCTGGTATAGGAGGTCAAGTGATGACGTGGCACCGGTTTCGTCTATGTGGTGGTGACATGAAGATGAGTTATCTGCTGATGTGTTTTTACTTGTTAAAAAAGTAATTCAAAACAAAATTAATATTAGTTTCAACTATTATTATTTTCTTATTTTATTATTAACATAAATGAAAATAAGGGAGATGAATCTACACCTACCCCCACTTTGATTTCTTGTCAGATACATTTCTCCAGCCAAAACATTGATTTCTCCGGCCAAAACTTCATTTTCTCCGGCCACCCACTTGATTGAAAATCTGTGATACCAACTTGTAAATTTCTCCGACCACCCACTTGAATGAAGATCTGCAACGTTTCAAGGGATTTTCTTAGTTAATGTTTTGATTTCAGTTGGTGAAGGTGAAAATGGTCTCGATGAAAACTCAACGAAAAACACCAACTTTACGATTTGCAATCGATGATTTCTTCATCAATTTTAGGGTTTTCATTTTCAATCAATAACTTCTTCAAAGAAAACCCAGATCTATGAACAAATTTTAGGGTTTTCATGAGTTTCATCTTGAATGGCGATTTCTGATAGATCAGGTTTGTTTGACAGATCTCGTTCGATCTGGAACATTAATTTCACCGATTTGAGCAAATTTCTAGATTTGGGTTCTTGAGTCTTGTGTGTTTGTTCTTGTTTTAAATCGTGTTTTATTTTTCCAAAACATTGATTAGGGCTTTTAATCGTGATTCAAGTATGTAACCGATTTTAAATCATGTTTTATTTTTTCAGATTTACTCGATTTTGTTGTTCTTATTCTTTTTTTGTTCTGGGTTGATTGAAGGCTTTCTTGTTCTTATCATGGGTTTCATATTATGAACAAGCTTCCAATTCCTGTTTTTGTTCTTGTATAAATTATAGATTTTAGTTTTTAAAATTAACACTGATGTGTCATAATTAATGATGTGGATTTAAAAAATAAATGAAAAAGTACAAAATAACCTGTTACCTGATCAATAGGTTTCAAGATACATAAAATGGTAGTTTTAGAAAGTTGAATACACTAAATGGTAGTTTTGAAAGTTGGGTATATACAATAGCAAAAAGTGACAACTTCGATACACTTTCAGATACTAAACCCCTTAATTAACCGATTTTAATTAATTAATTTAAAAAAAGTTAGTTATATTTTATGAATCTAATGGCTCACATTTCTCATTACTTTTTGTAGCCGTTTTTATTTTTAGTAGTGTAATTATGTATATATGTTAATATGTGTGTGTATTGACATCTAAAAAATCAAACCGAAAAAATCTACTGGATTTGCCTCAAAATGTAGTTTATTCTACGTATTAATAATAGTTTTATGAATTTAATAATGTATATTAATAATCATATCAATTTTTCTTTGGTAAGCGAGCTATACATAACATAAACAAAGGTTTGAAGTTAAATAAAAAGACTTTAAATTACATTAAAAAATGGTATTAATTTTATTAGATAGATTATATTAGAAAATATTAGGTTCAACTGCTTACTTCCGTGTTCATTAAGGTTTTTAATTAAATAATTCTAAGAATCAGCTGCCACGGTTTAATTAATACTCATGCATGTTAAATACATAAAATATTATTAAATCCCTGAGCTGTGTACTCCCATCAAATGATCAATCACGAATATATATATATATATATATATATATATATATATATATATATATATATATATATATATATATATATATATATATGCAAAAGTTCATTTGAGAACCGTTCTTATTGCAAGAACCGTGAGAACCAATCTTAGCCGTCAAATTCCCCCTCCTTCAATTGGATTGCCCACCCATGAATTCGTTACATGCACTCTGCCACACCCAATCCCCCCACACTCTTCATCCATGAATTCCATTATCCAAAATGAACGGCTAAGATTGGTTCTCGCAATAAAAACGGTTCTCAAATGAACCCTCCCCTATATATATATACATACTAGCATCGTACCCGTGCAAAATTGTAATGATATGTTATTCGCAAAATTCAATGTCACAAAAAAATTTCTTTAGCAACATGTCCCATTTTTTTTCAATTTTTCTTTTATTTGCATAAACTATTTTATTAATTTTAAAAATAAAATCTAAAAGACATTAAAATAAGGAAAAAAATCATATTTGTGAAATAAGGATAAAGAAGTTAATAAGATATTAGAAATTATGTTGTTATGAGTGTATAATTATGTTTGTGTGAGAGTATATTTTAATTAAATAAAAAGTTAAAGTAAATTAGGAGAGAGATTGAAATGGTTAAATATTAAGTGGATGAGATTAAGTTAAATAGAATGAAAGGCCAAGATGTTGTTTTGATTGAATTTTAAAAAGTCTTAAAATTAAGGAGAGAGAGTGTTAAATGCTTTATATAGTAGTATATGTATATATATATATATATATATATATATATATATATAAACTGATTAAGCATCATTAATTGCTTCTTTTGAAATGAGTAGCTTTTTGTTATATACTTATATATATCTTACTCCTATATAATGCATTTACCACTTAAAACACTCTTAATTTTAAGAAGATTAAATTTACTAAAATCCAATTCCCTTTCTTTCAATTGGATTGTTCACCCATGAATTCCTTACATACCTCCTGCCACACTCAATCCCCCCACGCTCTTCATCCATGAATTCCATTATCCAAAATGAACGGCCAAGATTGGTTCTCGCAGTTCTCGTACAAAAAACAGTTCTCGTTTGAACTCTCCCCTATATATATATATATATATAAGTTGTGTTCAATAAAGTCTATATAAAAAACAGTCTTAAAATTTTAATATTCAATCGCAGGTGATTTAGTATATAATCACATGTGAATTACGAAAATGTCACCCCACTCAAAATTTTAAAATGCAATCTGGATCATTGATGCCATTGATCCAAATATTAAAATTAGTCCCTTAAGACTATGAATTAAGTATGAACTATATTGAACATTCTTCATATATATATATATATATATATATATCATTACACTTCCTACCCTATGATGTAGATAAGAGAATTAACTTATTGATGTCACATGTGTATGTGAATGAGAAGAAGATACTCAACAACACCAAAAAAAAAGTTACAAGCCTTATTCGGATGAAAATGTTAGGATTTTTCTTTAAACAGAAAGCTACAAAACAAACAAGCGACTTGAAGTATATTTTAAAACTAGTTGAAAGTTTGTGTATATAAAATTACTTTAAATCCCTCTTTTAATTGTCTAAAAATTCCTTATGCTTTTATAATTTGTTATTTCTTTTTGTGATTTTATACCATTTAGCTTCATCTACAAGTCATTATGTCAAATACATATATACAAATAAAAGCTACACTTCCGGTTATAACATATAGTTTCTACCTCTAGCTCTAGATATCGGCTCTTTTTACCAAATACATGCTCAATATTAATGAACACCGGATAATAATTTAACTTTTATAATCTTATAAAAAAATAGCAAAAATAATAGTAAAATAAAAGATAAAACAATCATCAATATAGTGTTTTTAAAGTAAAATCAATTTCTTATGTTTAAAAATGATAGTTATAATAATAATAATAATAATAATAATAATAATAATAATAACCGTAATGGTTATTATTACTAGTATTATTATATTTAAAACTTTTCTTACAAAAGAATCAAATGTTACACTAATTGCTTTTTTTGAAAGAATGTTACACAAAATAAAAGAAGTACTTGTAAAACTAAAAATGTTATCAGTTTAGTAGGTTACAAAATTGTCACGTTGCATTAATTGAATGAAAATGTATAATTTAATGATTTAATTAGAAAAAATTAAAATTTGTTACATAAATTGAAAAAAAAAAGATATTTGCATGCTTTTATAATTTTCCATTCATAAACAAATACACAACATTCAATTATAAGACTAGATATGTTAATGAAAAGTTTTGAAAGAAAAACTTCTATAAAAATGATACACTCTCATAATAACTAGCCAAAACATTCCTTATATTATTATATGACACAAATTATTAGCATGAGCTTCTCTAATAGAGTAATAGGTGTAGAGTGAGCTATCTTACATGGCTCATGGGAGATGATCTGTATACAACAGATTTTAGTCATACACAATAATTACTTGTTGTTTGGATCATCATACCCTTGAATATGTGGATGAAAATAAAAGATAATGAGATTCTAAGGGTATAAAAGTCACAATTGTTATGTATGATAAAATGTTGTGTACAAATCATCTCCCATGTTTTAAGGAGGGCATAGTTACGTGTGTATATAATGTCATAATCTTTTAAAATTTCTTAATAGAAGACGACTAATTAAGAAACCCATTTTAAAGTAATTATGCTAAAACTTAATGGCCCAAAAAAGAAATATGTTAGGGAAACTCAATTGAGGGACAATGCCAAGAAGTTTAGGGGCATTTAATACACAGATTTCAAATGCTTTAAGATTTGAAATATCATCACCCATTTTGTGGGAATTAAAGGGCTTTGTCAGATGGTGTGGTGGTGAAACATGGAGGCGGAGGCATTGGCGGGTGGGGTGGTTGGAGGTGGAAGTGATGACAATGGCGGTGGGGTTGTCGGAGGTGGCGTCGACGTTGGCAGTAGGGTAGTCGTTGGCAGTTGTGGGGTTACTGGAGGTAAAGAAGTCCGTGGTAGCAAAAATGAAGGCGATGATGTTGGCAAGTATGGTGGTTAGAAATGGAGGCCGTGATGATGGTTGTGGGGTGGCAAGAGATGAAGATGGTGGGGGTGGTCAAACATTGAGGTGACGACAGCGACGAAGGTGGTGGAGTGGCGAGAAATGGAGGCGTCGGTGGGATGGTTGAAGGTGGAGGCAGTGTAGTGGCCGGAGGAGAATGTGGAGATGGTGGGACGGTTGGAGGTTGAGATGGCGGCGGCGGTGAGGTAAGCAAATGTGAAATATTAATGGTTAAGGATATTATTAGAGGAGGAGAATTTTAAAGCTAATTGTTTTATATATATTATTGATCAAGATAATGCTTATCTTAAAGCAAGATTTGAACAATACAAAGATTATGAGAAGATTTGGTTTTTGTTTCCTAAAAAGTTGAAAGAATTTGATGACAAGATTTTAAGTAATGTTGTAGTCGTCTTGCTGATACACCTAATATGATAGACAATGAGATCTTTGATTCTACTAAATTTTATATGGAGTTAAAGCTGATTAGCATGTTTTAACCTAGTGAAACTACCAAATCTTCCAACATGAAGACGAATCGACTAATCTAGTATATTTTCTTGTTGTTTTCTTAATGCAATTACTACAAATCGAGTCTTGTTAAATATTCTAATAACGGTAGCATCTGTAGATACAAATGTTCATAATTTTAGCTGTTAAAGTTCAACTTATGGTCCACAATATCACAAGAAAGACTTAATGGGTTGACAATGTACCTATTGAAAAAGAGAATATATCAGAGAATATTGATTATCAAGAGTTGATCCACGACTTTGCTTCCAAGAATGCTAGAGAATTCACGATCCATGTAACATTGTGACTATATAAACATAAGTAATCAATCTTAAAGAAGTCGACTTTCACCCGGAAGTCACACTACATCGATAAAGTCACTAGAGATGATTAAGTCGCCTTAAAAGATAAGATGATGGTGGTAACCTGCTATTACAGGTTAAGATACACCAATGTAACACCATGATTTCCAAATTTCACCATTTATAAAAACTTTTTGAATAAAACGAATACTTGCAACAGAAGTCTAAACCACCAACAGAATTAACTGTCATCGTCATAAAGACGAAGAAAAGCTAATAAAACAAACCACAGTGTTACTACCGCAAACTTTCAAAACCGTTACAAAGTTTAAAACCGTGAGTCAAATAAACCAATAAACTATTTGTTGGCACCAAGTACTAAGGCAAATCTAGTCTATGACTACCCTCCTCGCCAAAACCGCAACCTCTAAGCCACCTGCACGAGTATAAGACACATTTCAAAAGAACAAGTGTCAGCTTACGCCTCGTGAGTCAATAGGAGTTAACTAGAAACCATAAAATATAGTCGTAAGTATAGATTTGACATTAAGGTAAATACCATATCCGTCCCACTGTGTATTTGACCCGTACCCAACAACCCGCAAATCATATAGCACCGAATGGGTCAAATATCCGCAATTCAAATCATATAATCAATCGCATGAAATCATAAATCATACCACATCATAACCGCATATGTACCAATAAGGTGTCTTAGTTTAGAGTCTAAACCCATACTAGATAACCCAAGGTTCACTACTCACGTGCCCGGCCGACCTATGCACCAAGTGGGGCGCGACTCCCACTCAAGAACATAAATCCCGAGAGTATTGCCGCTTTCGCTACTCCGACAGTGCAAGTACAAGTACTGCATTGTCGTTCAAGTGCAAGTACAAATGAAGCCGACCGCAATTTTAGCTTCTCCTCACACCCTCGTGATGTATGATCTAGCACCACTGGCCTACATCACTCCAGTACTTGAACACCGAAGCGTCCACATACCATGTGTCACTATAGCCATCTAGAAAGACCAAGCAACCCGCATTGGCTACCACTTTAATCCTAGAAGGTCAAATCATACCTACTAGGGCTGTAATTCGCAAATGAGTAATATAGTATACTACCCCCGCCCGCTAAGTTCACGCATGCACATAATCGTAAATAATCAAATATAAACCGCAAGTAATTATAGCATACGTATCACGAGTTTAAGCATTCATATAACAAGTATTGAACTATAAACACATAACACGTATCATCAATTAATATATATAAACGTTATATTCCAAAAATCAGGTTTTGTCTTTGTACTCGGGTTATGCAAAGTCTATTGAACTCACCTGAAGTAGAGTAATAACCGAGTGAATCGTCAAAAGCCTACCGCGAAACCTAAACGAATATGTATAAGGAATCGAACAACGAGAACCGAACACTAAATTAATAGAGCGATGCGTAACGAAACATGAACTTGTGCCTTAACACCTTGGCCAAGCCATTCAACCAAGCCATTTGACCAAGCCATTCGGCCAAGCCATTTGACCAAGCCGTTTCACTCAAGCCATTCTAGGTGTCAAATCTTATTCACGCTAGTAGCAATAGAAGTCAACCCATTCTCTTTTTTTTTCTTTCAAGTCCTCAAGCCATTTGGAAATTTTCCGAGACATTAGCAAATGGCTTGACCACCTCCCCTTTCAAGCCATTAGGAGAATGGCTTAGCAGCCCTTCCGTTCAAGCCAAACAACAGTCGACGTATAGAACCAAAAACCAGGCAATCGATCAAGGATTCTAAATTCAAAACACATAATTCAAGTTCCAATGTTCTTAGTATTCATCATAGATCAAAACCCTAGTATCAATTTTGAGTTTCATCATCAATTACCTAATCGATTGGTAGCCATGCTTAAAACTGTCGAACCCTACATAGGTTCTCTGTTTGATCGAGATTCACCCACGAATAATCCACAAATCTAACCACAAACCATATGAAATACATAGATAGGAGATTAAAGGTACTTACTTGATGAAGGTAGCTTTAAACACCACTTGAATTCTTGCTGTTCTTCCTTGTTTTCTTCTACCGATTGTATGAACACTCGTAACACCTTCTCTGGCTTTTTGGAACTGCCGTGAACAAAGTGGGCTGCCATCTAGGTTAATCCCACGTTTAAAGCTCCTTAATTACATCTCTAATCCCACAAGTTTTACTTAATTACACTTAGGTCCATAAGCTTTGAACCTTGTAAAACTGGTCTTTACAACTAAGGTCTTGTTCGTTTCGTGGTATTTCCTGGGATTGAGATTTCAAATCCTAAGAAATCCTGTGTTTGTTTGGAAAAAAAGCAAAGGATTTCAAATGATAGGATTTCCTTTAAATCCTACCAAATGCTTTATACATGAGATTTTATAAATCCTCCTACCCCCCTAGTATTTTCAAATCCATAAACAAGGGAATCTCCAAATTACCATATTACCCTCATCCTACCTACCCTACCGCCACCCTACCTACCCTTACCACACCCTTACCCTACCCTACCCTACCCTACCCCACCCTACCCTACCGTATTCCCACCACCCTTACCCTACTCCTACCCTACCCTACCCCACCCACCCTACCCTAACCATCACCCTACCCTACCTACCCACTCACCCCATCCCTACCCTACCCTACCTACCCACTCACCCCATCCCTACCCTACCCTACCTTACCCCTACCCACCCCTACCTTACCCCTACCCACCCCTACCTTACCCTCTCACCCACCCTTACCATACCCTACCCTACCCAAATATAACTAAAGGGCAATTCTGTCATTTATCACAGAAACAATTCAAATCCTTTGATTGATTTACAAAACAAACAGGATTTCAGGAATGCAAATCTTGATTGGTTTTGTCAACCAAACACATGACTTGATTCACAATCCTACCAAATGCATATCATGTGAAATACAAGTCCTTTGACAGAAAGCAAATCCCATGAAAAAATTCTGTGAACCAAACGCCCCATAAATGGTAACTTTCGATTGTCAATGCATTCAATGTTAGGTTTTAAAGTTTAAAACAAATTCTTAGTGCAATCAATGCCCCAAAATATAAAACAACTAATTTAATATTTAGAAGATAATAATTTTAATATTTGATTTAATATGATATAAACTTTTAATTGTAACACCCGTAAACCTGGGCTAGGAGGTTAGCAGGGTTTGCGGTACGTGATTATTTGTTCTTATATGATTTAGTGGTTAATTAAATGATTTAATTAATTATAAGTATTTTTACATGTATGTGTGTTCAAATTGTATGTATATATGTAACCGTATGTATGCATGTATTTTGTGTGCACGTGTTGATGGGAAGAGGTGGGTATGCCACCTCCTATTTTATTGTGTATACGTGGGGTTAGTAGGAAATCCTCATTATCTCAATTAAGGAAAGAAAGTGTGTGTGTGTGTGTGTGTGTTTTACTCTCTGTCAAAGAAGAAAACCGAAGAAGAAAGCAACCTTTGGATTTTAAAAGATATTGTGTTTAAATTCAAGATTCAAGGTTAGTTGTTATTAAAATCATGGTTAAATGTTGTTAGATTGAGTTTTGAATAAATTAACATGATTGCATGATGAACCATAGAATCGGTTTTTGAAGAACATAGGTTTTGGGTCGGTTTTTATGTTCATATGATTAGTATGTTGAAATGGTGAATTGATGCATGAATATGTGTTTAAAAGATGTTTAAAGCATATTCTGAAATATTTGGGTGATTTTATAAACATTATGAATTTCTGGGTTTGAGTTATGAAAATGGTGATTTGGAAGAATCTATGAAACTCTCGGATTTGATGGAAGAAGATGAAATCCGATTGATTAGAAATCCTAAATGTTGGAAAACTGAATGATGAAAACCGATACATGTAATCCGGGAACTTATGAAATCCGAAACATTTGTAAACTGAGACCCTAAATCCGAATGATTGAATCCGTAACTCAAAATCCTATACTTGGAAACCAAGACTTGAAATCCGATAACCCAAATCCGGAAACCATAAAATCCGATAGATGTAATCCGGGTCTAGAAATCCGATTGAAGTGAAATCTGAATACTTGGAATTTAATTAAGGAAAATCCGATAGTATGGAATCTATAGGACTCCCAAATCCGACATTTGTGAAATCCGAGAAATGGGTTGCGGATTCTTGAAATCCGATTGTCTGGAAGAAATCCGATACTTGTGTTTTTGAACTTATATTTGTTTATGGTTTGATGTTTGTTTGATGAATGATTTATAAATATATGGATAAGATATATATTTATGAGATTGGGACTGATTTTTTTATCGATGTGTTTACAGGCAATCCAAAGACTCAGTAATATTAGACTTCTGAGCTCGTGCTGAAATTGAGGTGAGTGGACGTTGAATACGGATGGTAAAGATTGCAGTTAATTTTATTGATGTGAAGCATGATTGTGGTTTGTGATTGGATTGATTGAACGGCTGATTGTGTTAATGAAATGTTGATAACTGCTGCATGAATATTTGGTCGATACGCACTCTTAGGATGATTTTGAGTTGCGTTGAGAAGTCAGCTATACGTGGACTTGGGCTGGGCTTGTCTAACTGGTTGGTTGAACAGTAGTAGCCTTTCTGTTGCATTTGTTGCTCAGGGGGGAGTTTACTGTGCCAATCTAGTGGAAAGCTATCGGTAAACCTTTGCTTTGGCCGACATTGGTTGTAGGTTCTGCGCCAAACCGCCGGTCTTCTCTAGATATGTGATTACATGAGTACAGATTGATTGTGAATGTTTGCGTTTGTTGCTTTAACCTCTACTCACTTAGCTTTGTGCTAATTCCCCTCAGTTGTTATTTTGCAGGTTCGTGTTAGATTTGAAGAAGGAAGAGTTGACCATTACTCTGATACTTGTTTTAAAAAGAGATGAGCCAGTTATTTTTGTAACATCAAACATTTGATAATGATGTTGTTGAGTTTTGAACAAATGTTGTATCTTTGTAAATATTGGTGTAATGTAATTAAGTTGAGATGATTTATCTTTTGCAGTGCGTTTTAAAAAAAAAACGGCTTGTGAATTTTCGGTGTTACAGTTTGGTATCAGAGCCTAGGTTTGGCGATGCATGCACGGCTAGAGTGTTGCATTCCCAAATCTTGGCTCGTGACGGGTCAAGATTTCCTTCGGGGGAATTAGAGCGAGTTAGAGTTGTTGTAGTAGTTAGTATTTTCGATACTAACGGTTTATGCTAATGAGCTATGAGGTGATGTGATTGTAACAGATTATGGCTGATAGAGAGACTCCCATCCTACCTCCTGTGACCCAATCTATAGAGGCACCGGTGATTGAAGATGTAAATCAATCAGGAACGTCTGGTCAAGAACAAGAGGAAGATCAGAATGAATATATCTTCAAATTGGAGAACGAATTGATGGATCTTAGGAATAAAGTCCTTAATTTGGAACAGAGATTTAGTCAACCTGGACCAACTCCTGTACCAATTGCGATAACCACACAAGCAACAGTACCACCAGTGTCAGTACCTCTACCACCGATAACTCAAATGATGCAACCACCTTTCTTTTATTCGTATCCACAACCTGGAGGTTACCCATTTGCGTTTACAGGATTTAAACAACCATGCACTTATAAGCAGTTCCTTGACTGCAAACCTTCTGAATACCGGGGGAGTTCTGATCCCAGTATCACTCTGAATTGGCTTAGGGAAATGACGAAGACATTGGATGCTTGTAATTGTGAGAATGAATTGAATTCAAGAACAAAGGTTGATATATGTTTGTTATTGATTATTATTAAGATTCATGAAGTTTTGATATGTGTTTGATGAATTTAGCATGTATAAATGGAAACACCATTAATGGGGAAAAGTTGATAAACTTGAGAAATGGGTTTTGTCATATGATGATGTTTAAATAATTTTGATATGTTCTGGATGATTCTTGACATGCTATATGAGGTTTGAATGTGTTTAAAAGTGTTTTTATGATGTTTAAAGATGTTTTAAGTTGTATGTATGTATAAGTTTGTTGTCTGGAAGTTTTAAAGGAAGAAGATGATGATTTACAGGGCTTATCTGACTTCCGGATGAGTCATGCGACCTTTACAATGTTTCATCCGACTTTCAGCTTTATCCGACTTTTATTTTGAAAGTCGCATGGCGAACGCGACGCATCCATTTAATTAACGCGACGCGTCCGAGGAATATTATGTGTGATGCGACTTTCTTTGCTTTGGTTCGACAGTCGCATGTTTTCCTTTGATCCGAACGTCGCATGAACTTCTTGATCCGATTGTCGCATGAGAACTTCTTGATCCGACAGTCGCATGACCTTTGGTCCGACTGTCGCATGTGGAGATCGACGCGACGCGTTGAGGAACTGGACGTGACGCGTCCAGTGTATTTTAAATGAAAGCTTTTGTTTGATGAATCTTTTGGACTGTTTATTGATTGTGTATTTATATGTAAATCTAACTTGTGGAAAATGAGTATGCTTGATATATTATATGAGGAGATATATTTATGAATTGAGGACTGATTGTTGGATTGTTGTATTCTCAGGAACTGCAAAGACTCAGTAATATTAGACCACTGAGCAACGTGATTGAAATCAGAGGTGAGTGGACGTTAAACTCGGATGGTAAAGATTGTGGTTAATATTATGGATGTAAAGCATGATTGTGGATTAAGATTGAACTGCTGATTGTGATATTGTAATGTTGATAACTGCTGCATGAATATTTTGGTCAATACGCGCTCTTAGGATGATTTTGAGTTGCGTTGAGAAGTCAGCTATACATGGACTTGGGCTGGGCTTGTCTAACTGGTTGGTTGAACAGTAGTAGCCTTTCTATTGCATTTGTTGCTTAGAGGGGAGTTTACTGTGCCAATCTAGTGGAAAGCTATCGGTAAACCTTTGCTTTGTCCGGCATTGGTTGTAGGTTCTGCGCCGAACCGCCGGTCTTCTCTGGATATGTGATTACATGATTGACGATTGATTGTGAATGTTTGCATTTGATGCTTTAGCCTCTACTCACTTAGCTTTGTGCTAATTCCCCTCAGTTGTTGATTTGCAGGTTCGTGTTTGAGTTGAAGAAGGAAGTTTTGACCACACTCTGATACTTGTTTTGAAAAAAAGAGACGAGCCAGTATTTTTGTAACACCAAACATTTGATAGTGATGTTGATGTCTTTTGAACTAGTGATTGTATATTTGTAAATATTGATTATATGTAATCAAGTTTTTTTAATTAGCTTCCGCAGCGCGTTTTAAAAAAAATGGCTTGTGATTTACCGGTGTTACAGTTTGGTATCAGAGCCTAGGTTTGGCGATGCATGCACGGCTAGAGTGTTGCATTCCCAAAGCTTGGCTCGTGTCGGGTCAAGCTTTCCTTCGGGGGAATTAGAGCGAGTTAGAGTTGTTGTAGTAGTTAGTATTTTGGATACTAACGGTTTATGCTAATGAGCTTTGAGATGATGTGATTGTAACAGATTATGGCTGACAAAGAGACTCCCATCCTACCTCCTGTGACCCAATCTACAGAGGCACCGGTGATTGAAGATGTAAATCAAGCAGGAACGTCTGGTCAAGAGCAAGAGGAAGACCAGAGCGAATATATCTTCAAACTAGAGAATTAATTGATGGATCTTAGGAATAAAGTCCTTAATATGGAACAGAGATTAAGTCAACCTGAACCACCACCTGTACTAATTGCGATAACCACACAAGCAACAGTACCACCAGTATCTTTACCACCAGTGACACAGATGATACAACAACCTTTCTTCTATCCGTATCCACAACCTGGAGGGTATCCATTTGCGTTTCCGGGATACAAACAACCCTTCACGTATAAGCAATTCCTTGACTGCAAACCTTCTGAATACCGAGGGAGTTCTGATCCCAATATCACTCTGAATTGGCTTAGGGAAATGACAAAGACATTAGATGCTTGCAACTGTGAGAATGAACTGAAAGAAAAATATGCCTCTAGGATGTTGAAAGGAGACGCCATGGTCTGGTGGGATTCGATTACCGGCCATTTCACAAAGCAACAACAGGAGAGTATCACCTGGAGTCAATTCCAGGAAAAGTTATGTGAACAGTACTGTGGAACGTTTGAGATTGCTAAAATAAAGAGGGAATTTATGGAATTACAGATGACTGGGAATATGACGGTGGATCAATTGATAAAACAATTTAACGAGATAATGCGATTTACAAAGCATTGGGTACCTGATGAGGAGTCGAGAATTGCCCATTTTGTGGGGGCACTGCATCTTGATCTTCGTAGTGCGACCAGGTAGGCTACCACACTATCTCAGGCATTTACTTTAGCCAAGTCGGCTGAGGAGATTTAATAGCAAGGAACAGGTTGAGTGGGGAAAGAATTTCCCAGCAGAAATCGAAGTTTGAACAATATAATACTCAACAAAGGCAAGGAGGTCAGGGTAGTGGTAACCGTTAAGGCAATCAGAATAGAGCAACTACTGCAGGTGGGTCTACTCAGAGGGCCCCGTGGTGTAACAGGTTCAAGTCATATCATCATGGGCAGTGTACGCCCCAATCTATGCGATGTGTGAAATGTGGTCAGTTTGGCCACAATTTGAAAAATTGCAGACTGCCGAGGAGCGTCTGCTGGAATTGTCAAAAGGAGGGGCACCAAGTGGGTGATTGCCCGTTGAGTAAAAAGACAGGATCTGGGTCAGGAGGGGGAGGTGCTAGAGGGTAATCTACAGCCGGGCAGAAACGAAAGAACCCACCTACTGCTGAGGGCCGGACATTTAGGATGACAGTGGAAGATGCCACTACCACAGATGGTGTGATAACCGGTATGTTTTTAATAAACTCTATACCTGCTAGAGTGTTATTTGATTCAGGGGCAAATCGCTCCTTTGTATCTATAGAATTCTGTGGTAGGTTGAATGTGCCTTTAACTAAACTAGCTACTGCTTTAGAAATAGAAGTAGCTGATGGTATGATGGTACCGGTCACAACTGCTGTGGCTGGAGCCAAGATAGATATAGATGGTATTTTCTTTCCTGTTTATTTCCTTGTAATGCCATTGTCCGGGTTTGATGTGGTGCTCGGGATGGATTGGCTGAGTCTGAATCAGGCCAGTATTAAGTGTCACAAGAAGTTGATTTCCGTCCCATTGGCTGATGGCACGAGAGTAATAGCAAGGGCTGAAAAGGATGGGTCTGTAATCCCAATGATTTCATGTTTAAAGGCTAGAAAGGCGTTGGATAGAGGTTGTGAATCGTATTTAGCCTATGTTATTGATGGAAAGAAAGATAAGCAAGCAGTGAACGACATCCGGGTGGTAACGGAATACCCGGAGGTGTTTCCAGAAGAATTGCCAGGGCTACCTCCAGTTCATGAGGTAGAGTTTAAGATAGATGTGATTCCTGGTTCCCGACCAGTGGCAAAGGCACCGTACAGATTGGCACCGTCAGAGATCCGGGAGATGATGACTTAGATACAAGATCTGTTAGACAAGGGTTTTATTCGTCCAAGTTCGTCTCCGTGGGGAGCACCAGTTCTATTTGTGAAGAAGAAAGACGGTACGTTGCGTATGGGTATTGACTACCGTGAGCTGAAAAAGAGAACGATAAAGAACAAGTATCCATTGCCAAGAATAGATGATTTGTTTGATCTACTACAGGGAGCTTCGTTCTTTTCCAAGATTGATTTAAGATCATGGTATCACTAGGTGCGGGTTTCAGAAGAAGACGTGTCAAAGACGGCTTTTCGTACGCGCTACGGGCACTACGAGTTTTTGGTTATGCCATTTGGCTTAACCAACGCACCTGCGATTTTCATGGATTTAATGAACAGAGTCTGTCGACCCTTCTTGGATAAGTTTTTGATAGTCTTCATTGACGATATACTGGTGTATTCAAAGACTGAAGAAGAGCACGAGAAGCATTTGAGGCAGATTTTTGAAGTACTAAAGAAAGAGCATCTGTTTGCTAAGTTTTCGAAATGTGAATTCTGGTTGAGAGAGGTACAGTTTTTAGGACATGTAATATGTGACGAGGGGGTGAAAGTGGATCCTTCAAAAGTGGAGGCAGTTATGAATTGAAACGCTCTGAAGACACCGTTCGAGATCAAGAGTTTTCTGTGGTTAGCTGGATATTACCGCAGGTTCATTAAAGATTTCTCCAAGATTGCGGGCCCGTTGACAAAGTTAACTCGAAAGGATGTAAAGTTTGTTTGGGGTAGTGAACAGGATCAGGCTTTTCAGATATTGAAACAGTTGTTGTGTCAGGCTCCTATTCTTGCATTGCCAAGTGGCTCAGAGGATTTCGTAGTTTATTGCGATGCATCGTTTGCGGGATTGGGCTGTGTACTTATGCAGAGAGATCGGGTAATTGCGTATGCTTCAAGACAATTGAAAACCCATGAGAAGAATTACCCGACACATGACTTAGAATTAGCAGCTGTTGTTTTTGCCCTGAAGTTGTGGAGACACTATTTGTATGGCACCAAGTGCGTGATTTGTACTGACCATAAGAGCCTACAGTATGTATTTACACAGAAAGAGTTGAATATGAGACAGAGACGCTGGGTGGAATTGATTAAAGACTATGATTGTGAAATTAGATATCATCCAGGAAAAGCAAACGTGGTGGCAGATGCCTTAAGCCGCAAGGGAACGGGAAGTTCTATCCAGTTTATGTGCATTGAGATTGTATCTGATCTAGTGGATAGACTAAAGTCTGCACAGTTGGAAGCTTTGAAAGAGGAAAACTTGAATAGTGAACTGATGAATAAACGTAAAGATGAACTTACTGATGACTCTCGTGGATTAAAAGCATACAAGACTCGTGTGTGGGTTCCTATGCTTGGAGATTTGAGAAAGTTGATTCTGACAGAAGCACACAAGTCCAGATTGTCAGTACACCCAGGAAGCACTAAAATGTATAACGACCTGAAAGTGCTTTACTGGTGGCCTACTATGAAAACAGATGTGGCACAGTTTGTGGAATCATGCCATATCTGTGCACAGGTGAAAGCAGAGCATCAGAAGCCCTACGGATCTTTGAAGCAATTGGAAATCCCTGAGTGGAAATGGGAACATATCACGCTCAAAGAAATAATGATATGATTTGGGTGATTGTGGATCGACTGACAAAGAGCGCTCACTTTCTGGCTACATGTGAGACGGTCTCTCTGAGTAAATTGGCTCAACTTTATGTGAACGAGATTGTTGCGAGGCATGGCATGCCATTATCAATAGTATCTGACAGAGACTCCAGATTCATCTCTAACTTCTGGAGGAGTTTACAGAGAGAATTGGGGACGAGGATTAACCTAAGTACTGCTTATCATCCCCAGACTGATGGTCAGACTGAACGAACCATACAGACACTTGAAGATATGTTGCGAGCCTGTGTAATTAAGTATGGTGGATCTTGGGATTCGCACCTGCCGTTGATAGAGTTTGCGTACAATAATTCTTACCACTCCAGTATAGGGATGCCTCCGTACGAAATGTTATACGGCCGTCGTTACCGTACTCCGACGTGTTGGTTAGAGGCCGGTGAGAAACAGTTTGCAGAACCTGAGATAGTTCAGATGACACTGATAAGGTTGCTATTGCCAGAGAAAATTTGAAAGCAGCCAGAGATAGATAGAAAATGTATACAGATCCACGTCGTCGCCCAGTTAAGTTTTATTTGGGAGAGTTAGTATACCTGAAGGTTTCTCCGTGGAAGGGTGTGATTCGATTCGGTAAACGTGGGAAGTTAGCTCCCCGTTATATTGGTCCCTTCCGTATACGTCAAATTGTGAATGACCAGACAGTTACACTGGATCTTCCAACAGAGCTTGTGGGAATACACGATACATTCAACATTTGCAATCCGAGAAAGTGTAAGGTAGAAGATGAAAACCATATTCTTCCAGTACAAGAATTGAAAGTTGATTCAAAGAAGAGGTTGATAGAGGAACCAGTAGAACTGTTAGATCGAAAGGTGACCAAGCTCCGAAAGAAACAGATACCTATGGTGTTGGTCAAGTGGAAGCACAGTCTTGGTTCTTATTTAACATGGGAAACTGAGTCAGAAATGAAGGAAAGATATCCCCGGTTGTTTGAGCAAGAAAGGATTCCGAGGACGGAATCCTCTTAGGGGGGGAGATTTGTAACACCCTCAAACCTGGTCTAGGAGAATAGCAGGTTTGTGGCACGTTTTTAAATATTTTAAAATGTTTTTTTAACTTGATTAAATGGTTGAATAGCATGATTAATTGAATTAATTCTCATTAGGTGTTAAATATTAATTAAATAAGTATGTTTATATGATATATATATGTATTGTATGTAGTTGTGTACGTGTACATATATGTGTATGAAAATTAATAAGAGATTGCCACCTCATGCTTTAACTAAGTACACATGTTGAAGTATGAATATTAGTTGTCATATTACCAAAAATTAAGAAAGTGTTTGTGTGTGTTCTGTGTGTTTCTCTCGGCTGAAGAACAAGAGCAAGGAAACAATTGGATTCCATTTTATTTTGTGTTCTAATTCAAGAACAAAGGTTGGTATATGTTTGTTATTGATTATTATTAAGATTCATGAAGTTTTGATATGTGTTTGATGAATTTAGCATGTATAAATGGAAACACCATTAATGGTGAAAAGTTGATAAACTTGAGAAATGGTTTTTGTCATATGATGATGTTTAAATAATTTTGATATGTTCTTGATGAATGTTGACATGCTATATGAGGTTTGAATGTGTTTAAAAGTGTTTTTATGATGTTTAAAGATGTTTTAAGTTGTATGTATGTATAAGTTTGTTGTCTGGAAGTTTTAGAGGAAGAAGATGATGATTTACAGGGCTTATCTGACTTTCGGATGAGTCATGCGACCTTTACAATGTTTCATCCGACTTTCAGCTTTATCCGACTTTTATTTTGAAAGTCGCATGGCGAACGCGAAGCGTCCATTTAATTAACGCGATGCGTCCGAGGAATATTATGTGTGATGCGACTTTCTTTGCTTTGGTTCGACAGTCGCATGTCTTCCTTTGATCCGAACGTCGCATGAACTTCTTGATCCGATTGTCGCATGAGAACTTCTTGATCCGACAGTCGCATGACCTTTGGTCCGACTGTCCCATGTGGAGATCGACGCGACGCGTTGAGGAACTGGACGCGACGCGTCCAGTGTATTTTAAATGAAAGCTTTTGTTTGATGAATCTTTTGGACTGTTTATTGATTGTGTATTTATATGTAAATTTAACTTGTGGAAAATGAGTATGCTTGATATATTATATGAGGAGATATATTTATGAATTGAGGACTGATTGTTGGATTGTTCTATTCTCAAGAACTGTAAAGACTCAGTAATATTAGACCACTGAGCAACGTGATTGAAATCAGAGGTGAGTGGACGTTAAACACGGATGGTAAAGATTGCGGTTAATATTATGGATGTAAAGCATGATTGTGGATTGAGATTGAACTGCTGATTGTGAGATTGTAATGTTGATAACTGTTGCATGAATATTTTGGTCAATACGCGCTCTTAGGATGATTTTGAGTTGCGTTGAGAAGTCAGCTATACGTGGACTTGGGCTGGGCTTGTCTAACTGGTTGATTGAACAGTAGTAGCCTTTCCATTGCATTTGTTGCTCAGAGGGGAGTTTCCTGTGCCAATCTAGTGAAAAGCTATCGGTAAACCTTTGCTTTGGCCGGCATTGGTTGTAGGTCCTGCGCCGAACCGCCGGTCTTCTCTGGATATGTGATTACATGATTGACGATTGATTGTGAATGTTTGCATTTGATGCTTTAGCCTCTACTCACTTAGCTTTGTGCTAATTCCCCTCATTTGTTGATTTGCAGGTTCGTGTTTGAGTTGAAGAAGGAAGAGTTAACCACACTCTGATACTTGTTTTGAAAGAAAGAGACGAGCAGTATTTTTGTAACACCAAACATTTGATAGTGATGTTGATGTCTTTTGAACAAGTGATTGTACATTTGTAAATATTGATTATATGTAATCAAGTTTGTTTTAATTAGCTTCCGCAGCGCGTTTTAAAAAAAATGGCTTGTGATTTACCGGATCTCCGTAGCGTCACTAAGAGCGCTCACTTTCTGGCTACATGCGAGACGGCTTCTGTGAGTAAGTTGGCTCAACTTTATGTGAACGAGATTGTTGCGAGGCATGGCATGCCATTATCAATAGTATCTGACAGAGACTCCAGGTTCGTTTCTAATTTCTGGAGGAGTTACAGAGAGAATTGTGGACAAGGATTAACCTAAGTACTGCTTATCATCCCCAGACAGACAGTCAGACAGAGCGAACCATACAAACACTTGAAGATATGTTGCGTGCTTGTGTAATTGAATATGGTGGATCTTGGGATTCGCACCTGCCGTTAATTGAGTTTGCGTATAATAATTCTTACCACTCAAGTATTGGGATGCCTCCGTACGAAATGTTATACGGTCTTCGTTTCCGTACTCTGACGTGTTGGTTAGAGGCTGGTGAGAAGCAGTTTGTAGGACCTGAGATAGTTCAGATGATAGCTGATAAGGTTGCTAGAGATAAGTTGAAAGCAGCTAGAGATAGACAAAAAATGTACGCAGATCCACGTCGTCGCCCTGTTAAGTTTGAGGTGGGAGAGTTAGTGTATTTGAAGGTTTCTCCGTGGAAGGGTGTGATTCGATTTGGTAAACGCGGGAAGTTAGCTCCCCGTTACATTGGTCCCTTCCGCATACGTCAGATTGTGAATGACCAGACGGTTACACTAGATCTTCCAGCAGAACTTTCAGGAATACATGATACTTTTAACGTCTGTTATATGAGAAAGTGTAAAATAGAAGATGAAAATCAGGTTCTCCCAGTACAAGAATTGAAAGTTGATTCAAAGAGGAGATTGATTGAGGAACCAGTAGAACTGTTAGATCGTAAAGTGACCAAGCTCCGAAAGAAACAAATCTTACCACAAACCATATGAAATACATAGATAGAAGATTCAAGGTACTTACTTGATGAAGGTAGCTTTAAACACCACTTGAATTCTTGTTGTTCTTCCTTGTTTTCTTCTACCGATTGTATGAACACTCGTAACACCTTCTCTGGCTTTTTGGAACTGCCGTGAACAAAGTGGGCTGCCATCTAGGTTAATCCCACGTTTAAAGCTCCTTAATTACATTTCTAATCCCACAAGTTTTATTTAATTACACTTAGGTCCATAAGCTTTGAACCTTGTAAAACTGGTCGTTACAACTAAGGTCTTGTTCGTTTCGTGGTATTTCCTGGGATTGAGATTTCAAATCCTAAGAAATCCTGTGTTTGTTTGGAAAAAAAGCAAAGGATTTCAAATGAGAGGATTTCCTTTAAATCCTACCAAATGCTTTAGACATGAGATTTTATAAATCCTCCCACCCTCCTAGTATTTTCAAATCCATAAACAAGGAAATCTCCAAATTACCATATTACCCTCATCCTACCTACCCTGCCGCCACCCTACCTACCCTTACCACACCCTTACCCTACCCCTACCCCTACCCAGCCTACCCTACCTCACCCCACCCTACCATCTACCCTACCGTACCCACCCCCACACTACCCTACTCTTACTACAACCCACCCTACCCTAACCCCCATCCCTACCCTACCCTACCCTACCGCATTCCCACCACCCTTACCCCACTCCTACCCTACCCTACCCCGCCCCACCCTAACCATCACCCTACCCTACCTACCCACCCCACCCCATCCCTACCCTACCCTACCTTACCCCTACCCACCCTTACCTTACCCTCTCACCCACCCTAACCATATCCTACCCTACCCAAATATAACTAAAGGGCAATTCTGTCATTTATCACAGAAACAATCCAAATCCTTTGATTGATTTACAAAACAAACAGGATTTCAGGAATGGAAATCTTGATTGGTTTTGTCAACCAAACACATGACTTGATTCACAATCCTACCAAATGCATATCATGTGAAATACAAGTCCTTTGACATAAAGCAAATCCCATGAAAAAATCTGTGAACCAAACGCCCCATAAATGGTAACTTTTGATTGTCAATGCATTCAATGTTAGGTTTTAAAGTTTAATACAAATTCTTAGTGCAATCAATGCCCCAAAATATAAAACAACTAATTTAATATTTAGAAGATAATAATTTTAATATTAGATTTAATATGATATAAACTTTTAATTGTAACACCCGTAAACCTGGGCTAGGAGGTTAGCAGGGTTTGTGGTATGTGATTATTTGTTCTTATATGATTTAGTGGTTAATTAAATGATTTAATTAACAATAAGTATTTTTACATGTATGTGTGTTCAAATTGTATGTATATATGTAACCGTATGTATGCATGTATTTTGTGTGCACGTGTTGATGGGAAGAGGTGGGTATGCCACCTCCTATTTTATTGTGTATACATGGGGTTAGTAGGAAATCCTCATTATCTCAATTAAGGAAAGAAAGTGTGTGTGTGTGTTTTACTCTCTGTCAAAGAAGAAAACCGAAGAAGAAAGCAACCTTTGGATTTTAAAAGATATTGTGTTTAAATTCAAGATTCAAGGTTAGTTCTTATTGAAATCATTGTTAAATGTTGTTAGATTGAGTTTTGAATAAATTAACATGATTGCATGATGAACCATAGAATCGGTTTTTGAAGAACATAGGTTTTGGGTCGGTTTTTATGTTCATATGATTAGTATGTTGAAATGGTGAATTGATGCATGAATATGTGTTTAAAAGATGTTTAAAGCATATTCTGAAATATTTGGTGATTTTATAAACATTATGAATTTCTGGGTTTGAGTTATGAAAATGGTGATTTGGAAGAATCTATGAAACTCTCGGATTTGATGGAAGAAGATGAAATCCGATTGATTAGAAATCCTAAATGTTGGAAAACCGAATGATGAAAACCGATACATGTAATCCGGGAACTTATGAAATCCGAAACATTTGTAAACTGAGACCCTAAATCCGAATGATTGAATCCGTAACTCAAAATCCTATACTTGGAAACCAAGACTTGAAATCCGATAACCCAAATCCGGAAACCATAAAATCCGATTGATGTAATCCGGGTCTAGAAATCCGATTGAAGTGAAATCTGAATACTTGGAATTTAATTAAGGAAAATCCGATAGTATGGAATCCATCGGATTCCCAAATCCGACATTAGTGAAATCCGAGAAATGGGTTGCGGATTCTTGAAATCCGATAGTCTGGAAGAAATCCGATACTTGTGTTTTTGAACTTATATTTGTTTATGGTTTGATGTTTGTTTGATGAATGATTTATAAATATATGGATAAGATATATATTTATGAGATTGGGACTGATTTGATTATTGATGTGTTTACAGGCAATCCAAAGACTCAGTAATATTAGACTTCTGAGCTCGTGCTGAAATTGAGGTGAGTGGACGTTGAACACGGATGGTAAAGATTGCAGTTAGTTTTATTGATGTGAAGCATGATTGTGGTTTGTGATTGGATTGATTGAACTGCTGATTGTGTTAATGAAATGTTGATAACTGCTGCATGAATATTTGGTCGATACGCACTCTTAGGATGATTTTGAGTTGCGTTGAAAAGTCAGCTATACGTGGACTTGGGCTGGGCTTGTCTAACTGGTTGGTTGAACAGTAGTAGCCTTTCTGTTGCATTTGTTGCTCAGGGGGGAGTTTACTGTGCCAATCTAGTGGAAAGCTATCGGTAAACCTTTGCTTTGGCCGGTATTGGTTGTAGGTTCTGCACCGAACCGCCGGTCTTCTCTGGATATGTGATTACATGAGTACAGATTGATTGTGAATGTTTGCGTTTGTTGCTTTAACCTCTACTCACTTAGCTTTGTGTTAATTCCCCTCAGTTGTTATTTTGCAGGTTCGTGTTAGATTTGAAGAAGGAAGAGTATTACTCTGATACTTGTTTTAAAAGGAGACGAGCCAGTTATTTTTGTAACATCAAACATTTGATAATGATGTTGTTGACTTTTGAACAAATGTTGTATCTTTGTGAATATTGGTGTAATGTAATTAAGTTGAGTTGATTTAGCTTATGCAGTACGTTTTAAAAAAAATGGCTTGTGAATTTCCGGTGTTACAATAATAAATCAAAACTAATATGTAACACCCAAGGTTCGAACTTCCTAAATTTATAATTTAATAGAAAGTGTTATAAGTTGATATAAGTTTCCTTTTTGAGATTAGGTGTATTTATAAAACTATAGGGCTTAAAACCGCTAAAATATAAGTTAGATAAGTCTAGGGACCAATTATGCATTTAAGCCATACTTATATATATATATATATATATATATATATATATATATATATATATATATATATGGTTGTTCTTTAGAAAATCCATACACATTTACATGTTCAAGAACACAAACACAGCAGCAAATCCTTGATCTCTGGCGATTTTAGAGGCTCAAACACAGCAACAACTTCAGTTTGATAGCATCAAATCAACCTTGCTTGTTAGAGGTATGATCCAACCTTTTGTTCTTGAGGTTTTGTGAGTTTAGTAACATGATTCTATGGTGAATCATGTTAGAAATATGTTCTAATGATTAGATTATGTTCCACTATTATATGGGGTGTAGGAAAACACCCCTAACCAGTTTATATGAAGATTATAGCAAATTTCTGGCCAAATCCGACACTGAATGTATGAACTGTCGGTTTGTCTGTAAGGTACACAGCCGTGTAGAGGTACACCGCCCGTGTAGTGCCAAAGGTGGTCACAAGGCCATGTACGGTTACATGGTCGTGTAGTATATGAAGTACACGGCCCGTGTAGTATGACTAGACAACACTGGCCATGTAGTCAGCTTAGGTCGTGTATTAAATGAGGGACACGGCCCGTGTAGGCCCTATTTCAGATCAGTATTCTAGTGACGTGACACTTTATTATATTATTTATATAGGAAGGTGATTGACTTACTTATCTGAGTTATCGTTACCTGGATCATTGCTTATCATAAATATCATAAGGTGAATTTTCTTGACTACTAATCATATATGCAACATGTATGCTATCATATTAGATTACAAACATGTAATGTTATTCATATGTGTATATATATACCGAACTGCTATGTGCAGTAAGGTTCAAAGGTGATACAGTACTGTTACAAAGGTGGCTGCCCTGGGTCTAGAACCAGTGGTTAGCAATAATTATCTGACATACGTGTATTATCTTTATATGATTCTATACGTGTGTTTATATGATATTAGCTTGGAATACTCACTAAGCTCTCGTAGCTTATCAGATACTGTTTTTAAATCTTTTGCAGGACGCGGCAAGGATAAGAGCAAGGCTTCTGTTTAACTACTTTTTAGTTAACTCTTTTGAAATAATTTAACGTCCAGTTCTGTAAATATTTGACTTTCAAAGTACACTAAGTATGTACTTATGTATATATCTTTTGGCAGTAACTTAATTTTGTAGTAAAATGCTTCCGCGTATGTTTTAAACTAAATGTGTATTTTATAAATGAATTTTATTTACTATTGTGGCTCTTTTTGAAATTGGGGCGTTACATAATATGAAAATATTAACTTTGTCAACTAACTTATTATGGTCGAAAGAAATTTTAACAATATAACCACATAAAAGTTTAAAAATGAAAAATGAAAACCTCATTTTTAAGCTTTATGAAAATCAATTTTTTTGATTAAGAGATCAAAAGTTTTAATATTCAAATCACCAAAAAGTTTTAAAAAATTGTGTTTGGGAAATCTTCACAAAACAAATTTGGATACAAGCGTAATAGGTGAAGCATATTTTGTAACACAAATATTGTGAAAAATGCCAAAAAAAAAACTCTTACTTTAACGATCAAACATAACTACGGAACTTAGTGTATAAGACTGAAACTAAAACACAATGTCAACCATAAGAATTGTCGGTATAATTTTTAAAGTTGAGATTTGGCCGTACAACCACAAAGACAATCTATATAACTAACTCTTCTTTTTTAAGTAAATCTTAGCTGAGTAAATATTTTTGGTTGATTCTAAAATAAAAATAAAAATTTTGCTTTTTTGTTTGATTCTATTGGAACTTACTTAAATCGGTTAATCTTGGTTTAGTTTGCACACCATATAAGTAAGTACTAAGAAATGATTTAAATCCGATTCAGTACAAATATTAATATTATTAACATGGTTTAATGTAAGGGCAGAGATAATACTATCTTTTCACCCTTTCATTTCACTTGTCATAATAGTTTAATATCAGTTTTTTTTTATTCATTACATTTTTTTATCTCACAAAACGTCTTTTGTGTTTATCTTTCTACCTCACCACACCAACTAACCTTCTTTTGTTAATAAAATGAAAGAGGATGAAAAAGATAGACACACATGATGAGAGAGAAAGATAAACCGTCAAGGTGAGTGTCTCGACTAGGGTTGAGATCGGTTTAAAAACCAGAGCGGACAAAAAACGGACTACATCAAAACCCGAAATTTAATAAAATCTAAGACTGAAGACCCGACCAAACAATCTTAGTCCGGTTTTGTTCGGTTTGCCTGTTTTTTTAGTTTATTGGTTATTTCATATACTGTAACAATAGAATTCACTGTTTTAGATATGAATGCATATTTTAGAAAGTTTTATGTGAAAGTCGAGTTATACTTAGGTATGCGTGACATAACCATGTATATGCTCATTTTTAACATTTATTCAGGTCATTTAAGATCTTTACACTTAGGCAAAAATTAAACTCATATTTATTTTAAGATTTTCTAGACATTCTAAAACTAGACTATCGTCTTAGAGATAGTTTGGACTTTAGCATAGTAAAAGACTTATTATTTATTAGAAGTTTATAAAAATTAATTTTTTTTATTGCTCAACTAAACAGACTATATATTACATGATTTTAATTTCAAATCTCACGAGTTACTACGATATTCATAAACTAAACTTCCTCTCAAGGTTTTATTTTTCTGTTAAAAAATTACAAAATAAATAAGTATATATAATTCCTATAGGAGATATATTAATGTTGGCTTCTATATTAATGTTGGGGATTAGTTCTCGAATAGTTATTTCCTTAGTTTCGATTATTCTTCTTCTTATTAAATCGATTTATCTAAGTAAAATGTATGATTTAGTAACTTGTATTATAACTTCAAAAATATTGTTATTTCATAAAGTAATCAATTCTATAAGTGCAAAATCATCTTTATTTCCATATAGTTGTATTGATGTGTTGGCAAATAGTAAATGTAATTTATTTAATTTTAGTGTTAATGACATAAATGGTCCATGTAATTATCACGAAATTTTACTTTTGATAATTTAATTTTAAATATTACAAAAATAGTTATTGTGGTTATCACTTTGCTTTACTTTATCTTGTTTCCTACTCTTACATTTTTATTTAACTCGCTAATCATATTTACTTATATTAAATAACTTATTTAGTAAAATAAAATGTATAAGTAAACCTTAAGTTACACATTTATTTTGGTTTAAACCTTTTAGTTTTACGAAAATTTTGATAATTAAACCATTATTGGCCCTTAAAAATTAGGATTTTAATTTATTTGTAAATAATAATCAACTTTATATTCCAAAATCATCATTCTTCATTTATATTTCAAAATCATTATTGTTTTATTAAAACCCTAATTTGGAGGTGTTCTTTAAAATGTTCTTATATGGTTTTTGCTTAATCAAAAGAAAACACACACATCGATTGATAATCTAAAGAAAACATACATATCGATTGCTTAATGGAAAAACACATATGTTTTAATACACATTTCTTCAAGAGATAAGGAACTAAAGCTGCATACAAGAACCTATCTTAGACAGACAAGTCTAGTTTAAACAAAAGAATTTAGTCTTTAGATGCGTAACTGAAATTAGAACAAAAATAAAACAAGAATGGGTTCGCAGATCTTAAAGTTGAAATGAACACAAGAATCGAATTAATTAAACACACGAATTGAAAACAACAAACTGATCTAGTGGAACAATTCAATAAGATAAAACCCTTTCTTTTTTAATTGCAAAGCCAGTGGTTACGAGATCTGTTTCCAAGAATTCCAGTTATGGTGGAACAAATATGAGATTTTTTACGTTAATTCCATAGTATGTAGGAATTTACAACACGACGACGGTGGTGGTTACCCAGTTACCACATTGTAGATGGTCATGTAGGGAAAGATGCAAAATCCCAGATCTGCTGAGCAACAGATGGCGGTGGTAGTTGATAGTTTTCGTTGGCAATGGTTGTGACACCAAGGGCGGTGATGGCATCCTTTGCTTACGGTGGTGACGGCAGTAGTGGTATCATCTTCTAACGGTGGTGGGGAGGCGGAGGTGGCATCCTCTGCCAATGGTGGTTGTGTAGAGAGAGTTGAGGGAGAGAACTTGAGAGATGGTTAGAAAAAAGGGGGGGGGGGGATTTTGTTTAGAGAATGAGAAGTGGAGATATGAGAGAGAGACACTTGGTCATGAAGGGTGAAATGAAAAAAAAGGTATTTGGTAACAAGATTAAAAGAAAATGTCTAAATGAATATTGAAATCTTTTATAATAGATAAACCTTGTTTGGTACTCGAAGTAATGAATGAAAAGACTAAAATACCTTTAGACTAACACTAATTTTTAACTAAAGTTCGTATAAAGGATTAAAAGTGAAACAAAGTAACAATCATATTGGTTATTTTATAATTTTTAAAGTTAAAGTATTAAAGTTGAAATTTAATGAAAACCAAATGTCCACATGAACTATTTATTTAATCATGCATGGTTTAAGGCCACTTGATGCTTATATTTGTGTTGTAAAAGGGGATGAGATAGATTTAAAAACTGGACCTTATATGACCGAAAAAAAATTGGATCGAATTGAAACACGAAATATTGGCCAAGGCTACACAACCTTTTTGTGAGTTTTCACCTCACCACATGATCATACATCGGTGAAGATTACCGGCCCACTCTCAACCCCACCTATTGCCTATTGGGATGCGTTTAATGATATTAAATAGCTAGAGAATCAATGTTTATCTGTTCCATTTTGTTATTAAATATTAACTATTATTTGAAGAGTTCTAATCTATATATATATATATATATATATATATATATATATATATATATATATATAAATCAAGTTTCTTAATTAATTTTGCCCCTTTCTAAAATTGCATTGTTTAATTAAGGAAAAATTATCGAGAAATGTAACATAAATATTAAAATTTGTCAATAAAGATATGGTTAATTTCTTAGGGCCAAGAAATGATTCTAAATTTCAATTTCTTACAAAAAAAGGGTATGGTGACCTGAATGACTTTTAAGATTGTCCAAATTTGTCAATAAAGGTATTGTCTAATTTTTTAAGTCAAAAAAAGAACAATAAATTTCAATCTATAGTAAAAAAGGGTATGCTGACTAATGCTGACAATTAACGACAATTGTTACCGTGTTTGTGTCAACCCATTTTGACCAATTATTTGCCGGTCATGTTTTGGGTCGACTCATTTCGCCTAAATGTATTCGACAAGTATTTTTTTGATTTTTCAGTACTGATATTCTTTTTTGTTTTGATACGAACTTCGAATATAATATTTTTCTATTTAAACTTTAAAATTCAATACTCTTTTTATTTGATTGAAACTTCAAATTTGGTTATCCTTTCCATTTGATTTGAATTCTGAACTTCAAATTTGGTAACCCTTTCAACGCATGCATGAATGCATTTTAGTCAAAGTAGTTAGGTCATGTAAATACGTACGTACGTTTTAACCATTTGACCAATTAATAATCAACGCATGCATGCATTTTAATTTAACCTAAAAAGAATTAATGTTAATTAATTCGTGTTAACCACTATATATGTACGGCCAGAATAGACAAAAATATGTACTGAAAGCTAGTCACGTAATATTTATATGCTGTACGTTTAAGGAAAAAAACCGTAATATATAAATTTATCTCCTACGTACCATGATTTTAATTGCGTGCAATTAAGGTAATAAAATAATGTCATGTTTATCGAAGAAATATATGCATGACGTAGACTAATTATCTTTTTTTTCTTATATTATATATATATAAAAGGCAAAAGTTTAAACGAAAATTGTTTTTCATACGAGAACTGCGAGAACCAATCTTAGCTGTCCAATTCCCCCTCCTTTAATTGGATTATCCACTCATGAATTCCTTAATGAACCATGCCACACTCAATCTCACGCGCTCTTTATCCATACATTCCATTATCCAAAATGAACGGTCAAGATTGGTTCTCGCAGTTTTCGTACGAAAAACATTTCTCGGTTGAACCGTTCCTTTTATATATATATATATATATATGTATGTGTGTGTGTGTTATACTATAAATCAGTTGGACATGTTATTTAAACTCTTAAATTAAGTGTTTAAAATTACTAAATTACCACTTATATAAACCTAATTGACAACTATTAAATAGAGTAACTATTAAATAGAGTTAGAAAGATTTTTATATTTTATTTTAGTAACTGAATATTCCATATTAAAAAAATCATCTCAATACAAAATAACTTAATTATTAAAAAATAATTTCATAACCAAACTCTCTTTTTTAAATATTCTATCATATAATAAATATTTTAACTTAATTATTGAAAAATATATATAAGTAAAACTCATAAACCTGAATAATCTATAACCACAATTTATAAACATTTTTAAATAGCTCATATAATCAAGTAAAATATAATATATAATTATCCACTATTTTACTCTATTTTCTTAATCTCTTAATTTTAAATAGTTTTAAATTTCTAATTTACGCTCTGTATTTTCATGCAATTTACAGTAGGAATCTTTTTTTATTATTTTATTGTTTTCTAAATTTATTTTACAAATCAATAAAAGAGTTTATTGAGAACAGAAAAATAAAGATAATGAAAAAAAGATAAATAATATAGACATGTTACCAAAACAAAATTATTTATTGTCATCGTATTACGTGAATACCATACCCCTACGTCTTGAAAACATGATAGAAATTATTTGTTACCGCCACTTGCGCGGGTAACATGCTAGTATATATGTATATACAGGGAGCAGTTCAAACCATGACTGTTTTTCGTACGAGAATTACGAGAATCATTTCCGGCTAATCATTTAATTTCATGTCCTTTTTATTTATTTTAAATAGGAAAAGAAAGTATGAACATTTTTACATTACACACCATTTTCTAAAACTAATATATCTATTAAACGAAAATGTGTTAAATTACAAAAATTATATAAAATTAACGAGAAAATTGTGCTCTTTAATTTGAGACTGATCGTGCTATATTTTTTCGAAAAAAATTTGCGTTTGCTGGGTTTTTTTTACACAGCTCTCGACATAAGCATATGTGTAAAATTTGCACATATGCATATCTATATCTGTGCTGAAAAAACTAGGTGAATCTATACATTTGCACAAGTGTAAAAAAAAATCTAGCAAATACAAAATAAAATTCAAAAAAATATAGCTAGATCGGTCTTAAATTAAAGAGCATTATTTTTTCGTTAATTTGGTATAATTTTTGTAATTTAATACCTTTCAATTTGATGGATATGTTAGTTTAAAAAAAGTGGGGGTAATGTGAAAATATTCAAATTGCCCTTAATTAATTAAGGATATGTTTGATTAATTTAATGTTATCTATTAAAAAATCTTTAATCTGGCCCCCTATCTTTTTTATCAGCGGCTATAACTGGTTTTTACAGTTCTCGTATGAAAAACAGTATATATCTATACTATTATATAAACCATTTAGGTCTTTTGAATCTCTTAATTTTAAGTAATTTAAAATTACCAATTTACCCTTAATATTAAACTAAATGAAAACTTTTAAATAAAGCAATATTTGGTGAAGTTAATAACAATCATATGTATTATTTTAATAACTAAACCTTCCAAAATAAAGATTATTCCAAAAATTAAATCAATACAAATTAACTTAATAATTAAAATATTAATAATTATACTTTTCATATTAATGATTAAATACTATATCATATAATAAATATTTTAACTTAACTGTTAAAAATTACGTATAATTTGAAGTATTAAATCTAAATAACATATAACATAAATTTATAAATTAAAGTTACTGGATTTTTTTAATGAGTAATATAATTAAAATAGAATAGAGTTGTAATACCTACATTCTTATTAGATTTTACCATTGATGTGAATTTTTATTGACTCATTGTAATTTACAAAAGAAACATATCATCCATGTTTTAAAAATGAGCAAATTATTAAGAAAAAATATTTGTAACCGCTGCATTGCGCGGGTACAATACTAATATATATATATATATATATATATATATATATATATATATAAATTCAATCGTTCATCAATTATTGATTTCAACTAGGTTAATGCAACCACACTTCGCTGCGGATTATGTATATTCAAGTTCTAGTTACTATTGCATACAATAAAATTTTCATTTTAGAAGAAAATACGATCAAATTTTATAACCCTCCGTTATATGCAACTTGTTGAATATAACAAAAATTATGTCAAAATTTATTATATACAATAGTAACTAAAAATTACATGTAAAAAAAGTTTTTTGCATACAATAAAAGGACCATGCAAGTTGATTGTATCATTGTTAAAAAAATTAGTTATATACAATGAAAAATGAGACAAAGTTTATTATATTTTTATACAATTTGTCATAAAAATCAGAAATAGTTTGTTATAATCAGGAAAGTTAACAAAATATTATAATTATAATGTCTTCATATTTTATTTTAAATCTTTACTATAATCTATATTTAATCTTAATGTAATTATTATCGAATAAAATCATATCATACTTTGTATTGGCCAGCATTAAATTTAGCTCTTAATTTGTTTTTACTATTATTTAGTAAATTACTTGTTGAATATATATAACGATAATTATGTCAAAATTTATTGTATACAATATTAACAAAAAATCATATAAATAATTTTTTTGCATATAATGAAAAAACTATGAAAGTTGATTGTATCAATTTTTAAAAAATTGGTTATATATAATGATAATAGACAAAGTTCATTATATTTTCATATAATTTATCATAAAAAACAAAAATAGTTTGCTATAATCAGGAAAGTTAAAAAATATTAAATTATAAGAGTTAATAATGAAATTAAGAATAAGTAAAAAAGAAGCAATATAATTCAACTTGATTTTGTATAAAAAATCTTACAAAACTAAATTTTAGTAGATATTAATAATTTATAAAAAGATTTAAAAAAATTTAACAATAAGAGGAAGAAAAAAAGTAAAATGAAAATGTTTTTAAAAAGTAAGAAAAAAATGAGAAAAGAAAATGTTAGAAAAAAAAATAAAAAATGCAACCTCCAGGTTTAGAATAGAAGAACTCTTGCATTAGGCAAAAGATGTTTACCAATCAAGCTAGGAAAGAAGTTTGTTAAACAACAAGAAGAATAAATATATAATACACACACACATATATATATAGAAGGGTTCAAGAGAAATGTAGTTTATTTGCGAAAAGTATGAGAAGCGTTCTAAGCCATTCGATCATTTAATCAATGGTTATAAATACCTTATGGCATTTTAGTAATTAAAAATAAACTCAATGGTGTTTATTTAAGTAAATAAAGGATAAAAGAATAAATACCCTATTCTCTCTCCAATCTTCCCTCTCTCCTCTTTCTCTCTCCCATTTCTCTCTCTTCTCTCGTTTGATATCCCAGCAACCCCCATCCCATCCCCTCACTACCCATATTTCAAAAATAGAAAACACACACCACCGAGAGTCGCCGACCACAGGGAGTCGCAACACCACCCAATGAACACCGCCGCCTCCATGCCACAACACCACCGGCGAACATCGCCGCCTCCATCTGTCGCAATACCATCGGCGAACACCGCCGCCGAAGCTCTTTTTCAAGTCCACCGCCGTCGTTCAACATGTCTACATAAAAACAGTGCACGACTACCCCTTCAATGTCTTCGTCTGTGAGTGGATCTACCGCCGTCGTTCCACTATCGGCTGTTGTTTACTTCACAACCGGCAGTCACCATAGCGCACCACCGCCGTGAGCCACTATCATCGAGATCTGTCACTGTCGAACTCCACTGTCGCCTTTTTACGGTGGGCTACAACCTCCATTGCCGTTTCAGATCTGGTCACACGGTAAGCATCGTGGCGGCTAGGGATTTAGCCATGACGGGAAGATGGTGGCGGCTAGGGTTCTGTTCCTTTTTTTTAACCTAAATCTGTTTTAGGTTCCAAAGTTATCTCTTTTTTTTCTTTATTCTCCCTGTTTTTCTTTATAAGAACAGATTTTAATTTTTTTTATTCTCCCTGTTTTTTTTCTCTAGATCCATCGTGCTATTTTATAATAACATATTTTAATATGTGGTTTGGTTTGTTCATTATTAAAAAAAGAACTTGATATGCATTTGGAGAGATTTGGTATATAAAGAACAAATTTTTATCAATGGTTTTGTTTGGTTTGTTCATTTTTATTTATGCATTTATCTATGGTTGTGGTTTAGTGAAATGAGAGATTTATTTATTTATTGATATACATTTATACTGTTTATTACTGAACAAGTAATAATTTATATAATTATATTTATTTATCATTGAACAAGTTTATTGTTGAACAAGTAATAGTTTATGTAATTGTACTTGTTTATCATTGAACAAGTAAAATAAAAGTATAAAAAACAGAAAGAAAAAATAATATTTTAATTGTTTATCATTGAACAAGTAAAATAGAAGTATAAAAAAACAGTAAGAAAAAAAATATTTTAATTGTGTTCAATAATGAATACTGTGTTAATAATAAAATTGATCTTTAAAAAAACAAAAAAAAATGTTTATTAATGAGCACAATGCTTAACTTAAAATATAAGAAAAAAAAGAAAAAAATCAATAGTTTACTAGTGAAAATCGTGAAATTAATAATTTTTTATAAATCTTTTTATTTTTTATTTAAAATATAAGAAAGAAAAAAATATGAGAGAGAAATAGATTGGAAAGAGAAAAAATTTTGGATTACCATTATACCCTTTTGAATTTAAAAAATAAAAAAAATGTGATTAATCTAAGCCACAAGATTAAATATAAATAAGTGGTTAAGATTGCTTCTCGCACTTTTCGTAAATAAGACACTTTTCGCATGAACCCTCCCCTATATATATAGAAAAGATCATTTAAGAACTGTTTTTATTACGAGTACCGCGAGAACCAATCCGACTCGTCTAATTCCCTCTTCTTTAATGTCATCATCTACATATGAATTCATCTCATACATCTTGTCATATATACATGCTCAAGAATACATATATATATATATATATATATATATATATATATATATATATATATATATATATATATATATATATATATATATATACTTGAAGCAACAAGATTTAATTGGCACTTATACTTAATTTTGAGCTTAATTATTAGACCATCAAATCGATTTGTCTGTGACGATCGAGTTTAAAAGTTTTTAGAACTACATACAACTAACCGGCCAACCCCTTTTTTCAAGAATCTTAAATTCTTATCTAAAATTATGGTTCGATACCTAACCATGTATATTTCACCAGGAAACGATCATAAAAAATCCTAAATAATACACAATTAATATATGGCGAGTACGTTATTTTACTATGATGAGTTTTTAAACGTTTGTTGTATCGATCGTACTAGAATCACTTGTTGTTGAGCACGTTCATCTTGGGCTCGTGCCTGGCTGCTGAGCATGACCGTACCCTAAACATACACGGTCATGTCTGACCCGCCAGAACCTTTTTCTAGCTTTCTCTCTCCTTTAACCGGTTGTGTACCGGAACCAATACTTGACGTGTGACCCAATAGGCTCATGCTTAATCGTCAGTGACAGTACTAACTCGTGTGAGTCAGCGGACATAATCCAATTTTTTAACTTATATTAATTTTTATTATATGTTAATGATAAAATAACTAGAAATAAGTGTTATACTAATATAAGACTAATACTTTTTAATAAATATTATGTCATATCTATATGTAATTGGTTTTGATGGATCATAAGTGTTATAGAAGAGCGGCATGTGAATTTAAATAAGATCGTTTGTTATATTTGGTTGTCATGTGTAACAAGAGATTGAAGCGTGTTTCAGTTATAGGTTACTTACACTACAAGAAATTAGGTATCCGAAATGGATTTTTCACTGTCCAAATTCCGTGGGAAATTTCGACAGATTTCTCACGGATTTGAGTCAGAAAGCCAATTTTCAACGAATTTTTCACGGATTCCGTGAGAAAATCCGAGGGAAATGGTTTTCCCACGAAGCTTTTAGCCACAGTCGATTCCGTGAAAAATACGAGAGAAACATCCTTTTCCCATGGATTTATCCGAGACAAAAGAAGGTGTTCGTTAGTGTTATATAGTTACATGTCATGATCGGTGAACCAACTATGATCATCGATGATTATGAATGGATTGTTTGAAGCAATTATGCATTTCATTTATGAATATTGATAATGATTAACTTATTTGGTTTTCAAGTATTATTGTAATTGACCAATATTGATCATAAACGTACATACCTTAGTTGAAAATAAGTTGTATACCATTATATTAGGTTATATCAATTAACCAGTTAGTTGTATTAGATTATATTAGTTTCATATAAAAGTCCGGGTGGAAGCTTAGTAGGCTTTAGTGATTATTAGCTTTTACTTTTGGTTTTATACTCAATTTAGTGGGAAATCTATGGGAAGTCACAATTTGACTGTTACTTTTGATTTCATACCCAATCCCGTGAGAAATTCGTGAGAAAATTATACATATTTTAAACTACTTTCCCATGGAATTCTTCTAATTCCCAATATGTGGGAAATCGCTCTTTAGTGGTTACCTTTTGTCATCATATATATTCAATTCCTTGGAAAATCTGTGGGAAAAGTATACGACTGTTCCAATAATTTTCATACGGATTATTTTCTTTCTAAATCCATTGAAAATCCATAGGAAGTTCCTTTGTAATCTTACGTGTGGTGTTAGACTCAGATCCATGAAAAATTTAAAAAACTTTTCAACAACTTTCCTATGAAATATTCTCGTTTCAAAACCGTGTGAAATATGTTGTAAATCGGTTGAAAAGGATAACTTTGCTTTCAACTCAAATATATGAGTAATCCGTTAAAAAATTTCTTATGGAATTTGGTGTTAGGTTCAGATTGGAATTAGCAATATGATTGTGACTAAAATCTAATTTAATGGGAAGCACAATGATAGAGTAAATCGCTGGTTTTTTTTTATTTGAAGACATCTAGTGGTGCATGGCGTGGGATGCTTGTCTTTCACTCCTCGTGAAGCATGGTAGCAATTCAAAAGGTGCATGGCGTGAGGTATTAGTGGGAAATACAATGAAGAGAATTCAAGTTAGGGGTGGGGTGGGGTGGGGTGGGGTGAGGGAGAGATTGTTAGGTTGTGACTTGAAATTAGCGTTACGATTGTTACTATAATCTAATTTAATGGGAAGCACGATGGTGGCGTAAATCACCAGCCTTTTGATTTGAAGAAATCTAGTGGTGCATGGCGTGGGATCCTGGTCCTCTTGAAGCATGGTAGCAATTCAAAAGGTGCATGGCGTGAGGTATTAGTGCACGCAGTGGAGTTTTGTTTCCGGATTAAAACGTATTTCATGAAGTTTAGTTCATGCAGCAGCCCATTAGTAAAATTAGGATTTGTAGTTGTTTATTATATATGTTGTAGCTAGAGTTCCATTTATCTTATGCATCTTAAAGTGACATTTTGTAAAAACTTTCGGTCATAATAAAGAAGTCTCTGGTTTTTGCTAATGGATGTGACAATCGAACCATGTTATATCTTGGTCTTTGTTTATCTTATTTTTGTTATCCGTATCGTTTAACGTTTTCTTATTAAGGTTTCATATTCGATCGTTATAAGTGATGATTTGATCTTTACATTTAGTTGTACGAAATCTCTTTCTAATGACTAATAGTGATTATTATTATTATGAAAGCAATATTTACTCCAATTTAATTACATAGAATAAGGTTTTTATATATTTCCATTTCATTTCATAATTAATTAACTAATTAAAGCTCGATCGACGACGTCTGATTAATTTCCGTGTGATTCAACCCGTGTTGTTATAGATCGATCGAGGGAATATGCTTTAATTAAAAGTCAACTCCCAAAGGCATGTATTTTGTCTATAAATAAGCACATACACCCACAATGTATAAGCACACCTACAGCTAGCTAGCTTCATTAGCTTGCTCTCTCTCTCTCTCTCTCTCTCTTAAATAGCTTATCATATATCTCTTCTTCTTCTTCTTATTACGTACGTACGTTTCTTCCTTAATTCATTCATCAACGTACACTTTAATTAAGTTGGAGGTCAAGAAATTATAACAATCATTAATGGCTTCCGTAGTCGGCACTATCCCAGAACATAATGCAGAGACCATATCCATCCGGCCAGAAGCAGCCAAGACCTTCGCTCTGCCGGTGGATTCAGAGAACAAAGCCACAAAGATGAAGATCTTGTCATTAGCACAACCCCACATGAGAGCTTTTCATCTTTCATGGCTTTCCTTCTGCACTTGCGTCATCTCCACCTTCGCTGCTGCTCCACTTGTTCCCATCATCCGTGACAACCTCAACCTCACCCGCACTGACATCTCAAATGCCGGAATCGCTTCTGTCTCTGGCAGCATCCTCTCACGCCTCGTCATGGGGGTACTCTGCGACCTCATTGGCCCTAGATACGGTTGTGCCGTCATCAACATGCTCGCTGCCCCAGTCGTGTTCAGCGTTTCGTTTGTTGCGGATGCGGGAGGTTACGTGGCAATCCGCTTCATGATCGGGTTCTCGTTGGCGACCTTTGTGTCTTGCCAGTACTGGACCAGTGTGATGTTCAACGGGAAGATTATTGGAGTGGTGAACGGGGTGTCGGCAGGGTGGGGTGATCTCGGAGGTGGCCTTACACAGCTGCTCATGCCTGTGCTCTTCCATTTCATAAGTGAGGTGTTAAAAACCACACCATTTACGGCTTGGAGGATTGCTTTCTTTATTCCAGGTTGGTTTCATTTGATAGTTGGGGCTCTTGTTTTAATCTACGGCCAAGATTTGCCTGATGGCAACTTTGCTCAAATTCAAAAGGAGGGAAGAGCTTCCAAGGATAAATTCTCTAAGGTCGGTTAATTAATGAATAAGCTAGATCGTAATTAATATTACAACGTACTTTTAACTTTAATTTGTTAAGTAATTAAAGGACTTTTCATTAATGAATCTAATAAATTAACCGACGGACGTACAGGTGTTAGGAAATGCTGCCAGAAATTACAGGACATGGGTCTTTTTCATGGTTTATGGATATTCAATGGGAGTGCAGTTATGCTTGAATAATGTCATCTCTGAATACTTCTATGACAGGTAACTATATATATATGATCAGGTAGCGCTATTAACGACGGCCGGACTGATTTCATTTAATCTAATTAATTATTAATTTTTGTTGTATTGTGAAACTAATTTATAGGTTTAGTTTAAAGCTTCACACGGCGGGGGTAGTTGCAGCTAGTTTCGGGATGGCTAATGCGATTACGCGTCCATTTGGTGGCTACGTATCAGACGCATCGGCTCGTAAATTTGGCATGAGGGGTAGATTATGGACATTATGGATCACACAAACGCTAGGGGGAATTTTTCTTATATGGTTAGGCCGAGCCAACTCTCTACCGTTAGCCATCCTTTCGATGATGCTGATGGCAGCCGGAGCACAATCTGCATGCGGGGCGACGTACGGGATCATTCCCTTTGTTTCCAGAAGGTCTCTTGGAATTCTATCAGGTCTGACCGGTGCTGGGGGTAATGTTGGTGGTGGTTTGACCCAGCTGCTATTTTTCTCTGGTGCAAGGTTTTCAACGGCGGCGGGTTTAACGTGGATGGGTGTGATGACTGTGGTTCTAACGATTCCTGTGGCTTTTATACATTTCCCACAATGGGGGAGCATGTTTTTACCGGCATCAGAGAATACTGAGAAATACAATGAAGAGTATTATTATAGCTTGGAGTATAGTGAAGAGGAGAGAGAGATGGGTTTGCACATCGGAAGCATGAAGTTCGCTGAGAACAGCCGGGCGGAGCGTGGGAAGAGATTTGTCTTGGCAGTGGCGGAAACCCCGCCGTATACGACGCCAAACCACCACGTTTAAGGGATCGATAGAAGTATAAATAATAAAAATATATATTTATATACAAGGAGACTTTATAAATGTGGGCATGAATCATAGAGCATGTGAAGGGATATGTAGCCGTACGTACACAGTAGTGTGGCGTACTTTAATTCCCGGAAGTTTTGATTTTTGCTAAGATACGTCTCCTAGTCTTCTTCTTATCACGTTTACTTAAATACCCCGCCACCATATATATTATTTGTATTTTAATGAATTTGATCTAAATTTTGTACAAATAATAATTTTTTTGTTTGTTTTATATATATATATATATATATATATATATATATATATAGGTTTTGTTCGATATAGTCCTTATTAAAAACATAGTCCTGACAGATAATTTTTAGTCATTAGATTTCAAGATCAATGTTCTAGATTTAATCTTAGATAATAATTAATATTGATTTAAAGAAGGACAATTCTGACTTTTTGCATATTGGTCCCCACTTTCTCTTTCCTCTAATTTATTTAAAATTAGTTATCTCACAAACCAGTAATCGTTAGATGAAACCACTTATACCGTTGCGATCCTCGTGTTCCCCTTTTTTATTAGAAAGGTCACTTGATATACTTTTGACAAACTTTTTTTTTCATTTTGTTAGGTTGGACTTAAATTTTATTAATGTATAATCACATGTGATTCATAACAATATTACATGTGTTGTTTTACTAAATTTTTTATCTTCTTAAATTGTATATCATTTAACGTTTATTAATTTTGAATGTTTGCTTAAAAAATCAACGTTTGCTTAAAACCGTTTATACATTTATGTACATATTCAATTTCACCCAATCCAATTGCATTGTCTACCCATGAATGCATATATTATGTACTAGCAACACCATATCTCCTCTATCAGGGTCCAGATGTGTTCTCCTTCGAATTCGATGTCTTTTATATTGGTTCTCGTAATAAGAATTGTTCTCGTTTGAACAATCCCCTATGCAATCATATATGATTGAATACCAAATCTCATGTTTTTTGGTATTCAATCATAGGTGAATCTGTACAAACTCTCCTCTGATTCTGTACAAAATCACATGTGATTAAATATGCAATCATATGTGATTGAATATCAAATCTTATGTTTTTGGTATTCAATCACATGTGATTGAATACGCAATCACATGTGATTGATTCTGTCAAATATGTGACATAAAAATGCTACATTTAATCAAATCACCTGTAATTATGTGCATGTATAAGAGATAGATAATCATATGTGTTATGAAACAACTAATAACTTAGAATCACTTTCAATTGTTGATTTTTTTGTTACTAAACCATAGAACTTCGCCGAATTATCAAACACCAAACTATAATTTTATAAAGACTATATTGATCACATCTCTGTGAATCACATGTGATTATACTTTAATAAAATTTAAATCCAATCTAACAAAATGAGAAATTTTTTTTTTATCGAAAGTATATCAAGTGACCTCTCTAATAAAAGAGGGGAACACGAGGATCGCAACGGTATAATTTGTTTCGTTTAACGATTAACGGTTTGTAAGATAATTAATTTTAAATAAATTAGAGGAGAGAGAAAGTGAGGACCAATAGTTAAAAAGTTAAAAATGTCCTCTTTCATACTAATATATCATTTTTTTATTATAATCTAAGATTGAATCTGGACCATTGAATCTTAAAATCTAATGGCTATAAATTGTCCCTCAGGACTATAAATTAAATTAGGATTATATTGAACATTTCTTATATATATAGGGATGAGATCAAATAAATAGAAAATTAAAGTAAAAAGTGTAAAACGGATGATTATTTGATCATTTTTCGGTATATATATCAACTGATAATCGTTAGTTCATCATCTTTATTGATTAAAACTAGTTCTTCATCAATTTCTTTTTGATGAATCCATACAGATTTTGAAAACAAAATTTTGTTATAATTTGTTGATGAACAAAATGCTTTCATCTAAAAAGTGATGAATATGTTGGATTCATCAAAAAGAAATTGATGAAGAACTAGTTTTAATCAATAAAGATGATGAACTAACGATTATCAGTTAATATATATACCGAAAAATAATCAAATAATCATCCCTTTTAACCGTATGTATGCATGTATTTTGTGTGCACGTGTTGATGGGAAGAGGTGGGTATGCCACCTCCTATTTTATTGTGTATACGTGGGGTTAGTAGGAAATCCTCATTATCTCAATTAAGGAAAGAAAGTGTGTGTGTGTGTTTTACTCTCTGTCAAAGAAGAAAACCGAAGAAGAAAGCAACCTTTGGATTTTAAAAGATATTGTGTTTAAATTCAAGATTCAAGGTTAGTTGTTATTGAAATCATGGTTAAATGTTGTTAGATTGAGTTCTGAATAAATTAACATGATTGCATGATGAACCATAGAATCGGTTTTTGAAGAACATAGGTTTTGGGTCGTTTTTTATGTTCATATGATTAGTATGTTGAAATGGTGAATTGATGCATGAATATGTGTTTAAAAGATGTTTAAAGCATATTCTGAAATATTTGGGTGATTTTATAAACATTATGAATTTCTGGGTTTGAGTTATGAAAATGGTGATTTGGAAGAATCTATGAAACTCTCGGATTTGATGGAAGAAGATGAAATCCGATTGATTAGAAATCCTAAATGTTGGAAAACCGAATGATGAAAACCGATACATGTAATCCGGAAACTTATGAAATCCGAAACATTTGTAAACTGAGACCCTAAATCCGAATGATTGAATCCGTAACTCAAAATCCTATACTTGGAAACCAAGACTTGAAATCCGATAACCCAAATCCGGAAACCATAAAATCCGATTGATGTAATCCGGGTCTAGAAATCCGATTGAAGTGAAATCTGAATACTTGGAATTTAATTAAGGAAAATCCGATAGTATGGAATCCATCGGATTCCCAAATCCGACATTAGTGAAATCCGAGAAATGGGTTGCGGATTCTTGAAATCCGATAGTCTGGAAGAAATCCGATACTTTTGTTTTTGAACTTATATTTGTTTATGGTTTGATGTTTGTTTGATGAATGATTTATAAATATATGGATAAGATATATATTTATGAGATTGGGACTGATTTGATTATTGATGTGTTTACAGGCAATCCAAAGACTCAGTAATATTAGACTTCTGAGCTCGTGCTGAAATTGAGGTGAGTGGACGTTGAGCACGGATGGTAAAGATTGCAGTTAGTTTTATTGATGTGAAGCATGATTGTGGTTTGTGATTGGATTGATTGAACTGCTGATTGTGTTAATGAAATGTTGATAACTGCTGCATGAATATTTGGTCGATACGCACTCTTAGGATGATTTTGAGTTGCGTTGAAAAGTCAGCTATACGTGGACTTGGGCTGGGCTTGTCTAACTGGTTGGTTGAACATTAGTAGCCTTTCTGTTGCATTTGTTGCTCAGGGGGGAGTTTACTGTGCCAATCTAGTGGAAAGCTATCGGTAAACCTTTGCTTTGGCCGGTATTGGTTGTAGGTTCTGCACCGAACCGCCGGTCTTCTCTGGATATGTGATTACATGAGTACAGATTGATTGTGAATGTTTGCGTTTGTTGCTTTAACCTCTACTCACTTAGCTTTGTGTTAATTCCCCTCAGTTGTTATTTTGCAGGTTCGTGTTAGATTTGAAGAAGGAAGAGTATTACTCTGATACTTGTTTTAAAAGGAGACGAGCCAGTTATTTTTGTAACATCAAACATTTGATAATGATGTTGTTGACTTTTGAACAAATGTTGTATCTTTGTAAATATTGGTGTAATTTAATTAAGTTGAGTTGATTTAGCTTATGCAGTACGTTTTAAAAAAAATGGCTTGTGAATTTCCGGTGTTACAATAATAAATCAAAACTAATATGTAACACCCAAGGTTCGAAATTCCTAAATTTATAATTTAATAGAAAGTGTTATAAGTTGATATAAGTTTCCTTTTTGAGATTAGGTGTATTTATAAAACTATAGGGCTTAAAACCGCTAAAATATAAGTTAGATAAGTCTAGGGACCAATTATGCATTTAAGCCATACTTATATATATATATATATATATATATATATATATATATATATATGGTTGTTCTTTAGAAAATCCATACACATTTACATGTTCAAGAACACAAACACAGCAGCAAATCCTTGATCTCTGGCGATTTTAGAGGCTCAAACACAGCAACAACTTCAGTTTGATAGCATCAAATCAACCTTGCTTGTTAGAGGTATGATCCAACCTTTTGTTCTTGAGGTTTTGTGAGTTTAGTAACATGATTCTATGGTGAATCATGTTAGAAATATGTTCTAATGATTAGATTATGTTCCACTATTGTATGGGGTGTAGGAAAACACCCCTAACCAGTTTATATGAAGATGATAGCAAATTTCTGGCCAAATCCGACACTGAATGTATGAACTGTCGGTTTGTCTGTAAGGTACACAGCCGTGTAGAGGTACACCGCCCGTGTAGTGCCAAAGGTGGTCACAAGGCCATGTAGGGTTACATGGTCGTGTAGTATATGAAGTACACGGCCCGTGTAGTATGACTTGACAACACTGGCCATGTAGTCAGCTTAGGTCGTGTATTAAATGAGGGACACGGCCCGTGTAGGCCCTATTTCAGATCAGTATTCTAGTGACGTGACACTTTATTATATTATTTATATAGGAAGGTGATTGACTTACTTATCTGAGTTATCGTTACCTGGATCATTGCTTATCATAAATATCATAAGGTGAATTTTCTTGACTACTAATCATATATGCAACATGTATGCTATCATATTAGATTACAAACATGTAATGTTATTCATATGTGTATATATATACCGAACTGCTATGTGCAGTAAGGTTCAAAGGTGATACAGTACTGTTACAAAGGTGGCTGCCCTGGGTCTAGAACCAGTGGTTAGCAATAATTATCTGACATACGTGTATTATCTTTATATGATTCTATACGTGTGTTTATATGATATTAGCTTGGAATACTCACTAAGCTCTCGTAGCTTATCAGATACAGTTTTTAAATCTTTTGCAGGACGCGGCAAGGATAAGAGCAAGGCTCCTGTTTAACTACTTTTTAGTTAACTCTTTTGAAATAATTTAACGTTCAGTTCTGTAAATATTTGACTTTCAAAGTACACTAAGTATGTACTTATGTATATATCTTTTGGCAGTAACTTAATTTTGTAGTAAAATGCTTCCGCGTATGTTTTAAACTAAATGTGTATTTTATAAATGAATTTTATTTACTATTGTGGCTCTTTTTGAAATTGGGGCGTTACATAATATGAAAATATTAACTTTGTCAACTAACTTATTATGGTCGAAAGAAATTTTAACAATATAACCACATAAAAGTTTAAAAATGAAAAATGAAAACCTCATTTTTAAGCTTTATGAAAATCAATTTTTTTGATTAAGAGATCAAAAGTTTTAATATTCAAATCACCAAAAAGTTTTAAAAAATTGTGTTTGGGAAATCTTCACAAAACAAATTTGGATACAAGCGTAATAGGTGAAGCATATTTTGTAACACAAATATTGTGAAAAATGCCAAAAAAAAAACTCTTACTTTAACGATCAAACATAACTACGGAACTTAGTGTAAAAGAAAGGTAGAAGGAGAGTGTCCCGTTATCGGACTATTTAAAGCAATACACAGAAATTAACACCAACCTGATTCGTAGAACAAGAAGAAATCGAAACCCCAAAAACTGCACGGATGAAACTCCTGTCCTTAAAGGTGTTTACGTTGCCCTTCTCGCTGTAAGCCTCAAACGTAAATATTTTGTGTGTGCTAAACGTTTATGCCATAAAGAAATAGAACAAATAATATAACCAGAATAATCAACTTCATTAGCAAACGGGAAAGTTACATCATTGCTTCCAACACTGGAAGTTACATCATTACTACCAACACCAGAAACGATTACATTATTAACCTCACTATCACTAGCTAGACTCAAACGATACATGCCCCCCACAGACACTGCCTTTCCAACATACATTCCACTCTTGCTGATCTCAATGCGGCCATTTTCAAGCACCATCTTGAAACCGCCCTGGTCAAACTTGTGTGTAGAAACAAGCCCTTTGGGGATAGTAGGAACATGAAAAACCTTGCTGAGAGTAACCGTGCGACCCCTTTTAAACCTCATCGTTATGTCGCCGAAACCCAACACCTCGGCCCGATGACCATCCGCGCAAACCACGTGGGTTCCCGGAGGTGCCGGAGTGTAGGTGTGGAAGTCACCCCTCTGTCCGCTAACATGAATTGTGGCCCCAGAGTCCACGAACCAACCCCGAGCCGCTCTTGCCCGGGTCATTGAGGAAATCATGAAGATTTCTCCAAAGTTCACATTAGCTACCAGATTTTCCCCACCATCAACCGAATTCGCAGCAGGCCCGGACTTTCGATCTTTGCACTCCCTTGCATAGTGGCCAGTCTCTCCACAGACATGACACGGTCCAGTCTTCTTCGGCTGTTTGGCGAAGTTGGTCTTGTTCTGCTGATTGGCCGGTTTCTTGAAGTTAGGCTTGTTAGGCCCAAATGCTTTATAATATAAACTAAATGAAAACTAATAAACAGGGTAACTATTAAATAGAATTAAAAAGATTGTTATATTCTATTTAGTAACTAAACCTTCCATATTAAAAAAATAACTCAATAAAAAATAACTTAATTATTAAAAATAATAATTTCATAACCAAACTTTCATTTTTAAATATTCTATCACATAATAAATACTTTAACTTAATTATTAAAAAATATTTATAAGTAAAACTCACAAACCTGAGTAACCTATAACCACATTTATAAACATTTTTAAATAGCTGATATAATCAAGTAATATATAATAATTATCTACTAATTTACTCAATTTTCTTTATCTCTTAATTTTAAATAGTGTCAAAATTTTATTTTACACTCTGTATTTTCATGCAATTTACGGTAGGAATCTTTTTTTATTATTTTATTGTTTTCAAATTTTATTTTACACATTAATAAAAGAGCTTATGTAGAACAGAAAAATAAAGAAAATGAGAAAAAGATAAAGAAAATAGACATCTTAATTATTAGTTGTCATCGTATTACCTGAATACCATAAGTTTACATCTTGAAAACTTACATGTTATCGGGTAGAAATGATTTGTTGTCGCCGCATTCCGCGGGTAACATAATATATATAAATATATATATATATACTAGCATAGTACCCGCGCATGCGGCAGCTAGAAATAATTTCTACTCGATAAAATGTCCGTTTTTAATAACGTAAGACTATTATATCACGTATTATAATGACATCGAACAACTTTCGTTCGCAATGTATCTATTTTCTTTCTCATGTTTCCATTTCTTTTATTTCTCTTTTCTTTATAACTCTTTTATTAATTTTAAAAAACAATAAAATGAGAAACAAATAGAATATTAAATATATTATAAATTAAACCTTTTATTTTGATTACACGAGTTATTAAAAAAATCTGAAAATGTCTATAACTTTAGGTTACGTGTTATTAGGTTTATAAGTTCTAGCTATATGTACTTTCTAATACTTAAATTAACATATGTGTTATATGATGAAATATTTAAATTATTATTTTTATAAAGATTCTTTTTATTTAATTTTTAATTTGTATTTAATATCATATAGGTTGAAAATTTGCATTGACTTCAATTTTTTAAACATTATTTATTATGTAATGTTTAGTTATAAAAATAATATTTAAGAATCTAAATAACTCAATATAATAGTTTTCGTATAGGGTTAAATAAGGGGTGAATTAGTAACTTAAAATTAAGAGATTTCAATGACATAAATGTTTTATAGAGAAATATTCAAAACCGTCCTAATTTAATTCATAGTCCCGAAGGATAATTTATAGCCATTAGATTTTAAGATTCAATGGTCCAGATTCAATCTTAGATAATAATCAAAATTGATATTTATATGTAAGGGTATATTTAATTTAAAAGTTTGAAAGGATATATAAGTAATTTATAAAAGTTTGGATGAATATATATAAGTAATTTAAAAGTTTGAAAAGTTATAGAAGTAATTTATAAAAGTTTGGAAAGATATACAAGTAATTTAAAAGTTTGAAAAGATATAAAAGTAATTTATAAAAGTTTAGAAAGATATATAAGTGATTTACAAGTTTGAAAGGATATAAAAGTAATTTATAAGTTTTGTAAGGATATAAAAGAAATTCTCGATAGAATTAATTATCTCACAAACCGTTAATCGTTAGACGAAACGAATTATACCGTTGTGATCCTCGTGTTTCCCTCTTTTATTAGAGAGGTCACTTGGTATACATTCGACAAATTTTTTTTTAAATTTGTTAGGTTAGACTTATAATTTATTAGTTTTTCATAACACATGTGATTATTTATCTTTTATACATGCACATAATCACGTGATTTGATTAAATGTAGCATTTTTATGTCAATGATTTGACAGAATCAATCACATGTGATTGCGTATTCAATCACATGTGATTTTATACAAAATCACATGAGAATTTATACAGAATCACATATGATTGAATACCAAAAACATAAGATTTGGTATTCAATCATATATGATTGCATATTTAATCATCTGTGATTTTGTACAGAATCATACGAGAGTTTGTACAGATTCACATGTGATTGAACACCAAAAAACATGAGATTTGGTATTCAATCATATGTGATTGTATAAGGGATGGTTCAAACGAGAACCATTTTTATTACGAGAACCAATATAAACGACATCGAATTCGAAGGAGAACACATCTGGGCCTTTGATAGAGGGGATAAGGTGTTGCTAGTACACAATATATGCATTCATGGGTAGACAATGCAATTGAATTTGGTGAAATTGAATATGTACATACATGTATAAACGATTTTAAGCAAGCGTTGATTTTTTTAAGCAAACATTCAAAATTAATAAACGTTAAATGATATACAATTTAAGAAGATAAAAAAATCAATAAAACAACACAAGTAATATTATTATGAATCAAATGTGATTATATATTAATAAAATTTAAGTCCAACCTAACAAAATGAAAAAAAAAATTGTCGAAAATATATCAAGTGACCTCTCTAATGAAAGAGAGGAACACAAAGTCATAACGGTATAATTCATTTCATTTAACTATTAACGGTTTGTGAGATAATTAATTTTAAATAAATTAGAGGAGAGAGAAAATTGGGACCAATAGTCAAAAAGTTAGAAATACCCTAATTATCAATTTTGATTATTATATAAGATTGAATTTGGGAATTGAATTTTGAAATCTAATAGCTAAAAATTATCCCTCACGAGTATGATTTAAATTAGGACTATATTGAACAAAACCCATGTTTTATAATATAGTATAGAGTAAATTACAAATTTCGTACCCGTGGTTTGCATAAAGTTTCAGATGTTGTCCTTTAATTTTTAAAATTACACTAATAATCATTATGGTTTAAGTTTTGTAATAAAACGGTCCTTTGACCGTTAAAGATAAGAGAGGCAATGTTAAGTTTTTTATAATGACTATTTTACCCCTTTCTTAAATATCATATTTAGTCCTTATGTTTTAAGTTTGTTGCATTAATGGTTCTTTAAGTAGTATTTTTAGTTTTTATTACTTTTAATTATTTAACTTTAGTTCTAGTATTTTTTTAAAATCTAGTTAGTATTATTATATAAAATAAATTAGAAAACTAATAAATTGTATTTGTGTTTTGTTTTTATCTAAATTTGTTGTAAATATTTAAAGTTCTTGAATTTTTATTTTTATTTTAAATGTATTCTTGATAGTTTTATTTTTTAATTATTATTGTTGTTGTTGATGTTATTATTATCATTATTATTAGGGCATATCCGCGAAAATACAACAAGCTATGTCAATACTGCCATTGAATGCAATCAACTTTATTTTGTATCTAAAAATATAATCAACTTGTAATATTGATTCATTGTATGCAATCTTTGACTTGCTTAGTAGGTCACTTTTTTTTCTTATTTTCTATTCCATGTCTTCATTTTCAATATGAATGTCTCATGTTTTTAACCCAAAAGGCAACAATTTATACATAGATTTGACAAGCAAAATTAATATGTACAGACACGATTTGCATATATGTCTTTTATCCAGAAGAACAATAAGGAACAATCCCTAAATCTTTGAAACAAGAACAAGATCGCCAAACAAATATCAACTCTGCAAGCCAGGATTTGTTGTGTAAATCGGAAAGCTGAAAGAACGGATTTGAAGATTTCAAAATGGACAGGGGTGAAATCTTGCGTATGAAAATTTTCTCTTTCAAGGTATCTTCAAGCAAAAAAACCATGAAAAATAAAGAACTAAATAAAAAACAAAACAAAAATTAAAAAAAACCAGGGAGTTACGGTAACTTGCATACAATGATGCATTTTAGAATGTTTATTATATTTTTATATACAAAATAAAGTTGGTTACATACAATGGCAATAGCAATATTGACATAGTTTATTGTATTTTCGTGCATTTTGCCATTATTATTATTATTATTATAATTATTATTATTATTACTAAAATTAGAAGCTACTCATGTAGAGTTAGGTATGCATTGGGTTGTTAATTTGGTTTCCAATTAGTTGGGTCAGGTTTTCTAAAAAATAAATATCACCCAAAACCCGGTCTTATTATGCTTTAGGTTAGGTGGGTTCAAATTAATCATGTTTCGGGTTAACAGGATAGGGTTAGACGTGCTATTCAAGATACTTATAAACTAAATTATTTTACTGTTTAGTTTTTGAATTCAATTATAAATTTAAGTTTTTGCATCAACAATGTGTACTCTTTGTACTTAAGTCTTTGAAATATTTGTATGAATATTTTTATCAAATAAACTATTTATAAGTTGTAAGAGTTCCATTCACAAGATCGAATTTTTGATCTATGGTTTGGTAATTGATTGTGAATTGGTGTTTATATAAAATAAAATAAAAAAGTCCTACAATATTTCAAAAGATGTGAATTGATGGTTGCATTCACGAGATGAAAATGTTTCTATGGATACTTTTATCAAATTTCTAGCCCTTTATACACATGAAGCACATAATCACAGTCCTTCATTTATACATTATATGATTATGTATAAGACGTAAGTTTGTAGAAGAGTCGACTAGTAAATACTTGAACCCAAATATGGTTTTGTGATTCAAATCGGTAGAAAAAAAATAATGTAACCAACCTAAATAAAGACATGAAATTATTGATCAAAGATTAATAAAATCTTTATTTGGGTTAATTAGTTAACCCAAACCTAGATTTATTTTATATAATAATACTAATAAGAATTATAAAAATTTAAAACTAAAGTTAATTAATTAAAAATAATAAAAACTAAAAAAAATCCTTATTTCAGAGTTCAGATCATAATAAACCCGATGCTGATAAGCGTGACCATCTTCTAATTTTTCTAATATTAATAAAATGGTTATAGGATATTAAATAATAATGATAATATTAATATTAATAAAAACAATAATAATTAAAAAAATAATTCTATCAAGAATACATTTGAAAAATAAAATAAAAGTTTGAGAACTTTAAATAATTAATATAAATTTTGATAAAAACAAAACACAAATATATTTTATCAATTTACAAATTCAATTATACAATAATACTAACAAGACATAAAAAAAATATTAAAACTAGAGTTAATAAATTAAAAGTAATGAAACCAAAAAAAAATATTCTCTAAAGGACCATTAATGTAACAAATTTAAATAATAAGGACCGAATGTGATATGTGAGAAAAAGGTAAAATAGTCATTATAAAAAATTTAACATTATCTCTGTTATATTTAACGGTTAAAGGACCGTTTTATTACAAAACTTAAACCACCATGACCATTAGTGTAATTTTAAAAATTAAAGAACGAAATCTAAAACTTTATATAAACCACAGAAACAAAATTTGTAATTTACTCTATAGTATATATATATATAGAAAGAGAGAGAGAGAGCATAAACAATATAATTTAAATACAAGATCAATACCTTCAATTCCGATCGAGTGTGATGTCACAATGGTTGAGATACGTACGATCTCCATCCTTGCAACTAACGACGAAGACCAAAAAATTAAAATATGTATATAATTCATTTCTTATTATTTTTATATAACATAAGTAATAAATTTCACAAAAAAATAATTTTAAAATATTTAAAGATTAATCAAGATAAAATATATAAAACGAACTTAGTTTTTAATTTAACAAATAAATTTTAATTATACTATCTTCACCATTCATATATTTAAATTCTATATATATATATATATATAAAAGAAATGTTTAATATATTTCTAATTTAATTCATAGTCCTGAGAGATAATTTATAGCTATTAGATTTAAGATTCAATGGTTCAGATTCAATCTTATATAATAATCAAAATTAATATATTTATATGTAAGAGAGAACATTTTTTTCTTTTTGTCCATTGGTCCCAACTTTCTCTCATCTCTAATTTATTTAAAATTAATTATCTCACAAACCGTTATTCGTTAATGAATTATACCATTGTGATCCTCATGTTCCCCTCTTTTATTAGAGAGGTCACTTGATATATTTTTGATAAAAAATTTTTAAATCATTTTGTTAAGTTGGACTTAAATTTTATTAATGTATAATCACATGTGATTCATAGAGGTGTGCTCAATATAGTTTTTATAAAAATTATCTCGTAAGAAAAAAACGATTATCTACGTGATTTGTGGTGTTTGATAATCCAGCGACGTTTTATGGTTTAGTAACGAAAAATCAACAATTGAAAATGATTATAATTTATTAGTTGTTTTATATCAAATGTGATTATCTAACTCTTATACATACACATAATCATGTGTGATTTGATTAAATGTAGTATTTTTATGTCAAAGATGTGACAAAATCAATCACATGTGATTGTGTATTCAATCACATGTGATTTTATACAGAATCACATGAGAATTTATATAGAATCACATGTGATTGAATAACAAAAACATAAGATTTGGTATTCAATCACATATGATTGCATATTTAATCATCAGTGATTTTGTACAGATTCACAGGTGATTGAATACCAAAAAATATGAGATTTGTTATTCAATCATATGTGATTGCATAGGGGATGGTTCAAACGAGAACCATTCTTATTACGAGAACAAATATAAACGACTTCGAATTTGAAGGAGAACACATCTGGATCTTTGATAGAGGGGATATGGTGTTGCTAGTACACAATATATGCATTCGTGGGTAGACAATGCAATTGAATTGGATGAAATTGAATATGTACATACATGTATAAACGGTTTTAAGCAAACGTTGATTTTTTAAGCAGACATTCAAAATGAATAAACGTTAAATGATATACAATTTAAGAAGATAAAAAAAATCAAGAAAACAACACATGTAATATTATTATAAATCACTTGTGATTATACATTAAAAAAATTTAGGTCCAACCTAACAAAATGAAAAAAAGAATTTTGTCGAAAGTATATCAAGTGACTTTTCTAATAAAAGAGGGGAACACGAGGTCGCAACGGTATAATTCGTTACGTCTAACGATTAACGGTTTGTGAGATAATTAATTTTAAATAAATTAGAGAAGAGAGAAAGTAGGGACCAATAGACAAAAAGTCAGAAATACTCTCCTTTATCAATTTTGATTTTTATCTAAGATTGAATCTGAACCATTGAATTTTAAAATCTAATGGCTAAAAATTATCTCTCATGACTATGATTTAAATTAGGATTATATTGAACAAAACCCATATATATATATATATATATATATAAATTAGGGGAGGGTTCAAACGAGAACTGTTTTTTTATAACAACTTCGAGAACCAATCTTGGCCGTTCATTTTGAATAATGGAATTCATATATAGATGAAGAGTGTAGGGGGATTGAGTTTGACATGGTGCATGTAAGGAATTTATGGGTAGACAATCCAATTGAAGGAGGGAAAATTGAAAGGCTAAGATTGGTTCTCGCGGTTCTCGTACGAAAAACAGTTCTCGTTTGAACTTTTGCCTATATATATATATATATATATATATATATATATCAGAGTTGTGTTCAATAAAGTGTATGTAAAAAACATAGTACTAAAATTTTAATATTTAATCTCAGGTGATTCAGTATACAATTACATGTGATTTGTAAAAGCATCACATGTGAATAACAAAAATATCATTTCGTCCAAAATTTTAAAATATAATCTAGACTATTTATGTCATTGATCTAAAAACTAAAATTAATTTCTTAGCACTATGAATTAAGTATTGACTATATTGAACATTCTTCTATCTTTATAATTCTAATATTTAATTTATGTAAAGTTTAATTCCACAAATTTATATATATATATATATATACACACATAGATATCACGTTTTATATGACCATTATTTGTACATAAAATAAGATAAGTATTCAGTTTGTATTATATAAATATAATATAATATAATATAATATTTGTTACATAGATATTACAATTTATATGAAATTTCTTGTGTAATGCATTTACAAAACAATTTCATGGTAAAGAATTATACAAATACTTCCATTTATCAACTACAAATAAATATGAATTATTTTATTAGATATACAACGACGATCGGATATTTTTAGTAATCTTTATCAAAATCATTACACTTTATTATATATACACATCCAAAATAATGTAAACGTATTTTTATGCTACATTCTACTCTCATATGGGTTATTTTCATCATAGCAATAACCACAAAATTCAATAATATTTATATTTTTTCTATGAAAATCGGTTTTTTCTCATGACCAATTATTTTGTTGTTATATCCCATGTTATCGGTAAAAAGAGATTGAAAGTACTTATAATTGACGATTATGGTATATCGACTTCAAAAACTATGAATGTTGTATACCAAGAAGTAATACAAAAAATTTGATTTCCTTAGTAATATAAATACTATTCACGATTTACGCTCGTTACTATTTTCTATCAAATTTTCTCATCCCTCTTGTAGTATACGAATTTCCTCTATAATATAAGCACTATTATTTAATTACGTTAGTTAATATTTTGCATCCGTTATTCTTCATTCTCAATATAGTACACGAGTCATTTATCTAGTATGTATATAATTAATTAACTTAATTTAATTAAGTTCCTTTTTATGAATTATTAAATTTAATCAATTTTTTTTATTATTAAACTTATTTTTTTGAACCATAATAAAAGGCAAGCTAGGAGGAAAGTTTTAACATAACCATCATCCTTCTTTAACAAGTCATATATATTATAACTCTAGGAAGATGCTAGAATAAAATGTTTAAAACCACGTATGGACCACATCAAAGAATTAGAATTAGTCTAAACTCTACAAAAGAAGTTGGCTTTTAGGACGTTTTATAGGACACCTTTTTAAGTGTTGTCCTAAATTAATAGGACATAATAGGACATTTAATATGGTAGTTCTATTATTCTTAGTTTATAAGACTAATAATTGTTACGGTCTTTTTATGATAGAACCAATAGGAGACTTAAAATGTAGGTGCTATTATATTATGTTTTATAAAACGTTTAATATATGTCATATGGGGACAATTCAAACAAGAACTGTTTTTCGTACAAGAACTGCGAGAACTAATCATAGCCGTTGATCAAAAAGATGGATGGTCAAGATTAAAGAGTTGTTAATGGATAACCTTAAACTAATCAAACTTATCCTTAATTAATTAAGGGTAATTTGGATATTTTCACATTACCCCCACTTTTTTCAAACTAATATATCTCTCAAATGGAAAGGTGTGTTAAATTACGAAAATTATATCAAATTAACGAGAAAATTATGCTATTTAATTTAAGACCGACGTAGCTATATATATTTTTTGAATTATATCAAATTAGAAGAATCCTACATCAGTCGTGAATAGGAGAGGTGTTGGGCTTATAAGTAAACATTTACATGACATAACAAATTTTGTGGCCATAAGCAGATCTCATGAGAACTCTGCAGTTAAGCGTGCTTGGGAGGGAGCAATCTAAGACTAGGTGTCTCCCTAGGAATTTCTAGTGCGGTCGCTAGAAACAAAGCCGTGAGCCAGTAGGGCAAAACGGACAATATTGTCTCGTGGTAAGGCGGAGTGTTACATATGGAATCAGAGTCACTCCTGTGCCGTTCAGGATGGCGGGGTAAACCTCATTAAGGACGATGAGTCCTAAGATGGGGGTCTTTGTAACACATTAGTTGAATCCCATATCGGTCGTGAACAGGAGATGTGTTGGACTTATAAGTAAACCTTGACTTTACATGCCACAACATATTTTGGGGCCACAAACAATCAAACATGACAGATTTCATGAGAACTTTATAGTTAAACATGTTTTGACGGGAGCAATCTAGGGATAGGTAACCACCTGAGAAGTTTTCGTCTAGTTGCCAGAAACAAAACAGTGAGCCAGTGGGACAAAGCGAACAATATTGTTTTGTAGTAAGACAGGGTGTTACACAATATCAAATTCAAACTTGTATAATACTTGTGTAGTGCTCAGGTTTGGCGGAAAAAATAGTATGATACACATACATTATTTGAGTTGTTATTTAAAAAACATACTTAATTTGTAGCATGTATCAAAAGAATCATAATAATTTCAAAAGGAATAACTTCTATGAAAATAAAATTAATAATAGTAGGGTCTTGAAGCTGGGTGATGACCATCTCAAAGCTTTATGTATGTTGTTCTCATTGTGCAAAAAAAAAAAAATTATGAAATAATAAGATTACTCTAAATTGAATATCACAAAAAATCAAATCCCCGTTCTATATATACCCGATATACTTTTGCATTACTGCCCTAATAACTAATCCTGTAAATGTGAACAAAAAACCCAGTATAGACAAATGAAAGATCTATATTTCATTCTCACATTTATTTACATTATCAATTGATCCTTCACCCATGTTCTATTCTTTTAAATTTTCAATTGATTAAAACCTGTTCTAAAAAAATACGTAAAATCTAATTTGTTTAACTTTTTAACCTTATATAAAATAGAGTAAAATTAGGAAAAGAATCATAGTTATTGGAAATCTAAAATCATCCATATAAAGTAAGAATAAAACATAGAGTTTTCTCTTTCATATTTATTAATCTCCGTTTCTTTTTATCTTGGTCTTCTTGTTGCACCATCTTTGTTGCTCATTTTTTTTTTGTCCTTAGGTTCAATTTGTTTCGTAAAATTTAAAGGAATGAAATAGAATTGTGTTACATTTGGTAAATTTGTTTTTAAATAAAATCTCATTTTTTTGGATGTTTACATTCTCTCAAGTAATGAAAAGTCTTTTCAATAGTTAAATTGTGTAGAATTTAAATCAATTCAATTCTTTCGAATTCTACAAAACAAACTCCACCTTAATCTTTTTTTTTTCTCGGCAATGCTGGTCACCGGTCACCACTAACCAACTGACACCACCATTGGGTCGCTAATACACACATAGCACAACATAATTTAACTCATAACAACTTTGATGATTATTATTTATGAGTTTTTTTTTTACCTTTTGCAGCGACGTGCTACCAGTACTGTTACCAACATGGATCTGCAGGTTCATAATACCCACTGGTTCTTTCTGTCGTTAATATCTTTCATTCCACCACCATCGATCCCCTATGCTTTCCAAAAAAAAGTGTTCAAAATAAAAAAGGATTAAATGGAGATCTAAAATCACTATGGTTGCATGAACCACAACATCCAAAGCAACTGCTGTCGAGAATTAACCTTAAAGCTCACTCCTACCGCAACTAAATCCCTCGTCAAAAGCCACTGAAAGGACTTAAGGAAGAAGAGGACGAGCTCATAAAATCAGAAGCGTACCATCATAATAATTGAAATTAGTAGACTCCGAAGGTTATACTAGGAATATACCAATAAAATCAAAAGGATAATTCAACTCTTATTTGCAGCCGGTAAATATTGGTCGAGCAAAGAAAGTGGTGGTTTGTTTATTGATAAACAATGTGTTCCGCTTTTTTTAACGCCATTAATGCACGAGACCCTCGTTAATGAGCCATCAAAAATTTATAGTCATCAATTAATTTTAAAGAAAGATCAAAATTGGTTTTCGCAGTTCAAATACGAAAAACAGTTCTTATTTGAACTCTTTTATATATACTACATAAATATAGAAGAGTTCATGCACAAAACACTTTTTTTACGAAAAGTATTTATAGCCTTTGATTACAAATTGGATCCGTGGTACACATAAATTAGATTTTTTTATGTAATTAAGTAGAAAAGGTAATTCATATTTTGCTGTTTGTTTTTTGAAATATCTGAATGGTTGTAACTATTTGTTTTATAATATTTTATATTCAATTGTTACATATTTAACTAAACTTTTATAATGATAAAGTAAAATATTTTAATAACAATTATCATACCATAATAATATAAGGAATTAAAATGAAAATATATAGAAGAGAGATGAATGGCGGCATGCGGCGGCCGACGGCGATTGTGCACATAGAACCAACAACCCTTTCTTTTTTTCCCTCACCACCATTGTAACATCCAGAATTTTATTTATAAGTTAAAACGAGAAAGTGTATAAAGTGATATACGAGTTATAAATGGATTTATGTGATAAGATGTGGTTTTAAACTAAAGGGGCTAAAACCGTCAATTTATAAGTTGATTAAGTGTAGGGACCAATTATGCTATTAGTTGAAACTTGTATATATATATGTCACCAACTTTGACCTTAGGAGTCAAAGTCTTCATTCTTTCTTCTGCAAACTCACGAGAACAAGATCAGGTCCTTAGCAACTCTTATTCTCTGAGCAAAATAGCAGGACAAGTGCATAGAACAAGATCATAGCAAGTGTTCAAGCTTAAGGTAAAGTTTAAACCTTTATTCATGAGGTTTTGTAAGCTTAGATACATGATTCAATGGTGAAATCATGTTAGAAATGTTTTGTATTGATTATATTATGATTCTCTGTTGTATGGGGTGTAGGAAAACACCCCTAGACGATTTTATGATGATAGTATCGGATTTCTTGATCTAAATCCGACTGTTTATGTTAGACAGTCTGCTGGGTCTGTAGTGTACACGGCCTGTGTAGCGGTACACATCCGTGTAGTATTAAAGGCGGTCACAGGGCCATGTAGGGTTACATGGTCGTGTATCATGAGAGGTACACGGCCCGTGTAGAGGTACACGGCCCGTGTAGGGTTACTAGACCACACTGGCCATGTTTCCAGCTTTGGTCGTGTAGCATATAAGGGACACGGCCCGTGTAGGGATACACGGCCCGTGTAGGCCCTGTTTCAGATCAGATTGTCCTTATGTGATATTTTATGTATTGTTTATATAGGAGGTGATTGACTTATTACCTGAATCATTGACATCTGTGGATCATTGCATAATATTATAGTCAGAAGGTGAGTCTTCTAGACTACTATTCATATTTACAGCATGTGTGTTATTATATCAGATTACTGACATATAATGTTATTCATATGTGTGTATAAGCTTACTGCTTTGTGCAGTACGTCTCAGAGGGGGTGCTTACTGCTATGTTTAGTAAGGCTCAGATGTGGTACAGTACTGTGACCTATGTTGCTTCCCTGGGTCTAGAACCAGAGGCTAGCATTGATTGCCAGACATACGTGTATTATCTTCATATGATTTTATATGTGTATTTATATGATGTTTAGTCTGGTTTACTCACTAAGCTCTTGTAGCTTATCAGGTACTATTTTTAAAATGTTTTGCAGGTTTTAGCAAAGACAAGGGTAAAGCTTCGGTTTGACTACCTTTGATAAACTCTTTGAAACACTTAACGCCTGGTTTGTAAACATTAAGGTTTTGGTACTAAACTTGTGACAGTATTTATGTGCATATCTTTTGATACATCAGGATTTAAAACAAATTATGCTTCCGCTTTTATGTCAAACATTCAGATGCGAACACTTATATGTGTTTGATCTTAATATTTTAAATTTTGGAATTTGGGGCGTTGCAACCATCGTCAAAAACGACCATCAGCGACACCGCCGTTGCCGAGAACCATTGTTACTGTCTCAGTCACGACCAAACACCCCTTTTCTCTTTCTTCCACACCATCCTCACCGAGAACCATCATATACATCACTATCATTGTTAGTTCCACATAGAATACGCAACAACAAATGTTTGTTGAAAAGGAATTGAATACAAACTCAAGCTATTTTAAAATTATGCACACAAAATCACTTTTAATATAATTTTTATTGACATGAATCAAGAATTACATGTACATGGAAGTGGAAATTTCAAATACAATAAAAAGTAACAACAATTTTGTTTAACATATAAACTAGCCTCCCTCAGACAACTAATATCTCATATGTTCAACATATGAACAAGTTCTACAATAGTCTAACTCTAGACTTGCTTCGCTTAAAAGCTTTAACTTGTTCTTCGAGTATAATCCGGTGATGAAGTATATTTGAATCTAGACTTCTGCATGTGTATATATAGAAGGAGGATAGCCTTGGTTATTGAAAGTAAGGTGGTATATAGGAAATAATATTCTATTCATAAAGTTGGTGGAGAAAAAAGTATTATTAATTTAACTAAGTTCCAATAAAATAATATTAGTTTTTGAATAGTACATCTTACTAACAATATTTAAATATTATCTTCCGTACCATTTTGTTTTGTAAAGCAAGACTTCCCTTTCCCTGTTGGGTACTTTTATCAACCGTCTCAAAGTTTGTATCTTGACTTTTGTAAACATGTTGTCAGCCATGCTTTAGTACTTTACAAGATCTTCGAGATCTTCATCCAAGGTAACTTTAACTTTTTCCATAGATTAAAGGTCTATTCTTTTTATTCTACTTTGTAGAACAAAACGTGTAAATACTTTTACAAATACAAGATCTAAGGCTGTAATGAACAACACATGTTCAGCCGGTTGACTTGGTAACTTTTTTATGCAACAAAGAAAGTAAACTGAAAACAATACAAGTAAAAATCACGACTCAGCTAATCAGTTGTACCAGGATGACAAAAATAAGATTCTTAGCCGATCAAAATATGCTCACTTGATCATTTTTATGCTCAACTCATTAGAGATAAACTTATCAACCTCTATTATCAGCTGATCAATTAGTTCAGTTGATCAATTAGTTCAAGTGATCATATAGAGTGACTAGCTTATCAAACATAGCTAAAGTAGAATAAGGGGTACTTAGTTGATCTTTTGGGAGCAGATAAGACAAAGTTCATTTGATGGTCTTCAACTTGGTTTTTACTCGGCTAATCTTAGTTGAAGGTGTTAGCTGATCCATCCGGTACTTAGCTGATTGACTCTTTAACTTAGTAAAATTACAAGTCTAATGTTTACAACACATGTTAAAAATAAACTTCTAATCTAACTAAAATAAAGGTTCTGTTAACATCAAATCCTATTTATTTTAATAGACAGGTTTGATTAATTGGGTTGAAATGGTTATCTCATCAACAATCATCGAACAACATCACGGTCTTACCCTTCTCCTATCTCTGACTAGGGGTGAGCATACGACCCGATAGATCGAAAAAACCGACGAACCAGACCGAGACCGGTCCGGACCGGGACTGGTCGGTCCGGTCTTCGGTCCTTGTTTTTTATAGATTTCGCCATTTCGGGTTTCGATCTGATCCGGTTTTTGAACCGTGCTCACCCTTATCTCTGATACCGCCATCATTTACCATCCTTAGTCGCTAAATATTGGTGCAGGATGAACACTCACCACTGAAGCCATTTGCCGCCGCAATAAACGCCATTAACCATTTATCTTTCTTTCTTTTTACCTTTTTTTCTAGATTTAATTGAAAGTTTTAATTTTTCATTTATATGTAAATCTTTTTTTACCCATGTTTATCACTATGAATTTGAGGCTAGGATACTGTTTCAATTATAAATTAATGGTTTATAAATTCTATGTATTTACATGTGTTTATATCATTGATGAGTAATTAGTTGTTTACTGAACGTCTGAACACAAAGTCGATGATAAGTAATAATATTTTAAGTGGATCTTACTGTATTTGGATCTTACTGATAATAAATAAACCCATAGGGTCACATATTTACAATCAATGGACACCAATTACATATTTGAATATGATTTAAATATGTTTCCAACTCATTATATATATATATATAAGTATATATGCATTGTTACATATTATTATTTATGTAAAATAATAATATCACTCTTATATATTGATATAAGGTAATGCATATCAAATACATAAATATAAACATATGATTTTATATATCTGTATGAATATATATATATATATATATATATATATATATATATATATATATATATATGTATAAATATATATTTGTTACAAGTAAATTGTTACTAGTAATAATTATATAAATGTATGTATATCCTTGTTACAAGTAAAGAGTTACTAGTAACAATCAAGTATGTATATAGATGTATTTTATGCATAGTATGACATATCTAGTATATCTTATATATTTAAAAGATTAATAGTTAGAAATTCTCACAATGAGCAAGAAAGGGGTCATATGGTGTATTCTTGCATAAGACTTAACCAAGACATGCGTGTATGAGACAAGTAAGGAAGCAAGAGGCAAGAGGGGACCCTCCCCCCTCTAATTTTCGTCCATAATGCAAGGGAGGGGGTCCTCCCTCTCTTGCTTTGCTTCTTGACTTTTATAATTACATTCATGGTCCCTTTTGTAACATACCTGCATGCTATCACCTTTTTTTGTGTTCTTAGAATTGTTCTAAGTGTTTTATATTTGAAAAACATCCTTACTCTCTAGTATTGGTGTTCTTCAAGTTAGCAAAGGTGATACATAAACACATACTCAAAATACATACATCTAGTTCAAAAAGAAGAACAAAGGTTGTTGCTTGCATTCTTGAATATCAAGGGTTGGAGAGACTAGTATCTTGGAGGTTTTGGACTCATTGATTTATGGATACCTTGGAGGAAGTCTTCTCTTGGCTTCTCATAGATCAACCACTTCACCAACGATTTACTCACGCTACAAAGGTTGTAGTTCTAAACACCCTATGGTTGGTTTTGTTTCTTAAGGCTTGCATATGGATCATTGGTGGGGAGTTTTAAAAAGTTTAAAATTGTTGTTCATGCTTCCGTTGCTAAAATATATTTTTAAAAACTGAACAAACCCCAACAGTGGTATCATAGCCACTTATGTATAGTTTTAAGAAACTTTATTTTGACTATGTATTGTTTAAGAAAATGGACAATTTTTCTTTTGTTAGAAAAGTTGTGGATTTTCTTGTTGGCAACTTGTATATGTTTATATATTCATTTTGGGAAACAACCAAACCACATGCATGTTTGGTTGTAAAATTTGCCTAAATATCAAGTGTTGATATATATGTTTGTTTGAGTGTATGTTGTGCATAACAAGCCATAGACCTTTTGTGATGTGTTGGAAATTCGATTTGGTTGTAAAATGATTCTTTCATTTGGTATGTAATAATAATTTTAGTTTTGTTTCATCTTGTTGTATTTTGTAAGTAGTAGAATTGTTTAGACTAGTTTACTTTTATAAAAATGTAACAAGATGAAGAAATGACCAAGTTGGAGTTTTCAAGTGTGGTGGAGTCAACCATTTGGAATCATTTGCACTACAAGGAGTTGTTTTGGCAAGTGAGAGCTTCAAATTCATCACAAGAGGAATATTTGGTCCTTAGTTATGACTTAGTATTTTTGTATGGCTCACAAAAATACCACTTAGGATAAATGGCTTGGTTATGCACTTATACATGTTATTTGTGTGTGTTTATGTTTATATTATTATGCATGGTTGAAAATAGGATTTTTGCATGCTAGATAATATTTTTGACATAATATAAATCACACAATGGGAGTTTGGTATTTTAAGTTGACATAACATAAGATGTAAAATGAATTTTATATAAAAAGAGTTTTGTAAAGATTAAAATTCATTATGTCAATATATATATATATGTATATATATATATATATGAGTTTTATAAAATAGAGATTTTAAAACTCAACCAAACTCCACTCAAGCTTAATAATAAAATGGTTTTATTACAAGCTAAAATTGGTTGTATTCGCGCGCTCGAAACTACACACGTTAATATAGGATATTAATACTAGTTTAAAATTGAACGCGTTGAGAGTTCGTAAAATATGGATTTTAAAAATACTCAAGACCAATATATATATATAAAATATGATTTTATCAAAACGTGGACTTATTATTGTATGCATGCAATACTAGTCACACGACTCGTTTTGTTTTATTTAATAAATATACAAAACGGTAAAAGCCCTTTTTCAAAACGTAAGTCTATGCCATCCCATTTTAAGACACTCGCTTGTTGCAACGACACTCACGTGGAGAGAGCATTAGCCAAACGCGTGGATTGTTTTTGTAACAACCGAGGTGTCTTTCCGCGAATTCCATGAACGTCTTGGGCCGGAAATTCACCGTCTTGAAATAGGACGACTTAATCGGAATCTTATTACGAAGAGAGCATTAGCCAAACGTAAGGAAGACCGAGGCATAGATGGGATCAAACATGCCAAAATTGACAATCGTTGTCTAGGATCCCATAAAGATCTAGGAATTACATATGAGATGTAATTGGTAAACGTTACCTACCTTGTTGTTTTAACTTGATGGAGAGAGCATTAGCCAAACATTCAAGGTTAAGTTCAACTTGGATCCTAGCCTTTAAAAATTAAAGGATTTTATAATTCTAAAGGGTATTAATTATTAAAGGATTAAATATCGAAAATACTAAATTGAACTTTGTTAATTTTGTATATGGCCCCTAACTCAACTACGCTCGTTAACAACTTATCTCTTCGTTCAATCTTAGAGAAAAAAAACTCAATGGTACAAATCTCTTAGACTGGTATCATAACTTGAGAATCGTTCTTAAGCACAAAAAGAAATTGTACGTACTTGAGGATCCCGTCCCTGAGGAACCTCCATTGACTGCGGCCAAAGCCGTTAAGGATGCTTGGGTGAAGCATTCCAACGACTCGGTCGAGGTTGCATGCCTCATGCTTGCTACCATGTCTCCGGATATTCAAAATAACCTTGAGGAGCATGGAGCATATGAGATGCTTCGCCAGCTTAAGGAAATGTTCCAAAAGCAAGCGAAGCAAGAACGCTTTGAGGTCACTCGAGCCTTCCATGCATGCAAGATGGAGGAAGGTCAATCCGTTAGCGACTATGTGCTAAAGATGAAAGGATACATTGACCAGCTTGCTAGTCTTGGATCTCCCATAACCAACGAGTTTGCACATGATATGATCCTTAAATCGTTGACCAAATCCTATGATCAATTTGTCATGAATTATAACATGAACAATTGGGAGAAATCTGTCTCAGAGTTGCATGGGATGCTTAAAACTACTGAGAGTAAGATTCCAAGCAAAACACCTCAAGTCTTGATGATTCAAGAAGGGAAAATCAAAAAGAAAAAGAAAAACAACTCAAAAGGGAAAGGCAAAGCAAAGGCAAAGGCAAAGGCAAAGGGAAAGGACAAAGGCAAGCAGGTTGCCAAGGCTCCTACACCCAAGACGGCGGGAAAGGTTCCCAAGAATGACCCGTGCTTTGAATGCGGGGTAGTAGGACATTGGAGGCGCAATTGTCCAACCTACCTCGCAGAGTTGAAAAAGAAGAAGGCTGTCGAGGCCAGCACTTCAGGTATATATATGATTGAAATGTATACTTTTTCTATAAATTCCTGGGTATTTGATACCGGTTGTGGAACTCACATTTGTAACAATGTGCAGGGGTTGAGAAAAAGTAAGCTGCTGAAGCCAGACGATTTGGATCTCCACGTGGGCAATGTTGCAAATGTTGCTGTTGAAGCCCTTGAAACTTTTGAATTATTATTACCAAATGGCATGTACTTAATATTAAACAATTGTTGTTATGTACCTAGTTTAACTAGGAATATTATTTCAGTAGCTCGATTAAGAGAATCTGGATTCACTTTTGGTTTCGTTGATGATGGCATTCGTGTCTTCAAAAACGACATTTTGTATTTTGAGGCTCGCCCTCTTAATGGATGATATCGCCCAAATTGAATAGTTATTTCGGGGCGATATCCGGTCGTTTTATATGGTTTTATGAGTAATTTGGTCTTAATTGATACTTAATTCATTATTTTTGATATCTCAGGTCTTTTAATGATTATGCATAGCAAAAGGAAGGAAAATCCCCAAAATTTGGAAGAAATGGAAAAATCATGTTCCAGAACCGTTTGTACGGCCCCGTAAAGTGCGATGTACGGCCGTACATGTTCCAGACGCTGATGGCATATTTAAGCGTTTTTTCTCCCCCTTTTCACAAAAAAAACCCGTTTTCCAGCCCTAGAACCTGAGGAGAGGCGATTTTTCTACACATTTTCCAGAGGTTCAAGTCTAATTTTCAAAGGATACATCCAAAGAGAACAAGATTTGGAGCTTGGATCTTGACTTGGAAGCTTCATCTTCATCTTCTTCCTTGGTTTCTTCAAGGGTTTAAGCTCTCCTTCATGTCTCCTTTCAATTTCAGTTTTGTTTACTTAGATTTCGTAATGTTTAGCATGGAGTAGTTAATTTTAGTGATATTAGATGAGATTCAAGTAGGTTATTGACTTGGATTTGGGATTTTTTGTGGGTTTCCCCAAATTCCACCATTAATGGAAGCTTCAAGCTAGGGTTTCTTCTCAAATTGCTTGAATTCATGTTTTTCTTCAAATTTCCTTGACTAATTGATGTAATAGACATATTGTGTTGATTGGTTCTTGGTTTCTTTGAAATTACTTCTAGTTGTGATGCCCAATTTGTGAGAATTTACACTTGGGTTTGGGTTTTCACCATTGTTTGAGCAATTTGTTGATAAAATTGACTTTGAAATGCCTATCTTATGATTAGTCAAGTGTTGGGATATCTTTAAAATTGATTTTTGTGAAATTGGCTACTTCGGAGAACTTCGGGGGGTAGTTTTCAAGAATTGATTGTTTAATTAACGGAGAACTTTGTTATTAAACGTGTTTAATACAACACTAAATCCTTGCTTGAATGTTTTTGCAAAGTGGTAGATTCTAGTCACTCCTTATATCTTGTAAATTCATTCTAAGGAGACCTTCTTGTTTGATTTTATTTAATATTTGAAGTGTTTAGATGCTTTAACTTCTTGCCCATCAAATTTATCAAATCCTTGTCAATTAACTCTATTTGTAATCGAGTCTAGTAGCACTTCCTTCTCAAATCGAAAAGTTCTAAAAAAAATATCTCGTCTCTTTTATCTCGCTTGTTTTGATTGTTAACTTTAGGAATATAAACATTTGATCATAGATTAATTAATAACGACAGCCTAGTATTGAGATTTCATCTTGCTTCCTTGAGGTTCGACACTCGGTCTTACAAACACTTTACTACTATACGATGGGTTCACTGCCCGGTGTGTAGTTTAGTTCTTTAGTTTATGTTAGGTTTAGTTCTTCTAAGAATTGAGTGCATTTTAGTGAAATTGGGAGTTGCTTAGGGACAAGCAACCTTTAAGTGTGGGAATCTTTGATATCGCCCAAATTGAATAGTTATTTCGGGGCGATATCCGGTCGTTTTATATGGTTTTATGAGTAATTTGGTCTTAATTGATACTTAATTCATTATTTTTGATATCTCAGGTCTTTTAATGATTATGCATAGCAAAAAGAAGGAAAATCCCCAAAATTTGGAAGAAATGGAAAAATCATGTTCCAGACCCGTTTGTACGGCCCCGTAAAGTGCGATGTACGGCCGTACATGTTCCAGACGCTGATGGCATATTTAAGCGTTTTTTCTCCCCCTTTTCACAAAAAAAACCCGTTTTCCAGCCTTAGAACCTGAGGAGAGGCGATTTTTCTGCACATTTTCCAGAGATTCAAGTCTAATTTTCAAAGGATACATCCAAAGAGAACAAGATTTGGAGCTTGGATCTTGACTTGGAAGCTTCATCTTCATCTTCTTCCTTGGTTTCTTCAAGGGTTTAAGCTCTCCTTCATGTCTCCTTTCAATTTCAGTTTTGTTTACTTAGATTTCGTAATGTTTAGCATGGAGTAGTTAATTTTAGTGCTATTAGATGAGATTCAAGTAGGTTATTGACTTGGATTTGGGATTTTTTGTGGGTTTCCCCAAATTCCACCATTAATGGAAGCTTCAAGCTAGGGTTTCTTCTCAAATTGCTTGAATTCATGTTTTTCTTCAAATTTCCTTGACTAATTGATGTAATAGACATATTGTGTTGATTGGTTCTTGGTTTCTTTGAAATTACTTCTAGTTGTGATGCCCAATTTGTGAGAATTTACACTTGGGTTTGGGTTTTCAGCATTGTTTGAGCAATTTGTTGATAAAATTGACTTTGAAATGCCTATCTTATGATTAGTCAAGTGTTGGGATATCTTTAAAATTGATTTTTGTGAAATTGGCTACTTCGGAGAACTTCGGGGGGTAGTTTTCAAGAATTGATTGTTTAATTAACGGAGAACTTTGTTATTAAACGTGTTTAATACAACACTAAATCCTTGCTTGAATGTTTTTGCAAAGTGGTAGATTCTAGTCACTCCTTATATCTTGTAAATTCATTCTAAGGAGACCTTCTTGTTTGATTTTATTTAATATTTGAAGTGTTTAGATGCTTTAACTTCTTGCCCATCAAATTTATCAAATCCTTGTCAATTAACTCTATTTGTAATCGAGTCTAGTAGCACTTCCTTCTCAAATCGAAAAGTTCTAAAAAAAATATCTCGTCTCTTTTATCTCGCTTGTTTTGATTGTTAACTTTAGGAACATAAACATTTGATCATAGATTAATTAATAACGACAACCTAGTATTGAGATTTCATCTTGCTTCCTTGAGGTTCGACACTCGGTCTTACAAACACTTTACTACTATACGATGGGTTCACTGCCCGGTGTGTAGTTTAGTTCTTTAGTTTATGTTAGGTTTAGTTCTTCTAAGAATTGAGTGCATTTTAGTGAAATTGGGAGTTGCTTAGGGACAAGCAACCTTTAAGTGTGGGAATCTTTGATATCGCCCAAATTGAATAGTTATTTCGGGGCGATATCCGGTCGTTTTATATGGTTTATGAGTAATTTGGTCTTAATTGATACTTAATTCATTATTTTTGATATCTCAGGTCTTTTAATGATTATGCATAGCAAAAGGAAGGAAAATCCCCAAAATTTGGAAGAAATGGAAAAATCATGTTCCAGACCCTTTTGTACGGCCCCGTAAAGTGCGATGTACGGCCGTACATGTTCCAGACGCTGATGGCATATTTAAGCGTTTTTTCTCCCCCTTTTCACAAAAAAAACCCGTTTTCCAGCCCTAGAACCTGAGGAGAGGCGATTTTTCTGCACATTTTCCAGAGGTTCAAGTCTAATTTTCAAAGGATACATCCAAAGAGAACAAGATTTGGAGCTTGGATCTTGACTTGGAAGCTTCATCTTCATCTTCTTCCTTGGTTTCTTCAAGGGTTTAAGCTCTCCTTCATGTCTCCTTTCAATTTCAGTTTTGTTTACTTAGATTTCGTAATGTTTAGCATGGAGTAGTTAATTTTAGTGCTATTAGATGAGATTCAAGTAGGTTATTGACTTGGATTTGGGATTTTTTGTGGGTTTCCCCAAATTCCACCATTAATGGAAGCTTCAAGCTAGGGTTTCTTCTCAAATTGCTTGAATTCATGTTTTTCTTCAAATTTCCTTGACTAATTGATGTAATAGACATATTGTGTTGATTGGTTCTTGGTTTCTTTGAAATTACTTCTAGTTGTGATGCCCAATTTGTGAGAATTTACACTTGGGTTTGGGTTTTCAGCATTGTTTGAGCAATTTGTTGATAAAATTGACTTTGAAATGCCTATCTTATGATTAGTCAAGTGTTGGGATATCTTTAAAATTGATTTTTGTGAAATTGGCTACTTCGGAGAACTTCGGGGGGTAGTTTTCAAGAATTGATTGTTTAATTAACGGAGAACTTTGTTATTAAACGTGTTTAATACAACACTAAATCCTTGCTTGAATGTTTTTGCAAAGTGGTAGATTCTAGTCACTCCTTATATCTTGTAAATTCATTCTAAGGAGACCTTCTTGTTTGATTTTATTTAATATTTGAAGTGTTTAGATGCTTTAACTTCTTGCCCATCAAATTTATCAAATCCTTGTCAATTAACTCTATTTGTAATCGAGTCTAGTAGCACTTCCTTCTCAAATCGAAAAGTTCTAAAAAAAATATCTCGTCTCTTTTATCTCGCTTGTTTTGATTGTTAACTTTAGGAATATAAACATTTGATCGTAGATTAATTAATAACGACATCCTAGTATTGAGATTTCATCTTGCTTCCTTGAGGTTCGACACTCGGTCTTACAAACACTTTACTACTATACGATGGGTTCACTGCCCGGTGTGTAGTTTAGTTCTTTAGTTTATGTTAGGTTTAGTTCTTCTAAGAATTGAGTGCATTTTAGTGAAATTGGGAGTTGCTTAGGGACAAGCAACCTTTAAGTGTGGGAATCTTTGATATCGCCCAAATTGAATAGTTATTTCGGGGCGATATCCGGTCGTTTTATATGGTTTTATGAGTAATTTGGTCTTAATTGATACTTAATTCATTATTTTTGATATCTCAGGTCTTTTAATGATTATGCATAGCAAAAGGAAGGAAAATCCCCAAAATTTGGAAGAAATGGAAAAATCATGTTCCAGACCCTTTTGTACGGCCCCGTAAAGTGCGATGTACGGCCGTACATGTTCCAGACGCTGATGGCATATTTAAGCGTTTTTTCTCCCCCTTTTCACAAAAAAAACCCGTTTTCCAGCCCTAGAACCTGAGGAGAGGCGATTTTTCTGCACATTTTCCAGAGGTTCAAGTCTAATTTTCAAAGGATACATCCAAAGAGAACAAGATTTGGAGCTTGGATCTTGACTTGGAAGCTTCATCTTCATCTTCTTCCTTGGTTTCTTCAAGGGTTTAAGCTCTCCTTCATGTCTCCTTTCAATTTCAGTTTTGTTTACTTAGATTTCGTAATGTTTAGCATGGAGTAGTTAATTTTAGTGCTATTAGATGAGATTCAAGTAGGTTATTGACTTGGATTTGGGATTTTTTGTGGGTTTCCCCAAATTCCACCATTAATGGAAGCTTCAAGCTAGGGTTTCTTCTCAAATTGCTTGAATTCATGTTTTTCTTCAAATTTCCTTGACTAATTGATGTAATAGACATATTGTGTTGATTGGTTCTTGGTTTCTTTGAAATTACTTCTAGTTGTGATGCCCAATTTGTGAGAATTTACACTTGGGTTTGGGTTTTCAGCATTGTTTGAGCAATTTGTTGATAAAATTGACTTTGAAATGCCTATCTTATGATTAGTCAAGTGTTGGGATATCTTTAAAATTGATTTTTGTGAAATTGGCTACTTCGGAGAACTTCGGGGGGTAGTTTTCAAGAATTGATTGTTTAATTAACGGAGAACTTTGTTATTAAACGTGTTTAATACAACACTAAATCCTTGCTTGAATGTTTTTGCAAAGTGGTAGATTCTAGTCACTCCTTATATCTTGTAAATTCATTCTAAGGAGACCTTCTTGTTTGATTTTATTTAATATTTGAAGTGTTTAGATGCTTTAACTTCTTGCCCATCAAATTTATCAAATCCTTGTCAATTAACTCTATTTGTAATCGAGTCTAGTAGCACTTCCTTCTCAAATCGAAAGGTTCTAAAAAAAATATCTCGTCTCTTTTATCTCGCTTGTTTTGATTGTTAACTTTAGGAATATAAACATTTGATCGTAGATTAATTAATAACGACAACCTAGTATTGAGATTTCATCTTGCCTCTTTGAGGTTCGACACTCGGTCTTACAAACACTTTACTACTATACGATGGGTTCACTGCCCGGTGTGTAGTTTAGTTCTTTAGTTTATGTTAGGTTTAGTTCTTCTAAGAATTGAGTGCATTTTAGTGAAATTGGGAGTTGCTTAGGGACAAGCAACCTTTTAGTGTGGAAATCTTTGATATCGCCCAAATTGAATAGTTATTTCGGGGCGATATCCGGTCGTTTTATATGGTTTTATGAGTAATTTGGTCTTAATTGATACTTAATTCATTATTTTTGATATCTCAGGTCTTTTAATGATTATCCATAGCAAAAGGAAGGAAAATCCCTAAAATTTGGAAGAAATGAAAAAATCATTTTCCAGACCCGTTTGTACGGCCCCGTAAAGTGCGATGTACGGCCGTACATGTTCCAGACGCTGATGGCATATTTAAGCGTTTTTTCTCCCCCTTTTCACAAAAAAAACCCGTTTTCCAGCCCTAGAACCTGAGGAGAGGCGATTTTTCTGCACATTTTCCAGAGGTTCAAGTCTAATTTTCAAAGGATACATCCAAAGAGAACAAGATTTGGAGCTTGGATCTTGACTTGGAAGCTTCATCTTCATCTTCTTCCTTGGTTTCTTCAAGGGTTTAAGCTCTCCTTCATGTCTCCTTTCAATTTCAGTTTTGTTTACTTAGATTTCGTAATGTTTAGCATGGAGTAGTTAATTTTAGTGCTATTAGATGAGATTCAAGTAGGTTATTGACTTGGATTTGGGATTTTTTGTGGGTTTCCCCAAATTCCACCATTAATGGAAGCTTCAAGCTAGGGTTTCTTCTCAAATTGCTTGAATTCATGTTTTTCTTCAAATTTCCTTGACTAATTGATGTAATAGACATATTGTGTTGATTGGTTCTTGGTTTCTTTGAAATTACTTCTAGTTGTGATGCCCAATTTGTGAGAATTTACACTTGGGTTTGGGTTTTCAGCATTGTTTGAGCAATTTGTTGATAAAATTGACTTTGAAATGCCTATCTTATGATTAGTCAAGTGTTGGGATATCTTTAAAATTGATTTTTGTGAAATTGGCTACTTCGAAGAACTTCGGGGGGTAGTTTTCAAGAATTGATTGTTTAATTAACGGAGAACTTTGTTATTAAACGTGTTTAATACAACACTAAATCCTTGCTTGAATGTTTTTGCAAAGTGGTAGATTCTAGTCACTCCTTATATCTTGTAAATTCATTCTAAGGAGACCTTCTTGTTTGATTTTATTTAATATTTGAAGTGTTTAGATGCTTTAACTTCTTGCCCATCAAATTTATCAAATCCTTGTCAATTAACTCTATTTGTAATCGAGTCTAGTAGCACTTCCTTCTCAAATCGAAAAGTTCTAAAAAAAATATCTCGTCTCTTTTATCTCGCTTGTTTTGATTGTTAACTTTAGGAATATAAACATTTGATCGTAGATTAATTAATAACGACAACCTAGTATTGAGATTTCATCTTGCTTCCTTGAGGTTCGACACTCGGTCTTACAAACACTTTACTACTATACGATGGGTTCACTGCCCGGTGTGTAGTTTAGTTCTTTAGTTTATGTTAGGTTTAGTTCTTCTAAGAATTGAGTGCATTTTAGTGAAATTGGGAGTTGCTTAGGGACAAGCAACCTTTAAGTGTGGGAATCTTTGATATCGCCCAAATTGAATAGTTATTTCGGGGCGATATCCGGTCGTTTTATATGGTTTTATGAGTAATTTGGTCTTAATTGATACTTAATTCATTATTTTTGATATCTCAGGTCTTTTAATGATTATGCATAGCAAAAGGAAGGAAAATCCCCAAAATTTGGAAGAAATGGAAAAATCATGTTCCAGACCCTTTTGTACGGCCCCGTAAAGTGCGATGTACGGCCGTACATGTTCCAGACGCTGATGGCATATTTAAGCGTTTTTTCTCCCCCTTTTCACAAAAAAAACCCGTTTTACAGCCCTAGAACCTGAGGAGAGGCGATTTTTCTGCACATTTTCCAGAGGTTCAAGTCTAATTTTCAAAGGATACATCCAAAGAGAACAAGATTTGGAGCTTGGATCTTGACTTGGAAGCTTCATCTTCATCTTCTTCCTTGGTTTCTTCAAGGGTTTAAGCTCTCCTTCATGTCTCCTTTCAATTTCAGTTTTGTTTACTTAGATTTCGTAATGTTTAGCATGGAGTAGTTAATTTTAGTGCTATTAGATGAGATTCAAGTAGGTTATTGACTTGGATTTGGGATATTTTGTGGGTTTCCCCAAATTCCACCATTAATGGAAGCTTCAAGCTAGGGTTTCTTCTCAAATTGCTTGAATTCATGTTTTTCTTCAAATTTCCTTGACTAATTGATGTAATAGACATATTGTGTTGATTGGTTCTTGGTTTCTTTGAAATTACTTCTAGTTGTGATGCCCAATTTGTGAGAATTTACACTTGGGTTTGGGTTTTCAGCATTGTTTGAGCAATTTGTTGATAAAATTGACTTTGAAATGCCTATCTTATGATTAGTCAAGTGTTGGGATATCTTTAAAATTGATTTTTGTGAAATTGGCTACTTCGGAGAACTTCGGGGGGTAGTTTTCAAGAATTGATTGTTTAATTAACGGAGAACTTTGTTATTAAACGTGTTTAATACAACACTAAATCCTTGCTTGAATGTTTTTGCAAAGTGGTAGATTCTAGTCACTCCTTATATCTTGTAAATTCATTCTAAGGAGACCTTCTTGTTTGATTTTATTTAATATTTGAAGTGTTTAGATGCTTTAACTTCTTGCCCATCAAATTTATCAAATCCTTGTCAATTAACTCTATTTGTAATCGAGTCTAGTAGCACTTCCTTCTCAAATCGAAAAGTTCTAAAAAAAATATCTCGTCTCTTTTATCTCGCTTGTTTTGATTGTTAACTTTAGGAATATAAACATTTGATCGTAGATTAATTAATAACGACAACCTAGTATTGAGATTTCATCTTGCCTCTTTGAGGTTCGACACTCGGTCTTACAAACACTTTACTACTATACGATGGGTTCACTGCCCGGTGTGTAGTTTAGTTCTTTAGTTTATGTTAGGTTTAGTTCTTCTAAGAATTGAGTGCATTTTAGTGAAATTGGGAGTTGCTTAGGGACAAGCAACATTTTAGTGTGGAAATCTTTGATATCGCCCAAATTGAATAGTTATTTCGGGGCGATATCCGGTCGTTTTATATGGTTTTATGAGTAATTTGGTCTTAATTGATACTTAATTCATTATTTTTGATATCTCAGGTCTTTTAATGATTATCCATAGCAAAAGGAAGGAAAATCCCTAAAATTTGGAAGAAATGAAAAAATCATTTTCCAGACCCGTTTGTACGGCCCCGTAAAGTGCGATGTACGGCCGTACATGTTCCAGACGCTGATGGCATATTTAAGCGTTTTTTCTCCCCCTTTTCACAAAAAAAACCCGTTTTCCAGCCCTAGAACCTGAGGAGAGGCGATTTTTCTGCACATTTTCCAGAGGTTCAAGTCTAATTTTCAAAGGATACATCCAAAGAGAACAAGATTTGGAGCTTGGATCTTGACTTGGAAGCTTCATCTTCATCTTCTTCCTTGGTTTCTTCAAGGGTTTAAGCTCTCCTTCATGTCTCCTTTCAATTTCAGTTTTGTTTACTTAGATTTCGTAATGTTTAGCATGGAGTAGTTAATTTTAGTGCTATTAGATGAGATTCAAGTAGGTTATTGACTTGGATTTGGGATTTTTTGTGGGTTTCCCCAAATTCCACCATTAATGGAAGCTTCAAGCTAGGGTTTCTTCTCAAATTACTTGAATTCATGTTTTTCATCAAATTTCCTTGACTAATTGATGTAATAGACATATTGTGTTGATTGGTTCTTGGTTTCTTTGAAATTACTTCTAGTTGTGATGCCCAATTTGTGAGAATTTACACTTGGGTTTGGGTTTTCAGCATTGTTTGAGCAATTTGTTGATAAAATTGACTTTGAAATGCCTATCTTATGATTAGTCAAGTGTTGGGATATCTTTAAAATTGATTTTTGTGAAATTGGCTACTTCGGAGAACTTCGGGGGGTAGTTTTCAAGAATTGATTGTTTAATTAACGGAGAACTTTGTTATTAAACGTGTTTAATACAACACTAAATCCTTGCTTGAATGTTTTTGCAAAGTGGTAGATTCTAGTCACTCCTTATATCTTGTAAATTCATTCTAAGGAGACCTTCTTGTTTGATTTTATTTAATATTTGAAGTGTTTAGATGCTTTAACTTCTTGCCCATCAAATTTATCAAATCCTTGTCAATTAACTCTATTTGTAATCGAGTCTAGTAGCACTTCCTTCTCAAATCGAAAAGTTCTAAAAAAAATATCTCGTCTCTTTTATCTCGCTTGTTTTGATTGTTAACTTTAGGAATATAAACATTTGATCATAGATTAATTAATAACGACAGCCTAGTATTGAGATTTCATCTTGCTTCCTTGAGGTTCGACACTCGGTCTTACAAACACTTTACTACTATACGATGGGTTCACTGCCCGGTGTGTAGTTTAGTTCTTTAGTTTATGTTAGGTTTAGTTCTTCTAAGAATTGAGTGCATTTTAGTGAAATTAGGAGTTGCTTAGGGACAAGCAACCTTTAAGTGTGGGAATCTTTGATATCGCCCAAATTGAATAGTTATTTCGGGGCGATATCCGGTCGTTTTATATGGTTTTATGAGTAATTTGGTCTTAATTGATACTTAATTCATTATTTTTGATATCTCAGTTCTTTTAATGATTATCCATAGCAAAAGGAAGGAAAATCCCCAAAATTTGGAAGAAATGAAAAAATCATGTTCCAGACCCGTTTGTACGGCCCCGTAAAATGCGATGTACGGCCGTACATGTTCCAGACGCTGATGGCATATTTAAGCGTTTTTTTCTCCCCCTTTTCACAAAAAAAACCCGTTTTCCAGCCCTAGAACCTGAGGAGAGGCGATTTTTCTGCACATTTCCAGAGGTTCAAGTCTAATTTTCAAATGATACATCCAAAGAGAACAAGATTTGGAGCTTGGATCTTGACTTGGAAGCTTCATCTTCATCTTCTTCCTTAGTTTCTTCAAGGGTTTAAGCTCTCCTTCATGTCTCCTTTCAATTTCAGTTTTGTTTACTTAGATTTCGTAATGTTTAGCATGGAGTAGTTAATTTTAGTGCTATTAGATGAGATTCAAGTAGGTTATTGACTTGGATTTGGGATTTTTTGTGGGTTTCCCCAAATTCCACCATTAATGGAAGCTTCAAGCTAGGGTTTCTTCTCAAATTGCTTGAATTCATGTTTTTCTTCAAATTTCCTTGACTAATTGATGTAATAGACATATTGTGTTGATTGGTTCTTGGTTTCTTTGAAATTACTTCTAGTTGTGATGCCCAATTTGTGAGAATTTACACTTGGGTTTGGGTTTTCAGCATTGTTTGAGCAATTTGTTGATAAAATTGACTTTGAAATGCCTATCTTATGATTAGTCAAGTGTTGGAATATCTTTAAAATTGATTTTTGTGAAATTGGCTACTTCGGAGAACTTCGGGGGGTAGTTTTCAAGAATTGATTGTTTAATTAACGGAGAACTTTGTTATTAAACGTGTTTAATACAACACTAAATCCTTGCTTGAATGTTTTTGCAAAGTGGTAGATTCTAGTCACTCCTTATATCTTGTAAATTCATTCTAAGGAGACCTTCTTGTTTGATTTTATTTAATATTTGAAGTGTTTAGATGCTTTAACTTCTTGCCCATCAAATTTATCAAATCCTTGTCAATTAATTCTATTTGTAATCGAGTCTAGTAGCAGTTCCTTCTCAAATCGAAAAGTTCTAAAAAAAATATCTCGTCTCTTTTATCTCGCTTGTTTTGATTGTTAACTTTAGGAATATAAACATTTGATCATAGATTATATAATGACGACAACCTAGTATTGAGATTCCATCTTTCTTCCTTGAGGTTCGACACTCGGTCTTACAAACACTTTACTACTATACGATGGGTTCACTGCCCGGTTTGTAGTTTAGTCTAGTATTTCCGTTTTATTTCAAATCATTTTTCATATATATAACTGCACAACATCAATGGAATATATGAAGTTAATCTTAAAAGATCTCTTGATGATAATTCTATATATACCACTAGCACCAAACGACCTAAGCATGACTTAAGTCAAACATACCTATGGCATTGTCGACTTGGTCATATAAACAAGAAACGCATTGCAAAACTTCAAAGGGATGGAATTTTAAAATCAAACGATTCTGGCTCATTTGAAGTTTGCGAATGATGTTTATATGGGAAGATGACTAAGGCTCCTTTCTACGGTTCAAGTGAAAGAGTCAAAGATCTATTAGGAATCATACATACGGATGTATGCGGTCCTTTTAGATCAATGTCTAGGGATGATGATAGATACTTCGTTACATTCACCGATGATTATATTAGATTTGGTTATGTTTATTTGATGAAACATAAACATGAAACATTTGAAATGTTCAAGTTGTTTCAAAACTAAGTACAAAATCAACTCAACAAAACAATCAAGGCCCTTCGTTCTGATCGAGGTGGCGAGTACTTAAGCCAAGAGTTTATGGATCATCTTAGTAATTGTGGGATTATCTCACAACTTACTCCTCCTAGAACACCACAACATAATGGTGTATCCGAAAGGAGGAACCGAACTCTACTAGATATGGTTCGGTCTATGATGAGCCGAAGTACTCTACCCTCGTCCTTTTGGAGTTATGCTTTAGTAACTGCTGCGCGCATATTGAATATGGTTCCAACCAAGAAGGTAGATAAGACACCATATGAGATGTGGTATGGAAAGGTTCCAAACTTATCTTACTTGAAAGTCTGGGGTTGTGAGGCTCATGTACGACAAGAAGCTTCAAGCAAACTCGATCCTAGATCTATCAAATGTAATTTTGTGGGATATCCTAAAGATTCATTAGGATATTATTTCTACAACCCAACTGAGAACAAAGTGTTTGTTTCTAGGCATTCCACTTTCTTAAAAAAGGAGTTTCTTTCGAAAGAGGCAAGTGGGAGCAATGTAGACCTTGAAGAAATTCAAGGACCACAAAATACAAGTCAGGTTGGCACTAGCACTCAACAAACGGTTGTTGAACCTGAACAATTGGTTGTTCAAGAACCTACTGAAACTTTCTCTCCGGTAGCCATGATTAAATCTATTAGAATACTTATTGCCATAGCTGCATATTATGACTATGAGATATGGCAAATGGATGTCAAAACGGCTTTTCTAAATGGACACTTAAGTGAAGATGTCTATATGGTTCAGCCCCAAGGTTTTGTAGATCCTAAGTATCCTAACAAGGTGTGCAAGCTTAAAAGATCCATTTATGGACTAAAGCAAGCATCTCGAAGTTGGAATCTTCGATTTGATGAGAAAATCAAAGAGTTTGGTTTTATCAAATCAGAAGATGAACCGTGTGTTTACAAGAAAACTAGTGGGAGCGCAGTAGCATTCCTTGTCTTGTATGTTGATGACATACTACTCATTGGAAACGACATCCCGACCTTGCAAGACATCAAGTCTTGGCTTGGGAAGTGTTTCTCAATGAAAGACTTGGGAGAAGCCGCCTACATTCTTGGAATAAAGATCTATAGGGATAGATCTAGGCGTCTTATTGGCCTAAGTCAAAGTGCATATATTGACAAGATCTTGAAACGATTCAAGATGGAGAATTCTAAGAGAGGATTCTTGCCAATGGCACAAGGCACGGTTTTGAGTAAAGCTCAAAGCCCTAGCACAAGAGAAGAGCTAGATAGAATGAGTGAGATCCCATATGCTTCTGCAATTGGATCCATCATGTATGCCATGCTATGCACTAGGCCAGATGTCTCGTATGCTTTGAGCATGACGAGCAGATACCAGCAAAACCCAGGAGATAGCCATTGGATGGCAGTCAAGAACATTTTAAAATACTTGAGAAGAACCAAAGACATGTTCTTGATCTATGGGGGTTTGGAAAAAGATCTTTGTGTAAAGTGTTACACAGATGCTAGTTTCCAAACGGATTGAGATGATTCTCGATCACAATCGGGCTATGTCTTTGTTATGAATGGAGGCGCGGTTGCTTGGAAAAGTTCTAAGCAAAGTGTAGTTGCACAATCCACTACAGAATCTGAATACATTGCTGCTTCTGAGGCTGGACAAGAAGTTGCATGGATGAAGAAGTTCATTGCTGACCTTAGGGTAGTAACAAGCATTCAAGACCCCATAGAGATATTTTGTGATAATGAAGGTGCTATTGCCCAGGCAAAAGAACCTAGATCACATCACAGCACCAAACACATCCTCAGGCGTTTCCACTACATACGAGATATAGTGGATAGAGGAGATGTGTGTATTCGCAAAGTTCATACAGATCAGAATCTTGCAGATCCTTTTACGAAACCTCTTGCCTCGACTAAGCATGAGTCTCATACTAGGGCAATAGGTCTTCGCTTTGCAAGGGATTGGATTTGAATTGTAATTTAGTATTTGGATATTTTGGAACATTATGACAATATCTATTTTATCTGAATGATATATGGGATATGATCACTTCAATAATATTATTGTGTTCTTTATTAGCATGTTTAAATCCATGAATAATATTTTATTCTAAAAACGTCCATAGTCGGTTATAACTATGGGAAAAGTTATGAATTAAGACTAATGTGAATCGGTTGGTTGACTTTCATTCGTGATGAAAGTACGCAAAAGGGTTTGCAGCCAAATTCACTAATGTTTGTTAGGGAATGAACATTGGACATGATCCGCTCTTAAGATCGCTTCATGGATAAGTGTCATAAGTAAATCTTGAGAAAAAGGTGGTATCTTTGTATCCTTAGACCTGAGACACATATTGGGACTCGAGTATGAGGAGTATCATGCTTTAATGTGATTAAACGCTATCTTTAACCGGGTAGTTATAAATGCCATTATTAGGTATGATATGAGTCTTATAAGAGACGTATGTGGTCAAGATGGAATTTGTTTCTCTCATTTAATTGGGAGTATAATATCTCTGGGCCCTAAAACAAGTTGAACATTATATGAGAATTGATGACGATCCATGTCTCATGTTCAACGAGATGTTAAAACAAAGGGATAATTGATGACTTACCTATAAAACGATTTGTAGCTAGTGAGTTAATTTCGTTGGTGAAAGTGTTGATCAACACACTTTATTTATTATTAGGGGCAATGGGATGTTGCTAGACGTTCTTAACATTGTCTATATCGGCTTAAGTTGTAACTTATGCAAGTGGGAGATTGTTGGTTCTATGTGCACAAGACACAAATTAATACGATATTACTGATAATAAATAAACCCATAGGGTCACATATTTACAATCAATGGACACCAATTACATATTTGAATATGATTTAAATATGTTTCCAACTCATTATATATATATAAGTATATATGCATTGTTGCATATTATTATTTATGTGAAATAATAATATCACTCTTATATATTGATATAAGGTAATGCATATCAAATACATAAATATAAACATATGATTTTATATATATGTATGAATATATATATATATATATATATATATATATATGTATGTATAAATATATATTTGTTACAAGTAAATTGTTACTAGTAACAATTATATAAATGTATGTATATCCTTGTTACAAGTAAAGAGTTACTAGTAACAATCAAGTATGTATATAGATGTATTTTATACATAGTATGACATATCTAGTATATCTTTTATATATTTAAAAGATTAATAGCTAGAAATTCTCACAATGAGCAAGAAAGGGGTCATATGGTGTATTCTTGCATAAGACTTAACCAAGACATGCATGTATGGGACAAGTAAGGAAGCAAGAGGCAAGAGGGGACCCTCCCCCCTCTAATTTTCGTCCATAATGCAAGGGAGGAGGTCCTCCCTCTCTTGCTTTGCTTCTTGACTTTTATAATTACATGCATGGTCCCTTTTGTAACATACTTGCATGCTATCACCTTTCTTTGTGTTCTTAGAATTGTTCTAAGTGTTTTATACTTGAAAAACATCCTTACTCTCTAGTATTGTTGTTCTTCAAGTTAGCAAAGGTGATACATAAACACATACTCAAAATACATACATCTAGTTCAAAAAGAAGAACAAAGGTTGTTGCTTGCATTCTTGAATATCAAGGGTTGGAGAGACTAGCATCTTGGAGGTGTTGGACTCATTGATTTGTGGATACCTTGGAGGAAGTCTTCTCTTGGCTTCTCATAGATCAACCACTTCACCAACGGTTTACTCACGCTACAAAGGTTGTAGTTCTAAACACCCTATGGTTGGTTTTGTTTCTTAAGGCTTGCATATGCATCATTGGTGGGGAGTTTTAAAAAGTTTAAAATTGTTTTTCATGCTTCCGTTGCTAAAATATATTTTTAAAAACCGAACAAACCCCAACAAGGGTGTGGTGAAGGATTATCTAAGGAAGATCCATGAATGTGTATTGAAAAAACTTGAGGCCTTCCCTTACGATGGTTGTAGTTGTCAGTGGCAGAGAGAGAATAACTGTGAGAGAGAAAGAGAGCAACCGAGATAGGCTGATAAAGGGGGTGGGGTTTGGTGTTGAATGAGGCAATTAGATGAGAAAAAATAGGGATGAAGTTATTAAGGTATTGATTTACTTAGATTTAAATTACAACTATACCTCTTTTTCTTTTTATTTGAATAACCATTGCTTTTTAATAAATTAATAAAATACCATAATCATCTATAACTATTGCTCAAATGATCTAACGACCTTATTACTTCTCGCATTTTTTATGAAAATAAATCTTTTCACATTAACTTCCCTATATGTGTGTATATAGACACACACACATATACACATAGGAGAGTTTATTTGAGTACTGTTTTTCGTGAGAGGTGCGAAGCAATCATGATCATTGATTAAAATGAATCACTAGGCAATAACGATGACAACTCATAATGAATCATTAATAACCCGTATTTTGAAAAAAATCAGGTTTCACTCGTTAATAACGATCAAGAAACAATTCATGATTGAGTAAATATACAAATAACGAAAACATCCCTATCAATGAGTCATTATTGTTGTTATAAATGGTTTTCGCGGTTCTCAAATAAACTTTAGCGCACATATATATATATATATATATATATATATAGTGGATGGTTAAAACGAGAATTGTTTTTCGTATAAGAACCAATCTTTGCTATTCATCAAAATAAATCAATCGCTAATAATTGTAAGGGCTCGTTGATGAGTCATGCACTCATTAACGACACATTAACGAGGGGTATTTTAGGAAAATCAAGTCTTGTTAATTAATAATGGTCCACCCGGATGCAATTCACGGTTGAGTAAATATATAATTGACCAAAATACGATTTTTCTTCAAAAGTACACTTTTTTTTATAAAAAGTCGCAAAATTAAGTGTTTTTTTATTTCAGTTGTATGGTATTCGGGAATGAGATTCCTGGTTTCTCCCCTTAAAAAGCCACGTGGACTAGTTGGCGGACCAAATGTCTGTGCAACTGACTAACTGAGAATGGCATTCCCAGCTTCTTAAAAAATTGAATGACTTCTTATGGTCCGTGAATGACATGTCCCATCCTACTGACAAACCGGTAATGTCATTCCCGGTTTGTCAGTGTCCATTAACTGCGCTTTTGAATTAATTGAATGCTTCTTGTGGGGGAGTGATCCGTGAATGGCATGTTAAATCCAACTGAATTTGCATTCAATTAAATTGCATGTGACCGGTTTCTAAGCCACCCATTTCTTTTTTAAGTTAATTCACATACCACTTACTTCAATTCTCTTTCAATTTAATTGCCAACTACCATCCATTTCTTTTCTTTAAACGTCATCTCCATTCTCTTCATCCTCACAGTTTGAAACTTGATAATCCCATGTCGCGTCCTATGTTATGCTACACTTGATAATCTGGTTGTAGGGGAAATTGTTTCGACTAAATGAAATTGTCTCATTATCCTGCTTGGTAAGCACTCTTCAACAATTTTCCAAAATATTATATAAGTATCGGACAACAAGTTTGCCTGACCACTACTGCAAATAACCTCCACAAAACTAATAGCGCAGTTCCACCTTCATAAGCATACGGAAATAAATATGACTTTCAAATTAGAAAAAACAAGTTTCATATATGAAAAGTTTTTATTTTTATAAATAGTTTACATACCTAGCACCATAAGGTTTGCCGGTTAATTCATCATCATTTGCAGGCAAAATCAGGGAGGTGCCCGATAACCCGCACCAACACCACAGCTGCAACAACATAAGCGGACCACAAATTTCTATTGGTTTTGGTGATGTAGTTTTATAGATTTCTATACAAACAAGCTAGAACAAAACTCCCCCAACTAAGTTAGCTAGATATATCTAAATCTTCTATAGAACCTAACATAAACATATGTCATTTGTATCTAAAGTATAAGGGAAAAGAACACCGCCCAATAAAATTAGTATGTACAACCGGGCTCTTTGTATAAACTCAAAGATAGGAGCGTCATCCGGTACAGGCTACTCCAACATCTTACGTAGATATTTGTATTTTATCTACCCACCTTTGAAATTACTAGGCTCTGGTACAAAACCGAGCAATTCAACACACTTGTCGTGCGCATTATTAAAATCCTATTTTTTTTCTTTTCCCGTTATTGCTTCACCAACTTGTAAACCCCACATTACCTGTATGTCCTGGAGGCCTCTCCAATTGGTAGGTGAAATGTGTGAGTTTCAGGACGCCATCTCTCTACAAGTGCCATTATAAGACCGTAGTCAATTACCTTGTAACCACAGTCAAACACACCACCGAACACCGCTGCACGTATGAAGTCCATCACCCTAGGCTGGATTGGGTGATTTCTTATAATTGATCACAAATTTCGGTCAGATCTTCTCACATTCAATGTATTATCATTTGATGAGTTGTAAAACAAATGATACGCCATGTGTTCCTTATCTAAAAATAATAACTTGTTGTTAATTGGACTAGGAGTAACTCTCGTATTCTAATTTTATAGCAAACAAAAATATTTTTAGAAGTTAAGAATTGAAAAGATGAAGGAACGAAGGAACTTACGGTTTTGAAGTTTCAAATTATGAGGATGAATAAGAATGGAGATGTCTTTTAAAGAAAAGAAATGGATGGTAGTTGGCAATTAAATTGAAAGAGAAGTGGGCGGTAGTTGTCAATTAAATTGAAAGAGAAGTGAGTGGTAGCTGTGAATTAACTTGAAAAAGAAACGGGTGACTTAGAAACCAGTCACATGCAATTTAATTGAATGTAAATTTAGTTGGATTTGATCGACATGCCATTCACGGACCACTCCCCCCAAGAAGCATTCAATTAATTCAAAAGGGCAGTCAATGGACATTGGCATTACCAGTTTATCAGTAGGATGGGACATGCCATTCACGGATCATAAGAAGCCATTCAACTTTTTAAGAAGCTGGGAATGTCATTCTCGGTTAGTTGCACAGACATTTGGTCAGCCAATTAAGTAGTTCACGTGGCTTTTAAAGGGGAGAAATCAGGAATCTCATTCCCAAATACTATAGAACTGAAATTTAAAAAAGCACTTAGTTTTGCTACTTTTTATAAAAAACAGTGTACTTCTAAAAAAAATTCCCAAAATACATATATCAATGAGTCATTAATAATATTAAAAACAGTTCTAGTTTGAACTTTATCATATGTGTGTGTGGAAAAGTTTGATTTTTGTAATTTGCATCTTCCGATGGAAACTACATATTCGATTTACGTAAAATGCATATTCGGTCGTAATCTCAACAATTAATCATTCAAATATTAAGGTTCAGATTAGTTCTCTAGGTTTCGCATATAAGGTGATTTTGTTCCGAACCTTACTCTCTCTCTCTCCCCCTCTCTCTCTCTCTCTATATATATATATGTGTATATATATATGTATATATGTGTGTATTTAATAAGACCAAATTATAATATATTTTATTTAACACCAAGGCCGACACATGAAGTAAGACAACTTAGCTATTATGTATAACATATCATTGGTAAGGAAAGTTCGATCCACAAATAACAACGTATATTCATTAGCAAACCTGATTAACAACAAAGCACAAACAAATTTTGATAAAAGCTTTATAAACTAAGAAATTGCATATGCCGCAATAAGCTAAAGCTTACATCTATATGGATAACAAGTCAGCAATTAATCTAATAAAAAATCTAGTAGACCACAATCAAAGTAAAGATAGGGACACTTGAAAGAGTTTTTGAGATTTAAAATGTTGCTTAAGACCAAAGTCGCACGCATTTTCATAAAACAACTCAAGGAGAGAGTTTTTGAGATTTAAAATGTTGCTTGAAGTTGGGAAATCAATTTTAAGGGGAGATTATAAATCAAAAACTTGATTTGATCCGTGCATATTGTACTATCAATCATCTATGATCAGGTCCATAAATTAGACATATCTAAAAGAATTGAATAAGGGAACTAGTGGAATGTTCATAGAAAATATATTTGTAAAAAATATCTAAATATGTATATATATATATATATATAAATATTTAGATACTAATTAAATAAATTATTATTATCTATAAAAATATCTACTATGTAACTGACTAGTAAATAAGTGTATAAGCAAGCAAAGTTAAGAAATAAAATACTTCATTAAAGTTTAGAGCAATTAATACAATTGAAAGAAAGCAGAAAATTTTCTTTTTTATTTTTATTGCACGCGAATTGTAATATATTTGTCAAATTAAACATGTCAAAAGTCAGACATGATTGGGAGTGTTTCCCGGTGGTGTTGGAGCCGACGCCACCTTCCCTCCACGCTCCGACCGGCTGTTCTCGGCGAATTTGATACTTGCTTCATGCATCCCTTTCTGCTTCTCTTCCTCGGTCCATTCTGAAACATAGTAGTGCTCTTCACTACCTTTGACTATGTCTTTACTAGGTGGAAGAAACATGCTCCCCCATTGCGGGAAATGAACCAAAGCCACCGGAAGCGTACAACCTATGATCATTCCACCCATGTACGACAACCCTTTTGCAGTCGAGAACGATGCATTCGCGAAGAATATCAGTTGGGTTAGTCCAGATCCGAAGTTCCCGCCTGCCCCAGTCATTCCTGATATGATACCAAGTGATCTACGGGAAATGAACGGGATGATGCCAAATGTAGCTCCACAGGCTGCCTGTGCTCCAATAGAGAAGAGCATCATAAACGTGATGGCTAACGGCAATGAGTTGACTAAGCCAAGTAGAACGCAGCAGACACCACCCGCAGTTTGAAGGAGCCATAGGTTCCATAGCCGACCACGCATTCCAAATCGTTTTGCCATGAAATCTGATGTGAACCCACCAAAGGGACGAGCTAGAATGTTTGCCATTCCGAAGCACGCCGCAATGATTCCCGCAAGGTGAAGCTGTAGGTCAAATCTGTTTATAACCGATACGATCGATCAAAACACAAGTTAGTTCTATATATGCCATGTTTATATAGAGATAAATATATATTAATTGTATCATCACATCAAACTCCAATAATATGTTGTAATATGAAACATTTACAATCTCGTAAATTCGATCGATCGATTGATCTGTTCAATAGACTAATTAATATCATCGATCATATATATATATATATATATATATATATATATATATATATATATATATATATATATATATATATATATAATTTTTGTAACAAAACCATCATAATTAATCTTATAATTAACGTACCGCCACTTAATTATCTTAAGAAGAAGTGGATGCTTTTTGATGCATATATTAATTAGTTAAGAACGTAGGTACTATATAAGGCCGGATTAATTGATCAACTTATGTTAATGCTTATAAACAAACTTAAATTTTTTATAATGATACAAAATTAAGTATGTATACCTGTCGTAGAAGTATTCAGCGATCACATTATCGATTGTTAACTCGACACCCATAGAGTAACCATACAGAAGTACAAATATCCATGTCCGATAGTTTGTAACAGCATACCATAAAATCTATAAAGCCATAAAAAATAAATTAGTAAACACACACACACACACACATATATATATATATATATACATATATAATATTGAATAATTGTTTTAAGTATTAATTAAGTAATTGTTGAACGATATAGAAACTCTAACTAATTTATGTAAGAATAAAATCAGTACCTTGCCAAATTTATCTTTGGCGACATCACCCTTCTTTTGAAGGGCACCGAGGTTACCATCAGGCAAATCTTGACCAAGAGTCAACACCAATATCCCCATTATTACATTAAGCCATCCCGGAATAAAGAAGGCAATCCTCCAAGCCATAAACGGCGTCGCACCAGCCTTCTTGATGATCTCAAACAACACCGGCATTAGTAGCTGTGTGGCACCACCACCCATGTTCCCCCACCCGGCCGCCGTCCCATTCACTAGCCCGATAATCTTGCTGTTAAACATGGTACTCATCCAGTATTGACACGACACAAAAGTAGCTAAAGAGAAGCCGATCATGAATCTAACGGCTATGTAGCCACTTGCATCAGCAACGAATGACATGCAAAAGACTGTGGGAGCTGATAACATGATGAGAAATGCACAGCCGTAGCGAGGTCCCAACATGTCGCAGACCGCACCCATGACCAACCTAGAGAAAATACTTCCGGAAACTGAGGCAACGCCGGCATTCCCTATGTCGGATTTGGTGAGATCAAGGTTGTCCCGGATGATGGGGACGAGGGGTGCTGCCGCGAAGGTGGAGACAAAGGTAGTGAAGAAAGATATCCATGAGAGATGGAAGGTTCTCATGTGAGGGTTTGCAAAGGAAAAGAGTTTAAAGACTGTTGCCTTGTGTTCGGAGTCTACGGGCAGGTCGAATTTAGCAGTTCGATCAGTATGCACAATCGGAGAGGCGACTGAGAAGGCTAGCACTGGCTCACGGCCGGTGACTCCATGCATGGAGCTTCCTGGAGATCCTTCAATCTGAGTAGGCATTGTTTCTAGCTAGCTAGCAGCTTCGATCAAGTATGTCGGTCGGTGAGCTAGGTGCCTTTGTTGTTTTGTGTTGGTGTTTAATTCATTCTAAAGTGACGATTAAGATTGAGTTTATATAGGGCTTGGGAGATGAGAGAAATTAAATTAAGAAACAACTTAACATAAAAAAAATATATACAGCATATTAATTAATTAATTAATATATATGTGTGTATATGATGGAGTTGACAAACGAAAAGGTCAGGTTAAATAGATAGCCAATGGGGATTCCCAAAAGGCCGGTTGAAGTGGTTATAAGTTATGTTTTTAGTTAGGACGTATTCCTGTTTGCCGCGTATATATATACATGATCATCAATCCATGTAATGGAGCTCCTCGTATATCCCAAAAGATGCTTAATTACAGACTCATATATATCCATGCATTTCATACACCACTTTTAGCATATATACTCTTAATTAATTAATATTTTAAATAAAAAAGTTCAATCGATCAGCTAATTAAGTGTGCATGATTATCAATTGTTTTGCTGACTTTTATAAACATTAACCTGCAAAAATTAAGGTCAGATCGATCGATCATTTAATTCAAAAAGCCCTTTGGTAAATTGGTATATTATTAAACTCTTTAAATTACTTATGGTAATTCATATTATATATGCAACAATATTATGAATAGTGTTGAGCTTATCACTTGTCCCAAAGGTTAATTTGCTTCTAACATCTATCATGATCGATCAATACATTAATCAATCTATCGTTCGATAGTTTATTTTGCCTTTAATTAATTAATTAATTAATTTCATTTCTTTTCTTTTTGCGAAAAAGAAACAGAAATATAATTGGATGATCGATCTAATTGATATTACAAATCAAATTAAGCTTCGTGATGGTCACATCTTGTCTTTCGATCAACCTTTCTTGTTTAACATATATACATGATATAACTTAACTTATAACTGCAACGTCCTATAATATTATGTGTAAAACAAACACACACATATACAGATATACTATATACATGTATATATATGTATTTACACATACTTGTTTTCATTTCTACGTATAAATCAAATACGGAGGGTCGGGTTAGAGTCAGGTCATAGACCTATGGCGGGGGTAATTTGGCGTTCTCTATCTACATATAACGCAATCCATAGGCCTTCTTTCTTTATAAGGAATGTCTAATTAGGTTAAGTTAAAGCTTTTGGGCCAACCTACATACTTAAAGCTATTCAATTCCGAGCCCGCCCACAGATGACGGTGTATCCTTAATTAAGTTCCAAATTTAGTAAAACTGATTCATATGTCATGTCAAACTAGCTAGATCTTCAAGTATGCAGGCCTACTCAAGGTTATTTGCGAGCATGTTTGCAAAGGATAAATACCATGTGCTTCCAAGCAATGTTATAACATTCTGCCTAAATAGAGGCTCAAGACGGCAACACACACACACATATATATATATATATATATATATATATATATATATATATATATATATATATATATATATACTAGTGGGGTACCCGTGTAATGCGACGGCGGTGATTAAAGAGGTGGTTGTGATGAGTTTTGTGCAGAATAATCACAAAGAGCTAATATGAGTTTGTGAAGATTCCTAGCGAGATGAAGATAATATGAGTTTGTGAAGATTCTTTGCGAAAGCTACTACTCTGAGTTATTTGTCTTTCAGTTTGTTGGAAGAATTTTATCGCCTGGCTGAATCATGAAGTTGCTAATTATATATATGTATGTATATGTGCGTGTAATGTTTCATGGTTTCAATTATTATGTAATTGAGTTAGAATGCAATGTTTATAAATTTCAACTCTTTGACTCTTTCATTTGTTTGGTGTTTGTGAAATCTCCTGAACTTGATTTATTGAAAACAGGAATTTAGGTGATCTCATGAATCAAAAGTTAATATTAAAAATATATAATTAGACTTAATTCAGTTATTAGTATGGTGATCTCATGAATCAAAAGTTAATATTAAAAATATATGATTAGAAATAATTCAGTTATAAGTATTGGTTTAAATTCATTAATTGTCGGTTATGTTTTTAATATTTATTTGTTTAAATTCATTAATTGTGGACTTAAAGGAGGGGTATTTTACTAAATTTACTATTCTTAAAATTAAGAGTTTTTTAGGTGATAAATGCATTATATAGGAGTAAGATATATATATATATATATATATATATATATATATGATCAAGTCTAATTAGATTGCAAAATTAAATTATTATAACATTAACAAGGAAGAAACCCACATAATTATGCCTCACCTACGTATGATCCTAAGGCAATATATCCTTAGATGAGGGATTTGTTAGCCTTTTCCACACAGACACACATTGCTATCGGGTATAAACTATTTGTTGAATGTCATATCCCCATATTCTATAAAATGGCATATACATTATTGTGTAGAAATTATTCTTCGTTACGGTATTGAACGGGTACCATGTGTAACACCCTAAGGTTCGAAATATTTAATAGAGTGAATTACTGATTTGGTCTATGAGGTTTGCTAGATATATCTGATTTTGTCTTTTAAATTAAAACATTACTAAGATTATCTCTCAATTTCACAAGTGCATAGTTTACACCGACCATAAGAGTCTAAAGTACTTCATTTATCAGAAGAACCTTAATAGTGACGGAGAAGATGGTTAGATTTACTTAAAGATTATGAATGTGAATTACTTTACCACCTAGGTAAAGCAAATGTACTCACTGATGCATTGAGTAGAAAGTCTTGAGAGTTACAAGTGAAGGTTTATTCGTTAAGGGTGTCAATAACAACATCCTTGTTGGATAAGATCAGAGAGACACAATCTAAAGAACGAATCAAAATTACGAACGAGTTAAGGGTCAAATATCTAGTTTTGTAAGAGATAACCACGACTTATTCACCTGTTATGGTCGTATTTAGGTACCATAATATGGGTATGTTAGATAAATTCTTCTAAATGAAGCCCACAAATTCAAATGCTCTATTCACCTAGATGCACTATAGAGACTTGAATCTAAATTATTGGCCAGGGATTAAAAGAGGCATACCAAAGCATGTTGAAAGATTCTCAACCTAACTTTAAGTAAAAGCAGAACATTAGAAGCCCATGGGAAGTTACAACCGTTTGAGATTTTCGTCAGCGAGACATGGTGTACCGGCCGGTTTCTATTGTATCAAATAGAGATACTCAATTCACCGACAAGTTTTGGAGTAAAATTCATGGAGACATGGGAACAAAACTTCATCTCGGTACTACATATCATCCTCAAATCGATGGGCAGAGTGAGAGAACTATAAAAACCCTACAAGATATGTTCTAAATGGGTATCGATCTACCTCTTGTAGACTTATCTTATAACAGCTATCATTCCAGTATAGGCATGCCATTGTATGAAATTTTGTATGGAAAAAAATGTAGAAATCTCATCTGTTGGGCAGATGTGGGTCAAAAATAGTTGGGCAATACATAAGTGGTATAAAAGACAATTGAACACGTCCAGCAGATACGCGAGAATCTCGTCGCTGCTCAGAGTAGACAAAAGAGCTATGTTGAAAGAAGAAAGGTCACCATTGGAATTCCAAGTTAGAGATTATGTATTATTGAAACTATTGTCATGGAATGAAGTAATTAGATTCAGGAAGAGAAGCTAGCTCAGTCCTAGGTTCATTGGTCCCTTCAAAATTATTGCACAAGTTGGAAAGGTAGCATACAGATTGAAACTTCCATAAGAATATTTATCAAAAATTCACAATACTTCCCTCTGTTCCATCTCAAAAAATGTTTAGCAGACACGTCCACATATGTTCCATTTGAAGATGTGATCATTGATAAAAAAATTGAACTATGTGGAAAAACCTATATCTATACTTGAAAGGAAGGTCAAGAATCTACAAACAAACGGATAGGGTTGGTAAAAGTACCTTGGAAGCATAGAAAGGGGCAGATTGTACATGGAAACCTGAAGATGAGATGATGAGGAATTATTCAACAAACAGATTTCGGAGACAAAGTCTTCTAAGTGGGGAAGAGGTGTAACACCCTAAAGTTTGAAATATTTAATTATAAGTCAATACTAATTTATATGAATTTTTAGATTTACTAATGAATATGGAACTTCAGGGCTGAAATTGCCAACAATGAAATATTAAAAGTGCAGGAGCAAGTTACAATTGAATTCATGAAAATAAACTAGTTAAAAATCAAATTAAGGTATGTACCTGCACACTTGTACTTGTTTAACTCAAGTTTAGGACCTAATCCTAGGTAATTTGATAATTTGAATTTACATATTAATTGATGTTTTGATGAGTAAAAACAACTACGTAAGTTTTTTGAGTGTAGGAAAACACTCGGATGATAAAAGAATGGTTTTTGGAGACCAAATGAGTCAAAACTGTAGTTGTTCACTATTTTCAAAGGCTATCCGGTGGTTCTACATAGCCCGTATCAATTTGGAACGACCTGTACGTGTAGAGCCCTAGTGTAACACCGGTGTAGGTATCTTTGGTCGTGTAAGGTTAGTGCTACACGGCCCGTGTAGCTTATTTTTCAATCGTAGAATTTAGAAATTAATACAGTATTATATCTGAATAGGAACTACTTGTTGCTTAATTGACTAAACCGAGGAGCTATTTTTGTACATATGTGTATTATTTAATGTAAGTTTACTTAACTCCTTTTACTGTGAAAAGTGATATATGAATGTGTTGTGGAGCAATAATGGTTCAACATGTGATACAGTTATGTGCTCTTTGAGCATTAGGGTTTTAGCCTCGGTACCAGATTCTAGGATTAAATATCCTAGTATTCGTTATTGGGTCTTCACGGTTCTGTTGATACTGGACTATTCATGATTACTTCTTGTAGTATTTGTTTGTTGATTACTCTTGAAGTGATTCAGGGAAAGACAATAACAAGGCTCCAGTTACATGACGTGGATGATAACGCTAGTCTTTTGTGAGACTTTTAGCAAAACTTTTGTGAAAACTATCATTTTTCAAAAAACGGTTTGCAAATGTAATATAATGCTAGAATAGTTTCTAATCTTTGTACATATATCTAAAAGTTGTTTGTTATTTTATAGTAATATAATTACTTTTTTTTTCAAAAAAAAATTAGGGCTTTACACCATGCTAGTGCTTTAAATGCTTGTTTATTCGATAGTCTCGAACAAGGACTTCCTAAGTTGCTATATATGCACTGTGATTTGTTTAGCCTCCAAGAGTGCTCGCCCTGATAAACTCCAAATGAGATAAGAGCAAGACACAATAAGAGACAAGTATTGGTATTCGCCTACAAAGGAAATCTCGAAGCAGTTTATTACTAGTGAAGAGGTTTGTATGTGCTCTGCTTTGCATGAGTGCTAGGCTTTCGTCAGTAGGTCTTAGACTCTTAGCCCATGGATGCAGGCTTAGTAACGTTAAGCTAGTTAGACAAGATGTGTCTATTTTGTCTTATATGACTTGAGTGTTAATTTGGGATGTAAGTCGGGACTTATGCTCATGTATATGTCATATATTTAGGAGTGTTCACGAGGCGAGTAGTGAGAAATTTGAGACACACATACGGGTGGGTATCGAGTTTTACTACCCCAAACCGAATTGTGCAGGGTGGGTACTCATACTAAACTAAACTAAACTAAAAAGACGTGGGTACTCGCAGTTCGGTTCACGATTACCTACAAAAAAATAAAAAATAAAGTTATTTGTTGCAAACTAAAATAATTAACACTAAAAAGATACTAGAAAATGAAATTAAGAGGTCATTCGTTGATGAGTTAGAAGTATCGCCTTATTGAAATTGCTGATTGCCGATTGCCGATGTGGTAGAGTAATGGCTCGACGAAGGTTTTTAAAGAAGTGGATGGCAAAATCAATGTCAATGAGAGATGAATGAAAAAAACAAAGTATGAGATAGAGATTTTTTTAAAGTTAGGAATTTTTATTATGAAATATTATTCTCAATATATTTTTCTTAATAAACTATATATATATATATATATATATATATATATATATATATATATATATATGGGGTGAGGCGGGTACTGCGGGTAGTAAATGTAGAGAACCAAACCTGACACGCTACTTAGCGGGTACCCTTATTTTCAGACTTTTCAACTCGGTTATCATTCGGGTCAGTTCAGTTCTTTGGTTTTTCTATTTTTTTAACACCCCTACATATATTTTAGGAACATTCTAGGAAAATTGATTGTAATTAAGATTTTAACAATGTTTTTTATATTTTTACGCACTTTGCTCTAGAAAAACTTCCAAATAAAAAAATAAAATGGGAAATGCATAAAAATAGCATATACATAATGGATAAGTAAAGAAAATTAAATTTTATAGGGAAAATTTTACAAAATAATAAACAAGTTTGATAACGTTTTATCAACATCGAGAAATTTCACAATATAAAATAAAAGAGTAAGTGAAGTTAATAAACTAATTTTCATAACTTAATTAATATTATACAAAATTCTATATTTAATTATCACCTCAATAATGCAAGGATGAAATAGTTGGACATAAATATGTGTTGCATTGACTTTGCTAGTTCTTGATTTCTTTATTAATAAAGGAATATATAAATTTAATTTATATGAGCATGGTTGACCGCATGTTGATTATAATAGAGTTTTAAAAAATGTACATGTATTTATGTAACTCTTGCTTAATTTAGATTTGATTTATTCTATTTGTCTTCATCTATACATAATAATCGAATGTTTAATATAGTTCATAATTAGTTCATAGTTCTAAAGAACTAATTTTAGCCTTTGGATTAATATCATCAATGATCCAGATTAAATTTTAAAAATTAGGACAAAGTGACATTTTCGTAATTTTTTTTAATTCACATGTGATGCTTTTACAAATCATATGTGATTGTATACCGAATCACGTGTGATTGAATATTAAAATTTCAGGACTATGTTTTTTAAATGGACTTTATTGAACACAACTCTAGTCAATACAGAGTATAAATTTTGATTATTAATCGTCTTTTTGGACGATTTTCAAACCTTTTTCTTTTCGGACCATTTTTTCGCATAAGATCGCACGGTCTGGTTATGGGCCGATCTAGTTCGGTCCTAGCATTCTTTTTATTTAGATATTTTCCGATTTAGTTTAGACTTTTTTATTCACTTTGGTTTTTTAAGTCTGAAAGTAGTCGAGTGATGTATATGTATGGATTTTTAGTTTTGTATTAGAGAATATAGATTAGGTTTAATATAAGATGGTCCACCTTAATTGTATAGATAGGCTAGTGTCAATTAGGGTTTGATATTAGGGTTTTTTTTGTACCATTTATACTCTATAAATAGTTATCAATGTCATCGAAAATACTCGATGAGTTTTCATTATTCTATATGGTATCAGAGCCTTAAGGTTCTGGCCATATCTTCTTTTTCTCTTCTACCACTGCCGCCACTAAACAACGGTTGGCCACAGCCGCTTTTCTTCTTCCCATGCTCCCCCTAGAGTGATAACTTTCTTTCTTTTCTTTACCCTTTCATCCCGCCCTATGGATACATTGTAAATAAAAATTTATTAGTTTTCTCTCTCTTGCTGCCACCGTCGTACTTCTTGCAGCCACCGTTGTTGTAGCTCCTGTCGTAGCAGTCGTATCTCCTACCGTCGCTGCCCGTTGCCACGACTCTTGCCGCCACCCAGGGGCGGATCTATGCCCGTGCCGGTGGTGGCACCTGTCACTAGCTAATTTTGTTTCGCATAGTGTAAATTCCGATTTTTTCAAGGCGGTGCTATCACCCATTTCAATGGTTCCACCACCCATTTCAAATCCCGGGTCCGCCCCTGCCGCCGCCACCATAGCTCCTACCTCTATAGTCGTAACTCCTACTGCCGCTGCCACCGCTCTTCTTGCCGCCCCTTTTGGCCGCTATCCCGTCGACGCTCTTCTTTTTTATATTAAACCTTAATGGACCATATCCTAACTATATAATAGGGATGGATTATCCTATCCTAAATCTTATTTATATTCTGTAATATTTTGAGGTTTGTTCCTTGGATTCTCTATATAAGAAGTGTTCTCTTAGATTCATACTATATATAAGGTTTCATTTGCGAACTTTTTTTTGCGATAAACGACGAAAACCAGTTTTGGCAATTGATTAAAATAACTCAGTGGCTAATAATGCAAATAACATAATTGTAAATATTGAATCACACCTAGCTAGCACCATTATGGCTCATTAATAATGCATTAATGACTCATAAATTATGGGTATTTTAGGAAAAATCAAACATTATTAAATAATTCTTTAATAGAATTCTACCTAGATATAATCCAAAGTTGGATAATATAAAATATAACCAAAATACACCTTTTAATGAGTTATTAATACGGTTCTCGCGATAAGAATGATTCCCGAATAAACTACTCCCTATATATACATATAGAGGAAGGTTTATGCGAAAAGCATTTTATTTGCGAAAAGTGCGAGAAGCAATCTCAACCATTCGATCATTTAATTAAATGTTAGGATCATTAATGACATTTAATTAAATGTCCGTCGGAGAAACGTGCCTCGTCGCCTTGACCAACGCCTTGATGCCTTGAACGACGCATCGCCGCCCATCGTCCTCTGGCTCGTCGGTTTTTCCCTTTGCTGCCACCGCTGTCGTTGAGCTCTTGTCGCCGACCGCCGTTGATGAACTCCTGGCTCCCACCGCCACCCACAGACACACATCGATTTGATCTAGCTGTTGGTGATGTTTAGGTAACTCCGGTGATATTTGGTAACTCGGACAGTACCACTCACCGTCGCCCCCATCTTCTCCTTTTTCTGTTTGGGATTATACCTGTTCATCGAGCAACGATAATCATCAATTGATCTTCAATTTCGTCGCTCAATCATCTATTTCTTCTTTATTTTTTATTTTTTATATATACATGTTATAGTTTCTTAAGAAGCTAGGTTTTGGTTTTATGTGTGATGTACCTAAATAAGAATTTAGGTCAGTGTGTGTCGATGTGTATGTATTTGTTCTTAGGTGTGGGAGGTGTTCTTGTGATGTGTGAGTTTTATTCGATCCATGCATGGTCTTTAATCCTATCCTTGAATGGTGAACAAGGTATTTTAGGTTTTTGTTTTATGGAGTATCTAATTTTTTTATTTTTTTGGTTTTAGATTATATGGTTTTTAGTATGTTGTTAATTAGTGAACAATGGGTGAATAACTAAAGAAAACTAACTATATTAATAAATATTGTAAAATTTGTAATAAAACGCTTTCATTATTTGGCTTTTATTCAGTATTGAATATTAAAAAATTATCTTAAAACGAGTATAGTGTTGGCTATGTTCATTATCGAACACAATAGCGTTGGTTGTGTCTTTATTGAACACAAATAGTGTTGGTTGTGTTCATTATCGAACACAAATAAACGTAGTGATTAAAAATAAGTATGTGGTATTTTTATAGTATTTCAGTAAATATTCATTAATGAATCTCGAAAAATTAGTAAGGAGAGAAAATAATAGTTGAACAAAAATATTAATAGAAATTTAAGTAATAACAGATAAAACAATTCAATCAAAATATTACGATTCATTAATGAACAGTTGAGTATATAAAGAAATTTCAGAACAAAAAAAATAATTAATTTGGTAAATAATAAAAACAAAAAAATAAACAAAATCTAGAAAAAAAATTTAATTAGAGAGAAAATATTTAATTAGAAAGAGAGAAATTAATTAAAGAGAAAAGAGAGAAAATATTATTGTTTACTAATTTACCCTTTTTAATTAAATAAAAATATAAATTCTAATTAATGTGAACTACAAGATCAAAAATCAATCATTGGTTGATATTACTTCTCGTCCTTTTCGCAAATAAGAAGCTTTTCACATGAACCCTCCCATATATATATATATATATATAGGAAAAATCAATGAAGAACATTTTTTTAAGAAAACAAGGACAACAGATTTGTGCTTTTAAAATCTTAATCTAAGAGCTAAAAAATATGATGCATCTATTAGATACATCTAAAAAATTAGACGCGTCTACAAAAATGAAGGTAATTTTGTCAAATTTCTTAATTTTTACAACCGTACATTATAAACTATGTGAGAGAGTGTTCTCCCTCGAACCTTACCCTATTTGTGTGTGTATGTATATATAGGATACAGAACCTCCCTTATTTATAGAATCTAAAGAAACAGTATTTACACTTATTGAATATGAAGTGTAGGTAAGCCGAATATGCAGTTTACATAAATCGAATATTTAGTTTAACCTAAACCATTGATCATTCAAATCTAAAGGCTGATATTGGTTCTGTAGGTTCTATGCATAAGGCTGGTTCTATATTGATCCTTGATATATATATATATATATATATATATATATATAGGGTGGAGATCTAGTAAAAAGAAAATTAAACTAAAAAATGTAATGAGAAATCTAGCCACTAGAATTTTCAAATCTGCTCCTAAAATGTGGCTTTTTTCCTTTTACTTTAATTATAAAAAAATAGTACTTAAGGTTATAATTGACCATTAAATTTTTTAAATTTCAAATCCTAGATATCTAGTCGCCATTTTTTAAAATAGTTCTCGAGAATTGTTTTGATGCACACGGTAAAAAATGATGCACAAGACACTGATTCACATATAATCCATTTTAAAAAACTTACAAAATCAATACAAATGGTAACAACCTAGGGGGAATATTCATCCAACAAACAACACAATACTTGATCCACAATCACCATTCATATTCAGATGCACACATAGTGAAAAATATGATTAAATATCATTATTTCAAAACCAACTCATGAACACAATTCATTCGTAGAAAATCGATACATAAATTTGAAAATTGAGATGCACAATTATATCAGCTTGACACAAGAAAAAAAACTTAAATGGTCATAAATGAAAATAAATCGTATTGATACATCATTCATCAAGAAACTATGGTCATACAAAAATCTGTAATGAACCTCCAATCTTGAAAAAAAACTTGAATTGGTCATAAAACAATCTGTAACAAACCTCTATTATTCCAATCATATTGAAAAAAAACTTGATCGGAAGAAGGGGGAGGCGGTGCGAGATACAAGGAAGATGCGGTGATATACGCCGACGGAAGAAGGTTGGCGGTCGGTAGATGAACTTTGGCAGAATGAACTCTATAGGCGATGGATCCGTCCGTTTACCATTGCGACGACCGGTTCAAGACGGCAGAGATCGAGATCCGATTGGCTTGGGCTTAGGCTTGGTAGGACTGGTGCGGGGCGGCGGAAATCGTGATCCATGCGGCTGCGACTTGGCATGTGTGGAATGGCAGTTATCGAGATCGAGAAGAATGGAACATGAGACGTGAGAGAATGGATGAGACTGCCATGGTGAGAGAGGGGTGGGGCTAATTTAATGGGGGAGAGCGAAAATAATTACAAAGGTACCTAAAATGCCTCTTAACTAATTATACCATGTGTCATCACTAGATTTCTCCTTATTCTTTTTACCTTAATACTCTTTATATTTGAATCTAACTCTATATATATACATATATATATAAGTTCGTTTGAGAACATTTTTTATTGCGAGTACCGTGAAAACCAATTTGAGTCATCCATTTCCCCTTCGTTCAATTCTATCACCCACTCATAAATTCATCACATGTACCTTGTCACACGCTATCTCATCATCCTCTCCATCCATGAACTCCACTTACCAAATAAATGGCTAAGATTGGTTCTCATAGTACTCTCGATATGGATGGTTCTCAAAAAAGTCTCCTATATGGTTATATATATATATATAAGAAAATGTTAAAACGAGAACTATTTTTTGTACGAGAACTGTGATAACCAATCATATCCCTTGATTAAAATTAATCAATGGCTAAAAATTTTTGACGGCTAATTAATGACTCTGTATCATCCCAATTTTTGTTTTGTTTTGTGTTTAACATATTCGAATCATAAAGTTGTCATATATCAACTCCATAAGTATATTTAAATATTTAGTTACATCTCAACAACTTCAGTAATCTAGTTTCTGTAAATCATCTTCATGATAACAACTAAGTAATCAAAATACTAAATTTAATAAATATCCAGTTGAAGTCTTTTAACGATGAGCCATCTCTAAGGTGCTAGAGCCCCCCATGGTCATTTCCTGAAAAAGAGTTAAAACAACAGTAAACGTGAAGCTTAGCGAGTACATTACTTATATACTAAATTAGTTCATCAATCATATCACAATCCCTCACTTAGCATGAAACCTTCCCGCTACCGAAGGAGACTGTCTAAACATTCCCGTTACCAAAGTAAAAGGTCTAAACGTTCCCGCTACCGAAGTAGACGGTCTAAATATTACCGCTTCCTAAGTAAACGGTCTAATCATTCCCGCTACCGAAGTAAACGGTCTAAACATTCCCATTACCGAATTAAGCGCTCTAAACATTCCCCTTACCGAAGTAAACGGTCTAAACATTCTCGTTACCGAAGTAAACGGTCTAAACATTCTATCACTGAATATTGGTATTTACATACACTTACTAACATAATCTCAATCTCAATTGATCCTAAGTTAGAATATAAGTAAGGATACTCACTAGGTAGTACTTCAATCACGCGATAATAGTTTAGCAACTATTTGCGGTTATGCATCAATCACCGATCCTACATTGCATTTTACTGAATTAGTATAGAATACAATTTCTTAACCAAAGTCGGACCTCAAACAAGTCACGCAACTCCTATGGTCGGACCTCGAACAGGTCACACCATACCTAGGGTCGAACCTTAGTCCAAGTCGCACACATGTAAGTCGGACCCTGGTCCTAGTCGCACACAAGTAAGTCGGACCCTAGCATCTTGGTCGGACATCACCCACCCATTTCAGTCAACACTTGGATTGTTGAAATCCATCCAAAACACAACTAAATCGAAATCTTTCAATTACAACTCGTTCCTTCGGTCATTTAAACAATTCTTTTAAGATAAATTTGTATTTCATTGAGTATTAGTGGGTTTAATATCAATTTTTCTCTCGGTTTGCTCGAACCTCTCGAAACCCCCAAGACTCAAACGTAACCCTTGATTTCTTGCTCAAAAAACATAAAACTGGTACCTACATAATCATAGGAGGGTGAGGAACATTACCTAATGATTCTCCTTACAATTCCTTGGATAGTGAATTGATATGAAGTTCCTTCTTCTCCCCTGCTTTTGTGAGATATCAACTCACACAGACAAAGAAGTTTCTCTCCCTTGGGGGTTGTGCCTTATTCCTCTATTTATAAAATTTTAACAAGGACAAGTCCATCAACACTTATCTAAAATAAGCCCATAACTTCATGTTAATCTATTATCAAATATACCCACTCGTATTGATTACAACTTTGCAAGTCCATTTCAAGCCCAAACTTATCTTTTTCTTAACCAACTAGGCAGGCCCAACAAAGTCCAATTATCATAAATCTATAATAATAATCTAACTAATAATAATAACAATAATGTAGTAAATAAAAAAATGCTCTTTTATTGAATAAAAAGAAAACCGGGTATTACAGACTTGTTAATGGATTATTAATGACTCTTTAATGGCTCATTAATGACACATTAACAAGGGGTATTTTGGGGAAATGAAGCCTTCCAAATCAACGACGGGTCACCCAAATGCAATTCACGGTTGGTAAATATAGAATGACCAAATTACCCTTATTAATGACTCATTAATGGTGTTATAAGTGGTTCTCATACAAAAAACAGTTTTCGATTGAACTTTCCATACTATATATATATAGAGAGAGAGAGAGGTTCATGCGAAAAGGAGTTTATTTGCGAAAAGTGGGAGAAGAAATCTAGGCCATACGATTAATTAATTAAGGGTAAAATAGTTTATACATATTCCTCAATCCCCTTTCTCTCTCCTATCATACATATACGATATATCTACCATCCCTCACCCTCACTTTCTTTTGTAAACCCTAGAAGCCTTTCTCTCCTTATAGATGAGAGATGAGTTGAGAGTCGCCTCTGTCGCCGGCGATAAGTCAATCCACCATCGCCACCGCTGTTCTACTTCACAGCACCGTCGTCTCCGCCGCCGCCGCCGCTATACAACTATCTAAACTCCAGCCACCGCCTCCCTCTACTTCATTGCACCACCGCCGCCCTTGATCTACACCGATGCCATTAATTACTTCACCGCACGACCGTTGAACCACCATCCATGTCACGCCATAGTCTCGATCGTCCCTTCTCTTTATCTCACATGATTGTCGCCGAGAACAACCGCAGCCGTCTCAGTCGCCATCACCACACGCCATCACTAAACGGCAAACCATCATCATCGGAAAAAGCCATCTATGGAGGATCTTGGATGTTACAAGGCAAGCTTTGATTTTCCGGCTATGACCATCATCATCGCCAACAAAGGAACTCCCTGTAATGGTTTTTTTTTGTTTTTTATTGTTCTCATATCGATGCATGTAAACGGGTATACTTTTATTTTATCTTGTTGTGATTTTATTTGGAAGGAAGAAATTAATCTATTGGATGTTGTTCACCATAGAACGTCTAATGAAAAAAAATACTATATGTTTATTGGTGAATATAATGTATTGATTGTAGAAAAATAACAAAAAAGGGTAGTTCACCAAAGTTTATTTTTTGTTTGTATTTGTATTGTTTGTATTTCTATGTTGGTAATGAATGAATAAAAAATTTGGTTTAATATAACAGTTTGATTTTTGGTTGTATTTTGTTGTTCATCTATGAACAAATAAATATTAGTTAAATTTATTGTTTGTTCACGATGTGTGGTCGATTAAAAACCTGTTTATAATGTGTGTTCGGATGGTGTTAACTAGAGTGCTAATAAATAGAAAAACTCGTGAAACTTTGGTTGTTTTCAATATTGAATATCGTAGAATTTATCTTAAAATTAGTATGGTTTTGGTTATGTTCATTATCAATCACAAATAAGGATGAAAAACTTATAATTATATTGGGTGTGTTCACCGTTGAACTTCGTAAAATTAATTATTTACTAGTCAATTTTTTTTGATTTATTTTGTTTTTTTATTGAAATTTTAGGAGGGAGAAATTGATTGGAGAGAGAAAATTTTTGTTTTACCATTATGCTCTTTTAAATATAAAAAAATCAAATACAAATAAGTGGTTGAGATTGCTTCTCGTACTTTTCGCAAAAAAAAATACTTTTTGCATGAACCCTCCCATATATATATATATATATATATATATATATATATATGTGGAGAAATTCATTTGAGAACCACTTTTAATCCAACCGCAAGAACCATTTATGTAACACCGTAAATCTCAAGCCATTTTTTTAAATTGTTGCGGATGGGGTTACTAATTTCATTTGAACAAACATCCACAAAGTACAAAGTACCCTTTACAAAATACAACATCAACTTGTGTTACAAAAGATTAATAAAACACGTCTCGTCTCTTCTCAAAAATACAATATCAGAGCGTTGGTCAAATTCTGTTTTTCCCGAATAAGTATAAAACTAACAATGAATAAGATCAAAGTGCGGAAATAGTTTTAAAGCAACTAACACACGAAAGTTTTCAAAGTAAGATTATATTAATAACCAAACTTCAAAGAGTGCACAAGAACAAACTTGAGCACCGAGTACAAACTAAATCAAGAACAAACTTGAATGCAAATTAGCGAACAAACGCTTAACATTTTCTTGTTTAACGAGCAGGTATTTATAGGCTAAGTAAACTAATCCCGACCATCTAATTTATATACACGTGTACCGCTCTACACATAATTAGAAACAGAAAACAAGATTGCCGTTTCGAGCTCCTTTAGAATGCGCAGATCGTGCACTTTACATAACAGGAAGATTCTGGTTGTCAGATGTATCTTCAGTGCAGAAGACCCTTTGATGACTGAAGACTAACTTCAGCTGACGTTCACTTCAGAAGTAATCTTCAGATGAACTCCGGGCTTCTTTCTTTAGATGGCACGTTAGAACAGTTTACAAAAGAATAAGATGTTACACCTTCAGTCGCTTTCTTCGAAAGCTTCTTCAGGAATGGAATATATACAAATAAAAGACTAACAAATTCTCCCTTTCCTACAAACATGGCTAAACAGCAAATCACAACAAACCTGCAAAAAGCAATCAACCGTAGGGAATTAGCACTAAGTTAAGTGAATGGAAGCAACAAACAAGCTATCAACAACAACAGTTCACAACTGAACTTCTGAGCAACAATCACCAACAATCAGTCAATTCAACAATCTCTCGAAGTCTGAGGACCGGCGGTTCTGCCGAACCTACAACCAGTGCGGGCCAAAGCAAAGGTTTACCGATAGCCCTCTGTCGATCGGCACAGTGAAATTCCCCTCTGATACAACGCATACATCAGGAGGACTACCACTGTTCAACCAACCGCAGACGAGCCCAGCTCTTTCAATAGCAGTTGACCCCAACCAGCCCTTTCACAGAAGCTGATCACCACCAACCCGTTACAACAGCAGTTGGTTCTCAAACAATTCCAGATACACACCAACCACGAACACAAACATAACTCTACCACATATAACATATATGCAAAAAAATAACTCTTGATCAACAATTACCAGACTAATAGTCTATCATGGCATATCAAAACTAAACAGTCTATCTTCGTATATCAAACTCAGTCGTCAATCATCGCATCTTAGACTCAACAGTCTATCATTATAACAGAAACAACAATTTATCATAGTATAACAATCAATCTTTAAATCAAGCAATTCGTAACAGTTACCACCATTACCACTCGTGACTAAACTTCCACTCACCTCAGTCCTTAACTGCACTTGCTCAGTTGTCTAATATCACTGAGTCTTCGTAGTTCCTGACAACACAACAAACTGAAATCAATCTCAATTTATAAATATATATCCACATATATTTATATCAATCATAACCACATTCAATATGTTAAAATAACACATAAATAAACATATAACATGCCACATAATCGAACCAGCAGCAAAAACTTCAAATCTGGAAAATCCCACAAACGCGTCGCGTCCACGAACCGACGCGTCGCGTCGCATCGCAATTATCGGATTTCAACAAACAAATGTCGGATTTCAACACCGGATTTCAAGTGTCGGATTTCAAGTGTCGGATTTCAGGGTCTCGGATTCTCAAATGTCGGATTCTTGGGGTACCGGATTCACAATTTTCGGATTCCAAAATGTCGTAATTCTCTTTTGTCGGATTTCATGGGACACGTCGCGTCGCGACCGTCTCCGCAACATTTTCTTCTTCTTCTTCAAAATCCAGCGGACATAAATTTTTTATAAACCTCACAACCAGATATCTAAACTTACCAAAACTCATATAAAACATGCTTAAAACTTTATATTACACATATACAAGCATCATAAATTCATCAAATCTAATTAAAATCCATCATCCAACAATACCCACAAATCAAGTTTTGAGCTTTAAGCTCCAACAATGGTGTTTCTCATACAAACTCATAAATCACTACAAGAAACATAACTAAACAAATAACAACATGCTATGAACATGATCTAACCTTTGTTTTGAATTATCAACTAACAATTCTTCAAATCAAATATTCAAGTGTCTTGTTTTTCTTGTTCTTCTTTCTTCTTCTTAAAGAAAATACACACATAATATTTGAGGAGGTGACTTTTCTTAGTCAAGCCTATCCATATATAGTACACATACACGTGTACATCCTATACCAATTTTCACATGCACGAGGGGTCATACTATTTTCCTTTCATTTATATATATTCATGCATACAAACTCTTATGCATATTTAAATACCACATAATACCCACATATACATGCTCACTCAAAATCAATTTAACAATTGATTTATATTAATGATGGCATTTTCTACAATCCTCGTACTAATTTCAATTTATCTAACCCATAAAATCATGTGATCATATATTCATTTATTTATGTGATAAATCTTAAATATGCATATTCGAACACACTTCAATTTACCATTGGCCCGCCAAAACTTGGCCGGGTTTTCGGATGTAACAATTTGAAACCATCATTAATGCTCATTAATGTTCATTTATATTTTTACCTAACCGTAAATTCATCTACTGCGTCGGCTCATCCAATGGAGAGAAAAATAGTGGTGATAGACCCACGCGAGGTCGGTAGTTGTGAATCGGAGGGGGTTGGTAGTGGTAGATAAGAGAAAGGGAGAGAGATCTAGTGAGGTCAATGTCCGGCGGCTTGAGAGAATGAGAGACAGATCTGGTGAGGAAGTCCACGAATGGCGGCTTTTACTCTAGAGAGGTCGGGAAGGCGACTTGTCGCCGGGGACGAAGTGGAAGGATTTTTAGGGGTTTCTTTGTGGAGAAAGAAGGAGATGGGATATGATGATATACGTGAGTGGGAAGGGAAGAGAGAGGAGAGAGGGGAGAGAAGTGTGTTATTTGATAAAATTCCTCTTTTATTATTATTTAATACCATTTGAAGTCTAATTATTTACAATAATGTCACGGTTACTTATAACCATTGATTAAAAAATTCAATGGTCCAGATCTCTTCTCGTATTTTTCGTAAATAAAGCATTTTTCGTCAGAACCATCCTCTCTCTATATATATAGGGAAAATTCCATGGAAAACTATTTTTCGTACGAGAAGTGTAAGAACTGTTTATAACATAGTGTAAAGACGTGCAACACAATGCTAATAATGTGCAACATATTAATGTTGTGTAAAATTATATAAAAGTTGTGCAACTTAACGTAAAATACGTGCATCATAGTAATATGCCGCATAGTACGAAATTAGTGCAACATCGAGTAAATATTGTGCAACGTAAATCACCAAAAAAATATGTAACACAATGTAAAATACGTGCTTCACAATAATATGTCCCACAATATGAAATTAGTCAATCACAGTAAATATTATGTCAAATAAAAGACCATATTTTTCTATTTTAAAGGTGTAATTTTATTTAAAAAGTTTACAATATAATAAAGATATTATAGGTTAAAAAATTAGGGTCTTTGGGTTTTTTTTAAGAAATCCTCTCTTTTTTTCAAGAGAGTTGATGTCGTTTGTTTTGAGGCTTAAAATCCGATTTATTATGAAATTGTCATCAACCATATCAACCCGATATCTAATTTGATTAATGGTCTAAATTGATTTTTATCTTACTCATTTAAAAGTATTCCTAATGGGTCCCTACCCTACACACACACAATTAATTTACATGGGCGATACAATAGGACACAATATGCTTGTTTTCTTTACACGATGTCAATTCTTCGGTCACTTAAAGTAAGAAGATTGTTATTATCGATAACATCTGGACTTTATACAAGTTTAAAATTAATTAAACACTTAAGTTTGACGAACTACGTATTTTTTTATTTTAGGACTGAATTTTGGGGTCTACCTTAAAACAGTTTAGTTAATAAGTGGATATCAACTTATTCAATTTTTAACCTAAATTTAAGACGTGATTCTTATTATATAAAAAAACTATTAAAACCTAAATAAACATATAATTCTAATCATTTTTCTTTTTAATAATATATATTATGTACAAGACTATTTAACATAAGTAAAAAAATCATTAGGATTTAAAGATATATATATATATATATATAATTCTAATACTCTTAATAATGAGTCATTAATAAATATTAATGATGGTTAGAAGTGGTTCTCATGGTACTCGTTATAAAAATAATTATCAAATGAACGTGTATATATATATATATATACACACACACACATATATATATATATGAAAAATGATGAATATAGTCAATAATTAATTCATAGTCCTAGGAGACTAATTTTAGCCTTTGGATATTTTAGCCTAACATCAATTGTTCAAATTAAATTTTAAAAATTTGGAAGGGGTGGCATTTTTATAATTTTTCGTAATTCACATGTATACTGAATCACCTGTAATTGAATATTAAAATTTTAAAACTATGTTTTTTAAATGGACTTAATTGAACACAACTCATATATATACAGGGAAACTTTCATGGAGAATTATTTCTCAAACGAGAAGTGTGAGAACCGTTTATAACACCATTAATAACTCATTAATAGGGGACTTTTGATCATTTATATATTTACCCAACCATTAATTACGTCCTTGTGAGCTGTCATTAATTTGTGAGGCTTGATTTTTTGAAAATAGCCATCATTTTAGCATCATTAATGGGTCTCTAAATATTCTTAGCTATTGATTAATTTTTATAAATGACTAAGATTAGTTATCGTACGCAAAATAGCTCACATTTGAACCCTCCCCTATATGTGTGTGTGTGTATTGTTGATTTAGATGGAGCCCAAACGGATCGACCTCTTGTCCTTCTTTTCGGGGCTTTCGTCCTTCTCTCTCTCTCCCTATATATATATATATGTGTGTGTGTATATAGGGAAAAGTTCAAACGAGAACTGTTTTTCGTACGAAAATCGTGAGAACCAATCTTAGCCGTCCAATTCTCACTCTTTCAATTGGACTATTCACCCATGAATTCCTTACATACACCCTCCACACTCAATCCCTCCACACTCTTCATCTATTAATTCTATTATCCAAAATGAACGGCCAAGATTGGTTATAGCAGTTCTCGTACAAAAAACAGTTCTCGTTTGAACTCTCTCCTATATGTGTGTGTGTGTGTGTGTGTATATATATATATATGGAGAAGTTCATTTGAGAACGGTTCTTATTGCGAATACTGCGAGTGTCATTTGCAACCATCATTAATACTCATTAATAAGGAGTATTTTGGTTATTTAAGTATTTTCTCAACGTCCAGTGGATTAGTCGTTATTAGATTGACTTAATTTCCCGAAATAACTCTCATTAATGAGTCAATCCATAGTCATTAATCAGCCGTCAAAATTATTAGTCATTGATTTATTTAAGTAAGTGTTAAGATTGGTTCTCACGATACTCACAATAAGAATGATTTACAATAAAAATAATTTTTACAATAAGAATAGTCTTTAAATAAATCATATCTCCTGGTCTTTAAACGTACCAAAGAGAGAAATACAACCATTTAACTTTCATCGAGTCCACTCTTTACAATTATAGGAAATAGCTACGTTACAAATTGATCACTTATAAATTAGTTTCCCGACACAACCATTTAAATTAATTAATGAAAACCATAGTTGATTATAATTATTTTGATAAGGCTTAACGATAAGGTATACATATGGATATACGTGATCTATTATATATAGCAATAAATTAAAGTCAAACCGTCCAAAAGTCAAGCTCTTTTAATTAGTAGAGATAAACTTTCCATGTTTACATGAGCTGGAATGTTGACGACATTTAGGATTAATGATCTTATCAATAATTGATATAAGTGTTATCTTCTAATCTTCTAATATAAATAAAAAAGATTAATATAAATAAAATTTATTAAACAATTCTAACCATTAATTTAAATAAAAGATTATAATTATCAAATTCTAATTATTTATTTTTATAAAAATTAAAATTCAGTTTTAACTTTAAATCAAATTCAATTATAATATATGATAAGTTAGAAGGTAGTATTTTAATATACATAAAATTAATTAGTAACGTAAATCATTAAAATCAATTTTATACATAAGTGATTATTTACTACTAAACACATGTTAATGTAATATAGTAAAAATCAATATAAAATAAATGGTTGTCAAAGTCTTTTGTTTTGTGAAATAGTACTTATTTTTATTTTTATTTTAATTTTAAGATACGTTCGTATTATTTCACTACGAACAATGATATTGAATTTGATATCCATTTATATATGTTATGAAAGTAATTTAATCATTTGATTCATTAGTTATTTTTTAATTAAACGTCTCTGAATCGTATTGATTTCTAAACTGTGTAGTAAATAAACATTTCATTACTGTTTGAACATACTGTTTTAAATTACTATTATTTATCATACTTGTAAATTCTCATTTCTTTTGCGTATTAAAATTATTTCATATCTTTTTATTAATGTTTAATATTTATTAATTTTTAAACAAATCCTTGTATTATACGGACATCTAATCTAGTTTATTCTATTTAAATTAGTTAAAATTGAACACCGATTAGTGGATTAGAGAGAGAGAGAGAGATGTATGCACGCCAGGTACGTATTCTTTAACCATTCCGTTTTTATTATTAGCGAGTTCAATCATAAGATTAAATAAAACTTCATTTTCATTTTGATTTATGTATGATGGTTAATTTCTAGGTTCTTAATTAATGTGCATACTAGATTTAGAGACCCGTGCGTGTTATGAAATTAAATTTTAAGCAAAAATTTCCAAAAAAGAGAATAATCGAGTATTTAATGAAAATGTGAGTGACTTTGATGAAACTATTTTCAAACTTCGTTACTATTCTGTGAATTTTCCCTGATATACAGCTTAAGTAGTTACATAACATCAAAACTTATACTTAATTTGTAACTTATATTTAAACAACTACCAATATAAGGGTCTCATAAAACCTAAAAATCAACTATAGGAAAAATGTTTAAACCCTAACATTTGTAAGGTGAGTATCATTCGTCTACACAACCTTTCTCTAAAAATTCCTTCCACGTCACACTCTCCCCACACCACCTCTCAAAACATGTGACATCTTAGAGAGAAGTAGAGCATAATGTATAATTTTAATATTCTGTGTGACAAACATTACTTTGTTCATATTAATACTTTAAACTACCTGAATTATAGTTCCATCATGAAAATGATTATGATCAAGCTTTACGACCCATATCTTTACAAACCCAATCATATAACAAAAACATTATAGCATCAATTTCATCAATAAATAGATAATCAAATGTAGAAAGCTTATCATATATCAAGAAGGAACTCATGTATATCACGTTCGGTGGAAGATAGAATTAACAACGGTTCAATGGGAGATAGAATTAAGTCTGAAGATTTAAAAACACAATCTATACAATATATATATAAGACATAATAACATCGAATCAAATGTCGATTTTATCAAGAAACAGATTATCAAATCAACAAATTTATGGATTGAAGGAACTTGTAAGAGTAACGTCGACTGCAGAATTAGAGTTTTCAAAAGGACGATGGAAGTGATAGACAATTGGTTTTTAGGGTCGGGTTATAAGAAAGGAGGGTGTGCGTGTTTTGCATATCCGGACCATTCTATTATGGTAGTCGGCTAAAGTCACAACTAGTGAATTGAAGGGTTTTGAATGGTTAATTGAATTCTAATTTTAAAAAACTTTCCTCAAGGTTTTGCCTTATAAAAGTTGAATTCAAGACTTTGCTATAAAAATATTCCTAAATGGGTTGTTCCTACACTTTTTTACCATACTGTACAAAACAGTAGACCTAGCTTGAAACTTGGATGGGGTTGAGTAACAGCTACAAAAAGTAAACTTCGACATGTGTTGAGATAGATCAGGCTTGGGTCAACTAAATTCAGGGTAAAACTTGTAATTCTGATAGGTTGAGTAACGGGTTAAATGGTAAAGTTTGGCATGGATAAAAACTAAGTAGGGTTGGATTGACTCAAAAAAAACTTTTATTAAAATATTTTTAATTTTACAACATTCAGTTGGACATTGAACTATGGACGGGCCGACTAACGGTCAATATAGTAAGCTATAGGCTGGCTATTCAAAGCATGTGTTTCGCGGTAACACATCATAAATTAGATTAAAAAACGTATCATGATAAATATAATCTTGCTTTTCTAACAAAAGTGATTTCATAGGTTGTATGTATTAAAATACACTTCGAAGGCCCATTTGATCCGTTTGACTATTAGTTAAATATGCTATTTAGTACATTTAATATAAAACATAACCCAAATTAGACCATTCATAAGAAAACGAAAATGTGTGCATGGGAAAGGACATGCCTGTGAGGCTGCTACAGTAAAGATCTCCCACAAATCCAAAAATACTATTTTTCGACAAGGAAAAATAAAAGAAACTAGAGGCTATAAATTCAAGTGAATAGCCTTCATAATATATCATAAACTCTGAATAATGAAAGGATGCATTTGTAACATTTCAAGGCTTTTTCTATACTCAAGTATTGTATAAAAAAGTTTGTGTCCATAAAATAGTTGTTGCAGAATAAATTAAGAAAAAGAAGCAAATGTGTAATACTATCAGGAGATGCAAGATTAAACTTACAATGAGCTTTTGATGAAATCAACTTATAGAAGGGTGTATCTTATAACTCACATTGACTAAATGCTTAGAATGGCCCATAGAACTCAATCCATCAGATAAACTCCATCCAAAAGCATATATAATACAAACTTGTCCACAAGCATTCAACCTATTTAAATATAGTATAAAAGTAAAATTAAAGAACCAAAAATCAAGTATATACTTACCTTAAGAATAACATGTTTCAACCCAAGAAATTGAAGGGGGTGATGGACTCGGGTTGAATGTATTGAACTTCCTTTGCATGTTCTGCATTCTCATTCGTCTCCTCGGTTGTAACAAATCACAACCTCGTTTTTTCATGATTCTTTCAATTTAGCTTAGATCATTTGCCGAAGGATGTTAAGCAGATATCCCCATCGGGTAAATTCATTCAAAAAGGTATATACACAAACACATATGATTAGCACTTGAATAATGTTACTACATAGCTAATTTTGATATAACATTATCTATTATTATACAGAAACAACAGTTTGTTAACCTGTAGCCTCAAACCAAAAAAATAAATAACAACCAGCTTAATCAATGAGGAAATTATTAATAATATGGAGATTTATATTATTTGTTACTACTAAAAATACATTATATTATATGCAATAATATATTACAATGGTAAAGCATTTAACTATAAAGAATGAACTCTAGTTTAAATAGATTCACCACATGTCTATGTCTATCTTTAACATAAGACATTCAATCTCAATGGATGATCCATAGAAAAATGATAAGAATTTAATTAAGTATAATTGCTTACGTTTAATAGAAACTTGAATGGATGATTCATAAAAAAAATTCAATGGATGATTCACAAAAAATGATTCAATAAACCCTACTTAAATTCTTATCATTTTACTTAGAATTTGAAGTAAAGTAGGTTTGCACTACAATTAAAACAAATCAACTTTAGGTTCAAGACTCATATTCTATAAAGTATACATGATCTAAGAAACCCAAGAACATGTTGCAAGCTTGCAACTATCACAAGCATGGGGTAACATTTAGCTACACAAGTAAATTCATAGACACATACATATTAATTTAATAATTAATTTCATAATAGAAACAATTATACTTATGCACTTATTGAAGTAGAAACAATGGTAAGCATGCAAAAAAATCGATTGTTATTGATCAAAGCAGAAAATCAATTATTATAGTCTTATTAAACGTAAACAATCAATTGATATAAACCAATAAATACCGAAGTAAGAAACCATTGCTAAAGTAGAGATCGGTTGTTACTGAAGCAGAAATTTGTAGTGTGCTCATCATAGAATAATCGACCGCTAGTGCTCATAAATCTTGATTCATTTGCAGTTTGCTCACTTGTTGAATATATAGATTGTTTTTCCTAAGCATAAGAACCACAATTTGTTTAAAAACCATGACCCCCTTATTATTATTGAATCATAATTGCGAACATACTTATATGCACATAGAAAAGAGTTGTTGCATTAACTTGAAATAATAACACACAATATCAATACATTTAATTGGAAAACCAACTAATTTGGCACCTCCGATAATAAAAAGCCTACCAAAATTGAGGTAGCAAACACAAACCAAAAAAGAATGAAGAAAGTGATTGTCAACATTGTTTCACAGCACATGAACATATGATGAATTACTAAATCTTTCTTAATTGGGAGAAAATTATAATTTGCAGCTCTATCATGCATTTAATCAAACAGGTAGCGTGTAGCGTAAATACAAAACATGAACTCTTGGTCAAATAGAAAAACAAAAGTGTAGAAACATGTAAAACTAAAACAACTAAAATAAGCAATAATTAGAAGCACAACACAATCATGTAAAATACAACTCAATCTTTAAAAAAAAACAATCATCTAAGAATAAAATTATACACCGATTTCCTCAAGTGTAGAAGCGCATCATATAAAATATGATCAAATCAAAGGATTAACGGCTTGCATTAACTTACAATGTCGTAGATTGGAGATGAATGTACCAATTGGGGGAAATTCTTTGGTTGAAATTGTTGGAGCTAGAAGAATGGCTTTGAAATCACATTGTGTTTTTAGAGTTTTTGAAGCCTTCTTGAAGAAGAGAACACATGTCAAAAATAAGGTACATAAACCGGACCCAATTCACTGCGTGTCACATAAAACGGGTCAAAAATCAAAGTTTTGTAAAAAGCCGGGTATTACAATATGAGTAGTCGAAATTGAAGAATTTGGTCAAACTTGAAGAAATGAAAGGATTCTATTGGTTAATTGAGAATTTATTTAAAATATCTTTGTAACACCGTATTTTCAACCCAAATTTTTCATTTTAAAATATTGCGGAAGCGAATAAATATATACAATATATTTACAATTGAAAACACAAAACAGATTTCCGAGTCATCAGTTAAGTCAAAATACAAGTTTTAAAAAAACCTTGGCTCGTCACAATTAATATCAAAGTGTCCACCAATTATTTTCCAAGTTACACCCCCTCACTATCGAACTGCAGAACTCACCAAAAACCTGAAAAGGAGTGAGAGGTGAGGAATTAGCACAAAGTTAAGTGAATGAAAGTAAAACTACAACCAAGCATCAATCACAACCGCAGGATACCAGATAAACACATAATCGTGTCCCGGGAAGACAGGCGTTTCTACATGAACCTACAACCAATGCCGGTCAAAACAAAGGTTTACCGATAGTTCATTTGCTATACTCACACAGTATTACCCTTAAGTTGCAACATATGCATCAAAAGATCCAAATACCGATTAGCCGATAGCAAACAAACCCAGCCCATGTGCCCAGCCGAAACTGACTTCCCAACAATCATGTATACATATCACTAACGCAACAATCAATTAACAATCAACCAGTTAATCAATTATCAGACATAAAGTCTATCCATGCGTCAATCCACAAACAGTTATAACTAACACCAGTCGTGAGTTAAACGTCCACTCACCTCTTGATCTCAATCTCCACTAGGTGGTCTAATATTACTGAGTCTTGTCCGTTCCTAAGATCACAATAAAACTGAAATCAGTATCCGGTTCATAAATATATATCCAAACATATATTTATATCTCTATTGTTCATACACATCATGCAAGATACATATATGAATATACATAAAGCATACTATATCAAAGAATAACAAACAATCTTTGAATTCCATAAAATCCGTAAACGCGTCACGTCCAACAAACCGACGTGTCGCGTCGCATCGCAATGTCAATATTTCCATGAATACCGGATTTCAAGTTGTCGGATTCCATATCTCGGATTTCAGGGTCGGATTTCAAGGTATCAGATTCCAGAGTCTCGGATTTAAGGATGTCCGGACACGTCGCATCGCGACCATACCTGCATCATCTTCTCCAAAAATCCAGCCGACTTGAAACTTACAAAAATCACTTTTAACCTATGAATTCAATCCCAAAACATTTCTAAAACATGTATAAGCTTCATATAACATGCTAACAATCATCATAAACACCTTTAAACAATTTGAAACAACAAAACTAACAAAACCCACATGCCAAGTTTCCTCAAAAACCCATTAATGGTGTTCTTCATTTCAACATGCGATTCCAACAAGATTTAAACACACAAAACCATCATGAATCATTATTTAGTTCATAAGAAACACATATCTGGCTTTATATGCAATTAACAACCAACAAATCTTGATTCCAAATTTTCAAGTTTGCTTTTTTGAGTTTTCTCTCTCAAAACACACACAAACACACTTTTCTCTTTGAAACACAAATGATCACATAAAACTTATGCATAACCCACGTATACAACTTTTCCTCAATAACAAAGCAGGAGGTGTAACTCCAATTCTTATCCAAAATTACATGCATACATACAACCATACATATTTACATACATACATACATATTCACATATCTCTTCCGGTATATATTTTCCCATATTTAAATTTCTAATCAATTTATCAATTATTTTAATCAAATTACAATTTAACATTAACCTTACTAGTTAATACCAATTAATTAATTCGTCCAATTAATTAACACGCATCGAGGTATTATCTAATCCTCGTACTAATCCAAATTTATCCAATTCATCAAATCGTGCGATAACCAATAACCATTTACTTACAAAATTAAACATAAATAAACATACTTTAACTTACCATTGACCCGTCCACAACTAGACTGGGTTTACGGATGTTACAATCTTTTGTATATTTGATTTTCTTTATATATATATATATATAGGGAAAGGTTCATTTGAGAACCGTTTTTATTGCGAGAACCGCGAGAACCAATCTAAGCCGTTCATTTTGGATAATGAAATTCATGGATGAAGAGCGTGGGGGGTTGAGTGTGGTAGGGTGCATTTAAGGAATTCATGGGTGTGCAATCTAATTGAAGGAGGAGGAATTAGACGGCTAAGATTGGTTCTCGCGGTTCTCACAATAAAAACGGTTCTTTAATGAAACTTTCACTATATACATATATATAGATATAGAGAGAGATAGATAGATAGATATGTTCTCGATCTTATGAATGATAAGCTATTTTAACTGCTTAACAAATCCTTATAAATATTATTGATATTAAATTACATTTTTTAAAAACATAAACATAAGTTAAAAAAGATTTTACATAAGTCTAAGCCACTAAATTTTTATCAATAATAATATTTTAACTCTAATATATATATATATATATACACACACACACAAATAGGGAAGGGTTCAACCGAGAACTATTTTTCGTATAAGAACTGTGAGAACCAATCTTGGCCGTTCATTTTGGATAATGGAATTCATGGATGAAGAGCATGGGGGATTGAGTGTGGCAGGGTGCATGTAAGGAATTCATGGGTGGACGGACAATCCAATTGAAGGAGGGAGAATTGGACGACTAAGATTGGTTCTCGCGGTTCTCGTACGAAAACCAGTTCTCGTTTGAACTTTTGCCTACACACATATATATATATATATATATACACAAGGAGATTCATGCGAAAAGTGTTTTTTCTTTTATAAAAAGTGCAAAAAGCAATTCTAGATTTTAGATGATTTTATCAATGGTATTTGATTATGACAATTCTGTAATTCAATCAAAGTTAAATAATTTTTATTTAAACAAGATATGGGAAAAGAGACTTTTTAATTTAACACTTAATCTCTCTTCTCTCTCATCTCTCCTCAATCCTCTTTTCAAACTACAATATCGTATATTTGTAACCCTAACCCTATCTCAGCCATCCGCCCATCCCTCTCTACAACACTCACCGTCGCCACCGCCAAACTCCACTGCCATTGTTTTTGCGCACCCAATCCACCGTCACCGTTCACAACCCACATCGTTGTCGTTCGCAAGCCACACCAGATATGTTTCTATATAACACTGTCGCCGTTCGCAAGCCACACCGCACGAGATATGTTTCTATTTAATACCCAACCCACCGTTGCCGTTCACAACCCAATCCACCGTCATCCGCCGAGCACCAACAAAGAGTCAAAAATGTCACAGCCTCCGACCTTCCATTGCTGCTGCCTCTTGTAACTTCACTGCTCATCTTATTTCTACGGGTTTTACTTTTATGTAGTGTTGCCTCCCTTCATTCTTCGTTAAGATTTACAAAAAAAAAAAGAAAGTCTTGATAGATATTTTTTAAATCTTAAATCTGCAAAATCTTGACACTTCTCATTATAAATCTTGTTTTTCGAGAAGGGGTAAATAAAATCTAGGGTTTGCGTATGGATGAAGCCTCTGTGGAGACGAATATTATAAGCAGTCCCATTGCTCATATGATAGATAAATCCCCTTATCTTTTAAGGGTGGTTTAATGTTGGATTTTAGGCAGGTCTATTTTGAAATATCAGATGGATCACATATGATAGCACTTAAGTTAGGCAAAATAATGGAGGAGCATGATATACTTTTTGTCATTTGGGAACGACGATGTGATAAGATTTGTTTTATGGCGATGCTCTGTTTTGTGGTTCCATTCACTGATGATTCATTTTACCAATTATGTTTAACTTGAAAGTTTGTTAATCTTGATTTTCATACGTTGTTTGTTGCCCAACAAATTTAATTTTTGGGTTTCTCTAGCTATAGGAAGAAACGAACATGGCAGGAACGTATTTAGGTTTTTTATTTTTGTAATTCTTGTACAGAATCAACTTATGAATAGTGCACCAACATGAGACATTTATAAATTGTAATTCGTATATGTGTGTATATAGACACACACATTTATAAATTGTATAAAGCTCGAAAGCTTGATAAGAATTCGAGCCGAACCCTTATAAGCTGGAGCTTGGCTCATTATATATTTCAAGCCTATTTTTAGGCACGTGTTCAAGCTTGAATTAGATAAAAGCTTGACTCAAACGTGTTCGAGATCGAGCCGAGCTCGAATAACTGGTTAAAAGCTCGAACTCCGGAACCAAAGCCACCAGAACTCCAGAAGTGTACAACCAATGATCATTCCACCCATGTAAGATAACCCTTTTGCAATCGAGAATGATGCACTCACAAAGGATATCAATTGGGTTAAGCCTGATCAAAAGTTCCCTCCAGCCCCTGTCATCCTTGATACGGTACCAAGTGATCTCTGTTATATGAACGGAATGATTCCGAATGTCACTCCACACGCGCATGCTCCAATGGAGAAGAGCATCATAAAGGTGATGGAAAATGCCAACGAGTTGACTAAGCCAAGGAAAATGTAGCAGACACCACCTATGGTTTGAAGGAGCGAGAGGTTCCATAGCTAGCCGACCTTGCATTCCAAATCGTTTTGCCATGAAATCTGAAGTGAACCCACAAAAGGGACGAGCTAGAAGGTTTGCCATTTCACCGCAATGATTCCAACAAGGTGAAGTTGTAGCCTGTAGGCCAAATCTATATATACGTATATACAATCATACCAATATATATGAAATTAAGACTAAATTACAAATTACAAAATTTGTCCTGTAGTTCATATAAATTTTCAACTTTCATTCTTTGGTTTTCAAAATTAAAATTATAGTCGTTGTGGTTTAAATTACCTAACGATTTGATTCTATAACCATTAAAGATAACATAACGAGTGTTAAGTCTTGAAAATGACCATTTTATCATTTTCTGACATAACATTTTCGGTCCTTCTACTTTGAAGTTTTCGCATTAACAGCCCTTTAGTTAAGTTTGTAAAATTTTGTTACATTCAAATCATTAATTTAGTTTTTTAATATTTTTAAAATCGTATTTAATATTATTTTATCAAAGAAACTATTAAATCGATAAAATTATATTTTATGGTTTGATTTTATAAAAATTTATATAAATATTAAAGCTTTTGGATTCTTATTTATTTTAAATGTATTTTTGAGTTTTATTTTTAATTATTATCATCATTGTTATTATTTTAGAATATTTTTTCTTTCCTTAATTTATTTATATATATTTTTTGCTACAAAAGGTTTAATTATTGACATTTCGGCTCAATTTCGTATATACCTTTATTTAACTTCAAAATATTATAAATGTCCAACCTAATTTTAAAGTATTATTTATACTTTTAATAACCTTGAAAATATCATACTTATATAGTTAATTTTTAACACATAAATAAGCGATTGACAACAGAGAAGGTTATCATATATGAGGGTTTACAAATGAAAAGAGTTTAAAGAATGTAGCCTCATGTTCCAAGTCTACCCGTAGGTTGAATTTTGCAGTGTGATCGGTATGCAGAATAGGAGACTTGACTAAGAAGGCTAGCGCAAGCTCGCTGACGGTGACTCTGTGTATAGAGCTTTCCGGTGAACCTTCAATCTCAACATTTTCACTCCAAGAACTTACTAAAATTTCACCAAGACTTGAAATGTGTTTGTTGGGTTGCTTATATGTGTTTGCAGTCATGTGTATTATATATATATATATATATATATATATATATATATATATATATATATATATATATGCATTGTAAGATATATAATCTAATATGCAAGTAGATGGATATTGAGATAGGTTTATAATTTCCAAAATATATATAGTTTTAAGGGTTGGCAAACAGAAAGGGCTAAATTAATTTGGTAGCTAGTTGAGTTGATATTCCTGAAAGGTTGTGGATGCGATTTTTAAGGAATCCCATTTGCCGCATACAAAGGAGAGGCGGAGTGTACGCTTAATTGGGCTTATTAGATCTTCCACAAGATGCTTAATTACCCCGCAAACTAGCTACATGGTACGTACGTACGTACATACTTCAAAGTCAAAAAGATCAGAGTATAGTATATGCGCTAACGACTATTATTATTATCCTTAGATAGATGTATATATATATATGACGGATCCTAAATGACCACAATTAATATAACTGATCGATATTAGTGCATGTACTCCTTATACTTTTACAAAACGATGTGGTAAACATATTTATCACATTCTCACACAGAGTGGACGGAGTTGGTGGGGGTTAGGCTGACCACATGGTGGTGAGGGAGGGGGTATTTCTAGTCCACGAAGGTGAGGTGAAGAGATGATGTCAAAAACTCCACTACGGGAACCGAGAAGGGGGCGTGTAGTCATGATATTGTCCGCCTATCCGTAGAAAAAAGTCTCTTTCTTTTTCTTAATTTTTTATTTTTTTTAATTGATTGTCTATCTCTTCTCTTTATCTTTCTTTAATTTTTAATTAATTTGTGGGTTGTTAGGTAAGTCCTAGAACTTACTGTGGTAGGGAGTGAGAATTAGACTATGAGCATACATCTCGCTTCTTTCTTTTATCACATCAGCGTCACATCATTTTCTTTCATTTCCGTTCATCCCACTAACCCCGATATTCATCCCCTCAACCATTCTCTATTTTTTTTAAAGAATAAATGTAGAGAGAGGAGAGGGATATAGAGAAGAAGAGAGAGAAAAGATGAGATATGGGAACCAGCTAAAACATATCACTAAGAGTGATAGAAAGGAGGCGATGGTGTAGATTGGTGTCATGCTCCAACCAGCTCCATACCTGTAAGTTAGATGCACATAGCCTTATATATGTGGGTAAGTGATGATAGAAGAAAACTGATATGATGGTGTGGTTGGTATGGTAGAAAGTGAGGGTTGCTATCATTCTTAGGCTTCAATTTCTTCCATTAGGGTTCGTCCATGTAAAAAAAATTAAAAATAAACATGCTCGTTGGATTGTAAAACGTACTTAATTTTATCTCACATTTTCTTAGAAGATGCAGAAAAAAACATTTTACATCTTTAATAACAAATACCAAATAAGTTTGTGTCATCTAATTAATACATATGGGTTATCCTGACTAACATGATAAAGCGTAACTTTTTGGTGGAAAGTTAAAACACGAAGGAGAAAGCTTTTCAAAATACAACGCAGTATTAAAATTATAAATGAAATGGATGCCGCCGTGCAACTCCACCTTATGATGCGTGGAAAAGACAAAAGTAGGCGAGACATCGAAGCTCATAGTCATCATATCATCTAAATTAAAGAAAGAAAAGAAGACGAGGCTGATTAAAATGTTGAAAAGACACATAAAAATAGCATAAAAGACTGTGGATGTTAAAGGAAAAGTCTTCATTTTCGTGCGCATAAGATTTGGATGGGAAAAGGATATAAAAGAAGTCCTTAAAAGGAGTGGAGATTTGACGAGAAGATAAAACAAACTGATTAAGAATGAATGTTTGAAAGAATTTCTACTCAAAAAGAAAAAAAGAAAAAAGGAAAAATATTCATGGGCCAACAACACGAGCCAAGGTAGGGGTTTTTTCGTGAAGAGACGAAATTGGAATCCAAGTAAGTCGTCATTATGGGCCCGTTTTTCCTTAATGGGCTCATATCTTTGACATCATCTAACGTAGGTTTAGTCAACTTGGCCCACGAATATTTTTTGAATTTAGCTAAACAACCATAAAATCTATGCGAGAGCCCATTCTGTATCATAAGACCATTTTACTTGTTTCATAACTTATTGTATAAATGTGTTTTTATGTATAGTACATGCATCAAATAGTGATTAATATATTGGATTCATTAAAAAGAAATTGATGAAGAACTAGTTTTAATCAATAAAAATGATGAACCAACGATTATCAGTTGATATATACCGAAAAATGATCAAATAATCATCCCTTTTACCCTTTTTACTTTAATTTTCTTTTTACTTGATCTCTACCCTATATATATATATATATATATATATATATATATATATATATATATATATATATATATATATATATATATACACACACACTAATAATTAATATGTATTTTGAATTTCAAACTTGGTGATCAAGTTATATTTATTTTGGATTATATATATACACATATACATATACGGAGAGAGAAAAAAGTTTATTTGAGAACCACTTTTTATTATAAGAACAGTAAGAATCATTATAGACCAATCAATTATTACATTGTCTTAATAAATTATATTTAAGTTAGTAAGAGCGGAATTGTCAAATTATAAAATCAACTTTTATTGACTTTGTATTCTTGTTTCTAAAAGTAACGAAATTTTTTTACATCAAATGCAACGCCGTTTTTTACGTTCTTTTTTTTTTTCTTTTTCTAGATAGCAAGAATTACGTTTTTGTATTTCTTCTTTTTCTTTTTTTCACTTTACTTCCTTCTCTATTTATTAATCGTAATCATTTACATTTTTATTGGAATTCGATGAGGAGAATTGTTTTTATTTTGACAAGTAGAATAACCAAAAGAATCTAACACTTTTTTAAATGATTGACCTACTTTTAGTTACAAGCACCAAATTTTAAAATTTATAGTAATATGTGAAAAAAAAACAAATGTACATTTATATAGTTATTTTCCGTTTATTTTATCTCATATTTAGTGTAATTATTCAAGTAGACGATTTTATTATGATGTTTATTAACATGTAAGATACAATAATATGTAGTATGCCAATTAATGGGTATTAGCTAATATTAAGGTTGACCTAACTAAAGAAAAAAATTGTAATAGCAGCGAACAAGAAACATGCATTTTGGTTTAGCCACTGCTTTCTTCCGCCGCAATTTTTTTTGGCTATTCATTGATTTTGTATTTGGTTTTATCAGAACATTGAAGCCTACTTTTATTCACATACTCAAATCACTAATTTCTTGTCCAACAATGATTGATAGTATATTGATTTATTTGAAATGTAACTCATAAAGATGTGCGGTGGATGTTTATAGTTGGTTGGCCATTGTTTATTTAATTGATTGATTTATATTGGACTTTAGTAAATGGAGTTGTTTATGATGTTTGTTTCGGTAGTTGTGGTATGGCTAGCTTCTCTTTGAAAAATTCTTCATGCATCATTCTATCCATACAAATCTTCCTTCTTAAACGATGGAGGGTGATCTAAAACATATTTGACATATGATATGTCCATATTTATACATATATTCTTAATACATATCCTTCCATTTAAGCCAAGTTAATTAGCAAAAGTTATTAATTTTAGATATTTAATTGCTTGATTTTGTTGAATATGTTGTAGACCCAAGATGAAGATATTGGAGAAAAGTTGGAGAAAATGCAAGAAAAATACAAAAATTTCTCAAGTTCATGTCGAGACCTTGTCGCAGCTTCCACGTGCCCTCGATTACATGTCACAGCTAGCTCACTACCATGAGGAAAGTCACGAGCTCTCCCCTTAGTCACTGGAGTTTTGCATCCTTTGGTCGACCTGCTCGCAGTCTCGTCGTGGCCTTGAGGGCTGAATGAAATAAAAAATCTCAGGGGCTTGAATTAACACTGTCGCTACCTGCTCGCGACCTCGACAGCTTCCTGCACTCATTAAAACGTGAAATAGAGACAAAAACAAGAAAGCTGGAGATTTTGAACAAGAACCCTAGAGAGAGAAAGAGCAAGGGGCGATTTTGAGAGAACCAAAGGAGATTTTGGAGAGAACACAAGAACTCTTGGATATTACTACACCATTCCATCCATTCATCATCAAGATCATCTTCTCCATCTTCATTTTCATCTTATTCCTTGGTTTGGTTTGGTATCTCTAACTTTTTGTAAATTCTTGAATCATGAGTCTAGACATGATTTTGTTTTGGATTTGTGATTTATTAGTTATCATGAGCTAAATATACTTTGTGTTTGCTTAGATTTGAAGAACCCTAATTTGTAGTTTGATGGATCTAGGGTTTTTGATGAAATGGTAAACTAGGGTTTTTGACTTTTCTTAACTTGGTTGGATATTGTTGTGTTGAACTTGATTCTTGGTTTAACTTGATTTGTGAATGATTCTAGCTTGAATTTTGAATCAAAACTTCATGTTTGGAATTGTTTATGCACTAATGTTTCTTAACAATTGTGACAACCATTATTTGAACTAAATAGGTTGAAGTCAAGTTTTAACTTGGGGTTTTGATCTAATAACACTTGTTACAAGAAATTCAATATTGACCAATACTTGTTTTTGCTTGGCATGAATATTTATGGTTATTTGGGGTTATGATTGTAACACATATGTTGACCGATACTATGTGTTAGTTGTTTATAATCACAAGTAATCACTAGTATTCATATTTCAATCGAGTAAATTAGTTGAACACCTATTGGATTATTTATATTATTTAAATTGGGAATACTTCTTGATGTCAATGTTGACCGATACTTGATACTGGGGGTTAGTACCATTACCATAGTTATAGTTTTCTTAACCAAAGAGGCTCTACACTTTGTGATTCCATTTACCGTTTCATCAAATCCATTGCACGTCTAGATCATTGCTACTACGAATTAGGGGGATTCTTTCTAAGTGAACACTCTTTACCCATCATATTAGTTACTCCGTGAATTGCTCGATCTCTCCTTTGGTTGTTGAGTAGTATTTGCTTTATTTTCAGTTATTATTTTAAAAATCTAAAATCTTGTTTTCAAAAGACTAAGAATTAACTAATATCATAGTATTGAAGTTTAACAACCGTTCCCTGAGATCGACAACCCGGTCTTATCTTAGCTATACTAACAAACGACTGGTACACTGCCATGTTGTGAGTTAGCCATATCTAGTTTAAAACCAAATCATCATCATTTTTTACACCTTTTGCTAACCACGCATCAACATATCAGTTAAATTTTCTTATGAGCCTGATAACTGTTTTCTAAATGTATTTGACATAACTGTTTTCTAAATGTATCAGCCGGATCTTTGTAGAATAATAAAAGAGATATTGTATATTTGTTAAGCAATGACCGAAGATGGATGACACTTTAGACATTACCATTGACGTTATCAACTCCAAACGAATGTGCGAGTACATGGTTGAGTCTCCAATAATCGAGTATGCTTATGCAAATATTCTTAACTTCAAATTTACATAATCTACTATCACTAAAATGCTATTACTAATTCTTCTACTTAACTTCAATTTCAGATGTATACCATCATCCAAGTATAAATTAAATTTGAAATATGGTGGTTTATTTCAACTAGCCAAGAACTCTCGTAGAAAAATATATTGCTTTGGCTCTAAAAAATACATCTACGTAGACAAATGGTCATATAGTTTGAGTCAACTAAAAGAATAAATCATAAAGCGCTATTCATCAAAGAACAATGTGGAATTTACAATTTTTTATGTTGACTAGTGTGCCCTAGACAAATCATATATTAAGCTTGATTCTGATAAAAAAATTCATGGGGATGCTTAACATATATGAAAAATAAAGAAGTAACCATTTATGTGACAACGGAGGATAACCATGGCTTAGATATTTTAAGCTTAGATAATTCTTTATGTGTCAATTGAGAAGAACCGCATGGTGATGAGGATTTTTCAGACTATTGTCTTAGTGAAGAAAATTATTGTAGCCATCTTAGAAGTGATAATGAAGATGAGCTAATGAATTATGAAGATGAGACTTACTCAATTAGCAAGAATAGTCTAAGCATGAAAATGAACTCAAAGTTCGAAAATGTGATTGATTTTAGGAGAGCTTTGAACCACTACGCAATCACGAATGAGTTATCTTTGAAGTAAGTCTATAAATATGTCTAACGATTAATGATATATTTACGTTTATTTAATTATCTTGTAGGTTAAGAAAATGATAGAAGAACATACTTATACTTAAAGCAACAAGCTAGGGTGATAATAAGCATGCTACTAAAGGATGGATTGCAAATGTAGTAAGTGATAAGTTGAAATCTGATGGGGATGTATCTGTTTTAGAGCTTAGAAAGTGGATCATGAGAACTTAAAATGTTGAGTTACAATACCTAAGAGTTTTTAGGGGGAAAGAGCAAGCTCATACGGATATTTATGGCGTGCTACTGAGTCTTTTATCTGTCTAGCAACTTGCTCAAGAGGTTTTCTAGTCGGCTGTCATCATTATATCGGTCTTGATTTTTGTCATGTAAAAGGAAAGTTTAATGCTATATTAGCTGCTACCACTAGTATTGATGGTAACAATTCTATCTTCCCTATAGCTTACTATGTGCTTGAATAAAAGAATACACAATCATGCACATGGTTTCTTGAGTCACTTAAAAAAGCAATTGGGACAAGTAGCCATAATGAATGTTTATCCTAATGTTGAGCATAAAGAATGTACAAGGCATTTATATAACAATTTCAAGAAACATTTTTGGGGCGAATTCTTCAACAAGAAACTATGAGGTGCTGTAAAAACCTACCATGTCACTGAGCATGACAGATTATTGAAGGAGATCAGTTATTTAAATGAAGATGTCATTAGATATCTAAATGAGAACCACAAAAAAATATGAAGTAGAAGCAAGTTCGACGCAACTTCCATGTGTGATTACATCACAAATAATATTTCATAAGCATTTAATTCTTGGTTGGTTCATTGCATTATCAACCCGTGCTTGATCTCCTAAATGCTATTAGAGAAAAGATTATGAAATGGTTTAACAATAAAAGGCGGGTGGTGAACAAATGGAATGACGCATTGGTTTCTACTACTAAGAACTATCTCAATAACATCTCTAAGGTAAGTATATGAAATTATAATTCAATTAAATACATATATATATATATATAGCTAGTATTAGATACCTATTATATCTCAATAATATATTTTATTTCTATTTTGCATGTAGAATTTGGGTGAATATGAAGTTTGTAGAAGTTTTGACAACCAAGCCGAAGTGAAGTGCAAGGGGAGATGTTGGGAAGTCTACCTAGATGAAAGAAAATGTAGTTATCGAGTGTGGCAAGTTAAGGGTCTACTATGTGTGCATGTAACGACTTTAATTGCTTTTATAAAAGACGCTAATTGGAATAAGTATGTTGATCCTTATTTAATATAAAGAGATACAAAGAAGCATATGCATTCGAAATCGGTCCATTGCTTAGGAAGGATCATGGATGGCAAAAGATGAAGAGAAAATATATCCGCCAATTATCAAATGCCCGGTTGGACAACAAAAAAATAGAATAAAATAATTGGATGAATCTAAAGAAGGCACAAGTGTCCACAATGTGGTCAATATGGACACTGTGAAAAGACATGCAAGAATCCTGCATCACGAGATTTGAATTCAAATGAAACAACCGCATCTAAAAGGTTACTTATTTTATTTTATTTCATTTAAAAAATATATCAATAGTGATACTCTAGTAATAATATTTTTATTTATTTCAGGAGGCGTGAAAAAAATAGTTGATCTCATGACAGCTCTATATTACCGGGGTCTATGTGAAAAAAGTTCTTGAAAATGTTAGTTTTTTTAATATATTTTTATCGGATAAACTTTCTTCTTTCAAATATGATGTCTACCGAATAGATTTGAGTATTGTTTTAAATGGTTTTCCTTTATCAACTACGAATATTTTAGGCTTGGTAGTTATTAAAGGATGCTTGGTATTTAAAATATATGTTCAATTTATTTCTAGCATTATGGAAGAGACCAAAAGATATTGCTTAACCATCTTAACTGCATAAGTTACTTGAAATTTGTGTTTAAAATATTGTTGTTTGTAGACAATTTACTTATTTACTTCCACCTAAGTGAAGTAATTCATTGGTTTTACTTCCAGCGATATTCATTTGTTTTAAGAAGTTGTTGTTTATTTTCTTGCAAAGTAAGAAGTAATTCATTTATTTACTTCCTGCAGTGAAGTGAAGTAATTCATTTGTAGGCAATTGTTGCTGGTGTTTAAAAACTGTTGTTTATTTCCTTGCAAAGGATGTTGTTTATTTACTTGGATAAATATGATATTTATAAACTTTAATACAGGTGATATTTTATAAATAAATTTAAAAGAGAGATATAATAGTCTTTTTTTAATTATATTTAATAATTATAAATCATTTAAAATATCAAAAATTTATAAAAACAATAATTTGGGTAAATATGATATTTTAAAAACTTAAGAAGAGTATATATGATATTTATAAATTAAACCAGGTAATAAGATATTTTGATGTTTAAGAATGATATATATTAAATTACCTCTTGATAATTATCTAATAGCCTTATTAAAAGAAAATGATGTATGACATCAACATCCTTTTTTTTATCAATTACAACCTTTATTATCACGTTCCTTATATCAAGGGTGATTATTCAAAATTTGAACTAATTTTAGATACTAAAGTTTTTAAAATTTTCGAACTTCCCAAATTTTTAGGTCATTAGTTTTAGTAAACAATATATGTTTATTATCCAACAATATATATGTAAATAGTGACGTTAAATTTAGAAACTTTCCAATGTCATTATCTATTAGTTAAAAACATGTTTATTTTAAAAATAATTAAAAATGTTTAAAACCATCACCGCATTAATTGAAATACTAGCCGCCAATTATTTTATTTTTAAATTACTTTTTAAATATGTATGTTTATTAACCGGAGGATCGTAACTATTGTAAGCATTTATATCTTAATTGCATAAATATTGTTGCACTTCAACATCACACATGTTGTTCTGATTCTTCTTCATTTTGATAGGTATCAATTATGGAGAATTAACAACCCTCTTCATCATCTTTAAAAGAGACTTTTATTGGGACAATCTTCAACTCATACAAAGAAATCGCTGTTAAAAAATTCTACAAAATATAATTATGTTCAAAATACGTTTTATATTACTATGTATGTTTTATAATTGTATTTTCTATACATGTTAATACTCTTAAAAACCTAAAACGTTTAAAATTGACTTTAATCATCCCCGTGTCTATATACAAGACGTTAAGCTAGTATATTTTAATATGAATATGAAAATTAGTAATGAGTTTATAATTAATACGTAAAATATAATTTCATATTTCTTGAAAATTATATAATTTCTCGATAACATGTAATGAGTTGTTTATTTATTCTAGCGGGTGACTTGATCCTATTTTGGCGACTTGGATGTAAATAAGCTTAAGTTCGGCTCGTTTAGACCTCGTGATCTTTATTTAGGCTCGAGTATTATTTCAAATTTTTTCTTAAAATGATATATGTGTATATATGTAATATCAATATATATATGTAATATCAATATATTATAGAGTTAATTATATTTTTGGTTTTGATGGTTTGTTAAAAATTACAGGTTTAGTCTTGTAACACCACAATTTCAACCCATTTTTTTTTAAATATTGCGGAAGCGATAGATTAATAAATAATCATAAGTGTACAAAGCTAATACTTAAAACTAGGGTTAATTGTTTTCAAAACAACATCAACAGTGTAGTGTTACATAGTCCAATGGCTCATCAAACAAAATCAGAGTCGCGGTCAATTATTCCCCATGCATGTCACTCTACAACTGAACCACCATCTTACCAAAACCTGTAAAAAGGAATGAGAGGTGGGGGGTTAGCACAAAGCTAAGTGAATGGAAGTTAAACCAATAATTAGCAACAATGCAACCGAAAGATACAATAATAATCAAGTATCCGAGAAGACCGGCGGTTCTGCATGAACCTACAACCAATGCCGGCCAAAGCAAAGGTTTACCGATAGTTCATTTGCTATTCTCACACAGTATTACCCTTAAGTTGCAACAAATGCATCAAAAGATCAAAATACTGATTAGCCGATAGCAAACAAACCCAGCCCATACGCCCAGCCAAAACTGACTTCTCATCCGAATCATGTGCACATACCAAAGGTTAAATTAACACAAACCAAGTAATCAATCAGTAGACAATAAGTCTATCCAAGTATTAACCAAAACAATTGTAACCAAACCGTTACAACTAAACCAAATGTGAGTTAAACATCCACTCACCTTAGATCTCCGAATCTCCAACTCAGTAATCTAATTTCACTAAGTCTTGTCTCCTCCTGAGAACACAGGATAACCAGAATTAGTAATCAATTCATAGTTATCTCAAAATATCAAGTTTAGTACCAAACGGGTCAAAACCAAGCTGATGCATTTCACACGTGAAAACCAATATTTAGAATATGCCTAAATTGTATACAATTTATATTCAAGGTACTAAACATGTTACAAGCACCAAAACATGGACAAAGTGCATATACATACCAATTTACTCATAAACAGGTCAAAACCAACCCGTTATACCAAACATGTAAAACAAACTTGAAATACATATCCAACAGTCTAGAATCACTTCATATAAAATACATAACATGAAGGAATCAATGAAACTTGCATAAACCTTTCCAAACATCCTATCATGATTTCAAGTAAGCATAAATTCCAAATAATAATCCATATATGTTATCCAACATTAACTAACCCAAGTATAACAACTAAATCATGATTAGAATCAAGTATAAACAACCAAAACTGAACATAACTGAAATAATGTAGAAAAACAGACAAAACTGTTTCTGTCAGCAGGGAACGCGTCGTGTTCCCCTCTTGGACGCGGCGCGTCCGTGGCCGAACAGCAACAGGTCTGCAGTTTTACACTGCCCTGCACCAGCAAACCATAAACACCCCAAATGACCATTTCAAGGCTGGAAATTTAGTTGCAGCAGTCTCAAAACACTTATAAACATACATATCATGGATTTCAACAACAAAAACATAATAGAATCATCAACTCATCAAAACCCCTTTCCAAGTTCATCTTCTACCTCCATCAATGGAGTTCTATGTTTTAATCCATAAATCCATATAGTTTGAACATAAAATCAGTACCATAACATCATATAACTATTACCAATTATCAAACCAAACTAACTTCATCAATTAGTCAAATACCCAATTATCAAGAACCCTAATTTAACAAGAAAATCATGGAAGAAGATAGAACAATTCAAGAACCAATGTGTACCTTCAAATTTGGAATTAACCAACACAAAGATGCAAGAATTAATCAAGTTAGAGGCTGCCTTCAAAGGATTTCTTCAAGTTCAAGTTCAAGAACACAACTAAAAGGATAAGTCTAAATGGCAAGGAGGTGGTGGCAAGGCTGCCTTCTTGACTCACGATTTCACACACACACAGTGCACTTATCTGCCTTCTAACTCACAGTTAATTAATTAAGCAGTCCTACTCAATTAATTATAAACCAACGAGGTATTATTCGTGACCCTTATCTAAAAACGAATCCAAATAATCAACTAAACCCATAAAAATATAAGATATATATTTCCCTCTTTTAACCTCGTGGCTTTAAATTAAATTAATAATTTTCTAAAATAGAGCAAATAAACAATTAGCACACATACCAAGACACGTCCTACCAAGCCGGTGACTAGGGTGTTACAAGTCTCTGGGTCTAAAAAGTTACAGATTATGTTTCTGTAATCCGACTCCATAGTAATTTTGGCCCTTCCGAACTTGAAATGACCAAAATACCATTCTCTTTACTTTAGTTAACTTTCTATCATTTTAAAAATAATTTTATAATATTAAATCTATACTATATTATAAACCATTTACATCTTTTTGTTTAAACTCTTAAAAACTAAGTGTTTTGAAATGATCAATCTATCCCTCACCCTTACACATAAAACATATGGTTTAAAATTGATTTGGATATTAAATTTGAAAAGACGTCAAACCATATAGGCAAGTGCCAAATATCAAAACATGTAAACCATAAGAATTGAATGAAAAGTCTATAATTGAATGTAAAGAAAGGCAATGTATACAACATATAATTCACATAATTACTACGGCTTTTTAATCTTGAATCACGTCATATATAAGCACATAAAATTGATATATTGTTCGTTTTTCATAAGCACTCATCAAAATATCTACATTAATCACCGTGAACACTGAATTCAATTTTAAAGGAAAAAATGTCACCAAAGGTAATTATCTTAAAAATATTCCCTTTGTTTACATGATTTTGTTTGAATAATTGGGCTTCACTAAAGGGAGATGATATTTTCACAACATAAATTGATTCATCTAAGGCAAATAAATGTTTTATCATCCTGTACATTAGCTTCAAAGATGTTGTATCATATGTGAAAGGATTAATTTTTTCTGTGGATATTGATATTGGGTATAAAATAATTTTAGAACACGACACAGATATTTGTCATTTAATGTGATCATATCTAATGTAATCATTTCCTTTCTAACAGTATAAGAATCACAATGATAAAAAAAATTAATATTTCCACTTATAGTAGTGTAACAAATAACTATTCTTAAAGGAATGTCAATGTTTTCACCCATATGCTGATACATAATAAAAAAAGTCAAAGCTATATTTTTTATAGTTTAATTACATGTAAATACGTGTTAATAGCAAAATTAGTTCAAGCTACAATCTTCTATATAGAAGTGGTGAAGAATAAAAGAATTTTTAATTATTTTTAACATTTATTTTTCACAAGTTTTCTAATTACAATCTTATTTGTGGACGAACATATTATTCTCATATAAAGTAAAAATAAAAATATCACATTAACTCTCTCTTTCAAACTTGTTGAATGTTTTAAGATTTCATACTATTTTAAAAATATACAAATTTTATGAATGAGACGTTTTAGCTTTCCTTGGTGATAATTACCGTAAGATTTATGAACATTGTAAATACTAAAAGAAAAAGGCAACAACAATTACTGATAATAAATTCATGGTAAAACTCGTAAAATGCATACCATAATGTTTGAATAAGCAATATCAATAAAAAACTATTAATTGTAATAGTAAGTATTATATATCATGTATCTTAAATAACAAAAAGTTTCATAACAACTTTTAAAAAAATCAAGTCAACACAAATATATCTAATTATACAAAATATTTTTATAGATAAATATTTAATTTTTGAATATTATATATTAATTAGAATTATTAGAAAATATGTATAACTATAAATCATAAAGTAAATAACCTAGAGCTCAAATTAGTTAACATTTCTAGATTTATTTTAAATGACTAATAAATAAAATAAAATTATGATATGCTACTTTACTTTGTTGTTTTGATGTCTTAATTTTAAGTAATTTAAATTTACTAATTTACCTTTCATAAAATAAAATAAAACTACTAAATAGAAATATAGAATTAACTAGATTCTTATATACCATATTGATAATTAAACCTTCCACAATGATTATATATAAAGAAATTAAAATAAATTTCAACATATATAAAGAAATTAAATTATATATACCATATTGATAATTAAACCTTCCACATTGCATTAACTTACAATGTCGTAGATTGGAGATGAATGTCCCAGTTGGGGGAAATTCTTTGGTTGAAACGGTTGGAGCTAGAAGAATGGCTTTGAAATCACATTGTGTTTTTAGAGTTTTTGAAGCCTTCTTGAAGAAGAGAACACGTGTCAAAAATAAGGTACATAAACCGGACCCAATTCACTGCGTGTCACATAAAACGGGTCAAAAATCCAAGTTTTGTAAAAAGCCGGGTATTACAATATGAGTAGTCGAAATTGAAGAATTTGGTCAAAATTGAAGAAATGAGAGGATTCTATTGGTTAATTGAGAATTTATTTAAAATATCTTTGTAACACCGTATTTTCAACCCAAATTTTTCATTTTAAAATATTGTGGAAGCGAATAAATATTTACAATATATTTACAATTGATAACACAAAACAAATTTCCGAGTCACCAGTTAAGTCAAAATACAAGTTTTAAAAAAACCTTGGCTCGTCACAATTAATATCAAAGTGTCCACCAATTATTTTCCAAGTTACACCCCCTCACTACCGAACTGCAGAACTCACCAAAAACCTGAAAAGGAGTGAGAGGTGGGGAATTAGCACAAAGTTAAGTGAATGAAAGTAAAACTACAACCAAACATCAATCACAACCGCAGGATACCAGATAAACACATAATCGTGTCCCGGGAAGACAGGCGTTTCTACATGAACCTACAACCAATGCCGGTCAAAACAAAGGTTTACCGATAGTTCATTTGCTATACTCACACAGTATTACCCTTAAGTTGCAACATATGCATCAAAAGATCCAAATACCGATTAGCCGATAGCAGTTTACCTAATATTGTAGGTCACCAACCGGTTTATATGGCTTTTTTCATTAATTTTTTCATTTTATTAATGTTTTTAATTGAAAACAATTATGAATATTCATCTTTTAATCCTGCATTTCAACTTTTATCCAAATAAAGAGACTTGCCTTTCATTTTCAACCTACAATCAAAAAAAGTTTTTCATCAACATCCTCTGCCAAATCCATGCCCACTGCAACTTTAAAGTTACGGTTTTTTCTTCGATTAGGTTTTTATCTTTGATTAGGCTTCATATGCGATTGTTACTAATGTGATAGGGTTTCATGTTTGTTCAAGTTTCTCGTGAGATTAAGGCTTCATATGTGATTCTTTATGATGCGATTTGGGTTTCTAACACCTGCTTGTTCGAGTACCCTCAAGATTTTGCTCGATCTACTCATCTGCGACTCTTGTTCAAATTTGCGATTCTTGTTCTTTACCAGATGAGGTGCTTCGATCAAGCGTTTCCATGTAAAGGTTAATCGACGAGGTTAAGGTTTACGATTTCTTGGTCTGGTTCAACATACGATTAGTAGATCTAGGTTTTACTTGACTCTGTTCGAGATCCCTAATTTGCTAATGTTTAATTCTTGGTTCGGTTATGCAGATTTGGTAATAATCAACTATGAAATTATAAATCGATTGTTTGGTTTCCATTTTCCCTGTGATTTCGTGTTTACATATCGATTGGTTTCCATCTGCATTTTGCTTGTTTAGATTTATGTTAGGATCTTTTTGAATGAATTCCTCTCAAACAATTCTTCTTCTTCATCTTCAAATGGATCCGACAATGTTAAGGTTGGGATTTTTTTTTGGTTCTTGTGTTTGGGTTTTTGTTGTAGACCCAGTCAATTTTTTGGTTGTGTTTTTGATTAAGTTATGAAAAATCATATGAAGCTTTGAAGATGACTCAAGAACACCAAGAATATTTGAATATCCTAATTAAAAAAATTCAAAAATAAAAGAAATAACCGGTAACCTGGTTACCAGGTTACCAGTTGTATACAATGACTCAAAAATGAATCTTGTTTGTATTTTTAGGTACAAAATGAAGTTGGTTGTATACAATGACAATTTCGACATAGTTTATTGTATTTTCGCGCATTTTGCCCTTTAACATACTTTTTACTCAACTTTTTAAGACTACATATTTTTAAGTAACTAGCTTAACACCCCGTGTATAAACATGATAGATGATTAAAGTCAATTTTAAACGTTTTAGGTTTTTAAGAGTACTAATATGTATAATAAATACAATTGTAAAACATACATAGTAAAATATAATTGAAGATTGTACTAATAAAGGTCTCTTTGAAGATGATAAAGAGGGTTATTAATTCTCCATAATTGATAACTATCAAAATAAAGAAGTATCAGAGCAACATGTGTGATGTTGAAGTGCCACAATGTTTATAGAATTAAGATATAAAGGCCTACAATAGTTACGATCCTCCAATTAATAAACATCCATATTTAAAAAGTAATTTAAAAATGAAATAATGGCGGTTAGTATTTCAAGTCATGCGGTGATGATTTTAAACATTTTAAATTGTTTTTAAAATAAATGTTTTTAACCAATAGATAATGGCATTTGAAAGTTTTTAAACTTAATGTCACTATTTACATATATATTGTTTACCAAAACTAATCACCTAGAAATATGAAAAGTTTGAATATTTAAAAAACTTTATTATCTAAAGGGGAAATTGCCAAGAAAGGTAACCTAAATATCGAAAATTGTCAATAAAGATAACGTCCAATTTTTTTGGCCGAAAAAAGATTATAAATTTCAGTTTGTAACAAAAAAAGGTATAATGACCTCTTAGACCTATAAAAAGATTATAAATTTCAATTTGTAACAAAAAAAGGTATAAATTTCATGCATTATACTTTTTTGTTACAAATTAAAATTTATAATCTTTCTCGGTCAAAAAAAATTGAACATTACCTTTATTGACAAATTTTGATATTTAGATTACATTTTTCGGCAATTTGCCGTTATCTAAAATTAGTTTGAATAAAGAAAGTGATATATTGAAAATAGGAGGTTGTGATTGGTAATTATCAAGGGTTTTTATAGAAAATTTGTGAAATAAAAGTTTATAATTGATAAAAAAAAAGGATGCTAATGTCATACTTTTTTTTAATAAGGTTATTAGATATTAGATAGATTAGATGAGAATTGATTGAGAAATGACTTATATAGTTATATCGCCTCAATATTTTATAAAAAGTTGACAAATAAAGTCTCATATACCAGTATACCCCCACAACTACATCAACATAATCTTTTACACAAACACAATTGCTATAATTTTACCAATCCATATGAAAATTTATTGACCAATATTAAATTAGGAAAAAAACCCCATACTCTTTATTTTTTTGGAACGGATATGTTACCGAAAAAAATTTATTTATCACCACCGCCACCTAATTATGCGAGAGTACTATAATGAACTAATTTTTAATATCAACCAAAGAAGTCATCACGTATCTCTCACGCCCTGTTCTCGAGTTATTTTTTGGAAGGAAAGAGAGGGAAAGAGAAGAAAATAATTAGTGATAGGTGTTCTCAAGTTTTTTTAAGGAGGGAAGGGAGGGAGAAGAAGGGACAATTTTACCATTTTTATTGTTTAAAACAACCTTTTCATTTTTAGGATGATTGGAATGGGAAGTTTTTCATTCCTTCTTTTTTTTCTCTTCACTTTTCTTCGTTTAAAAACTCGAACAAGCGGTCGGTCTTCACAAGTTCACATACCTCTCCCTCTTCATTTGTAATCTCATCCGTCGCTGTCTCTTGGAAATCGACCGACCATAGATCCACTGTAGGTTTTATTCCGATTAAATCTTCATACTTTTATCTAATTACTGATTTAAAAAACAAGTAGGTTTTCTCCCCGCTCTACTTCCGCCTCCGTCTCAGACACCGTCACTCAGGTTTGTTTCTCCCTTTTTACTTTTTTGGTTTGATTTATCATTTTTCTTTGTTTCTCCTCTCCCTTAGGGCAATTGTTTCCTATTTCAAGTTCTACCCTTTAAGAGCATTACGGTTCTTCACCGACGAAGATTGAATTTACTGAACTCAATTTCATTGATGCACTTTGTGCTGATGAAGCATATATCCTATTCCTTTAAACAATTAAAACCTTTGAACCAGTGTTCATTTACTGAACTCAATTTCATTGATGCACTTTGTGCTCCACTAATTTTACTAATCAAGAATGAAGGGTTAAATAAATAACACAAACCATGAGAATCATGCCTCTTTATGCAGATCGTGTCAGCAAGTTCTTGAGGGATAACGGATCTTGCTTTTAATGCTGTTGGATACACATGACAGATTTGAGATTATAATTGCTTTCTGGCACCCTCATATTCTGTGAGTAAACAGGGTTCTTAGTTAACTTTTGTTTGCTTTTACTATTGTTAGTTACATCTAAATTTGTCTTACTTATCATCTGACTTCTTTGAGATACTTTGAAACCTGAATGAGTTTTCAATGGTTTTACTAAAGAACATATTGTCCTTGCCCTTTAGGACTTATGTTGATCTTTCTATATAATGAGGTGGATTATTTATAGAGCACACGAGTTTGTTTTGTCCCTCTACTTACAAGTGTATAATTTAACAAATTCAGTTTTGGACAACACCTTTTACATAAATCAAACATATCTATGAGTGTGATTCGTTGAAATGAATCGAAAAATTGGTTCCCTCTCCATTGGGGAAATCATCTTTTATTCAGAAGATCCCTCTTTGAATCGTGCGTAATCCTTTTATTTTTTATTTGAATCATTAACACTATTGATCACTCAATAGTGAAGATGTGGAGAATGTGATAGTTCTGCTTTGCAGTAATAGTTATTGATAGATAGGCAGATCGCGGTATTTTTAATTATAGTTTAGCTTCTTTTGACTTAAGTTCGTTGTTATAGGTGTCTTCAGAATAACTGTACTCAAACAATGATGATGAGTTTTGGCTAAGAAGTGAAGAACTGTACGTTTTTGGCTTTCATACAATGATAATCAAGCGTATGTTGTTCAACTACATTTCAGTATCAAGATGTTTCTCAACATCATTACTAAAAAATGGAGACAAGTTGAAAGAAGCAAGAATATTTTCAATTGAAGATGTTGATGTTTATTCAAAGTTGAGTTTTGATGGAAACCCACTGCATCTAGATCGCGAGTATGCAAAGAATGCTGGGTTTAAAGATAAACTAGTTCCTGGAATGCTTGTTGCGTCTGTGTTCCCGAGGATCATTGCTTCTCATTTTGTAAGTAGCTTAATTAGTCGTCTCTTGTATACATACATATATGTATCTCATAGACTAAAATATGGTTTCTATAGCCAGGAGCAGTATATGCATCACAAACTTTGTACTTCAGATTGCCAGTTTATGTAGAGGAGGAGATAATAGGTGAAGTTGAAGCTACTAGCGTAAGAGGATTAAAGAAGAAATACATGTAAGTCAAAAATCCAAAGTCTTTCAAGTGTAATATTATTAATTAATTATTATAAAAGCATTGTTTTTACTTAAGTTTGGATTAGTGCCAAATTTACAACCAGGTGCTTCAACAAAAACACTGGGGTGGTGGTCGTTGACGGAGAGGCTATGGCTGTCTTGCCAACACTATGTCCGACGCCATAAGGATGAAGTTGATTGACTCGGGTCAGTTATAACTTATAAACATGTACACATATTCAATATGAAATATTGGATTAACTAATAAAAACGTATTTATCCTTCATTTTTATTAATAGAGTCTCGTCGGATTTTGTTTTTATTATGAGCCTGTTTTCTTTATTTCTTAGATATATGGTCGATCACATGGACATTTCTAAGAAATTAAGGAAATAATTTCCTTTTATTGCAAGCTATATATACAACCAACCATCAACTGTCTAAACAGTAGAAGGTAGGTTCGCAGCACTATATAACATAACGTACAACCATCTTAAGCACAAAATACAGCTTCATAAGCAGTGACGGACAACCGATCGAGGTCTACTTGAAGCTATAATTAAACTACCTATACTTGTATACTTTCAAGGCTTCATCTAGTTATTGTTATCATCGCCTGAGGAAGAGGAGCCACCATTATTGTTATGGAAGTCTATATATATATAAAATTAAATATAAAAACTTTACATTTCAGTTTACATATAAACATGCATACTAATTAACTGCTTGTTATTAAATCAATTCCCTGGTCAACGTTTTAGTTAAGTAGATAGGAAATAACAAGATATATATTGTCTGTACAAATGGTTATTACCCCCTATCGTTAATTAGGTAGGTGTATGAACATACATGATCTGATCCATGAATATTCTCACGTCAGAGTCTCACAGTGTACGTTTTTATCACTTTTACAAATCAAATGGTCTTTCAAACATGCAAACAATAGAACAATCAATTAATATAGGAAATTAGGAATAGCTGACTAGTTATCTTGAACGAAACTGATCAAGCTGACTACTCAGCTTGAGACACTTGGTCTAAACTAAGAATAATTTCTTCTATACATTAAGCATCTATAGAAGTAACACATACAGAATTTTACATCAAGTCTAAAACAACATGGTAGTTAGCCTAACAAAATCAAGTAGAATACTATGGCAAAGTTGGATGGGACTCGAGGGATTATATATAATAGTACGTACGGGCCACATACTATTTCAAACACACTATATATACTTTATCACTAAGCACAAGTGTAGGTTATACTTTCTACCGTATCATGCAAAGATATGCATTAGCACATAAAACACATTCTCTACACAGATTTCATATAATCAAGTATTTCAATATTTCTCCAACCTCATATCAATCTTATATATTACTCTGCTAATATGATAATCATAGTTCTCTAATTACATAGATGCCTCATTTCATAGTATTTAGATAGTGACAACAATTGTTATGAACACATCCATCAATCTCTACATATCATATCATATCATTTAATAACAAAATTATCATCTCTATAAATGTATACAATATCTCTAGTGTACTCGCTAATTCCCACGCAACTATGGTTAAATCCATACAACTCACTAAGTTGTGTCTCAATCTCTTAAACACAACTATGATACCAACTTGTAAAGACCCATATATATAAAATCATTGCATCCAACTTAAAATCATTGCATAATATCTAAAAAACATTGAATTCTCTTAAAACTAGTTCATCGTGCACGAATTAATCGATGAAATAATTGCATCCAACTTATTATTATTATTATTATTATTATTATTATTATTATTATTATTATTATTATTATTATTATTATTATTATTATTATTATTATTATTATTATTATTATTATTATTATTATTATTATTATTATTATTATTATTATTATTATTATTATTATTATTATTATTATTATTATTATTATTATTATTATTATTATTATTATTATTATTATTATTATTATTATTATTATTATTATTATTATTATTATTATTATTATTATTATTATTATTATTATTATTATTATTATTATTATTATTATTATTATTATTATTATTATTATTATTATTATTATTATTATTATTATTATTATTATTATTATTATTATTATTATTATTATTATTATTATTATTATTATTATTATTATTATTATTATTATTATTATTATTATTATTATTATTATTATTATTATTATTATTATTATTATTATTATTATTATTATTATTATTATTATTATTATTATTATTATTATTATTATTATTATTATTATTATTATTATTATTATTATTATTATTATTATTATTATTATTATTATTATTATTATTATTATTATTATTATTATTATTATTATTATTATTATTATTATTATTATTATTATTATTATTATTATTATTATTATTATTATTATTATTATTATTATTATTATTATTATTATTATTATTATTATTATTATTATTATTATTATTATTATTATTATTATTATTATTATTATTATTATTATTATTATTATTATTATTATTATTATTATTATTATTATTATTATTATTATTATTATTATTATTATTATTATTATTATTATTATTATTATTATTATTATTATTATTATTATTATTATTATTATTATTATTATTATTATTATTATTATTATTATTATTATTATTATTATTATTATTATTATTATTATTATTATTATTATTATTATTATTATTATTATTATTATTATTATTATTATTATTATTATTATTATTATTATTATTATTATTATTATTATTATTATTATTATTATTATTATTATTATTATTATTATTATTATTATTATTATTATTATTATTATTATTATTATTATTATTATTATTATTATTATTATTATTATTATTATTATTATTATTATTATTATTATTATTATTATTATTATTATTATTATTATTATTATTATTATTATTATTATTATTATTATTATTATTATTATTATTATTATTATTATTATTATTATTATTATTATTATTATTATTATTATTATTTTTTTTTTTTTTTTTTTTTTTTTTTTTTTTTTTATTATTATTATTATTATTATTATATATATATATATATATTTTTTTCAAGAATCACTAAGAGCAAGAGGTGTACAAAGAAGCATGATTCAACATGCTTAGTTGATTGTTGGGTACTGAAGCCAACATCACCCCATCTCCAAGGTACCGATTTGACTTTTTAATGCTCGGTATACAAATGCCGATGGAGAGAGGAGTTAGGAGAGAGAGAGAGAGACAAAGAGAGAAAAGAAGAGAGAGTAAAGAGTAGAGAGGAGAGAAAATATTTTTTTAATAGAAAACTTTTGAAGTATGCTAAGCGTCAGTAGTACTTGAGTTTATTCATACTTGAAGCATGAAGTGCCTTATGCTGATGTGGTGCTAAAGTATTTCATGTTTCAAGCATGTATATCCTTTGCTCTAATATATTATCATTGTTATTAATTATTTTTCAGGCATATAGACTTTTATTAATCATTGTTACTAACTTTTTGTTTGGTTGACAAAGTTTTATTAACTTTGTGAATAATTGAGTTTGAAATGATTCCTAAGACCACGAGCATTCATAACTCTCATGCTTAGTTCACAAAGTTTTACGAATAACGTCTTATAGTGGACTGCTTCATGCTCCTCTACCGGGACGAGAGATGAATTTTGTTGATAATGGTTGTCCACTATGAAAGATACATTGTTCAATTGACTTGTCCCCTGCATCCTTGTCTGTTAATGTTAGAATATACGCTTTCATATGTCTTCGATTTTAAATTTATGATGACTAAATATTAATTGTTCAAATGATTTTGGTACATTCACTACCTGTCGCTACTATGTTTGCTTTTAATTGTTTTGTATCCACATGAGATAGGTGGACTTGGCTTGTGAGATGGTTAAAACTTGAGAGAGCTATTTTATTTATCTGAAGACATGTTTATGAACACCTTTTGTTTATATCTTTATGTAGCTTGTTAATGGTTGTGGTATAAAAGACAAGTAACACCGTATGATCCTTTGTAAATTAAAGTTATGCTACTAATGGCGTGTACCCTAACAAATTACTTTGTATTTAGAATTTATGCTTTTGTTTTGATTAAAAGAAATTTTATATTCTTAAAGTCTATTTATGAAAATGGTGTTAAATACTAATTAAGGGTGTTAAATACTTAAATACTCTTGCTCCAGTTTGAGGGCCTTGGGTTGTCCTCCATAAAAGGTATAATTTTCTATTTGAGATGTTCTTTTACAACTTTTCAAGTAATCCACTTCACTCCAACCGAAACGATATTTGGCCTTTATATTATTATATATTCTATTAAACTTTATCATATGCTTTTTCATATCAGTCCATTTTTAGATTATTTTGTCTTTCTTGCGGCTCCAAGACGTGAATCCATCCATTTGCCAATAAAACCTCTTCTTCGGTAGTCTACGATGTCAGGACCGTTCTATTTAGAAATTTTGTTGCTTTTCTTTTGCGTCGTGTATTGGGAATTGCCTCAGCTTGGGTCTCAAGAACCCCCTCTTTGTTACCATCTACATATTCTCCTTGTTTCATTATTGTTATTGTTATTGTTATTGTTATTGTTATTGTTATTATTATTGTTATTATTATTATTATTATTACTTTTATTATTATTACTTTTCTTATTATTACTTTTATTATTATTATTATTATTATTTTTATTTTATTTTTATATTGCTTATTTATTTAATTTTCTTAACATATATAGTTTTATATACATGTATTTTTTATTTTGAAGCATACTTGAGCTATTTTTGGTGATTAAAGTTTAAAATATGGTTATTTAGTAATTATATTTTTTTTAAAAATTATATAAAAAATATATATTTTTGAAATTTTCGGATCTTTCGGATATCCGAATCCGAAATTTCGGATTCGGATACTGAAAACCAACTATCCGAAATTTCGGATATCCGAAACTCCGGCCTTCATCTTCCTTCGACATCAACTACTCACACTCTGCAATCAACAATCAACACTCCATTACTTACTATATTAGTGTACTAAGTTTTATACAATGCTTTTAATTAATGTTTTACTATATATATATATATGTGTGTGTGTGTGTGTAGGGAAAAGTTCAAACGAGAACTATTTTTCGTAAGAGAACTGCGAGAACCAATCTTAGCCATTCAATTTCCCCTCCTTCAATTGGATTGCCCACCCATGAATTCCTTATATGCACCTTGTCACACTCAATCCCCCTACGTTCTTCATCTATGAATTCCATTTACCACTTGAATGACCAAGATTGGTTCTCGCAGTTTTCGTACGAAAAGCAGTTCTCATTTGAACCCTCCCCAGTTCTCTCGCAGTTTTGACTTCAACGTTCTTCAAATCCATGAGAATGGACTTCAGCTCATCAAGATGCTCCTTCAAAGCCATTCCTTCCTTCATACACAACGAGAACAACCGCTCCTTCAACAACTTGTTTGTTAATGACTTTGTCATGTAAAGACTCTATAATCTCAATCACAAAGACACTACAGTCTCCTCATCCGCTACCTCGTATATGACCTCGTCGGACAAAGATAATAAAATGGTTGAATGAGCCTTCTCCTCTTGTGGAGCAAAGTCAGCGAAGTTATTTGTCCCTTGACCAGCTAAAGGAGGACTCCTTTTACCCTTGATTACGTTGTTTTAGAAGTGCCCTCATCTTGATTGTCCATAGGTTGAAGTTACTTTTACCCTTGAACTTGTCAATCTTAATATGAGAAGTCATTTCAAAATTTCAAGAACTTCAACGACCAACTTCAATTTTGTGCCAAATCGCTAACTGAAGTAAGAAAATCCAATTGTTGCTGATCATGGGCCAATTAATTCGAAAATAAATGTCTAATTTTCAATTCTTGGACCAATTCACTCAATCACCCGATTGCTACCTATTCAATTGTTGTTGTCGACTTCCAAAATCACAACACTATCACTGATTTTGCAATTGATTCTTGATTCTTGATCCTCAGCTCCAATCTCGACCACCAATTAACTATCCATCGTTAATTCTTGGTGCCTGACTTCAATCGAACACTAATTGACTCAAATCGACCACCAATTGCAATCCCTTAGTCTGATCGCTCCACCTTGAACACATGTCGATTTCAAATTGCCGTCGCCCTCCACCTTGAATCGTACTTCAAGATCGATGCAATTGATTGACCAGATTGCAATCGCAAGAAGCGCAGTCGATGAAAGAACAAATTGCTTCGATCAATTGTTAAGAACTGGAATTGAATTTCAGAAGCGTTTTGATTAGAACAACGCTATGATACCAATTTGTTAAGATTTGATTAAACGTACCACCGAAAATTGAAATATACATATGCTATTTATACTGCACTGAATGTGAACTGACCGAACAACTAATGGACTCTAACCAAATTTGTATTAAAGTCACATCTAACACTAATTTGCAAGTTCCAAAAGGGGTATAAAGCACCCGTTAAGGAACTCACTATAAATAGTAACAAGTACACCTAAACACATAGTTTATGTGTATGTTCCTTGTGGTGTGTGTGTTTAGAGAGAAAAAGAGTTAGAGAATGTAAAGAAAGAAAGGATGATTAGCAAGAAATCAATCTTAATTAAAGGAAGATTATTCAAATACAAGAAGATTACCATGAATCCAACAATAATTTAGCAAGAAAACAAGGTTAGTCTTTCTTCTTTTTCTTGTGTTCTTGAGTTCTTAATAAGTTCGTGAGTAAATAGATAGATTAGCGATAGAATTTCTATTGCATGTTACAATGTTGTAAAACTTGGCCGCCATTCGTAAATCGGACCCTCGCCGTTCGGGTCAAAAACACTTGAATCGGTCAAAATTGGCCGATAAAAGCTTGAATTGGTTAGAAACGGTCAAGGTAAACTTGCAGGCGATCAAGGTCTAGGAGACGAACCAGAGGAGATGTAGATCAACGAGAAAGGTACAAATCGACGATGGTGGACGAGTATGAGTCATCTGTGATGGTCAAAATCAACGATTGATGATGAGGAGTCGCCGGCTACGAGAAGGCGTGCCGGCCGGAGAGGATTTGGACTTCTGATTTATGCTTCAACAATTGCCGTATTCGAATTGTGAAGTGAAGCCGCCTTGGGACTAGTGAGGATTAGGTATCGATGGCTCCATAAATAGATTTGGGCTGTTGTATTGGCCGGCCCAAGCAGTACTAACAAGTCTAACTAAAAAGCCTTAGGGTGCGTTTGGTACAGAGAATGGAATCGCAGAGAAATGATTGCAGAGAATGGAATTGCAGAGAAAGAGAATTAGTCTGGAGAATGAGAATTGAATCTTCTGTTTGGTAGCACAGAGAATCCAACAGAGAATCATTTCTCTTGTTTGGTAGCACAGATATTTCAATTGAGAATTATACCAAATTTATCAATTGCATTTTTTAAATTTCAATAACTAACAATCAATTTGTGTCAATTAACAATCCAATTTCATCTATTTCAAGTTCTATTGATGGTCAATTTAACAAACCAACACATAATCAGTGCATAAAATAATATATTTTAACCTCAAAAAACATAAAAAATAACATTTATTAATCATTGAAATGCATTTTGTATAATGTAGATGATCCAAAAAAACCCTTTTAACCATGGTAACAAAAAGTATTTTCAACCAAAGTCTAACAAAAAACAATAATCACAAACATTTATCCAATGGAACCATTGGTATACGATTCCACCATGCATATTTTCTCCTCTTGTGTCAACCCAAGAAATAATCGTCGGAGAAGTACATCTTTACCAATCAACTGAGCAGCTTTAAAACGCTTGATCATAGTAATACTTGGTAAAATTTTTAGCTCGTCACTAACCTTGTCAAAAGTTTAAAGTTAGCAACAAGTTGATTTTTGATCAATTGGGTCCAACAATATATTTCAATCAAAAGGATGATAACAGTACTTACAAATTTAGGCTTATTTAACTATATATTTCAAAACAAATCTGATTTATGTCACTTGAATTCTTTATACTAACAACATATAAACATCCTTAGGATTACCTGGTTGGTTATTCCAAATATTCATCTATATATTAGTTTGTTATTAAAATTTCAAGCTATTGACCTGACCACACATCAGTTATACACAGCAAGCCAAGGAGCACCAAAATCAAGAATTTAAAAACAAACAATCTAATCCAAGATGGCTAATGTTACAGAATGTACAAAGGGATGTTAATATTACAAAGCCTAAGTTTAGAGAAGTAAAATACGAACCTAAATTTTGGAGATTGAATCTGCAGGTCAACAGTTGTGAGTGAGGTCGACGCCGGCAGCTGCAGGTCGACGAGTGTTCGTTGCAGGTTGACGGGAGTTCACTGCAGGTCGTCGGGTGTTCGCTGCAGGTCGACGGGAGTTCACTGCAGGTCGTCGGGTGTTCGCTGCAGGTCGTCAGGTGAAGGTCGACGGCGGCACTAGTGAAGGAGGCGAGGAACGTCAGTTGGTAGAAGAAGGCACCGATGAAGGAGGCGAGGAGCGACGATGGGAAAGGAGCGATCGATGGGGAGTCGGTTGGGAGAGGACGGGTAAGTCTCCGTGTTTTATTTTATAGAGATTTGATAGGTTTTCTCTCTATTTCTCTTTTAGTAGCAGAGAAAAGAAAATAGGGAATAGGAAAAGATTTATTTCTCCTTTTGTAATTCTCATGTACAACCAAACAAGATATTTCATTCCTATTTCCAATTCCCTACCTTCAATTCTCTCTACCAAACATACCCTTAAAGACTAAAAAAAAGAGCCCAAAAACTAAAATAAATATATTTAAGTAGGTGATATTTGTTAATTAATAATAAATTTAATATATTTATTTCAAGCTTGTTAAATTTTGTAATGGTTATTTGACTTATTTTGTTAAGCTATTGCTAATTTTTATTTTTTTAAATAAATTCTTTATAGTTTAGGGTCCTGTTGAAAAACCGATTAATCATCGCCGAGATCGATTAATCACCGCCGAAACCGATTAATCACCTGATCATGGTTGACCGACTGTATACTGCCGAGTGATTGTGGCATGTTATGATTCCAAGCTAAATTAGTGTTTAAACACCTAGTAGATCACCAAGAAGTAATTGCATGTTGATTTTAACCACTAGATTTGAGTTTGAGATGGATCTGAAGCTGTTCACAAAGAACAACATTCTCATGGTATACAGGCCGTGCGAAAAATGTAACGGGCCGATAGCCCTAGTAAGTTTCAGGCATGTCCCTAAAGCACAGGTATGCCTTTGAGTTGGCCACGTCGTGTCTTTCCCTATATAATCACAGGGTGTGCCTTGACTAGGCACATGTGTTAGGGACCTATGTTGTTTAACACAACTGTGTCGTGGCGCATAAGTGACCTTAGATTGTAAATCTTGGTTTTAATTAGTATTTCAAAGATATATAATGATGTATTATGTTTACTTAGGTTATTGGAGACTTACGAAGGACATAAGTGGAGATACTTGGAAGCTTTTAACTGGGTATCTCGATCTGGTACTCGTAAATAGTGATTTATAGATAAATGTTTATAATATTATATAGCAAATATGTGTTGTGATGTACGATAATGAGGTGTAAAGTACTGTGTATTTAAAAGTAAAATAATAAACAAGTATTTTATACATGAAATAGCAAATTAACGATTTAAAAGTATGATAATGTAAATAGGCATGAGAAAGGGAATATAGTTTATGGGTCGAACACAAGTGTGTAATGAAGAAGGATTTAATAATTATTGAAGTGAACTAGTGATAATATTCACGATGCTTAAACAAAAGACCAATAAACTATTACTTACACGATAAGTAACAAAAGCGTTAAGTTACAAACAATTATATAATGAGAATACACATACTCAGAACCTATAATAGTATTTGTAATAAATATAAGATGATTTGGTAATAAAAAGTGGTTCAAAGGAGTAACAGAGTCATACTAGTATTGTGTATTAGTGTCATAACTAGCGCTACTTATAAAGTGTTACATTTATTGGGATCTCTGCATTGTACATATACAATTTATAAGGTTCAGTATTTGTTATTCGACCATGGGGTTTGGAACTAGAGCAAAAGATTCTAATATACGGATATGAGCACTTAACTGGTACAATGGAAAGATAAGTTAGAGAGTGGTCTATTTCAAAATACTAGTAGGGTTATGTATCAATTTTGTAGAAGAGCGTGTTATTATTAAATTCTATTATTGGTGTTGGCCATATGATATAGTATTGGGTTATAGAAAGTATTGTAATAATAAAGTTTAACCGTGTATTTGTGAATAGTATCTATAAATATCTTATTGAGCTGCTCATTAAGCTTTATAGCTCATACATGTTGATTTTCACGTAATTCTAAATAATGGGCGAAGTTCTTGGTGAATATGCTCGGAATTGTTGTGCAACTTTTAGTATATGAAAGCATTTTGTATGAAAGTTATCCGCTAGTGATTTATAAATGTTTTTAAATATTTTTGTTTGTATTTGGTTTTGAAAAGTTTATTTGTTATATTCTGCAAAAGTTTTAAATAAAAGTTTTAAATTGCACACCTTTTTATAACTAAATTTAGGCGTTACAAATTGAGAAATTGAAAAAAGGAGTTTTCATTTGGGGAATAGTCGTGGGTGCTTGTACAAAGGAGGAAGGTGATACAAGAATCGAGCGTAGTATATCAAAGGCAGGTACCGCGTTATCAAATTACACCCACCCCATTTATATCTATATATATGGAACATGACGTTAGACATTGAAGAAAAGTCAAAATTAAACTAAATAAAAGGCTCTCGACGGTGATTAAAGACTGATTTAAGAATTCTCACATAACCATTTCATTATACAGGGGTAATTTAAATATTTATTGAAAAGTGAATTACGTTTTGATGGACTGTTATTAATGAGTGAAACTTGATTTTTTTTTTCTAAAATACCTCTTATTAATGCGTGAGTCGTTCATTGATTTATTTAAACGAGGATCAAGATTGACACTTACAGTTTTCGCACCAAAATTAGTTCTTCTTTGAACTCTACCCTATGTATATATAGGGAGAAGTTCATTTGGAAACCACTTTTGATGCGAGAACCCTATGTAACCACTATTAATGTTCATTAATAGGAGTATTTTGGTTATTTATATATTTATCTAACTATGAATTACGTACGGGTGGGCGAGTCATTATTTAACGAGACTTGATTTTCTTAAAATACTCCTATAATGTGTCATTAATGACCCCTTCTCTGTTATTAGTCATTAACTTATTTTAATCCATGACCAAAATAGGTTCTAGCGGGTCTCGCAATAAAATGGTGTGTGTGTGTGTGAGAGAGAGACATTTTCCAATCTATTTCTTTCTTACGTTTTACTAGTAAATTATTAATTTTACGGTTTTCACCAATGAACATAGCCAAAATTTTACAATTTTTTTTATCAATAATGTGTTAATTACTCTTTTTACACTAACCTGGTTTTTTTTTTTTTTTGGTGTTTTATGTGTTTGTTGGTGAACATGGTTTTTTCCCGCTAATATTGGTAGGGGTTAACACCTTTCTTTGGCCAAAATTGTACGTACCCGAAATTCAAGCATTTAATTCGTAAGCGTTGAATTAATGTTGTAATTATGAAATATTATTTTGTGAAGTTTGGAAGTAAATATTTACTTATGTCGGATGTTATCTTTATTTTGTTAGATATCCTATAAGAATTGGAAGGTTTGTGGTGGAATGGTGAAAAGATTAACTTGAGGATTTCTTTATAAACTAAATTAAGGTGATTACATGCTTAAGACTAATTGGGGAGTGACAAAACCTTTTCATTTTGACTTAGAAAACATGTGTGTAATTAGTGTGTGTTTTGAGTATTCATCAACTGTCGAGAGAGTATTGGCAGAGAGATTGATCCATTTTGAAGATCTTTCGTGAGGATTTGCTGCCATTTGATTCCAAGAAAATTCCCAAACCTTCTAGCATGATTAATCTCAAATTTAGATGGTGAATTGGTGAAAATTTTAGGTTGTAACCATCGTTTTGTGTGTTCGATGAAACTAAATAGATAACTTTAAAATTGTTTGATCATATGTTGATAAAAGATGAAATGGATGATTAGGGTGTGTGAGTAATGTGTTTATTATGGCTCTTGTATAAGAAATTGGATTTAAAACCGAGTTTTTAATCAAATTGATGATTAAAGTTGATAAAATATGTGTTATTGAGTTTTGCGATTCATTCATATGAATCGTAAATTTTAATTTCCGATTGAAGGATGATTTTCGATTAAGGGTTGATTTGCCACTAGGCTTGAGTCCGCGTTGTTTGGTTTTTGATTCAAGGTTCTCGATTGGAGGCCTTAATTTTCGAAACTAGCAATTTACGATTGTGAGCGGGGTAAAATGGTTTACGGTTGGATCATTCACAATTGTGGTTTACGATCCATTGCTTTCGATTTAGTTTTGTGATTCGTATAGTTTTCGATCGATTAGTTTTTGATTGACCGTTTGCAATTGTGATTCACGATTGAGTTTTTTCGATTGGGATTTATGATTCAATTAAGGTTTTCAATTGTGAGGTTTTCGATTTGGAGATTTGCGATTGTGTTGAATTGTAAATCAGTGTAGTTTGCAATTCATGATTTGCGATTGTGTACTTTGCAATTCTTTGGTTTTCGATTAGAACTTTGATTGTTGGGTGTTCTTTGAGCTTGGTTTCTTTCACGAGGACTTATTTTTTACTGCTTTGCTGGAACCCGGGGGGGTTCAGTTATTTTCTAAAACTGAGTACGAAGAGAATCATTTTTGAAAGGATTTTCAATTCAAAGATAATCTCTTAAGATGTACGCGATTGAATGAATTATGTGTCTGTTTACGATGTATTACTAAATTATTTAATGAAATAATGTGATATGATATTGTGATGATTACGATGTAAATATTTAATAATGATGATTATAACTATGATGAAAAGATGACTTGGGGTGGGGATAATGTAATACTCCAAAATTTTATGATGACCTTATTATTGGTAAAATAGGTGCCTATATTGTTTTAAAGAATTGTATATCATATTAGTAAAAACAAAAATAACATATCATAGTTAAATTGGAATTTATTAATATAAAATATTAAAACACACATCTACTGTCGTGTAGAAGTTTCTTTTCCTTTCCATGCTTGTACTTTAATCAACACCATGCTTGTGATTGATTTGACTTTATCAAGTATGGGATTGCCAGCCATACTTAGTTGTTTGAAGAAATCTTCAAGATCTTCGTCTGTTTGAGGTATCATTATCCTTTTTCAGAGGATAAGATCAAAACCTTTTTGTCTCATACTTAATCCAAAAAGTGCATTTTTACTTTTACAAACAAAGATCTAAGGCATAATAGAACAACACATGTTCTGCCTTTTACATATGACTTACAATCTGAAAAGATAGAGTGGATTTGACATTTTGCACGACTTAGCTAACAGATTATACTAGGAACTCTGATATTCACTACTCAGTTGACAAAATATATCAGTTGATCACTTTTTGCTAGGCCTCAGTTGATACATATTGCTCAGCTGATCATATAGATGCTCAGCTGATCAATAGTAAGCTTAGGAGAGCATAAGCTCATGTATTTGTATGATCAGTTGATCAAGAGTGCTCAGTTGATCATTTAAATACATTAGTTTATGAGGGGAGATGACTTGTGTAAAGGAAGACTTACTTAGCTGATGCTCTGGGCCTCAGCTGATCCATTTGTTCACTCAGCTGATGGAGTAGGCACTCAGCTGATCAATTTCTTCACTCAGCTGATGGAGTATTTTCCTCAGCTGATCAACTTTTTCACTCAGCTGATGGCTTATTTTCCTCAGCTGATGGTCTTCTTTACTTGTTTTCTTCATCTGATGCTCCTTGGCTGATATCCCTCGGCTGATATCCCTTGGCTGATATATTGAGTAGGATCTGTTGCTCAGCTGATGGTTCCATACTTAGCATATTTTTACATAAACTGATTCAAACAACACATGTTTGAATTCTTTCTAAGTCATACTGAATGTTGGGTTTGGTTATCATCAAATTCTATGTTTTAGGATAGACATAGTTGATTATTAGGGTGAAGTGATTATCTCCCCAACAATTAATTTAAGAAGTGATATTAGTTAGTTTATGATATTTGTCTATGAAGTATTAAAAGTAATGCACGAGGTACAATTGGTTAAAGCTTTAAATAATTGGTATTAATTGTTATGAGTTGCGGGTGCTAGGTGCAAAATTGATGAAATTTTGAGGGCTAATGATGTCAAGTCTTAAGAGTAGAGGGGTTGTAAATGGAAATTGTATTATTATTTAGAGAAAACTCTAGAACCATGACTCATTTGAGTCATGGTGGCTGTGCACATCGATTGGGAGAAGAAAAAGGGAGGAACCAAGGGATTTTCATGTATGGCTGGGGATTTTATGTGTAATTTGGTTTTGAAGTCAAAGTGGTGTGATTTCTTGGTTGCTTGTTCATTTGAAGCTTGATTGGAGCAAAGAAAGGAAGCTACTCAAGTGAGTGGGTAATCTAAAGTAAGTTCTATCCTTGATTATGCTTGATTTCAGTAATACTTGAAGTATTTGGTTAAGGTTTGTTGAAATATGAGTTTATGTTGTTGAATGGGTCAAATTTTGGGGTAATTGGTTAAGTTAGGGTCTTGATGATTAAATGGTTGTTAAGTGTTAGTGTTTTGTGGTTATGAAGACATTTTTGTGGAGTTTTAAGACTTTTGTTGGTTGAAATGTGGATTGGTGGTAAGAAAATGGGATTTGGGAGCTGCAGAAATGAAAAAAAAGAAGAAACAGACTGTGCAGGACCCGGTCGCGACGCGACGGGTTGAGTGTCGCGACGCGACGCGTCGCGTGCAAAGGAGAAGATTTTTTCTAGAGAATTTCTCCGGCGCGAGGCACCCTGAATCACCCAAAATTCATGTTTTTGACCCTATTTGACTATGTACTTGTTTGGGGATTGATTCTAAGGTTTTATAAGGGATAAATGGAGTCTTTTTAGACCCGAAATGGTGTCTAAGGCTAGAATTGAGTCTAGAAATCTTGTTTTTGGTTAACTATGTAAGTTAACCTTGTGTTTTGGTGATCATAGGTTTATGATCAAGTGTTTGAGCTTTGGTTTGGATGAGTTGTGATCCTCATCACACCCTCAGGTGAGTACACCCTACGGATACCCAACTTTTGTTAAAGTTACAAGTCATCTTGATTATGATTTCGATTGTTTGGCAATTGTTGATGAAATTTGATGAATTAAAGGATGTAGATTATGAAATTGTTTTATAATATGATTTATATGATTAGCAAAGGTTTATGAAGCTTTTGAAATTAAAGCATTTGCAAATTTGTGGATTTGATATATGATGCGCTTTAGAAAATGGTTTTAAAAGTAAGGCTATTGCTCCATTTTGGAGATGGTCTATGTTTATGTTATGCTTCAATTAATGGTTTTGAAATATGATACTCCATGTGGAGTGAACTTTGATTTGAAACAACAAACATGGTTTGAGAAATGAAAGATAAGTTTATACTAATGATGTTTTGGGCATTGAGATGCCAAATGTGGTTTTGATTGTTGAGTATTTATGCTCAAGTGTTATGAATTATGACGCTTATGTGTTTTGTGATGAGCTTGATGCTCGGATTACTTGGCCTTGTTGGTATGTGATTATGTGACCCTTCGGGGTATGTGCTTATGTGACCCATTGGGGTATGTGATTTGGTCCAGACCACTGTGTGATATGAACTCTGTACCATAGGGTTCCTAGCCATTGAGACGTGCACAGGTTCATGTGGCTTCGGCAATTGAGGAACCGCGATGTACGGGTGGTTGAGGAATCGGTGCAGAGAGAGGAGGGGTATGTCAGTAGCCATCATGACTATGTGGGTTCACTGGGCTGACGAGCCACCGAACCCGGGGCAACACGAGTGGATTTGGTGAACAAGGCTTACACTCCAGATAACCGTTGTATGGTGGACTGCTTCGTGCATCCCCCACCTTGACGGGGTGATGTGGTTATCCCCCATGTGGGCACGTGTTGACCGTGGCTAGCTACCACGCGGAGACATTGTGGCCCAATGGACAGACCCGCATCCTTATGTGTTTACGTGTATGATTTTGAATTATATTGATTGCCAAACTTGGGTTTTCAAAAGAGAAAAATGATGACTTGGTTTGAAAAGATAAATGTTTTTGGTTGTACTCACTAGCTATGTTTATAGCTAACCCAGTGTGTCAAATGTTTTGTATCCGCAGGATGTCTAGTGGCCTTGGTGAGGTGGGTAGATGCCTTGGGCATAGCTTTGTTGCATTTCCGGTAATTTTGGATTACCTACTCTTTAGATTATGGTCGTGAAATTGACTGTGGTAACACCAAAAGTTTTGAATTATATTTATTGATAATGTTTATTGTTGAAATATTTACAGAAAATGAAAATGCTTCCGCAAGTATGTAAAAAATATGTTTTGAAATTGAGATTTGAAAAAGTTTAAATTTGGACTAAAAATCAGGGTGTTACAAATAACTTCCTCGTAAAATGTAAGATGATGCCTAGTAGGTAGATTGTGCCTTCTAGGACTTGCTAGCATGATGATGGTTAGTTGTCGGGTTTTCTAGATAACCATGACATCACATGGTGTGCCGGTGCTTTAAGTGTTTGTACACTGAAGTGGTGTTTGACTAACAATGATGAGGTCAACACGCATAAAACCATGAGGGTGAAAGGAGGGCCTAACGATGGGGGCACAGGTTGTACTTTCACGTGAACGACTTATGTCGGAGTAGCTAGGGCGGAGGGGAGTTTGAGTACGAGTGGGAGTCGCGCCCCTCTCGGTATCAGACCTGCTGGGCACGCTTAGTGTACCTATGCCAATGCGGACTGACCTTGGGACTTAGCAGTTGCCTGACATACATGTGGTACGAGTACGGATAGACATCGGAACCTTAGTGGTTGTTGGGCACACATATGGTAACTAGGGGTATCGATGGATATCGATAGACCGCAACTGAGAACAATGATTACGATGATGGCAAATGAAGGATGATGATGAAAGATGTTTACAATGTTTAATGATGTGTGTAATGATGTTAAATGTTGATATGTGACCATGCGAGGATGTTATGATGCTATAAGGGTGGGTTAAATTACGGGTTGAGATTTATCACATTAAAACCTGAACCTCTTTAAAGTGTGATTTTGTTAGTGACTACCGTTGATTGACAATGTGAAAGCTGACACTTGTTCTTTGAAATGTGTCTTTATACTTGTGCAGGTGGTGTAATGTGTGACCTGGTGAGCGTGGACACCGGAGGTTAGAGAAGTTTTATTAATGTTCTCGTTTATTATTACCAACTTGTGGTTGACTCTTGAAAGAATGTAAATGAGTATTGTTACGACGATTTGACTACGTGGTAACGTCATGGTTTCAAAGATGGTTTGCTTAATGGTTGAAAATGTTTTGCATTTAATGATGTTTTTAATTAATGCTGTTGCGATGTTTAAAAAAAACTAATTAAAATGTGAACTTTTGAAACCATAAGGTTACAAAAATTAGGGTGTTCGTTAATTTCTCTTGATTAATCTCTCTCGTGTTTATTTTTATTCACCCGATTCTTAGGCCATCAGTATAGCAATATTCAACCCAAATGTCATATTAGCGTTTCTTCCTTTTTCTTTTCAACCTAAATTAACTTAAAACCCAAGTAGCATTCATTCCAAATCAACCTAAACAATCAAAATATTTTCTCTCCTATCTCTCTCTACAAAACCCAAAAAAAAAAATCTTTTTCGGGAGTCTCAGGTGCACGAAGCCGAAATGGAAAAAAGAGGGTAACCCGAAATGCTTAGTGAACTTATATGTTTTCTTTATATTTATCACTTATTAACTACTAAACAATATACACAAAGTTCCTTTATAAGTGAGTTTGTTATTGTGCTTAAGAACTAATTAGTAAATACATAAATATTAAGAAAACCAGAAGTAAATTAACACGTACGATAACAACAAAAAAGAATTAAAATTAAACTTTCTTCTATATATCTTCAACACCTCTTTGACCCTCTTTCCTTAGATTTGAACCGTAGACATGCATACGAGGTAGCTAGAAACATTACGTTCGTCAATACTTTAAAGCTAGCTTAATTTTTTAATTAAATTAATGTTTAATTAGTTAATTGAAATTTTGCAACTGCGTATATAATGGCCAGGTTTCTAGAAAGTTAACCTAATTAATCATCAATTGTAGTTGATTACAAATATTATATTTAGTGTGGTAGAATTGAATTGACAAGTTTCTTATTTGGTGTCTCCAATCTTGACTGCCAAGATTTTCCTTTCATTCCTTTTAAACAAAGAATTTCTTGACCTATTTTTAGAAATAAATTAATATATAAAACATAGTCTATGGTCAATCATCATTAATAAATTAAACTTCCCATTTCAAACATTCACATCACCTTTTGAACTAGAATTGAATTGAAACACTTCCCCCCTCTCTCTCTATATATATGCATAAGCAAACATCAATAACTTATGATTCAAAAACTGAAAAAAGATTTTATATATATATACATGCATAAACAAATGGATAGCAAAAGCTTGTTAATGTTTTCAGCTTCTTTCAAATTTGCTCTTTTCGTCATCTTTTTTCTACCTTTCACTATATCTCAAGAAGTGGGTAAGTCTTCCCTACCTAAAACTAACAAAACCCTAGCTACTAGCTTAATTTAACTTCAACGTACCAACGTTAATTTGTATCTGTGTACGTTTGAAATACTATACTAAATTGTACGTACGTTAATATATTAATATATATTGGTGGATTCATGGAGCAGATGATGAACGGGAGTTCACATATGATGTCAACAGTCCAAACGGGCCGTATCATTGGGGAGAGATCCATCCGGAATGGAGAATGTGTAACCATGGAGACTTGCAGTCGCCAATTGATCTCACGCATAAACGGGTTCAAACAACATCTAAACTCGGAAGGCTTGATCGAGATTATAAACCTGCTAATGCAACCCTTGTTAATCGCGGCCATGATATGATGGTACGTACGTATGCATCGATCATATATATCCATCCATATATCCTGAATCTTGTTAATTAACAATGATATTTAGTTTTATTCTGAAAATTATTTATAAATATATATATATATATATATATATATATATATATAATTTTTAATATTATAGTAACTAATTAAATACATATTTGCAGTTGAGATGGATCGGAGGAGCAGGACATATTCATATAAATGGAACCGAGTATCAGCTTAATCAACTCCATTGGCACACACCTACCGAACACACCATCAATGGCCGAAGGTTTTATCGAACAATTTTCATCATTTTAATTAGTTACCAAAAATTTAATTAATCCTCATATGCATATATATATGTATGTTATATCCAACATCAATTAATTATTAGTCTCTATACATATGTATGTAGATTTAATCTAGAGCTACACATGGTTCATCAGAGTAGAGACCAAAAGGTTGCAGTGGTTGGAATCCTATACAAAATTGGTCGCCCTGATTCTCTTTTATCAATGGTACGTACCTTAATTAATATATAATCAATCAATCAACATTTAATTCATTAACAAATCGATCAATAAATTAATAACGTAAACGTATATATGTATGCGCTAGCTAGCTAGCTGGCAAGATCGATCTTTGATGTTTGTTTCTATTAATTTTTGAATCGATGATCAGATGGAACCATATTTGAGAGCAACAGCTTCGACAAGAGGAGTTGAAACAAGTGTAGGAGTAATCAACCCCCGACAAGTTAAAATTGGGAGTAGAAAATATTATAGATATATTGGCTCACTTACTACTCCTCCTTGCCACGAAAATGTTATTTGGACCATTGTTAACAAGGTTAATTTTTAGAATCACTTTCTACTTAATTATTTTTAATTTAATTAGCTAATTGTTAAATAACGTTTAATTAATTAATTGTACATATCAAAATTTTAATTATCAGGTGAGAACGGTTTCACGAGAACAACTGTATGTAATCCGTGATGCAGTCCACGATGTGAGTTTTAATTAATTTACAAGCATATATGTATATATATACATAATTTTAATTTAAAATATTTAATTTATATATATATATATATATATATATATATGAATGTATATATAACGTAAGTACGTACGTACAGGATGCAGATGCTAACGCAAGACCTGTCCAAGCCTTGAACAACCGTTGGTTGAAGCTTTACAGACCAGACGACGACGATGAAACAAACTAATCAAAATCGATTGATGAGTTGCGAACAGATATATAATAATCAGTTCATAACTGGCACGCAGGCCGTTATTTAGGGGATCGGATGACACACACACACACACATATATATATATATATATATATATATATATATATATATATATATATATATATAGTTTAACTGTTGGTAATCGTTTATATTTTTTTAATTCAATTCAATTCTAGCTTGTAAGTTTTGCATATTAGTTATTTTGTATGACTCGATCGCGATAAGAAATAAAAATTATTATAATTATAATATATATATATATACACTATCTATATCTATACTATATTAATTATAAAACAATTATATCAAATGCTTAATCTCTTAATTTTTAAGTCAATTAAAATGACTATAATACCCCTCACATCTCACAAAATAGAGATGAAAGTTAATTAGAGTGCAATTTATATGTGAAAATTAGATGCAACTAGCTAAGTGACCCGTGTGTTAACACGGGGATGATATAAGTTAAATTTAAACTTATATAGCTTTAAAGAGTACTAACACGTATAGTAAAAATAATTAGAAATAAATTAAAGCAATTCCGATTAACAGAAAATTATGGTTGGCAGATTCGAGAAACAATGCTGATCATGACAGTAAATTCAAGTTCATTAGTTTATTGTAATTCATATATTTAATTTACTTAAAAATTTCATTAACTTTAATATATACCCATTGAAAATCATCCGAAGATTAAAATGATTAGTGACTATAAAATGACGATGGAATCATTTACTCAATCATATGTGTATATATTTACACAAGTATATATATATATATACACTCTCATCATAAAACATATAAAATAAATATAAATCTACTGGACTTTATGTAAATTTTGAACTAATTTCTAATTTGAAATTAAATGCACCGTTAGATATATCATTTAAATAATCCGTGAACTTGTTCCGTCATCTTCAGTTGTTATTGAACTGTTATGAACAGAGTTGAATCACCCTTGATTTTCTCTTTTCTTTTGAATGCTATTCCAATGAATATCGCTTTGGAGCAGATGAATGAGGTTGTTTATTTTCTTTAATTAATGACTATAATAAAAAGAACAATATATTATATTAGCATATGTAAACAAAACTTATTTACCTGAAGAACAATAAAGAAATAGTGCAATCTTTTCAAAAAGTAGCAAAGAATTTTGTGTTAGGGATGTTGTGATTGGTGGAAATTTAGTTTTATCATTCTTTTCTTTTAATAAGGTTATAAGATAAGATGTTTTAAAAATCAATAATTAAACACTTTGAATAGCATATTCAAGTTAATCACTTAGCTCATCACCATAATCCTAAAAAAACCTCAGCTAAACAAAAAATTACCTACCAACTACTATTAATGTATAAAAAAAATTAAGAATAAACTAATTTTAAAAAAGTGTCATATTACAATAAAATTTACACCAAAACGTAGATAAAAATGAGACGGTCGCAAATATGTAATTATTTTTTCTCTAAACAAAATATATCCCAAGTTAGTAAACATAATTTATAAACAACCTATAATTAATTACATTAATATACAATTTTTATAGAACTCCCTCACATTTTCTTAAAAGCTCTCGCATGTTTTATAAAACCCCTTTACAATTTTCATCTAGCTCCCTCAATCTTATAATCTATTTATAAAATTCCTTATAAATAGATGATGTCATCATTTTTAAAAACATAATTTTTTAAAAAGAATGATGACATCATCATCCTTTTCTTTTAAATAGGTTATAAGATAAGATGTTTTCGGAACCGGACCAGACCGGTCGGACCTGGAACAATCAAAGCATACGGGCCGTAGAAAACTGCCGCTTAAAAAACCACCCGGGTTGGCAAGAACCGCCGAACGGGTCGATCCAGGTTCCGGCTTTATTTAATTAAAATGTCAAAAAAAAGCCCAAAACTTAAAAATTATTAAAACCCTAAAAAGCTAAAATCAATTAAACGTCATGTTGCTAACATCCGATTTCAGCACTCTCAATTTTGAATTTATTGACCTGCTTATGCTTATCTTCTTCGGTCTCCATTTTGTTACGTATTCCAATTTTCAAGTTTGAGAAACAATTTCGTAGGTTACAAGTTTATAGTATTTGTTATTACATTATCCATGCTTGGATTTATATAAGATTAATGTGAAAGTATTTGGCTTTTTTTTGTAAGATATTTATTACATTATTTGGTTTTTTCATCCGGTCAGACCAGTAAACCTGTAGGCGTCCGGTTTAATGCCCGGTCCAGTTTTAAAAATATTGATTAGATGTGCGTAACCTCAAATGAAAAAGAAACTGAAAAATTACATATATTGCATTAGATTAATTAAACAAACTTTTTTTACATATAATACAAACAATTACAACCCACAAACATCTGTTCACAAATAACAAAATATCAGTCTTGGTGTTACAAAATAAACTGGCTCGTTTCCTTTTAAAATTCAAAACATATCAGAGCAGGGTTGAGCTTCCTTCTACAACCACCGACTCACAAACCTGCAAAAACATCAACTGAGGGGAATTAGTACAAAGCTAAGTGAGAAGAAACTAAACACAGAAGCAAACATCAGCAATCGATACAAAAACATGGAATCACACAATCAAAAAGACCGGCGGTTCGGCGCAGAACCTACAACCAATGCCGGCCAAAGCAAGGTTTACCGATAGCCCTCCGCTGAATTGGCACAGTGAAATTCCCCTCTGACACAACGCATACATCAGTAGGACTACAACTATTCAACTAATCAGTAGACGAGCCTAGCCCAATTCTACGTGTAGCTGACTTCTCGAACGTAACTCAATATCATCCAAAGAGCGCGTATCAACCAAATAGTCATGCAACAAATATAATCAATCAACAATCACAATCAACAATCCAATCACAAACGCATGCATCACATCAATCATATCAACCATAATCTTTACCATCCGCGAGTTAACATCCACTCACCTCTTGATTCCAAACGAGTAACTCAGAGGTCTTATATTATCGAGTCTTTGGATTGCCTGAAAATACAGTAACAACCAAATCAGTCTCGAGTATATAAATATATCTGTCCACATATATTTATATCTCAATTATTCATAAATACAAAGCTAAATCCTCATAAGATAGCATAAACAATAAACAACTTTAAATCAAATCCCAAGTGTCGGATTCTAAAGTATCGGATTAAAGAATTCGCCGGATTCAAGTCTGTCGAATTCATGGGCTTCGGATTTCAAAGTATATGATTTCCACAATCGGATTTGGGGTATCGGTTTTGGATTCCGGATTTCATATTTCTGGATTTTTACCATCTTCTTCCTCAACACAAACCAGCCAAACTCAAACACCCATGAAACATCTCCTAAACACATAAATCACCAAAGTATGCAAGACCCACTTAATCAAATTTCTTCAAAGTTCATTCATTGTGATTCTCTATATGTACATGTAATTCCACGGAAGAACATACCAAGATGTAGATTAACATGATAGAATTCCAAACTAACCTTTACTTGAATCATGAATAATAATTCCTACACTTTTGAATCTTCAAGTTTGTTACTTTAGAAGGTTTCTTCAACGAGAGGGAATACACAAACACACACACACACTTCACTTTTTTAACTTGCAAATATATGAATAGACAAACTTCATATCTAAAACATATACACGTACACTCATTTTCTCAAAAAACAAAGCATGAGGTGTAATTGCCACTAATCCTAATTTACATGCACACATACATGTTTACATACATACACATCTCTATTTCACCAGGATCATATATATATTTACGCATAAACATATTTTTATTTAATTACTTTAAATCAAATAACTAAATTAACCATATAGTTAAATTAACACAGTTAATCACGTACCGTCAACCCACTAATTTACTAGTCCGAGTTTGCGGGTGTTACACCAAACCCGTAAGAATCAAACAAAACTATAGTGAATTGTAATTATACATCCATTGATGCGTTAAAATCTTTATTAGATGTTATATAACAAATCCCTTTCCTTAACAAAATTTATTTACGAGCAATGATATACTTCTTTAAGATTATGAAGACGTAAAACCACCATTGAGTGTGAAATTTCATTAAAATAATAAAATATAATTACAAAAAAACATGTTATTCCTTCATCTCCACCAAAAACCATATAAAAACCATAATGTGGTGGTGCCGGTTCCATTAATACCCCCAATTAAAGAATTAAAGAATTAAAGAAAACCTAAACATAATAAACCCGGTAGAACTAAATAAAACTAAGCACTCAAGAGTCGATATATAGGTCAAAGTCTAATTCGATTGCAATCTCAGTGTGTAAACACCGAACATGCAAGTGTAAAACCTCAATTCAGCCGTAGACTCTCGTGCGTATGAGACTAAGCGCCAAATACAGTAACGTCAAAGTGGAACCATTTATCTCCATTTACTACCCAAGAATAAATATTATGTTTATAAATTTATATTACCATTTTATATTTTTAACCAATTTTAATTAGAAAAATGGAAAGGGAAAAGTTCAATCGAAAACAGTTTTTAGTACAAAAACTGTTTATAACACTATTAATAATTTTGATATGAGTAGTTTAGGGGTCGTTTATATTTACCCATAAATTGCGTCCAGATTAGTCGTCATTAATTTACGAGCTTTGATTTTCTCAAAATACCCCTAATTAATGATTTATTAATCAGCCACAAAAATTCTTAATCATTAATTGATTTTAATTAAAGGCTAAAACTGGTTCTATTGCGAAAAACAATTTTTATTTAAACCCTCCTAAATATAAATTACTTTGAATATATTGTGATATCATTTATTACCATCAAACAACATTAGCAACTATCATCACTTCTTCCGTCCTTTATATCATCAGCCACGATAAAAACTCACCACCACAAAAACTGTCAAGATCCATTTTTATTATTTGTTGCCGTATTGCGCGGTTACATTACTAGTATATATATGATGCTTGTACTTACGTACGTTATTAAATACTAAAATAATTACTATATATGTTCGTAAAAATGTTTTGAGTAAAACTATTCCCGGAGAACGCCAAAAACAATTTAGAAAACTATATCTTGAAATTCGAGCTATGAAATAGTGTGACTGATATTAAAACTAAAAAACTAATTTTGATAACAAGTTCTGAAACTGATTCAGAATAACAAGTAGAACCAGTTTTGAAACTGGTTTTTGGAACCAACTCTGGAAAACGTAAACAAACTCCTAAAGAAATTCAAGTTCAATAAAGCTCGGATAATGCAGAAGAACCTGACGAGTGGCCAAAGCTCGTATGTAACATGATTCCCTTAATAGATTCGTCGTTTGTTTATATCGTACTATTGTCGAAGATGACCATTTAAATGTCACCGAAAAGTCCATATGCAAGAGAGAGGTGGAGTATTTGTTGGTATGTTATCCGATCGTTTCCTTCTCCTTCTATGCTCTTGATTGTAAGACACCATGATTTATAAACACAAGAACACTAAGTATGTATATGATGAAATGAATATGTAGTAATGCATATAACACAGGAACAAAATATATATAGTAATATCGGATACTTAGATTCAACACATTTGTCTGAACAATGGCATATATATAGCCACTGGTTTTGGCGTTTACACTTGGCGCCATAAACTGCCTTTTGGCAGTTGGTGGTGGTGGCCTACGGTGGCTAAAAGTACCCACCATATATGTGTGCTATGCACACTTATTCTAAGTATTGTATAAGTTTTTGATTTAAACACTAAAATTTTATGATTAAACATTAGAAAAAGTCTAACATTCTCCCTCCTAATGTTTAATCATTTAAAATTTTCAAATGATGACAAAATCGTCATCTACATCTTCCTCCTTATTGTTGCTGCTCCTTGTTTTCATCGAGTCTCCAATATGCTTTCCTTGTAGTTCATTGAGGGTTATGACTACTTTCTCTTTGTCATCAAAGTTCACCTCACTAGTAACTTGTTCTCCTTGATCAAACACGATCTGCATCATTTTGTCTTCAATGCAACAATTCATCTGTATCTCTTCCTCCTCCTGTTTTCCTTCTATTTTAGTATCTATAATCCCACCTGGTAAGTCTTCACTTTTAGGCAAGTCCTTGGCTATTATCTCTCGTTCACCTAGGCAATCTTCAGCCTTTGGTTTTAACTCATCTAGCAAATGCATAATAGTTGTTTCATAATACGCTCCTAAAAGTCCCAAGTAGGTTGCATATACTTCACATAGTTCATTTGAAAACATTCTAGGAAGTTCCATTACATTTGCCACTTGCTTCCATTTGTTCTTGACTACTACACAAGCATGTCCACCCAATTTCCTTACAGCCAAGTAAAGATCCAAAAGATTGATCTCAATTTCATTGATCTTTACGGGTAATACCCTTTCTTCACAAGTTAAATATTCTTGATAGAACGATACTATTAACTTTTCGAAATGCTTCTTTACCATAACCTTATATCCTTCTCTGATCTCATTCTCATTTATCTGTTTTATAAAACTTATCAGGCTATCAAAATGATTTTAAGATGGTATTCTTTTGTGTTCTTTACCATCTAAAATCTCTTGAATTGATAAATCAGTAGAAGTAAAAGAATCAAAGTAATATATCACCTCGTTGATAGCACTCTCTTTAATGAGATCGAGTCACTAAAGGTCTTTGTTGTAACAATCCCTATCCTTGTTGTCATCACTGTCTTCATTAGTCAATTCCTCTTCGAATTGCCTCTTCAAGATGCACTTTGTTCCTTTGATAATCACCTTAAAGCCTTGAACCACTAATTGACTTAAACTTAGAGTATTAAACCCCACATCTGGTACATAATAAACTCGTGGAACAACATAATTTCTTGTTTCTGTCGACACTATTACTTCTCCAAAACCATTAACCTTCAATCCTTGTTCACTTTTTCTACTTGTTCCAATCGTTCCAGCCTTAAAATGTACAAATTTATCTAAGTTGGGAGTCATATGTCTTGGGAATTTACTTGAGACATACCACAAATCATCCCATCCTCTTTCATTAGAATATATTATTAACCAGTTTGGTGTAGGAACAATTTTGTTATTGTAGAGATCATTTTTTGTGTGTATAATCTTGGTTAAAACCTTTGACTGTTGTAGACTTCCTTGGAATCTTCTTTTTGATAAAATGCCTTCTATTCTTATTTGGGCAACTCCAGTACATATGCCTACGCCTGAAACACAAATAACATTGGACTTTCTTCATCCTTTTATCGGGCATAGTACAAGGTTGAAGTTTACATACAGTGAGATCGTTATCTTGTAGATTCAAACGATCTAATTTCTTCAACACTTTGTTCCTCCGTTGGTACCAAAAACTTCTATGATATCAATCGCTTCCTTTTTCAACATGATGGTTTCCACTGATCTTTTCTGTCCAAGTCGTCGGCCCTACATTTGACTTGCAAGGCATCGCTGTTGAATTCTCAAGGGTGGCATCCTGTGAGACGTATTCGCAATCCTTACATTTCCAATCATTGTATAAATTGCCTAAGAAATAATGGTATATTATATTCCAAACCTAAAGTTTAGGTCAATTACCGAAAACGGTTACAAGATAGTCATGAAAGATGATTTGTTACTACTATATGATTCTAGTAACAACATCTTGTTAAGAGTCAAAACATCAAAAAAATCGACTATGCAAAGCAAATTAAAAAATAGGGAAACATATATGCTTGTTAGCAAATTTGCATGATGAATCATGATTATGACATGCAAAATTTAGGGCATGTAAATTTTGGTTCATTAAAGGAAATGTTTGAATGGTACTCGGGTTACCACCAATTAAGTATACAACAAACATTTGTGATATATGCTTAGTAGGAAAGCATATTAGAGCACCTTTTCCATAAAAGGCAAAATCAAGGTCAGAAGAACCACTGGATTTAGTTTATGGAGATTTGTGTGGTCCAATCTCACCACCAACACCATTAGGGAAAAGGCATATATTTTTGTTAGTAGATAACTACTCAAGATATATGTGGGATTATTTCTTGGAGTCAAAAGACCAAGCATTTGAGACCTTTAAGGAGTTCAAGCAGAAGGTTGAAAACGAACTTGGAGTTAAGGTATACGTTTGGTATACTTGGGAAGTGAACCAGATCAAAAGCATATCGCTTATATGATCCAATAAAAAAGAAGATTTACGTAAGTGAAGACGTAAAATTTAAAGAAGACGAAGCCCGGAATTGGGAAGAAAACAATGAAGATGCTATAGATAGCAATCCAGGTTGGACAGGGTTCATTATTTAGGACTATGGAATACCTAAAAATTCCAACCCAGATGTTTTAAACTATGAAACACCAATTTACCCGAATCTACAAGAAGATTCAGAAGAAGAGGTTCCTACCACACAAAATTATGTGGAGGACACAGAAGATGATGTACCTTCTACACCAGACTCTATACACAATTCATTAGCCCACTTAGAATCAGAGGAAGATACACCTTCCATAACAGATTCACGAATTGATCACACACCAGTACAAGGTTTTAGAGCTATCAGAAATGTTTATAGAAGATCACACGGGTTATTTCTTATTGAGGATGAACCTAGAAATTACAAGGAAGCATCCAAAGAACACAAATGGTTAGAAGCCATGAAAGAAGAAATTGATTCCATTAACAACAATAATATATGGAAGTTAACCACTTTACCAAAGGATCACAGGGCAATTGGTTTAAAGTGGGTATTCAAGATTAAGAGAGATGCAAATGGAAGGATTATGGAATAACTTACAAGCACGAAGAAGATAACAAGATAAAGGGTTATGGTGATAGCAGCTATGGAGTCAACACCCAAGAAGGAAAAGGCACAACCGCCATCAATTTTTACTTTGGAGACTCACCAATAAGCTGGAATACCTAGAAGCAAGGAACAGTTGCATTATCTTCTTGTGAATCAGAGTTTATTGCAGCTACCGCAGCAGCAACACAAGCACTATGGTTAAAGAGACTACTCAGCAAAGTTACAGACACTATGGAACAAAAGGTCACTATATACGTGGACAAAAAGTCAGCGATCGCTTAAATGAAGAACTCAGTATTTCATAGACGAAGCAAACACATAGATACAAAGTATCATTTCATCGGAGAATGCGTTGAACAAGATTATATAGTTGTCGAGCACATTAGTGGAGATCAACAACGTGTAGATATACTTACAAAGCCGTTACCAAGAATGAGATTTGGCATCATGAGACAACTATTATGAATCAAGGACCTACTATAAAATGATCGAGATTAAGGGGGAGAATGATAGTTAACCTCGATCTATATTTTAGAACTTAGGATATAAATAAACCTTAATTATTATTATTATTATTATTACTGTAAATGTTACATGTTATCCCCCCCCCCCTCGATCTATATTTTAGAACTTAGGATATAAATAAACCTTAGTTATTATTATTATTATTATTATTGTAAATGTTACATGTTATCCCCCCCCCAACCGGCGATATAACTGCCGACGGTTACATAGCTGCCGGCGGCGATCCAAAATAACCACCACCATATGTATGCCTATAAATATGTACATTCAACAGTTTGTAAATATGATGATGAATATATAGAAACGGGAATAAGACGGAAGTTTGAACCAGTATTTTCTTGATTGAACTTTGGTAGAATTTTTGTGTTGTTTCTAAGTCAAGATCCAACTCATTTATCATCTATGTATCTTCAATGTACTTCAATTACAAAAATTGAAACCAGGTCAAAAAGAAAAGGTTGCAAAACCAAGCTGCGTGATATCGAGATTTCATATATGCATCCGTGTCCGCAGGTTACAACCACACACAAGTTCCGCAAAATTAATGAAGATACATAGTTTTTACTAAATTTTTCCAGCATACGATACATTTCACAACACCCCAGCTTTCTTTAAAAGGAAAATTAAGACATATTTAATTAATTAGTTACATGACTTATGGATGAACTACATTGAGTAGCTAGCTAGCTAACCTTAATTAGCGATTTTGTGTTTGTAGCTAGGTAGGTAGGTTAGCCTAGGTAGCTAGCTTGTAAGGATCATGGATCGATCGATGGTATGAATGATATCATACCATTCTAGCAAGGACTTTAAGGACATCTTCCATGGAAGGTCTATGTAAAGGATCATTACCCACGCAAGCTTTAGCCAATACTCCTAAACACAATGCCTCAGCCAAAGGGTAATCCTCCTCCTTCAAACTAGGATCCATAAACTTCCTCAAATTCCCGAAACAACCTCCTCCTTCACTGCCACTATCCTCTCCTCCTCCTAAAAAACCGATCGATTCACGTAAAAATCTCCTGTCTTCATCCATCTTAATTACTACTTTCCCTGATAAAATCTCAAGCAAAACCATTCCAAATTCCAAAATATCCTCTTTCTCCAACACATACAGCTGATCCATACCCACCCATGATGAAGATGATGATGATGATCCAGTCATGATCTCGGGATATGATGAATTCAAAACTGCCAATTTTGCCCTCCACTTTGACGTCACAAAGATATTTCCGCTGCCTAGCCTTGTATGTGAATGAGGAGGGACGATGCAATAATGTAAGTAATGTAAACCCATTGCAACATCAAACGCTATCTGTGTTCTTTGATGCCAGCTCAAACTATTCAAACACTCCCTTAAGCTCCCGTGTGTCGGGTGCTCCAACACAGCATATGACGCCGACCATGAAGAAGAAGAAGAAGACTGCTGCTGCTCCTTGTCATCGTTGTTGTTGTTGTTGTAACATACCCCCACTAATTTCAGTATGTTGACATGATTGATTTTCGAATGGAGATCAATAACATGGCGTATTTCAGAGAATTCAATCTCTCTGATCAGTAGTAGTACTCCTTCATGATCCAATGATCGGCCTCTAAAAGTATTTTCACTCACTTTACAATCATTGCTAAAATCTTTTGTGATTCTCTTAAGTTCCTCTACCGTGAAGTTATACAAAGAGTATTTTAAGGCGTCAACAAAGAGTTCAGGTGACAAACACGAGCTGCTAGTCGTCGGTGATGCTGAGCTTATCGTCACTACTGGGCTTGGCCTTGCTGAGCTAACAACTCCAGCCGGCATTGAAAACGACGAGCTTCTAATTAGAGTACTTGAGGGTATTACAAATATGTTACCTTCTCTGCAGGATTTATTTACCGCCTTTATGTACAAAGCGGTCGCAAATAATATCGCTACCACCAAACTTATAAACCCTATTATGGAAACAACTACAATTATATACTTGAGTTTTGTAGATTTTCCAGCTTCGACGGGTTTTGTGGGAAGAAATCCTGCAGGAGTTGGCGGTTGGAAATTTATATCCGGGATGTTGCCAAAATCAATCACATGAGCTGCAGCTGGTTTCGAATGAAAGGGTACCAAAATAGTTGTTTCTGGATAAACAGTCGTATCAGGTTTTAAATTGTTAACTGTCAAAATATCATCGTTGGTTATACCAAACTTTGTACTAACTTTTGTTACAGAATCTCCTGAAACCAAAGGATACGTGACCAAATATTTGTAGTCATTATTATTACTATTATTAGCTGGGCAAGCACATTTTAAGGGCACATTAACAACAAAACCAACCTTAATTTTATCTTCTTGTTGATGAATAATATTATTCATCTTGTTTTCTTCAAGAAGCGTAATCTTTTTCACCAACCCTTCGAACACCACACAAGCGATGTCAGATAACGTGGTGGTGGTGTCGATAATCGTATAGTTGAATCTAGTTTGGAAAAAGTTACCCCCAGAGCAATAACAAGTAATGGGAACAAATACCTCTCTATCTACAAAGAGGGTTTCTAACGCTGAATCAATGTTGTTTAATTGAAGCAAGGTCTCAATGGGTGGAGATCCGAACAACGCGGAGATGGCAGAGATGGTCGGAAAACGGTGGTTTGCCCTGAAGATCAAGAAAGTTTGGCATGATTTAATCTTGATTACGTCGGTGGTACTGGTGTTAGTGCTGCTGCTGCTGCTGCAACTGTACCTTGTGCCGGGTGTGTTACTATCTTCTCGACAAGATGTTGCATCGTAGAATGTTGCTTGCCCGTTGCTTGAGATGAACCAGCACAAAAAAAACATGATATAAATCATCGTGTTACAATATATATATATATGCAACATTTCATTTTCTTCGCATCTAAAAAGAGATTGACTGAAGTAACTATATATAACAGATACTAAATTTGAAAAGCATATAAGATGTCATGAATGACGTATCAGTTATGATTTAATTACGTATTCCATTAGAAAATAATTGACCTGAATTAAAACTAAAGAAATAATATAACATAATTATTTACATTAAAGGTAGCATCAAGAGCCGGCTAACGAACTTGAATCCAAAATTTTTTTTGCAATTGTTCTTTGGATACCATCTGTTTGTATTTTACTTATCAAAACTTTCTTATTAGTATGGGTTTTGTTCCTTTTAAATAATTATAAAACGAGACCATAGACTAGAGTGAAAAAATATAGAAACTAACATTTGAACGGTACAAAACTGTTCAATGTCGGGTTATCCGATTTTGATCATTGTTTTGATCAAAGTGAACTCGACTTTCGATATTGAATATGGAGGATTGCATTATATATGTTAGAGAATGGATAGTATGTATGGATGTATGAATGAATGAAAACTGAGACGAAGAAATATATATATATATATAGGCAAAAGTTCAAACGAGAACTATTTTTCGTACGAGAACCGTGAGAATCAATTTTAGCTATCCAATTCCCCCTCTTTCAATTGGATTGCTCACCCATGAATTCCTTATATGCACTCTGCCACACTCAATCCCCCCACACTCTTCAAACATAAATTCCATTATCCAAAATAAACGGCCAAAATTGGTTCTCGCAGTTCTCGTATGAAAAACAGTTCTCGTTTGAACCATCCTCTATATATATGGCCTTATTTGCGAAAAGTGCGAGAATCAATCTAGGCCATCTGATCATTTAATCAATGGCTATAATCTTTTGTGGCATTTTAGTAATTAAATACAAATTTAATGGTTTTTATTTAATTAAATAAAGGATAAAAAAGTAATTATCCCCTCCACTCTCCTCTATCCTTTCTCTCTCCTCTCTCTTTCTTATTTAGTCGACCCACCCCCACCCTTCCCATTTTAAAATCGCTTAGAAAGAGAAACCATATTCTCATCTCTCTCACTACAAACCGGGTAAGGATCTCTCTCTCTGCACAGACGACGGCCAGGACGTCGGCCACCGCCCGACCACACTATTGACTCACCTCACCGTCGCTACCAGATCTGGTGTAATCACCGCCACCATCGCCACACCATCGCGTCCCACCTCGCCGCCACCATCGCCACACCATCGCGTCCCACCTCGCCGCCGCCGCTACCAGATCTACCCATAGAACCTTACCGTCACAGCACTGTGTCGCCTCATGAGTCTGCGCATCGGCATAAACAACAAAAAGGCACCACCATCATCAAAACCAAATCTGGTTCTTCGGTCACCGTACTGCGTCGCCCCGTGGGGTTGCGTACCGGCATGAACAACAAAAAAAGCACCACCGTCGTCAAACCAGATCTGGTTCGTCGGGTTTGCCCCTTGCGGCGGCAAAACCCTAAAACTCCGATCATCATCATCAAAACCAGATCTGGTTCGCCGGAGAAGGAGTTGCTGGCCGAGAAAATTTCAATCGCCATCACTACCGGATCCCGTTCTCTGTTTGAATTTTATTTAAACTATTTTCTTAGATCCCATTATCTTCTTCTTTCTTAAATTTTGCATATATATGTTTATCTGATCGTTTTATTTTCTTTTTTTGTTTGTTTTATTTGGTTTTTGTATTTCAAAGTTGTGCATCATAAGTAAAATTTTAGGTTTCTAGATTATATAGTTTTTTCTTTGTTTATTGGTGAACAGTGATGACTTATGGTGAATAACTATAAATTTTATAGATTATATATAGTTATCTGTAAACAAGCTTAAATTCATTGGAGAACAGTCTTAGATTAATTGACTTTAAATAGTAATGATGGATAAACTTGTGTTCAGTATCGAATATTTGGTAATTCAATAGTTATTTGTTAAAAAAATCACATATTCAATAGTTAACACTCTTAGATTAGTTGACTAATATAATAATAATTGAAAAATTCACATATTTTTTACTGTATTCAGTATTGAATATTGTAAATTTCATTAACTTTCGTATATTTTTTGTTGTGTTTATTATTGAACACAACAATGATAAAAAAACCCGTAAATATTTTTGGGTTTTGTTTACCGGTGAATTCCGTAAAAATAAATAATTTACTCGTAAATAAATTTTAATCTATTTTTGTTTTTATTTAAAATTTAGAAAGAGAAATAAGTAATAAAAATATATTGGAGAGAGAAAATTTTTGGTTTACCCATAATACCCTTTTAAATTAAAATTAAATAAAAAATATGATTAATTTAGACCACTCGATCAAATGGAAATAAGTGGCTGAGATTGCTTCTCGCACTTTTCGCAAATAAGGCCCTTTTCGCATGAACCCTTCCCAGGGTTCATGCGAAAAGTGTCTTATTTACGAAAAGTGCAAGAAGCAATCGTGACTTCTTATTTGTATTTGATCTAATGGCTTATATTAATCTAATATTTTATTTTTTTATTTAAAAGGGTACAATAGTAAAGAAAAAATTTCTCTTTCCAAACTATTTATCTCTCTTAATTTTCTCTCTCCTAAAATTTTTAAACAAAATAAACTAAAAATAATTAAGTAGTAAATTAAAATTTTATGATGTTTAATGATAAACACAACCAAATTAATTATGAGTTTTTATTTATAAAATTCTATGCTCATACACTTTGTTCATTAACAAACTTTTGGTTTATATTGTTTCATTATTAAATGTTTTTTTTCTTTCTTTTTTTAAACTATGTTTTTTTTCCTGCATCATTTATTCCTTAATTCCTTAATATTATAAGCAGTTATTTATTATTGAAGAATGTAGTATACAAAAAAAACCTTTATTTTAGTATTTATTACTAAACAACCAATCGTTCATCTTTATTTTTCTGTGTTCATTAGTTAACAAACAGTCATTAGTTATCTCTAAATATTTGTGTTCATTAGTTAACATCCCATAACAAAACAATCGTTCTTTGTCTCCATTTTTCTATGTTCATTAGCTAACAACCTATAAACAACCAAAACTAAACAAACTATAAACCTTTTTTTATCACTAAATAAATTTTTAAAAAAAACAAAACTGCTCATATATATATATATATATATACAAAAAACAAATTTGTTCATGGGAAATAAAAAACAAATTTGTTCAAGGTTGAATAACAAATAAATTGAAAAAATAAATTTGTTCTTGGTCGGCGAATAATCAAATGAAATACCAACATAAACTTGTTCAACGGTGGTGGTTCATCTCGGCAGTGGTTTGTGGTAGGCGACGGCGGCTTTGAGTTCATACATAGATTGGTTTCAACGGCGGCTTCACCGATGGGTTTTGCTGGAGGAGGCAATGATTATGGGTGACGGCGATGACGACATACAGTTTGGAATCTCGATCGATATACATGGATGGTGAGGCAGTGATGTGGCGGACTTCGATTAGAAAAGAGATAAAGATGGTGGTTGACAATGTATGGTCCGGTGATTCCGGTATGCTCTCATCTCTCATGCGACTGTTTGAGGGATCGATTGAGGCTGGATATGGGTGATAATCGAGGGATGTAAGGTGTGTTGGTATGCTCTGATGTCATGAACATGGGCGGCAATCAATGGAGGCTTACGGTGGTTTTATTCCAGCAGAAGGTGGCCAATTACGATGGATCTGGTGAGCGGCAGTGATTGGGCTAGGGTTTGAGGGGTGGTGGAGACATGGGTTGGGAATGGGATTATAAGTTATTTATGAGATAAATGGGATTATAGGTTATTTATGGGATAAATGGAGAGAGGAGAGAGGTATTGTTTAAACATGTACATCATAGAGTTGACTTTTGAAACGCATCAAGGGATTAGCGAAATTACTTGAATTAAGTACTCAATACATTTCAGTTTGCTCCATCCTGTAGTTCACAAATGATTTAGAGAAATACAACATAAGAGAGCAATTAAATATGACATGGCGTTATGGTTCTTCCTGTACTATAGCATTTGTGAACCAAAATCGAGAGGAGTGAAACCACGACAATCTACGGCGAACCAGAGGCAAGGTTGAAACATTACAGGACCAAAGGCGATGAATGGTGAAGTGGCGGTGAATCAGAAGTCTAGGAGACAATCGAAAGAGACTATCAAAGTGGCGGTGACAAACCAGAGCAGAGGGAGGACGGAACCAACAATTGGCGAAGATTTCGTTGCGTTAGATTTGAGTTTCGTAAGTGTGAGAGGGACCGTTTTCTCTCTCTTTGGTTAACTATTACACCATGTTCTCAAGTTTTTTTAGCAAAGGAAAGGAAATGATTTGAAAGAAAAAACTAGAAAAATTGTGTTCTTGAATTTCATTTAATGAAGGAAATGGAAGGAAAGAGAGAGATTTGTAGGGGGATTTACACCGTGTTCTCGAGTTATTTTTGGAAGGAAAGGGATGAGAATGAAAGGAAATTATCAAGATTGTGTATTCTCAAGTTTTTTTAAGGAGAGAAAGGAAGGGGAAGGGAGGGGGGAGAAAGGGCTATTTAGTTAAAAAAATCATCCTTCGGATAATTTGGAAGAAAATGTAACATCCTCAGAAAGGGCCTAGACACATGCTGACGTGGTACGTGTAATAAATTAATAAATTGAATAAATATATATATATATATATATATATATTTGTAGATATCAAAGAAAAATAACTAAAATAGTTATTTAAATGAGTAAATAAAATATTGATAAAAATATAAAAGAATAAAAGGATATTAAATGATTTAGAACGGGGTTTCCAAAAATATTCCCGTTAGTTAAAACGGATACTCGTGCGTTAAGTTGTAAGTTGAAAAGGGGAACAAAATACCCACTTGTGGATAAATATTACCCACAAGTCCGTTTCTCTTTGTTACCCACGTTCAAACATCAGACAACTCATTCTTGTTTTCATTGGTGTTCTTATCTTCAAGCTATTCAAGGGAGATTGAATGGAAACAAAGATAGATCAAAGGAGCTTCTGATTCAAGCCATAAATCAAGTTCAAATTCTGTTCTTAATCCATTCCTAAGCTTTGTAAGTCACCATCTTCCCTAATTTCTTCCTTGTTCTTGAGTTTTGTGGAATTTTAGGTTTTGATGGGTTTTTAGGTCAAACCCGAATTTGACCATTGTGATCTGATTTTGAAGCTTCTAATGCTTCCTACAACTCATATAGATGCTAAAGAACACATAACATGGATTAGAATTGGTTGATTTGATCAAAATCAAGATTTGACCAAAATGGTCAAAATAGCCAAAAACGGGTCAAACTAAAATTGACCTTCAAGAACTGAAATTTAGTGTTCTAAATTGTTCTTAAGACTTGTTAGGATTGATTAGAACTCATATGTTTGATTAGAGGTAGTATTTATGCACATGTTCAAAATTGGCCTAAATGGGTCAAAATGGCCTAAATGGGTTGAATCTGTTTTTACACATCAAGGACTGATTTTTAAGGTTCTAATAAGTTCATATGACTTGTATGAATTGATTAGAATAATGGTTTTGAATTAAATTGGTGGTTTTGCTTGAATTGGTAAAAATAGTGCTAAAATAGGCTTTAAATATCCAAAAATGGGAAAATGCTACCAAACATAGGTTTTAAAGGAAATGGTCAATTCCAATAGCTTCAATAAGTCATTTGGAGTGTGAATGATTCATTGGAAGTGTTGGAATTTGTAACATCCTCAAAACGGGCCTAAACGTGTCCGAATATGATACGTCGAGTATTTAATTAAATTAAATAAAATAAATATATTTTAGAAAATGATATAAAATATGAAAATAATAGATAAATGGGTTATTAAAAATATTAATAAAAATAGATAAAGGTTATAAAATATCGAACGGTTTCAAATGAGGATTCAAGAAATATCCTTGTTAGTTGAAACGGTTAAACGAGAGATGAGTTGTAAGTTGAAAAAGGGGAACAAAATAATCACTTGTGGATAATAATACCCACAAGTCGGTTTTGGGCCTTTATCAAAACACAGACACACATACGTATGTATACACACACATAACCTCTTGTTCTTGAAGCTTTGAAGAAATCATCAAGGAGATCATTTGAAGTTCTGATTTCTAGCCACAAATTGAAGGATTATCAACCCTAGATCATCCTATTCTCCATGGTAAGCTCCATCTTCATCTTCTCCATGGCTTATTCTTCATATTCTTGAATTTGGGTTTTTGAAAGAAAACTCACAAACCTTTGTTCCAGCAGAGAATTAAGCTTCTAATTGGTCTTACAAGTAGTTCCTAATCATCCTTTGATCATTGTAAGTTCCAATTCATCCTTGTTCTTGATTTTGATCTTTCAAGACTTGAAATTTTAGGTTTCAAGTGGGTTCTTTGATTTAGCAATCAAGAACAGAAATTTATGATTGAAATAGGTTCTAATATAATTTATAAGTGTATAGGAATCAATTCCATGAATTAAAGTAGTGTTCTTGATGAGTTTTGAATTTTGGCTCAAATGGGTCAAAATTGGTCAAATACGGGTCAAACTGATTTTGACCTTCAAGAACTGAAATTTAGTGTTCTAAATGATCCTATAACTTGTTAGGATTGATTAGAACTCAATTGGTGCATTAGAAGTGGTGTTTTTGCACAAATCCAATATTTAGCCTAAATGGGTCAAAATGGCCAAAATGGCCTAAATCTGTTTTTACACATCAAGAACTGATTTTTAAGGTTCTAATAAGTTCATATGACTTGTATGAATTGATTAGAACATTGGTTTTGAATTGGAATGGTTGTTTTGCTTGAATTGACTAAAATAGTGAAAAATGGGCCTTAAATAGGCAAGAAATTGGAAAATGATACCAAACAATGAGTTTAAAGGTTTTGGTCAGTTGCAACACCTTCAATACATCATATTAGGTGTATATGGTGTGTTGCAAGTGTTGGAATTTGTCTACACCAAGTTTTGGCCATTATGCGCACATCTTTGTCCATTTAAATGGGATTTTCGTATGAATTAATTGGATAGGAGTTTTTGATGTTAGAAAGCTTCCACAAGTGTCAAATGGTCCTATGAAACACTAGATTTTTACCAAAATTGATTTGGAATTGAAATGAGCTAAATTGGGCTTGTTGTGCACAAAACAACACTTGCTACAGCTGCTGCACACTGGTCGCGGTGCGACACCCCTGCACACAGCCAAATGTGTTGTTTTGTGCTATGTGTTCGCGTGTTGTTGCTTGGGCTGCTATAGTTAGTTAATAAATGGTTTAAAAACACCATTAGGGTATTGTTTCAAGTATCCTAGACGTTCCTCGCGTGTTCAAATGATTGATGCGTAAGTCTTGGTATTATAGGTTGAATTGACAATCCGTGAGCGTCAAAGCAAGGTCTTTGCTTATTCTAGCCTAACAGGTGAATGCCTAATAACATAACGATTAATATATCTATAACATATATTAACAATGAATTGAATTGAATACCCGGAATTGTAAACAATTAATTAAGCGTTTGAATATGTTGTTGAAAGGTTGTATACCTTGTAGTATGTATGATAAATGATTATCAGGATATTATACGCACTTGATTAAGTGTAGTTTGTAAAGCATGACGATGCTAGACTTAACATGTTGACACAGTATGATACACACTTGTTTAAGTGTAGATTGTATAGCATGATGATGCTAGGCTTAACTTATTGATATACAATAGCATGCACCTGATTAGGTGTATGTTATGATGATAGATATATATTATTGCGTGCGCGCAATGAGGTAAAGAATGAATGGCATGGTGATGCTAGATATTTGATTGGTATAAATAATATGCATCTGTTTAGGTGTATGTTATGTGGACATGATTATGGATTGATTGATGATTCGGTTGAATCAGATTATGTGTTTGTGATTGGGCAAGGTTTGCCCCGGACAAAGCTGTCCTACCTATTGGGCAAGGTTTGCCCCGGACAAAGCTGTCCTTTTCGGGTATAGCTGCGGCTGTACAACAGAGGAATCGGTTGATTCCAAAACGCCACGGTGGGCGCTTAACAACTCCCCCACCGGAGCGGTTGATGTGTCTGGTACCCCAGTTTGGTGCATTAAGCCGGGTTCGCTACCCTGCGAGATATGCTACCTCCTGACTACGCCAGCTCATCGCGAGATGCTAGGATAGAACTATTTGAGCATGATTGATGATATGTGATATGTTTATATTGATTGCATGCTATCGTGTACTCACTAGCTATTATAGCTAACAGATACTACTCTCCACATGTGCAGGTGTTCCTTAGGCTGTGAGCTCGAGTGCCTGCGGGTAGTTGCATGTTTTTAGAAGGAACACTGGATTTGTTTCACTATGTTATAATATGTTTATGTTTGTTTAAAGATAATGGTCGGCCGGTTATGTATCTGTAACACCAAATGTCGTATGTGGCAACATTTTGACTGTTTACACAGTTTGCCACGTGTTTTTACTTCCGCTGCATTTTTAAATTATAAGACAGGTTTAAATATTCTATTTATAGTCAAACCCGCGCGGTTTGAAAACTTAAATTGTATTTTAAAAGGAAAAATTTGGTTCTCAAAAGCACGGTGTTACAGAATTGATGTATTTCAAGTTTTGGCCATATTGAACACATTCTTGCTATTTAAGGCTTGAATTTTGTGTGGATTGATTGAATAAGTGTTAGGGATGTTAGAAAGCACCTACAAGTGCCAAATGATGTTATGGAACATTGAAAATTGATTAGAGTTGAATTGGTATTGAAATGGACCAAAATGGTACTGTTGTGCAGAAACAGCATTTGTGCACTGCTACACGCGCGCGACGCGTCGGAGGCTTGGACGCGACGCGTCCAAGCAGTTTCTGCACACATTGATGTTTTGTGTTGTTCTTTCGCGTAGAAGTGTTTTGGTCATGGATATAAGTTAGTAAACAAGTTAGGAACATTGTTGTGACATTATTCTAGATGTCTTGATGATTTCCTTGCATGTTTAAATGTCTAAATGTAAATGATTTGATATAGGTGCTAACGACAACTAAAGCAAGCCGGAGTTGTGTAGTTACCTGTTATAAGCTCAACAGGTGAGTAACAGTTAACTCGAGCATGATATTAATAGTATTAGAAGATGTTTTGTAAGTTACAATCCATGAAATTGTAGATATGCATGTTTAGAGGTTTATGAACCAATTATGAGAACCAAATGATATGTATGCATGTAAAAGACCTTGTAGGTCATTATTGATATATGAAAGGCCTGTATAGGTCAATCTTGATATGTAAAGGCCCGGAGTAGGCCATTGTGTTTGTGATAAGGCCGGAGTAGGCCATTGTTTGAGTGCTGGTACTACCTTGTAGAGATTGTGGTGTGGAGATTCGATGATCACGAATCTTGGTTCTAGCTAAACCGCCGCCCTCAATACTAACTCGGGGCTCTCAGTTTCCCACTGATCCCAAATGGGATATGTTCCCGATAACGCAATGGTGGACCGCTACTCACTTCTCCACCGGCGCGGAGGAAGTAACGGTTTCCCCAGTGAGGATCATTGAGCCGGGCTTATAACCCTGCAAGACGTGATGCCTGCTGACAACCGGTGCTTCACCATGTGTTAGGATAGACTTGAATGAAATGATGTGATGCATGAAATATGTTATGATACTCTTGATATACTGCTCCTGCTTTAATTGTTATTCACTAGCTATTTATAGCTAACCCTCTCATGTTCATTCCATATGCAGGTAAATAGATTGAATGTGAGCACGGGTACCTGCAGGGATGACATGTTAGGTTTTGGGGAACACTGTGTAAAGACAATATTATGTAATAGTTAGAGTAATGGTCGAACGAGTTGGTAACGTTTGGAAAGTTTGTAAAACAATACTTTTATATTACAACTTATATTTATATAAGTTGTATAATGTGAATTAAATCTTAGCTTCCGCACGTGTTTTAAATAAAAAAAATATACTCTGATAATTGAAAGACCGGCATTACAGAAAATGGGTTTCCTTTCATTTCCTTTCTTTTTATTTTCCAGTTGAAGATCGCAACTTAATCATCTATTTTCTTTTCCTTCACTTTTCTTCCTTGAAAAATAGAGAATGGAACATTAGGGTTATTTTATCTCAAAACTTATCCTCTTAAAAATGAAAGTATTTAAAAGGAAATAACTCTCTTTTCTTTTATTTGTTTTTCTCGAAGAACAATAGAACAAGTTAGGGTGTTTGGTTCATGGATTTGAATCCTAAGGATTCCAAATCCCATAGGGTTTCAAATCCAATCACATCCTTTGTTTGGTTCACATAAAAGACAATGTGATTTCTAAGACAAAAATTGTGATGGAGTTGACTCACCTTCACAACCTGACTTGCTCGGGGATGGGGGAGGCCAAGATGGTGGAGGGTGGAGACGGTGAAGGGCAGCGGCGGCTGCGGAGGCAGAGACAGTGAAGGGTGGCGGTGATGGTGACGTGCGGCCGCAACGGAGGCGGTGACTGTAACATCTGAAAACCCGGCCTAGTTGTGAGCAGGTGGGTGGTAAGTAGGAGCATGTTTGTTTATGCGTATTTATGATCTTATGAGTTAGATAAGTTGGCTTTAGTACGAGGGTTGTAGAGAATACCTCGGTATGTGTTAATTAATTTTGAAGAATTAATTAATAAGGATTATCTAGAAATGATAATGTTAATATATATCAAATGATTATGATATATGTAAATATATTTATGTTTGTATGTATGTGGAAGTATATGTACGTATGCATGCTTTTATGGGTAGATGTGATTAACATGAGTTAGCCACCTCATGCTTGGATGTGAGTAAGCATGTATGTACGTGTACCTGGATAAGTTTTGTTTTCACTAGCCACCTCCTCATTAGATAAAAGTATCTTGAGTGTGTGGTGTGTGTTGCTTTGAAAAGAAGAACTAAGAACAAGACTTGAAGATTTGATTTTAAAGAAATTGATAATTCAAGTTGAGGTTGGTATGCTTTCTCTGTTTGTTTTGAATCAAGATTCATGTCTAACATGCTATATTTGTTGTTATTGGTTGCTGGGTTTTTATCAAGACCACCATAGATGTGTATAGAAGAAACTTAGCCAAGTGGGTATTGTTGATTTTAATGACTTTGATGATTTAAATGTGTTCTTGATGATTATAAAAATGTTATATGAAGTTTATATGGACTTAGAATTATTAAAAATTGAATTCCAAAGTTATATGAATATTTATATATGGAGTTGGAAGATGAAGAAAGTTGCAAGTTTGATTCTGGAACAAACGCGACGCAACGCGTTCCAGGTTAGTTGCAAATTCGAAGCTTTGGACTTCGAATTTGAAGTCTTCTTAATGTATATTGGGCGCTTGAAGCCTCCTTGGCCCGAAGGGGGTCCGCTCGAAGCCTTCTTGGCTCGAAGGGGGTCCGCTTGAAGTCTTATTGGTTTGAAGTAGCCATTTGAAGTCTTCATGGTTCGAAGCCCGACGCAACGCGTCCGGGTGTTGGACGCGACGCGTCCTCGATTATTCAGGATTTGAAGCTTTTGTTTGTTTATCAAATGTGATGCTTTTATGTGTTTACATTTTGGGTGTTTCTAACTTATTGTGCATGGTTATAAATGATATAAATATATGTGTTGATATATATTTATGATTCGGATAATGATTTCGTTTTATTGTATTCTCAGGAACGGACAAGTCAATAACATTAGACCACTGAGTGGAGTTTGAGAATAAGAGGTGAGTGGACGTTTAACTCACAAATGGTCTTAGTTGTGATTAACTGGTTGTTTGATAATTAATTGTTGCGTCAGTGATATGTATACATGATTTTGGGAGGTCAGCTCGACAAGGCTCTGGGCTGGGTTTGTTTGCTAAAGGCTAATCAGTATTTGGATCTTTTGATGCATTGGTTGCTACTTAAGGGTAATACTGTGTGAGAATAGCAAATGAACTATCAGCAATTCTTTACTTTGGCCGGCATTAGTTGTAGGTTCCTGCAGAACCGCCGGTCTTCACGGGCCACGATTGTTTGTTTATTTGGTATCCTGCTGTTGTGATTGATGCTTTGTTGTGGTTTAACTTTATTAAGGATATCTTCTAGAATATGTGTAAATATTGTGTTTCTTAGTTTAGATGATCTGTTGTAACTATTTCCATGTTTTTCTCTCTTCCTTGTATTATTTAAAGGATATCAATGATCATTCAAAGTATGGTTAAAGTTTATAATATCCTACATGGTATCAGCCTAAACTCTCGATCCCCTCTACTCTCTCTTACTGCTTCCATGGCTGCATGTGAGAAGTCTGATTCCCCCCTCTCCCTTTCTACTCTTCTCCATTTAATCACCATAAAACTCTATTCTTCTAATTATTTGCTATGGAAAAATCAAATCCTTCCCCTGCTCACCTATCAACAGCTTCATGGTCATATCGATGGCTCTCTTTCCCTACCACCTGCAACCATTCTTCTTGACAATAAATCATCTCCCAATCCTGCTTTTGTTTCCTGGAAAGAAGATGACCAACGTGCCCTTATCATTCTCCAATCATCCCTCTCAGAAGAAGCTATGGCCGAATCTCTTGGCCTTACCACAGCTAGAGATGTCTGGTGTGCTCTTGAAGACGCGTATAGCCACGATTCTGTTGAAAGATGGCAGAATCTACGAGATTCTCTTCTACAATTGCAGAAAGATTCGATGTCTATTTATGAATATGGTCACCAATTTAAGTCTCTATGTGATCACCTTGCTGCAATTGGTCATCCTGTTGATGATCTTGACAAATCTCATTGGTTCCTATGTGGCCTTGGTTCATCTTTTGAGACATTCTCTACTGCCCAACGTGTTATCAAACATCGACCTTCCTTTCGAGATCTTCTTTCTCAAGCTGAAGGCCATGATTTTTTTCTGAAATCTATGCATGGATCGAATCCTCCTCAAGCTGCCTTCGTTGCTGAGCAGTCCCGTAGTTCCTCTACTTCCTCTAACCGGGGGCGTGGTTGTGGTCGTAGTAATTTTTCGGTGGTCGTGGTCGTGGTCGTCGGCCACCCCATTGCCAATTATGTCGGAAGGATGGACACTATGCCGACAAATGTCCCGATCTTGCCTCGTTTGCAACCCGTACTCCATCCATTGATGTTAATCTTGCTACTGCCTTTCATGCTCGTTGTCATGTTGCTGATAATTCTCCAGATTGGTATGCTGACTCCGGTGCCACGGCTCATATGACACCGTCCCCTTCTCATCTTGATTCAACCAAACCTTATCTAGGTAATGATCATGTTACCTTTGGTAATGGTACATTTCTTTCCATATCTCACATTGGTAGTTCTTCTCTCTCTAAAGATCTCAATCTTCTTTATGTTCTTGTCGTTTCCCATCTTACAAAAAAATTGCTTTCTTTTAGTAAACTAACCAATGATCATCCCGTTGATATTATTTTTTCTGATTCTTCGTTTGCTATACATCATCGTCTCACCAAGATCATTCTGGCTCGGGGACGGGTTGATCGTGGGCTTTATGTTCTTCAACAAGGTCACAAATCTTTCTTTGCAAGCCTTTCCTCCAACAAACTTAAAGCCTCGTTTGAAGTTTGGCAGTCTAGATTGGGTCACGTTTCCTTTGATGTTATTTCCTTATTATCTAAGTTAGGACATGTGTTGCTTACTTCACTTTTACCAACTCTTCATATTTGTTCTTCATGTCAATTATCTAAAAGTAAGCGGTTGCCTTTTGAATTAAATATCAAACGTTCCTTTCATGTGTTAGATCTAATACATTGTGATTTGTGGGGGCCTTCTTCGATGGTATCCACCGAAGGCTATCATTATTATATTATTTTTGTGGATGATTATTCACGCTTCACATGGTTTTATCCACTCAAGACTAAATCCGATGTTTCTGTGGTGTTGCCTGCATTTTTTGCTTTTGTTCAAACTCAATTTTCATGCAAAGTAAAAAAATTTCAAAGTGATGGAGACACCGAGTTTCTAAACTCAACAATCAAAAACCTTTTTTGACTAATGGCACTCGTCATCGTGTCACTTGCCCTTACACGCCACAACAAAATGGGCGAGCTGAGCGTAAACACCGTCACATAACAGAAACTGGTCTTGCTATGCTCTTTCATTCTCATGCCCTGGCTAATTATTGGGTTGAGGCCTTTACTTCAGCTTACATTATTAATCGACTTCCATCCAAGATTCTTCATAACAAGAGTCCTTTTGAGTTGTTATTTGGTTATTCACCTAATTATGACAACTTTAGAACCTTTGGTTGTCGTGTTTTCCCATATCTTAGGGACTATGCTCCTCACAAACTTGCTCCTAGAAGCATACCGGTGTCTTTATTGGCTATAACACAAACTACAAAGGTTACTGATGCCTAGACTTGTCCACTTCTTGGGTTTATACCACTCGTCATGCTCAGTTCGATGAGTCCTCTTTTCCATTCGTGGGTGCCATGAGCAAAGTTGATTTATCCTTGTTGGATTTCTCAAGCTACTATGATTCGACACCTACTACGTCCATTGCACCCAACTCACCTTCAAAACCTATGTCTACTTCAAAAATCAACTCTACACCTATTCTGTCTTGTCCAATATGTATTTCTACCCAGCTCAATAATTGCTCTTGTCCTTTTACACAGCCATCCCAGCCCACCGCTTCCCAACCCACTGCCTCCCAGCCCACTACCCATCAGCCCGAACCTACTCCCCCAGCTTCCTCTACTACATCAGCCGCCTCTACTCATTCCATGACAACTAGATCCAAAGCTGGCATATTTAAGCCTTGCCACATTACAGATATCACTAATATTACCACTAATAGTCTTCATGCATCTCTTTTTGCAGGTACGGAACCAAAAGGGATTAAGACGGCATTAAAACAGCCAGAATGGCTAGCGGCAATGCAGGAAGAAATGCGAGCTTTACAAACTAATAACACATGGGTTTTGGTCCCTCGACCTAAAAATGTCAATGTCGTGGGTTCAAAATGGGTCTTTCGTACCAAATATTTGTGTGATGGAACGATCGGTTGAAAGCTCGTCTTGTGGCTCAAGGTTTTATTCAGATCCCGGCTTGATTACCCACTCACTTTCAGTCCTGTTGGTAAAGCATCCACAGTTCGTATCATTTTGTCCATTGTTGTGTTAAACAAATGGCCTCTTCATCAACTAGATGTTAAAAATGCCTTCTTAAATGGTCAATTATCTGAGACAGTTTTCATGGAACAACCCCCAGGATTCGTTGACTCATGATTTCCTAACCATGTTTGTCACTTAAAAAGGCGTTGTATGGATTAAAGCAGGCTCCACGAGCCTGGTTTCATCGCCTTAGCAATTTTTTGAATCGATTGGTTTCGTGTGTAGCAAAGCAGATACATCTCTTTTTGTCTATCATCATGGGAAATGCACTATTTATTTATTGGTTTACGTTGATGATCTGATTCTTACAGGTAATCCTGAGCTCATATGCCAGTTTTCTTCTGCTCTAAATAAAGAATTTGCGATAAAAGACTTGGGACGACTTAGCTATTTTCTTGGTTTAGAGGTTACGTATGGTGATGATCGTTTGTTCTTAAGTCAAGCAAAGTATGCTCATGATGTTCTCACTCGTGCTCGGTTATTGGATTCTAAACCTGCTCCTATGCCCTTGTCCACTACTGTTGCACTTTCGAGTCAAGGCGCTCCCTTTAATGACCCAACTCTCTATCGTTCTTTAGTTGGAGCTCTTCAATATCTCACCATTACTCGACCGGACCTGTCGTACGCTGTAAATCAAGTGAGTCAATTTCTTCATGCACCGACAATCGATCATTTTCAGGCTGTAAAACAAATTCTTTGGTATGTCAAAGGCACGATTTCCTATGGTCTCTCCTTTAGTCCATCCTCTAAACCATCGTTGGTTGGTTACTCTGAAGCTGATTGGGCACGGTGTCTCAAAACTCAACATTCTACCTATGGTTATTCTATCTTTTTCGGCGGAAATCTTGTTTCTTGGAGTGCTAAGAAACAACCAACAGTCTCACGGTAGAGTTGTGAATCTGAATATCGAGCGATGGCTAACATTGCTGCGGAAATTGTTTAGGTTACCCATCTTCTTCGGGAACTTAATGTCCTGCGTGTTGACCGCCCTACTATCCCAACCTCTATTTGAACAATTTCGTCATCGTTTGGGTGTTGGTCCTCCGCCGTCTCGCTTGAGGGGGGGGGGGGTATTAAGGATATCTTCTAGAATACGTGTAAATATTGTGTTTCTTAGTTTAGATGATCTGTTGTAACTATTTCCATGTTTTTCTCTCTTCTTTGTATTATTTAAAAGATATCAATGATCATTCAAAGTATAGTTAAATTTTATAATATCCTACAAACTTTCATTCACTTAGCTTTATGCTAATCCCCCACCTCTAACTTTTCTTACAGATTTTGGTAAGTTTGCGGTTTGGCTGTGAGTGGGTGTTGCTTGGGGAATAATTGATTGACACTCTCATATTATTTTGTGAAGAGCCGTTGTTTTTGTAACACTAGTATTTTGAGATACTGATGACTTGGAAAACTGCTTTTTTTATATATCAGTGGTAAATATATTGTATATATTTTATCACCTCCGCGGAATTTTAAAAGAAAAATCTAGGTCAAAAAAAATGTGGTGTTATAGTGACGGTGACTTGCAGCGGTGGCGGGGGAGACATCTAAGGGTGATAGCGGGACGAGGAAAGGAGACATAGACGATGAAGGGTGGTGGTGGTGGTGGCTGAGATGGGGAAAGGCGACGGCGGCAGAGGTGGAGACAAGGAAAGGTAGGGGTGTACGTTCGGATGGATCGGTTTACTCCGATCCAGTTGAGTAAATCCAATTGAATTTCGGTTTTGAAAAGTGAGATCCGATCCATCCAAACAATCTTAAGATCGAAACCAAATCATCCAAATTAATTACAATTCGATTGGATCGGTTTTTACAATTCGGTTTTCATTCTTACATAAATACATGTTTAAAGAGTCGAGATATTTTAAAAACTAGATTTGATATATATACTTATACTATTAAAGATTAAAATATAGTCGTCCAAGTTACAATAACTAGTGTGACTAGTAGCTTTAGCATAGATATATAATTAAAAATAATAAATTATAAATAAACATAGACATAACACATATGGATTACTTAATAGTGTTATATATATATATATATATATTCTTATTTGGTTTATTCAGTTTATTCCGTTTAGATAATAGTAACCAAAACCAAACTAAAATCCATAGTAATTATTCGGTTTTGATCCAATCCAACAATCCGAAATATCCAAACCAAATAGTCCGATCCAAAAGTGTTGGTTCAGTAATTCGGTTTTATCCGATCAATGAACACCCCTAGGGAAAGGAGACGGCAGCAGAGGTGGAGACGGGGAAAGTCGACAGCGACGAAGGCGGAATCGGTGAAGGGCGACGAAGGCGGTGATGAGGAAAGGTGACGACGTTGGAGTTAAAGACGATGAAGGGCAGCGGTGGCAAAGGCGGATATGGGAAGGGTAATGGCGGCGGAGGCGGAAATGGGGAAGGACAACGGCGTAGACGGGGAAGGTTATGGTGGTGGCCGATTAGGGTAGCGACGGAGACAGTGGTAGAAGGGAGACGAAAGTGAACGCGGAGGCAGTGAAGAGCAACAGTTACGACTATGGTGGAGGCCGACAATGGTGATTTCGGTGACGGTTATGGCGGTGATCAATTAGGGTAGTAATGACGGTGAAAGTGAAGTGTCGGTTGATATGGTGAAGGTGACAGCGGATTGTTGGTTAGATAGGGTTTGATTTTGAAATCCCACATATGAGAGATTTAGAAATACCACCCCTCCCCCAAGGATTTTGAAATCTCACATCTATATGATTTGAAATCCAAATCTCTTCTTTCTTATTTTCTACCAAACATGGGATTTCAAAGGATTTGAAATGTAAATTCTGTGAAATCTCTCGAAATCCCATGAACCAAACAAAGCCGGCCCTGTTTGGTTCGTGAGATTTCGCAGGATTTCCATTTCAAATCCTTTGAAATACCAAGTTTGGTTGAAGATAAGAAGAAATGGATTGGGATTTTAAAATTCTCAAGGTAGGGGTGGTATTTCTAAATCTCTCATATGTGGGATTTCAAAATCAGGATCTATCTAACCAACAATTCACGGTTCGCCTTCACCACATCAACCTACTCTTCACTCTTGTCGTCGCTACCTTAACCGTCACCGGCATCACAATTGTTAGCCACCACCACTGTCATAACCCTTGGCTTTCACCATCTCCGTATTATTGTCATCTCCCTTTGTCTATCGTCTCCGTCACTACCCTAACCGGCCACTGCGGTAACCTTCCCCGTCTCCGGCGTCTCCCTATCCTGTCTCCACCGTCGCCCTTTCATGTCCCCCCTCGCCCTTCACCGAATCCGCCCCCGCCCCCTCGCCTTTCACCGCTTCTGTCGCCGTCGTCCTTCACCGCCTCTACCGTAGTCGCCCTTCCCCGTCTCCGAGCCAAGGTGAGTCGACTCCTTCACCATCTTTGACTTAGAAATCCCATTGTCTTTTATATGAACCAAACAAGAGATTTGATTAGATTTGAAATCCCTAAGATTTGAAGTCCATGAAGCAAACATCCCCTTACAGTGTGTTCCCGAATTTTAATTCGGAAAGAAAAGAAGAAAGTATGAGAGAAATAAAAAAAGTTTTATGTTCTAGAAATATTTTAAGGAAAAAAGAAAAAAGATTTAAAAGAACTTTCCAATTTTATTTCATTTATTTTCAAACATGAATATCAATATTATTATCCCTTTTTTTATCGTTTTTTATTTTTCTTTTCCTTACCGTATCACGGAGCACGACGGTAGTGTAAAAGTTAAAAAGAAAAAGTATAAAAGTAAAATTATATATTATCTTAGTGGATTAATAAATAGGTTCAGTGGAAGTATCAGCTTCCCCTGTGAAAATCTCGCGATAACCTCTCCATAACCTGAACCCTAGTTTGATTGATAAATTTGCACAGTTCTGATCGACGATTGCACTAGCACTCGACGAAAATCCACTCGATTGGTTCGATTGCACCGGTTCCAACCCTGCTTCGATTGCACTGTTTCAATGCCTGCTTCGATTAAACCCATCCCTGAATGATTCAAGTCCTGTTTCGATTGCACTGGTTCATAACTTCATATGATTTAATCACTGCTTCACATTGTTCATATTCGCAAGTCGAATATCTCTGGTGTCCGTCCCAGTCCTCCCTTGTTATCTATCTCCAGAGAACCCTTCCACCGCTGGAGAATCTTCCTTTCAGAAGAAGAAACAATCGATGCATGAATTTCACTCTAAAGCCCCAATCTGACAACTGCAGGTTAGTATCTTCGTTCAATTTAGTGTTATTAAAATGGAGCATTTAGGTTTTTTCTGTGTTTGCTTTCTGCAACATGGGTTGTGCTGGATGATTACACAGCCGTCGTGTGTTTTCTTTCAAGCTGTTCAGTAGATTAATTTGGGGGCTTTTCCTATTCCAGACACATTTCACAGAGCTGACTTCATCGTTTTTTTTCTTTGGAAATATACACTCCATTGATTTTGGAGCATAAAATATAAGTCATTTTAGGTTCTAAACGTAGAGGTTGTAGTCTATAAACACTCCGGCACAAAATTCAGTTGACATAGTCTGGAGACTATTGCACGGTCCCTACATATTAATTTCTTTAACTTTTTATCTAATTACCATGCTCTTGGCAATCATTTTTTTTAGCTTGTCTGCCTATCCTATAGATTATTTGTTGATGTTGAATTCATAATTTGGTGAATTTTTTTACGTTCATTAACATGCGTCTTATAGGACTGGAGGTTTTTTTTTAAAGTTCTTTGATCATGTCATGGTGATGTTCAAGGAATTAGAACTCAACTGGTGACACAAATAGGCAGCACTCACGAAGTGTTTGACAAATTGTCACAAAGAAACGTAGTTGGATTGTCTCATCAAAGGAGTTTGGAGATGGTATATTATACTCTTGACAATGAGTTTAAAAAATCGACTTTTTTGCACTTGTTCTTTTATATGAAAAAGTAAATTATCCATCTCAATTTAATAGTAATTTAATGCCTCAACAATGAGAGATTCTCGCAAGTTTATATAGGTAATCTGTGGTGAATGATGTGATGTCAACTGTAAGTACTTATGCTGTTTTCAAATTGGAACGAGACTAGACTTGTATCTTTCAGATCATCAATCAGACAATAATGTGCTTAGTATTTGATTGTTAAGAGTAGAAAGTATTTATTTTTACTACTTAATGCTACAACTTCCTCTTTGCTTATGCAATCCCCAGATGGCAAAGAAGAAAGATGCATCCACCACTTTAATCTCAGGATTGGCTGATACCTCTATTTTAAGAAGGTCAGGTAGAGAAATACCACCATCATCATTGACATCAAAGAAACAAGCAACGTCACCAGGTCCTATAAATACTCGAAAATCTGAAAGAATAGAAAAGCAGACAACTCCAAGTTCTTCACCAGTTAAAAAGAAACCTGAGAGAATTGCTAAACCAATGGTGCCCAGTCCTTTAAGGAGGTCCGATAGAGGTAAGAAGTCAGTTGTTGAGGTTCCTGATTTACCAAACATCAAGTCAAAAAAAGCAATCAGTTCCAAAACAAGTGTATCAGAAGGGGATGTTATTAATGAAGATGAGAAAAATCAAAGCCAGAATCCAGATGGTGGTGTTCAGAAAAAGAAGAAATTCACAGCAATTCGTTATAAGGCTTTATTTAAACCTCAACGAATAAGAATTGAATCAGGTTATTTTCTCTTTCTATGTTCCATAATGATAAAATCTTTATACAATTTGCTTAATTCACCTATGATTTCCAAACAGCTAAAACTTGTTATCTAACATTGATCCTTTTTACAATAGTGACCACAGTTTGAACCACGACATAACCAGTGTTATACTGTTCGTTGTTCGGGTCCACCTTTTACAATATAAAGCACACATATATCTAGGGCAAATAGAGAGAGAAGTTCAAATGAGAATTGATTTTGGTATGAAAACTGTGAGAACCATTTGTAACACCATTAATGATACATTAATAAGGGAATTTTGTTCATTTATATATATAACCAACCAGGAATTGTGTTTGGTTGAACTGTTATTAATGAGAATTGTTTAAGGAGGCTTAATTTTCCCAAAATACCCCTTGTTAATGAGTCATCAATGGTAGTAGTGGTGTCTGAATCCTTATGTACAATTATGCTATTAGCATTATTAGCCATTGATATATTTTAATTCAGGGCCAAGATTGGTTCTCGCACCGAAATCAATTTTCATGCGAGAAACAATCATGGCCATTGATTAAAATAAATCAATGGCTAATAAATGGAATGGCTCGTTAATGAGTCATTAATGAGGGGTATTTTAGGAAATCACGTCTCACTCATTAATGACGGTCCACCCATACTCGATTCACAGCTAAAAGACCAAAATACCCCTATTACTGAGTTTTCAGCAGCAACATTTGTGTTTTTTTCAAATTTTCTTTTATTTGCATCAACTATTTTATTAACTTTTAAAAATAAATTGTAAAAGTCATTAGAATAAGAAAAAAGATTTATATTTATGAAATATAGAGAAGTTAATAAGATTTTAGAAGTTATGTTGATGTGGTGGATAATTGTGTGTGTGAGAGAGTATGTTAGTGTGGGAGAGTATATTTTAAATGAATAAAAGTTAAAGTAAATTAGGAGAGAGAGTGAAATGGTTATAGATTGAGTGGATGAGATTAATTTAGATAGAACGAAAGGCCAAGATTTTGTCTTGATTGAATTTTAAGAACTCTTAAAATTAAGGAGAGAGAATGTTAAGTGTTTTATATAGTAGTATATATATATATATGTGTGTGTGTGTGTGTGTATGTATAGTGGGAGGTTCAAATGAGAATGAATATTTAGGTGAGATTAGGAGACTTAATCCTGGCCTTTCATTTGATTTGATCTGACGGTCTATATTTGGCCTATTATTTTATTCATTACCCAACCATGAATTGCGACAACCATGAATTGCAACGGGTGAATTGCGATAGTTAGATCTAATAGATTAATATCTAATTGATGGCTAGGATTTGTTCTCCCATTCTCACATAGATATACATTCTCAGTTTCTCACAATTGTTAGACTTCTAATTATCATTATCTTTAGAAATAGGAGATTGTTGAACAAATGTTTTATTTGTATTAGTATTTAGAAATAAGTGTGGGTAAAACACAAGATTAGTGTGTGTGGTCAGGAACACTGTGGGGTAACCACCACAGGCAACCGCCGCCGTCTGCAGCCGTCAACTGACGGAGAACTGCCGGGAAACCGCCACCAACACACCCTATAAATATGTAATCATTTGTACAGATTCAAGAGTCGAAATATTACAGAAATAGAAGAACTTTGGCAAGATTTTCTTTGTTTTTGTTAATCGATCCTCACATTTGGTATCAGAGCTTTGGTTGTTTACCATAGTTTCTCATCATCTACCAAAACCGGCACCGGAGATTCAACAGAAGAACACCAACAGAGCGGTGTTGTTTGAAATCAGCGGGGGGTACCCAGAGTGACCGGAAAATTCAACATTTGGATACCTAGAGGCGGCTGTTGAAGGCAACTACCACCATGTGGCACCCACGACCGAAAAAGGGACATACCTGATCGGAGAAGACGACCGGAGCAACCGGTGAAAACATCACAAATCGGAGGCAGGGGATACCACCATTTGAAGTATACATAACCAGGGGCAAAATCCGACAAGGGGCAACCATCGGAGCACACAACCGCCAACCCAAATCGAGGGTTTTACTCGATTTTTCATAAGAAGTAAATCGAGGGTTTTACTCGTTTTTCATCACAATAAAATCGAGGGTTACTCGATTAGAAGAAGCATCACGAAACCGACAAGGGGCGACCACCGGCAATCCACGGAGAACCATCGAAGAAGAAGGAGGCACTGGCCAAACATTTTTTCTATCGAAGGAAGCATAAGAGGCGCCGCAAAGGGCCTTTTTTTTCATCTGAAGAAGAAAGGAAAAAGGAATAAGAAACCCTAATTTTTCTATTTCTTTTTTAACCCTTTCAACTTTTAAAAAAAAAAAGGAAAACCACGTTTCCTTCATAAAAAAAGCAAAAGTTTTTTTTGAAAAACCAAATTAAAATCATTATTAAATTATTACCTTTTTTAAAAAAAAAGAATTACGTTTTAAAAGTAATTCATCACATTTAAAAAAAAAGAATTCTTTATTAATTAAATTCCTTTCTTTGTTTTATCAAAAGTTTTTAAGGTTTTCTTTTATTTAAAGAAAACTAATACTATGTCAGAAAACGAAGACAGTGAGAAAGAAAGAAAGAATTTGGGGTTTTCAACCAATTTCAAATGCCCATATTAAAATCAACAAATTATACAACTTGGGCAATTCGGATGCAAGCCATATTGGAAGCAAATCAGTTATGGGAAGCAATTGAGTATGAATCGACAGACGAAGTCGATGAAAATGTAGACAAGAACGCAATTGCTTATATTTATCAAGCGTTATCGGAAGAACAGTTACTGCTTGTATCTAAATACAAGACTGCAAAGGCAATTTGGGATGCCTTGAAGACAAGACGATTTTGAGTTGTTACAGATGAAAGAAAATGAATTGATAGGTTCATTTATTACGAAATTGACGAGTATTATCAACAAAGCGGCAAGCTTGGGATTAACTTTTGAAGACTCTACTCTTGTACGAAAGTTACTGAATGCTGTACCAGACAGATTTCTTCAGATTGTTGCATCCATTGAGCAATACTCAGATCTAGGTACAATGCCTTTAGACGAAGCAATCGGAAGACTGAAGACATTTGAAGAAAGATTGAAATTCAAGAAAGACAAATCTTCGGACTATCAAGAAGGCTTGATGTTCACACGAAAAGAAGATCGGAGGCAATCTTTCAGAGGACGTGCACGTGGCAGATTTAACCACTCACAAGGGAATAACAGTTTCAAGAGTGAAACTGACAACAGATCGAAGAATTCTACTGTAGATAAGAGCAAAGTACAATGTTTCATGTGTAACAATTATGGACACTACGCAAACAAATGTCCACAAAAGAATCAAGAGAAGGATCAATCTAATCTCATTGAAGAAGATTTGGAACCAACATTGCTTATGGTTTTTGTTGAAGATCGAGCAGATGGACTTACAGGTCATTTTGAAAAGGAAAACAAATGCACCGAAGGATTGGGCATTTATGGAGATCAAACAGACGGACTTATTGATCATTTTGAAGAAATTGTAGCAGGAATTGATACAGCAACAAAACCCACCAAGCATGTCTCAAGCAACAAAGGAGTTGGTCAATCGGGATATACGTTTGATCAAAGCATTACAGGTTCAGATGGGGTTACCAGAACCAGAGATCAAGGAGATCTTAGCACTCCAAGGAAGAAGACAAGCCAAGAGACGGACTCAGTTAAAGTTGGTCAGTGTGACCATGGATTTGTTGACAACATTTGTCAAAGCGACCTCGGGTTCGCAGAAGTTCGTGAGGCTGAAGAAGAATATGCAAGAAATGAGGAAAACAAAGATCCTAGCATCGTGGACTACTATACAAATGGAGATATTCAAGACCAAGAGGAAGATGATGATTTCATCATAACTTGAAGACTTGAAGATTGACATATAGAGGATATGATAATTAGGGGGGTGAATATTAGACTTCTAATATCATTATCTTTAGAAATAGGAGATTGTTGAACAAATGTTTTATTTGTATTAGTATTTAGAAATAAGTGTGGGTAAAACACAAGATTAGTGTGTGTGGTCGGGAACATTGTGGGGTAACCACCACCGGCAACCGCCGCCGTCTGCAGCCGTCAACTGACGGAGAACTGCCGGGAAACCGCCACCAATACACCCTATAAATATGTAATCATTTGTACAGATTCAAGAGTCGAAATATTACATAAATAGAAGAACTTTGGCAAGATTTTCTTTGTTTTTGTTAATCGATCCTCACAACAATAACCCTCCCCTATATATATATGGAAAAGTTCAATCGAGAACTGTTTTTCATACGAGAAATGTTTGTAATATCATTAATGACTCATTAATAGTGGTATTTTGGTTATTTATATATTTACCAACTGTGAATTGTGTCCGGGTGAGCCGTCATTAATTTGTGAGACTTGATTTTCCTAAAATACCCCTCGTTAATGAGCCATTAATGAGTCACCAAAATTCCTTAGCCATTGATTACAAATAGTTCTCGCAGTTCTCGTCTTGATTGAACTTTTCCCTATATATAGGTCTATAGGGGAAGGTTCTCGTACAAAAAACTGGTCTCAAGAAGTCAACCCCCTCTATCTAATAAAAGGGGGTGGGATGATCCTAACCCGTTATTATATCACTGTAAGCAAAATGCTAATGTGGAAGTGTTATAATAATATAATTTGATTATAAAAATTCAAAATATAATCATGTCCAACCACAACCCAATAATTAGTATACCTTTAAAAGATAAATAAATACAAGTAAAATAATATGATTCCGATCTGTTTTGACTTGTTAAATGAGAATAACTCAAAGAAATATACTTTTCAGGCAAAATCGCTAATAAATTACATTGACCTAAGCAAAATATCTTGCATTCATTTATAGATCTGGATATCGCATAATTGTTTACAAGAAACTCATGAACACACAAATGAAACCCTAAACATTTTATATTCGCATAATGGTTACAAATCTGGAAATTGATTACAAGACAAATCAGTTGTGGTGTTTCAGCAAATAAATAAATGGATTAAGAATTGTGTGTTTTATAAGTGCAAGATGAATAAGAGCAAGAACATTCTTAAAACCAGATATGTAAAAACAAAATAAAGAAAAATCATAAAAACCAGTTACCAGGGCAAGTTGCATAAAATGACCCAGATTTGAAAGTTGGTTATATTTTTAGGTACCAAATAAACTTGGTTGTATAAGATGGTATTTTTTAAGTTCATTTGAATGGTAATATGCTGCTAATTAAATGATGTGCTGAGTTATCTTTTAGTTTATCAAAGGACAGGTTGTCAACGACCATTTTTTTCTCACTATGTATCAGTTGAATGATAACATATCGAATGAACATGTTATAAAACAAATATTTGCCTCCGCTGCATCAAAACTCAACCATCAATTTATTTTTTAATTATATTGTTTTTATTTTAAATAGAAAAGGGTAAATAGTCAAGTGAGTCTTGAATTGATTTTCTCTCTTCATTCATGATTCAACATCAACGAGGGACATTGTTGTGTGTCGCCTCCAACCACCGATACCTTTTCCATCGACTAGCGTCGTGTTGCACACGTGCAACCTTTCGGTTTAAAAACTTAGGGATGTGACCAATGTTGTAAACAAAGTCATGTTCATGTTTTTGGTTTGCACATGTGTGATTTATGTTAGTATTATTGGTTTGCACGTGCAATCTTTTCAATTGGTGATCACATTGTTGAATTGCACATGTGCAACTCATAAGAACCGAACTGGAAGGATCTGGAAGGATCAATAAACAGCTGATCATCTCAATTAATTACCTCCCTGCTTAATTTAAGCAATTATCCCAAATTACCTCTATGTCTAATTTCAACAGCTATTTCAAAGGCTAAAATAAAGGAAAACTTCCTGCATTCCATAGAATAAATAGGCCTAGAGTCATATCTTTTTCTTTGTCTAAGTTTTTGATTATTGTGTTCTTACATTTGGAGATTTGCCTATCTCGAATCAGGCCAACTATCCCTTGTTTTTCCTATTCCAATTAATCAAATTTTCTAGTTTCTATCAGCAACCTTTAAGTAAAAAAACCCATATTTTTTTTCTAGTAAAAGTATAACAATATGGATGTGAAATTAAAGAGAATAAAATACTTGTTAATATTATATAGGTTATAGCGTGAACCCTTTTTATATTAGATCTATTTAAGTTTTACTAGTAACGGGTTAAATATATATTAAAAAAAAACTCATCCCGTATTAACAAAACACCCACTCCACTATTGTCACGTCATCATTTTTTTGCCACATCATTATTTTTCTCCCAGCTCTATCAGCAATAAATATATATAATTGAGCAGTCCAATGCAAAAGTGACACCCATAACAAATGTTGACTTGTATTGTTTTCAATGTGTAAGTTTTTGTTTTCTATCAATAGCCTTCTCTTTTATAGGCACTCTTCTCAGTTTATCTACTTATAGATTTCTGAAAGAATTGGTTGACGTCTTTTTGTCCTTGGCACACAGATAATGACGACGATCCAAAAGGCCAAGACATGTCACCTCAAGTAAATGACGAGGATCCAAAAGGCCAAGACATGTCACCTCAAGTTAATGCTAGCAGCAATGAAGGTACCGCTTCTATTCATTGCAAGTCTTTGGATTGTTGTATGCGTTTCACTTTTCATGTACATCTTGCTTTATGTAAAATTATATTTATGTTTGTGATGTTGAAGTTTTTCTGTTTGACTTCTTTGGCATGTTAGATGTGGATAAGGTGCTGAAAAACCAAAATAACCTAAGTGTTGAAGAAGCTCCTGATAAAGCTGTTTTGGAGGAAAATTTGATGGATTTAGACCAAAGAGAACATTGTGGTTGTCCACAAACAAAGCCACCAGATAGCAAATTTATTGAAAATGGTAATGTGGAGAAACAAATTGGTGGCAACATCTCACCATCTAATACAATTATTGCAGATAGTGATAACCACATCTTCAATACTTCATCACACAGGTGAGTTTGGTGTTTGGTTTACTGTCACATTACATTTGGCACATATTAGGTCAAGTAAACCTGGGATAATATAGAGTGTTTGACATTTATTTTGAACTTTTGGGAATATATAGAGCGGGTAAATTATGATTTAACCCCTAAACTTTGTATTAGAAAGCGGTTTAATCCCTAAACTCTTTTAATGACTGGTTTAATCCCTAAACTTGTTACAAACGATTATTTTAGGCACATTACCTGCTATAACAGGTTACTAAATTTCTATACAACAATTTAATCCCTAAACTTAATCTAATAAATGCTCTAAGCCTTAAACTTTTTTTTACCTTAACAAACATACATGATATTTAAAAAAGCCACAATACGCGAAACTGCAAAATTATTTTAAAAAAGAGCCACATTTGAAGGTACAGAAACAGCCACCCTCTGAAGAATCAAAATATCCACGAGGAGTAAGCATACTAATATCTAAACTGCTTTGCCAATAAGTCAAGTAATTAAAACTACAAATATGACTCATAAGCACCCTATTAAAACTGCAACAACAGATACAAATCTGATTACTTATTCTTCACGATCTTGCCTTGAATCATAGCACCATTGGCCATTATTCCCAAGAAATCTTCATTTCCTTCACAATTCCTGCAACTTTTTGTGTCATTGCAACCTATATTTACACTTCTAAGCTGAAACAGAATTGTCATGACAAATCCATATGAAAATTTCTAAAAGACAACTTGTAGAATCGATAACATCTTGCATCAAAGCAAAGTACCTTAATCTAACTATTACCTTACTAATCTATTAACCTTTACTGTTTTTCATAACATCATAACATATACCATACTAAGCAAGGCTGAAATGTATAAACCATTTAAATCTTGGGATGAGCTAGATATATATTTCGTATGCTCTTGACTCGAAGATAATTGAATGTCATATATATACCTTTGTATTTATTGTATGGTTGTATGTTACCTCCAGTCCTCCACGATATAAAAATGAGTTATTGGGATTTCTACTAATCTAATTATGTGAACTCGATCACTGATATATGGTTTAACAAAACTTTTAAACCGCAGACAGCCAGACATACCAACTACCATAACGGCCTATCTTGTCAACATGCACAACTGCACTAGTAATTGGACTTATAAGGTTTCTTGTATCCTAGAACTTTATAACACTCCAACAAAATAATATTAAATGATTAAATAATACCCAATATAGAACTAATTTTAATAAAACATGCAAATAAATTGTAATAGGCTATAGCACACAGTAATAGCAATGGAAACTTCATCTTTCATGCATAAACTGATATAACACTCATGGAATGAACCTATAATAATTGAATATTTAGTTGAGAGTTCAAGTAAATTGTAGTATGTAACACCACTATAAGGCAACATTGTCCATTTTTCTTCTTTCTATTCTAGAAATTTGTCAGATATGGAGCAACAAATTACAAGAATTAGGGTTTGTTAATTTGCATCAATTCCTTTTAAATTGAACATTCTTGTTGCGTTGAACCGTGAGTTTTGCAACTTGTGGTATATAGTAACCTAGTACCAGTAACCCAAAAGGCATTATATAATACATATAAAAAATTTTGATGAACCATTTGTCAATAGTTGCTTTACCTGTGATCATTTGGTCTAAAAGGCCCATTTTCAGAAAATGCTCCAACACGTATGGATGAACGGTCTTACAAGATAATTGACAATAAATTACTTAAAATTGGAAATGACCCATATTTAGTGAAGCAACACCTTGAGGACAAGGTCTTTTTGCGGGGTGGAGTAATGATATGACCCATATTTAGTGAATCTTTTAATTATGGTAGTTATTCGATTTTAATTATAGAAATCATATTATCTTAGGGAGCAAGTTATTAATCTATTATAAATAGAGGTCTAGGATTAAGATATTAAGAGAGAGAGTTTAGAATTATTTTGTTATTTTCTTTGTTATGGAGAGCTCCTACCTCTCGAAAGTAGGTTAAGGAGAGACGGGTGCCTCTCGAAAGCACGCCTACTATTGTATTCGTTCCGATTTATCAATATATCAATTTGATTCATATCAGTTCATGAAAAAGTGATCCAAATTTTCTTAATAAAATAACTTTTTTACATCATTCTAAGAAAGGGTTTCATTCTTTTTACCTCCATTCAACCAATGAAGCTAAACTTGATCAACTCAGCTTCAACAAAACAGCAAGAAAGGGCTGCTTAGTCGAAGAATGGCAGCTTAATATTCGAAGTCTAAGTAGAGCAATTGGGGAACGACTATATATCAAAGTCGAAGCAGTGCTTTAATCGTTGTTTCGAATCATTGCAACCCAATCTAGGATTTAATTGATAGCCTTTTTTATTGGTAATCGAGAGGTTAATCGGTGAGGAAAGTATACTTCATCGAGATTTTACTGGTCAAGCGTGTAACAAATAATTTTGGTTTAGGTTAGGGCCTAGGGGTAAAAATAAGTAGGTAAATTAGATTAAGCCTTAATTCAATTAGTAAAGGGTAATGTAACGATTAGAACATTCATTAAAAAAGTTTAGGGGTTAAACCATATATTACCCTATATAGAGCTAGACTATACACTACTTATTAGCAATAATGTATTTATTTTTTCTTTGTTGATGAAAAGAAGAAAGAAAAGTCAACCTTTGACCTTGCACATAAAAGGAGAGGTTTTAAACTAGGCTATCACTCTTAGACTTGGATTAATTTGGGTTAATAAAGAGGCAACAATAGAATTTTTGAATCTAAATAGGCATTGATAGTATTTGCATAAGTAGAATAGGTAACAATCTTATTTCCATAATAGATTACTAGAGCAAACAAGGATTTCCATAGATTAAAGTAGGTTGCAATATTATTTTCATAAGCAAACAGGACTTGAGAGAAGTCAAGTACCATATGTGATTTGATTGTTAATCTTACTGTCAAGTTAAACATCATTAGAGCAAACCTGCATCTTGAAAGTAAGTAAAGTTGGAGAGGCAATCACCTCTCAAAAGTAGACTGATTTTGTATTTCATTTGTATTCCACCAAAATATCATTTGGGTCTTATCAATCAATAGTCTCATGGGTGCTATCTGCCCTTAAACTTTTTGTTTTGTTTTGTTTTGTCTAATTTAATTTGTTTTTTGGGTTCACTTTTCCAAAATGTATTAAACTATACCCCAAATGTTAATGTGTATATCCACCTTCAAATAATGTTATTGTATATTAGTATATTTTGAACTTTTAATATGTTGTTATTGTACGTATTTTGATCATAGTTGTCAATAGCGGTAAATAGCAATGGCCTACCTATATGCCACATAGCGAATATAGCTAAATAGTGGCCGCTATTTCCTATTTAGCGATAGCCTTCTAACATATAATTATATATTTATATATTAGTATATTACCTTAAAAAATCAAACTATTATATATATTAGAGAACAAAATATAATACTAAGCCTTAAACTATTATAAGTTAAATCAAAGATCATCTAAAGCTTCATATTACTGATTAAAGGTAAAAAAAATGAAAAAATAAAAAATAAAAAAATTACCAAAATGCCATTGCTACCGCTATATGCTTGATAGCGGTCACCTAGCGCTATGCTACGCTATTCACTATAGAGGCGCTATTTGGCTCTATTAACAACTGTGCTTTTGATTACATAAAAGAGCAAACAAAGTGTAAGTTTAGTACATAGAATAGGAAGTTTAATACACACAATAACACACTTTTTGAAAGTTTGATACACACAATAACATTTTTGGAAGGTGCCAAGGTGGGTACACACATTAACATTTGGGGTATAGTTTTGTACATTTTGGAGAAGTAAACCCTTGTTTTTTTGTATTGCAATATCAATGGGAGCCAACATAAGATGTATTTTTTTATTAGCCTCTGATTTAGGCATGATCTTATTATGTTAGAGTATGTTATATATGTTTTCATCCTCCCATGATCTATATAATCAACGCTTCTCCTCGTACTTGAAACTAGAAAGTTAGCTTACAGTAGTAATTATTTGATAGTAGTATGATTCTTTATACATAGCAGAATCCAACTTTTGTGCAGCTCACAGTGATCAGTTACTCTTATTATCCTGCAGCAGGATTAACCATGGTTTAGAGAAGCAGCAGGAACTTGAGTCTTGTCACAAGGTTGGTCAATATTTTGATGTTTCATATCAACATACAACATTTGTTTAGTAATTCTGTCTAGTTAGATCATATTTTTAGATAAAAAAGTCTTGATGAGTTAAAAGAAAGCAAGGGGAACATTATAATAATATTGACTCATTGGAGGTGTATTATTAACGGTCGCACTAGGTTACAGTGATGGAGAACAACCTGCAGAATTGTGGAAGTATATTTAACTCTTCCAAGTTTGTAGAATTCTGGGTTCCTGTTGAGATTAGCAATGTGCAGCTTGAGCAGTATTGTGCGACCCTGCTTTCCAATGCCATGGCTCTTCGTTCATGCTCAAAGAGTGATACTCTTGGGGCACTCAAGGACATTCTTATTTCTAACCGCAAGGTTTCTTCTGCTTGCATTATTCTTTCAGCAATTCCCTTTTCTTTTCTTGTTTTTTTCTTTTAGTCATATCTGTTCTTTTTGTGTTAGGACTGCATGCTACTTTGTATCATAATGGTCCATCGCAACCATCCAATTTGTTACGATCCGAAATTTGCTAAAGTAGTAGTATTGAGAAAAAAAATTCCCTTTAGTTTAATAAGCCTGATGTAACCTTGATTGCTAATGTAACAAAAAAATGAAATTATATATGACCCTGGTTAGCTTATATACAAATAGATTATCACTATTATGGTCTTCTGGTATAACTATGAATAACTTGGTTGATTGACAACCCAAGCTGGATGTTGGTTTCAGTGTCCTTCATGTTGATTTATTTGGCTTAATCATGGTAATTGGTTGGTTTTGGTGATCCATTGATTACTTCCTACTCTTTGTTTTTTTGATCCAGATCTATTTCTATAAAAGTTCATGTTATTAATGTGTGCCTTCATGATATAAATATATATTCTTAGAACTTGAGTTACAAATTTATGACACCTTTTCTTTTCACATAGGGCATGAAACACACCAGTTTTTACACAACGTTTATGGCTGTTAAACACATTCTTTTTTTCTAGATACATAGTAACTTTAGAATGAACCGCTTACGCGTATGAATCAGTTCTCAATGAAATTCCAGTTAGCATTGTTATAAACCAAAAAAGATATTTCGACGATTCTGATTCATTTTTGGACTTTCTATATATTATCTGAATATATATCCAGTTCCCACTACACTGCAACTCTTTTGCAAGCTTCTCTACTACCTGTCTACCTCCTTGGAAACCTGGGGCCTGGGCTGAAGATTGAAATATTTTTGCAAAAACAGTTATTAAATTAGTAATTTGGTTCTCGTTATCATATGTATCTAATTAATATATATTTTGGCCCTGGAAGTGTTGTAATCATCCCTTCATCGTGGATCCCAATCTTGAACAATTGCTTGTCAAGGATGGTGAACCAAGTATGTTACTGGATGTTGGCATACAAGCAAGTGGCAAACTCCGGTTTCTTGACCTCGTACTGCCAGAGGTTCAAAAATGCCAACGAAGAGTGCTTATCCTTTTTCAGGTATAAAATTGAATGATATGTAACTTTAAGCAGCAATTGATAAGTTGCACATACAACAAGACTCATTATAGTGAAACTATTTATATTTTGTTTTTTTTCTTCTAATGTACATATAGCCTACGAGTGGTACCTTAAGAGCAAAAGGTTATTATTCACTTGGAGATATATTAGTTGGTTATGTTCATCAAAGGTTTGGTCAAGACTCATATGAGCATGTGGATGGCTTTGGAAGCATTTCATCAAAGAAGCAAGCTGCTATAAGCATATTTAACAAAGAAAGGGGTAGATTTATCTTCTTGGTAGAGTCTCGTGCACTTCATCCAAGCATCAAATTATCATCAGTAGACATTATAATCATATTCGACAGCGACTTGCATCCTGCAAATGATTTAAGAGCATTACAAAAAATACATATTGATTCACAGTTAGAACAAATAATGATTTTCCGTTTATATTCTTCATCAACACTGGAAGAGAAAATTCTTAAACTTGCTGAACAAAATTTGGCCATTGATATCAGGTCTCAGAGTTTAAGGAGTAATTATGATACCTTACTCATGTGGGGCGCCTCAGACTTGTTTGACAAACTCACTGACTTTCATAATCAACCTGTTGTTAGTATCTCCTCTCAAGATTCATTCTTGAAGGATGCAGTGGAGGAATTTGTTTGTATTATTTCTAACAAATCTACAAACAAGGATACATCCAAATCCATCATTATCAGGCTTCAAAGTTGTGGTAAAACTATCCCTTTGCATAGTGAGATGAAAACCTATTTACAACATGGAGACGTACCACATATATTTTGGAGAAATTTGCTGGGGGGACGGTGTCCTATATGGAAATTTGTATCTGAGTCAACCCCAAGGCAAAGAAAACGACCCAATTACTTTTTGAACTCATCATCCGAGGGAACAAGTGTGGATGCTGGTGGTGTAAGGACGCGTAGGAAGATTACTGTTAATAATAATACCATTGAACCAGCAAAGTTGAAGCCCGTAACTGAAGAAGGGGAAACGAGAGGCCTAAATGAAGAAGGTAAATAGGCAATACTGTTATTGCTCATGTATACACACACACTCACACAGTGGAAAATCATTTATATTATATTTTGATTGTCTCAGTCATTTAAAGGTTTATAAATGTTGTTATTAATAGGTACTTTTTCACATGATTTTTAATTTCTATATAATATCTTATAAGTTGGAATTTAATTTGCATTAACTTGATTTTTGTAATGATATCTTTATTATCAATCATCAAAGGTTTAGTTATTAAGATGGTATATAAGCATCTAATTGATTCCATTTATTCCGGTCAATGGTTTCAATTTAGTTTGATATGAGGAGTAAAATAGTAACTTTTAAATTTCGTATAATTAAGAGATTAAGACATCGAGTCAAATGCTTTATGTGTGTGTGAGTGCAAGTGCGTACGTGCGAGCAACTTGTAGTTTAAGATATTGATACGTTGTTTCAGGTGGTTCTGGGGTTCCTGCACATAATGAATCTCAATCATCGTCTGGTGATCAGTTTTGGTCTACTGCTATCACTAATGAAATGAGTCTATATGACCTCTTGAAGCCAACTGTGTTTGAGCTCTGTAACGTCCTCAAGTTTTCGGTATGTTCTGAATATTTGTACTGGCTATTGAGTTGCGTAATGGATTAAATTTTTTTGGTTGAAATGGGCTATTTTAGTTCATGTCGAAACGGGTCAGGTCAGGTTGACCCGCAAACATTTAAAAAAAATATTATATAATGAACGCTTGATTACAAAAGTAATACTATTAAAATAATATTTTGATCTTATAATAAAATCAATCTAGGAGGTTGTTTGCACTAATAAAAAACTTTGGTGACTTTCAAGCTGTTCACCCCCCTTAACATTATTGTTAATATAACCATCTGAGATTAAAAAAAACTACCAAATTTAAAACTTTTCTATAAGTCGTAAATGTGTTTATTGTTGATATAAAACTGTCTGAGACGACCATCTTTTATTGTTTATTTGTCAGTGGGAATGACAGTCATTCGTTTACTTGATGAATGCGGATTTTGCTGACAATTAATGAAACTGACCATGTTATCTATTGTTATCCAGTTGTGATGCTTATGTTGAACACAGATAACAAGTTTTAATCTGGATTTACTAACTGACTGACTGTAAATGCAGGAGGATGTGAAGGTCATAGTGGAAAGATTTCTGGAATATGTCCTTGAGAATCACAATGTCCCTAAGGAACCGGCAAGCATATTACAGGCTTTCATGATATCACTGGTATTTATCAACTTTTAACATACAGAATGACTAAAAAGAAAAAAAACAGTGCTCTTGGTTTTTTTTTCTGACATTTGGTAATGTATTTACTCTGACATGATTTTAGTGTTGGATCGGCTCTTCACTGGCACAATTGAAAATTGATAGGAGGGAATCCTTTGCTCTTGCAAAAGAGCACTTTGATTTCACATGCATGGAAGGCGAAACAGACTTGGTGTACCAAAAGCTGAAACCAGTAAAGGAGATGTTCTTAGAGAACTCGGAAATACCCACCAATACTCTGAAGGATGGTGTTATTTCTGGACCTCAAGGGGCGGTCAGACTAGAAGAAGAGACTGAAAAATGTCAGGAGCATACCCAATGTGAATTATCTAATCACGAAGAAGAGGCAAACAGATGTAAAAATGAAACTGAACATCTTTCCTGTAAGGAGGACCAACAAGAGCTTGACAAGTTTAACAAAGAATGGGAGAACAAGAAAATTAGTTTAGAAGATGATTACCAAGTGGATAAAGCTGTTATTTGCATGTTGCATCGTAGTAATCCCTCGATTAGATCAGAAAAAATAAAGCTTTTAGACAAAGAGTTTAATGACAAATTGGAACAACACAAAAGATCGAGGGAGATTCATCTTGAAGACCTAAAGGCAAAGCTAGTTTCTTTGCATGGAGAGAATCAGGTGGTACCGGCCCCATCTGTACATAGTAACGATATCGAGTCTACAGGCTCTCATACATCTGGAAAACAGACGAGTAATGCAACAGTATCCTTAATTGGAGAAGCTCTGGCTCAAATCTATGATGACATGGAGGTGGATGATGTGGCCGGCAAGGTTGACCTGGGAGTGCCTGAAGTTGATTCCCATCAAGAAAAGACTACTGCTACTAGCAGGAGTCCCAATGGGTCACATGCTGTTGAACACCATAGTGAAACTGGTGTGAATGTCAAGTCTGGTGACATGGGAATGCTATCTGGAGATTGCTACAAAGATGACGTGGCAGGCAAGGTAGACTTGAGAGTGCTGAAAGTTGATTCTCGTCAAGAAAACGCTACTGTTACTAGCAGCAGTCCCAATGGGTCACATGCTGTTGAACACCGTAGTGAGACTGGTGTGAATGTCAAGTCTGGTGATATCGGAATGCCAGCTGGAGATTGCTACAAACAAAATGCTGATACATCGTCACATGCTATGCAAGACTGTGGTCCTGATGATAATGACTTGGCACTGCCAGTGCCTGCTGAGATGGGAATGCAAGCTGGCAACTGTGACAAAGAGAATGCTGTTATATGCCCATCTGAAGCGCTGCATGCTGGTGAAGAAGACCATAACGAGCTCAATCTGGCTGACTCTGCTGTGATGGGAATGCCAGCTGGAAATTGCAATGATGAGATAGGCCCTGATGATGCAGCACATGATGCTGCTGAAGAACATAATAATGATTCCTGTGGTTCTAGTAGTAACCCACCCTCTACAGCAGGTGTATCACAGGGCAATACAGCGTCAGTTGAGCCAGTTCCTTCAGTAGCAACAATTCCAGTAAGTTATTTGCATTAACAGAATTTTAAAAAAAATATGCATGTGTATCATAATCATAATTGAAACTTGTTTTCGTGGGTTTTAGGAAATCCAAAACGAGTCTCTTGCGGAGAGAAGCATTGAAGATCAAGAAGGTGAAGCGAGTCCTAGTTTGTTTGCAGAAATTAATGTTGATAATGTGCAAGCCTTAGGAGATGGGAGTGAAATTGATGAGATCGTTCCAGTGGAGGATCCGTTACTTGATCCTCGTAATGATGAAGACGTAACCCTATCTGATGGAAATATGGTACATGATGTTGTTGCTGATGGGGAACGTCAGCCTTCATCTGTTACTGCACTAAATATATTTGATAACCTCAACAGCCGCATTGGGTCAAGGATGCCAAATCAAACAGTGGATCCACTTCAAGCTGAAGTGGAGCGATTGTACGAAGTGAAGGATACTGTTACCAAATTCCATGAAGAAACGGTTAGTCTCTACTCTAGGTTTGATTCGACCTTGATAAGTGAGCTTTGTTCCTTGTCATGCTAATGCAAATGCTAATGGGTTTGTGTTTTGGTATTGTGCAGAAACAAAGGCTAACATCAGATTGTGAAAAGGAAATAGCAGAAATGATTACTCAAATACGTCTCAAGTATGAAGGTAAGCATCAAGAAGCAGAGGCAGCTTATGAAGCAAAAAAGAAGGAACTCGAGACGAATATCAATAGAGTCATTATGAATAGAATATTGGCCGAGGCTTTCAGGTCTAAGTGTCAAGATCTTACTACTCTTCCCCATTCAGCAGCAGCACCAGGAACAACACAACTAGGTATCTATCTATGCTTCTATAAAATCAGATTTTTTATCAGTCCGAACTATTTAAATACTTGTGTCCCAAATTTCCACCATCCATTTTTTAATATGGGACTACAGGTTGAACTAAAAGGAAAGCGTGTGAAAAATCCTTTTCCCGCTTGCTTGTTGCGAACTGATTTGTTGTTTGTGTGTATGTGTGACTGTGTGTATATAGAGGCTAATGATGAAATCATTTTTTATTCCATCTGTTGTACTAGTATTATTTTTACTTTCAGCTTTATCATAAAAGAAAAGAACAAAGATAGATATTTGAGTTTTCTATCTTTAACAGAGTTGGCCATATACATTTTGCAGTCTCTCAAGCTGGATTAATGCAGCAACTGCATAGGATTGCTGGTCAACCTTTGATTAGGCGTTCTCAAGGCACTGCTTCATCTTCACCTGTCCAATATTCAGGAAGCCTGCAGGCATCGCTAACGCCACCACGACCTCCTCTTCAGATTGTTCACCAACCAGCCGCTCTTTTCTCCAGCAGAACACCATCTTCACATAACACCAACCTCGGACCCCCCACTTTCACAACACCAATCAGACCACCACCTAATACCAACCCTCTTATCCTCAACACCAGCCCCTCAACCACACCTACCACTACCAGACCACCACCACATATTGTTACCCTCTCAACCACACCTACCACTACCAGACCACCACCTGCCATCAACCCATCTAGCATGCCAAACAGATCACCACCTAGTATCAACTCCATCAACATGTCTGCTGCAAATCTACGAATAAACACCGAAACCCGTGGTCAAGCCCCACATCTTCGACCCTCAGTAAACAATGGTGAAATTCTTCGTCCTCCGGCCCCACATCTTCGGCCTTTGGTCAGCAGTGAAATCCGTGCTCCGGCCCCACATATTCGACCGTTTAGACCTGGCCCCCCTCCCGATTTTGCGATGCAGCAGAGGATGCTGCCAACAAGTCACCTTTCACTAACCTCTGCATCAAATTCTCAACCACCACTTTCTACATCCTCACTACCACCTGAACCTTACACTGTGCCGCCACCAGCTTCATCTTCATCTTGGCTACCATCACGATCACACTCGCCACAGCAGCATCCACCAAGTGGCGTGCCTGCCACCTCATTGCACGCACAATTACCACAGATTCCGACACCACCATTGGCATCTCCTGATAAATTGGAAAATGCTGGTCGTTCGCATAACATCTGCACACCTCCACCTGACTTAAGCTTAGAGATTGACATGTTGAACATAACCGACTTCATTCAAGAGGGTAATTTAGGCTCTTCTTCTGCCCATGATTTGGTTTATTTGTCCGATGATGACTAACCTATATATGTCTATATTTTGTAAAGAATGTGCACGCGATAGTAATGTTAATTCTGTAGCACATAACCCTTACCATTTGTTCTCTGTAGAGATGCTATAGCATTTATCCTTCTTCATATGTTTATATATTTATTAGCTATCACTCTAGTTCAGTATTTTCAATCCATTGATTTTCAAAGAATTGCTCAAATGTTGAACTTATTGTGGTTCAAATGTTAGTTTTATGGTATGATACCAATGAGGAGTTTATCGATATTTCCGCTAACCGTGTAGAAAGTTTACAATGATCTGCGGATGTTCTTTGAAAACAAGCAATTCACAGAATTTTTGATATCAATTAGAAAGTTTGTTTCCTGTAATGATTGAACTATGTGTGCCTTCTATTATGGTTGTATTTCTATCCTATTATGGTTGCAAGAAATCAATTCATACAATTGGGGTAGTGGCATGATTTCATTGAATTGGTTTTTTAATGAATTCTCAACTGTTATGCACAAAATCTTGGATTTTTCCAGAGAACTCATACCTTTGGAAAGTGGCATGATGAACCCTAAATTGTTGTGGCCCCGTTTAGGTTAGCCGTGCTTCCTTAAATATCAGGTTGCTAGAGGAAACGGGTAAGGATTGCCCTGTTTAGCTTTACATTGATATTTGAAATCTTTAAGCTTGTCTAAGGATTTGAAACTAATGACTTTAAGCGATTGAAGGAGAGGTCTTGAGTTCAAGTCTTTCTGGAGGGTTTCTTCCTAGGAGTAGCTGAAGGTTACTCCTTCGTTGGTGAAAGCAGCCTTACCGAATTAATTAGGGGGTGTAGTTGGAGTGGTTCGAAACCGGGGCCTGGATTAGATCAACCGGTTTCGATCTTGTGCCACTACCGCTGAGGCGAAGCTGATAAAAAAAAGCGATTGAATTTCAATCCTGTGTGGACCCAGCGTGAATTTGAATATGATTAAGGTTTTAGGCATTCAAAGACGGTCTTTGAAGTCACTAAGTTGATCTTGTTTAAATCGGGTATTAGTGTCGGGTAACAAGTAAAGTGGTCGTTGCTGAGGTGAGTGTAGTCCTCAACTATAATTGCTTATTATGAATGAATCTTGATCGAGTGGTTTGAGTGTGTGATCGGATGTTCTACGACTACGTGATGAATAAAGTTTGGTTAATGATCGCGTGGGTATACAATATTGGACTGGTGATGCCTTGATTGGTATGTTACGAGATATAATTATGTAGTAAATGGGTCATTTTTAGTTAATGTTTGTGTGTGATGATATCCATGGGCAGTTAGATGATCATGTATAGATGATTGTTAGCTACTATCCGAGTGTTATATTTTGTTGGTAGTTATGTCTAAAATTATAAAAAATATTAATTTTAATGTATTTATGATAGTAATAAGTTTATAAGTTCAAGTAATACAAATATAATAAGTTTATCGAAATACTTGAATTAAATCAGTTGTTTAATCACAAAATATAGAGAGATTATAAAATAATAACATATAAGATTTCAAAAAGAAAAATGGGAACTTTACTTTTAAAGTTTTATGCAAAACTCGATTTTACAAGAAAGGTCGATCTTTATAAATACCATATCACCAACATTTCATAATTTTAGGTGATTCAAACATTCAATCAATGATGTTTCTGGTGTTGGCAATTCAACCATTAGAAAGAAAGTATTTCAAAGGTTAAAGGTTTAAACCAATATGAAAAGTGTGAATATAATTAAACAAATTTTGGTTATTTTTCACCGGGTTATATGTTGGATATGCTTTCTAGACAAACTAAGTGAGGTATCTTGAAAGTTTTTTTTATATTAAAAGGATGAACAAGACAATGTATAACGTTTAAAGGAGGAAAAACAAAGTTTGGACGTATATAGGCTACCCACGGTCTACTATGGGGGCGACCGTTGGGCACCCATATGTGACTTTTGTTTTTTCTTTTCTCTCTCCCTCTCTATAAAATCCACACTTTGTAGTCATTTTTACACACATCTTGCCAATTTAAATTCTCTCTCTATTCTGGAAATCTTGTGAGCTTTCAAATTCAAAATCTAAAAAGTGTGATTTCTTGAGTTGTTAAAAAGTTCAATTAAAAGAACAACTCAAGATCAAAAGCAAGGGTCAAGTGCTTCGAGTGATCATCATTTACTATTATACACGCTTGTATCCTGTGGAGGGAGATTTGTATATTCTTTCATTCTTGTGCGAAAGTTGTTTGAGAGAGTATCACTTCTTGTGTTGGTAAGGAGTCATAGCTTAAGGTGATCAATACCTTGTGAAATTAGTGAGATATGCTTGTGCTGATCACTATCTTAGGAAATTAGTAAAATATTGCTTAAGGTGATCACTACTTTGAGAAAATCAGTAAGATGTTATAAAGGTAATTGATACCTTCTTAGTAAAATGTTATGACAGTGATCTCTTATGGCTATGAAATATGTTGATAGTGAAGACAAACCCCTGGTAGAAGGCTAAGGAGTAGACGTAGGTTGGATTCATTAATATACAATTGAATCACTATACATCTGGGTGCCATCATTCTCTTTCCCTACTCATTCCTTGCTATAAAATTTTGCATATCATTACTTATAGAGTAAATTACTGAAATGGTTCATGTGGTTTGTCAAAAGTTACTGGTTTGGTCCTTTAAGATTAAAAATTACACTACATATCACTATGGTTGCTTTTTGGTTACTAAATCGGTCCTTTAGCCGTTTAAACTAACGGCGCAACTGTTATAAATTTAAAAATGACCATTTTGCCCTTTTATAACATCAAACTCAGTCCCTATGGGTTTGAAATAGTTTCACATTTAGTCCTTTAACATTTTTTTAATAATTTACTCTATTATATTTATTCTTATTATTATTTATTTTTAATGATTTTAATTTATATTTGTCATCGTACAACAGTCCATTAGAATTAGTGTTATAATACATTATTATATACTACCTTAACTTTTTGTTGTTTACCATTTAACAACGGTCAACATTATTTTTATTTTTTATTCAAATAATTATATATTTAATCTCAAACTTTATTAATAAAACTTATCTTTTTTTTCCTCTATCTATTTTTATCTTTCACATAATAATATACAATTTCAAAATCTTAGCTGATAATGAGTTATCTAATTTAATAGTATGATTATATCCGAAATTAGATAAGTTATTTAATTAAGTTTAAATACGATATGAATCATCACGTAATTAGGGTTAAGCAATTTGAAAATTATTTCTCATCTTTGTAATACCCGAACTCCTGAAATAAATAAAAAGAATATTTTGTTGAGAAAAATAATTTTGGGTTGAGTTGTGAAATTATATTGGACAAATTAAGTTCTATTGGGTTAAGTATATATGTGTACATGTTTGGGCTTGAATGAATGAAATAGAAAATGGGCTAGACTACTGTGTATTGTTGAATTATGTTCTTGGGCCTAACCTATGAGTAAATGTGGGCTTAGGCCTTTTTTGGATATATATATATAAGATTAGGGCACAGCCCCCAATACCTTTCAAAGAAGTATTACTGTTACATTGAGAGAAAGTTTAGTGTGTGTTTGTGTGTGTGTTTAAACCCCACGAGAAACAAGGAAGGAAGTGCAAAAATCATCTGGGAGACTCAAAGAATTACTACAAGAATCATCAGGTAATGTTTCTTACCTCACTAGGATACTATAGGTATCAATTTTATCTTGTTTAGATGATGATAGCATGATTTAGCTTCTAGGTTTTTGGGTTCTGGGTTTTATGAAGAACCAGAGAAAAAGAAATGGAAGAATGAGCTTCAATACTGGTTGTAATGTGTTTAAATCTTGAAAGAAGTGCTTAAATGAGTGGAGAAATGTTTTGAAACAAAAATGATATGATTTGGTTGAGTTTTGAAAGAACATGATTTTGGCCATGGAGCCTGAAAGTTGAAAAAGATGAAATGAGTCATGCGACTTTTGTTGATTGTTCCATGCGACTTATTGTTTGATACCATGCGACCTTTGCTTGATACCCCATGCGACTTTCACCTTGTACAACACATGCCATGCGACTTATGAGTTTAGCAATCCGATTGTTGCTACCTAAGTGGAAATCCGATATTTGAAATCCGGATAGTTGAGAATCCGAGAGTTGAGAATCCGAATAAACTGGAATCCGATGGTTAAGTTGAAATCCGACAGTCGAACCCGGATTGGGGAATCCGACACTTTTCATTGACGCGACGCGTCCCCGACTTTATGGACTTTAATGCATTTCTTATTGTTACTTGCCTTGTGAAACCCGAATGTATTACGGGGATAAACGAACGAGGGATTCGTGCACGGTATTGATTGTTAGACCTATTGTAGGTGACGGTTGGCTACGCAAGTAACCACAAGTGTTCTAGTAAGCTAAGACTGTGAGATTGAACTGCAAGACAGGTGAGTATTCTTACTTACTATCTGAACCTTATGATGTATGTGTTAAATGTGCTATGTGTTATATGATTGATGGAATAATGACTGATGAATTGATGAACTGATATTATGTTATGATATTGTTTGGACCGTTCACTTCGGTGATGGGAATGATTGGACCGTTTACTTCAGTGACGGGAATGATGGGACCGCGCACTGCGGTGGCGGGAATGACTAGACCGACTACTACGGTAGCGGGAATGTGGGACCGACTACTACGGTAGCGGGAATGTGGGACCGACTACTACGGTAGCGGGAATGAAAAAGGTGACATGAATGTAAAGCAAACGATGTGATGTCATATGGTTGATTGTAAGTAAGTGTACTCGCTAAGCTTCGTGCTTACGGTTGTTGTTTAACCTTCTTTTCAGGTGATGGCCACGGCAGGGCTCGAGCACACGGTTGATAGCTCACAATTCCACAAGCTTCCGCAGTGTTTAAACTATTTTGTTTTAATGATGTATTCTGAACAATTACATTCGAATTCAAGCTTTTGCGGGTTATCACCCGGGGTTGTATTTAAAGTAATACAATATTTTGGCTATGACAGATTGTGAATTAACCGTGGGTGATTGTTAATTGCAAAAAAAAATAAAATTTTGGGACGTTACAATCTTTCCTTCTTTATTTGCATCAAGAACACCAGAACCAGAAGCGTGTTAATTGTTATTATCGGTTTGATATTTAACAAAGATCATTTCGGGCTTTAAAATTTTGATTCTTGTTTGTTTAAATTTTTTTCACAATTTGATTTTAATTAAAGTTTTGTTATTTATGCTAAAAAATTAATTTTAAAGTATAACAACAATTAATACATTTTAAAGTTTTGCTGAAGTTTTGCTTAATTAAAACATTTAAACAAAAAACAAAAGTATAAAAAACAAAACTTTAAAACAAAAGTTTTGCTGAAGTATAAAAAACAAAACTGTAATTAAAATCAAATTGCGGAAAAAATTTAAACAAAGAAGATTAAACATATTAAATCCCAAAATGTTATTTGTTAAATATCAAACATATAATAACAATTAATACACTTTCGGTTCTGGTGTTCTTGATGTAAGTAAAGAACGAAAGATGAGAAAGATTTTTCTAATTGCTTAACCCTAATTACGTGATGATTGATATTGTATTTAAACTTAATTAGATAACTTGTCTAATTTCGGATATAATCAGAATATTAAATAAGATAACCCATTATCAGCTAATATTTCGAAATTGTATATTATTATGTGAAAAATAAAAATAGATGGAGAAAATAAAGATAAGTTTTATTAATAATGTTTGAGATTAAATATGTAATTATTTGAATAAAAAATAAAAATAATGTTGACCGTTGATAAATAGTAAACAACAAAGTTCGCGTAATATATAATAAAGTATTATAACACTAATTCTAATGGACTGTTGTACGATAACAAATATAAATTAAAATCATTAAAAATAAATAATAATAAGAATAAAATATAATAGAGTAAATTATTAAAAAAATGTTAAAGGACTAAATGTGAAACTATTTCAAAACCATAGGGACTGAGTTTGTGATGTTATAAAAGGGCAAAATGGTCATTTTTAAATTTATAACAGTTGGACCGTTAGTTTAAACGGCTTAGGACCGATTTAGTAACCAAAAAGCAACCATAGGGACATATAGTATAATTTTTTTTTATCTTAAAGGACCAAACCAGTAACTTTAGACAAACCACATGGACCATTTCAGTAACTTACTCTTACTTATAATTTGTTTCTGTTTGTTTATATATAAGTTACATGTAAAATTTTAAATAGCGGTCTAGAACCATTCACCCCTCTAGTTTCTACATGAAGTATCATGTGATCTGTTATGTTTTACTTGAGATTATCTCTCTTAGCTCGTTGGAAACACATGACATGTTTTGAGTTCTTTTGTATCGATAATACGATGGTTATATTTTTGGTACTATTACATGTGCATTGATTTAGTTGTCAACATTCAAGTTGGTTGAAATGCACTTGGTGAAGCACATATGTATAAAATGATAACACTTCCGTAATTAGTGTTTTTATTAAATGAATGAAAAGTTTTGTTTATTATGAAATGTTTTAGAGAAGTTAAAATTTGACTGGAATTGGGTGTTATAGTAACTCCTTTTCATATTAGACATCGAAGAATGTTTGAAAGAAAGTGTTTTACTAATAAGAGTAGGATGACCCTTTTACATTGATATCACACCAATACCATGGCGTGAAGCATCAGTCTCGATGGTGAAAATGTCATCAAAGTCGGGAACTACTAATACTAGGAGTATAGTGTAGCGATCACTCTTTGGGAATTATGAAAAGCAAGTACAACTTAATTGTTGATTCCATTCAAAATCGTTTTTTAGTATTCGAGTTAAAGGTTTAGTAATATGACAATGAATTCAAAATCTTTATGTCTGATTAGACTAAGAAAACCTCGAAATTGTTTAATATTAGAATAAACCGACCCCTCGAGTATAATTTTATTTTGATCGGGTATGTATATACTCTTTCTTGCTACATAATACGTCCAAAGCAAATTTGGGTTAATTACAAGGGAACGTTGATGCTTTTTTTAAAAAATAATCATCTCCGTATGTGCCATAAACAAGTATATTTATCATTTTTTAAATTATCCCGTGTATCACACGTATATTTAATCTAGTAAAACGTAAAAGAACACCTTATTGCTATTTTTCTTTATTATTTATCTCGAGTTGTTCGTTCTTGTAGAGTCAATTATCATTTATTTATTTATTTTTCAAAAAAACAATATTTATATATTAGATTAAGACACACCGGTTGGTTTAAAAATGATAAATATTAAATATTAATGAAAAGATATTAAATAATGATAAAAACACGAAAGAAATAAGAATTTTAAAAAATAAAGAGAGACTCCGTTAACATCCAGACCAGTAGTGAAAGCTTCAACGGGAGAGGAAGGACAAACGTGACTATAGTATCATGATACTAAGAGGATATTGGTTGAGTTTGCTCTTTCCATAGCCTACTTTCCATAAGATCCCCAATGGACATGGTTGTATTTTTTGTTTGAGTCATTAATCATTATTATTACAGTTAGAATTAACAAGGTCAAGTCATAATTGGTTATAACTAAACATGATTTAAAACAATTATAAAATATTTTAAAATAATACAACAAAGAATTTGCCTAAATATGATATTTTTGAATGTTATTAAACATAAATATGATATTTATAATTTTTTGATGGACAAGTACGATATTTTAAGATTTAGAATAACATATTTGAGATTCTCTATGATAATTTTAGTTAAATTAAAGTCAAAATTAATCCAATTTTAATACATAAATATCAAAATTGAATTTTAATTTTATTAAAATAAATGTTTTAGATTTGATAATTAAAATTTCTATTTAAATCAATAACTAGCGTTTATTCATATGAGTTTTCTGTTAATTAATATTAGAAGATTGTTAAAAATAAAAAACAAAGAGGTCAGGAAATGGATTGCTCTATATACTAGCTGATAGACCCGTGAGATCACGGGTATTACAGAAGTAAATCTAAAAAGGTATAACATCATATACAAAACATTTTGAAGTATTATAAACAGTAATTTTATAAATAATTTGAAGATATGTATTGACATAATCAATTAGATACAGATTGTTATTAAATGAGTAATTTAGATAAGTAAAATTTTATAAAGAATACTAAATCTATATATACAAAGTGTATAAAGTATGTACATACGTAATAGAACTAATTTTTTTAAAGAACTTCTTTATATACTTTTCCTTATTGTCCCATGCACACAAATGTTATCAGACAAAACCTAAAACACAACATAATAAGATAATGAACGTCCAATAACACTTGTAGCACAATCCACTTTACGAATTAATAAAAATAATAGACTTTTTATTAAAAACTTAGAACGTAAATGAAGCAAAAGAGTTACAAACAAACAAATTACATGGAGACAATAAACCTAAATTCCTAAAAAAGTAAACCAAAAAAACCATTGTGATTAAAAAACTTGGTTGGAAAAATTCTTGTGCAATCCATTATAAGTGAATTACTTATGCATAATTATAAACAAAAGAAGTATATAAGAGAATGAATTGATAAAGTTTAAGAAGAATACCTCATTGTATATTTTTCATTTAAGACTTTGAATATTCCACCTATGCAACATGCACAACTCTCCTTAATAAGAACACATGTGGGCTTTGACAAAAGTTATGATTGACAAAAAAACACTCACATGATACTTGCTACCATCAATCTTGCACAAAACCGTTAAGGTTTTCGTTGTGGGGGACTATTATAAACGACCCACGGAGAAACAATCAAGAAAAAGAGAAATAAAAATATTAAGATCAGGAGAAAAGAACCTTGAGTTGTAACAATGACTTATCAAATCTAAAGTGTCAATGACAGGATGAGATAATCAATACCCAAAATTTGATGAACAATTAACAAACAAAAATCAAACCCTAATGTCATAAAGAAAGAAGAAATTGTACCTAAGATGATGAATTGCTGTCGATTTGAAACCTTCCCTTGTAAGCCATAGAGAAGAAATGGGGAATCTTGAATATAAGCCCTTGAAATCTTGAATCGATTAACTATTCAAAGAAGTAAAAAGTGTTAGAGAAGTTAGAACCTAATGAAATCCCGTATGTAAACATTAAACAACATCCAAATCCTTGTAGCAGATTTCTTGATCTTTTATCACATGAGAGAAAGACGATAGAGATGTAGATTTGAGTTTCACTAAAGAAAACTATAAAAACTTGTAGAGAAGAGGATGAAATTTAGAACCTGACGAATTTAGGGTTTTTACGGAGAGTGTTTTGTGATAAGGAAAGAAAGAAAAGGAACCATATACGGAAAGAGAAGATCGGATCCTCCAAATAAAAAAGATCTGCGTATGTGGATTTCTATGAGAGTGCTTTTTGTAGCCGGATCTTTCCCAAAGATTGGTTTTTAAAAATGGTATGTGATGAAATGGAGGGTTATAATTGGTGGAGAGAATTTTTTTTATTACTATTCTTGGTAAGATGGTAAGCCTTTTAATAATATATATAAATTGTATAACGATCCGTTTTGAAAAAGAAAAACTTGAAGGGGTGAAAGGGGAAAAGATAAAAGTACAAGGGTCAAAGCGACAATTCAAAAGCGAAGAAGAAAAAGTCTCTTCGATATAAAAAAGAAAAACTTGAAGGGGTGAAAGGGGAAAAGATAAAAGTACAAGGGTCAAAGCGACAATTCAAAAGCGAAGAAGAAAAAGTCTCTTCGATATAAATGGCCATCTCAGGGCAGTAGCATCGATGCACACGTTTCCGGCAACCCCAAATTAGTACCTCCGGTGGTATACTTTCGTCCCGCAATCGCCGCCTCTAGTTCATATTATCTCGAGTCTATCGATCTTTTGATCCCCTTTTTTATGTAGGAGGCAGAGGGAGATCATAGACGTAAGTTGTGAAATCGTATCCAAGTGCTTCTTCGATTTTTGTTTCTTCAATCGTTCTCCTATCAAAATCAATTGGAAAGTCAACGGCCTCTGGCAGATATGTTCAAGTTCTGGTATTCTATCTTATGTCTTCTTCCTACTACATGGTTTGGGGTTTATGTTTACACATTGATTTTTGGTTGTATATGTGGTAGGGTTATCAAAGTTATGGTGTTCAAACTCATTTATTTTTTAAATTTAACCGATTTCTCTCCAATTGCAAATTCCACTACACCTCTTTAGTGTAATGTTCTTATATGCCATGAACCTATTCGTTCTTGGATCCTGAATAAGAAATATCTTCGAAGAAGTAAGATATGTTTGATGAGTGTACGCCGTATTCTTCTCTTGTTAAATTCTCCTCTTGCTTTGGATCAAGGTGTCACACCAATTAGAATTTTGGTGATATTTAGCTGCACGTCCATTATTCTGGTTCACTCCTGTTTGGCTAAGACAACTCGTTATTTTTTATAGTGATAATTGCTTCCTAATTTTAAACTCAATGACATCAAATTGTCAAAACAAGCCTCATCGCCTCCATGTCACTACACGCTTCTGTCACAAATATGAACCATAAATGACACATATGGTATTTTTGGATACATATAAACTGTTTATTGTTCATTTACATAATGGTATTTCATCCACCTCAAAAAAGAATAGCACTTCATCCATAAAACATCAAAATGATAACAGTGGAAATTTTCAGGGGTTCCCAAGAACAACAAGGTGATCCAATGCCACAGGAAATTACTACAAACTCATGGTATCCTCCCTCTGTTCTTAGCTCACAAGGTTCGTTGAACCCTGCTGCTTCTAATAGCACCAACTCTAACACTTCCACACAAAGGTTTGGAGAACGGTCCCATGTTTCTCCCGCAGAGGCTGCTGGCATTATTGTATATCTAAAAGATAAGAGGTAGATTTTCTTTCAATTAGGTTAATGACATTAATATTTTTATTCTTCTTTCAGATTTTTGATGTTTATCATGATTAGCTAGTTTGTCTAGGATCAAGCAGACTGGATGTGCAAACCTGCTTACCAAGGTGTCTGAATTAGAGATCACATTAGTTTACAGATACGCCCTCATTTAAGCCTTGATAAACATGAAGATGATGTTTAAATGTTTTTAATTTGTAACGTTTGCTATGAAACATGTTAAGATGTGTAGTACAGTTCTCTCATGTGATTATTGGGTATTGAAGCTGATATTTAAACGCAATCATGATAGTTTGGCACTAAGGCAATGTAGGATGGCAAGTTTTTTCTTCATCTTTTTGTTATGTGGCTTTCATATTATTAAGCAGGCAATCTTCCATCTCAAAGTGTATTACAAATATACAAAAGTTGATAAAATGATTAAAATCCTGGTACCCATATGATTTTTGTGTGTGCTTATTATCATTCCTACCACTTCTTTATGATTAAAATCTGTATCCTTTCCTTTTAATTGTAGAAACATATTATATTAATCAGCATCTAAGTCAAGATCTACATGCATGTGATAATCAGTTGGGTTGAACCTTGGATGTTAAACATTTAGTTTCAACTGGATGTAAGCCTCTTGCTGAACAATGTAACTACTGTGTATTTCCTTTTTCATTTCAACAATTAATTGTGTGTTGATTATCGAGCCTGACACCATCTGTATTGAATCATTTTCAAGTTTTGTTATTAATGTTAATATGCTGTTTTTGGTGATTGTAAATTTTAAATATTTTAATATGTATTTGTTGCATCTTGCTTCATTTGATTGATGTAGTGTTGATGAGTTACGGAAGCTTCTATCAGACCCGGAGGCCTATCGACAGTTCTTGCTTTCAATTGATTCCGTGAGAACTCAGAACAATGTAAGCATCAAACTTATTTTGCAGAGGTGATTTTTACAAGTTGTGACATTTTGGTTTGATCTCTCAGTTGGTTTTATTCTTATACTTTTGTTTCTTTGGAAACCAGGTAAGAGATGAGCTCCGAAACGAAACCCTGCAGCTTGCTAGTAAGTTGCTTAGTTGATGTGTAAAATTTGTTTGCAGTTGCACCTCTACCTATTGTCTGTTTTATCTTGAAAAAAAATAGGGAATATGAAGTGCAAAGTTAGTAGAAGTGTCATTTTCAACCCTTTTGCTTATGAAGTTGTGTTGTGATCTCAAAAGGGTCAAGTAAAAAGATTAGCTATGAGGAGAATGGATCAGATACTCAGATGGGTTGAATGTGTCAAAGGGGTTGAGAGTTGCCAAAAGTCTATTTTAAATGCATACAAGTCCTAAATTGTTCATTCTAAGATTTCAATTATTATATTTATAACTTTTTTTGTAGTTATAACCAACTCATTACTTATTATTGAAATTGGAAAAAAAGTGTCTTTCCGCCAACCCAACCTGTTTCACTCTGAACCTTTTACCTAGCCCGAAATTGCCACCCGATGTAACGAACATTTGACCAAGCACGGATTTTGCTTTTTGTCTGAAGTTCTTAAATAGTCAAATATCCTTCAATAGTTACAAAACAAATCAATAGAATTATTTGTACGACAATAGGTAGTCAAATATTTTAGATTTTTAGTTAACTGACAGGAAAAGGAAATCTTGCAATTGTAAACGAGTCTATACTTCAGAGATATTCAAGTGATTAGTAGAATATGCTGCTACACTGTCAAGAACAAATGTTTTTCCTATTTTTACCCGTTCACTTTTTTTAACTTTTTTTTTGCTTATAAGTGGTGACAATTGATAACATTTTTGTATGTAACACCAAGTTCATCATAATAAGGATTTGTGAATTGTGCAACAATGTACGATTCAGAACTGGTGACCATGTTGTTAATGTTTTTCATGTTACTTTTTTCCATTAAATACGATTGTTTGATTGATTGACTGATCTTCTATCCAAACAAAAAAACGAATGTGTACTGGGACTGGAGGAATAAATTATATGAGATTTTATGAGATGTAATTATGCAGGAGAAAACTTGGAAAAAGAACCTCAGATAACTGAACTGAGGAACCAGGTGAGTTTTTCACATACTGCAAACCTATAGCAACCATCAAACTCATCACAATCCCTTTATGTAGAAAATTTTGTGATTTTAAAATTTAATTAAAAAATGGTAGTGATGGTAAAATTGGTGATTGCTATAGATCTATTATAGAAGTTTTAGCCATGATCACGTTTGGCTCAAGTTTTATGTTGTTTTGTTGTGGTACAGTGCATGATCATAAGAACAAGTGAGTTAGCATCTGCTCAAGAAAAGCTGAATGATCTTACCAAGCGAAAGGCCGAAATCCTTAAATCTTACTCCCCTGGTTCCTTGCTACACAAGCTACAAGGTAAATATGCCCTTTTTATAAAAAGGAAAAGAAAAAAGATGGCCCAAAACGCCACATCCGGAGGATAAATTTTTTGTTATGTGCTCATTAAGATTGCACTTGGCAATTATCGAGTTGTCAAAATGGCTGTTTGTTGAATGAGTCTAAACTGGTAAATTTATACATGACGGAAAGCCGGTCTACATACACTTTCTTCATCATTTCCTTTCTTGAGTTCCGATCATTTGAAAGAAGAAAAAAACCTATATTATTACAATACTCAGCGGCAACCATACTCAATCCCGCCTCAGCGGGGTATGGGGGAGGTAAAATGTAGTTTTAACGGCCCGGTAGATAATTTGATAAGCCATGGGTAGAGTATTATTACAATGCTCGTTCTAGTAATTAAATAGTTGAGGAGGATTTATGCATTTTGAGGACTTTCGACCCATTCTCCACCTGATTATGGCTTTAGACCTTTTATAGGCAAAGTATAAATGGGTTGAAATTGAACCCTCCTGGCTCCTGGTAGTAGTGTGCATAATTCTATGAAGGAGTTTTTCTAGGTTAGGGCTCTTCTCGCCGCCGAGCAGGGGGGGTGCATTTGCTCAAATGTACGCAGCAGCCTAATTAAGCAACAGACGGGTTTTTTTTTTATATTCTAACTGTCATTGTTGTTAGTCAAATTTAGGGTTTGAATGATGGTATATATGCGTTGTTATATTATTCTATATTTTGTACATCCGTTTCAGAGTCCATGAATGAAACCGAAGAGGAATCTGAAACGCTCCACCAGCAGCTTCTTGAAAAGGAGATAGATCTTGCAGCTTTTGTTCAGAAGTACAAAAAGCTACGTGTTGTTTACCATAAACGGGCTCTCACCCACCTCGCAGCCAATACTTCTTTGGTTGGTTGACCATTTTTTGTCGAGATATATATATATATATATATATATATATATATATATATATATATATATATATTTGTGGATCTGTATCGTGTTATTAAATGTAAGATTGGAACAGGAAAAGTGGTAATATATCCATTTCTTGAAGTAACATTCGTGACGTTATATTCGAGTTTATATAGCATACGACTTGTGAACTTGTTATCCTATGTATGAGCTATTATGTTGTTATTCGTAAAATTTATTTGCATCGAAAATTATGTTTTTGGGAGCAGAAATAAGTAGGACTTGTTGACTAGCGATTGAAATTTGTATACAGGTCAAAACTCGCCACGTTTGACTGATGAAATAGAAAATAAAAGATGCATGGTAATGGTAGGAGTAGGAGTAGGTTTTTATATGTACATTCTTGAAACTAAGCAAGTAGTTGTAATTATCCATAAACCAAACATCTCATTTCGATCTGATTCAGCGAGGAAATTAATACCACCCGAGCAAGAAGCAATAACACTATCAACAATGCCGCCGCCCTTGTCGCCATCAACATGATAGATTGTGTGAAGCAATCGTTTATAGCAGAAGCTCCCGTTTATAGCAGAAGCTCCCGTATTAGTTGAAGGAGTGTGTGAGTTAGTTACTTACGATTTTTAATAAGCTTTTAGCACATGTCATTGTACAATGGTTAGGATCATTCATGTAGTTGTATAAATAACTCACCTATCTATGAGATGAACTAATCGTCTAGTTTGTGCTTGAGTTATTGAAATCAGAAGTTTGTTCTTGTTTTATCGAGTTTGTACTCAAATCACCATGTTCGTTTACCAATATAACAAGCATTAAAATTAGAACTCTGTTTCTATATTCCGTACTTAGAAATTAGAAATTTATTTAAAAACACATTTAATAAGCCTAAATTAAAAAATAGCCTTACATCATAAAATAACAAGTTAACAATTAACAAATGCTACATTTTAAAACTTTTTTTTTTTTGAAAAACTCATTTACCACTAATTTTTAGTTGGTGTAAATATGAGAAAATTTATTATTGAAAGATTCGGATGTTACACAAACAATAGCTCGTCAAGAAAATTATATTTACCAAATTATAAAAAATTTATATAATTTGAATGTTCCCTAAAATAGTTACTATTTGGTTACTTTACCCTTTGAGCTGATAAAAACACTTCTATTACCAAGTCAAACAAAAAATTTGAGTATTAATAATCAGATATTTCACAATTCCACAGTAAGGCACACAACTTCAATTGTCATATATATATATATATATATATATATATATATATATATATATATATATATATATATATATATATATATATATATATATATATTATCTTACTCCTATATAATGCATCTATCACCTAAAAAACTTTTAATTTTAAGAAGAGTAAATTTACTAAAATACCCCTCATTTATACCTCTTATTTACCCCTCTTTTAAGTCCACAATTAATGAATTTAAACAAATAAATATTAAAAACATAACCGACAATTAATGAATTTAAACCATACTTATAACCGAATTATTTCTAACCATATATTTTTAATATTAACTTTTGATTCATGAGATCACCATACTTATAACTCAATTAAGTTTAATCATATATTTTTAATATTAACTTTTGATTCATGTGATCACCTAAATTCCTGTTTTCAATAAATCAAGTTCAAGAGATTTCACAAACACCAACCAAATGAAAGAGTCAAAGAGTTGAAAATTATAAACATTGCATTCTAACTCAATTACATAATAATTAGAACTATGAAACATTACACACACATATATACATACATATATATAATCAACAACTTCATGATTCAGCCATGCGACAAAACTCTTCCAACAAATTGAAACACAAATAACTCAGAGTTAGCAATTTAATTCTTAATTTTAAAGCGGCTTTCGCAAAAAATCTTCACAAACTCATATTAGCTCCTTGTGATTATTCTGCACAAAACTCATCACAACCTCCTCTATATTCGCCGCCGCCGCATTGCGCGGGTACCACACTAGTATATATATATATATATATATATATATATGGAAATGTTCAAGCGAGAACTGTTTTTCGTACGGGAACTGCGAGAACCAATCTTAGCTGTCTAATTCCCCCTTATTCAATTGGATTGCCCACCCATTAATTCCTTACATGCACCTTGCCACACTCAATCTTCCCACGCTCTTCATCCATGAATTCCACCTACCACTCGAATGACCAAGATTGGTTCTCGCAATTCTCGTACGAACCCTCCCATATATATATCTTATCAAATTTTGAAAAGATATTTGAATCATATAATCTTTTTAATAAATCTCTTTTATTAGGAATTGGATATCTTATCCATTCTAAAACTTTGTTTAAGGGTTTATAGTTGATTACAAGTCTAGGAGATCCTCTTTCAAGTTCAGCTGCATTCATAACGTAAAAGGCTGAACAGGACCAAGGAGACTTAAATGATCTTATAAGTTTCTTACTTAGTAATTCTTGAATTTCTTGTTTGCAATGTTCTTGTAATTCAGAGGACATATGAATAGCTCTTGATTTTGAAGGTATATCTTTTTCATCAAAGTTTTTTATGTATGGTAATTTGACTATATGTTGTTTTCTGTTCCAAAAAGCATTAGGAATATTAGAACATACATATTTTTTGAATTTTTCTTTGATTTGTTTAATTTTACTTTGAGTTATTCTTTCTTGTAATTGATCAGGAATCTTTAAGCTACTTATTTCACTTATTAAATATTTTGCTTGATTAACTTTATTATTTAAATTATTTAATTCTGAAAAGGCAATTGGATTAGTGAATTCAAATGTTATTTCTTTATTTAAAACTTTAGTACTTATTCCTGTTTCATTAATAGTAAAGGGATATAATTATGAATGAATGGTGTTCCTAATATTAGAGTGGAAGTTAAGTTTTTTGCAAGAATTAGAGAATTCTTATAACAATAATCTTTATTACATATATGAACATTTGTAACTTTGTATTTAACATTTAGAGAAGATCCGCTAGCTGTTGACAAACGACTAGCAGTTTTTTCATAATATTTTGTTGGAATGATCCCTTCTTGAATGCAATTCATATCTGCCCCACTATCTATTAATGCTAAGACTGTTATCTTAAATTCATTTGCTACGCAAAGATGTATATAAGTATTCCATCTTTGATAGGATATATTTTTTGGAATTTTTATTTGATCTGGACTTGTATTGATAATTTTGTTTACATTATTTTCGTTTTCAGTAGTAATATCTTTACCCTTTTCTACCTTTGATAATCTGCTAATTGTTGAAACAGATGCTAGTGACTTAGGATTTGGAGGAATACTTAAGCAAAAAACTAATGATCAAACAAAAGAAGAACTAGTAAGATATTACTCTGGTGCCTATAATGAAACTCAAAAAAATTACTCAACTGTGAAAAAAGAAGTTTTAAGCATTGTTTTGTGTATCAATAAATTCGAAGATGATTTATATATGAAACCCTTTTTACTAAGAGTTGATTGTCAATCAGCTAAACCAATTTTAGAAAATGATATAAAAAATATAATATCTAAACAAATTTTTGCAAGATGGCAAGCCTTGCTAAGTAATTTTGATTTTCAAATAGAATTTATCAAAGGTAAAGATAACTCTTTACCAGATTTCTTATCAAGAGAATTTTTACAGGGCAAATGACTTCTCAAAATCCTACTCAAACATCTGATCAAAAGAAAAAATTAGTTATCTCCCCATTTACAGGTGGAAGTTCTTCCATCATTCCTACTCAAAATAGATTTGCTCCAATTACTCCCCTAAAAAGATACCCATCATACTCTTCTTTAGTCAACACACCTGTTACCATTCTACCAAGATCATCAAACATTCCCCCACATTCTTCAATATCTTCTCCAATTACTCCTCAAAAAGCCGCTTCTACTATCTCTCCTTTCTCAAAGCCAGTTATACCTTCTCCATCATCAAAACCAAAAAACAGCTCTTATATTCTCAACCCAAATTTTCAAATAGTTAAGATACTAGAAGATTTATCAAAACAAATATTATTGACACTTTCCCAGATCGTGTTAAGGAAGGATTTATCAAATTTAAAGAAATATTTGTTCAAGATATTCCCGACTTTGAATACCTACTATAGTTTACCATTTTATTCAAAATCCCATGGATTATTTCATGGACCTTCATGATTGTTCCTGGTAATTGAACATCTCCACCGTTACTACAAAGGACAGTAAGAGTAAAATGGTGGGATAAACTTCCCACCGAACAACTTGAAAAAATGACTATTCAAGGAGTATCAAACTATTATTCAATCAATTTTGGAGCATCAACCTCTATTGCTCCACCTCCAAGTCCAGAAGATGAAGAAGAACAAATCAAACAATTTATGACTGCAGATTCAAAAGAAGAAATTCGAAGACTGATTAAGGAAATAAAGCAAAGTTCTCCCACAAGTTCTACTCAAGATATGCCCCAAGAATCTTCTATTCAAGATGCTCAAGATCCATATGCAGAATTTAGTCTTTATGATTAATACTTCATGATGTATTCAAAATAAACATTTCCAATGTAATCGTGTTGTGTGAGTTTGGTGATTTGTCTTTGTAGACAAATTCTTTTAATTATTCAAATTTATATTATTCAAATATTTGAAATACATTTTTGGTATTTCAAAAGAATTTATTATTCAAATAAAAAGTTTATCAAATAGGTTCATGAAGACATGAAGGATAAAGATGGAGTAAAGATGCTAAAACATGACAAGACAAGAAGCATGTTATGCCAAGACAAAAGCATGTTCAATCAAGAAGCTTTTTAAAAGAAAAGATGCTTCATTATCAAGCCATGACAAACAACTTTTCAAAAGATGCTTGCTATTCAATTATAAAAAGAAGACAAAAGAAATTAAGCAAAATGAAGAAGGAGTTTGAAGTCCATAACCGGATATCTTCAACCTACAATTATCTTAGATGTCTATAAAAGGAGATGGAAGATTTAGAAAAATTCACCACTTCTCTCTCTACTCTAAAACATGATATGCCACACTCAAAATCCTCAAAACCCTCTCTCAAATTCTCTACTACCAGATGTTCCAAGTCTTTAGATTTCCAATTATTCATATTTCCAGATGTATGTCAAAACTATTATTGTCAGTGATAATCTTTATTGTTATATATATATATATATAGGGGAGGGTTCATTTAAGAACCAATTTTATTGCGAGAACCAATCTTAGCCGTTCATTTTGGATAATGAAATTCATGGATGAAGAGCGTGGGGGGATCGAGTGTGGCAGGGTGCATGTAAGGAATTCATGGGTGGGTAATCCAATTGAAGGAGGGGGGATTGGACGGCTAAGATTGGTTCTCGCAGTTCTCGTACGAAAAACAGTTTTCATTTGAACTTTTGCCTATATGTATATATATATATATATATATATTAATATATATACACATATATATATAGGTTCATGCGAAAAGCTTCTAATTTACGAAAAGTGCAATAAGTTTTATAAGTCATTGATCGCGTTTAGATCTAATGATCCAGAATAATCACATTTTTTATTTTTCTTTAATTGAAAAGGGTAATTTAGTAAAACAATTTTTTTCTCTCCTCATTTTTCCAATCAATTTAATGGTTTATTTTATTCCTGAAGGAAATTTTATATTTTCATTATGTATTCAGTAATGAACTATTTTTTGCTTTCAACTGTTATTGTCCATCTTTGTTCTAATTATGTATTCAGTAATAAAAAATATTTTGCTTTTAACTTTTAGTGTCCATATTTGGTCTAAATATATATTCAGTAATGAAAAAATTTTTGCTTTCAATTTTTAATGTATATGGTCTAATATTTATATTCATCAATGAACATTCTTTGCTGTATTTACTGTATAATTATAGGTTTACCTGGAAACACAAGAAAAATTAAAAAAAACACCACTTTTTAGTGTAGAAAATCTGTTTTTATTGGTGAAAACAATCTAAAAAACAAGTTTAAACAACCTTGTTTATTAACAAAAAAAAAGAGATCTACAAGGACAAAGCTAATAATATTTAATGAACCCAAAAAAAACTAATAACAAAGAGAAATCAAAAATAAACTTATTATTCAACACATACTTGTGTTCAATACCGAACACAAGCAACAAACAGAAAACATGTACCAAGAATAACCAATGCATTCAACAGTGAATTTACATAACAGGTCTACTATATCCACTGGTTCAGTAGTAAACACCAAAAAAAATGACATTCATCTCTTTCATTCTACCATGAACACGAAAGTAAAGAACAGAGATAGGGTTTTCTCAATGGGGGCGATTGTTGTTCTCTATTGACAAATCTTGTGTTTCTTTTGTAACTCGTTGAACGACAGAAAATAGCCAAAAACCAGAATCGTAAAAAGCCGTTTTCGCACCGGTGAAGAATGCATTCAAATTCGTAAAATTCGATTTCTTACCGGAAAAAAGAGGGAGTCGTTGATGGAGGTTCGTGACTGCGTAGATATGAAGACGGCGGCGAATGTTGGCCGACGGTGGTTAATGGGTAGAAAACCACCATTGTTGACCGATTTGAAGAAACATCAATAAGGGGTTAATCGGCGGTGGTTAATCGACAGCGACAGTCGGTCTTATGACGCTTCCACTTCTTTGGCGGCGATAAGAGACAGATTTCAAGACGGCGGTGAATGTCGCTATTCCACTTCTCTGGTTAATCGTCGGCGATCGACATCGGGCGCTTCCACTTCTCTTGCTTAAATCGCTGATTACCTGCTGCGTCGGCTCATCCATGGAGAAGATCGGTGGGCGGGCAAAGGAAGAAGAAGGGGGCTATGGTTTTCATGGATCGGGAGAGAGAGGGGAGCTGTGGTTCTCATGGATCGGGAGAGAGAGATAATCAGAGAGAGAGAGAAAGTAATGATAGAGAGAGAAATAGAGAATATGGATCGGTAGGAGGTATTAAAGGGAATTTAATTAGGGTTTGAGTAATAAAGACTATTATACCCTTTTTCATTTTAGTTAATAATTCTTAAAGTTTAACATAATTACTTAAATGTCAAACTCATCCTAGCCTTTAATTAAATCATTCAACGATTCTCAAAGCTTCTCGTATTTTTCGCAAATAAGGAGCTTTTCACATGAACCTCTCTCTCTCTATATATATATACATACATACATAGGGTAAGGATATTGTAAGCGTTAAATCTAGGTAAGATGTGTAAGAGGGATTTTAAGCCATTAGATTTCATCAAAAGTCAATTAAAAATAATCAAAAGCTAATTAATAGTAACTGTCAATTTAATACAGTTCAAGGGTAGATTAGGAAATCTAAAAATATTAGCAGCTCCTACAATCACGTCTATTCCTAATTCAGAATTGATGAAAACTAGATTATACAATTTTACTAAATATGATGAAAAAATAAGAGCTCTAGAGTCATCTCTGATACAAATTCTAAAATTGATGAATAAAATGAATTTATAAATAACCTTGAACAAATGATCAGTTATACAATAAAAAGTTACGGTTAACAAATTTGATGCTCAAATCGTCAAGTTATTCTTGGTATAAAAATCCTCATATTTGTATTTCACTATCAATTGAGACGTAGAAAAACAATACACATACATTTGATGAATGAAACAAAACAAGAAATTGATGAACTAAGGGAGCTTATGAATCAGTTCATGTTCTTGCGCTGCTGATGATCGTAGCTTCGTGTGACAGAGGTAAACAATTTAGTTAATTTAGGGTTGTGGGAGAATGAGAAGATATATATAGTCATAAATTTGAGTGAGATAAATGGGAAGAGTTACCATTTTTAAAGGATTTTAATTGATAAATACTCTAATTATAATTATAAGATACCTATAATACCCTTTTGATTAAAATGCCACATGTCACTTATACAATCACTCTTACCACTCTCACAACCTTTTGACTCTTATTTGATCCTAATCTTATATATATATATATATAGGGGAGGGTTCAAACGAGAACCGCTTTTCGTGCGGAAACTGTTTTTAACGCTATTAATGACTAATTAATAGGGGTATTTTGGTAATTTCATATGTTACCCAATTGTGAATTGCGCCCGAATAAGCCGTCATTAATTTGCGAGACTTGATTTTTTCGAAATAACACTCATTAATGCGCCATTAATGATCCATTAATGAGTCATTAATAAAGCATTAACGAACCGCCAAAAAATCTTAGTCATTGATTAAGTTTAATCAAGGGTTAAGATTGATTCTTGCAGTTCTCGTTTGAACTTTGCATATATATATATATATATATATATATATATATATATATATTAGACTAAATGCCCATGTGGTACACGGGCTGTTTTAAACGATAATAAATATTAAACATTAATAAAAACGTATTAAATAATAATAAAACGCGAATTAAATGAGAATTTAAAAAATAACGACATACGACATCAACACTCTAACAAGAAGTGGAAACATCGATGCGAGTGATGTAACACCAATCTTGCAATTACCAGATTTTAGCAAAAATTTGCGTTTTTAAACAAACGTGAACTTAATCACGATCAATTAACATTAAGCAGAGAAAATACTTACAACAAGTTTCGTTTCAATATCTGGTGTTACTTTACCATAACCGAACATAATATATTTATTACAGTATTAAGTGTTCCAGCAAAAATATCTAGAGGCAGGGGACCCGGCTCACCAGGCAATCTAACTTCAATCTGCAAAAGCAGTTAACATAGCACCGTTAACTACACTTAGCTAGTGAGCACAAACTTAGCATAAACATCATTAGAGTAAGTCATGCATATCAGAAATAAGCATACAATGCTATCCTATCACATTGTGATGTGCTTACACGATCGGTATAAGTTGTTTCTTGCAGGATAGTTAGTCCCACTCAACACCAATACACCGGGGGATCAGACACAACCCTTCGCGCTGGTGGGGGAACATAAAGCAGTCCACCAAGCATCGTTAACGGAACCAGAGGCTCCTTAGGTAACTCAGCCATTTCTGACTGATTAACCCTCATGATATAAGACACGGCGGTTCTGCAGAACCTATGATCCGGAATGTTACCTCGAATCACCGTTAAATCCCGCATCTCCTGATCAAGGGTCCCTGGGATCCAGCTATCCGGCTGACCTTAACCATGCTTGAAGATGTCCGCGAACACATACACATACTGATTCAATCTTTGCTATTCATTTAGCATGCAGATTCATGTATTTCTCTTAACATGCATTTTCATTTACTTACTTCATGATGGATCCAACCTGGATCCCTGGCATACATATCATTTATTTAACTTTCACTTAATTGATTCATTCGGAATCAGTATCATATATAATATTTACTTAACTAAGCGGTTCCAGTTCTGGATCCCGCTGGCATGCACTTAACTTTATATACGACAAGTATTTAGCATGACATTGTACTTTAAGTAACATGGCAATTCCTATTCATTAACTTATGAGCACAAGTGCACTCAAATCACTTAGCACATAATTCTTCCTCTACTGAGGCTTATAGAAGTCGGTACTCACCTGAGTAGCTTAAACAGATAGTTATTTAATTTCCTTCCTTGTCTAGGGTATCAAGTTCACCTAGAACATTAAGACTTGTATCAATTACCTTATCATACTTAGAATAGCTACAAAGCCAACAAAGGAAATCCCAAAATCTGGATTCCACATAAATCCGACAAACTGTCGGATTACCTGAAATCCGACATTCTTAAGGGAAATCCAATACATTGTAAAATCTGACACTCATCGGATTTCAACACTTATGAACTTGGAAACTTTGACACAAAGTTGGAAATCCGACCCTCAATCGGAATCCGATACATTTATCGGAATCCGACATTTTTGTCGGAATCCGACACTTCCAAAGGAATCTGATACTTTCGGTTTTGACTTGTAATTTATACATGAACTCAAGGAAATCCGATACTTATCGGATTTAGAACAATAACTCGGATTTAGACTTGATGCGGATTCTGACACCACTAAGTCCCGGAATCCGACATTTATCGGATTTGGCAACATGCGGATTCCGACACTATCAAGTCCCGGAATCCAATAGATTCATGGCTGGAAATCCGCCAGCTTTATCTTGGCTTATTTCCAGATTTCGTTCTTGTTCGTTTTGACATTTATACATTCTGAAAACATCCATTTTCATTAGTATGATTCCAAAAACACATCAAACCCACACAATAACACCAAATAACCAAAACCCACTTGCAAAGTAAGCCTTGAATGTTCTAAATGGTGTTTTGCAAGGATTTGAGTATTTAACCATGTTTTAATCATAAAAACAATTTCACATATGTTAAATCTTTACAATAAACATGTGTTTACCTTTGGTAGGATTCAAAAACACCAAATCTTTGTTGCTTCAAGAAAACCGAGAGAGTGCAGCGAGAAAGAGAGAATTTCGATACTTTGAGTGTTTGCCTTTTACAACTTTGACCATTTTGACTTTTCTAATACATATATGATCTTTTCACAATCTAGAGGCACCGCCTCTGGATTTCTTTTTAATTCTTTTCCTTCAATTTAACTTTACATATATATATATATATACACACACAAAACACATAACACATATATATATATATATATATATATACAATTAACTTTTCATTTACACAACTAGCTCACAACTTTATCAACTTAATACACGTTTAACAGCTACGCCCAAATCGAGAATGTTACAAGTGAGAGTGCAAACTTGACGGCAGAAACGTGGTATCATGAATCATGATATGAAGAGTTGTGATTGTATTTCTTATATAAGTCATCAATCTTACAATTAAAGATAACAAAGTTAAACGTTATTGGTTATAATTTAAAATGTTTTTAAAATGATTATAAAGTATTTTAGAATGATAAAACTAAGAATTTGGTTAATTATGATATTTTAAAATATTATAAAGAGTAAATATGATATTTATTAATTAAGGTGGGCACATACGATTTTATATAATTTAATAAGGGCATATATGAAATTATCTCCAATAATTTTGACTCTAAAAAGTCAAAATTATTTTTTTGATTTTAAGTAAATGAATTGTTAAGATTAATTTTTTTTTAAATGAATGGTTCAGATCGTCTAATAAATTTTATTAAATTAGTCTTTTATTTATATTAGAGGATATATAATACAAGGTAATACACTAACATAAATAACTACTATACTTCTTGTAATATGCTAACAACAATAATATACTTTTATTAAAATCGACCAATTTTTATAATATACTTTTATATATTCAACTGTTATATATTTATTCATTTTGACATTCGACTGTCCCAATATTTACAATACTTTCTCATTCCAATCTTCATAATTCTCATGTAAACCACATGCATAAGTTTCAACTATTTATATGCTTTTTATTTAAAAGTCCAACATGTTTCATATTTGGGTCATTAGTGACTTCTTCCGGAATTTGGATAATTAAATTAATAATTATATTCCTTCCTAGACGACATTTATCGTACAAGTCATGCTTCCCACGTTAGCATAGATACTTCAACATTATATATATACATACATACATACGTATCTATGTGTATATATAGGGGAGGATTCAAGTGAGAACTGTTTTTCGTACGAGAACTGCGAGAACCAATCTTGGTCATTCAAGTGGTAAGTGGAATTCATGGATGAAGAGCGTGGGGGAATTGAGTATGGCAAGATGCATGTAAGGAATTCATGGATGGGCAATCTAATTGAAGGAGGGGAAATTAAACAGCTAAGATTGGTTCTCGCAGTTCTCATACGAAAAACAGTTCTCGTTTGAACTTTTCCATATATATATAATGAAAGAATTCAGAACCGATTTTATTGAAAGAACCACGAGAACTAATCTTAGCCGTCTAATTCCTCCTTCTTCAATTATCCAAAATGAACGGCTAAGATTGGTTTACGCGGTTCTCGCAATAAAAACGGTTCTGAAATGAACTTTTCAATATATATATATATATATATATATATATAGTGTAAGGATCCACATAGTCTCACCCTGAAACATAGAACTCAAAGGCCAATTCTCGGGCACTCGTTTAAAATAGCAAAATAGGAATTGCAAAAAGAAATCCAAACTCACATGCCTCCTTAAGAATTCCCCAAACTTTTCTTTTTTTATTATTTATTTACCCTCAAATCTTTAAATGACCATAACTATTTCAATTTTGAGAATTTGAGAAAAAAATTATACCAATCCATTCATCTTTTAATCCTCTTTCAAACAAGACCACTCTTTTCATATTTCTGCAAATTTTATTTCGAAAATGCAAATCATATGAAAATGATACCAAAATGTTATTATCTTGAAATCATGTGAATTTTTATCATTTCCGGTTGTAACCATGTGTATCTATATCATTTTTGACTAAAAACATGTGTTTTATATCTTTTACGGTAAAACATGTGTATTTATATCATTTTAGGCAAAAACATATGTATTTATATTATTTTCGGGCTAAAAACATGTGAATTTTTATCATTTTCGGCTGTAACCATGTGTATTTATATCATTTTTGGCTGGAATGAGTGTATTTATATCATTTTCGTTTATAAATATGTGTTTTTATATCATTTTCGGCTAAACCATTTGTATTAATATCTTTTTTCGGCCGAAAATGGGTATTTTTATCATTTTCATGTGGATAATGTTATCATTTTAAATGTTATATATTGTTATCATTTTCAACTTGAATTGTTATAATTTTCGGCTTTAAAGTTATCATTTTCGGTGGCTGGAAAATTTTATCATTTTCAACTGGAATTGTTATCATTTTCGGCTGAAAAGTTGTCATTTTCAGTGGTTATAGATCATTTTCGGCTTAAAGTTATCATTTTTGGGGCTGAAAGTTAAAAAGAAAGGAAGGGGCAAAATTTATGGGATGGGGGATTCCCTTAATACCCTTCCTTCTATAATTAAATCTTATAATTGTTTACTTAATCACAATAATGTCATTATTAGATCTTGACCATTGATTTAAAAAATCTAATGGTCCAGATTTGACCTTTGGGTTCTATGTTTAAGCATATGACATTTATTAATCCATTATATATATATATATATATATATATATAGTTACTTACATATCTCACTACATCTCGTTATAATGAATATAACATCTCTCACCATAACCATTCACTAGTAATTTCATCTTCATCCTGTGTAATTGTAGATGTCCACATGATAATATGACCAATCAATCACATAATAATTTATAATTCACATTTAGAAGCAAACAACACATAATCTATTTGGCTAATATCTACAATTACCAATTCCCGCATAAAGTGATACATTACTTGATACTTTGGAATCCTTATGATACCTTAAACACAACAATATTAAGAGTTAATTACAAAAATGGTCCCTGTGGTTGTTACTGATTTTCACTTTTAGTCCTTTAACTTCAAAAGTTACGAAAATAGTCACTTTGTTTCGATTTTGATCCTTTAACCTAACCTGCGTTATCTTCTACCGTTAGATGCCCTCATGTGCCTTGCACATGAGGGTATTTTTGTCAATTTAGTTACTATCCATGTTACCAAACATAATAAAGTTTTTTTTCTATATTTAAATAAATAAAAGAAAAAGAAACTTTAATATATATCATTTCTCTCTAACCATTCTCTCTCTCTAGCCTTCTCTCTAAACAGAAACCACCACCACCACCAACACCGGCGTCTAACCACCACCACCATCGGCGTCTAACCACCACCACCACCACATAACATCACTGCCGGAAAACCACTATCATCAGCGGCAAATATGTAAAAGCAATGTTGCCTCCGTCGTCTGTTGGGCCGCCGTCATCTAACCACCAATCGTTCACCGCTAATCCACCATGGTTGCCTTTAACGCCGTTGCCGCCACTGTCACCATAGTAGCCTTCAACGCTACCACCGCCATAACCAACTTCGTAAATATCAATATTAGATCTAACAACCCCTATCATCATCGATTTCAGATCTAAACATGCCATAACCACCATGTAAGCAAAACCCTAATCTGATCTCTTTTTGTCTTCCTCGTTGAAGACAACCATCATCTCTACTACAGATCTAAACCACAACACATCTCTTCTAATTATGTGTGTAGAAATAGGGTTTTTCTTCTTCTTGTTTGATTGATGGTTTTTCTTCTTCTTGTTTAAAGACAACCATGTAAGCTTTCCAGTTTTGTAATTTTTGTTATAGATATCTGTAAAAGTTTAGATTTAGATGTTATAGAAAATTAGGTTTTTGTTCTTTTTATCCATTTTGTACAAATTTTCTACTCTTTTTCTTTTGTGGATTCTTTGTACTTATACAAAATCCTTGTTTAAAATTGTTTGGATTAGACGAAAGTCTTCTGAATCAGTATTTGATTTGTTCTTGAATACAAAAGATTATTTGTTAGTGGTTATTTGATTTTGTTATTCAGTATTTGATTTTCTTGTTAGTATTTGATTTGTTCTTGAATCGGTATTTCATTTTGTTTGGACTTTCAGTATTTGATTTGTTATTTAAAATGGACTAAATCCTTGTTCTTGAATCAGTATTTTAATTCTGTATAATTAAGTTATTTGATTTTGTTTAATAATAATTAAAATTAAAGGTTATTAAATACAAAAGATGTTTGGGAATAAGAATAGAGTCTAAAATGACCAAAGTACCCTCGTGTGCCTTGCACATGAGGGCATTTAACGGTAGAAGATAACGACAGTTAGGTTAAAGGACCAAAACTGAAACAAAGTTACAACCACAGTGACTATTTTCGTAATTTTTGAAGTTAAATGACCAAAAGTGAAAATCAGTGATAACCACATGGACCATTTTTGTAATTAACTCTAATATTAATTTAGAGTTCTAATCTTAACACTTTTGTATGCATAAAAGTCCAAGAACAAAACATATAACCCCCAATACTTAAGATTAAACAACAAAAGAAAGCTAATGTGCACTACATACCTCCCTTAAGACCATAAGGAGGAATCTCTAGTGGCCGTAGGAGGGTGCCACTAACCCATATTCGAGATTTAAGCATTATGACATGAACTAAACATCATACTTCTCAAAATAAGCACATGCAATCGGTTCTAATGTATTAGTATAACTTATGAACACTGTCTTACTTTAAGAATTCAAGTACACATCTTAAAAGATGAAGAAATAACCTCTTAATATGGAGATTAACTCTTGATTTTGATGGAATAAGCTTGAATTCACTTACTTAAGCCTTCCAATTTCATGCGAATCTTTCACAACACCTTGAAATCTCTACTTTCTCTCACACCAAGAACACCTACTAGTGTGTGTTTTTCATATCTAATCTTGTTCTTATTTGATTGATAAAACATGTTAAATCCTCTTACAAGCTTGTTGAATTACCCATAAGAAGCTCAATCTTGCATAAGTTTTCTTAAATCACCAATCTTTCTAGATTTATGCACACACGCACACACATACACTTATACACTCGATCATTGGCACACACTAGTGTGCATATATCTAAGCTTAAATACCAGGACACAAAAATGGGTATAATTTACCTAACAAACCAAAATAACACTTAAAAATATTAAAAAAGACATATATAACACGATGTCTTCTTCTTCCAACGAGGCATTCGTGTCTAACATATTTGGCGACTTTCAATTAACTTTTAAAGTTGATTAATTTCTTCTATTTAATGTAATATTTTTCTACTTTTTTTGTATGATTAAATAATGAAATGTTTTTACATTTAGGTGGCATTTGGTTTGCAGAATGTTTCCGAAGGAATTAGAATCTAGGAAGGAATTGAAATATGTAAAGAATTGGAATTTTAATCAGTAATCTGTTTGATTGGCAGGAAATGGAATTGGAATCCATTTCCTTATTATGTTTGGTTCGCAGACAATGTAGATGAATTCAATTTCAGTCATGTATAATGACAGAATTACCCACCTGTTTATTTACCTAATTTTAAATCTACCATAATAAACCGTCAAGGGAAGAGGACCGGCTGGTGACGACTGAACTAGGAGGGAAAATGAATGACTAGCGACTGACCGAATGGCGAGGGAAGAGGAATGACTGGCGACACGAACGGCGAGGGAAGAGGAATGACCGGAGATGCTAACGGCAAGGGAAGAGGAACCGTAGACGACTGAACGGGCGGTGGACTGTCCGAAGGCGTCAATTGACGAACGGCTTCGAACGAACGGCGAGGCGAATGGCGATCTTCGACCAGCGACATGAATAACGATCATCGACCAGCCAAGACTACCGGCGACACGAAGGAGAGAGAAACGAAGACTACCGGTGTTTGTTGTCTGTGGTTTGAGAAGGTTTTGCTATAGGCTTGAGTGTTTAAGTTAATAAGCCACATTCCCATATCCAAGGAATTTAAAATCCCACCCAATGTTTAAGGAATTTACATTTCCTCATATGAAGAATTTTAATTCATTCCAATTTCAAGGTGAACTAAGCATAGGATTTACTAGGAATTGAATTTCAATTCCCATAAAATTTCATAAAATCCCTCCAACCAAACACCCCTTAGGTAGCGTTTGGTTGGCAGGAATCCTTGGGATTCTGTAGGAATTGGAATCCAATTCCTAAGGATTCTTGTGTTTGGTTCACTTTAATGAGGGAATCTGAAGGAATTGGAATCCATCAAATGAGGGAAAGTGAATTCCATCACTAGATGGAGGGATTTTAAAATCCTTTGAATGAGGGAATGTGGAATATTACCTTGTTATCTTTAAACATTTCTATAGCCCTAATATATCTATCTATTTCCATCGGCATAACACGTGAGTCGACTCTACCCTCCACACACCGACGCTTTTGCCTCCGCCTCCGTCTCTAGACCCTCCACCGTAGCCTTCCTCCATCGCCGCCTCCGGACCCTCCGCCGCAGCCTTCCTTCGCCGTCGCCTCCGGACCCTCCGCCGCAGCCTTCCTCCGTCGCTGCCTCCCGACCCTCCGTCGTAGTCTTCCTCCCTCGCCGTCGCCTCTAGACCCTCCGCCGCAGCCTTCCTCCATTGCCGTCGCCTCTAGACCCTCCGCCGTAGCCTTCCTCTATCGCCGTCGCCTCCGGACCCTCCCCCGCAGTCTTCCTCCGCCGCAGACTTCCTCCTCCGCCGCCTCCAGACCCTCTGTTGCAGCCTTCCTCCGTCGTAGTGTCCAGACCCTCCGTCGTAGCCTTCCTCCGTTGTAGTCTCTAGACCCTCCGCCGCACCCTTCCTCCGTCGCAGTCTCTAGACCCTCCGCCATACCCTTCCTCCCTCGCAGTCCCCAGACCCTCTGTTGCAGCCTTCCTCCGCCGCCGCCTCCAGACCCTCCGTCGGAGCATCTTCTTCATCAGTCGCAGTCACCAGATTTCACCATTCCATCGTCAGCTTCCGCCTTAGCTTCATATGAGTATCCCTTCTCTCGATCTCTCGTTGCTTTCCTCCACAATGTTGAATCTTTTTGACTTACTATGTGAAATAGATGATTTAAGACTGATGATACTTGAATTTATGCAGATGTGTATTGTAATAATATTAATTTATGATGTTTATTAGCGTGATTTTCATAATTTATTGATATGAATGTTCAATCAATAAAATGGAATTTTAATATTTTTATAATTTATATAATATATTTTTATATAAAAGTTATAAAACAAACTAAAAATAAGTAAAAGAACAAGAAAGACAATTCTGTCATTTTACATTACTGAAACCAAATTCCAATTTCATTTCCTGCCAACCAAACAGATCACAGATTCAAATTCCAATTTCTGACAAATTCCAATTCCTTCACAGATTCCAATTCTCTCAGAAACATTCTGCGAACCAAACGGCACCTTAATGTATTGTTTTATTTTTTATCTAATCTTTATATTTTTTAAATTTTATGCGTTTTATAGAAAAAATCAAAAAGAAAAAATAATTTCAGTTATGAAGTCATCATTAGTGTCAGCCATGCTGACTTAATAGCGAGTCATGACAACACGACACTCATTTCTACAAATACTTTTATGAGCTAAAAGTAGTTATTTTAATCCTCCACGCTTGTTGCTAATCTTGTAAATTTCTCTTGTTTTAATGAACGGGGTTTCCACATACATTATGTAACACTGTGATTTTTAAAATTCTCAACCAACAAAAATTTTCATAATTAAATAATAATGAGCAACGGAAGTCTTAAATTCAAACTGTAATACAAACTCTTTAAACCACAGTGTCACTATCGTAAGTCGTGGTCAAATCCGTTACATAAATCAATCAAATTAATTAATTAATTAGTTAACGAATGTCCAAATGGTATCATAACTAGATGTCAACTACCCAAGCACCCCTTCTCATAAGCACGATCTCCTAAGCCACCTGCACGAGTACACGACACACTTCAAGAAACAAGTGTCAGCTTACGTCTCGTGAATCAATAGGAGTTAGAACACTGAAACAGTAAAACAGTAGTATAGATCGAGTAAGTTAAATAATTAGTTAACCACACCCAACCCATCGTGTATTTGACCCAAACCCGTAACCGAAATCATATAACACATACCGGGTCAAATATCAATCAGATTAATCATAATCATCAAATAATCATATCATATTCATCATATTCGTATTGGTAATCATGTCATGTATCATATCATAGCCATCATATAATCATATCATAATCATCATAATCGTAATCGTAATCATCTCATGTGTCATATCATATATCGAGAAGGTATTCCTACTGTAGAGTCTAAACCCACAAGGAAACCCACAAGTTCACTACTCATGTGCCCGGCCAACCTATGTACCAAGTGGGGCGCGACTCCCACCCGAGAACATAGATCCCGAGAGTATCGCCGCATTCGCTACTCCGACATGCGTGTACAAGTACCGCATTGTCTTTCAGATGTAAGTACAAGTGGAAGCCCCCGTTCGTCACCTCCTTACACCCACGTGATGTTTGATCAAGCCTCTCGTTCGGCCAACACCACTCCAGCTACACGCACACACAAGGCACCTATACACCATGTCCCGCCAAGGTTGTCTAGAAAGCCTGGCAGCCCCGTATATGGCTAGCGCTTTATCCTTGAAGGTTCCCGTTTCCTACTAGGTCCACTTATACCTAAATGAGCAAGTAGGATTGCTACCCTCACCCACTAAGTTCAAACTACAACTGTATCAAAATCATCATTTATTCATAGCATAAGATACTAGATTATACTAAGCAACCACCTACACATATATACAATATCATATCTGATGAAGTGTATCAAATACGCACGTAAGTATCACATACCACAAATCAACCATATTAGTTAAACTTGTTAAACCATCCAAAAATGATTTTGTCATTGTACTCGGTTTTAGAAAAGTATTGAACTCACCTGGAGTCCCGAAAGTGATAGCCGAATGATAACTGAGAGATTAACAAGCAAACTAAAAGGTAAACAAATCCTAATGAGTTATCGAATGACGGGAGTCGAAAACACAGGACCCCAAAGAGTAAATTATAAGTCTGCTTTGAGCTGAAATTCAAGTGTACTAAGCACAATTTTAATTTACTAACCTGAATTGTAAATTTTAATCCATTAACTAAACCGTAATTCAACCTCTCAATTGTAATCGTAGTTGTATAATATTCAAACAAGAATCGAAATTTAAGTTCAAAAACTAAATCGTAATTAAGCTTCTTAAGGTGGTATTGCAATTTAACATATGAATTGTATTTAGGATAAACACCTCACTGAAATTCTACTTCCATGCATCATGAGTTGCAAATTAATACTCCATAGCTGGAAATCGTAAGACTTCATCACAAGCCCATGAATCACAAATTAATTTCTAAATTTCCAGGCTTGTATCCCTTAAGCACCACCATCGCAAGTTAGCTTTTCCCCAGCTCCACCTCACGGCTTTCTCAACAAACAGAAGATCGCGAATCTCACTTAACAAAGCTTAATGATTGTAATTTATGTCTAATAATTGAAATTCTTGAATCAAACTATCCTAAGGAATGCGTCAATCAATTAAGAATAAGTATTTACTTATTTAACTCCATGGATATGCCACTTCCAGTGGCTGTTGAAAAACAGGGCACCAACCCAACCAAATAAATTCTTGCTTTCTTAACCAAATTCAATCATTCCCCGTTCATTGTTCAAACAAGACATCTTAAACTATTAATGTATCATCAATTTTGTGTTTTGCTAGCATTCAATCCTTCGATTTTGGGTTCTTAAATCTCAGCTGTCGCGCCCATGTAGAGCAGCCCTTATTCAGGGGCGGACAAAAAGTGCAGTTGAACGGGGTTACGGGATACCATCCAATTTTGTACGCGTAGTGTAAATTTCGATCTCGCTTAGTGTAAATTTTGATTTTTTCGAGACGGTGCTATCATTCATTTCAAATTTTAGATCCAGTGCCACCATCCATTTCAAATCCTGAGTCCGCCCCTGCCCTTATTTGACCGATAACAACACTACAACACCACAAAAGATTGAAAATTAAACATATGAAGGGGCAAAAATACTTAAGTGATCGATTGCCTCCACAAACCGAGATTATTTGGTAGTCTAGTCCTCTATTCTTCAATGTCGATCGAAGCACAGGGCACCACAAGAGAACAGCCAACTAATTCTTTTCTTTATTGTGAACACATGGGGTTAAACCTAATTATCCCCTTTAAATTAATCCTATTACCTTCCATCTATACAACTTAGGGGTGTTTGTTTAAGTTTATTTTTTTGGCTTATTAGCTTATAAGCTTATTATTTGAAGCCCACCTTTTTTTTTTCTATTAATCCAAAGATATACATTAGTCCACTAACAAAAATAAAAGCTTAATTAATATTGTAATCTATTCGGATAACGGTTTCATTGTTTTATTTTCTAAAATAATAATAGCATTAATAGTCATAAATTTCAGTCGTTACACATTAGAAATAGAATTAGAATATAACCCGAGAAACTGCTAAATCTTAAAATCTATATTATTTATATAAATTATTTAACATTATTTCTCTTCAATTATTTTAAGAGTTTTTAAAATTTAATCAAGATAACATCATAACCTTTCATTTTATATATATTAATATCATTCATCTAATCTTTAATCATTTCACCTTTTCTCTCCTATTTTACTTAACTTTTTATTTTTTTTTATTTTAAAAGAGTTGACAGAAATAAAAAAAATAAAAAAATAGATTATTTTATGGGGTTTAAAATGCAAAAAGTTTTTTTATGCAATATTCTATTTCACACCAGTCCTAAACTTCATCGGCGACGGTATTTCCGGTTTCTCTTCTGCGTGGAGCTGCCCTGCCACCGCCGGAGAGGTACAGAGAGAGAGACCACACTGATTATGTGATAATAGAAACTAAATAAGATAATCGAGAATAATTTATAATTGGAGTAGAGGACCCACCGTCACCATGATCTTGAAATTTGCCCGGTGGTGTCTCAACAACACAATTCGAGGGAATTTATGAACACGAGATCTCTTCATTCTATGCACAGGTAACCTTTAAACTCTAAACCCCTGATTCCCCCCCCCCCCCTATCACGCTTCAACACACTCCGACAAGCCCTCGTTTGCTCTTCTGTTTGCCGTTTCTTTATTAGGGTTCGTTGATTAGTTAAGATCTCGTGTCAGATTTTTAATAACTGCAAGACCTTAATGCAGAAATTCAAAGCTTGAGGTTTTAGATTGAACAAAGTAAATTTTAACTGACGTCTTTTTTTTTTCTTCCTCCTTCAGTACTTGTTAAATTTTTAAAATTGTGTGGTTTTAGTAGAAAGTGGGTTGTATTTATTTTTCAATTTCTTTCAACTTAGTTAGTTCTCTTGTTAGATATTGAAATCGACGATCTGGAACTCTGTGAATGGAGAATGGGCCATGCTCTAAGACTTGCTCTGCTGCTGATTCTTCTTGCCGAAGGTATGCACTTTTGCAGTTAATCTGTAACTATTTTTAAGGTTTCTGATTCTTCTATGATGAAAGGTGAATTAGGCCAAGTCTTGTTGTAAAAATTTCATGACCATAGCACACTTCAGACTTTAATACTTTATCTTCAGTTCTGATAGTATTGGAGTTAAGTATTCGTTATATATACCTTTTAATGGTAAACTTGTTTCTAGATAAAAAATTGGTAACTGTATGTGGTTGCCATTTTGTTCCTGGATCTATATACATAACTGTATGTTATGGCGATGAAATGTGTGTGTTTTAGCTGTCTGTGTATTTATATTCTTATCTTTTCTTATCATAATTGTTCCAATGGTTGTCCTGCAGTTTGTCCATCTTCTAGTGCATATGACTTTGAGCATTGCAAAAATTCTGTCAAGCAATGGGCATCTTCCTCTCTTCATTCAGATACTAAAGATGGTCATATTCTCAAGGACTTGCTTTTTTTTCTTCACGTCCCAAGGACAGGAGGGCGAACTTATTTTCATTGGTAACTTTTGTTTTTTGCGTTTCTTTGGTATATGGTTAAGTTATTTGATTTTTGTTATACTATGGCGATAACAAAATCTCTTTTTGTTTATCTCATTGCAGCTTTCTGAAGAAACTGTATTCTAGTGCTCTAGAATGCCCACGATCTTATGATAAGTTGCGGTTTGATCCCCAGTAAGTTTGATATGTAACACCCCAAAATTTTTTTTAAAAAAAACGAGTAGAAGTAAATGTGAACTTATATATAATCATGTCACATAAAGAACTGTAGTCATTCAGACAAAAATCTAGACGAGGTCCCACACCCGGAACTACACGTCGTACAATAGTAATTCTTTAAAGTAATTAAATTACAATTATAAGATTTAATAAATGTCTGTTTTAATAAATAGCGGAAACGTTTGATAAAAGATGAGCCGTCTTCACACTGCTGGAGCTTTCCCACGATCAGATCCTGAAAAGAATAAATCAACAATAGTAAGCATAAAGCTTAGCGAGCACACTAGCTTACACAACACACTAGGTATGTACATAACACATAACAATCCATCATCACATATCAATTCACATAATACCGAAGTAGTGCACTGACGACAATTTCACACTTTGGGTCACAGTTGACTATCCAAGTCGTACCAAGGATTTCATGTGTCTGACTGTGCCCTAGTTGCGTGTTCACCACAATATAACACAACCCTTCACTTCACATATCAATATATCATTTACATGTTCACATATACAATCGAATCACATATCACTTTCACACAATGAAACACATGTACATTTCGCGCTAATACAATGTATAAGTTAGTGTAACTCACCTGGTTGCAGCACACAATACTCAATAGAAATAAATCACGTAACCGCACTTTTCGTCTCTACCTATAAACACCTACAATAGTGGTTCCAGAAAGGTTAATATTCTTTCATCTATGTATACGTGTTCCATTTATTTATTTAATTCATTCCCGTAATCGTCTATACGAAACTCTCGACCTACCCCAAACTCAAGTTGGATGAGTCTAGGCCCACTTTCATTTCCCAAGAGTTTGGTTTACGATCCATATGTGAAACCCCGTTTGATTTGGATTGAAAACCCAAGTCTTCAATTCAATTGAAAACCCAAAGTTTTCAATTCAATTGAAAACCCAAGTTTTCAATTCAATTGAAAACCCAAGTTTTCAATTCGATTGAAACCCAAGTTTCCAATTCAATTGAAAACACCACTTTTCAACTTACTTGAAAACCCTAAGTTTTCAATCTAACCCATAAAGGTTTTCAGTCGGGACCATAACACGAACGTTTTCAATTGGGGAATCCTTTTTGAGGACTCACCCCTAGAGTTTCAATTGATTCAAGATCCAATAATGTTTTCAATTGACCCTTCAATGGGTTTTCAATTGGTGCCAAGTCCCAAAAGGTTTTCAATTCATCCTTCCTTTAGTAAAGTTTTCGGTTGAGCCCATATAGTGTTTTCACTTGGGCCCATCATTGTTTTTAGTTGGGTTTTACCTATTGAAGTTTATACCTTCCAAGTTTTCAATTACTAACATTTAAACAAAGTTTTCAATGACTTAAGACCATAGAAAGTTTTCAATTGAATTACAACTTTAGAAAGTTTTCAATTGAATTAAAACTTTAGAAAGTTTTCAATTTACTCTCAAACAAGCTTTTCAATTCACTTTTAAGCATGGTTTTCAATCAAAGCAACACCCAAGTCAAAGTTTCCAATTATACTACCGATACTCATTTTTCAATTGTGAACCAAGCATATAAAGTTTTCAACTCAAGAAAGTTTTCAATTGAAAACCAAACCGGTGAGGTTTTCAATTACCTCTCAACTCAAAAAGGTTTTCAATTCCTTTTTCTTTCTAAGAAGTTCTCAATTCAATACCACCTACAGCTTTCAATTCATCAAGAACACAACCATTCTCTAAAATCCACCTTAACCATTTTTCCTAATTAAATCATTTAATTCCATTTGCCTTGTATCCCTAACACCATAACATTAAACCCCCATAAATTAATTGTAGCTTCAACAAAGTTTGGGGGTTCAAAATTCAAAAACTCCTCTCGGCTCGTCCCTTTGGTCCGACCACCCCTAAACCAATCAAATCTCCATTTATACTAAAATCGTTTAGCGTGTTTTGAGTTTTATTTGATTCCAATCATGCTAACACAAAGTCCCTAGTATTTAATTGGATTTACTTCAAGTTTCCAATCATAAAAATCCCAAGCTTGGTCTCTGTTTGTTCATGCGCATCAGCAGATATGAAAACCCAGCAAATCCTTCCCAAAATTCAATTAAAAATCGCAAAACCGAAGGCTAGATAGTCCCAAAGGATGTAGAAACCGTACCTCCGTGTTCTTCGATTTATCCCTTACGGTTTTGGTGTTGTATGAACTCGATCACTATTCCCTCCTCGACCGGCGGCGACCAACGGCAGCCCTCTCTCTCTCTCTCTAAAACGGCGGTATTGTTCACATTTAGGGTAGGGTACCTTCTAATATATTTAGTTACCTCCTCAACGCCTTGATGGCCCAACACAGCACTTCCCAAATTGTACAGCCCGTTATTAATACTATTTAAATTGTTTGGCCCGATAATAAACCTCTAATGTCTATTCACTTTTTAAATACTTACTACTTCATTAATAATATGAATAACAATAGTATCGTAATTTGGAATGGATATGACATGATATTTGTTAAAACTTAAAAGTTATCTTTAATTGATACATTATGGTTGGTAAACTTTTTTATTGTGGCCTTTGCCCCATTTAAGTGTGCTCAAATAGTTTGTATTTTTGTTCAGCAAACCTGATTGCAGGCTATTGGTAACTCATGATGATTATAGCATGATGTCCAAGCTTCCGAGAAAGCAAACTTCAGTGGTTACAATTCTTAGGGACCCAATTGAGCGTGTTTTCAGTGCATATGAATTTTCAGTAGAGGTAGCCGCTAGGTTTTTGGTGCACCCCAATTTGACTTCAGTCATAAAAATGTCAAATCGGGTGAGGTCAAAGAATGGCGGCATAAGCACTCTTGAGATATGGCCATGGAAGTATCTGGTTCCTTGGATGAGGGAGGATCTGTTCTCCCGGGTATTTTTTTTCTTTTTAATTTATAATAAAAGTATCTACATTGATCTATGTTGATTCATGATTGTTTATGCTCTTTTCGGTAATTATTGATGTTCCATGTGATGCAGCTGATGAATGTGTTGTTTACTTTGATGTAATGAACAGCGTGATGCAAGAAAAAAAAGGGGCCCACCTTACGTTTATGGGAATGACTCGTACGATATGGAGGAAATTGTTATGCCATTGCATGACTACATCAATCACCCTGTAGCGCTGGACCTTGTTCACAATGGTGCTACTTTTCAGGTATAATTATGAGCAAATTGGCATTTTGTCAGTCATGCAGATCGAGCTTGATTATAAAATATGATGAATATCAAAGTCCCCATGGAAATCTGTCCCATTTGAACTTTTGACTTATGTTGATTGGTAACTGTTGAAATGAAGAATCTTGAACCTATAATTGATTGCAAACATTTTTCCTGTTATGGCTAAGTGTTAATTGTTTAGGTTGCAGGTTTGACGAATAATTCCAATATTCGCGAGGCGCATGAACTTCGTCAATGTGTAATTACCCATCAGATCCTTGGAAAATACGTGCTTGAAGTTGCGAAGGTGCTATAAAAATTGATGGGAGTTTGTTTCACTATTTCTCAGTGACTGACCTTTTTCACTTAACAACTTGTAATATGGTTTGCTGCAGAAAAGGCTGGATGATATGCTATATGTTGGGATCACAGAGGAGCACAGAGAATCTGCCACAATGTTTGCAAACATTGTTGGTGCCCAAGTTATCTCTCAGTTAATAACATCAACTGTTAATAATACTAATACATCAGGTAAGTGTTGCTATTGTTAGTTTTTCAAATATGAAGACTTGTAGTTGTTACAATAGGTGTTCTATGAGGGGACCATAATACAAACCAAGGATTCCTAAAGTTCTTACTGACTGTTTCCCCTTATCTTGGTGGATGGAAAAATAGGTGTAATGGCCGAATAAAATACTCCTCTGTTTTCTGTTAGTTGTACTCCTTGTTTCCTTTTGACTCTAAATGTCATGCTTCAAGAAAATTCTTCTTCTTCTTTCTAGTTCTATAATTTTACTACGTAATACTTTTGTATTGTTCTAGTCTTCAAGAGGCTGTTACTGTGAATGAGCATGCAAATGAACAACATAAAATGGAGAAATAGGATAACATTTCAACACAAAAGTCAAAAACAAAAGATGTTTAATGACTTAATCAATCAACAAAGTAAATATCATCAATTAATCAAGAAACTTAGTTCTTTTATTGTAGAATAACAAAAATAAAATCGGCTGAGCCTTTAGATGTTATCTTGCACCAAGCATATTATTTCCTTTCTATATGGAGGGATTTGCTTTGTCCATTTTCAGTGTATTTGAATCCCGTATATACCACAGTGTATTCGTCATGGTTAACACTTAGTGTGCCTGTCTCAAGTCACTTTCTTTTTTTCTCCTTTCTTTCTTATTTTTGCTAAGAAAGTAGGATTGGTGTATGGTGGTAGAAAGAACCTAAGATAGGTGTAGTGGCCAAAGAAATACTCCCTCCGTTTTCTATTGCTGTCCTCCTTTGGCTCAAAAAGTCATGCTTCTAGGAAATTAGAGTTATTTTCTGTTATATAATTTTAGGATTATATATATTGTATATTATACTACTTGTTTTGATGCATTTTTCTCAAATAATTAAATATTTACTACTTATGATGCAGAACAGGGTCCTTCACTTTCTGATTCAAGCAGTGATGATCAGGTAATGGCGACTTTCATTGGTGAACTGCAAAGCTGATGTGTATAATTGAATGACTTGACTTAACTTGCATGCGTGTATAATAACAGGACAGCAGTTTATCAACTACTGGGGCAAAACAGGAAAATGTATGCCTTTTTCTCTCATCACATGCTTGTTTGTTTGTTTGCTTGTTTGTCAACATATTCAGTTTGTTCAGTTACAATGATCGGGGTGGCAAATTGGGTATTGAATTTGCTGTATATTTTCGGCTCAGTAGGCTCTATTTTTAACACTCAGGTGAATGTTTCAACAGTTTTTAAGAGAGTCAGAAAGAAACAATTGATACACGAGATTGATAACGCAGTTTAGTTGGGTTTTGTGATAGTAGTGTATTCTTCATTCTTGAACTCAAATTCATCATATTATTTATTCTTAACTTCAAATATGTCGACTTCATCTCCTAATTTGATCTTTAAATGCTTCCAGTAATGTTCACCTAGATATTATCCAATCCTCATCCATTGATTTAAAATGTTTAGGATAACTCTTCATTCTTTGAAATCAACTTTTTTGCACAAAGATGTCAATCCTAGCCCTGTGATTTAATAATAATTCACAATTAAACATTATTGGGTTTCAGGATTAAACGATCTTCTCCCCCTTCTGACAATTGTTTTGTCAAGTATGTTTCCAGAGTGGTAGTTGGTTTCTAGGATGATCAAGTTGTTTCTTTCAACAAGTGTAGGCTCACTCTTACCCAGTGTTGTAGCCCATAACCATGTGAGCCACAGCAATCGCACACAATTAGGACTCATTAACACTTTTTGGGTTTGTTTTTCCTTCATTTTGACTGACAAATATAGATTTGAAACAAATAATGAAGGATGAATTTTAGATGAACATAAGCATTATCCCATTCCACCCAAGAAAAGATGAAAATAAACATGTGTGCGAAGAGAATGTATTTGCTACTTGATGTTGAGGTTTGAGAGTATCCTTCTTGTGATAGGGGTTTGGAGTTTGATGGTTCAGTGGAGTTGCTCTTCTCGGTCTGCTTAACCTGTTTTAGTTTAAAAAAAAGTTCTTTACTTGTTTTCTTACTAACTACTCTCTCTTCTCTCTCTCTCCCTCCCTCCCTCTCTCCCTCCCTCCCTCTCTCTCTCTCAGGAGAGTTTGGTTGGTAGTTATTTGATCACAACTATGCTTTTTGGAGTGCAATTGTGGTAACAGACATTGTAGAAAGTAGTGTTAGTTTGTATGAGGAGGAACATGATATGTCAGAAAGCAAATTGATTTCTTTAGTATCCTTTCCTCTCATCTAGTCACCACACTTTTTCATCCTTCCCTTTTCCTTGTAACACTCAGATGAATATGTTCGAACAAGTTTTAATGCACAATTAACAATCACAATTCAGAAATAAACAGTCAACATACTTAACATATACATACAGGTGATGTCCAAACTTAAGTCCCCTTCTTACAAAATCATTCTGCCTCTTGTTCAAAATCTTTGATTTTTTTTTGTGATAAAATAATTAGACCATGTCAATATAGTTACAAATATAATAATAATAAATTATTAATAATAATGATGATGATGGTGGTGGTGGTGGCGGCGGCGTTTTGTATTACATGATTTAGGCTGTGTTTTAAACAGCGCGTATGGCTTGAGGCGTGAGGCGAGGTGAGGCAATCTTGTCGACCTGAGGTGAGGCCGTGTATAGGAGGCGCTGTGAGGCGGTGATTTTTCCTTGAGCTGATGCGAGGTGGCACCGGGGCTTTTTGTACATGGTCAAGTACTCGGTGTTTTAAAAACCACGGAAGTTCGTATTTATATGGGTCTACTTCTAAAAGCCTAGTAATTGATATATGGATTATGGGCTCGTATTGTTGAGGGTTTTCCAACGTTAAGTTTATTTTGCAAATGCTATAGTCTACGATCATCACTTTCAAAGCTCCATTTCATTCCTAGGGTTCTAAAAGCCTACATGAACAATTCAATCTTCCGCTCCTCTCCCGTTTTCGGTTTTTCTTAATCTGCTAAGTTCATATATTTGCTTATCCTATAACACTGTCACTACATCGCTTCTTGTTTTGTTTTGCTACAAGACTATAACAAATTCTTTTTCGGTGGATATGTTGGTTTTGTACTGTTCTAGGAATACAAAACCACATACATGTTGGTGCTTTTGTTGTTAAGTGAATTATTAATTTTTTTGGTGTGTGAAGTATGATTTGTTTATTATTTATTTATTTGTAAAAAAGACCGCCTCGCGTACATGAAGCCCTCGCCTCAGAGTGCCTCACAAAAAAGAGGCTCTAAGGAGGGCTATCGTCTCGGAGTGCCTCAAGCCTTTCAAAACTAAGGATTTAGGTAGGAGGGTTTTTTGTATTAAAAAAACTAATTACATCTTGGACGAGTTTTGACCCATTTGACTCTAGCAAAATTGTTACAGTAGATTAAGAAGTGAGTGAGTATTAAAGAATTATATCTCCTGATTTAGATGACTGTGGGAAAACTTATGGAAACATACGAGACCTGCATTTCTTCGCTAAGAGCATCCCAATCACAGCGCCGTACTCTTTCCTTGAAAAGAATATCCCCAGCAAACTTTACAAAGGAGGTGATTTATGCATCCTCTCTATCTAGACTTTCTTTACTTTGTCTTATTTTCTGTCTTTATTATTGCTTTTCTCTAAAATGATAACAAAGCCACATGATCCTTCTAGTTAAACTAACTCACTCTTTTCGTCATAATCTTCAGGCTCGTCATTATGTACCTGATGGACTCCTTAAAGAAATCATATCTCTCAACAGTCTTGACATGGAACTCTACAAGTATGCCAAGGAAATTTTTCATAGACAGCATCAGATTATGGAACACAAATTCCACAATTCTGTCACGCCCGTAAGTTCATACTTTTTGGGGAACTTAAATTTCTCTTAAACTTCCCATTTAAAATTTCTTTTCTATCATAGCATTCATACCCATTCCATTCTAAAACTGCTTAGATTTTTTTTTCCATTCTCAAGCTGAATCTTGGTCAAACTTAGAGGCGGCAAAATGACGTGTCATGTTGGTTGAAAATTGCGTCACAAGTTATTTTTTAGTATGGATTAAAACTGGTTGGGTTTTGTTTAAGGCTGTCAATTCGGGTTGGGTTCATGTCATTCGGGTTCGGGTCAGTTTCATGTCAACCCGGTTTCAACCCATTTATTTTCTTGTTAGGTTCGGGTTGTGTCAATTTTTTCGTGTCAACCCATTTATGCCAAATGTCGTCGACGAGTATTTTTTCGGTTTTTGAATACGGTTTTCAAGTATGGTTTTCAAATACGGTTTTCTATTTCAACTACGCTTTTCTTTATCAATCATTCAAATTCCATGTTTGTTTTCCAACTTTCGGTAAGAATTTCGAAAATGATTTTCGTTTATATTCTAACTTCAATGTTCAATGTTCATTTCGATTGTATTCGAACTTTAAATTCGGTATTTGTTTCGGTTTGATTCGAATTTTGGTTTTACTTATTTATTCAACTTATATAAATAAATATAATAATAAAAACTTTTTGTTGTACTACTATTCTATTAAGTAAGAATAGATAATGTCATTGAACAACCGAATAATTTAAAATTATTTATCATTAAATAGAATTATGAATCGAATTTAAAAGGTACCACATATCAAATAATAAATTGTAAAAGTACCAAATCAATATAGTCAAAATAACAAGTACCAAAATGACGTACTATTATTTTAACAATAAATCTTTTATTGTTTATTTAAGTTTTTAACATTTAAGAGTTTTGTACTTTTGTTTGGGGGGTTTTATAGCCCTAAGGTGTCATACCTTTATTTGAATTTACAATCTTCTTTTCAAAATTTAAATTTTAAGTATTAAAGAAATTTTATAATATTATAGTTTTACTCTTAAACGGGTCACTTTCAGGTTGTCTGGTTGATCCTAACACAACCTATTTATTTTCGTGTCGATTTCGTGTCAACCCGCTTTTGACCCGTTTCGGGTTCGTGTCACTTTTTTCGTGTTGACCCAAAAATTGCCAGCCTTAGCTTTGTTGACCTCAAATACATGTTTTTCACCAAATTTTATATTTTTATAAAAACTAGTTTGTTGAATACGACTATGATAACTATGTTTTTACATGATAATCTAATTTTTTGAATAAAATTAATGCCATAAATACACTTTAAGTGACTTTTGATAGTATGATTGGTTTTGTTTTTTTAACCCTTTGACTAGTTAGAGATAAAACTGTCACCCAGCTCTGCCATAAATGGTGAAATTTTTTATCCTCTAGCTAAACACTTAAACTGGACACATTGTATTCTGAAAAGAACTCTTGTATTTCTCCCCTTCATAGCAATCCCAGAATTTGTTAATATTTAAAAGTATGACACTGATCAAGCCTAGATTTTGACTCTGTTTCATGGATTACTAAATTGTAGGAGAAGTGGCATGTGATGCTTACCAGCATTGATCCAGCATGGACAGTCTATCTTTTCAGTTTCATGTTCTTGCTTTTCTTTATTTGCTTCTACACAAGTGCAAAAAAAAGAATATCGAAAGTTAAGGTATGAAAGTTTTTTATTAAATGGAAGTTATAACTATACAGGCGTAAAATTATTATCAGAAATGAAACTCGATGACACCTGGCTATGGTCAATTCAATTGTCCGCTATTTCATATTCGAACTGCTGTAATTTTGGTTACTTGAAGATGGTTTTAGAAGGTAGAAGGAAAAATGCACAGAATGTATGTCAGATATATATGGGTGAATTTGCATACTTGCAATTTGCAAATGGTCCTCGAGAGCTACATTCTAGTTTAATGCATGATTGGTATATCTTGAAGTTATGCTTGGTCTCCAGAGTATTGACTTTTTATCTTTATCTTTCTTGTTGCATATCTGAGTATTAGTTGCATTTTTGTTGACTCCGTCTTTCTGTTGTTGAAACTAGGTGTTGCCTTTATATCTTCTATTTTGATGGACGGTGTGAATGTGAAAAACTTTTATGCTGTTCATTTTTCTCAAAAGTGTCTGTGTGTATATACGAGGTGGTGTTCGGTTATTTTCTTTTGGTTTTGGGTTAACCGAGCCAGGTTATTTGGGTATTTTAGTGTTGTGAATATAACCGTTAACCAAATAGAATGAGGATTTGCTATGGTTACCCGGGTATTTTAGAGTAGAGAAAACACCCGTTAACCGAACTATATAAGGATTGGGTTATTAAGCCATGCACAATTGCACATTGGGTTTGGCTTTTTTTTTTTGTAACCATGTTACCTGTATTCACTTGGATCTCACCTGTTACTATTCTAAAATTGAATTGAATTTGTTTTCTAAACTGTGTTTTGTTTTCTCGTTAAATTTGAAGATTGAATTGAACAAGCTATTATCGTATCCACGCTTTACGTCGGATACTCGGATTGATATTTAAATAATTACTTTCATACTAATTTAATTTATATACATTATTATAAACAAATTGGTTGTTCGAAGGTAATATACATACATATTATTTAGTTTTGATAATCATCCTCTAAAAAAATAAAAAAATGTAGTTTTTTAGGACAAATTGCATAAACCATAATACACTTTGGTATATACAACTGACTTTATCTTTTTTAAAACAATACAATCATTATTTTTAATCCTCATATTATACGCAAGTTGTATACTATGAAAGTTATGATAAAGTTTAATTGTATAAAATGGTAATAATAATTAAATATAAAAAAATGTTGTTTGCATACAGTTGGAGGACTATAAAAGTTGATTGTACTATTTTTAAGAATTTAAAGTTAATCGTATAAAATGGTAAACAAAGTTCATTGTATCTTCATGCAATTTGCTTTTTTTTGTTGCAACCTGTAATTTATCAAGAAGTTAACTAAACTAACATTAGTTGTTTTAACTTGTTGGAATGCGATTGCTTTCTAACAAAAGATCGGGACTTGTAATAAAATATATGTAAGAAGTGTGTACTTTTGAGATTACATATCTATTTTTATTTATTAATTTTTTTTCGTTTGGATTATTACTCTCTTTTGTTTGTTCTTAAAGTTGAAGACCACTTCCTTTAACATATCATGTTCCCATTTTCAAAGACTTGTTTGTCTATTAGGTTATCAACTGTGATGATACGAAGTTATTATTAATATTGTAAACAACTAATATTTAATTCATTTTATAACCATATAAGAGACATGTTAAAAGTCATTGTTGAAATATAATTCATTTAGTAATTTATATATCATAAATTATAGATTGATAAGTAAAATGTAAAATTACATAACTAATTTACTCTTTAATTAAGTTAGGTTTCACTGTCAGTACTTAATATTTCTCCAACATATGTAATATATACTTAGATAGTTTATTATGTCATTCGCAATATTTTTTTATATATATTATACAAGACTAGATATTTTTAGTATCTATGTCACTTTATTACATTACTCTAAATAAATTTTAATTGTTAATTTGTCGTCTTGTCTCATGTTAAATTTCTCACTTAGATAATCTTATATGCTTAACAAAATTACTTATACTCTTTGGTTTTAGAGTTTTGTGTGATAGTTCGACTCAAAAGCATATTAATAGTTGTAGTAATAACAAAAAAAAGATAATAATGATACTGAAAGTATAATTTATCCTTTGTGGTTAAATATAATCTTATATAAACTGAAGGTGAAAGATAAAAATCTATTTATAGGTGAAATTTAAAAATTGAAGATCAAATGTAGTTTTTAAAATTAAAAGGTGAAAAATAAAATTGTATTAGGGGATAAAGGGTGTGTTCGGCAACGGGTTTATGGGGATTATAGGGGCTTGAGATTCTAGTTTTTATAATCTCCAGCCTTCTAGTCTCGTCCGGATGTTAAAATCTTGAGGAGATTATTACAAACATAGTCTTTCATAAGCTCCTAAAATAAAATTCTTTTCAATTAGCTTATGGCTCCGGCATCAGTTAGTTTCGTCAAACACACCTAAAATGAAAATTGAAATGAATGGTGGCTTTTTTTGTAAATTTATTATAAGGTCTAATATCTAGGCGTGTAGATTCTAAGGGATAGTATTTGGATTTAGGGATGTTTGTGATTGCGATCTCCAAATAGATTATGCATTTTTAATAATTAATATAAGATAATAAGCTATAACAGAAAATGCTACAAAATAATAATGTTTAGATTTGATTATTTTGTTTCATATCGTAGTAATCAAATAATTAGTTTGAAAAAAGAATTCAAAACTAGATTCTCAAAACTTCATTTTATAGCCTTCAAAACACAGAAAATTGATTTTTAAAAACTTAACTCTAAACACTTTAAATTAATTATTTGTGATATCAAATCATAATAATTAAATAATCACTTTCCACATACAATCTGAAACACCCCCTTAGCTCAACATGCAAATGTGATGCCATTGTTTGCTTTTTTTAGGAGGAGAAGAAAAGGAAAACGTGTTTTCTCTTAAATGTGAAATGATTAGGAAGGAAAGGACGTCGTGTTTCCATTATTTCCTTGGCTTTCTTTCTATCCGCCTTTCATTTTTAATAAAAAAACTCAAAAACATGTCGTAAAAGATTATCATATTTTCTCTAAGGTGCCCGTGGTATTGTAAGTCTTGATTGGTTTGTTGGTGTCTATATTTTGCTAACAATGAAAGCCCAAACATTCAACAGCCAACCACCACAATTGAAAGCGTCTAGCTAGCTAAATGAAATATACAGAAGAAAACAAAACTGGAAACAAAGGGGTGGGTTTTGGAGCATATAGAAGCAATCTGCCAAACCACTGATCTTGACTACCCCATCTGACCTTTTGAACCACCAATCTGCCATATGTGTGCGTGTGATATATATAGGGAAGGGTTTAAACGAAAACTGCGAGAACTAATCTTGACCCTTGATTAAAATAAATCAATGGCTAATAATTTTGATGGCTAATGATCGACCAATTAATTACTAATGATTGGTTCATTAATGGATCATTAATGACGCATTAATGAGTAGTATTTTGGGTAAATCAAGTCTCGCACATTAATGACGGATCACCCGTACGCAATTCACCGTTAAGTAAAATATATAAATGACTAAATACCCCTATTAGTGAGTCATACATGCACATGTGCACATGTCGACCTGTACTAAAAAAAACCAACAAATACAAAAAAAATATAGCTAGATTGGTCTCAAAGCAAAGAGCATAATTTTCTCGTTAATTTAGTATAATTTTCGTAATTTAACATATTTTTATTTGATGGATATATTAGTTTAAAAAAGTATGGGTAATGTGAAAATGTCCAAATTGCCCTTAATTAGTTAAGGATAAGTTTGATTAGTTTAAGGTTATCCATTAACAATTCTTTAACATGAATCCTCCATCTTTTTGATCAATGGCTATAATTGGTTATCGCAGTTCTCGTACGAAAAACAGTTCTGGTTGGAGTTGTCCCCTATTTGAGAACCGTTTTTATTGCGAGTACCGTGAGAACCAATCTTGGCCCTTGATTAAAACAAATCAATGACCAATAAAAATGACGGTTCATTAATGATGCCTTAATAACACATTAATGATGCATTAGTGAGGGGTATTTCGGAAAATTATATAAACGACTAAAATACCCCTATTAATGAACATTAATGACGGTTACAAATGGTACTCGCAATAAAAACGGTTCTCAAATGATCTTTTCACTATATATAGGGGAGTGTTCATGCGAAAAACATTAGTTTTGCGAGAAGTATGAGAAGCTATCATGACCATTTATTTAATTTTGATCTAATGACTCTCATTAATTAAATATATTTATTTTAATTTATTAATAAGGGCAAAATAGTAAACCTAAATTACTTTCTCTTTCCTCTTTTATCTCTCTCACGTTTTTTCTAAAATTATATTTTTTTCTAGTAAACTTTTTACAAGTTTCCATTATTAACACAAAAATTCCCTAAAAATGTTTAAATCTAAACCAATTTAAAACTCAGGTATTCTCATTATTCCAAACCACCCCCCCCCCCACCCCCCACCCCCCCAATTTTTTTTTTCAAATAGTACATTAAAAAACCATTTTTTATCGGAAGTTCACTAATGAAGTAGCAAAAAGAATCAATAATGTCTTGATTGTTCACTGGTGAACCAACTATCGCTTAAGATAATGAATCAACTAAAACCATTTTTTTTCAAAATTTCACTAATAAACATAATAAAAAAATCTTTTGTCAAATAAGTTTACTAATGAACCAGCTAAAAAACTTAATTGCTTATTAATGAACAATAAATTTTCATTACAATCTAATAAGTTTATTGACAAACCACCATAAACAACAACAAAAATTATATCATGAACAACCAAAAACAAACAAATATAAATTCAAATCAGAAATACAAAATGAAAAAAAAACAATTAAGGAAGATTTACAGACATGATAACACATGAAAAAAAGCTAGATGATAGTGTATATGTATAAGCCCAACACTACTAAAGCTTGACAAGCCCAAACGTACCTCTGGTCTAGCCCAAATGAATATATATTTATATATTCTTACTTCAAACCCAAAGACATGATATAGCCAATCAGAAGGTTTCTTTAACTTACTTCTGTCCATCTGAACCAAGCAGACCCGACAATAGCGCACACCCTTGGACCTTCTTAGGATAAAAAAGAAGTCTGGGACCTCAAGGTAAGCAACACTCTTCCATTCTCAAAAAATATACAAACACTCACACATTATCTAGGGGAAGCCATCTGATTCTTACGCCGGAGATTGGCCATGAGGTTCAACCCTCGTGGCGAGGCTAACGGTGTCTTATTTTGAAGGAACACCGGAGCTCTAGTGACCTACCCACGTTCGTTGCTCACCCCTCCCGGAATTATTGTAGCAACACTAGACATTAAGCCTATTTTTTATTTTTTTAAACATGAATTAACTTTACTTTTATAGAACTTGAATATGTAATTATCATTCTAAATTAACATAACTTGAATTTGTAATCATTTTGTACAAATCATATTATATTTGCAACGTGCATCCTTGGTCACAAAAAATGGTTAAAAACAAACAAATATCTCAATGGAGATTTACCCTGTTTACACAATAACAATAATTCATTGCATTTTGCAATAATTTTTCTTTAAAAGATATAACCTCACCCCTAACAAGAAGCCAGTGCACTATTTCACTGCATCAACAGGTTTCTCTTTGCCTTGTTTATCTTAATATTCAAAAAATAGAAAGTGAAAATATTGAGATGTTTATCTTCATATGGAAAAGCAATGAAAAAGTGTTTGATTTTTCATATGGGTGGCAGATAGAGAGGGTGAGGAAGTAGGGATTTTTTTTCGTTCAAATAGATAATAGACAAAGAGATTGATAAAATACGTGAGTGACAGAAAGAGGGAAATGAAATCTTTCATATTTATAAGAGAAAGATTATTAATAAAAAAGGTCTCGTTTGCCCCTTCCTTCATTTATTTTCTTCCAATTTATTTTAAGTTATTTATTTAAATGCCATAACCTTTGTTAGCCATTGATTAGTTAATCTAATAGTCCAGATTACTTCTTGCACTTCTCGTAAAAAATAACTTCTCGCATGAACCACCATATATATATAGAGAGAGAGAGAAAGAAAGAGCGAGAGAGAGGGGGAGAGAGATATTGAAAGAACCAAATCTGGCCAGTGGTATCAGATTATATTAATGTTGGCTATTTAAGCCGTATTCATGTTAAATTAGGTGCTAGTTATTGAAGATTAATTTTCATGACATTTGTGTATCGATTTGTTTTCAACATAATTTAGTTTATGTCCGGTATAATTTGTGTCACTTAATTCGTGTTAAATTTGAGTTTGTTTCATTTCAGCCCTTTAAAAAAGGGTTTTGTTTTTTAAAGTGTACTGAATTTGTCACCTTTTGCTATTATGTATGATGTATCCATGTTTGAAAAACTAACATTTGGTGTATGATAACCCGTGATAGAGGTCATTTCTTAAAAAATAATTTAAAAAATTAATATTAGTTTTAGTTATTAATTTATTATTATATATTAATAAAATAAAATAAGAATGGATGGGTGATTGTTAACAGTGCTATCATTGATTTTGAGTTATTAATTTGTTATTAACAAAGCTATAACCGATTGTTGGGGTTGCGATTTTAGGGTTTGCAATTTGATTACATTGTATATGCATTAACATATGAGTTTATCACATATGTGAGTTCCGATTTTGAGTTCATTGCAAATTTTTAGGGTTCGAATAGGAAGTGGATAATTTATTTCCGGCAGCGGCAATGATTTCCGACACCACCAACATCGAGTTCATCGCAGATTTTTAGGGTTCCGGGTTTTTGTTCTTCGATTGTTGATGTTCAAGCGGTTCGAACAAGGATATGGTTTCTAGATCTGTAATGGATCGATGGGTTCTTCATCATCATCATCGATTTAAGGTAAGTTAGATCTCTTCATCGATGGTTCAATCGAAAATTGTTTCATATGATTCTTTGTCTAGATCAGATACGATTCCTGGATTGTTTAGTGCTTTCATCGAGTTTGTTTAGACATTGAATGTTTATATTTTTTAGCCAGTTTCCAAGTCAAATTCTTCTATACCGCCTTACTTCTAACCGTTGTTGCCTTCACCTTCTATGTATACGCATGCAGATTTCTAGCCTCTATACACACACATTGAATATACCTTAAGCGAAGCAAGTTTTAGAGTTAACATTTTTTAGAACTCGTTCATGTGTTGAACACCTTAGACATTAGTTGTCTTAGGGAAGCTAATTTATATGTTAGACAAAGATTTTTGTCACTTTTCATTGTATTTGAAATTTCCGCTTCCATGTACATGTAATTCTTGATTTATAATCAATAAAAATTATATTAAAATGATTGTGTGTTCAATAATTTTAAATAACTTGAGTTCGTATTCAATCCCCTTCTACAAACTCAATCTAGGACTAACACATTTTATAAAAGAGAATGTGTTAGTGCACTGATGTATACCTTGTATGTTAATAGTAGAAAGTTTAAGTTACACTTGTGAATCAAAATACATAGTGATGGAGTAATGAGTAGATATGTATAGTGTATTTACAATAGTACACGCCCCGTACTATTATAAATACATGGTACAAATCAAACTCATTTAAGTCATAGAAGTATTTTGTGAATCAAGTTAGGGGTATAAAGTATTTTGTTATAACTTATAAGTCATATGGCTTAATGTAAACGTATGTGTGCGCGGGTCAATAAGCATACATGTTAATTTCCTTCGATTTTAAATTTGCAAACATGATTTCATAATGAGTATGTTCTTGTGCTTACTACACGTTATATTTTTTAAGGTCGAGTTCACGTTATATAAAAGCTATAACAAAAAATACTATGTTCTTTTGCTTACACATTATATTGTTTATGTTCTTAGCATAAACGTTTTGTTTGTAACCATAGGTCCATGATTACTGTTTTTATATAGATACCTGGAATGGTGGCATTCATTTACACCGGTTAGTTTGTTATTTATTGAGATTTTTATACCTCTTTCTTATAGTCTACTACATGTAATGTATAAATGGTTTCATACCCCTTTCTAATAAGATTAAAAATGATTTTAAAAATTAATAACCAAACACTCTGAATAACATACTACTCAACTAACCGGCATAACAAAAAAAACTCAGCTGAACAAAATTCTAAAGCTAACCACTCCGTTGAGTAGCATTATCTCAAGGATGACTACTCAGTTGAGCATGAACCAAAAACAAAACACTGACGAGGATAAAACTTAAACTAACCACTCAACCGAGTAAAATCCAAAAGTAAATGAGCCAGCTAAGTTGAGATATAGTTGTTCTTGGGTTTTTTAAAAGTTGTGGTATGCATCCCCAATGTTTTAATATATAAATTTTGATATAGTTTCCTTGATAAAACCTTATGGCTTACTTTGTATGATTGTGTTCGTCCCAAATTTACAAACCTGTCAAAAAATTAAAACTTCTAATATTGAGTACTTTCTTTCATGTAGCATATCGCAAACTTTATATACTAATAAAGTCATGTCTACTATAAAAAAAGGTTGAAATGCCTACAATCTTTAGTATATTTAGCGAAAAAATGTTTGTTTTTTCTTTTTACTAAACCTGAAGATTTTGAACTAATATGTGAAGGATTTTGTCATCATTATGTATAGGGTAATGCTAAACCTAATTAGGAAAAAAACTAATGATACAAAAGTTATTTTCTTTCATCTACTTTTGTTTTATAGTTTGAATTTTAGTATTGGGTTTAGTTCCTGAAAATTTATCCAAGTTGTCATCTTTTGCTATTGTATGTATCAAACTTTCAAAGTTACCATTTAATGTACTAGACTTTCCAAATTTACCATTTTGTGTATCAGACCTACTATAGCAGGTTACATGCTGACGTGGCACCAGTTTTAATGACATGGCTGGTGATTTGGCATTTGATTTGGATTTTTCATAATTTAAAATAAATCAAAAATAAAATCATTGTTTTATGAATATAGATAAAGTTAAATTATAATTATCAATATTCAATCTCTTTCTAGATCTCATGTACAAAAAACAAAAAGCCAAATCTTTTACAAAGATACACAAATTGTTTCGTGGGTTATGGAATTTATGATGAACTAGTTTAGTTTTACTGGGCTTGAATAAATATATGAATAATTGGCTAAATGGACCCATGTGAATAATTCAATTTGGACTAAGCATCATGGGCTTATTGAGCCAAAAGTGGGCTTAGGCCTTTTAAGAAGGTATATGTATGGGTGGCTAGGGCATAGCCCCTAACACTTTGAAATCAAAGCACTGTTGCATTGAGAAAGAAATCAGTGTGTGTTGTGTGTGCAAAAAACCCTACGAGGTACAGAGGAAGGAGGATCAAAGATTCATTTGTGAACTTAAAGAATTGTTGAAAGAATCATCATGTAATTGTAATGTCCCAATTTTTTTTTTACATAACAAGTAAATATATTCCAACCATCACCTAAATCAGCAGTTACAATGTAGCATCATCAATGTTAATTGTTTGTTACAAGGGAAGCGAATATAATATAAAATTGTTTGACTGGTATAGTTGAGTTAAAACATAAAACGTTGCGGTCGCCATCAACATGCTGGAGCCTTCCCTGAAATAGAATAATAATGAGTAAGCACAAAGCTTAGTGAATCACCACTACCCTTACCCTTCACAGGAATCACATCCTGCCATCTATTAACACATAACTAGGGACTCGCCCTTTGCCGCATCTCGGGTCCCACCCGTTTGATGCCTGAACCGGGCCTCGCCCGCTATGACTCATTACAGGTCCCACCTTTAGATGAAGTCATCTGCCCCGACCGGCCACGAAGGCACGGTTGGTTACTAACATCTCACAATGATAACACATAATAACTTATCACATTTAAGCACATGCTTAGTAACGATGAACATCATACAGATCACTTACACTTCGCGGAAAATAAAGTAAGTTAGGGTAACTCACCTGAGTGACGACACGGTAAAGTCAGAAATACTTCCCTACACTGCTTTGACTAACAAATCCTGTCGGCAAACCTACAACACAGTTGCTGAGTCAGGCCACATATAAGCCTCCATGTCACACGGGTTATCAGTCGCATGATTTCCTAAAGTCGCATGGCTCTAGTATCGCATGAAACTAAGTGTCGCATGGAAAGTGAAAGTCGCATGGACCCTAAAAGTCGGATGAACCGACTGTCGCATGGGCTCTGAAAGTCGGATGAACCGACTGTCGCATGGAACTAAGCGAAAGTCGCATGATACAAAACTTAAACACTAAAAGTCGCATGGAAATCTCAACAAGTCGCATGAGCAAGTGTCGCATGGGCCTATAAGTCACATGACACTACTACAAATGTCGCATGAAAGCTAAGTGTCACACGGTCCGACTGTCGCATGGGCTCTAAAGTCGCATGACACAAGTGTCGCACGACACAAGGGTGAGTGTCGCATGAAACCATCTGACCAAAAACCCAGTTACAGTTCTTATTTTAAATTTCTGAAATCTTTCAAAACTTAACCAATTCATGCCATTTTTGTTTCAAAAGCTTCCTAATAGCAAATAAACAATTCGTTTTGAAAATAAATGGTTTCTATCTCGATTACCAGGCCTAGGATCTCATTTTCTTGTTTCTCAATGGTGTTTCACCAAAAACCCAAGAATAGGGGATGAATCTCACTAAAACCTTTCTATAACATCTAGTATTTGCTTAGCTACTCACAAAAGATAGAATACAAGTTTTTAGAACCATTACCGATGATTCCTTGAGAATTTGGCTTCAACCCTTGCCTTTCTCCTTCTTCTTTGGAGGAACTCACGTACACACACACACTCTCTCTCTAGGTTGAATGAAGGAGAAGAAGAATGAATGAAACAGTAACCTCTCTAAGAGGCTGTGCCCTAATCCCATATATATATATATATATATATATATTCTCTAGTTTGGGCCAAGCCCATTTCTTTATTATCTTTTAGGCCACTCTTAGTTCATTAAGGAATGGGCCAATCCATTAAACCCAAGTATACTCATACATAAGTGAACTTCCCAACTCCATCTCTTGGAATTGAAGCAACATAATAATACTAATAATAATGACTCGTGAAATTCATATATTCATATATATATATACGCCAATAATCGTAGATTACGAATTTACATCATGCTAAAACAAGATTCCAAAAAATGGATATTACAGTAATGTTTCCTACCTCATTATGGTCTTGTAGATATCAATCTTATCTTGTTTAAATGATGCTAGCATGAGTTAGAATGTGGGTTTTTGAGGTTCTGGATTTAAGAAAGAACCAGAGGAAAGAATTGAGAGGTGAGCTCTTAAAACTTGATGAAATGTATTTAAATCTTGAAGGAAGTGTTTAAACGAATGGAGAAATGTTTTGTAACAAAAATGAAATGATTTGGTTGAGTTTTGAAAGAACTTGATTTTGGCCATGGAGCCTGTGAAATAGAAATGATGAACTGACAGGGATAAATATCATCCCATCGACTTCCCTGTGAAAATCCCATGCGACCTTCACCTTAATGCCATGCGACTTTCACTAAAAAATAGCCCATGCGACTTTCATATAAGCTATGCCATGCGACTTTCACCCAAAAATATCCCATGCGACTTTCATATAAGCTATGACATGCAACTTTCATTTATAACCAACTATCCATGCGACTTTCACAAACTTACCTCATGCGACTTTCACTTACCACCAAAACTATCCATGCGACTTTCATACTTAAACAAATATACCCATGCGACTTTCACCATTTATGAAACTCACCATGCGACATTTACCTCACATGTATACCATGCGACTTTCATTAAACCTTCATGCGACTTTCATACCGGTACAACTACACTCCATGCGACTTATGTTTTGAGAAGGGTCATGCGACTTTCACATGGCCAAGGTGGCCATGCGACCTTCATATGCCATGCAACTTTTATGTGGTCCAACTTAGGAGTCTTAGTAACGGGGTCTAATGTGAGACCCGAATGAATTATGTGAGTAAACGAAGGAGGGATTCGTACAAGGTATTGATTAATTAGGCCTATTGTAGGTGACAGCTGATTGGCAAGTAATCCAAGTAAATTAGTGAGCTAAGATTGAGAAACTAAGACTGCAAACATGTGAGTACTCTTACTTGCAACCTAACTGATGATGTATGTGATTATGACATGTGTTATGAGTTATATGATACGTTATGATTTATTTAATGCTTAGACCGTTCACTTCGGTGACGGGAATGATTAGACCGTTCACTTCGGTGACGGGAATGATGAGACCGCTCACTTCGGTGACAGAAATAATGAGACCGTTCACTACGGTGACGGAAATGATGAGACCGTTTACTTTGGGAACGGGAATGTTGGAACCGCCTACTACCGTAGTGGGAATGTTTGATGCACCATACGTGAAACAAGTTGAGGATGTGACAATTCGGTTTGTTGTATGTAAAGTACTCACTAAGCTTCATGCTTACGATTGTTGTTTAACCTTCTTCTTAGGTGATGACCACGGCGGGGCTCCAGCACGCGGTTGATAGCTCATCTCCAACCAGCTTCCGCAATGTTTTAACTACTTTGAATTTCTTGATGTATTCTGAAATTACTACAATTGAATTTATGATTTTATGGGTTTTCACTCGGGGTTGTAATTAACTTTTACAATGTTTTAATTATGGTGGATTATTAATCGTACACTTTGGTAATTGCTTTGAATTTTTTTTTGGACGTTACACAGATCCTACGACGAGCGATTTACGTTTACGGGCGATTCCAATGATTCAAAGGTCTAAGGCTCATAATCGATTGATTCAAACGATTGATTGCATTCAGTTTGTATGAACCTAGATCGAGTGTTGAACAGATTTTTCAATTTGGGATGGTGCGATTAACCCAAATAAGGTTAAGGTTCGACTGCGTTTTTTCGATTTAGGGTTTATCGACAGGGTCTGTTCTTGTTTTTCAATTGGGTTTTTTCATTTCAAGGATAAGCAATATTGGAAGTTCCATTACTGTCTCGTGTTATCTATTGTTTCGAGATTTTGATGGGGTTATTTGGGTTTTGATGAGGGTTCGATTTCTTCGGTCATCATCTTCAAAGGTTATGATACTCATATCTAGAGGTTGTGATTCTGGTTTAGATACATTTAGGTTTTGATTTTAAGGCATGTGTTCATCTTCCAAGGTATTTGCAGGTATGTTTTAACTTGCAACTTGTTAATGGTTTCTTGTATTAAGGTTTGTAATTAGGGTTTTCACATTTGGGATTAGGTTCTATAAATTCAGGTATGTATTGATTTGCATAGTGAAATGATTTTTTCAATCTGCAAGTATGTTTCATTTTCAGATCTGCAACCGAATTCTTATTTAAGATGTGTTTAAAAATCAATTTTTGCTTAAATTATGGGTTTTTGTTCTTAAATTGATGTTCATAGATGTATGTTCTTAAATGATGAAAATGATGAATGTTATTTAAGAAATACTGAGGTGACAAAAATAATGAAGTGGAAAATGTGATAATATTAAAAATAAATAAAAAATAAAAGAAATTACCGGTTACTTATTATGTAGGTAACGGGGTACATTAATTGGTAATTTTTGAGACTTTAATACATTAAATGATAAGGTTGAAAATCTGATACATACAATAGCAAAAGGTGATAAGTTGGATACATTTTCGTGAACTAAACCCTTTAGTATTATTTACACAAATTGACGTACTTCAAAGATCTGACTATTTAATTTTGTTATATTTCAAATTTATATTTTTAATACTTATGTGTGCATGAGTCTATAAAATAGTAATAATATAAATATGTATGTTTAATACTAATTTGAAAATGTGGTCCTACTAAAACCTCCATGATTTTAGTATAATTTCAATTTTCTTCAAATTAAGTCACTCATAATTTTAAGTAACAAAAAAATAATAACCAAATTTAAAAGTGTTATATTCTTGTAAAATTTACCTTTGTGGCAGGTTATTATGTAAACTTGGGAACCTGGTATCATGTAATTTAAATGATAAATAAAATCAAGTTTACATGGTAATATGCAAAAAAAGATAAATTTTGTAAGAATAAAACACTTTTGAAACTTAATTACTATTTACACATGACCTCAGTACGTGTGACTTAATTGAAACAACACCCAAACGTGATTACTATTATATGAAATAAACCCTATAATTTATCATTTACTTTAAAGACTTTGAAAATGAAACAAATAATTATTAATGGTGATATAATATGTGTTTTTTTGAGCACCAATCACAAATGTTACATTCATAATTATTTTTAGTGAAGTGTATGTTAGTCATATCAATATCTACTTATTTAAATGTTTGTAAACACAACACCACCCATTATGTTGGTTGTTATCTACATATATCTTTTTTCTATTTTAAATAAGACAAAATGCATGAAAATACAATTAACTTTGTCTAAATTATTATTGTATACAATCAACTTTAAATTCTTAAAAATAATACAACCAACTTTTATAATTCACTCATTGTATGCAAACAACTTTTTTCTGTGTCTAGTATTTAGCTACCATTGTACAATGAACTTTTCTATAATTTCCATTATATACAACAACTTGCATACAATAGGAGAATTATAAAAGTTGATTGTATTATTTTTTAAAAAATAAAGTTGATTGTATACAATAATAATTAAGATAAAATTAATTGTATTTTCATGCAATTTACCCTTTTAAATATGTTCCTTTTACCTTGGGTTAAGTCCATTAAATAGTAACATACTTTTTCAAAAAAAATTGATGTAGGTAATTTTTATTAAATAGGTAACCTATTTTTTGTGACATGTTAAAGTAAGTATAAACTTGAATTTCCAATTTTTTTAGCAATAGCCGGAATTCTCATCATTGGATCACTATCAAATTTTAGTTATCCGACCGAAATTCCTTTGTGATGGTGATGATGGATTCTGATCCGCCCCTTTTGGTTGTTGTTGCCGAGTTTAAAGAAAATATCAACAACACAACCCAACTACAACGGTGACCGACAAGAGACCGACCAAATTCCACTAACTCCTTCCAAAAGAAATTCCAGTCAAATCACCAAGATTTAATGATAATTCAATGATGAAAACTCTAGCTAATGTCTCAAGTTTTTACTTGCTTATATAAATCATAACAAAATAGATTACATAATTAAATAATAAAAAAAAATTACTTGCATCAACAATTTTATATAAACTATAGTAATATTCAATGACATAAACAAACATTAATTTGATTTTCTACTACATTTCAAACGGTACAACGGAAAACAAAATTTAATATATATATTGTTGGCAGAGCTGATAGAAAATCTGATATGGCAAAAAAATGATGATGTCATTGATGACGTGTAGTTGTGACATGGAGAAATAGAATGTTTTGATTGGTTGATAATGGAGAAAACAATTTAAATTCAATTTAATTGGGAGGGTTTGTATGTAAATTATAAGGGGGTTGTATGAAATATATGAGGGGTTGTATGAAATATGTATGTAAGGGGTTTGAAGAAAATAATATATTAATGTAATTAATTATAGATTGTTTGAAAATTATGTTTAATAACTTGTGATATATTTTGTTTAGAAAAAAAATAATTATATATTTTTGTCCATCTCATTTTTATCTACGTTTTGATATAAATTTATCGTAATATGATATTTTTTAAAATTAGTATATTTTTAATTGTTTTATCCATCGAGAGCAATGGGTAGGTAATTATTGAACATTTTATTCGTTTTTTATATTCATTTCATCTATATAATATAGTCGATATAATAACTGATTTCTTGGCCTATCAATAAAAATAATTAAAAATATACAATTTTTTAAAAATTTGTCGTATTACGATAAAATTTATATGTTCGATAACCACTTAATGGATCTTTTAAAACTGTAGGTTGGTGGCATAAATTTGTTTATAAAACTACCATTACCATTTTAGGGTTCTTTAAAATTGATTGTTAGGGCCTGAGTAAATAATCGTACATAATTTGTAACTTTACATAATTATTAGATAGTGAAACAACCGTCATGTTAGTGAGTTATGTAACTATACATACAATTGAAATATTATATAAAGATTTTAATTGTCAAGTTTTCTTATCTTTTAACTAATAACTTGGTACATAAAATTAAGGTTATTATTACATGGATATTTGAATTCAATATTATCTTGTGTTTTTAATTATATTTAATTTACTTAAATAATAAATTATACTTAAATATTTTACGTATGTATAGACTTAATCTTTTCTATGTTAAGATCTTATTTTTATGTGATCTAATTTGTGTATACTTAGAATGATGTTAACATTATTTAATTTTTAATAAATTTAGTTTGCAATTCAAAATATTCAAATATACAATTGGCTAATAAAAATTTCTTTTAAGCACTTCATATTATAACATTAATAATATTATGGTTATACTTTTACAATATCGGAACAGAATTTCTTCACCAAAAACACATTAATATTAAACTATAAAGTTTAGATGTAAAAGATATATATTTTTATATTTTTTAAAAAGAATATGTATAAAAAATATTAAATATAAATATTTTATTCATGTACCCAAACACCACATAGATATAACATTATTTAAATCAAGTAGAAGGTGGACCACTATGTGATCACGTGCACCATCAACACCCTATTTACACCATCACCTCTCGCATTTTCCCCTTTTCCCCTAGACCTAAAATACTTACTCCATTTCCTTCATATTTACAGTCACACACACACACATACACACACACTCCTTATCCTCTTTCATGTCACTTTCTTCATTTCTGTCGCTGTAAAATTTTCAAAACTGTAATGGTGTAAAAAGGTGGTTCCGCCATGGATTCACAGGTGAGTTCTACTTAGCCATTTATCGCTACATTTCTGTGGAATCTATCGGCGAAGTTTTAGGGTTTCGCATTCCTGACTGTGTTTCTTCACCTATTGTTTTTGGTTAGTTTAATCGGCTGATGAAATTTTGCTTTTCGAAGGTTTTTTTTATTCTTCAACGTCGCTTTCTTTCGCTATTTTTTTCAGTCGCCAAAGGCACCGTGTTAGTCTAAGTCGAAATCTATATGTCGCTCTAAACTGTCGTTACGACGTCGTTTTAATGTTAATGTTAGGTAGGGAACTTTCGAATTCAAATTTCCCGAGAAAAAAGTAACAGATTCTAATGTAAATGGAAATGTTCATGCTTTATACAAATGGAAAAAATTAGAATTTCATATCTTAATTTGGTCTTTTATTTTCTTAATCATGGAAGGAGGGTGTTTCCTTTTTTTTTCTTTATTTTAATAGCTAATCCCTTATGAGGAAAAAAAAGGTCTTGATTTTTGAATATTTTAAAGATATATCTGCGTTATCAACAATTCAAGAAAACATAAAAATTCGCATTTTTTTTCTAAATGTTTCTTGCTAGTGTTTCGTATATAAGTTGTGCTTGGTTTGTTCCTCTTCACAAGACGAGAAAGAAGAATTAACACACCGTAAAATAATAAAGTTTTGACCTTTTAAATCGTATATTTAAAGTATTGAAATTGGTTTATTATCCAGGATAAGCAAATGTGTGCGCCTGCTGACAATAATCATGAGGTGTATGACGCTGATTGTTTGGGTGACATACTTGGATTTAATATACTGGATTTTCCTGTTGAGAGTCTGGAAGGAGATGGTCTTACTGAAGATTGGGCTTTGCAACTTGGTCCTATCCCGTCTGAGGTCTTTCAGGAGACGCTCACACCAGTCTCTCATGGTGGTGGTGATGGCCACGGTCGCTCTGCAGATTTGCTCACCAAATGTTGTGGTCTTGTAAGTATATATGTTTTTTTGTTTACTATTTGCGTGATTTATGTTTATCCATGACTTAAGGTAGTATTTTCTGGTGCTATTTCTTCATGTGTGCACATTGTTTTGAAGATTTCGGCTTTGGTGCGTAGAATAATGAAAATCCTTGTAGTTATAATGCATTACATTGAGCATACCATTTTTATAAAATATAAGGGTATGTGGAAAACCAGAATAGTTAGCTCTAAGCCTCTAATGGACCTTAGCACATTCTATCTTTAATACTCCCTGTAGCGAGAGCAGTAGAAGGTTGTGACACTCACACTTGAGCAAAAAAAAATACAATAAAGAAAAATAGAATATAAAAGAATAAAAGAAAAGACTAAAAGAGCATAGAATTATAAAAAACATGTGCGGCAAGGTGCTGCGAATTAGCTGCTAAAGGCGCCGGAAGGAACTACGACTATAGCGCCGTGAAATACAACTAGGGTGGCGGTAGGTGGCGACGATAGGAGTTACAAATTTACAATTGCAGCGGCAAGAGCTATAGCTATGGTTGCGGCAAGAGGTGCGATGGCACTGAAATAATTAATCTATTTTTATTTACAATGCGTCCCCGGGACCGGACAAGAGGGTAAAGAAAAGAAAGAGAGACATCACTCAAGGGGGGATGACAAGAAGAAATGCGGCGGTAGCCAACTGTAGTTCGGTGGCGGCAACCTTAAGAGGTAGCGGAAGGGAGAGAGGAGATATGGCCAGAGCCTAGGCTCTATTACCATGTAGAATAATGAAAATCCCCGTAGGCGTTATGTATTACATTGAGCACACTATTTATAAAGTACAAGGGTTTAAGGGAAACTTTAATAGTTAACCCTAATGGACCTTAGCCCATATGTACAATTAGGCCGAGTCATCTTATACTAAACCCTAATCATATGTAATTAGGTTAGCTTATGAACAATTTTGTGTAAGAATTCTAGTATGTCCTCCCTTTTCAAGTTTAAGTAGATATGGTTAATCCCATTAAGGTTTAAATTGCAACAAAAATGATAAACAAATAAGTGGGCAAACTTTTTACTTTGTATCAAACTTTACACGTATTGTTATTGTATGTCATATTTTAATGTATCAAACTTTCTAATTGTTACTATTGTAACTATACAACTTTCTATAGTATGTTACTTTCCAACAATCATCCTCGAACATCTATGTTGGGGTATGAGTTAGGGGTGTTAAAAAAAACCGAAGAACTAACCTGCCCCACATGAACTGAAACCGAAAAAATGATACCCGTAAAACCCGTAACCCGAAAACTAGGGTACCCGTAGGACACGGGCGGGTTCGGATTTTAAAATTCGATATTCGCGGATACCCGCACCCCACATGATTTTAACTTTATATATATATATATGGAAAAGTTCAAAACGAGAACTGTTTTTCGTACGGGAACTGCGAGAACCAATCTTAGCCGTCCAATTCCCCCTCCTTCAATTGGATTGCCCACCCATTAATTCCTTACATGCACCTTGCCACACTCAATTCCCCACGCTCTTCATCCATGAATTCCACTTACCACTTGAATGGCCAAGATTGGTTCTCGCAGTTCTCGTACGAAAAACAGTTCTCGCTTGAACCCTCCCTTATATATATATGTACAACAGCTAAAACGAGAACTGTTTTTCTTACGAGAAGTGCGAGAACCCATCTTAGCTGTCCAATTCCCCCTCTTTCAATTGGATTGCCTACCCATGAATTCCTTACATGATAACATGACACATATACTTTTTTATCCTCGACCATGATAACATGTATTCACTATTAAATACATGATTTTCCTTAAGAACTATAAAGAAAATAAATTTTACTAGTGAACTAAAAAAATGTTCAATCATCTCAAAATTTATTGTTTAATAATGAACAATTAGAGAAATAAAACTAAAACATAATTGTTAAGAATATAAACAATTTATAAAAATATACTAGTATCACTTGTTCAATGATAAACAAGTAAAAATACATAAACTTTACAAACAGATCTATGCCACTCAGATCTCATTGATAAACTTAAAACAAGAAAAGATTATAAAAGCTAAAAATAAAAATAAAAAACAAAAAGGATTGTAAATAGCAAAAAGAAAGCCGTTGATCTAGTTATTAACTCGGAAACAATAATCAGAATATAACTTCGGCGGTGTGGCAAGGGTGAGATGGTGGTTATGGTCGGTGGCAATAGATCGTCTCCGATAAGGCTCCTGTAGGTCTCCATTGCTAGAAGCGTTCGTCGGCTTCCCTTGCCGATGGGGAGATCGGAGTGGGGTCGAGGTCGACGGAAGGAAGTGTTGCCGGAGGTAGTCAGCAGCGGTGGTAACAGTTATGGGTCTTTGTCGGCAGAGTTAGTAGAGAAGAAGAAGAAGTAGTAGCAGGGAATACTAGAGATGGTCGTCGGCCGGAATCATCGTTGGAGGCGGTCAACGGCTGGAAGCATGGCCGGAGGCGGTCGACGGTTGGAATCATCGCCAGAGGCGGTCGACAGCTGCATTCATCGATGGAGGTGGTGGGCGGCTGGGGAGGTGGTCTTGGAGAGAGAGTAAGAGAAAAAGGGATGACTTGCCATTAAGTTGCCAATGTATAAAGAGAGAAACGTGGTGGGGAATAATAAGAATTAAATAGGGAAATGATTTAGGGTTTATCAAAATGTCCTTTTTACCCCTTTGATTTAATTTAAATAATCTTAAAGATTTAATTTAATTACAAAAATACCACACCTTATTATAGCCTTTGATCAAATCATCGATGGTTGTAAATTCTTCTCGCACTTTTCGCAATTTTAATGCTTTTCGCATGAACTCTCCTCTCTCCTCTCTCTCTCTCTATATATATATAGGGGAGGGTTCATGCGAAAAGTGTTTTATTTGCGAAAAGTGCGACATTTTGTATTTGATCTAAAAGGGCATAATGGTAAACAAAAATACCACACCTCATTATAGCCTTTGATCAAATCATCTGATGGTTGTAAATTCTTCTCGCACTTTTCGCAATTTTAATGCTTTTCGCATGAACTCTCCTCTTTCCTCTCTCTCTCTCTCTCTATATATATATATATATTTATATAGGGGAGGGTTCATGCGAAAAGTGTTTTATTTGTGAAAAGTGCGAGAAGCAATCTCAGCCACTCATTTTGTATTTGATCTAAAAGGGCATAATGGTAAACAAAAACTTCTCTTTCCAATATATTTCTCTTTCCTAAATTTTTAATAAAAAAACAAAATAAATTATATTTAACTTACTAGTAAATAGTTAATTCTACGAAGTTCACCGATGAATAAACATTTTCTCTCTATATATTTACCGGGCAACAAACCCAAAATATTTACGAGTTTTTCATCCTTATTTGTGTTCGATAATGAACACACCCAAGATTATACTAGTTTTAAGATTTTTTTGAATATTCAATACTGAACACAACCAATTATATACGAGCTTTATGATAGATTTTACAATATTCAATAATGAATGTAGCCAACTTTCTCTACTTATTCATCGATTCACTAATTAACAACATATTAAAAACCATACAATTAAAAACCCAAAAATAAAAAAATTAAATACTTTATAATAAAATCAAAACAGAGGATAATAAATCAATTTGATCGACAAAAAAATATTAAAAACCCATTTGAAAGGCACACTAATGGCGGCGGTTGGGTTTGGAGTCGGCATAAAATGTTGTTCGCCAGATCTTCAATCCTAGGTATCTCTCTTGTTGCAAAATTGATTTAGGGTTCTGCCATGTTCAATGGTGAAGTAGGAGTCTTAGAACGGCGGTGGTTAGGGTTCCACCATGACAGATCTGAGAATGGGAACAACTCTAGCGAAGTGTTCAACGGTTTAGACCTTGTTTTTGTGCTCGACCGAAGACGGTGGGATGGCTTGTAGACGGCGACAGTGGTTGGCAGTGGCGGTCGACGGCGGTGGAGTTAACTTTGTTATGGATGCAAGTGGAGCAACGTGAGGTTGGAACATGTTGTCGAAGACAGTGCAGGATTGATGGTTGAGGTTAACGGTGCAAGCAAGTCGAACAGGCAGTCGACGGCGGTGGAGGGGTGAGGTTAGAATAGGCGATCGACGACGGCGATGGCTCAACAAGACAAGTCGGCGGCGGACCAACGGTGGCGGAAATTGCCGGTCATCTTAGAAAGAGAAAGTGGGTATGAGATCTAGGTATTTTGAAATGGAGGGGAGGTTACATGCTTATAAAAATACACCGTAGAGAGAGAGAGATTTTAGGGGAGAGTGGAGATTATTGTCTATTTTGCCCTCCAATTAATTAAATAATATCTTTAAATTTTGATTTATTTACCGAATTACCATGATCAATCTTAACCATTAATTGATTAATCCTATGGTCCAAATAGCTTCTCGCACTTTTCGCAAATAAGGCTCTTTTCACATGAACCTACCTCTCTCTCTCTATATATATATAGTTAGGATGTGATGCATCAATGCATACAAATCTTTAAATTTTTAATATTATATAAATAATTTTGATTTTAAGATTTCGGATGTAAACTTGACTTTTGGGTAGTTATGGGTGAACATGAACGTAAAGGAGGGGAGGGTTCTCCCTTGAATTACAAGTTTACACATGTTCTCACTGTTGTACATTTTAAATTACAAGTTTACTCATGTTCTCACTGTTGTACATTTTAAAAGGGTTCTCCCTTGTGTGTGTGTGTGTGTGTATATATATATATATATATAGAGGGGAGGGTTCAAACGAGAACTGTTTTTCGTACGAGAACTACGAGAACCAATCTTGGCCTTTCATTTTGGATAATGGAATTCATGGATCAAGAGCGTGGGGAAATTGAGTGTGGCAGGGTACATGTAAGGAATTCATAGGTGGGCAATCCAATTAAAGGAGGGGGAATTGACGGCTAAGATTGGTTCTTGCAGTTCTCGTACGAAAAACAGTTCTCGTTTGAACTTTTCCACATATTTTATATATATATAGATAGATAGATAGTGTTGTAAAACTCGGCCTAGGCGGCTGAGTATTCAGAAACCGGCCACCTACCAAGGCGAGTTGGAGCTACTCGGCCACATTACTCAGGATGCGGTCAAAGCCTCGGTCCTACTCGGCCCTACTTCAGTGTACTCAGTCAACCTAAGTCATAATATTTTTTTTTGAATTTTTCAAAGGCATACGACACACACACAACTTTATTGTTTAACCTTATCCATTTCCTCGCTTCCGCTTTTTATCACGACTATGAAATCAATAGTCTCTCTTCCATTTTTTCTCTCGATTGTCGACTATACGACGCAATTTGATGTTTTTAACAATGATGTTTGAGTATTTATGAACATACAACATGTAGAATTTTCAAATTTATGCATAAAAATCCCAATCTGAGTACTCCCCGACTAAGCCGAGTACTCGCTACTCCCCGCCGCTCGAGTAGCGCGTAGCGATTTTTGCAACATTGACATATATGTTAATATGAAATAACAAAAGCCATTAGAAAACTTAAATACCTCAAACTGTCTAACTTACCTCTAATAGCCCCCACCATCTCCCCCGATTCTTTTTTTTGAGCTTCGACATCTATAGTTTGCAAGCTTGCAACGATCGAGAGTTCAACATGGAAACACTAAAATCGATCAACGGTGCAAACTTCAATCCTATCGGTTTTTTGTTTCTACGAGACTCTAATCGATGATTTGTTTGATTTCCCGGTGATTTATTCATTATTGTTGACTAGTTTCTACCATTGTTGTTTTACTATGAATCTGAACTTGTTGAAAACTACAAAAATGAAAAGCACCTCAATTTTAGGGTAACCGTGACCCGTACCATGGATACCGGCTGTTGGCGGTACGGTTTCGGTTCCTAAAACTAGGTACCTGCTCCGCAGTGACGGTTTACAAAAAATCCACTACCCGCCCTGTTCCGTGAACACCCCTAGTATGAGTCTATTGAGCCAGTAGGAAAATTTTGGTAGTTCTTGTATTCATCCTGCCAATCAAATTTTTAATGTTACATGTCGAGCTAAAACGTGAACTGAATTATTAGTTTTGATAGTAAGTTTTATGTTAAAATATTTTTTTAAAGTTATGTTAAAGACATTGATTCTTGGGTAAAAATTTGAGATTTAACTTAATTTTTTTCACCCAACCCAAAGGTTTTTCTTAATTATTTTTATTTATTTTATATCTTTTACTATCATTATGTGCTACCAATGAAAAAAATTTCTTTGTTCGTCACAATGGTTTGATTTTCCTGTTAATATCATCACCATATGTTTTCTTCAACGCCAACTTCATTTTCTTTGAGGGGGTTCGTCAATTTTGGGTTAATCGGGTATTGAGATGGGGAAGATTTTGAGCGTTGGTTGGATTCTTCATTGAACTCAATCAAATTAAGCTCATAATGATATTAATCATAAAGTAGTAATATTTTAGTATAACAAATCAAATTAATTATCAACTTGCCAAAACAAGTTTTCGGATACATACTAGTGGCCTAGTTGAAAGTTTAATTCATTAAAAGATAAGTTTGAAAGTTGACTATATATATCCTTAACGCTGTGTTCCCGAATTTTAGATACGAAAGAAAAGAATGGAAAAGAAAATTAAGGAGAAAATAAAATAAATAATAATAGTTTTAGTTTTTCGCGTTCCCAAGTTTGAAAGAAAAGAAAAGAAGAGAAAGAGTATTGTTTTTATTTTGTGTTCCCGAGTCGGAAAGAAAGGAAAAAAATGAGTTGTATTACAATAATACCCTTATTTTCTAAAATTATTAGTTGTTAGTAGGGGTAATTTAGTCACTAATAAAAAATCATTAAACTTTTCCTTTCCTTCCAAATCTTCCCACTTTTGGGAGGAAAGTTTAGAAGAGAATGTTAATGAAATTTTCCTTCCAAACCCCTTCTCTTCTCTCCTTAAAAACTCTTTGGAACACAAATTTCTTTTAATTCTTTCTTTCTTCCTTCCAAATCACTTCTTTTCTCCCCAAACTAAAATTCGGAACACAACTTTGAATAGGAGAGGGGTGTTTTTCCTAGGGGTGAACATAGTGTTGTCTGGTACTGAATTTGGTTCAAAGGCTACCGTACCAAGTATTCATATATGGTACCGGTACCGGGTAAGCGGGTACTTATTTTACCTAGTCGGTTCGGTGCTAAACCTGAGTACTGATTTAGCAATATTTTAAGTACCGAGTACGGAACCGAAAAGTTGAACTCGGTATCGGGTACCGGTCCGGTTCGGTTTTTTCGGTACCCACGCTCACCCCTAGTTTTTCAATTAAGATGTGAAAACCTTTTAAAAGCTATAAAGGAATAAGAGATAGATTCACCTCTCGATGTCTTTAAGAAACCATGGTAACGAACCTCAATCATCATGGCTTAAACTATCCGTGATATCTAAAATTCTTAATGCCACATTTGTTGGCGTCTTGACGACCTAAAACCACTCAATCGTCGCCAACTAAACTCCGCAAACGTCACTACGCTACTCACACTTTTGGACCATTTGCACCATTCCCACACTCTCGCACTATCATCCTATATATATATATATATATATATATATATATATATATATATGAATAAAGATTCAAACATTAGAACTAGGCTCGTCGAAAATAACCGACCGACCCGGTCAATGTTCGGTTAAATCGGGTTGGTTAAAACGGTTATCGGATAGGCTTGATCGGTTAGTTCGGGTAACCCGTTTCAATTACGGTTTTGTTATTAGTTAAATTATTATCCATTTGGGTATACCCGAATTACCCGAAAAAAAAAAGAAAGGAATTTAATCTACTTCCATATAAACTTTGTTAATTACATATATATCCTTTCAAACCTTTAAATTACATCAATATACTTTTAAAAGTTATAAAGTCTCATATATGTCTAAATAACTAACTTAATAACAATTAAATCATCTAAAAATGTAAAAAATCATCCCTGATATAATCTAAATGTAAAATCTTCAATTTTGTAAAAAAATTGTTTTTGTTAAACTTGGTTTAATTTGTAGAATAAAAGTGAAAATTTATTTCTTTGGTTTTGTTTACTTTGCATAACAAGAATTATATACACTAAAAATGGATTGAAAAGACTTATATACTTTCGTTAGTTTAGCTTGGTTTGTTTACTTCTTTTGTTTAGCGTGGTTTTTTTTTTTGTGGTGATAATAGTATTTTATTTTCTATTAAAAATAAATCATCAAAAGCATAAAATAGATTAAAGTTAGTATTTCGGTTATACTCGATACCCGTTATAACCGAAAGTTTACCCGAATTTATCCATAACGGGTACCCGAATATTAAATACGATTTGGTTAGAAATAATATCCTATCATTAAAATAACCGAATTACCCGACTCGAATTAACCGATAACCAAAAAAAAATAACCGAATGACACCCCTAATTTGAACCATCTCTTATTGTGAAACATGATATTTAGATTCAGATACAAAACCTCTTAAATAACAAACAACACCTAAATCATGTAAAATTGAATACATTTTGAAGAGTTTTCCCATAACTAAAAGCTTACAACCAATGATTTCGTGTTTTTTAATTTCTTGGCTTTACTTTTGCATATTTTTTCGAAGCAATACATTTGTTCTTTGTACTTGTATAATGTTTTTTGGGCATTTGTCTTTGCAGAACATGGAAAATTATGAACCGAAACATCAGCAGCGAATTCTTAAAGACGACAACTCCGAATCTTTGTTAAAAATGCATATACCAACATCCTCAAGAGAAAAAAAGCTTTACCGAATCCCAAGATCCTTTGAGGCACCTAGCCCTGATTCAGTTCTTGAACGTCGGAGCTCCACCTCAGCCCGCAAGACTGTCTCGTTTGGAACCGAAATAGTCATTCCCATTAGAAGCCGAACTAAGCGGTCACGGTCCGGTTTGACCTGCAATCCATGGTCAAAGTCACTCCTGCTAATACCTCTTGGAAAGAAGATGACGAAGAAGAAGAAGAAGAGAAGAAATCTTACTCCTCCGCAACCTGTTGATGAAATAAAAAAATGCAGCCATTGTGAGATAACGAAAACCCCACAGTGGAGAGAAGGGCCGATGGGGCCCAAAACTCTATGTAACGCTTGTGGGGTCCGGTACAGATCCGGACGGCTCTTCCCAGAGTACCGTCCAGCAGCAAGTCCGACATTTATACCATCTCTGCACTCAAACTCTCACAAGAAAGTGATAGAGATGAGACAGAAGGGAGCAGGCATAGGTTTGGATGCTAATGATCTTGTGAAGAAACATTTGACTTCAAATTCAACATACACTAGACTTTGTTCATCTTAGTATCAGATGATTTCATTTCTTTGTTTAAGAGACTTAGAAAATTAGAGCATTGTTATGATTTTTTAGTGAAGCAGATCCTTTGTTAGGATTAGGCTACCATTACCAAGCAAAACTAAACTTATGGTTTGGAGCGGAGCCTTTGGGTCCATAGGCTTTTTACAAAGTATGCTGTATCATGCATTCACATAAATTGGGCCCGTTTTTGCTTCATTTGGTGGATAAAATCAAGACGTTTGTCATAATTACTATCCCATAGACAATAGTAATACTAGACATCCTTGTGGGTCATATCACATATGCCATATATTCTCTCTTTTTCAAGGTTATTAGTGTTGAATATTAATGGCAATGAAGAACACATAAAATAAGACAAGTTTCTGTATTGAAGCAGAGATTAATTATATCCTATATTCCATCTAGAGTTATGCTAAGTTGGCCTAATTTGTAAGTTCAACTTTTATTTGGCAGCTTATAATTAGAGTTATCCTCTAAAACTAAATGTATACATCGGTGTTGAAATTTACATGATGTTATTAGCAAAGACAGAAAGTAGAGCAGAAAACAAAAGCGCCAACACCCGAATAATATATGCTTTAGGTTAAAATGCGAGATCGTAAGTTGGATGAGGGAGCGGGATGAAGGAGAAACCGACTTAAGAGAGGGTAGCGGCGGCAATATAAAGATCATTTTATTGTTTCCGTGTTTCCTTCACCAAAACCATTGTTTAGTTATTGTTAACATATAGGCAGCCAAGTAACTTAGATTTCTAGTTTCATTGTTGCATGAATGCTCCTAGCTAGTCGTTTTAATTTAGTTTCTTGAAGCCTTTCTTTGCTGATACGAAAGAGAAAAGGAATTTTTTTTTTAATTTTGTAGTGAGGCAGATAAGGTTGTAATCATGTTACCAACTTCAAAGAAGTGGATGTTGTGTTGTCTAATTATTTTTAAAATGTTAAATTTACGAAGTAGCAATAACATTTTAGTAAGGTTCTATTATGATACATGAATTTTTTCTCATATATCTATTAACGTTTACAAAATTATGTCATTATGTCCGTTTCTGAACCTAACTTATTTAGCAGATTAAAGAAAGCAGGGCAGCTATGTATTACTTCATTCTGGATCGTTTTGCCTTAATTCCTTTCATAGATCCTTGTATATAATTTCTTTTATTTTTTCAAAAGACGCCCAACTCATGAATTTTCGTCAAGTATAAGCCAATAAATCACTAATTAAAATTTGGTATGTCGAAAACCTAACCATTCGGCACCATCTTACTATTTTTTGATAACTCCACACATTATCGATATCTTTTCGTATGGTCCAAATCAAGTTTTTATGAAGAATTTCTGGTTCAAAGTGTCGTAACACTTACTGCAATTTTAAAAACATGGTAGGGAAAAAACGATTTTTTTTTGCTCAATTTTAGACCATTTTACCTAATCTTTCTTATAGATTGTAGATAATCTTTTAAAGGACACCAAGTCAAGTCCAAGCCAAGAAATCGGTAATTAAAGTCAGGTATGTCCTATACAAAACCCATTTACCATCTGTTATGCGTAAACAAGAAAAGAAATCAATAAAGAACACATGAATTTACGTGGTTCGATTAACAGTATGTCAACCTACGTCCATGGGCACGAATCAGAGAGACTATTATTACTGATATCAGAGAGTTACAATGTTTAGGATGCATATGATTAAATTCTAGGCTCAATATTTATAACCATACAAGAAAGCTCAAGGTTGCTCCAATCCTTAATTAAGAAATAATTATTAACCTAATTAGAAGATTATGCGCCAACTCAAAGCACCGAAAAATGACACCGGCCAAACTTCCTGCTCCACACCGTGCACTCATGTCACACGCCTTGCACCCACGAATGTCACACGTTGTGCACTCTTGTCACACGCCGTACACCTTCGGATGTCACATGTCCTGCACCAACGTCACACGCCGTGCACTCTTGATTTTTCAGTTTTCAATATTCTTAGCCATTTTCACGTCACATTTCAACAATCTCCACCTTGACTTCCAAATGCCCCGAAGGGACTTTTACCTCCTGCGAACATTCACCAAGTCCAAGCAATGCTTGAACTTCTTCACCGGTAACGCTTTCATTAACATATTTGTTGTGTTATGCTCAATACCTATCTTGTGGATAGAAAACCTATCTTCCTCGAGAACATCCCAGATGAAATTGACTCTCACATCTATGTGTTTCGTCCTCTCCTGATACACCGGATTCTTAGCCAGACTCAAAGCACTCTAACTATCACAGAACAACACCGGTTTCTCCACCTTTAGACCAAGACTCTGCACCAGACCATATAACCAGATACACTCCTTGATTCCTTCCATCATCGACATGTATTATGCCTTAGTTGTCGACAAGGCAACCGTAGGTTGTAGGGTAGCCTTCCAACTAACGACACATCCGAACAAAGTGAAGATGAAACAAGTCAGTGTTCATTTAACCAAGTCACCACCATAGTTAGCATCCACATAACCTGTCAAGCCATCATCCCTCTTCTTAGCATCATACACCAGACAAATGTCAGACACACCCTTCAAATATCGCAAGATCCACTTCATAGCTCCCCAATGAGTTTTTCCCGGATTACTCATAAATCTGCTCACCACACTAACCGCATGAGCCAGATCCGGCCTCATACAAACCATGAAATACATAAGACTTCCAACTGTATTGGAATATGGAACGGTCTTCATGTAATCAACCTCCTCATTTGTACCCGGTATAGTGCTCGATCAAATTTAAAGTGTGCCGCCAAAGGAGTACATATCGGCCTTGATTGATCAATAAATAACTCTTGCACCACTTTCTCAACATACTTTTCTTAAGAAACCCGCAGTAACCCCGCTGCTCTATCCTAATAAATCTCCATATCCAGTATCTTCTTTGTTGCACCCAAATCCTTCATTTCAAATTCACTGTTAAGCAGAGCTTTTAACTCATTAATTACAGCTATGTTTTTAGCTGCAATTAACATATCATCCACATATAACAACAGAAACATAAAAGTCTTGAGAAACTTTCTTAGAATAAACACAGTTATCAAACTGATTTCTCGTGTACCCATGAGATACCATGAAGGAATCAAACCTCTTGTACTACTGCCTCGAGACTATTTCAAACCATGCAGAGACTTTTTTAGCAAGCACACATGGTCTTTTTTGGAACTTTATAATTCCTCTAGTTGAGACATGTTTATCCTTTCTTCTAGATTCCCATAAAGAAATGCATTTTTCACATCTAGCTGAATGCACCCACCATGGCTAAAAGAACCTGGATAGTTTTGTGTTTCACAGCAGGGGAGAAGACTTCATGATAGTCAATCCCTTCCTTTTGTGAGAAACCTTTCGCCACCGGTCTCGACTTGAACCTTGCAGATTCAACTCCAGGAATCCACTCCTTCTGTTTATAGACCCACTCGCATCCCACTGGTTTCACTCCCTTTGGCAATGTAACAAGCTCCCAAGTTTTATTCTTCTCCAAAGAGAGCATTTCGTCATCATGGAAACCACCCAGTTTTCTGCATCCTTACTCTTCAAAGCTTCTTTATAAGACTTTGGTTCATCAGACCTAACATCATCTCCAACCGCCAGGGCAAATGTCACAACTATTGACACATCGTGCATATCTTGCTGGTTTTGGGATAATCCTCTTCTCCCTCCTTGTTGTTATGGATTCATCAATCCCAGTACGCCTCCTCCTCAACCGGATCCTCTTGGGGCTCTGACTGCTCTGGATCAGGTTGATCAGTATTACTTTGCAGTTCATCTTCTAACACAACTCTATCAGAGCTTTCAAGCTCCACTTTCTGGTCAGCTCCACGATCTTTAGTGCGTGCAACATTATCACTACCTTTACTCTGATCAAGCATAGCAGATTCATCAAACTAATAAGAAATTTACCAGGAGTTTTACCTTTTGTACACCACAGTCGATAACCTTTCACCCCTTTGCATACCCTAGAAATATGCACTTCACTGCCTTCGGCTCCAGCTTACCATCATTAACATGAACGTATGCAGAGCAACCAAATATTCTTAGATGAGAGTAACCAGGAGTTTTACCTTTTGTACTCCACAGTCGATCTCCTTGGATGTGTGTTGACCGGTACTAAATTTTACCCTGCGTTGCTTCCCTTTGACGCATGCCTCGCAAAATTGACTTTTACCCGTCACATTCCCACTGAGTAATCCCTGTTTGCTCAACATAGATAGGCCCTTCTCACTCATGTGACCCAATCGTCGTTGCCATAAATTCGTCCTATCATCAATTTTATCTGAGGAATCATAACCGAACTGGCCTGCAAGAAATAAATCCCATGCCGTAGTTGCCCCTTCATGAGCACTAGAGTGCCCTTTGAAACCTTCAACCAATAACCTTCACGATGGTACTTTAAACCATTCTTGGCTAAGGTCCCAAGAGAAATCAAATTCTTCTTCAAACCAGGAACATCTGGTTACCTTTATGGCAAGTACCCCATCATTAACTAACTTCAACGTTCCATTCCACTCCTTAAAGGAAACAAATAGATCACGAGAGAAAGTCATGTGGTGAGAAGCACCGATATCCATAATCCAGGTATCAGCAGTGCTTGCACCGCAAACTGTCGGAACATCAACGACATCCCCTTCATCAGAATTGTCTTGTACCATAGCAACACTGCCACTGTTACTCGACTCACCCTTCAAATTTCCCTTTCTCCTTTGTGGACAGTCCCTTTTCATGTGCCCTTTCTCCTTGCAAAGATAACATTTAACTTTGCTCGCCAATTTGGATTTAGAACGCAACCTCTCCTTCCTGTTATCTCTTTCCCGTGATCTTCCTCTACCTACAAATAGACCTGAACCAGATCCCTGTTCACCGGAAACTTTCCTTTTCAGTTCTTTGGACAAAAGAGCGTCTTTAACGTCATTAATAGAAATAGTGGTCATACTATAAAGCATGGTATCCACAAAATTCTCATACGACCCAAGCAGTGAACACAATAAAATAAGGGCTTGGTCTTGATCATCAATTTTAACCCCAACCCCTTGAAGATCAAGAATAATGCGTTTAAACGTATCCGGATGATCCTTTACCTAAGAGCTTTCATCCATACGGAGCGTGTACAGACGTTGCTTCTGATATAGTTTGTTCGTAAGAGAGTTGTTTTGATACTTCTCACACAATTTCGTCCATAACCCAACAGCCGTTGTCTGAGCTACCACCTCCGGTAACACCTCATCGGTAACCGACAACAAAATCGTGGAATGAGCCTTCGCCACAATCTCCCTTTTCGCCTCCTCCTTCATGTCCTTCGGAAACTTGTCTTCCCCCTCCAACACAACCGCACATACCTATTGAACCAGCAACGCCCTGATCTTGACCTTCCAGAGAGTGAAGTCATTGGACCCATTAAACTTCCGGATCAAACTTGTAAGACGGCATCCTCCTATCAACAGATGTGAGCCACAGTGAGAATAACCGTGGCTTTGATAGCACTTGTTATGCGTAAACGAGAAAAGGAAGCAATAAAGAACACAAGAATTTACGTGGTTCGGTTAACAGTATGTCAACCTACGTCCACGGGCAGGAACCGGAGAGATTATTATTAGTGATATCAGAGAGTTACAATGTTTAGGATGCATATGATTGAAACCTAGGCTCAATATTTATAACCATACAAGAAAGCTCAAGGTTACCCTAACCCTTAATAAAGAAATATTTATTAACTTAATTAGAAGATTACGCGCCGCCTCAAAGCACCATAAAGTGACACTGGCCAAACTTCATGCTCCATGTCGTGCACCCACAAATGTCACACGTAGTGCACTCCTGTCACACGCCGTGCACTCTTGATTTTTAGTTTTCAATATTCCAAGCCATTTTCAAATCACATTTCAACAGCAACCTTACGTTAAACTTATTTTTAGTTTTTATATTTTCATTTGTTTATAGACAGCTCAATCACCTTTTCATAGAATCAAGTATTCATGAAGAATTTCAAGTTTTAAGTCTTCATTTCATAGCACAATGTGTTTAAGTTTAATAGGTCATATATGTAAAAAAAAAACTCCATGTATCATAACGGAACATTGGGGAAACGTTATAGCAATTTTGAACTTTAACCAATTTTGAAATTGAAAAAAAAATGATAATTGCCATTGAAATGAAATGAAACTTATTTGCAGTTTAGAAATTGATGGCTTCATGTATCAACATGAGTGCCGATCGATACACATTCAATAAATACCAACTCCAAATTACTAATTGAAAAGTTTTATTGTGAGAATTGCGAAAATCAATATTAGCCGTCCAATTCTCCCTCCTTCAATTGGATTGCCCACCCATGATTTTCTTACATGCACCTTCCCAATCCCCCCACACTCTTCATCCATGAATTCTACTTATCAATTGAATGACTAAGATTGATTCTCGCGATTCTCACACTAATAATGGTTCTGAAATGATCATTCCCCTATATATATCGTTACCGTTAATGCATTTTTATATTTACTTATATATATATATATATATATATATATATATATTGAAAAGTTCATTTGAGAACCATTATTAGTGTGAGAACCGCGAGAACCAATCTTAGCCGTTCAATTGATAAGTAGAATTTATGGATGAAGAGTGTACGGGGATTAGGTGTGGCAAGGTGCTTGTAAGGAATTCATGGGTAGGTAATCCAATTAAAGGATGAGGAATTTGATAGCTTCGATTGGTTCTCGCAATAAAATGGTTATCAAATGAACTTTTCACTATATATGGATGTGAGGGCAATAAAGTAATATTTCACATACCTTCGTTCAAGGATTTTAAAATCCTTCCATTACTTGATCTTCACTTTTCCTCACCTAAGAGCATAGGGTGTACCCTCTTTTGGGCATCTCATGATTCAAGCCACATCGGTATAACCGCCGTACTACCCACGCTTCAAAGTTTTTTATTTAAAACATACTCTCTCTCCTTTATACTCTTTCATCTATCATCTTTTCTCTCTTTCTTTCTCATCTCTCTCTTCGGTATTCATATGCCGATTCCTTCTTGTTTATTTTGGTACCGCCCTAAGGCGGTGTTGTGCCTCTCGGTACCGCCTCTCCATGTAGGCATACCGATTGAATGTCATGACCACACCCGACGCTTTAATGAATTCCAATTATTTGAAATTCCCTCCTTTAAGTGAACCAAACACAAGAATCCTTAGAAATTAGATTCTAATTCCTTTAAAATCCTGATTTTTATTCGTACAGAGTCCAGATTCAGAATAGAAATCTGGATTCCTATCAACTAAACAGGCCCTAGCTTTTTGTTAATTACAAAAATACCGAATTTGATGTGAGCCTTTCATTTAGTGAATATATTGGTTCACATTAGCTTTGTAGGTTTATAAAAGACTGGTCATTAATTTTTAACATATTACATATGTGTGTGTTTGTGTTGTAAAAACATATCAATTTTATCCCAAAATGTGTGTTTTAGACTCTTGAATTATCTTGTAAGTATTACTTGTGAGTTTTTTTTACAGCTAATTTACTACTAAATCTACTATTTATTCATTGTTAGACAATTGTCTTCTCACTTGTCATAATAAGTCGTAACTAACATAAAGTTAGGCAGGAATAGGGGATATTACACCAATAACTCTACTCAAATATTGAATCACTACATCGTTCGAAATTCGTACGATTCATTCACCAATCGGTCGTTAAATTTCCAAATTGCACAAACACAAAAGCTAGATCTGCGAAACAAATCATTGCAATTTTTATGTTTGATGATGATCAGGTAGATAAGACGTCGTTACAGGCGGTGGTTGGAGGCGGCGGGATAAAATGAACGTCAGCCACCCGTCGGTGCATCCGGTTGAAGTGGCACCGTTACCACCGGCTGACGGTCGCGCGGTTGTACCACCAAGAGTCAGAATGAAGGTCATACAAGGCATGCCTGGGACGATCGGTGGCCTTTGCTTGCGTTTTTGCCAGTTTGCGTACGCGGTCGTCTCACTCGTTGTCATGGCCACAACCAGCGATTTCCCGTCCGTCACTGCTTTCTGGTAACTTACTTGATCCGTTTCACCAATTAATGTTTATTAATTTGAGCAGATCTTATCGTGTAAGCCCTGCTTGTAAAAATTTATTACTTAAGTGCTAAATCAATGTTTAGATATTGAATTCCCATAGTAAGTTGCAGACGGTATCCGTTATGTGGAAATGGAGTTAATCTCGTAAAAGTTATTGTGACAGAGTAAAAGTAGGAAAATAGGATGTATGCTGTTGATTGTACGGGAGATGTGCATCTTCAATGGACAAAATGAACTACTAACGGCTGTGTCATCAGCAGGATAGAGTGTTCATATCATAGTGGTCATTTTACTGTGAAAGTTATAATTGAGAAGGTGGAAGTCAATGTTAGCCAACATGTTCCTTACGCAATAGTTAGATAGGGAAGCACTCTTGTCACACTAGCCTAAATCCGGATGGTACCTAAAAAAAAGACCAAAAAAAAAAAAACTAGCTAAACAAAGTACGAACACAGCACAAGAAATAAATAAGAAAGGGGTTAACTTAATCAACTCTGCTTCAATATCTAGGAACATAAAAAAAAACCTCCTACGCTAGATATTTACATGGAACTATCTACACAGCTCAAGCCCTTGAACCAAGACTGTGCTTTAGGAGCTCAAGATTATTCCACCATGCTCCTGAACAATGCGTGAGTTTTCTTGGTTTATGTAATTCGTTATAGAATTCCAAGTCAACCTTTGTGATCGAATGACCGATGACTCGTGACATAAACTTCTGAAATTCAGTATTGTATCTGATTAAGATGGAGAACAGGAGCATTCAGTACTGCTGCAGATTCCTAAATCCGATGCTAGAGGTAGTGGAATGTTGATTATATTTACTAAGATGGATGCTTTTAGCCTTTGATTCATACCAAATGTCTGCCACAGAGGAAGATGAAATAAGTAAAGATTGTGCAACAAATACTTGACATGAGCAAGTAATTTTACCTGAAAAAAATGATGCAAAGTTATTATCAGTGAGACAGTGACGAATGCAAGGAAATGAGTTAAAGTTAATTTATCATCACCTATAAATATCATGAAAAACATGCGCGTGTAAGGTTCATCAAATAAAACTATTGCTTTAGATATACTTTGTGCCACATAAATGCATCATGAGCGTCTTCTCCATTATGTGAGAATATGCTGCATATTGCCTTGATAACTCTGCATGCTTGAATTGTTTAAAGTAAACTCGTGTATCTTCTTTTATGCTTGATGGCACTCAACATTAATGACAGCTTGTAACTGTTTGCCATCCCAGCTACCTTGTTGCTGCTGTTGCCCTTCAGAGTTTGTGGAGCCTGTCACTTGCCATTCTTGACATTCATGCCCTTTTGGTTGGACGTACCTTGCAGAATTGTAGAGTTGTTACTCTTTTTTCTGTAGGTGATGGGGTAAGATAACTGCTGCTTATAGTTCTGTACTTGTATATATATTAATTGAGATTCATCTCATATGCGATTGACCACCAGAATATACTTGTTTCAAATTGTTCCGTTAAATTCTTAAAAATAGTAAAAAATGTGTGACTAAGTGTTCTTTTTCTATTGCTTATTCTTATCTAAGATTCTTTGTATTTCCTTTTATGTGCTTCCCTTCTGATAATTTGTTTTTTTCTGCTTGCGGCGTTCCTTGGGAGTCTTCCGCTACCCCCATGTAATCTTGTATATGAATGCTCAGGAAGTCATCCATTCTAAAAAATCAAGTGTAGCCAATCACTCTTTAATGAAATATATGTGTACGTACGTGCGTGCCTCTTTCTGATGTAAACATATCTTGGTATGTTTGTCAAAACTACCTAGGCTTAAAGCTGAAACTAGGGGCTGGAGCTCAAACTTTTATTTAGAGGTGTAAGCTGGAGCGTTTATTTGCATGGAGTTGTTTGGCATAGTAGTCATAGTTGTAGCTTAAAATGTAAAATGACATAAAAAGACATGAAAATAAAACTCTAAATAAGAAACAAAGTTTCTTGAAGAGTATTTGAGTCTTCTGGTTTATCAAAATATCCGGTTTCTTTTAAGGCTACTTGAAGTAGCTTTCATTTTAGAGGTTTTAGGAGCATATTTTAAAAAGAAAATAAAAGTGTAAGCTGCAATATCTAAACAGAGCTTTGTTATTTTCAGATGGAGCTTATCTTTCAAGAATCAAAATCTCCAACTCTTAAAAGCTCCAAAAACCTTCTCGGCAAACACACCTTTTGCATATTAAAATTGTTATTTTAGATGCAACCTGCATTTGACTTGCTGTGTGCTTGTAGTATTTCTTGTACTCTTATTGTTGGATTCATCATACTGAACACAATATTATATGACATAACTACACTGATTTAACTCAAGTCAGTGTGTGTAAAAGTGGTATACGCTAGCTTATATTTTATGCATCCAACCAGGCATAGTATAATGCGATCCACGATTCCAAGTTTGCTGACTGCGTCTTTATAAACAAGAATGAAAGTTTGTTGCTAACTTATCTGGAATTAATTCACCAAAACCAAACCTCGGCATGCAAACCACCCTGTAAACACATTTATTGCACCCCCAAACACATCAAATTGGTACACAAGACTACAAGAGTAGTTTCTGTTTGATTTCTTTCCATGTCCTCAAATAGCATATCAAACTTCATTGCATTTCATATATAGTGAGGATTATAATCACGAGACTATGTCTGTAAAAAATTTATGCTACATAGGTTATGTTTTATCTCTGATGGGTTAAGTGAGTAAAATAAAAAGCATATACTCACATATGGCTAAAATGAAACATGTTAATGCGTTGAAAGGTTCAAGGGTCAGCCAAATTGTATTTTTAATGCATAAATCTTCTAAATCGTTATATTCAAAAGTAGACAGATTATTGTAGTAGTTTAGTATTATAATGATATATAGCGTAGTATATAGTTATTTATGTGTTATCCAAAAAAGCACCTACAGGTCAACCCAAGCTGATCTGACTGGTTTGAGGCCGTACCAAAAAGGTTGCACGTTTTGAAAGCCCAAACTTGTTACCCAACCCATCCAACTTTCCACATGTAGGAACAAGGATTAAGATACTGGTTTGCTAGTATTCATTGAATTAGTGATATATGTAATATTTGGAAATTTTGATTGCAGGTAACATCGACTCTCACATTTGCAGCAGCGTGTGCATCTGCTGGTATTACGGTTCTTATAGGTAATGATCTTGGTCTGTGTTCTCAAAATCACTGCAAGCAGTTTGAGACTGCTACTGCAATGGCTTTCCTTAGTTGGTGTACTGCATTACCCTCGTTTCTTCTCAACTTCTGGTCACTTTCATCTCGTTAATTCTAAAATAAACCATCGATTCAACACCCTACTCTGCTTTTTGTCATTATCCTCCAATTGTGTTTCTCTGCGTAGCTTGTGGCTTGCATTGGCTTTTTATTTAAGAAAAAAGTTCAAAAAGAAAAAGAAACAGCATCATGGAGTTGTCGATGTATATATGCATGTTTAGTTTGTGAATTGTGGTGAAGCTACTCGGTATTTTAGTCCGTATCCAAACACAGTTATGGAAAACTGGCCCGTTGCAATTTTTATTTGAGTGTGAAACTTATACGTAAGGGGCCCCGAAAAAAGTTAATGTGGTCAGACAACACATCGTTATATCTTTGGTTTTTTTCCTCTATATCTAGCTTTCAATACTCACAATTGTCTTATTTATTAGTTTATTGTTCAGTTTAAAGCATGTCGAGAAAGGTCTAGAACTCTCGATCCCTTCCCACCTTAGATCGAGCTGGCATGGCAGCAAATTGACAAAAAGATTCCGAGAATGTCTGGTCAAAGCATTTCTTGTCGGTCTAGAATCAAAACGATGAGAAGGATAAATGGACAAAGTAAATGCTACTCTTGTTATTTTTTTTATTACTACTATTTTCTATTAGGTCATTAATAAAAGAGTTAATTTCATAAATGGTCATTTAACTAAGCACGAATTGCAAGTTTAGTCATTTTTTTGAAAAAGTTGCAAACTTCATCCTTAAACTACCATTTTGTTGCATGGGTAATTCTTTCTAACGTTTTCTGTTAATTAACTTTGTTAATTTTTATAAAAAGGACTATTATACCCATATTCATCTTTTTTTATATATTTCTTAATATTATTATTAATATTACTATTATTTTCAATTATCAATATTAAATAATAAAATTTAATATCACCAATAAACCCCCTACCCATTTCACACAGCTCTCTCTCTCTCTCTCTCTCTCTCTCTCTCTCTCTCTCTCTCTCTCTCTCTCTCTCTCGTCTTTGAATAAAGCACCGGCAGCGATTGGTCTCCTATCTTACACGACCATCGGCGATAAAGCACCACTGCAACCGGCGACCGGTGCTCCCATCGTACACCACCTAGCAACAGAGCACCACTGCAATTGCGACTGGCGCTCCCACTTGTTCGTGGCTCTCATCACCACCATCATCGCAGTTAGTATCGTCATCCAATTCCATCACTACGACAGGGCCACCATGTGCACAACCTTTCGTTCGTGTGTGTGTTTTAGATTTAGGTTTCTAAGGGGTTTGATTTTGGGCGTGTTTTAACAGTTTAGGTTTTCGATTTTGAGTATGTGTGTGTGTGTTTAGACCTACATTGATTTAGGGTTTTATGGATTTCAAATTTTGAGTTGTTTTAACCGTTTGAGTTTTAGAGAGAGAGAAATATGTATTAATGAGAGGAAAGTTGTATTTAAAAAAATTAATAATTATAAAACCAATTAATAATTAGAAAATAGTAAAATGACATAAATACCCTTGATTTAACAGACGTAGTTAACGAAATCCAGTAGAAAGAACTACCCATGCAACAAAATGTTAGTTTAAGGATGAAGTTTTCAACTTTAAAAAAAAAGACTAAACTTGCAATTCGTGGTTAGTTAAAGTACCATTTATGAAATTAACTCTTAATAAAATTTAGAAGAAAGTCTTGATATTAAATTACTAATTTAGGTGTAAAAAAAAGCGGCAACCAACTAATTAGGACCGAGCTTGGGGCGGTTTGGTCGGTTTTGACCCCAAACCGAACCAAAACCGTTAATATTGGTTGTGTTTTTTCAAACAAATAGGTATCGGTTTCTAATGGGGCGGTTAACGGTTTTTGATAGCGGATCGGTTTTTGTTATCGGTTTTATTGGTTAACCGTTATACTAAGTTGGGACAAACTTAACGGGCTTTGTAATTTTAGAATATGGGTCTGAGTTATATTTTTTATTGCTTTATGGTAGCCACAAATTTGGGCTAAATAATTGATTATTTTCTAGACTTGGTAAGCCCATTATTTTTTAGGACAAAATTACAAACGGTATGCTAGAGTTATATTTAATACACAAATTGAATCGGATGGTACACACCTCTTGGTCTCCATCAATTCGTAACTTATGAATTCATTTTTAATACTATCATGGTACCCGCGCAATGCTGCGGCGGCAAATAGTTTCCGTTTTGCGTCATTTTCAATAATGTAATGCTATGTTATTTGTGCGATTGAAAGTCACGAAAAAGTTTTCTACAACAATACGTTTTTTTCAAAAAAAAATTTTATTTGCATAAATTATTTATTAATTTTAAAAATAAATTTTAAAAGACATTAAAATAAGAAAAAAAGATTTATATTTATGAAATAAGGAGAGAAGTTAATAAGTTTTTGTATGGGTGGATAATTGTGTTTGTGTCACAGAGTGTTTATTGTAGAAGAATATACTTTAAATAAATAAAAAGTTAAATTAAATTAAGAGAGAGAATGAAATGGTTAAAGATTGAGTGGATGAGATTAATTTAGATATAATGAATGCTCAAGATATTGTCTTAATTGAATTTTAAGAACTCTTAAAATTAAAGAGGAGAGAAAATGTTAAATGGTTTATATAATAGTATAGATATTTAATAGCTCACATGAAAGAAACAATCAAGTGTTAAATATTTACAATGACTTTAGTAGACGATATAATAAGTAACAAAGTTTAAACTTTTATAAAAATATAACTTGCATGATGCACCATAAATTAATAAATATTCAAATAATTAAACAATAAACATATAAAATAATAAAATAATAAATTCTTATCGGTTCGGTTACGTGTACAAAACCGAAACCGACCCACTATCTATCGGTTAGTGAAATTTTATAAACCGAACCGTCGGTTTTCATTTGGTTCAGTTTTATTGGTTATGATTCGGTTTTTCGGTTAATATGCTCACCCCTACAACTAATAACCTTGGTTTACTAGTTTACTTGGTCAACCGAGGACGTCATAATTGCATAAAAATTAAAAATATATATATAGAAACATTTTAAAACATACATAATTGAATATTTTAATTATCTTACATAAATCACTTGACACAAACAAAAAGGTTATAAAAGAATTCAAATATCTATTATCCAAATATGAAATAACTTTGAATATTAACTAGATAAACATAAAATATTGAATAATATTGGGAGTGTTTACCGGATATATGAAATATTTCGTGTTTTTGCCTAGACTCTTTAAGTATATATATATATATATATATATATATATATATATATATATATATATATATATATATATATATATATATAGGGAGGTTAATGCGAAAAACTCCTTATTTGCGAAAAGTGTGAGAAGTATTTACAATCATGAGATCATCTAATCAAAGGCTAAGATCGTGTATGGCATTTTAGTAATTAAATTATGTTTTTATGGATTATTAATTTAAATGAAAAGGATAAAATAGACTTTTAACATCTCTGTCTCTCTCTCTCCATTTTTTACGATTACAGCACAACCACAAGTCCACAACCCCCGTGTATCTCTCTCTCTGACAAAGATACCGCCACCTTCGCCCATCCGCCGTTCTTCTATCAACAAACCGCCGTTGCCCACCACCTTCACCATACCGCCGTCACTTTTTAGGGTTTCCCTAGTTGTGCCAAACCTCCGCCGCTACCACCACCATTAAGCACCAATCGCCGTCCCTTTTTAGGGTTTCATCGCCGCCGTCCCCTACACAGACCCGACTACCTTCCGCCGCCAGCCACGTCCCCACCCAAGCACTGTGTTTCGGTCAGGCCATGTGACATCCATCGCCATCGAGTGCCAACGTTGTCTCACCGCCTCCGACTAGCTGCCTCCTTCAACGGCGCTGCCCCACCGTCAGATATGGGCTCGACGAAAGTGGCGGTCCCCCTAGGGTTTCATCGCTATTCATCCATCGCATGTGGTTTTCATCTTCAGATCCCCATTTCAATGGCGGTGCTTTCTATGTGTTTATCTGGGTCAACACCCCCACACACAACCAACTGGCTGTTCATCCATCGCTACTCTACTTTCGATTTTTTTGTTTGATTTGTTCATCGTTTTTGTTTATATATATGGTTCTTTTTTTAATCCATATTCTATAGTGAACAGTAACTAAGAAGATTTTTTCATGCTGACTATCTGTTCAAGTATATGAAAGTGAAAACAAAAGATATTTTTAGATGTTTGGCTATGTTCAATTATATGTTATGTTTAAAAGTTTTCTGTTCATTAAGAAATATAAGCACGATGTTTAGTTCTTAGACTTCAGTTTTTTATGTTTGTGTCATTCAATATTGATTACGATTATCTTGCTGTTTTGCATTATAAATTTTTTAGGACTTGTTTGGTTTTTAGGAATATAAGTTTTTTTATGTTTATCATTTGAACAAATGTTTTTTTTTCATGGTTTAATAAATGAAGAAATTTTAGGTTGTTTTTTATTGAACAAAAGTATAAATTCATGGTTGAACACATATATTAATTATAATTTTAAGTAATCAAAGATAAAAAAAATCGTTGAACATAAGTATAAATTCATCGTTGAACGCAAATATTAATTGTAATTTTCAATAATCAAAGATAAAAATTCTAACAAAGTATTATGATTCATTAATGAACAATTGAATATACGAAATAATATTTGTTTAAAAAAAAGAATTAATTTTGGAAATAATAAGAACAAAAAAATAAAATAAAATTTAGAAAAAAAATTAATTGGAGAGAAAAATTAATTAGAGAGAGAAAATTAATTAATATAGGAGAGAGAAACTATTATTGTTACTAATTTGCCCTTTTAAATTAAATAAAAATATTAATTATGATTAATTTAAACCACAAGATAAAAAACTAATCAATGGCTGAAACTGCTTCTCGCACTTTTCACAAATAAGGAGTTTTTCGCATGAACCCTCCCCTATAATATATATATGTATATATATATATGTATTGAAAAGTTCACTTGAGAACCGTTTTTATTGCGAAAATCAATCTTCGTCATCTAATTCCCTATCCTTCAATTGGATTCTCCACCCATGAGAACTGTTTTTCGTACGAGAACTGCGAGAACTAATCTTGGCCGTTCATTTTGGATAATGGAATTCATGGATGAAGAGCGTGGGAGATCGAGTGTGGTAGGGTGCATGTAAGGAATTCATGGGTAGGCAATCCAATTGAAGGAGGGGGAATTGGACGGCTAAGATTGGTTTTCGTACGAAAACAGTTCTCGTTTAAACTTATATATATATATATATATATATGAAAAATATTGAATATAGTTCATAATTAATTCATAGTCTTAACGGACTAATTTTAGCCTTTTGATCAATGTTATCAATGACCCAGATTAAATTTTAAAAATTTGGGCGGAGTGGCATTTTCGTAATTTTTCATAATTTACATATGATACTCTTACAAATCACATGTGATTTTATACTGAATCATCTGTGATTAAATATTAAAATTCAGGACTATTTTTTTAAATGAACTTTATTGAACACAACTCATATATATATATATATATATATATACACACACACACACAATATTATAAAGCATTTATGCATTTTACTAAATTACCCCTCATATAAACTAAATGGAAACTATTATATAAAGTAACTATTAAATAGAGTTAATAATAATCTTATATTTTATTTTAATAACTAAACCTTCCGTATTTAAAATTTTTAAATAAATTAATTTAATTATTAAAAAATACTCTCATAATCAAACCTTTTATATTAATGTAATAAATATTTTAACATAATTATCAGAAAATGTGTACAAGTAGAACTCATAAATCTGAATAATCTATAATAAGAATTTATAAACATATATTTTAAAAAAATTTAAATAGCTCATATAATTAATAGTTTTAAATTAGTTTACTATTTTCTTAATCTCTTTATTTTAAATAGTTTCAAATTACTAATTTACATTTAGTATTTTCATGCAATTTAACTTATTTTATAAGTAAAGACTTTTTTTTCTTATTTAATTGTTCTCAAATTTTATTTAAAAATAATAAGAGAGTTGATTAAGAACAGGAAAATAAAGAAAATAAAGAAAATAGACATGTTACCAATGTAAAATTATTCGTTGTTACCAATAAAGAAAATTATTCGTTGATTAAGAACAGGAAAATAAAGAAAATAAAGAAAATAGTTAATAAAATTCTTATATTCTATTTTAATAACTAAACTTTACATATTTAAGAAAATCAAAGTCAATACAATTTTCTTAAAAGTCAATGCAAATAAAAATTAACTTAATTATTAAAACAATATATTCATAATCTTTTTTGTTTTCAATAATGAAGAACAGAGAAGTAATGGAAATAGAAAAAAGATAAAAAAAAAATAGACATGTTAACAAACAAAAATTATTCGTTGTCACCGTATTACATGAATACCATATTTCGTACATCTTGAAAACGGATATGTTAACGAGTAGAAATTATTTGTTACCACCGCATTACGCGGTTATCGTGCTAGTATGTATGTGTGTGTGTATATATATATATATACTATATTATAAAGCATTTAGGTAATTGAAATCTCTTAATTTTAAGTAATTTGAAATTACTAATTTACCCTTATTTAACCATATAAAGAAACTATTATATAGAGTTAATTAGATTCTTAAATATCATTTTTATCACTAAACCTTCCATAATAAATAATGTTTAAAAAAGTCAAGTCAATACAAATTAATTTCAAACTATATGATATTAAATACAAATTAAAAATTAAATAAAAAGGATTTTTATAAAAATAATAGTTTAAATATTTTATCATATAACACATATTTTACTTTAAATATTAAAAAATACGTATAGCTAGAACTTATAAAGATAATAACATGTAACTTAAATTTATAGACATTTTCAGATTTTTTACATGAGTCGTGTAATCAAAATAAATGGTTTAATTTATAATCTTACTCCCTTATAATACATTTACAACCTTAAAAACTCTTAATTTTAAGTAACTTGAATGTACTAAAATACACATTCTTAACCATTTCATTCTCTCCTAATTTACTTTAACTTTTAAAATACCACTTTTAACCATTTCATTCTCTCTCTTAATTTACTTTAACTTTTTATCTATTTAAAATATATCTCTAACACTAAAACACCCTTTCACACAAACACAATTATCCACCCACATCAACATAATTTTTTAAAATCTTATTAACTTCTCACTCCTTATTTCATAAATATAAATCTTTTTCTTATTTTAATGTCTTTTAGAATTTATTTTTAAAATTAATAAAATAGTTGATACAAATAAAAAAAATAAAAAATTGACATTGTACGATACTTTTTCGTGATATTGAATCACGCGAATAACATATTATTACATTTTTTAAGCAACATTATGTAAAATAGAAATTACTTGTCGTTGTAGCATTGCGCGGGTACCTTGCTAGTGTGTGTGTGTGTGTATATATATATATCTTACTCCTTTATAATACATTTATAATCTTAAAAACTCTTAATTTTAAGTAACTTGAATGTACTAAAATGCCCCTTCTTAACCATTTCATTCTCTTTCCTAATTTACTTTAACTTTTAAAATACCCCTTTTAACGAATTTCATTCTCTGCTAATTTACTTTAACTTTTTATTTATTTAAAATATCTCTCCACCTATATCAACATAATTTTTAAAATCTTATTAATTTCTCGCTCCTCATTTCATAAATATAAATCTTTTTCTTATTTTAATGTCTTTTAGAATTTATTTTTAAAACTAATAAAATAGTTGATACAAATAAAAATATATAAAACTGACATTGTACGATACTTTTTAGTGACATTGAATTGCGCGAATAACATATTATTACATTTTAAAAAGCAACACGATGTAAAATAGAAATTATTTGCCGTCGCAGCATTGCGTGGGTACCTTGCTAGTGTGTGTGTATATATATATATATATATATATATGAGTTGTGTTCAATATAGTCTATATAAAAAACATAGTCCCAAAATTTTAATATTCAATCACAAGTGATTTAGTATACAATCACACATGATTTGTAAAAGCAACACATGTAAATTACGAAAATGCAACTCCATCCAAATTTTTATAATGCAATATGGACCATTGATGTTTTTGATTCAATGGCTAAAATTAGTTCCTTAAGACTATGAGCTTAATATGGGCTATATTGAATATTTCTTAATAAAACAAGTTTAACACCCCGTATATAAACACGATGATGATTAAAGTTAATTTTAAATGTTTCTGTATAATAAAACAATTATAAAGCGTACAAAAGATATAATCCTATTCTAAAAGATATAACTTAAACACGATGATGATTAAAGTTAATTTTAAATATTTCTGTATAATAAAACAATTATAAAGCGTACAAAAGATATAATCCTATTCTAAAAGATATAACTAGATTCTAAAGGCATTCGAGAAAATAAAAAGATATAATTGACATGAAAATTTATAAAAATAAAATGATGACATCATAATCTTAATTTTTTAATAAAGATTAAAAATTAAAGAATTAAAGAATTAAAGATTTTTCTCATTGTTGATGAGCATGAAAAAGATCATTAATACTAATTCGATGTATATTTTAGAGTTAATTACATTTTTGGTCCCTCTGGTTTATATGAAATTGCAGATTTAGTCCTTGTGCTTCAAAAAATACGACATTGATCTCTATGGTTTACATTTCGTTTCAATGTTAGTCTAAATCCACTTAGAAAGACTAAAATACCCCTCTTTCTTAATTTTATTCTTTTATTTTTAAGTTTTATTCATTTAAATGTTATTAATATGTTATTAAATAATAATAAATGACTAATTATTGTATAATAAGAATTAATAAACAACTTTAGCATCATCCCCACCAAACAACTTTTACCACCGTTTCACTGCCTTCCCGCCGTCTACCAATCGCCCCCCGCCGTCCACCACCACCCACATATCAAGAACCAAAATAAAAAATAGAACCAATAATCATCTAAACCAAGGATCAAGAATCAGAACCAGAAATGAAACCGAGAGAGATAGAGAGAGATATGTCAAGAATCAAAAGTAGATATGAAACAAGAATCAAAATTAGATATAGACCAAGAATCAAAATCAGTTATGAACCAAGAATCAAGAATCAAAAACATACTTGAACCAAGAATCAGAATCAAATAGGTTTACCCAAAACAAAATTTCAAAATCACATACTAAGAGAGAGAGACGGTGGTGATGAGTTCGAGGATGGTGGCGATGCGACGGCCGACAATGACGACGGTTGTGGTCGTCTCCGGTGATGGTGGTCGAGTGTAACATCTTCATAACGGGCCTAAACATGTGCGATCGTGATACGTCAATTATTTAATTGAATTAAATAAAATATATATTTTAGAAAATGATATAAAATATGAAAATAATAGATAAATGGGTTATTAATAATGTTAATAAAAATAGATAAAGGTTATAAAATATCGAACGGTTTCAAACGAGGATTCCAAAAATATCCTCGTTAGTTGAAACGGTTAAACGGGAGATGAGTTGTAAGTTGAAAAGGGGAACAAAATACCCACTTGTGGATAATAATACCCACAAGTCGGTCCAACCCTTTTTGAATACACAAACACATACATTCTCACGTACATACACACACACCTCAAACAAACTCTCTGTTCTTGCAAGAAATTGAAGAAGAAGACTTAAGTGAATCATTCAAGCTTTGATTTCTACTACAAATTGAGGATTGATTCTGCCCTAGATCATCACTTTCTTCCTTGTAAGCTTCATCTTCCATGTCTCCATCTCATGTTCTTCATATTCTTGAAATTGGGTTTTTGAAAGAAAACTTATAAAGCTTTGTTCCAGCAGCTAAATAAGGATCAAAATAGTTCTGCAAGTTGTTTCTAATCATCCTTTGGTCATTGTAAGTTTCAATTCATCCTTGTTCTTGGTTTTGATCTTTCAAGACTTGAAATTTTAGGTTTCAAGTGGGTTCTTTGATTGAGCAATCAAGAACTGAAATTTATGATTGAAATAGGTTCTAATATCATTTATAAGTGTATAGGAATTAATTCCATGAATTAAAGTAATGTTCTTGATGAGTTTTGAATTTTGGCTCAAATGGGTCAAAATTGGTCAAATACGGGTCAAACTGATTTTGACCTTCAAGAACTGAAATTTAGTGTTCTAAATGATCCTATAACTTGTTAGGATTGATTAGAACTCATTTGGTGCATTAGAAGTGGTGTTTTTGCACAAATCCAATATTTAGTCTAAATGGGACAAAATGGCCTAAATCTGTTTTTACACATCAAGAACTGATTTTTAAGGTTCTAATAGGTTCATATAACTTGTATGAATTGATTAGAACATTGGTTTTGAATTGGAATGGTTGTTTTGCTTGAATTGGCTAAAATAGTGAAAAATAGGCCTTAAATAGGCAAGAAATTGGAAAATGATACCAAACAAGGAGTTTAAAGGTTTTGGTCAGTTGCAACACCTTCAATACATCATATTAGGTGTATATGGTGTGTTGCAAGTGTTGGAATTGGTCTACATCAAGTTTTGGCCATTATGCGCACATCTTTGTCCATTTAAATGGGATTTTCGTATGAATTAATTGGATAGGAGTTTTTGATGTTAGAAAGCTTCCACAAGTGTCAAATGGTCCTATGAAACACTAGAATTGTACTAAAATTGATTTGGAGTTGAAATGAGCCAAAATGGGCTTGCTGTGCATAAAACAATAGCTGCTACAGCCTCTGCAGGCTGGTCGCGGCGCGACCATAAGGGTGTCGCGGCTCGACACCCCTACACACAGCTTTCTTTGCTGTTTTGTGCTACGTGTTCGCGTGTTGTTGCTTGGACTGCTATAGTTAGTTAATAAATGGTTTAAAAACACCATTAGGGTATTGTTTCAAGTATCCTAGACGTTCCTCGCGTGTTCAAATGATTGATGCGTAAGTCTTGGTATTATAGGTTGAATTGACAATCCGTGAGCGCCAAAGCAAGGTCTTTGCTTATTCTAGCCTAACAGGTGAGTGGCTGATAACATAACGATTAATATATCTATAACATATATTAACAATGAATTGAATTGAATAACCGGACTTGTAAGCAATTGATTAAGCGTTTGAATATGTTGTTGAAAGGTTGTATACCTTGTAGTATGTATGATAAATGATTATCAGGATATTATACGCACTTGATTAAGTGTAGTTTGTAAAGCATGACGATGCTAGACTTAACATGTTGACACAGTATGATAAACACTTGTTTAAGTGTAGATTGTATAGCATGATGATGCTAGGCTTAACTTATTGATATACATAATAGTATGCACTTGATTAGGTGTATGTTATGATGATGGATATATATACATTATTGCGTGCGCGCAATGAGGTAAAGAATGAATGGCATGATGATGCTAGATATTTGATTGGTATAAATAATATGCATCTGTTTAGGTGTATGTTATGTGGACATGATTATGGATTGATTGATGATTCGGTTGAATCAGATTATGTGTTTGTGATTGGGCAAGGTTTGCCCGGACAAAGCTGTCCTACCTTTTGGGCAAGGTTTGCCTGGACAAAGCTGTCCTACTTGATTGGGCAAGGTTTGCCCCGGACAAAGCTGTCCTTTTCGGGTATAGCTGCGGCTGTACAACAGAGGAATCGGTTGATTCCAAAACGCAACGGTGGACGCTTAACAGCTCCCCCAGCGGAGCGGTTGATGTGTCTGGTACCCCAGTTTGGTGCATTGAGCCGGGTTCGCTACCCTGCGAGATATGCTACCTCCTGACTATGCCAGCTCATCGCGAGATGCTAGGATAGAATTATTTGGGCATGATTGATGATATGTGATATGTTTATATTGATTGCATACTATCGTGTACTCACTAGCTATTATAGCTAACAGATACTACTCTCCACATGTGCAGGTGTTCCTTAGGCTGTGAGCTCGGGTGCCTGCGGGTAGTTGCATGTTTTTAGGAGGAACACTGGATTTTGTTTAACTCTGTTATAATATGTTTAAGTTTGTTTAAAGATAATGGTCGGCCGGTTATGTGTCCGTAACACCAAATGTCGTATGTGGCAATGTTTTGACTGCTTATACAGTTTGCCACGTGTTTTTAATTCCGTTGCATTTTTAAATTATAAGACAGGTTTAAATATTCTATTTACAGTCAAACCCACACGGTTTGAAAACTTAAATTGTATTTTAAAAAGAAAAATTTGGTTCTCAAAAGCACGGTGTTACATCGAGGATGGTGGCGATGATGGGTCGGCGACGATGCTGGTGTCATCAACGGAAGACAGATGAAACCCTAGACCTGGCGGCAATGAGGCATCGTCTTTGATTGAAATCCATAAAGAGATTTATGGCGACGACTGAAACCCTGAGTGAGATCTATGGCGGCGATTGAAACCCTCAAAGATATATGGCATCGTCTTCAAGTGGAAACCCTCAAAATCGAAAATATGAAACCCAAGTCCACCGTTGAATTTGAAGTCGATAAAACCCTTAAATTGAGTCACATATGGATGGGAGAATCAAAGGGGAGAAAGTGAAGGGATGGGGTGGCCGGAAATGACAAGACCACCGGAGATGGTGGCGGTCGGCTGGAATGATGATGGTGTGTTAGGTGCAGACAAATGCTTCAAGCTTTCAACTGATCTCACTCCATCCCATTTTGTTTAATATTGTAATAATAATTATTTAATAACATTTAATTATTTATAGATAAAAGAAAATGGTTTTAGAGTTTAAAAATGAATAAAAGAAAGAGTAAGGGTAATTTTGTCTTTTCAAGTGATTCAGGGACTAACATTGAAACGAAATGTAAACCATAAGGATCAATGTCGTAATTTTTAAAACACAAGGACTGAATCTGTAATTTCGTGTAAACCACAGGGACTAAAATGTAATTAACTCTATATTTTATTTACTTTTTCCCAAACATTTATCTAACAATATTAAAATTTAAGTGACATATATAATATTTATAAATAATACACATATTATGTATATCCATATTATATATACCATACAATTAGAAGAAAAGAATTTTGTCCTTTTCTATATTGAAAAGGAAAAGCAGTTATTTATTTATACTTCCAAAAGAGTTATAAAAGGAAGACTAGAAGGAGTGGTAATGGTTTTGCACATGGAGTAGCCTCATGTTCGAATCATGGCTCATGTTGTTTTTTGTTTTTTTAACTTTTCTAACATGTGGACTTATTTTTTGTTATATTGCTATAGTTGTATATTATTAACTAAATTATTTATTTAGTATTATTTTTATAATATCATTGCTTAATATTTTGTTATCCTCTTTTTTGTTTTGTTAATTTGTAGTTTTTTAAAAAAAAATTCCTTATTATGAATATTTATATTATTGACCATAGAGTGACAATCAATCTAAATATTTACTTTATTTTAGTAACATAAATTTACATTTATAAACTCCATCGTAACATATGGATAAAAAAATCTTACCTTTTTAACATTTTATACTAAACATATTTTTGATCAACTGATACCAACATAATTCATATATGAAGTAGTTTTTGTTGACAACTTTTAGATCATAAGCCAAAAACATGATGTACATATATTTTTTACTCATCTAACTTATTATATTCACATAAGTGTTAAAATTAAAAAGGTGGACGAGAAAAAATACATATCAACAAGCATAGAAAAAGTTACACAGTTATTTATTGAGCTAATATAATGTATTGCATAAATTCTTCCAATGAAATAAATAAATTTGTACAACAAAAATACACGGGACACATTTTTATCTCGAAAATGTTCTTCTCCATCATCTAGATCTACTTTTTATCTTTGTCAACTTTCATTTTCCAATAATCCCAATTATCCAAATAAGTTTTTGGGTCTTTTCATGTAGGTTTTCAGATAAAATGAGGGCATTAGATGTTGGATAAAATGAGGACATCAGAGTGTGGATTTTATTTTTATTGTTAAGTTTATGTAATTCTTTTATTATACGAGTATTTGCCATCCGATAGAATTCAAGTCACATTTATTAATAGTGAAATAAGCTCTCATTGTTTAAATATTTACATACTTTCAAGATACACGAATGCTAAATTACTTTAAATTCAATTTACCATTTTTGCATAAGTTGTTATATTTTACTTTATTATTTTTTAGTAAATAATAATAGATGAATAATCTAATTAAACTTAATTAAAAAGTAATTAATCCCGACGGGAAGCGCGGGTAAAATAACCACTAGTTTTCAATAAGTATAAAACCATAAAATTTTAAAATGTAGATAAATTTTGTAAATATTGTAAATTTAATACGTATATACTTTAGTACCATAAATTCTAGATAAACTATTAATTTTATAATTATCTTTTACCCCCTATTTTATCTCATATTAAAATCAAATTAAATAATCTTTTGACTTAAAATAATAATTGAGTGTGTTGAACATAAAAAGTCAAAATTTGGATTTTAATTTTTATAAAAATAGATGGTTCAAATTTGATAATAAATTAATTATATCAAAAACAATGGCTAGAATTGTTTTGATAGATTTTATGCATGTTAGTCTTTTATTTATATTAGAAGATAGTTGTGTTTTGGTATAAAAAATAAATAATAATTAAATAATTGAACAAGTTTTCAAATACATATAATAACGTAGTTGTGAAAGTTTAATACATTGAAAACCAAATTTGAAAGTTGGATACACACAATAATACAATACATAAAATTAGATACATTTTAAGGAAAATTGCTCAAAATAAACTGGAGCAAGAGACTAACTCAGAAAACAATTGATATTTTATAAGCAACTATCTTGGGGATTGAGTATTTATTGTAAGAAATGAATTTTTTTTTATCACATTGTAAACTACGTGGTCATATGTGGTCGCTCAAAACAAAGCAAACTTAACAAAACATAAGACAATTTGGAGACGGCATGGATTGAAATCCTTGACTGGTAATTAAGGATTGAGGAGAATGATGGAAGGCGATAGGATTGAGGAGGTGATAGATGGTCTGTGAGTGTGTATTATAGTAGATAAGGGTTAGAATTGTATAACTATTTATAAGTGATGGGCATCCTATGAATGTGGACCATAGTGTGTGGGAGAGAAAACTGTCCAAATCATTGTGAGGACAATAAAGCCGAGTAAACTGTTAAGAAGGCAATGTCATACTATTTGTCCTCTATAGAAGGAAATTGTTAGCACTACCCGTGTAAGCCAATGGGAAGACGATATCATGTGCTTAAGGTCTGCGCCTTGGGGATCCTTTGACATATCCTGAAATTCTTGTAAAGTGGTGGGCCAGAAGTTATGTTGTCTTGTGTGGTTACATGGGTCTCTCAAGGGTGACGCTGGTGAAGACACGTGATAAGAATATTCTAGGCTAGTTGATTACTTGAGGATCATGATTGAACGCACGCTTGTAGTCGTGTTCCAAGAAAGCTAGTAAATTTGGGCATAACTAGACGTTCGCCGATAGGCATGTTCCACGCTAATTCTTGACTTGGAAATATAACTGAATGTACGCTATATGCGCGCATTTCAGGCTAGATGTTCACTTTCATGATGGCTTATGTAGATGTACATGTTTCTAGTGACCTAGCCATATTGTTCGTGACATGCATCATGCTTGCCTAGTCGCCTAATGTGTAGGAAATCCAGGTTCTTATCCTAGGATTGGATTGGATTTGATTTTATAGTATAGATGCTGAATTGATTGCTTGGAAGTGTTATACGTCAACAAATACATATGAATTTCAATTTAGTTTTACAAACTTCAAAAAACTTTAATTTATATTAAAATTCTTAAAACAAATATTTTCGTTCTATAAGGTTCTTGAAGTTTAACAAATTATCACCACAACCCTTGCTATTAGTTTTCTACCACTACCTAAGATCATCAACACACCCACCACCACCTTCACTGTCCATTGTCAATGAGATCATCTTTTATGACGACAAATAAAAATTATAGTTATACAAATACACAAAAATATCATGTTCTTTTACCGTGAAATAAAAAATTAAACGCCATCTATATTTGCCTATGTGGACAAAGTTTCTCGAAATGCGGCAACACAAACAGAGGTTGTAGAGGTGGTGAGTGGTCGACTGCCAATTTGTGAAGACAAGAAGTAAAGGGTGTTTGGATGGTCGATTTATGTGAAAACCCATTTTCTTTTCTTGAACTTGAAAATTAGTGTTCAATATGTTAGTCAATTTACCTTATTAGTTTGGATTTGATAAGACAAATTAAAACTTAGAAAGATAATGTTTAATGTATATAAAATCAATTATGTGAAGTCTACTAGACTCGCTAGTCAGCTCAAGCTCAAGCTCAAGAAAAGAAAAAGAGTTTCTAAGTATGTTTTAGATAATTCAAATGACTTGTTAAGTTGAGTATGAGTTTCTACATATATATGTACATGTGAAAGATCGAAGATCAGTTCAAAAACTCAACTTGATGAGTTTCAAGCTGAGTAACTCAGCTCGACAAAGAAGTCATCTTCAAAAAAGTTTGAATTTGTTTTAAACTCATAACTCTCTATCTACAGATGGATAAAAAGATTCAAAACTGAAGATCAAGTTTATCATCTATTCAAATGTATAGATAAAATTAGTTTGAATTAGCATATTACGATAAATCTTAGTTTGTTAGTTTAATGATTATCCGTAGAACAAGTATATAATCTAACCTCTTAATATGTTTAGAGGTTACACATTTGTTCGTGAGTGACCCGGTTAGTCTGACATGTTATTAACCTAATGAGTTCTAGAGAGTCAATTGTTTTCTCATTTTATAAGTTGAATCAGCAAAACAAAATCTAGCAATTAGTTTGTGAGATTGATTGAGAGAGAGTGAATTGCAATCAAGTGAGTTGATTGAGAGAGTCAATTGTTTTCTGTGTTCATAAGTTGAATCAGCAAAACAAAATCTAGCAATTAGTTTGTGAGATTGATTGAGAGAGAGTGAATTGCAATCAAGTGAGTTGAATTAAGATTTCAAGCATTCTGACGTTGTTTTGATTTCTTCTTAATATTCTAAATTGTGTATTCAACCCCCCTTGTAACGTTTATATCAATTTGTTGATTACCTTAGAGAACAACTTGTATCAGAGCACAAGAGTCTTTCATTAGTTGAAAATCAAGATCCTGAGAGAGAAGGTAATCATGTCTACAAACAATTTTCCTCGTATGTCTGCTAAAGGTTGTCCCATATTTGATGGATGTGGTTATCCTATGTGGAAGTTTAGAGCCATACTTTTCCTCAAGTCAATAGATACTAGAATCTATAAAGTGACCACCCATTATTCCTGTGATTTCTGCTACTATCATTGATAAGTCTCTTAATGGTGTTGGAAAGAAGTAAAGAAGCCATTGGCATCGTGGACCGATGAAGACAAGAAATTATATGCATTGGATGACAAGGCTCGAAGTATTCTTGCAAATGCGCTTACAAACCCTCAATTGCACACTATGACCGTGTGTCAAACTGCTAAAGAGATGTGGGATTCACCGAATATCACATATAAGGGTACTCATCCGGTCAAGCAACAAAAGAAGAATCATCTTAACAGATCTTAGGGTGTTTTTGTTACGGAGAGAATGAAATTGTAGAGAAATGAATGCAGAGAATGGAATTGCAAAGAAAAAGAGAAATAGTCTAGAGAATAAGAATTGGCTCTTATGTTTATTATCATAGAATCATTTTTCTTGTTTGGTACAACATGAAATTCATTAGATAATTGTACCAACCTTATCAAACTTAAATCCAATTGGTAGATTCATACCCAACAAATTCACATATTCAACCAACAAATTCACATATTCATACCTAACAATTTCATACAATAAACAACAAATTCTCATATTGTATCCCCAATAATTAAACAAAACAAAAGATATGTGAAGAGATAGAGAAGACGAGAGAAGATCGAGACAGAGAGAGAGATACCTTGAGAGAGCTTGTCGCCAGAGAAGTAGCCGGGGAAAGAGAACGGTTTCCGGAAAAGAAGAAGCTAGAGGGACAAAAAATGGTCGCCTGGAGAGAGAAAAAAATGGTCGCAGAAGAGAGTTACGATACCACCGCCATTGCCATAAGGGGAGATTCTGTCATTGGAGGTAAAGACATGAGATGAAAATCGGTTGTTGTAAGGAAGAATCCGCCACGGTCGTGGGGGAAGAAGCCGCCACCGCCGTTGTTGGTGGAGAGGATGACGGTGGTTGCTAGAAGAATAGAACACGTTGGACGGTCAATCAACGGGGGATTTTTGATTTGAGTAGAAGAGAATGTCTAGGAGAAAGGTATATCTCCGTGTTTTTTTATTTCCCACCACACTCCAACTTTCCATTTCTCCCCTTTTCTTCCTTGATAGAGAGAAATGAATATAGAGATTGAGAAATACTTTTTTCTCACTTTCGCTTTTCTCATGTGTAAACAAACAAGGGAAATGCTTCCATTTCTATTTCTTCGTTGTAACGACCCGAAAATATTGTGATATTTATAAAGCAAGAAATAAATATTATTTATGGAGTTTAATTTGTTAATAATAATAATAATTGTGGAATAATGTTAATTAAAGAAAAGAAAAATCAAAATCTAGAAAAAAAATGGATCGTCTGCGTGTGTCAGATGGTGTGTGACAGGATCGCGACGTGACGCGTTAGTAAGGTCTATATATACAAGATGATGTTCAGCCATTTATCTCCACATCATCCACACCATACCGTTACTCTGCCAAATTTTAGAGGAGATCCCGAGCTTTGGAGCGTTTTCCGGTGCTAGGGCTTCCTTTGTGAGTGTTTACAAGGTTCGGGCATTTCAGTGAAGCCATTTCGGGTCAAGTTTCGACATCGTGTTCGTTCATGGTATTCTCGAGGGATGTTTTGAAGCGTGTAGGACCAAGATTCGACGGTCCGTGTGCTAAGCTCGTCAATCTAGGTTCGAGGTGATCGTTTCGTGCTGTTCCAGGTGAGTTAAGTAGATTTTTACAAAACCGAGTACGTAGACAAAACCTTTCGAAATAAAGATGGTTATACATATATATATATATATATATATTGATTTCTGATACGTGTTGTGTATTGGTGATTAAATACTTGAGATATGTATGTTGAACACGTGATAGGCATGCTATGATTATTTGCGGTTTACTGCAATTTATATATGATTATTTAGGATTACTTGCATGCATGGATTTAGCGGGCGGGGGTAGTATACGGTATTACTCATGCAAATCCCCGAATGAGTAATACCGTATACTACCCCTCCCGCTAAATCTATGCATGCAAGTAATCGTAAATAATCATATATAAATTGCAGTAAACCGCAAATAATCATATATAAATTGCGTAACACCCGAACCTTGCAAACACTCACAAACGAAGCCCTAACACCGGAAAACGCTCCAAAGCCTCAGGATCTCTCTAAAATTTGCTAGAGTAACGGTATGCTGTGGGGGGAGGTAAAAAATGGCTGGAAGTGAACTTGTATATATAGAGCCTGAAATAACGCGTCGCGTTGCGTGGTGATCCTACTAGAGTCTGTCACACGCCAACTCTAACACATGCAATCCTTCTGCCTACCAACGCGTCACGATCCATTTTTTCAGATTTTGATTTTTCTTTCTTTCTTTTTTTTCTTTTTCTTTTATTTTTCTTTAAATAATAGGGAAAATTGCCGAGAAATGTAGCCTAAATATCGAAAAGAGTAACTTACATCAATCGTCCATGTGGTTTGTCACTTTTTATACCAATCGTCCCTGAAGTTCATTAATTACACTAATCGTCCTTACTATTTGTATTTCTTTGCACAAGATAGTCCTGGTCCAGATAAAAAGACTTAAATGCCCTTTTCTTTTCCTAGAAAAAAACTATTATACCCTTATTTCATTTTTTATTTATTTACATAATTAATAAATCATTATTATTGTTATTACTATTATATACATTGCCCCAACCTCCCTCACAATATCTCTCGGTCTTCCTCGCCGGAGAAGACAACCGCTACATGCCATTTGAAAAACGACCACCGCAGTAAGCTATTCTCTCCCTCGCCCGAGAAGACCCACCACCGCTGCCAAGCACCTCCCCCTCTCTCTCTCCTTAATCTCTTTCTCGATCCTCTCTCTTAACCTAACCGCCTCCACCCACTCTAAGCCACCCTAGACATCACATAATCATCACCACCGTCGTCCATGGCATCATCACCGCCTCTGTCGTTTGAGGTGATTTTCCGATCAGTATATAAATTGTTTTCTTATTCTTGATTAGGGTTTGTTCATATGATTTTTTGATCTGTGTAGAAATTGATTTCTTGTTCTTGATAATGGTTTGTTTAGGTGATCTTCAGATCTGTGTAGAATTTGATTTCTTGTTCGATTAGGGTTTGTTTTGGTGATTTTGAGATGAACATGAGATTAGGGTTTGTTCTTGTTCTTGATTGGGGCTCAATTGGTTATTCATACAGTGATGTTATAGTATGTGTATGTTACAGATATGGTGAGTTTGTGTGTATTACGGTGAGGTGCCATGTGATGGTGGTGATGTGACGGTTGTGGTGCCAGAGTTTGTTGGCGAAGGGGGTCGACGGGGAGGGGGCTCTGGATGTTGTTTTATTTTTAATAATATCTAATTCATAAATAAGGAATAAAATGTAAAAGAAAAGTATAAATTAATAAAAAAAAGGGGTATTGTGGTCCTTTTAGGTGACAAAGGACCGTATATGCAACGAAATACAAATAGTAAGGACTATTGGTGTAATTAATGAAATTCAGGGATGATTGGTGCAAAAAGTGACATACCAGGGACTATTGGTGTAGTTTACTCTATCGAATATTGCCGATAAAGGTAACGTCCAATTTTTTTGCCGAGAAAGGATTATAAATTTTAATTTGTAACAGAAAATGGTATAATGACCTTTTAGACCTAACAAAAAAAAGGATTATAAATTTCAATTTGTAACAAAAAAAGGTATAAATTTCACGCATTATACCATTTTTTTTATTACAAATTGAAATTTATAATCCTTTTTGGCCAAAAAAATGGGCGTTACCTTTATTGGCAAATTTTGATATTTAGATTACCTTTATTCCATAATTATTATTATTAACAAATTAAACTTCATAAATAATATTTATTTCTCGATTAATAAATATTACAATATTTTCGGGTCGGTACAAAAAATGCTAATCCTATTGTCATGGGATCAAGTACAATCGTAATTAGTCAATTAATTTTGAATCATGTAAAACTTAATCAATATTGATTTTTATTATTCATTCAATCAATCAATCACACGTAATGGTTATCACATGCAATTGTTCATACATAGTAAAGCTAACTACTTTCTCACTTAACTCTAGGATTTGATCAATCACTAGTCACAATCATCTAATGGTCTTAGATTATCATGATAAAAGAATACATAACTAATTGATCCTCAAACCTGTATAAACTCAGTCAATAAACAACAAGGTTTGAAACTGTAACACATATTGATCTTGACAAATATATAACTATGAAAACATCCAATTCATTAAAATCAAACCATAAAACAAAGATAATCTCATGTAAGTAAAAACCATGATATTTAAGTCAGAATCAAAAGAAAAAAACACCTGGAAGTATAGATAGTATGCTAAACATAGACAATAAATCAAACCGAATGAAAGCCGATGATTCTTTAATTCTGATTCTTCATTCTTAAGCTCTAAATCCCCTCTCAAGCTTTGAAAATCACTTCTAGAGGCTTTCTATCGTCGTATTGAAGCCGTAGAACTACATATATGTTTCCTAGGTCAAAATAGGGTGAATTTATAGAGTTCACGTTTCTAAGGCATCGCGTCGCGACTGGGTTTATGTCGCATTGCGACCATTGGATAATTCACGATTTTTTTGGATTAGGACTCTCATCGAGTCGCGACATACTGACCATCGCGTCGAGACCTTGCGTTTTCAGTCATTGACCATAGAAGTGATTTTGTAGCCCTCTGAATCTAGTTTCCGTGGTCGCTTGAATCGTCTCAATCCGAGTTCGTATGATTGAGATATGATCAAAATAGTTGAGGTATGTCGAAGCTGACAACTTTTCTTATTTTCTTCACTTTCTTCGGTTTTTACTTAAAACATTTTATCATCCGCATTTTTGACCTAAATTTCAACAACTTAATATAGTTGAGGTATGTCAAAGCTGAACTTTCTTATTTTCTTCACTTTCTTCGGTTTTTACTTGAAACATTTTATCATCCGCCTTTTTGACCTAAAGTTCAACAACTTAATATAATAAGTATCTTTTGACTTATTTATAAAAAATAACAGGCTAAAATAAAACAGATATCGTATAAAGTATATATCTAAATACGGTCTTATCAGAAATGAAGAATTTAAAACACATTTATACTCTTACCGGCCTAACTTTCCTTGTTAAGGTGAGTTACTCAGCTTGAAACACGTCAAGCTAAGTACTTTAACCAAATTTTGGTTTTATACATGAACAGACACATAAATACTCTTACTTAACTTAGGAAGTCACTTGAGTTCTCTAAAACATACTTAGAAACTCTGTTTTTATCTTGGAGCTAAATACTCATGTATGATGTAACGCCCGTTTTTTTAAAGCGTACAACAAGGAAATAACGATAATACTTTATTAAAATAGGGCAACAACCGGCATAGGTAAAATAAAAATAAAAATAGTTTTCCTTTGATGTTGCAAAAACTCCTTAGCATGTCTACATGGAAGCCTTGTCTGTCACAAAACCTGAAAAGAAGAAACAACGGAGAGAATGAGCTAGAAGCTCAATGAGTAACTCCACTAAATAATCAAATGATAATAATTAATATATAAGTGTACTCTTATCAAATCGTGCCACTCAGGCCTCTTATTTTGTCACTCAGGCATCTGGGCAACACTGCATATAACATATACCGCATATACCCATAGTTGCAAGCAACATCATAGATAATCAGATCATTAAGATATCACATACTCTGAAATCATGCATATGATCACATTGATAAGCTATTAACATTACTCTTCTCAATATTTTCACACATACTAACAATGTATATAGATATGTGTTTATAACATATATCTTAGTAAGAACATTTTCACTTTAATCACGCGGTTATATGTATTAGTGTTGCTTATTACACTACTCATTGATTTATGAATTTATACTCGCATAGATTAATTATAGATGCACATTAATATATAGGATTAATTGTTAAGTATTAATCCCACCCATTTTTCTCTTTAATATTAACCGGTGTTCATCTCTTATTTAATCATTTCTACTCATATTTCATTATTTAGTGTAAAAGAAAAGACACTCCATTTAAACACAAACATGTATCTCTTATTATATTCATGCTTCTCTTCATTAATTATGTATTAATCGCTATACTCATTAATCAATAATTAATAACAGATTATAACAATTATGTAACGATTTCCATTTAGTGTGACTATATACAATCACAAGCAATTAATATCTCTAAGTACCATGTTGAGGTACTCACCTATAGTCCAGCACTTTCCGAGTGTTCTCTTATCTTTTCCTTAGGTCCCAAAATACCTAAGAATAAGTATATGATAATCATTACTCTTACTCAAGTCAAAACACGACTTCTAAACTATGCACGGGAGATCACACGCCCGTGCCTTATTCACAGTACCCCGTGATCGACAGACATGCCCCAGGTCTACCTAGGGTTAGGCACGTCCATACCTTTTAAGACACACCCGCGCCTCCTCAAGCTCGCCCTGGGGTACGGTTTTTCTCGAGGGATACGTCCGTGCCCTTCAACTTACAGCAACAGGACTAATAAGAACTTACTATCTCCGACCAAAACACATTCAAATCATTTCCTGATCATAACCAATACTTCTAAACATCCCTACAAGACTTATTAATCATATTTGATAGCATATAACATTTCCTTGATCATTAAGCACTATATAAACTCACTAAATCAATTAACACTTCTTTATCTTCCTTGTAATTCACCAATCACACCTCCAATGTAGTAAGTTAAAGATATGTGTTTGTGTGTGTTTTTTAGAACCAAGAAGAAAAAGAGAATAAGGAGTTAGAAACAATAACAAGGAAGAAGAACCAAAAGAGAAGGGCTTCCGCCTCTTTGGTGGTGGCCCAACCTTTAGTGGTATCCCGCTCCCCTTTTTAACTTACAACTCATACATACGCTATCCATAAATCCCAACGGGGAGATATTTGGAATCATTATTTTAAACCATTTAATAATTTATAACTTCTATCATTTCCTCAACTTTTACTCAACAACTCATTTTAATAACTTTAATAAAATTGGGGTGTTACAACTCTCCCCCACTTGTTTTGATTTCGTCCCCGAAATCACTCTATCACTAGATTGTCTCAAAATATCAATCACTCAGAAACATACGTTTATATATCTCATATATGTATACATTCTCTACTGGAACTCTGAAAGGAATCAACTATCTAATTGTTCTTACTCTTTATATAGAACAATATGTTTATGTGTATGCTAACAATTGTTAAAAACGCTAATCATACCCAACTATATGTTGTATCAACCACTGTTCTGGCTGACTTCTCTAATTCACAACATACATGGGTCACTTTTAATACTTTTAAAATTTTGAAACCAATTTCATCATGTTTCTCTGTAATATCACCACATCATACTTTAATTCTAAATAAGTTTGTGGTTTACATTCGAGTACTCAGCTCACATAGTTAATTTAGACCAATAAGTCTATTAGATTGATGTTTTACACTTCAACAACACTTCATTATTTAATCACTCTAGTTTTCTCTGTAATATTATAATCATCACAACATCTTTTATTTAATCAAGGGTGTAATAGTCTCTGAAATAAGTCTAATTGCTCATATAGGCATTAAGCTCCCTCTTCATTTTATAGAAAATAACATTACTAGTTTCATTCAATTCACATTTCAACACTAATTAATAGTCTCCAATTTTACTTTTAATTTAAATATTCTCTATCTCATCTCGTGTTTACTCTGTGCTCGTTTCCCTTTATCATATTAGCGTTGTTAAACGCGGGTTATTATTCATCCCAACTCTAGTTTATGTAACTCATTCATCTAATAATCAAACTCTTATCATCACTTATTAATACCATTATCACGGTGGTTCACACCAGTCGTCTTAACTCTCTTAGTTATTTACTCAAAAGTTCTCTTTTACAATAGCTTACTGCAAGATTATCATACATAAGAGAAAAGTACACATTATTTTCTACATAGATTACATTGGTTATAACACTAAGATGGATGCTTCTACAGTATCTTCGTAGTTTATTTAACACTTCAGCTAATAGTTAATCTAACTAGTTAGGACAGTTAGATGATGCATGTCCATACTAGGCACAGTCATAAAAAAACATTCCTAAGGATAAACGATCCTTATAATTGTGTCCTAAGTTTCCACACGTATAACAACCTTCTGTCTTCTTTTTACACTGCCCGGTATGGTTCTTACCACAAGTTTCGCATCATGTTCTTCCCCGGGATCCCTCAGCCTCAACATTTATTGTCTCCTCCCTCACTTCATTAATTAATTATTCCTTTAGTACATGGAATTCTTCCCGGACTATGTTTCTCGTCTCATTTTTAATATCCGCTACCATAGGTGGCATGCACGTCCTAAAACATCTGCCAAACTCATCTGACACGACACTTCTAAGGTGTCTTGTAGGTATAGCACCACGCCTTTCTCCATAAAGGGAAATATAGTCCTCAACCTCGCCTATAGCAACCATATGAGGGTTTTCTACATTCCTTACATCATTTACAGCTCTATGGTTGGCATTCTGATCCATCTTACTGAAACAAAACAATTCTTGGTTAATATAAGAATCAGAATATTATTTATTCACATTAATTCATATCTCTTTTTCGTATTACTTTAATCTCTCATTCTTAATCTCTCATCGTATTAGAATAATATTATTTATTCACATTAATTCATATCTCTTTTTCGAAATGAAATAATCTTTATCCACTTTATGTTAAATTATCTTCTCATACTTTCTATCGTAATTATATATACACATCAAATGTACATTTTACCTTTAGACGACTCTTATCAATACTTCATAAAATTCATTATCATTTTGAAACATAAAGTTTCAGTAATTATTAATTAGTAAATTCTAGTACTCATTCAGGTACTTATAAATTCACACACCATTGCTTGTACTTGGCTAATCAATTTGGGGCTTGTATGTAGTATTATACATACTAACACTCTCACTTCTTTATGTTCTTCTCAAATTCATGGTCTTATTTTCATTATATAAATAATACTCTTGTTATTGCATTTATCATCTTGTAATTAATTTCTTATTTATTTAATAAAAGTTCTCTTTCTCTTGTGTATTTTATAGAATTAAACCACTTACTATTTAGCAGAGTTTAATGAAGTATGATCATTTTATTCTCGCTTTTATTTTAATTAATGACATTTTTTTCTGATAGGCGTACCTTGCCTAAGCTTTTCCGTCAAGCATTATCTTATCTTCTCTTAACTTAGTTTCAATCATCATACCCATTTTCGTAATCAAATATTTATTTGTTATCACTTTTGCTCTCATAGTAAATTAAAATATTCGCACACGCAATATGATAATTACTACCCATTTCTCATGTTGTTTAGAATATCTTTAAACCATCCTCAAATTCATTATCTCTTTCTCATCACAGATCATACTTTTAATATTAATATAGGGTTTAGTTAATCAAAATGTATCTAACTTGTCACGTTTTGTTATTATGTGTATGGTACTTTAAAATTTTCTATTGTGTGTATCAAACATTTAATTTGTCGTTATTGTATGTATTAAACTTATACATTTTTTACTCTTTTATATAACCAAAATACATACGATAGTAACAAATTTTAAGTTTAATACACACAATAAAAACTTTTAATGTTCGATACACACAATAGCAAAACATGACAAGTTTGATACATTTTGGTGAACTAAACCCTATTAATATACTCTATTACACCTCATAACCCATAATATTTTAATACTACTTTATTCATACTTAGTTTAGTGCTTAGCTAAGACCCATATCGGTCTTTATTCTCTGTTTCTCTTAATAAGACATGTATTCATCGTTATACTCATTAATCAACAATTAATAACAGTTTACTTGATATCAACATATTATAACACTTATGTAACAATTTCCACTTAGTGTTGACTACTTACAATCACAAGCAATTAATATATCTAAGTACCAAGTTGAGGTCTCACCTGTAGTCCAACATTTCCCGAGCATTCTCTTATCTTTTCCTTAGGTCCCATAATACCTAAAAATAAGTATATGATAATCATTACTCTTACTCAAGTCAAAACACGACTTCTAAACTATGCACAAGATATGGCACGCCCATGCCTTACTCACAGGTACGCCCGTGATCGACAGGCACACCCCGGATCTACCTAGGGTTAGGAACGTCCTGGCATGGTTTGTTCTTAAGGGGTACGTCCGTGCCCTTCAACTTACAGCACCAGGTCTGACAAAAACTTACTATTTCCAACCAAAAACACATTCAAATCATTTCCGGATCATAACCAATACTTTTAACCTACAAGACTTATTAACCTTATTTCACAGCATATAACATTTCCTTTTTCATTAAACACTATATAAACTCACTAAATCAACTAACACTTCAAAACACAACTATAAAGAATACTTACAATCTTTAAACTTGAATTCCTCAATTGATATATGTTTATCTTCCTTATAATTCACCAATCTCGGCTCCAATTTAGTAAGTTAAAGATATGTGTTTGTGTGTGTTTTTTAGAAGAAGCAAGAAGAAAAAGAGAATAAGGAGTTAGAAACAATAAGAAAGAAGAAGAACCAAAAGAGAAGGGTTGCCACCTCTTTGGTGGTGGCCCAACCTTTAACGGGTATCCCGCTCCCCTTTTTGACTTACAACTCATTTATACGCTATCCATAAATTTTAACAGGGATATATTTGGAATCATTATTTAAACCATTTAATAATTTATAACTTCTATCTGTTTCTGAACTTTTACTCAACAACTCATTTTAATAACTCTAATAAAATTGGGTGTTACAACTCAGCTTAAGCTAACTAGTTAGTCTCACAGTTTCAACATAATTCATCTTAACACTTTTAAACATTATTTTTCAAGCTTTATTTTGTCTCATCAAATCTAAACATACGAGGTCATTTGACTAACAAATCTAACACTATGTATGTCTAGATAATGAAGATGATGATACAATGATAAACTAAGAAATAATCAAACCATCAACCATCTACTCCAAAATCACCACAAGATGAATAAAAATTAAGATTTTGTGAATCCATTTGGAGGAGAAGATTATCAGAAGATCTAAGTGATCAATGGGATACTGATGAGGCTGCATGTGATATTGAGGTAGTAAGTTCACCTCAGACTCCCTTAAGTCACTCAAGTCCAAAACCACGGTCTCCTACTACAACATTACAAGTCCACAGAGATCATCCTCTAGATCAAGTAATTGATAACATTGAAAAAGGTGTGACCACAAGTTTAAGGCAACTGCAAACTCGGTTGCTTACTTCAATTTTCTATCTCAAATGAAGCTAAAGAAAACTAAAGAAGCCTTAAAGAATGAGGACTAGATATAATCCATGCAAGAAGAGCTAATTGAGTTTCCAAAAAAAAAATTTGACACTTGTCTCTGCCCCTAAAGCTAGGTTTTTAGCTCAAAGGTATAGACAAAAGGAAATCATAGATTATGATGAAACATTTTCCCCTGTTGCTATAATACAAGCAATTTGGTTGTTCCTAGCATATGAAGCTTATATAGAATTCAAAGTCTATCACATGGATATGAATAGTGCATTCTTAAATGGAGCACTCGAGGAGGAAGTCTATGTGAAACAACCTCTTGGCTTTCTTAGTTCAAAGCTTCTAAACCAAGTTTATAAGTTAAACAATGTTGTGTATGGTCTGAAACAAGCCCCAAGAGCTTTGTGTGACACATACTCATAATATCTACTATTAAAGAACTTCACAAGAGGTAGTATTGATAAAATTCTTTTCTCTAGAAAGAGTAAAGGACATGTAATCCAAGTACAGATATATGTGGATGACATCATCTTAGATTAAGCAACAATGTTCTATGTGATTGATTCTTCAAGATCATGTCAAATGATTACATGATGAGTATGATCAATGAGATGACTTATTTTCTAGGAATTCAAATTCAACAAAAGTCTAATGAAATATTTATTAATCAAAGCAAGTATGTTCTTGATTTGATTAAGAAATATGGGTTTGAAAATTGTTCCTCAATAAAAATACTCTTGTCACCCTCTGTCAAGTTGATTAAAGACTCAGATGGAAAGTTTGTAACCTTTAGAGTAATGATTGGTTCATTACTTTATTTGATAGCTAATAAGCTTGATATCATGTTTGCCACATGTATTTGTGTAAGATATCAAGTTGACCCTAAAGATTCACATCTTTAGGCTGTCAAAAGAATTTTTAGATACTTAAAAGGCACACCAAATCTAGGTCTGTTGTACCCTAAGGACACTAGGTTTGAATTAATTGGTTGTTCTGTTGCACATCATGTTAGGTGCAAGCTGGACAGAAAAAGTACAACAGGAGTACAAGTAGTCGTCAAGAATGCTATGTTTCCAACCAAATGGGGTTTTCTGGTTTCCACGGTGGTACATTCATAGGGACCTAAGATAGGTGGTCTAGACAACGTTAATGAGTTCGAGATACAACTATTGTATAACATATGTTACAACAAAAACATTAACTATACATTGCTAATATTAATAAGCTCATCAATCACGTGGAAAAGAATCCAAAAGATCTCAATGTTTCGTTCATTATATACATGTCAATGTTTTATAAAGCTAAGCTCGGGGTGCAAGAGTATGAGTCACGATATGAAAACTATCTAACCCCATCACCTAACTCCAGGATGTTTACCAACTCTATCTTCTCGAAACAAGAAGGGCTTAGTGCCTAAATGCAAGCAATAACCGATCGGTCTTCCGCTAAAAGTTCTCAAATTGAGTCTGACTCAACTCACCTAGATAAGGAGATCAAGTGGCAGCCCAACTTATCACTATTACTTCAATCTCAGAGGAAAGTACATCTATTTTTCCATCCTCTAAGTCACCAATTATATATTTTCTAAACCCTAATCTCCATCTCTCTTTTGCTTCTACTCCATCATCACTAGGAGACAAGACTGTACTCAACCCAACACAGTCTAACCCATCTCGCTCACCTACTCAAATACATCAATCTAAAACCAACCTTGGTTAGCCTACTACTACCAAGGCAAAACTCCTAACCCATACAAGAAAAGTGTCAAAAGGGGTTCTGCATCCTTTGAATTCCCTAGAGCTGATATCATATTGACACCTCCAAATGCAGGATTTGAGCAGGAGACACCAACTCTTAAGGTGACAACCTCAAGGCTTAATTTTGCAACCCTACAGCCAAGCCAAGGTATGGTTTCTACTCAGCCCACTTCTTCTAAAACCATGGAAGAACTTACTATTATGCCTTCACAGACACGTGAAGTTATATTGAAGAAATGACCAATCCCCATGGTCAATTACCCCCTCTCGCCCCACTGAAAAAAGACAACCTTACCAACCACCCAAGGGCTTATGGCCCGGAGAAAGAGTGAGGGGTTCAGAGCCAAATCCTAATTCCATTCCCCTACACAATCATTTCACGATTTGATTCATTCACTTCTCACACTCCCCTACAAACCTGTCAATGAGTCTTTCAAAGGAGAGGAAACTTATGGGGTCCAAAACCTTTAGTTGCGGTGGCCCCATCCGCACCATCTTTTCACAATCAAGTCACTCTTACAGAGGTAATAGCGTCATTATCCTCCAAGGATGATGGCTTTGAGTTTCAACAAAGGAGTTTGTCTCCTACCAACTCAGATTCAGAGTCAACTCATGAACACAACTATCAAATTTGAGCTGATGAGAGGGTACACAGGCACGCAATTCAAGTTACTCAATCACAAGTGGAAAAAGAACAAGCAACAGATTTAAAGTGGATTGATGACTTGGTGAAGGATCTGCAAGATTTAATGTTCCTATTCTCCAACTTCAGCAACAAAGGCAATACTTTCAATCCCTATTGATGATGACAAAAAGAGAGAGAAGGTTACCGATGATGGTCAATATCAAGCTTGTGCATCAACAAGGGATGGGGAGTTAGAAAAGGAAGAAGCTAAAGAACTTGTGATAACTCCAAGTGAGTTAAGGAACAAAAAAACCAAGATGATCAAAGCCATAGAACAAGAGCCGATAAAGAAAGCTCAAGTTCAAGCTCAATCTGAATCTATGTACATAGAGGAAAGATCTAATCCAATTGAATACACTAATGAAGATCTTCAAGAGTGTTACCTCAGAAAATACTACAGTCTAGAAATTCAAAGCCTAACCCTTAGTATATCAGAAGGCGTAGTATATGTAACAACCAAAAGTTTATTAACATTATATATATATATATATATAATAGTCTCAAATTAATAGTTAAAACTATTCATCCCAATTAGAAACAAAGCTTTAACTAGATTTATAAAACATATTTATCGTTTATCCGCGAACTAGATCACCATGTAAGCGCTTACAAAAGACCGATACTTGTCATCATCTTTAACACAACGTGTTACTACTTTTTCATTACCAACCAATAGCATTACTAACTATCTACACATCAAGTTACCAAATGATATGTAAATTATACATATTTAGTATACCAGATTTGCTATATTTTGGCACCATTACTAGCAGATTTACGTGATTTGATGCCTAATATCTTATAAATTTGTTTTGTAGCCTCATGATGATGGATCGATGATAAATGAAATAAAAACGATGAAAATCCATAAAAGTATCGAGCCTAGCGAGAAACGGTAACCAACACAACCTGCTACATGGCCATGTTGTCCTGGAACACGGCCACGTATTTGGCCGTGTACATCATACTCTGCCTTCTCTGTGTACATGTGTTACGACCGCGATTTCCCAAAATTTACCATTTACAAAAATCTTGCCATATTATCAGAAAACATGCACCGGAAGTCTTTAGCCATAAAATACATCTTACCGAAACGATAAGAGATTATATCAGTTTGAAAATCACAACATCACGTTCATAAACATTAATCATAAAGACATAAATTGTTTGATGCGATAAAACAAAATGGTATCATGTAAGACAGTACACTACCCAAAGTCCCTGTCTCACTAGCAATTCCTAAGCAACCTGCACGAGTACAAGACACATTTCAAGAAACAAGTGTCAGCTTAAAGCCTCGTGAGTCAATAGAGTTAAGAAAAGATTCAATTAAAACATAACATACTTTAGGCGGTAATATCAGAATAAATAATAATCCATTGCCACCCATTCTCATAGTTGACCAACCCATCATTTGACATTTAGCACATAACGGTCAGCTAATCATAGTACCTCAAAAAGTTATTTCACATACTCCGTTATCGTAATTCTTTAAATCATAATTATCATCATCATCACAATCATCAATAACGGTGTAGGGATATTATCTTAACCCACGATATAGACCCGGTTCACGAGTTACGTTATTACCCGTCTAAGAATCATTAAAGCGCGACTTCCAATAATTCTTATACTGCAACATCTCCCGCTATCCTTGCAGTAATAGCACATAAGTTCAGAACTTGTGCACTCGAAACTAGTGTGCCCCATCTTACCACACCTCCTACAACTCATAGTGCTTTTAGTGCACGGACCCTTATGGGAAGAGTGACAAGTCTTGCAGAAATTTAGGTCCTTCTTCTTGCCCTCGGACCCAAACTTCTTTTTCTTTGAGGACCCAGATGGCCCCTCCCACTTTCTCTTCTCTTTGCTGACTGGATTCTTCAAACCCAAGTCTTCCTCAATATTCCTCGCTTCCTCCATTGCCGCATCCAGGGTAGACTTATTACGGATAGCAGACCGGTACTCAAACGGTAAACCTCCCATATACTAGTTTACCAAAGAAGCTTCATCGGGACAAAGTCTCCTGGCAAAAGTAAGCTTATCCAAGAAAGTCGTGTTGTACTTGCTGATCGACATCGTCCCCTTCTTCAACTCCAAAAATTCTCTCTCAGCTCGCCTTTGTGCACCCAAATTGCAGAAACGATTCTGCACCTTCTCAACAAACTGGGACCAAGTAATCTCTTTCCGAACTATCTCAGAAAGGTTTTGGTAGGCAGAGTTCCACCATTCAAGAGCCTCACCCTCAAGCATCCGAATGGCATAACGGACCTGTTGTTGATTAGTAAAATCCCCCGAGTCATAAACTTGCTCCATCTTCATCAACCATCGAGAACAAACCAATGGATCTTCACCTCCTTTAAAAACTGGAGGTTTGCAACACATGAAAGCTCTAAACGAACTACCCTATGCCTTCGCAATCCTTTGACGAGGTTCAGGACCATGGCGTTTGTCCTTACAGCTTGCTTCACTTTCATCATTCTGGTCTAGTTCGGTGGTCTCTTTAAGGAGACCCGCAGCTATCATAGCCTCCCTCATTTGAGCTATTTGATTATCTCGAATCTTCAACTGCTGCTCCAAAGAAGCAATTTTGATTGTGCTAGCCCCACTGTAGCTACTCCTTTCCGTATACTCCTTAGTAGATGCGGTCCCTTCGATAGTAGTTGGATGTGATCCACCAGCTACTCCTTTCAATGTGTGGTTGTGAGTGAAAACTTCCCACATCCTCATCCTCGTGCTGTGGATGTGATCCACCAGCTCCACTCCCTTGATTAGTACCTTGTTTGCCATTGTTCTTGCGTGTGACCACCATCTTCTATGGAGGACACAAGAAATGAGTCGAAAATATACTTAATAAGATCATAGATATGTACAAGAATTCTTATAAGGAAAAGAGGTAGAGTTAAACTATAAGGAAAAGATCTAGAATTCCTATAGCACTCGGTACACACCCTCCCCCCTTAGAAGTCTTGTTCTTTCTTAATGAGCCTTTAACAGTTGTAAGTCTAAGCATCGGACTCATTGCTTAGTTCGCTCACAACGCGGCTCTGATACCAACTTGTGACGACCGCGATTTCCCAAAATTTACTATTTACAAAAATCTTGCCATATTATCAGAAAACATGCAACGGAAGTCTTTATCCATAAAATACATCTTACCGAAATGATAAGAGATTACATCAGTTTGAAAATCACGACATCACGTTCATAAACATTAATCATAAAGACATAAATTGTTTGATGCGATAAAACAAAATGGTATCATCTAAGACAGTACACTACCCAAAGTCCCTGTCTCACTAGCAATTCCTAAGCAACCTGCACGAGTACAAGACACATTTCAAGAAACAAGTGTCAGCTTAAAGCCTCGTGAGTCAATAGAGTTAAGAAAAGATTCAATTAAAACATAACATACTTTAGGCGGTAATATCAGAATAAATAATAATCCATTCCCACCCATTCTCATAGTTGACCAACCCATCATTTGACATTTAGCACATAACGGTCAGCTAATCATAGTACCTCAAATAGTTATTTCACATACTCCGTTATCGTAATTCTTTAAATCATAATTATCATCATCATCACAATCATCAATAACGGTGTAGGGATATTATCTTAACCCACGATATAGACCCGGTTCACGAGTTACGTTATTACCCGTCTAAGAATCATTAAAGCGCGACTTCCAATAATTCTTAGACTGCAACATCTCCCGCTATCGTTACTCCAGCGACGTGGTATACAACATATTACACAATGCCGTCAAGGTGAAGTAATAACAGTGTTTTATCTCTTACACCTCCTCACACCCGCATGATATTTAATAAGGTACAACCTCTAGTACCAAATATCATTCCACTGAGTATAAATACATCATCACGTTGTCCCGGACTTGTCATGAATGCCCGGTAACCCACAAATGGCTAGCACTTTTCCTAGAAGGTTCAACCTACTAGGCATCATTAATAAGGATTGGACTACCCCCATCCCAAGGTCTCGTAAATCAATATTACGTTAAAACTCATAACTTCATAACATAGCATAATCATCATACGATTTCATAACACGTAACAATCATATATATATATATATATATCTCATATTTCATGCATAGGTAATATATAAACACATATTATCATTTTATAGTAAATCATTACTTTTGAAAATATATCATTTTTGTCTAGTACTCGGTTTTGAGAAATATTGAACTCACCTTAGTCCAGATAACGAAACACATGAGCTTGAAAAGACAAATAACGCTCACGGATCGTCAAGAACGCGAACTCAAACGCCACAAATAACCTATTGAAGGTTACTACGTTAAAAACACGATCCAAAGATTCTAGAGAAGTCTAAACTAGCTTAGAATACTTAGACATGAAAAAATAACAACTCCCGACCAAAGATTAACGCGTCACACGCTAATAAACTTCGTAAAACGCACACACACGACATGCATGCAGCTCGTATATCTTAAGAATCGAACTAGAAGCGTAATATGATAGAAATATACCTCTCGTGTTCACCCACGCGAAGCCTTTGTCAAAACTAAGCCCTCGACGGTGTTTCCGAATTCCCGTAACCAAAGATACGATTACAAACGAAACCCGGCACTAATGTAGGCTCAAGGATCTCGGGAAAACTCGTAAATTTAGCAGAGTAACGACTCTTGAAGTTGGTGTGTGAAAATGACAGCCAAATAACTCATATTTATAGAGCTGCTGAGAACGCGTCGCGTCGTGACCCACCGACGCGTCGCGTCGCGACTCCCCGTACACGCCAAGTCTGCCACACGCAAGGTTCTGACACACTTAACAGTCTAACACATGCAACCGGCTGACGCATGCATCCGACAACGCGTCGCGCCGCGACCTTCAACACATCGCGTCGCGTCGCGTCGTGACGTATGCAGGATTTTATATTTTCTTTTGTTTTTCTCCAACTTTCAATCATTTTATTAAATAATAACAATATCCTTATTTATTATCAAAATAAATAAACTCAATAAATATTATTTATTTCTTGGTAAATAAATTGTTTCGAATTTCCGTTCGTTACAACATACTACACTCATATGGTCAACTTTGGTCTACACGGGCTGTGTTATCCACAATTTAGCATTTTAAGACAAAACCTCAGCCATAAAACAGAGGATTCAGTTTGAGCTTCAGCTTCATTTTTCTTCGTTTCTCTTTGGTTCGAGGAGCTCTCAAACTCCTCCTTTCATCTCTAATGATTCAAGGTTGATTCTTGGTGCATTAGGAAGTGATTCAAGCTTAGAAGGGAGTATATAACTCATTGTACATCCCATTTTACACCTATTTTGGGTTTGGTATAATCTCTCCTCTTTTATTATGTTGAATATGATTATATGTATGATTTGGGTTTGTTTTTAAGAACTATGAGTTGAATACTTCGATTCATTTGAATTAGACATTTTCTAGTTGTTTTTTATTATGTATTTATGATGGTTTGACTTTTGTTGACTTGGATGATATTGTATTTTGATTCAATGACAAGTATATTTGTGGTATTGATGTTATTTTCATCCCATGTGAGTGTTTTATACATCTATGTTACGTTGACTTATGTGTGAAATGCTTATCTTCAAGTGTATGTATATTTAAACAAGTTTAAGTTATGTTAAGATTGACACTAGGCTGTTAGATCTTGGTGTGATTAGACTTGGCATGTGCATTTTGTGGCATTACATGAGGTTCATGGATGATGACTTGGGATTTTGGATATAAACTAAGTATATGTCCTTCTACTATGAGAAGTTATGCTCATTTGTGTTTGGTGTGTTGTTTGAATGCTTATGATTTGGCTAATCACGGGTTGAGTCATGTATCTTATCTCCATTTATGATGGGTATTTAGTATTAATTTCCAGTTTAAAAGTCTTACGCATCAAGAGGTTATGCTTATGTGTTTGGTACAATTCGTTGTGTCTATAGATAAATTACTAATTGCAACGTGTATACTTCGTATCCTCTATACTTAGTATGTCAATATAGTCATGTTACATGATTATGTATTTTAATACAATTGACTAGAGTGTATCTTATCCGAATGAGTGCCTTTCTGCTTTGAATTCCTTCATATTGCATGCTCTTGTGATTTCTTTGTTTCTTTGCTTTTTTTTGTTTTAGTTGTAATCTTTAGTTTATTTCTGTTATTGCCTTGCTGTCGGCCAGATAATAGTGAAGGTTGATTATTAGGAGCCCATGCTCCCTTCAGTCTTACCAAACGAGCTATACTATATACGGATAGGTGATACTTGCCTATCACACTTGTAGTCTATTTTTAAGGTGAAACCACTTTTAAAACACCGTGTGTACTCTAAATTATTTATAAAAAAATATGTAGCGGTTCGCACGTGTCACCAAACATGTCTTCTAACAAAAGTATTTCCAAAAGCTTTCTAGCCTTCTCACTTAAGCCATAAAGTACTTGTCACCTGAAAGGGGAAATTAATAAGTTAACTGCAAAAGTAATTAACTATATCAAAGTATAACTAAAATATAATATTCATTTAAATAATATATCACTCACGGATGTGGGAGTCAGTCCATTCGGTCATCACATATCCATGGTAGCTAACCATGATCAATGACAACTTACCTAGAGAATAGTCCACATCTTTTGTTAAGGTGGGAGAGCATGAAGCATTTCACCATACAACATCATCTGAAACTCAGGAAATTCCATCCCGGATACATTTGGTTCTGTTCCCACGTCGGCCTCTTTAAAAACGAGGCATTTCTTGACATTGAGGCATTTGGTGAATAACCCAGTCTCTTACATTACAATAAAGGCTACTAGTCCATCCATTTATTTGTGGGTTTGATTCGCCTACGGCCTCTTAAAACCCTCGTGGCATTTATCGACATGTAGCATTGATATTTTATAACCAAGTTTAAACATTGCACAAAATAACAACAATTACATGTATACTCATTATTCATACAATATAGCTTGTGAGTTATATTATATAACTAGATTTTAAGCCCGTGTAAACACGGGCTAGTTTACAATTGCTTTTGTTATTGTGAATATTTCCGTATGTTTTTTTAAAGATACCTTTTCACTTGGCTTGTGGAATATGTTGAATACGTATACTATTCTTCTATGGGAGTAGTTTAAATTGTGTTTCATTTCTAGTTTGACGTTCTATGTTTTTAAAGGTACTTTTTTGGCTATTACAATTTTGGGTTTTGTCAGTTTCTTACTTCTTTCCTTGTGTGGGGATGATGTTAACACTATGGTTATGATATTTGAAGAAAAGATACTTAGTGCATGAATAAGTTACAAACTGTATGTTATAATATCATCCCTACACATATATTAATTATCGGTCTTTGCAATTCATTGTACTATCAAAATGTTTTTCAATGTACTCACAATGTGATAGATATGATCAACCTGTTAGTTACCTCTAAACAGTGGTTGCTGAGTATTTCAAAAGCGCCCAAAACCCAAAAAAGTATTGTTTGTAGTAGATATTAAACTAATGATAAATCAAAAATGCAAATTAAGAGTAATAAGTAATATTAGTGAGTAATAAATTATGATAGTTACAAAATGATTTCTAACAAAGAAACATTAACTTTGCCATTAATAATTCTAAAAATTAGAACAAATAATAAACATCTAAGAATAATGAAGTAGAGGAATCAATTTGAAAATTAGCGGACAGGATTATGTAAGGATTATAAATTTTGAATCCTAAAAGACGAAAACAAATTGAAAATCCGATTTAAGTGGAATGACAAAGATTGAGAAGTCTACAGGCTTTGAAATAGAGTAGAAACTAATGATAAACCATAATTGAAAATTAAGAGTAATAATTAATATTAATGACAAATAAATTTGGAGAGTTACAAAATGAATGCTAAGAAACAAAAAGTAACTTCACCTACAATAATTCTAAAAATTAGAGCAATGAATACAAGTGTAGTGCAACTTGTGAAAGATTACTACATACGTATCAAAAAATAACTAAAAAGACTAAAATACCTACCTAACAAAGGGCGGGATGTTCAGCAATTGTAAAACAACAATAATGTGGCCGACTTCTCCCAATTTCGAAACGGACTCCATAAAATGGTCCGCGTGCTCAACTCAAATGGTGCATGGAAGACGTTGCTTCCTTTTTTGGTTCCAATTTTAATGGATTCCCAAAAGGTCACAAAATAAAATATCAATAAAACATTTGAGGTCAATGTGTTTAATAAAATCCGGAACAAATACGCTAGTAGTAATTAAAAGAAATACACATTACACATACAGCTCACTTAATAGTTGAAAACAAACTCTCGGGATAGAGTGTGTGTCATTCGATGTATCAATGAGATCCGTGTAGCCACCTAAAACACCAACAATATCTACAAGCAAAAAAAAGGAAAAATATCAAATGTTGAACAATACAGGAAAAAACATGTAATGTTAACGAACAATGATACATACATAAAAAAAATAAACCAAACATTTAGCCACACGAACGGCAAAAATGTAAATATGTGGCAATTCTAAAAATATGTAGAGCACAAAAGGGGAATACCTATTGCATGCTCTTCCCCAAGCTTCTTCTGAATGATGTTTTCAAACTTAGTGAAAGAGAAGATACTAACTTCAAGGGGAAACCCGTGGCTGATCTCTTTCACACGTGAAGTTGGTAAAAAGTTAACACGATATGAATGTGTATTCATCTTAACACGGCCATTGTTATCCGCAAGATTGAAAATAGTAACAGCATACACGTCCCTCAACAATAAAGTGTTTGAATTTAAAAATCAAACTTTTCTTCACGGTGACGGAAATCCTAGTTCCCTATACGCAAAAAAAGCAAAAATTCTACATGAAATAAACCAAAAGGCGTATATAAGGCCAACCAGCATGCTAAAGAAATGTTATAAAAAGGAAGATACCTCTTCGTCCATCAACACCATTTCGATACAATATGCTTCCGAAGGTTTCATATACACATGTTTTTCCCACAACCTTACAACACGGACCCGGATTTTCCAATCATCGTCGTCAGGGCTTATCACACTTAACAAATGGAATTTGGACATCATTCTCTAAGAAAAAAATAACAAATGTGTAAATGTTCCAAAAGGTGCAAGCTAAAGCAAAGAGAGAAGGAAGCTTTGAAATTTATAGACCGTTACTTGGAACTCAAATTTTGTACTATTTCAATGGGGTCAATAATACTATTATCCTCGTTAAGTGCTCCTCATAAAGTCCAAAAATATCTGAAAATACAAGATTACAATGTAATACACTAATTGCGTAGAAAATATTGGAAGGTAAATTACAATTAAGACACTAATTCAAATGTATAGGTGTACTAACACATAACCGAAACTTTGAATTAATACAAAAATATTGGAAGGTAAATTACAATTAAGACACTAATTCAAATGCAGAGGTGTCCTAACACATAACCGAAACTTTGAACTAATACAAATTACAATTAAGAGATTAATTCAAATGTATAGGTGTACTAAAACATAACCGAAACTTGGAATTAATACAATAAATGCGTAAATGGGAGGTTAGAAATACTATTAAACTCATTTACTACACCTCATGAAGTGTAACGCCAATCAGGAAAAACAAAAAAAACACTAATGACGTGGAGCATGTTACGTTATAAAGCCAATACAATAGTTAATACAATTAATCAATTGCATCATTAATACAATAATAGCATAATTAACTTGGGTGAGAAAATGTATGGCCTTCAACACCAAACACCTAATATGTTGACACATCAACTTACCACCTCTAATTTTCTTGGATTTCAAAATTGGAGCTCACTTATGCATGACACATGGGATAGCATGCTTAGTAAGTTATAAGAGATTGGAGCTCACTTACTAATTTCCTTGGATCTCATTGATAGCATGCTCAAAGGGTGCATGGAAGACGTTGCTTCCTTTTTTGGTTCCAATTTTAATGGATTCCCATAAGGTCACAAAATAAAAGATCAATAAAACATATGAGGTCAATGTGTTTAATAAACTCCGGAACAAATACGCTAGTAGGAATTAAAAAAAAATACACATTACACATACAACTCACTTAATAGTTGAAAACAAACTCTCCGGGTAGAGTGTCCGTCATTGGATGTATCAATGAGATCCATGTAGCCACCTAAAACACCAACAATATCTACAAGCAAAAAAAAGGAAAAATATCAAATGTTGAACAATACAGGAAAAAACATGTAATGTTAACGAACAATGATACATACATAAAAAATAAAGCAAACATTTAGCCACACGAACTGCAAAAATGTAAATATGTGGCAATTTTAAAAATATATGGTCAGCCATACAGCACAAAAGGGGAATACCTATTGCATGCTCTTCCCCAAGCTTCTTCTCAATGATGCTTTCAAACTCAGTGAATGAGAAGATACTAACTTCAAGGGGAAACCCGTGACTGATCTTTTTCACACGTGAAGTTGGTAAAAAGTTAACACGATATGAATGTGTAGTCATCTTAACACGACCATTGTTATCCGCAAGATTGAAAATAGTAATAGCATACACGTCCCTCAACAATCAAGTGTTTAAATTTAAGAATCAAACTTTTCTTCACGGTAACCTACATGAAATAAACCAAAAGGCGTATATAAGGCCAACCAACATGCTAAAGAAATGTTATAAAAAGGAAGATACCTCTTCGTCCATCAACACCATTTCGATACAATATGCTTCCGAAGGTTTCATATACACATGTTTTTCCCACAACCTTACAACACGGACCCGGATTTTCCAATCATCGGTTTTTCTCTTCTTGAGCTTCTGATTCCTTTGAAAGAGTCAGCGTCGTTAGGGCTTATCACACTTAACAAATCGAATTTGGACGTCATTCTCTTAGAAGAAAATAACAAATGTGTAAATGTTCTAAAAGGCGCAAGCTAAAACAAAGAGAGAAGGAAGCTTTGAAATTTATAGACCGTTACTTGAACCTCAAATTTAGTACTATTTCAATTGGGTCAAAATACTATTATCCTCATTAAGTGCTCCTCATAAAGTCCAAAAAAAAACTGAAAATACAAAATTACAATGTAATACACTAATTGCGTAGAAAATATTGGAAGGTAAATTACAATTAAGACACTAATTCAAATGTATAGGTGTACTAACACATAACCGAAACTTTGAATTAATACAAAAATATTGAAAGGTAAATTACAAATAAGACACTAATTCAAATGTATAAGTGTCCTAATACATAACCGAAACTTGGAATTAGTACAAATTACAATTAAGAGACTAATTCAAATGTATCATAACCAAAACTTGGAATTAATACAATAAATGCGTAAATGGGAGGTTATAAATACTATGACTAATTCAAATGTGTAGGTCTACTAACACATAACCCAAACTTGGAATTAATACAATAAATGCATAAATGGAAGGTTACAAATACTATTAAACTCATTTATTACACCTCATGAAGTGTAACACCAAACAGGAAAAACGGAAAAAAACACTAATGGCGTAAAGCATGTTACATTATAAGCCAATACAATAGTTAATACAATTAATCAATTGCATCATTAATACAATAATAGCATAATTAACTTGGGTGAGAAAATGCATGGCCTTCAACACCAAACACCTAATATGTTGACACATCAACTTACCACCTCCTCTAATTTTCTTGGATTTCAAAATTGAAGTTCACTTATGCATGACACATGGGATAGCATGCTTACTAAGTTATAAGAGATATAGATAGTAAACATAATAAATATCTTTCTCATACCATGAGATCATTCCATTCCCTTGCAAATCATTTACCAACATAAACCAAATGTGACACAATACATTTTTATATTTCCAAAACCCTTCATCATAATATCCATATTTCCATACCAAGGAATTACCATATTCATGATCCAAAACTAATTCATATATTGATAAACTTAATTACAAAGGAAGTGATACACTCACATGCGAGGCAATGAAAACCACCACCTAATTTGAAAGCAATAACTCTTCACTTTACTCAAGGAGAATTCAACCTATATATATATTAGTTTAAATGACTTATCTTAGTTATGTTACATCCGAATGAACGACTCAAGTGTTGGTTTCAACTTATTTGAGACTCAATTTATTCGTATGTCTTAGGCACTTAACGGAGGCCAAAAATATGATTTTGGATGTTCAGGGCATGCTCGTGTCGTGAGATAGAGGCCCTTGCGCCAGGAGAAAATCCCAGGTGGAGAATGGAATTCTGGACGATGCGTCGTGTTGCAACACTCAACCCCTCGTGTTGCGACACACAAAAAACTGCGGACTGGTTTTATTTAAGTTGTTGATTTTTTAACATTTCGAATTCCATTCCTCCCAAAGTGATTTTAAACCATTTTTACAACTATTTTAGACGTTCTCATAGTATAATAACTGCCTAATAAGAGTAATCCTATTCTTTTAGGATTTCAACATAAATGGGTTTTTGACCCATTTAAACTCATGTTTTCATGTAGACTCAACTTTAGTTCTCTTTTACTACAAAAACCTAAAAGAAATTATAATAAAAACTTACTTGATATGTTTACCCCAACTTGTCTAGTTTTCTTTGAAGAACTACAAACCACTATGGAGCTTAAGAACACTACATAACAAAAATGTTTTGACATGCATCCCCAATTTCTCAAGTTTTCACTCAAATTCTTCTTGATTTGCTGTGCTTCTTGGGGGGTCGATCGTTTCAACAGAAATGGGGTCTAGAAGTCTCAAACTTTTGACTACCAATTTGTCAATCAAGGTCTTTTATATTTTTTAAGTTTCCAGATTTACAACTCAAGTCCCTATAATTTCCAACTTAACACTGCAGCTCTTAACTTTGAATATTAGTATTAATAGTTTATGAGCAATACCATGTAAACTTAATCTTATATTAATATAGGATTTCAACTCTTAAAACATTTAAAATTCTAAATGTTAAACAACTAATTTAATCAAAATTCTTTTTAATTATTCAACATCATAATTAAGACAAAGTAATTTTGAAATTAAGGATGTTTGATCTAAGATATTTGAACCATGCTCTTGCAAAGAAATTAAATGTAGGTATTTTGTAACATCCTCAAATCGGGTCTATTCGTGCGCTCCATTTAGTATGTCGATTTATTTAAACGAATTAAATGAATATATATTTTGTAAGAATTAATAGAAATTAGTTATTGGCCAGTTAAATAAGAATTTAAAAATAGTAATAAAAATAGAAAAGAATTATGAAATAATAACTGGTTTCAAACGAGGTTTCCAAAAATATCCTCGTTAGTTGAAACGGTTATTCGGGTGTCGTGTTGTATGTTGAAAAGGGGAACAAAATACCCCTTGTGGATAACTCAAAAACCCAAGGTCGGTTTTAAGTTACCAACACACACACACACACCACGACATACACACACACACCTCTCATCTTGTTTCTCCTTTGTGTTCTTGAAGAAATCCCACTCAAAGATCAATCAAGGCTGGAGATTAAGCTATAATTAAGCTCCCAATCTGTCCTTAAGCTTCAACACATCCTCATCATCATCATTTTCCAGCTTGTAAGCCCTTCTTCTTATCTTGTTCTTCATTTTTGCAATTTAGGTCAAAAATGGATAAAACGAGTTTAGCCAATTAAGTTTAGATTTCTTGATTTCAATCTGTTCTAGGATCATTTAGGAGTTGATTTGAACTGATTTTGGGTATTAAAGATGTCAACTTGATTGTATTTCAAGAATTTGACCAAATGGGTCCTAAATGGAGAATTCATGGATTAATCTTGAATTTGATGTTATAGTAGGTTATGTTAATGTTTTTATACTCCAAATGATGCCCCAAAGCTTGTACATGACCTGGAAATAATTAAGAAAGTGATAAACTTGGGTTTTGATGGAAAACAGCAGCTGTGCAGGGCCCTTCTCGCAGCTCTGAAGCTGCGTCGCGGCGCGACCCTTAAGGGTGTCACGGCGCAACCAAGTGTGCAGCAAGCAGATGTTTGTTTTTCAATGTACATGGTATATGGACTGTGGTTGTGTCACTTTTGACCATTTTAGGGGTATTTAGGTTAGTTTATGCATTTTTACTAATTTAGACACAATTAGAGAACTTAACACTAGAATTAACATATGTATGTGATATGTGGTATTCTAAGTGGACTTATATGTGTACAATAGGTAATCAAGCATTCAAGGAAGACCAAATCCATAATTGAGTGGTTTTGAGCACCAAGGTGAGTACTGACTCTTATGACTTCAATTTAGGAAGGTTTGAATGCAAGAACAGTTATATGATTATGACATGCCACAACTTGAATTATGAAAGCTATGTGTATGCTAGTATGATAAAGAATCCATGATATGCCTTGATAATTGATGTGCAATACATGTATGCATGCACTTGTCCCTGCAAAGGGTGATTGATGAAACTATCTTTATGTCCGGACTTGTATGTAATTAAGGTCAGCTTCGGCTGGGTCCTGGGCCTACGGGCATAATGTTCTGGACTAACGGTACTCGAGTACCGTTCCTTTCAGCAATGCACGGATGGGTTTAGGTGAGTAATGATTATCTTTAAAATAGTTTGGTTGTTTACATTGAGAGAGATTGTTGATATTTCTCTATAGACAATATAATAGATGAGTGATATTCAAAAATACAAAGATGCGTCCAACTACAAACGCGTGAAATATGATTTTCTTATCGTTATTTATTGTCTTATTGGTTTCATTGAAGTTTTATCAAGATAAAGTATTCGAGTTATTGTTTTAGTTAATATTATGTTTCTAGTACGTTAATTCGTGAAAAACATACTGGTGATCGTAAAAAAATTTGATGATTGATTTTGGAATGTAAGTGTTATTTTAACACACAAGTTTTTTGTCTTTAAATGAATTTTCATTATTTATTTATCTAGACAAATAATGCAACGTTTTTATGTCATTAATATATATGTGTATCATTAGTGTTATGATAAAGTAAGATCAACCCCGCTATACTAAAAACCGGCTCCGCCCCTGCCAATCGTGTAAGTTTTTTAAACTTCTAGAAGACAATGATTTACCTCTTGATCTTTGTACATAAATCCTTTTGTAGGTGCATAATATACTCATTTTATTTGAACTTCTATCTATTTCACTCGTTTTCTCTTTGTTAGGCACTAGTTTCAGAACATCAACCCTTGCCATCAACTTTGCCAATTCATTATTTACCTCATCTTTTATCAGACTCTTTTTCATTTAGTTGATGAGGAAGACAATTCTTGTCCGCTCTTGATAACCTATTTTATGGACATATCTTAGATCAAATATGTAACACCGCCTTTGCTATATTAAAAATACGTATAAATTCGAGTTTTCAAACTACATGGGTACGTTTGTAATTTGAACATTTACCTGTTTGTTAACTTAACCGAATTTCAAAAAGCATTGCAGCGGAATTTTAAATAATAAACAAATAACCCAAGTAGTTATTACAGTTTAAAAACACATGTTTGACATATATACAAATATACAATACAAAAATTGCCAAACATGCCAACCGGTGTTACTTTAACCTAAGCCGACCATTGTATAATAATACCAAAAGCAGTGTTCCTTCAAAAAAGCTTCTATAACAGCCATGAGTGTCCCCAACTCACCAAGCCGCCTATTCCTTATCTGTAAAAGGTTAAACATCAACAACATTAGCTATATAAATATAGCTAGTGAATACTAACAATCATGCATAACAATTAGGCAAGTCCTTAGCAATATAACAAGTCATATTGATTGCTTATTCTGCTATATGACTTGTTATATTGCTAAGGACTTGCCTAATTGTTATGCATGATTGTTAGTATTCACTAGCTATATTTATATAGCTAATGTTGTTGATGTTTAACCTTTTACAGATAAGGAATAGGCGGCTTGGTGAGTTGGGGACACTCATGGCTGTTATACAAGCCTTTTTGAAGGAACACTGCTTTTGGTATTATTATACAATGGTCGGCTTAGGTTAAAGTAACACCGATTGGCATGTTTGGCAATTTTTGTATTGTATATTTGTATATATGTCAAACATGTGTTTTTAAACTGTAATAACTACTTGGGTTAGTTGTTTATTATTTAAAATTCCGCTGCAATGCTTTTTGAAATTCGGTTAAGTTAACAAACAGGTAAATGTTCAAATTACAAACGTACCCATGCAGTTTGAAAACTCGAATTTATACGTATTTTTAATATAGCAAAGGCGGTGTTACATATTTGATCTAAGATATGTCCATAAAATAGGTTATCAAGAGCGGACAAGAATTGTCTTCCTCATCAACTAAATGAAAAAGAGTCTGATAAAAGATGAGGTAAATAATGAATTGGCAAAGTTGATGGCAAGGGTTGATGTTCTAAAACTAGTGCCTAACAAAGAGAAAACGAGTGAAATAGATAGAAGTTCAAATAAAATGAGTATATTATGCACCTACAAAAGGATTTATGTACAAAGATCAAGAGGTAAATCATTGTCTTCTAGAAGTTTAAAAAACTTACACGATTGGCAGGGGCGGAGCCGGTTTTTAGTATAGCGAGGTTGATCTTACTTTATCATAACACTAATGATACACATATATATTAATGACATAAAAAACGTTGCATTATTTGTCTAGATAAATAAATAATGAAAATTCATTTAAAGACAAAAAACTTGTGTGTTAAAATAACACTTACATTCTAAAATCAATCATCAAATTTTTTTACGATCACCAGTATGTTTTTCACGAATTAACGTACTAGAAACATAATATTAAACAAAAACAATAACTCGAATACTTTATCTTGATAAAACTTCAATAAAACCAATAAGACAATAAATAACGATAAGAAAATCATATTTCACGCGTTTGTAGTTGGACGCATCTTTGTATTTTTGAATATCACTCATCTATTATATTGTCTGTAGAGAAATATCAACAATCTCTCTCAATGTAAACAACCAAACTATTTTAAAGATAATCATTACTCATGCTATTACGAAACCTTATTTTCATAATTTTCATTGCTGAGAAAGCTATTTAAAAAATCATAATCGCCACTTTAAGCTTTCCCTTCGCCGTTTATATTTTGAGCTATACTTGGGTTATTAATTAACTTCATTAAGGGGGGTTTAACAAATATGTAAATATGTGTTGGACTTAGGCTTTTAAAATACTAAAGATTTGGGCTCATTGGAGGGAGCCTAGCACCGTGAGCCCCCCCCCCCCTCCCTGTCTCCGCCCCTGACGATTATAGCTCTGGATGCTTTGAGCTTAAGAAAACCATGTGTCAAATCAAAATTAAATAGTTTCTTCATGTATAAGCTCAACAAATTATAGTATTAACAAAGAGATTGCAAAGTGGAAATTAAGATAGTCTATGTGAATATCTATACTATATTATAAAACATTTAGGCCTTTTGCTTAAACTCTTAAATTTTAAGTGTTTTAAAATTACTAAATTACCCTTCACATAAACTAAATTGAGTAATTATTAGATATCTATACTACTATATAAAGCATTTAACATTCTCTCTCCTCTTAAATTTTAAGACTTCTTAAAATTCAATCAATATAAAATCTTGACCTTTCATTTAATCTAAATTAATCACATCCACTCAATTTTTAACTATTTTATTCTCTCCTGATTTACTTTAACTTTATTCAAAATATATTTTCTCATACTAACACAATTATCCACTCACATCAACATAATTTTTAAAATCTTATTAACTTTTCTCTTTATTTCATCAATATAAATCTTTTTTCTTATTTTATTGTCTTTTAGAATTTATTTCTAAAATTAATAGAATAGTTAAATGTAAATAAAAGAAATTTTGAAAAAAAAACCGGACATGTTGCTGTAGAGAACTTTTTCGTGACATTGACTCGCGCGAATAACATATCATTACATTCTTGAAAGCGAAATATTGTAAAACAAAAACTATTTACCGCCGCAGCATTGCGCGGGTATAATGCTAGTAGTTAATAAGATTCCTATATTCCATTTTAATAACTAAACTTTACATATTTAAGAAAATCAAAGTCAATACAATTTTTTTGAAAGTCAAAGCCAATACAAATTAACTTAATTATTAAAAAATATTTTCAATTATAGAGAACAAAAAAGTAAACGAAATGCAAAAAAATAAAGAAAATAGACATGTCACCAAACGAAAATTATTCGCTATCACCGTATTATATAAATACCGTACTCCCTACGTCTTGAAAACGGACATGCTAACGAGTATAAATTATTCGTTGCCGCCATCGCATTGCGCGGGTATCATGCTAGTTCTATATAATAGATTAATTCTAAATTTTTGTAATCACTAAATGTGCATACAGATGATCTAAGTCATCATAAACCTTTATATTCTGTTTGGTAAGTTCATATATTAATGAATACAATATTTTGGTTAGTTCAAAGTGTTTTGATATATTCAGACTAATTGCTGATATGTTTAACTTAATATTAATTAGTTCAATTAATTTTATGTGTTCAAAAAAAATTTGATAAGTTAGAATAAATCTTGGTTAATTCAAGATTTGATAGCATAATTCATATAAATATATCCAAGTTGATTAAAGGTTTTGTCAACCTCAAATAAAAAGGATTTCTAAGTCAAATAACCTTAATAGTTTGGATTTGATTAGACAAAATAAACTTGAAAGATAATGTTTAATGTATAGAAAATTAATTATGTAAAATCTACATTAAGCTCAAGTTGAATAGGCTCTAGAACAAAAACACAAATATGTTTTGGACAACTCAAATGGCTTATTAAGTTGAGTATGAGTTTCTCCATGTATATATATATATATATATATATATATATATATATATATATATGTGAAAGATCGAAGAGTTTCAAATTGAGTAAGTTAGCCCGACAAAGAAATCAACCCAAAAAGAGTTTGAATTTGTTTTAATTCATAACTCTCTACTTACAGGATTAAAGATCAACTTATCCAAGTTATCTATTCAAATGTATAAATAAGATTAATTTGAATTAACAGATTAGAATAAGTCATAGTTTGTTTGTTTAATGATTATCCATAGAATATGTATATAATCACTCACATATTTTCTGAATAAAGGATATTCTAGTTATTTCAGTATTTGCTTTTTAAAGAGGAAAATTCATGTGGCGTTAACATACATCCTTTGCCCATAACCTATGCGGAAAAAAAACGGTCTTGTTCCATCTTCTAACCCAAGCTTCTCATAAGAGCCGATCATATGTACATAAAAGTAGACGGTACGAATCATCAGACTTGAAGTGGTTTTTATCAACAATATATTTTGAACCAAAAAGTTTAAAAAGGTTTTGTGGTGACTACATATACAGGATACCAACGGTGTTTCTTACTAAAGCTCGATACGAAAACTTCTCAACTGATTATTTTCGTTGGTTGTATGTACCGAATGCAAAAGTAGCATTACATAGGAGGAAAAGGGAAAAACAGAAGTAGAATACATGATACGAGATTAGGGGAGATGATCACCATGAAAAAGGGCTTGCTCCCAACAAAAATATTTCGTTTTCCACATCTTTCACCCACTGGCACACCCGGTTGCATATCCTTATTGCCACAGCCTACAAAGTCAAAACGTTCGTTATCCGTCACAAAAACGTAAAATTGATTTTTAACCTGTCAAAAACACAAACTTTAGTTACAAATTTCCAAATCATCTTTTTTAAATAATCTTGGAAAAGTTTCTTGGATGTTATGATCTGATTTTGTATGCATGTAAAACCTGTCCCTCCACTCAACACCATGAGTATACGAACAATATATTCTTATGTATGGTGCTTTATTCTAATGAGGTTACCAAAGCAGAAGAAAATTTGGGGAAGCAAATAGCAACCTATTAGTCTATGACTAATTTTCCATATATGTAAATGAAAGGCACTCTGGGCTCCAGGCTTGGGGTCTTTATTAATCCACAACTATTCTTCAGTGTGGGTATTTTTGTAGGGAAAAAACAAAGAAAAATAAGTGAATCAAACCTTGTCTGCAAGTGGATCAAAAGCTGCATAAAGTTCAAAATCTTGTGTAACCCAGCACAGCACAACTGCAATAGAAATAGAATCACTGTAACTAACTTCACCAAACAGAGCTGATCCCGATAGAGAAAAACCAACAAGACTCAAAACAAGCGTGAATTTGCAACAATGCCAAGCTGAAATTGGCCAAGGTGTAACAAAATGGGTGAGTTGAGTGGGTCGGGTAACCTGTCAAATTGTGTATTTTTTATGTGTTTGGCCGGAACACTTTTTGCCAAAGAATAATAATTTACTAATAAATAAATAGTAGCGTCAGTCGTCAGATGTGATTACAAAAGTTAGGTTACTTTAATAATAACTTCAATTTTTTGAAAGAAATGATGCAGGAGGCCCTGTGCAGCCAAAAGCAGTTTAAAAAAAATACAAGTTGGATTTGGATGATTGCAACCCATTTTCATGTTACCATAACTTTTTTGATATTGCTCATTTGATCCTCCTCTAGAGATAAACATAAATCATTCATCCTATTCGTAAGTAACGGGTTGAAGTTGCCACCACAGCATGAACATTGTGAAAAGGGGAAAGGGCGGGCAACTATTTTTGTAAAGGATGTTTTCTTATTCAGATCACACATGACCAAGCTAAAAACTTACCTCAAGCGATTTAATACTCTCTACTAATCAAGAAGTACCTTTCGTACCAAGTATGAAAGCCAATACCAAAAGAGTTAGAAGAGACAATATTTACCATAATTTTCATCCCTTCTGAACTGAGTTTTATGGGGGCCTAGCCCTTTATCATGCATGGAAGCATAAAGTCTCTGGTATGCCCTATACAATCTGCGAAAAACTCACGTTACTCTTAACAATAACAATGATCAGCACCCTGCACTCAAACTTGAAGAAGACATAACCAAGTGGAACACCGAATTTAGCAAAAAACCTTTTCTGTTGTGGAGGCCCACTGATTGGAGATGCAAACTCAGAAGACACATACTGATCCAGATAAATACTTCGATAAATGAAGTGCCAAAGTCCAGCTGGACCTACAATCATCTCCGGAGAATCGATTGGTTGTCTCCTTGGGTCCAAACGGAATAACAACCCAGAACGAGCAGATGCGTCAACAGGCAAATCCTCAACACGAAACCCACCTTTTGACAATGATCTTTCAATTTCACTAACGACGTTTGACTTTGAAAGCACCGTTTCAATACGTATCCTATCAACAATACTTACAAATGTCTTATTTAAAAGAAAACAATACATGAAGGAAAGTACCATGTAGAGATTTAAAAAATCCACCAAAATAAAACCAGTCCCAGATCACTCCAATCGCTTGGTTTCTTTTATGAGGGAGGAAAGAAAATTACGCATTTATCTATACCATGGGGGCTCAAAATCTATACATCGCCCATGATTTTATTCCAAAAAGTTGGAAATTATTTAAAGAATAGAACCAGCCGCTTTTGTCGGTGCCACCTCTATCTTGAAATTAAAAAACATAAAGAAAAGAAAGAAAAACACGTGCCTGCATTCTTTAAGATGGAAAAATGCTTGTGAACTTCCAGTGAGCAACACCAGGTACGTATCAACCTGCACATACGTACTGTCGTATTCACTTCATATCCCACATAATTCTAATGTAATGCATGTCTTTCTAAGCAACTTGCAATAACTTCAGTTTATAGAGAACCACAAACACTATAATGATTTAGTTACAATGTTACATAACCATTAAACTTATGTGAGGGAAAACTCTCTTAATGCTATAACTCACTCACGTCAAGATAATGAACATAAGCATACAGAAATGCCATAGGATTGTATCTTGGCAAACATATTGGTGAAAAAGATTCTGATGTCCTGCACCAACCAACAGTTAAAGATTGCAATGTCAGTACTCAGCACCATATAATGAATCTCATATACCTACATCCGTTGTTCATTCTAGAGGTGGAAGTTTCTACGCATTCACCTCTGAATGGGTCAATTCTAGTTATCTTCACTTCAGAGCCATTCAGTGTACTTTTAATGCATAAAGAAACCTCTTTAATCATTTTATTCCAAAAAATTAGACTACTAAAGAAATAATAGTTGACACAGAATTTCGTATTTACACTCGCTAAATTTCAAAATATCATATTTATCCGGCATAATTTTCGAATATCATATATATCCGGCATAATTTTAGAATATCATATATACTCTTCATAACCTTTCAAACCTAGTGTATATACCTTTTCATTTTATTCCAAAAAATTATACTACTAAAGAAATAATCACTTTTCCTTAGCAATAGTTGACAAAGAATTTCGTATTTACACTCGCTAAATTTCAAAATATCATATTTATCCGGCATAATTTTAAAATATCAAATAAATCCGGCATAATTTTAAAATATCATATATATCTGGCATAATTATAGAATATCATATATACCCTACATAAACTTTCAAACCTAGTGTTATACCTGTTCAGGACAACTTTTTTTAATAAAACATATACAAATTTGAATATGGGTATGCTCCGTATGGAGCTTTTTGGAGCTTATTTGAGTTGGTAGCTTTTTGTTTTCAAAGAAAAAGCTACAAGTCATGTTCGGATGAAAAGGCTAGAAGCTTTTTTTTAAACAAAAAAGCTCTAAAACAAAAAGCTTCTTGAAGTAGCTTATTTTAAAATTAGCTGAAAGCTTTTTATATACCAAATTACCTAAATACCCTCTTTAATTGTTTTATAATTCCTTCAATTTTTATAATTTGTCATTTTACACTATTAAGCTCCAGCTACCAGCTAATTTGCCGAACACATATATAAGTAAAATAAACAGCTTCTAGCTTCAGCTACGAGCTATTTCCACCAAACACACCCTATATATCACATATTTTAGACACAGTATTATTTATGGAATATTTATTTTTTGATTTTATTTTTAGTATTTTAAAAAACCTAAACAAATAATATAATAATTAATTTAATAATATAAAATTCTATATTATAAAATTTGTACAACAACACACGGTATACCCACTACCATTTACTGGTTTTATTTTCAAACTGTTCTCATGCTAACTAAACTGTCACCGCCAATACCTTAGTCCTTATTCTCAAGTATCTGCTTCCTCTCAACAACAACAACCACCTCCGGCAACATCACAATACCCTAACACCTCAAGAACCACCGTCGTCTCTGCCACCCGTGACCTAACATCATTCATAGCATAAAAGTTGTTTTCTCTTTGAAGTTATCCACCACCTTTAAACTTCAAAATTCACAGGTCGATTTCATTTTCATAAACTTTGATCAATTCTAAAACCTTATAGCACTATTGATCTGATATTAGCAATTTCCTGTTGTTATAATTCATTTAGTTAATATTCTTGGTATAGCTAGTTACTGCACAGCAGCTACTTAGTGCACATCAGGTCTCTTTATGGGCTTTGTGGGCCCAAGCTGTTTAGGGTTTTTTCTTCTCTTGTGTATATATATATATAGTTAGTCACTTTCTTTCAGATGTACAAGAGAAAATACTCAGATAATAGAAACTCTCTGCTCTTCTCTTTGGTCTCTCATGTACTCGGAGCCTTGTACTTGTAAACATTTGAGCACCTCACTAATAATATAAACCCTAGTACTCCCCGTAGACGTAGATCAATAGTTATATTGATTGAACCGCATTATATTCTTGTGTTCTTTCTTGCTTTCAGTTTTGTACATGGTGACTATTTTCTTAACAACTAGTATCACTGCTTGAGGCTCTTAATTAGTCACACTCCATTGCTGCCAATCTAGAAGGAGATACGGTTCTATTTTCTCGATCGCCGACAAGAGGGGGACTGTTTTTTTCTATTTTTCCAGATTGCCGGAGGAAAGAAGGCCAGAAATGTCTCTGTTTTTGGGGTAGTTTTATCTTCGGTCAGTTTCAATCTATTTGGGTATTATGTTTTCTAATTCCATCTGATACTCAGATGCGTTATTCAAATTCAAACTACTCTGTTTCTATTTTTTTAAGACCGATTGCAAAGGTAGTGTGCAATAGAACAGTCGTCAAGTTCACGCAGACAGCCACTGTTGTGTTTGAACGCTATTTTCAGTCTTGACTTGATTAGTAAGCAATAGTAGTCTGGATTCTGGAATAATGGACGACTATGGAAAAACCAGAAGTAAAACACAAGAAGATAAAGACAATGAATGGGCTGCTCTTGAGAAAAGCCGTAGATGTTATGAGGTTTACGCTAGTCAGAAGTGTGGGTTTTAACATTGTGAAGAAGACTACTGCATGTGGTTTGATGAAAGCTTTGTCAAACATGTTTAAGAAGCCTTTATGCTTTTAGCAAGGTATTTCTACAGCTAGTAAACACAAGAATGAAAGAAGGTGATGAAGACTCTAAGGACAAGTAACTTTGGTAAAGTTCGTTTGGCTAATGACCATACTCTTGACACCACATGGAGGGGTGAAAGACTTAAAGACTTTATTGGGCACCACGTGGACACTGAAGGACATTATGGTCGTTCCTAGCTTTAAGAAAATGTTCTTTTGCCGGGGACAAAGGAAATTTGTGAGAGGAAACCTTGTAATCACGAGGGGCAAAAAGTGAAATACTTTATACATAGTTGAAGTTCCTGATAATGGGGTGAATGTAGTGACCAGCGGGCTGAAACCATCCCGTTTGTGGCGTCAACGACTCGGCCACATGATTGAAAAGGGGATGAAAATGCTTGTTGTCGGGGGAAGCTTCCAGATTTAAAAAGAGTGGATGCTGAGTTCTTTGAACCCTGTGTACTTGGCAAGAAAGGAAGGTATCTTTGGTGAGGACAGGCCAGACACCAACAGCTCGGAAACTGAAGCTTGTTCACACCAATGTTTATGGACCAACACGGGTCTTTTCTTTGGGAGGATCGAACTACCATGTGACCTTCATTGATGATCAATACGCAAGGTAAGAATAAGTTTGATGTTTTCAATAATTTTAAGAAATGGAAAATTGTTGTTGAAATGGAAACTAACCCAAAGGTAAAGTGCGTGAAGTCGGATAATGGTGGGGAATACATTAGCACTATTGTGTTGAACATGGCATTCGGATGATAAAAGACAGTTCCACGCACTCCTCAATAGAACAGTGGCAGAAAGGATGAACGGCACTTTGAATGAAATGGCCAGGAGCATGAGACTTAACGCAAGGCTTCCAAAGACGTTGATGTTAACACTACGGCTTATCAACTATCCGATGCGTTTAGAGTCCTGGGAACTGATGCATGATGCACTCGCATCACGAACCCGATGCACCTAATTTTTACAAAATTACTTTTCAACTAATTTTAAACCTCGTAAATACTTGTATATCAAAAATTCTTCAATTAATACCAAAAGTAGTCTAATAGTAGTTCATAAATGTTGAATAACATAATAGACAAGTACGCTTAGGAAAATCAAAACCACCAAAAAGACAAATCATCAATAGCCCCCACGCTTTTTTAAGCCCATTCTAGCTAGCCTAACACAGGCTTTTTTAAGCCCATTACAGTTTCAAGCAAGTAAAGCTCAAAACAAAAAAACGCATCATACGCATCACGCATCTTGTACCCCCAGCGCATCAGACCACCTGATGCGTTTCAACCACCGCATGCTTTTTTAAACCAGGCGATGAGTACCATTGGGCTTCAAGATACTAGAGGAAAAGTGGTAAAGTATGACCATTTGAAGGTGTTCAGATGTAGTACCTATGATATGCAAAAGCCAAGAAATATACTTTCATTGGTTGTGGATCCGATAGTAAGGGCTAGGCTCTGGGATTTTAAAAGCGGAGAGGTAGTCAAAAGTAAACATGCAACCTTCAATCAGGCTGAAATTTATAAAGACCGGAGCAATGTAAACCCAAAGGGTCATAAAGAACGGGTTGAGTTTGAAAGTGATTGAGGAGTAGACACTCGAGAAAGTGGGAGCACTCAACCTGATTTTCAAGTCAAGAAAGTATAATCCATGAGTCAATTATCTTCTTTTGACTGAAAAAGGCGAACTAGAAAGCTACTCTAAAGCAGTTAAGCAGAAAGATTTGTTTCGTTGGAAGCATGCAATGAAACAAGAAATGGGATCTTTACACAAAAACAAAACATGGGTCTTAACCAAGCTTCCACCGGATAAACGGACCTTACACAATAAATGGGTATTTAGAATCAACGAAGAGCAAGATGGGTCTATATGGTACAAAGCCCATTTAGTGGTCAAGGGTTTTCAACAGAAAAAGAGGATAGATTATGATGAAATATCATCTCCGGTGGTGAAAATGACATCACTTTGGTCTTTAGTATTGTCGGTGTAGAGGGCTTACATCTAAAGCAACTAGATGCTAAGACAGCTTTTCTACACGGGAACCTTGATGAGCATATCTACATGGCAATTCATGAAGGATTTCAGGGGTAAAGATGCAGTTCTGAGAGGATTTGCTAATGCTGATTTGGGCGGATGTAAAAAGACATTTAAAAGCACTAGTGGGTAGTAGGAAGATCATTAGTTAGTTGGATGTCCAGACTTCTGAGCTGAATAAATGGCGGTTGCTTAAGACAGTAAAGAGCCACTGTAGTGGACCTTTCTTTAAGAGCTAGACAAAAAGCAAGCAGATTAACTCGTTATATTGTGATAATGAGAGTGCAGTGAAACTTGCTAAGAATTCAGTTTATCATGGGAAAACAAAGCACATTGAGATGGTATGATGAACTTGAAGTCTTGAAGAACATATCAGGTGCCAAGAATCCAGCAGCTAAATTTTTGTTAGGGAGGAGCTTAAGATTGGTTGGTATTCACAGAAGTAAAGAGGACGTGTTTCGAAGCCTTAAGTGAGAGATTGTCAGCCCACCCCACTGGATAAAGGAGAAGCACGGGAGGGTTCCTACCGGACCTAGCCTTCTGCGATTGTTTCCTTAATTAGAAGATTATTGTTTCTTTAATTATTTCAGTTTCGTTAATTAGAAGATTACCCTAGTTATGTTGTCTATAAATTTATCTCATTGTACTTGTAAAGATTTGAGCACCTCGATAATAATATAAACCCTAGTTATCCCCATAGACGTAGGTCAATAGCAATATTGACCGAACCACATATTCTCGTTTTCTTTCTTGCTTTTGATTTTGTACGTGTGTGAGACCTTTTTCTTAACAAATATTAGACTTTTATTCTGTATGTTTGTCTGGTAGCTTGATTACGCATCTCTAACCGGTTTGATCATCTAAGCGAGGTTTCTCGATTAGCTTAGTAAGCTTAGCTGAGCAATCATTTGATTAGTGGAGTACATATTACTCCGTCAGCTAAGTGACTGAAATGAGCCCACTAAGACTTAGCCGGCATTTTGCAATTTTGTATACCGTCTTTGATTGGTTTGATCAGCTAAGTGAGGGGATCAAGCATTTTAACCGGTCTGATCAAGCATTTTGTATGCAGCTCAAGCATATTAAATAAATTCATTTGAGAACCGTTCTTATTGCAACAACCGTGAAAACCAATCTTACTCCTTAATTAAAAATAAAGCAATGACTAATAATGCTAAGGGCTCATTATGACTCATTAACAAAGGTATTTTGGGAAAATCAAACCTTATTAAATAATGACTCATAAACCTGGACACAATTCACTGGGTAAATATATAAATGACCAATGTAACCCTATTGATGAGTCATTAACGGTGGTTACAAATGGTTCTCGCGACTCTCGCGTTATGAGCGGTTCTCAAATGAACTTCTCCCTATAGCATTAGGGGTGGTTAAAAATGGTTCTCGCAGATATAGCAAAAATGACTCGATAGAAGTATTTTGAGAACCGATCTTAGTGCGAGTACCGCAAGAACCTATCTTGGTCCTTCATTAAAATAAATCAATGGCCAATAAAAATGACGGTTCATTAATGACGCATTAACTAAGGGTATTTATATATACATAGGGAAGGGTTTATTGAGAACCACTCTTAATGCAAGTATCGCGAGAACCAATCTTGGGCCTTGATTAAAATTAATCAATGGCCAATAAAAATGACGGCTCATTAATGGCGCATTAACGAGGGGTGTCACTTTTTAATGACGGTTCAACCACATGCAATTCACGGTTGGGAAAATATATAAAAGACCAAAATACCCCTATTAATGAGTCATTTATGAACATTAATGATGTTTACAAATGGTACTCACATTAAGAACGGTACTCAAATGAACCTTTCCATATATATATATATACACACTAGCATTGTACCTGCGCAATGCAGCAGTCACAAATATTTTTTTCTCGATAACTTGTCAGTTGTTAAAATAATGGTGATTTGTTTCTTTTCTAAATTATAATTTGTCAATAAAATTTTACACGGATGGTAAAATTCAACAAGAAGTTGACCTTTTAACTCTATTCTATTTTAATTATATTACTCATTTTAAAAAAATCCAACAATTTTTATAAATTAAGGTTGTATGTTATTTAGATTTAAATATTTAATATTTATAGTTATTCTTAACTTTTAATAGTTAAGTTAAAATATTATTATGTGATAATTTGTATTGATTTAATTTTTTAAATAATCTTTATTTTGAAAGGTTTAATTATTAAAATGGTATATAAGATTGTCATTAACTCCATCAAATAGTTGCTTTATTTAATAGTTTCCATTAACTGTAATATTAAGGGTAAATTAGTAATTTCAAATTACTTAAAATTAAGAGATTAAGAACACCTAAATGCTTTATAATATAGTATAGATATATATATATACACACACACACTAGCATTATACCCGCGCAATGCGGCGGTGATAACAATAGTTTGTGCTTAACAATATGTTCGATTTAAAAAATGTAAGGTATGGTATGTGTCGAACGTGGTGTTAGTAAATGGAATCTGTTCGACAACATATCCATGTTCTTTCTCGTTTTACTGTTTTCTTTATTATTTCTTCCAATCAACAATTTTATTAGTTGTTAAAATAGTTTTTCAACAAACAATAAAAAAATTATTATCAAATAATTAGGGAAAAAGATAATTTAGCCTTAAAATTGTATTAATGTAATTAATTTAACCAAAATTAGATAAACTAAATAGTTGTTGTGATGTTTAATGATTTATTAAAGCAACAATTGCCTTAAATTGGTTGAAATAATTAAGGGAATGATTGGTTAGGATATTGCTCTAAGTGTTTGTATCTCAAGCATAAAAACATGTAATACTTAAAATTAAGTAGTTTTAAAATTTTTAAGAGAGAAAGTTAATTGCATTATAATGTAGTATAGATATATGGAGAAGTTCCTTTGAGAATCGCTCTTAATGCGAGAACCATTTGTAACCACTATTAATGCTCATTAATAAAGGTGTTTGGTCATTTATATATTTACCCAAACGTGTACCACGTCAAGATGGATGAGTCATTATTTAATGAGGCTTGATTTTCTAAAAATACCCCTGCTAATTAGCTCATTAATTTGCCAATAATGAGCTCATAAATGACCCATTAGCATTATTAGGCATTGACTTATTTTAATCAAGGACCAGGATTGGTTCTCGCGGTTCTCAAATGAACCCTCCCAACCATTAATGCTCATTAATGACTCATTTACATGGGTATTTTGGTCATTTACAGTGTTGTAAAACTCGGTCTACTCGGCCGAGTACTCGGAAGTCGGCCAATCACCTTAGCGAATACTAGCTACTCGGTTGAATTACTCGGGCAAGGTCAAACTCGGTCAAACTTGGCCAAACTCGGTCAACTCGGAGCTAGGCGGCTGGGAAAACTCGGTCAACTCGGAGCTAGGCGGCTGGGAAAACTCGGTCAACAGTTGCTTTTGTTGCTTTTGATTTTGTGTTTAAACTAGTATATTAAGTCTTGAACAATTTTATTAGTGTTTCTAAACACATATTTTGGGTCTATGAACAATTATGTTTATATTTGAGTTTTTATTAACATGTAGTTTATATAATTTTAAAATTTAAGTATAAAAATTCCAATCCGAGTACTCCCCGCCTAGGCCGAGTTCTCGCTACTCCCCGCCTACCGCCTAGCTCCCGCCTAGTGAGTTCTCCAACCATGGTCATTTATATATTTACCCAACTGTAAATTGCATAAGGATGGATGAGTCATTATTTAATAAGGCTTGATTACCCAGAATACCCCAATGAGCCATTAATGAGCTTTAATGAGCATTAACAAGTCATTAATGAACCATAAGCATTATAGCCATCAGGCCAAAATTGGTTCTCACAATAAAAAATGGTTCTCAAATAAACCTTTCCCTATATATATGTATATATAATCATATTCGCCCAAATAATCTTTATCATTTTTTAATCATTTTATATCAATAATTATTATTTTACTAATTTGCCACTAAGCTCAGACATCATCCATCCTTATCCTGAGAATACCATGCGGCCGATCAAATTCCAAATTCCACTCGCCACGTCCTTGCCCTCTTGATGATGTCGATCTTTATCAATCAACCGCCGTCCCGGCCACATACGACACCTTCCAACATCCGTTATGTAGTAGTTTTTGACGTTCTATATTTCGACATCGTTGCAATCACCATCACGCCTTTTAAAAGATTATGAAGGATATTGATGATATCTTAAAATTGGTTCAAAAGAGGGGCATAATAGTTAATTGACTAATTTTATAATGACAAAAGAAATAAAATGATTAAAAGATGATAAAAATAACGATTTGGATAAATATAATATTTTGAAAGATTATGGAGAGACGTGATATTATAAAATTAGACCGGGCAAATATGATATTCTGAAGTTTAATAAGGGCATATTCGAAATTTTCCCTTATTATCGGTAACAAAAAATCTCAAAAGTTTGGACAAATGGTATTCTGTCTTAAGCCAACATGTTTTGCGTCAATACAAAATTTACCTGTTTTGACCGGTTACCAACCCCCCCCCCCCCCAAAACACCTTTTAAAATTTTATAACATTGAATAAATAGAGAAAACATAATATATAAGCTATTGTTTAATTATAATAAACTTGCCTAAAAGATTCAGATGACATGACGAAGTTAGAAAGCAGCAGCATATCATCAGGATGAAGTACTGCTTTCTGCAAGCCTACCAGACTGACAACCTGCATTTTAGCTCTAATCTAAGTAGGATGAAATATCACAAACTGATACACACATATTTGAGCATTATATATACTAACAAAGGCAAGACAGGGGTTGGGAGGAAAAGGAATTGAGGTAAAATGTAACATGCTGGTATAACCTTATCTTTGCACATCAATATTGCAAAAAGGACGCCTGAATCAGCAACATCTTGCAAAATAGCACCAGCAGCTTGCCTTGTAGAATAGGCAAGAGGAAGACAAGTATATGCATGAAGAAAAGTAGCAGGGTTCCTGAATATATATTAGACAAAAGATCAATTAGTTACTAGTCATTGTGGTAGGAAGGATGCCAGTACTCTGTTCATGAAAATATTAAAATTATGATTTAAGAAAAAGAAACTACTCGAATAATAGTTGATAGGATGTAAACATGTCTAATGATTCTTGATTAGAAATTTAGCATGAATGAATTTCCCAAAACTTGTACATTTTCCAAAGGAGAGAAAACAAACCAGCTGAAAGAGTGAATGAGAGAAGAAAAGACAGTATCCGTTCCTCCAAGCAAAGGAGTCATGTCAAATTTTGGATTCTTCTCAAAACATCTATCAACAGACCTTGTAAGAATAAGTATCATCTGCAGTGTCAATAAATATTATTAAGATCTAGAATCCAATTTTTAAAAAATGTGATTATAGTAACAAGATTGGTAAGACACTACCAATTACATGAGAAACATTCCACACTATCCAATGGATTTTGTAACAAATTTTACCTGACCATAAAGAAATTCCAGTTGTCCTCGCAGTGATTCATAAGGCTCTTCAGTGCAGCTTATGCAAACTAAATAAATTGGTCCTTTTACAAGAAAAACCACCTGGTGTTTTCCTGCCCTGACCAATCTGACACGGTCTCCCCTGAAAGAAATCAATAAACCAAACTATGGTAGATCCTCATATCCTTTTGAAGAAAGCAAAATAACGAGGAGATTATGATGTTCCCCTAGTTAATAGATGATAATGTATATACCCATTTTCCACAAAGGAAATTATGGCTTGCAAAGTTGCTGAAAAACCTGCTAGCTTGTGCTCATCGCCATATCTGAAAGTAAAATTCATAAAAGATAGTATACAATAAGAAAATGCTATTATAATCCATATAATTCATTTCATGAAGAAAATGATACCAACTCTGTTACAATTGTATATTTAGAGTCTTTGCATAAGTATAGGGAGTATTAGTGTAAACAAACTATTCCTCGTATGTGTCATGTATATATATGCTTCCATCTCTCTTTTATACAAGTCAATGAGAAACCTGATTCTCCCATCTCTGATTTACGATTTCTGATTTCACATGGTATCAGAGCTGTCGTGAAACCCTGATCTCCGCTGCATACAACCACTCTCTGCTGTCATGTATCGATTTCCGAGGGCAATCGTGGTGCTTAATTCTCCTGCGGGTGATTTCATTTGATTGTTGCACTGTCCATCATCGATTATTCGATTGATTATTGCGAAGATTGATTGGTTCTCATCATCAATTGATTTGCTATGACCGTCCACTGCCATCGTTGAATCGATTGATTGATATTCATTAATTGATTATTGCTACAATCCATCGTTGATTCACTGATTTTGATTATTGATCGTCAATTGATTGATTTCATCGATATTTATCGCATATTGTTTGATTAGGTTTGATTGCTATTCCCCTTGCAATTGCTAATTTGGTTCCGTGACTATCACTATGGCTGCCTCTGCGCACTAGCTTGTGTGGAACTCACTCCGCATCTTCACTCTTCTGAGCAGTTACTACTTCGGCATTACGCACGGCCCTTAGAGAGACAACGCTTACACACTATGGGTTATTTTATTGATCCTCCTTATTGACAACCACACAATCGTTTATCATTGGTAACCAGTCCATCACTATGGACTTCAGACAAGTTGACTGGTTCAGCCACCTACGTATCATGGATTGCTTTAGTAAAAATGTGGTTTAAAGGTCATGGACGGAGTGATTGTTTAACCAAAGGCCAAGGACGGAGTGATCACTTAACCAAACGGGCTATAGACATTGCAGCAGCTGATCGAGAAAAATGGGAACAAATCGATGCCCAACTCTGCAATATGTTGTGGCAATCCATTGATAAATCCATTATACAACTATTTCATCACTTTGAAGCTTGCTATGATGTGTAGACCGAAGCCTTTGAATGTTACACCAATGACATCCAAAACATAATAGACGGTTGTCCATAATATAGAGCATTTGAAACAAGAGGAAATTATGGCGTCCTATATTGGACAAGTTTGTGCCTTGATGCAGGAATTTGAGGCCCTGATGCCATTTGTCAACTCCCGGACTAAACAAACTTCTCAACGAGAAAAATTCTTCATGGTTGCTGCTATTTCTGGTCAAACCTGAATTTGAAACCGCAAGGCATCAAATTCTTACCAGTTTTACTACACCATGAAGAATAACTTAACATCACCGTGAAAAATAACTTTTACATACTACTTAATATAGTTCAAACTCAACTCCAGCTCCGGATGTCTTTGCTTCGGGTCCAAAGAAAAGAGGTAATAGTGAATGCCCATCATGTGACTTTTGTCACCGTGTTGGTCACACCGAAGATATCTGCCAGAAGAAACACAGTCGTCCACTGCGGCTCGGTCATTATAAAGCTTTTCTGAGATTTCAAGCTACACAGCATTCAACCTCTACTGCTACTAGTACACCTTCGGGCTTTGCCACTTAAGTTCAAAATATGAGTCCCTACGGGTGCTACTAACCATCTCGCTACTAACCATCTCTGTGGTAACAAATAACTCCTCTCAGTTAACTTATTCCGACTCTTTACCACTAATGGACTCATTCCACCACTAACCGACTGTTGTGAATGGAATAGGCACAGCTCAACCTATATATGCATCGACCTTAAACTCGCTTTTATATGGTCCTAAAAGTCCCTTCGGTTTACATTTTGTCGGTCGTATTACTAAAACCCATTATTGCTCCATAAACTTTACTCCTAAATTTGTGCTTTTACATGGTCACTACTACTTAGGTGGATCTCGTCCTTTTGTTGCAACAAGTACAGTGTCACCAACATACATACATGACTTATATGGCCATCCTTTCCTCTACAAGTTGAAGATCCTGCCAAGTTTATCGTCATTAGATTCATTAGAGTGTAAGTCATGTCAGTTACGGAAACACACTCGGGGTGTTTTTCCTAAACGTGGCAATTATCTTGTTGATTCTCTTTTTTCCCTTGTACTCACATATGTGTGGGGATTTAGTACAGTCTATTCAACTTTGGGTTTCGGTATCTTTTTTGTTACGTTTGTTCATGATTACTCACTTGGTTTTAAAAGGCGTGATGCATGATGCGCTCGCATCACACACCCTAGGTGTCCTGTATTGAATACTTACTTTTAACTTAATTCCATATAACATATTTTACGTTCCAAACAATTAATTGAAATACTTCACTTATAACCAAAAGTGTTCCTAAAGGAGTTTGAAAAGTAACAACAAAAATTACACTTATATAACAAACTAAAAACAACATAAAATTTAACTAATAAACTCAAAAAAACGAAATAAAGTTAAAAAAAGAGAGAACTCTAAAGACGATGAAGTGATGATCAAGAGTCCTTTTAAAACAACACACAATCAAGCTAATAAACTTAAAACAACAAAAAAAGGTAAAAGAAGAGAGCTTTGAAGCTGATTTCATATTTCCAATTGAGAGTTGCCTATATAACAATCTTTACAACACCAATTTTGAGCCTGGATGCACAATTTTAGGTCACAATCGACTATGAAAGTGAATCGTTACGATGCTTACACCTCGCCTGAAGTGCAATGCCTCACGCTGCTATATCACCTACGGGATGCATCGACGCTTCGCAACGCATCACAGCACCCGAGGCGCGCTTTTATAAACCAAGATTACTTGCATTCAGCTTGATTATTTCTAATGAAAAATCGTTCTCAATTGTTTACAATTTTTCAAGATTTTTGTGTTGAAGTTAAAACCCAGTTTGGTCTAACTATTCGTGTTCTTAGGAGTGATAATGGCCTTGAGTACTTCTCTACACCATTTCAGTCCTCCAATGGCATTTTACATGAATCATCCTCCTCTAACCCAACAATAAAATGGTGTTGTTCATATTGACGCCTCATTGAAGGCACACTTTGCTATTACATGCCAACCTTTCCCTCAAACTCTAGGATGACGCTGTAATGACGGTGTGTTATATTGAAGACACACTTTGCTATTACATAATCAAACTCTCTTCTCTTTCTGAATCAAAAACCATAGACTACAGAAAGGTCACAAATGTTACTCTCAACAAATATTTCATGGTTGCTGATGTCACGTTCTTTGATCAAATTATATTATTCTGCTGATACTAGTGTTGATCATGTCCTTATTCCCGTTCCTCGTATTCCATTCTCCGAGAACATATCCCTCGTCCACACCCACCCTGTTGACAATCCTCCTCACTCATCCTTTGCGGCGGTTACTCCTCTCATTCTAGGTCCGCATGAAGATGCACTTCCCATTGCTTGGTGTAAAGGTAAAAGCTTAACTAGAAACTCTTATCCCATTTATAATTATGCCGGCTACAATAGCTTGACTATTCCTAAGACAGTCAACAACGCTCTGACTCATCCTAGGTTGCATAAGGCAATGTTAGGTGAGATGTCAGCGTTAAATGACGATGGGACATAGGACTTGGTTCCGATACCTCCACGGAAATCTAAAGTTGAATGTCGGTGGATATTCACTCCTAAACTTGGGCCTGATGAAACTTGATCGTCTAAAAGCTCATTTAGTAGCTAAGGGCTATACTCAAACTTTTGGCCTCAACTATAGTGATACTTTTTCTCCGGTTGCCAAGATGACAAGTATTCACATTAGGTTCTCTACGGTGATCCTCAAGAAGAAGTGTATATAGAGCAACCATCTAGATTTGTTGCTCAAAAAGAGTCAGGTCTAGTCTACGGACTACCAAAGTCACTTTATGGCTTATAACATTTCATGGGGCAAGGTGAATTTAATAATGCATATTGATGATATTATTATCACGGGAAACGATCACGAGGGCATAAAGCAGCTGAAAGAGAACTTATTCAACCATTTCCAAACATAAGACATACGCAACCTCAGATACTTCCTAGGCGTTAAAGTTGCAAAATCCAAATATGGGATTTCAATATCCCAGGGGAAGTATGCTCTAGACATTTTAGAGGAAGCACATTTCCTACGCATTAAAGTTGCAAAATCCAAATACGGGATTTCAATATCCCAGGGTAAGTATGCTCTAGACTTTTTCGAGGAAGCACATTTAATTAAGTCTCTGACGGATCCTAATGTCAAACTCCTAATAGAGGGGGATTTTGATTGATCAATGGAATTATCGAAGATTGGTCGGTCACGTCAACTATCTAATCTCACATAACACGTCTAGGCATTTCCTTTTTTGCAAGTGTAATCAAGTCGGGTTCTTAATGCTCCATGTGACACACATTGGGAAGTCGCTCTATGAGTCCTTAATGCTTAATGCTCCATGTGATACTCATTGGGAAGCCGCTTTACGACAGTAATATCATGCTACCTACACAAATGTTGATTATGGTGGGTGCCCCTCTAAAAAAAATCCACTTCTGGATATTGTGTTGTTTTTAGGGGTAACTTGGTCTCTTGGAAGAGTAAAAAAGCACAATATGGTAGCCAGATCTAGTGCTAAAGCAGAATAACATGCCATGGCAAATGCATGTAAGCTAGTCTGGATCAAACAATTTCTCGAGGAACTAAGTTTTTGCAATGTCTCTTATATGAAGCTTATATGTGATAGTCAAGTTGCTCTTAATATTGCTTCGATCCCAGTGTTTCATGCGAAGACAAAAAATTTGGGACCGTGTGTCATTTTGTTAGGGAAAAGTTGAAAAGCCTCTGAGAGGACCTCGAGTCGAATATATATAACAAGCTTGGTGGCTTGGTGCCTATGATATATATACTCCAGCTTAAGGGGGAGTGTTAGAATTGTATATTTAGAGTCTTTTTATAAGTATAGGAATATTAGTGTAAATAGTTTATTCATTGTATAAGTCATGTATAAATATGCTTGTATCTCTCTTTTTGTCCACTCCTTTTGTAAAATTGTAATACATAGGTATTTTACCAAAGAAATTAAGATAATTCGTGCTTTTAAAGGGTTTTATTCATACATAGACGCTTTCTTATCTTCTCTTCCGCTGTTGTTTTTCTTCGCTATTATTTTTATTTTGAAACCAATAGAAGCTCATTAGCTACTTTTATAGTTTATCAAAAGATTTGTTGTCTAAAAAAGATCTCAAGTATAAGGTAATGTTATTAGTACAAGAAATCCCAAACACTAGTCGCATACAAACAGTTAACAAGCCAAGAGTCTAAAATGAACCAAGGTGGGACGTCAACAATAACTTGAGCAAAGTCCATGCGTTGGGCCACATAATATCACTACTGGAGTAACTAAATTTGCAACTATTGTTTTTATAGTATATATGATTAGATTTATAATAGTCTAAAGTCTAAACATTGAAATGGGGATGTGATATCAACTTGGTTTAAAAAAGCGCGCATCAGGCTCGATGTGATGGGTTGAACACATCAAGGGGTCCGATGCACTGGGGGTACAGGATGCGCTCTGATGCGATCAAGTGGTGCATGATGCGAGTAATGCGTGATGCGTTCCGTTAGGTTTTTTGGGTGTTTTGAGCTTTATTTGGCTAGTTGGCAACTGTTATGGGTTTAAAAGAAAATTGTGTTGGGCTAACTTAATGGGCTTAAAAGGCCATTTAGCTCACGAGTCGGGTCCCGCTTTTTTTTTACAACAGTCGATGTTGCTACCATCTACTTGATACTGATATGGAGTTATATTTATACTTTATACTGGGTTTTTTTTAACAACAGTCTACTGTTTCATTAATTCTTCTCTTTGCTGATTGTTTTTCTAAAACCTATAGGTTTATATATATACAGTATGTTTCTGATTTCAGGCTACTGATATATATTTATACATTTTGTTTAATTTACGATTTGTGTTTTGGTTGTTTTGATTTTTCTAAGCGTAGTTGTCTATTATGTTATTCACTTATTCAACATTTATGAACTACTATTAAACTACTTTTAGTATTGATTGAAGAATTTTTGATATATAAGTACTTACAACTTACAAGGTATAAAATTAGTTTAGAAGTAATTTTTGTCAAACATAGGCGCATCGTGTTCGTGATGCGAGCGCATCACGCATCGGCTCCCGAGACTCTAAACGCATCAGAGCGCATCCCGCTTTTTTAAACCAAGGATATCAATCTAACAATTGTGTATATGTCTTTTATAATTTGTATAAACCAAAAAAAGAATAGAAAATCATATACAGCTAAAGCTATATTCTTTATATAATATATATACATATACATATATATATATATATAATGTTCTAGGGCGAAAAATACACATCATAGATAATAACAAATGCATACCTTGAATATATTGGTTTTCCAGAGTGACTCAGAATAAAGAAATGTTTCTTTCGTTTCCTCCAAGAGATAGATGCATCATCCTGCACTTTATCCATTATCAGTTGAAATACATAACAGACAGCAATTTTTTACCAGCACTGTCAACATTGACTGTCAAAGAGATGGAAACATGCAATCTAAAAATTAAGAAAAATGTAAGCATCCACGGAGAACTGCAAACTGCCAGAAACTCTCTCTCTCTCACACACACACACGTAGAGATAGGGCAGAACCCTCGAACCAAAACAAAATACAACCCTAAAGGCTAATGCATTTACGTTTGCACGTCTAAAATGCGCCTGACCTTATCGCTTCCAGAGACTATAAAAACCATTACTTGGCTCAGAAATTCCTCTATGAACTCAAAAGTTTAGCTACAATAACACCAAAAAAGTAAGGCAAAGAAATGCTAGTTACAAACACGGAAGTTGTAAGGGGCACCTCAGTAACATGTTTAGGACAATGGGAGTCTGTTTCAAAGGGTGGAGGCAAAACCATGTAGAAATCGAGGTTCTAAATGCTCATAAATTGGGTGGCATGGTAAGGAACGGATTTGCGATGTTCTGACAAGCATCCATAGCCAAGGAACACTAAAAAAAGCACAAGACCCAGAAATATTTCTCACACCCAGTTGAATCTGTAATGATTTGATTTCGTCAGGAACATCCTTTAAACATGTCAAACTTTTTTGCCATTTTATTAATGCATAAATGCAAGTTTGAAGTTTCACCAAACAAACAGCGCTATGTGGTCCATAATTGACCTGGCTATCACTAATGTATTGACGTTACGGCATATTGACAAGAAAAATACCTCTTCCCCACAAAAAAAAATTAAAATAAAAAAATCCCATGGTAGCGTAAACCACTTGCCCACATCAATTAACATCCAAACAAATGTCTCCTTTGTTAAAACTTATATTTTGTTTCTCTGTTTACAACTTTTGGTAATGTAAACAAAGTTGTGATGTTTTCTTGTCAACAATGCGAATCGATTAGGAGCACTGGTCATTTTTCATAAAATAAGATGAAGCTTAAACCCAAATCAGGATTTTCTAACTTGTGCCCTAAGAGAATATTGAATATATTAAGGCGTACTAAATAAACTCAAAATTTTCTTTTATACTATTAGAAGTTGAACTTAGAGCATGTAAAATACACACCTAATTTGATGTGTATTTAATGCAACTTTTAATATGAAAGTAAAGTTTCAGTGTATTCAATACACGTAAAGTTAGACAAACTCAAATCAGAAATATAATTTGTGATCCTTAACATCATTAAATCACATAGTTAACAAGTGTTTTCTTTTGTGAACTAATTTGTAAACTGTAAGAAAATTAAGTTTAAGCTTGCAATACAAAATTTTGTTTTCCTTTCATAAGCCCGTTTTGTGCGGCTTATTTTCTTATTTCAAGTCATAATAAGCTCAAAAGTCATAAAATAAGCCTAAAAATGAGCTTATTAAATAAGCTAGAAAAATAAGCCCATGATAAGCTTAGCCAAACACCCCTCAAAAAACTAAATGCAAAATCCTCAAAAAGAACTTTGCCACACCATAAAGAAAAAATGTGCCTATGTTGCTATGTAGATTTCTCAATTCGAGTAAAACATTGTCCAAAAGCGACTTGCTTCACAAACAATCGTACCTTCTGATGATTACTAGTTGCTGAGTATAGGTAAAAAGTTTAGCTTATGAATATGCAACTATGATGTGGTTGAGAAATCATAGAAATGCAACAGTAGATAAGAACGATTTATCCAACTTCAAAGTGATGTAGCTTGTTTTTCATCAAACATCGCTGAAACAAGTAATCAATCAAATTCTAGAATAGAAAAGAAACAAAAATAGCTGCATGCTGGAAAATCACCTCATCAGCATGCTGTTTACTACGAATCCAAGGAGATTGAGAAGAATCCAGCGACACAATTCCATCTTCGCCGATAGAAGAACCGTTGTCCCGAAGTTGCCGTATAACATCAGTTCCAGTAGCACTAGTGACACTACTGTTACTACCCATCTCACCGGCATACCCGCTGCTACTAGGGCTCGACAGTGCACCATCCGCTTCCGCTTCCACCTCCACCTCCACCTCCACCTCCAAATCGTTCCTCCACAACCCCGATCTCCTGGAAGAACTACTCTCACCGATCGAATTTCTCACCTTCTCGCCTGACGTCTCCCTCAGCGACCCATCATTGATTTCTGAGACAGGTTCGAGATGGTGATCAGCAGGCGGTGCTGTTCTTTCGTCAATTGAAGTATTCAATGAGATCGATGATAACTGGTTCTCAATGGCGTCTAAAGAGGTATCAATCGAATTGATGTTAACATCGATATTAGGGTTTTGTCCGGCTGATTCCTCTTCTTCGTCGGATGATGGTGATGAGGGGCTTGAATCGGACGCCATTGTCGGATGCTACTTCACAGCTAGAAAATTAAGTGTGTGAAATGGGCCTATGAATAGATAATTAGGGTTTTTGAGTTTAGAAATTGGGAAGAAATTGCCAAATTAGCGAGTTAATATATGTATTCTTCGCGGCGTTCCTCCCACTCCTTATGCAGGCAGGGGTGGTGTTACAAAATATTTTAATTAACGCGATTTAATATATATTGATGTGTTAGAAAAAATGACGAATTATTAATAACGTGTAATTATGACATAGATAACTAATGTGTTTTGAGTAGTAGATAATTGAAGAAAATGTAATATTATATTTAAATTTAATTTAATTAAAAGAGTTTAGATATAAATTGTGAGAGGGTTGTATAAAATATGTGAAAGATTTTTAAAAAGTTGTCTATTAATATAATTAATTATAAGTTATTTAAAAATTATATTTAATAACTTGTGATGTATTTTGTTTAGAGAATAAATAATTATATATATGCACTAAAAACTTTTAGTGTGTTATTAATAATTGTAAACACAAGAAACACATTAATATTGCACTAAAAACTTTTAGTGCAATATGTTATTAATAATAGTAAATAGGAGGAATACATTAATATTGCACTAAGAACTTTTACATATGAAATATACTTTTATATTTTTTTTTTAAAGTATGTATAAAAGTATTAAATATAAAAGTTTTGTTTACGTACCCGAGCACCGTACATGTATAACACTAGTTTGATTTATTGATGGTTCCTTGTTCGAATATGTGTTCTTACACATTTAAAGTTCTTACGATATCCAAAACCTTAACTTGATTTACAAATGGAATCTGCGATATTCCTAAATTGATTTGCATATTTTGTTTTGATTGTATCAGCTTTAGGATTTTATTGTTACAGCATTTTATGGGTTAAATGAACATGATGAAGATTAAGGAAGAATATACGAACATGAGGAAGAATATATGGTCAACATGATGAACATGGTGACATGTTTGGTGTTAGCGGCTCACCATTTGCATTCAATTACATATTTGAGGAAGTTGATGGCGTTATTTGGGAAAACAACTAAGATTGATTGCATACAATAATATTCTAAGCAAAATTTACATTTTGCCACTTTACACGTATATAAATTCCTTCTTTTAATTTGTACTTCTTTATTCTTGTTACTTATAAATATTTAGATCTCTTATTTTAATTTTGTTGTCACAACACGTGGATTAAATTGTTTACTTATTTTATGTGAAAGTCTTTTTTATCACCATTGTAACGCCGCTTTTGAAAACAGTTACTTTATTGACAAATCATATTTTGCAGCAGTAATTTTTCTTTTAATAACAACAAACTGTTATTTACATCATCTTTGTTTCCAAAATATACGTTGGTGTTACCTAACACAACCTAACCATAATATCAAACATACATTACAACATAAAGTGTTCCAACCCCAAGGGGCATTTTCATCAAAAAGTCATCCGCCTCTCCAGGCTTTCTAGTTTTTACCTGAAAAGGGAAATTGTAGCACCATTAGCTAACACTTAGCTAGTGAGTACATACTTAGCATAAGAATCAATACAGCGAGTCATGCAGCATACATATCATATCATACATATCGTATCATACATATCGTACATAAGCAAGCAGTGCTAGCTTAACACATAGCGGTGTGCTGACAAGATCAGTAAGAGTCATATCTTGCATGGGAGTCTGTCCTGCTCAACAACTCAGACCGGGGAATCAAACACAATCATCCGTACTGGTGGGGGAGCATAAAGCAGTCCACCAAGCATCGTTCATGGAGCCAAAGACTCCTCGAGTAATCCAGCTACAACCGGCTGATTACCACTCACGTTAAGGCACGACGGTTCTGCAGAACCTCGACCCGGGATGCACCCCGAATCATCGTTAAATCCCAAATTATGACCGAAGTCCTCATGGGATCCAGCTAACCGGCTGACCTTAACCATGCGTCAGATGTCAGATGGTCTGCAGACCGTGCACATACACATATACGTACATTTGATCCCACAGGGATCCATTATCATCGTCATATATCGTACATAGGATCCCATAGGGATCCATCACATAATCATTCATTCATACTTTCACATTCATCATCATACAGTTCATCATTCATAACTAAGCGGTTCCAATATGGACCCGCTGGCATGCACCTATTATACATCTTACAAGTAATCATAACATCATTCAGAAACTTACACTCATCTTCTTAAGCATACCTGCACGGACAGGTTAGACATACATACACATTCACACTGTCATCTTAGCATGCAAGACTTACTATACTGAGTCTCATGAAAGTAGGCACTCACCTGAGTAGTCTACTACGTACAGATATCTGGTTTTGACTCCACTAACACAACAAGCTCACCTAGAAATGTCATTACTTACATTAATCATTCGCATAAGCGAGACACGACAAGATCAGGAACCCCTAAAGGAACCATAGACCAATAAACAAAGATTTAACAATCTTCGAGTCGTTTACAGAAAGACACCCCTTGCGGCCGCAAGCACCAATGCTTGCGCTCGTAAGGGTAAGCACAACAAATCCGATAAAACTATCGGATTTCGACACTTCTTGCGGATTCCGACACTTCCATCGGATTCCGACACTTCCATCGGATTTCAACATTTCTATCGGATTCCGATACCCCTTACGGCCGCAAGGGTGGGGCCTTGCGCCCGCAAACACTATCAGATTTCCATACTTAGAGTGTCGGATTTTGGCATTCAACTCATCGGATTTGGGCTCCTTGCGCCCGCAAGCAAACCTGTTCAAGAACATGGTCGGCTACAGCATCCCCTGTTCCGGCTGTTTCGTTTTCAAACCTCAAAAATCGAGTTTCTAAATTATTTTCAACATTTGTACATCTTAGGGAACATTCATATGATCTCAAAAACATCTCTTTCATTTATCATAACATCTTACATAAGATTTGGGATCAAAATCAACCATTTGACCCTCTTAAATCAACTTTCAAGAACTTCAGCAAAATCATCATTTTAATTCATCAATTAAGTTCTAATCATCTAGTAACTGATATAGAGATCAGTTAAAGTCAATTTCAAAACTCAATTTGAGGTTCATCTTGTTAACATCAAAAACTCACTTAGTAATAACACTCACCAAATGAAGAACAAATGTGAAGAAGGTGATGAAGAAGATGACAGGAATCTTTATCTTGCTAGAAATCAGTTGAATCCAAGAAATCTTCAAGATAAAGAGAGCAAGTAGAGAGAGAGCTTCAAGTTGTCTATGTTTGTGTTTGAGCACAAACACGCAGACGTGGGTTTACATAGCTTAAACCGACTTTGGGTCTAAGCCTACCAACAAGGGGGTATTTTGTTCCCCTTTTCAACTTACGACTTGACCTACGATTACCTATTTCAACTAACGAGGAAATTTCCGAAATCCTTACTTAAAACCATTCTTATATTAATCATCTTACTTATATTACTACTACTTTTATATTCTAACATATAATTACCTAAAACATATAACAATTAAACACATAATAATAGACATGCATACTTTATTACTATTTTTCTTGACTTTCGCACACGTATACACTTAATTACAACTAGGTCCAAATCGAGGATGTTACAACCATCATAATGGGTTTTTGTATGTTTTCTAAACAGAATATTTTAATACTGTTTTCTAAACTATTTTGAGGAGATAGTTGCACTATACCATGATTTATTTGTCACCCAACCTCCCTGACCCCAACTTAGTCAAAAGAGGTTGCAATGCACTTCTTGCGCTATTCTTTTTTAGGGCAAAAAAAAGGATCTTTAGGAAGAAAACTTCGACATGACAATCCCTTAAGTGAACCAAAATATATGATATAACTTCAAATATTATAAGTTATTAAAATAAGTTGTTGAATAAAAGTTGAGTAAAACGACTAGAAGTTATAAATTATTTAATGGTTTAAAATAATGATTTCAAATATATACTCGTTAGAATTTATGGATATCGTATGAACAAGTTGTAAGGTGAGTGGGATACCTACCAAAAAAGGGACCACCACCTAAGAGGCGGTAGCCTCCATCCCTTCTCTTATCTTCTTCCTCATCTGCGTTTCTAAAGAATCAAACACTAGCTGTCTTTCTGATTTATAACAACACAAGAAAAATATTATATTTTTATATTTAATTAAGAATAAGTTAAAGAATGACATTTTGGTATACATGTCATTTTAAGATCTTTTTTGGGATATGCACGTCGTAGCTTAACATGTGAAAAATTAAACACAATTTGATCAAACTTTAAATGTCGAGAATCCAGAATTTTTCACAAAATTCTTGAAGAGCACAAAAATAGTTTTTTTTTCATATTACAATTTGTTTTGTTGCTAATTATAATTGTTTATATCACAATGGTTGCTAGACAATTATTTTACAAGTTCCTTTTAATGTGTTAATAATTTAAAAGTATTTTCACGATTTACTTGAATTTACAAATTTTTTGCTTCCCATTTATGTTAATCTTTTAATTTTTCATATGAAAAGTGGTTGGTGAATTTTGTGCCGTTTCACCATCCACTTAAAAACTCAAAACTTTTAAATAAATTATTTGAAAATTGGTAAGTTGGATTGCACTATTAACCCAATTTCTTTTACATGAATATTACACGTAAAATTATGTTCATTACACAATTAATGTTTGGAATTACGTTTAAAAATCAATTACATCATTATTTCTTATAATCAATTTACAAAAAATACACTATTCATTTTAATTTTTATTTTACCTCTCTAATAAATTTTTATTTTTCACCCTTTTCTTATAATAATAACATTTCATCTTTAATTTTTAATTTTCACTCATAAATATATTTTTATTTTTCACCTTCAACTTATATAAGATTACATTTTACCTCATACCATAATTTATAGTTTCATTATTATTAGTATTATTTCTTTGATATTCTTATAACTATTAAATATGCTTTTGGACAGAACCGGATCACATAAAACTCTAAAACTAAGATTATAAATAAATATGTTAAGCATGTAAGACAGGTAAATGAGAAGTTCAATATGAGACGAGACGATAAATTAACAATTGAAAATTGCTTAGAGTATTTTGATAAAGTGACACGGATACTAAAATAATACATTTAGTTTTGTGCAATATATAAATAAAACAATATTGCAAATGACACCGCAAAATATACAAGTATACAACTACATATGTTGAAGAAATATGAACTAATTTTATAGGACCTAACTTAATTGGAGGGTAAATTATTCCTGTAATTTTACATTTTACTTATCAATTAATGATTTATGATCTATAATTTAAGTTATACACTGCTTGCATTGTCTACATTTTTACATACATTTTTACTTTGCATGTATATTACTTGAAGATATATTTTGTATGTAACAAACTCTTAAACACCATCTTTTATTAAGATATTTATGTACCAAATTTATCTCAATTTTCTATTGTGTAAGCAAACTTAAATATAAGTTCTAAAAATTTAGTACAACAAAAGGTAGATTTTTCATATGATACACACAACCACATATAAAATGTCTATTTAAATTATAGCATCTATGAACATAATATATCAATGTTTCTACTAAAGATATTTATTGTTTTTATTTATATCTTTTTGGAGATATAGTCAAGTGCATGGTTGGCTTCTTAGTTTATATAGGCGACACACAAGTTTTCTAATTCATTCAAAATAATTCTTTTTCAATATAAGGTAAACATTATCAATTATAATTCAATAAAATTCTTATTTATATTTCAAATTTAGCATTTATATTCAAATTGTACATAAATAATTAGATGAACTATATTTCAAATTTATAGCTTTTAACATGTCTCTTACATGATTTTAAAATGAATTAGATATTAGTTCTTTACAATATTCATAATAACTTCGTATTAATACAATTGATGACATAGTAGACAAACAAGTCTCCGAAAAATGTAGACATGTTGATATGTCAAACGAAATGGTCAACTTTTAAAACAAACAAAAGAGAGTAATAATCGAAGATTAAAAATATTGATAAATGAAATTAGATATGCAGCCTCAAAAGTGCACCCGTCTTCCATATATTTTATTATAGGGTTTACTTCTCCAAATTTTATTAAACTATACCTTAAATGTTAATGTGTGTATCAATCTTTCAAAAAATGTTATTGTGTGTATTAAACTTTTAATTTGTTGTTATTGTATGTATTTTCATTACATAAAAAAACAAAAAAAAAGTATAAGTATACTACATACAATAAAAAATTTAATACACACAATAACACACTTTTTGAAAGTTTGATATACACAATAAGATTTTTAAAAGATAGATAAACACTAACATTTGGGGTATAGTTTAATACATTTTGAAGGAGTTCACCTTTTATTAGAATTTCTAATATTTTTTTAGGAAACAATCACATTTCTAACAAGTTACAACTCATTTATTGTAGTTAATTACTTGAGAAACTACGCTAAAAAACAACTCTATTTTTTTTATTTTCGTAGATCACATTATCAAACTAAATAATATGTATATATACTACCTTCGAATGACCATCTTATCTTATCTATAATATTATATATATTAAAATTGTATGAATGTGATTATTTAAATATCAACCTGACGCAACGCGCGGGTATGATATACCATGTTATGTATCATTTCGTACCAAAATTTGTGTTATGGTGCCTAGTGATCATAGATGTCAAGGCGTTAACTTTTCACTATCAATATCACTTTATCCCTCATTAAAAAGCAAATTATACGACCAAAACAAATGGACCGAACCGCCATTTCTTAAGCATCACACCCCCCTTGGTTTACTAAGCAACAAAGCCAAGACTAAAGCATGGTTTCATGTTAACAAATCGGTAGATCATTAACTACATATAAAAATCGACATCAATAAATTAGGGTTCCGACTTGTCTAAATGATTACTACCAGGTGAATTAGGTGGTGGTTGTTCACTTGTTTCAGCTTCAGGTGGTGGAGCTTGCTCTCCAGATTCACTATTTTCAGGATGAAAGTTGACCGGGAACTTTGTCACCCTTGGTTTGTCGGTTAATATGTTCCTTTGAACCTTATCGATAATCACCTTTTGTGGTGGTTCCTCTTTTAGCTTTTCATCATCATAATCGTTGTTCACATAATAACCCACTCGAACAAATTCTTGACCTACGTAAGAGCATGTTAGTAAAAGGACTGTAACGCCAATTATATCTTCTTCACGAATCTTTGTCGGGTCCGGAGGGTCTGCCTACCAATGTTAAAAAGTTGTCTCCAAATTACTTTTACAATAAAATCTATTCAATGATTTCATTAAGCTGGGGAGCTAAGGGTTACCTGAAAAACAAAACGGTAGTTTCCTACATTAACAGGACCAACAAGTACGCTTTCTAAGAGTTGATCATAAGTTTCATCTTCGGCAGATCCAACATAGATGAGTTTCCATTCCAGATCTGCATATAAAAAGTTTATCATTAAAAGCGAATCTTTCATAAAATTAGCATCATTCAAGGAGCAAGCATAAAGAGAATTTTGAAGCAGAAAAGCATAAGCTAAACATGGCACAAAAAGGTATAAAGTGTCCAAAAATCCAAATAATGCTGTGTTGTGAAATAAAAAAGAAATAGAAACAAGAACTTCTGCTAAATGAGAGGATAATGGCTTATGTAGGTTGTGATAAACGATATTGATTTCTGGTGGATGCAAAACTTACCTATATTCAGTGAGTGCTAAACAAGAGGAGAATGGCTTATTTAGGTTGTGCACTTGTGCTTTAGTGATTATAACCTAATTGGTGTATCTGTTGATTCTTGATGCACGTAAGTTATGTGACACAGATACTCCGACTATATTTGGTATTTTGATACATTATAAAGTAAACATTAATACATTATAAACATACCCATAAACGGTATGCACGAATGGGTATGCCTTTCTTGCCACGTGCTGTCAACTAGGGAAGCTACTAATGCTGGTGTGAACTGTAAAATTTTGTGTTCGGTCTGATGTTGCCCGGAAAACTTCAAATACATGCAAATATAATGCATTGTGCTATAATTATGAGCTGATACTCATATAAGGTAATCAGCTATCTAATGAACCTACTAAGGTACGGATTTGGAATAACCAACTATGAGAAAAAAGTTGCAAGGATAAGAGAGTCAATCAATCCAAGTGAGATCTGGCGAGAGTATGCTTTTGCTATTTAACACTAGATGGTTACAAATACTAACCCACTTCCAATTGTAAAGATATGAAAGCTCCCTAAATGAGAATTTATATGGAAATGCAAAGGGAACCTCCAATCCCGTATTTAGGTAGCTCAAGGCATCAAATGCTTAAAATTCATGTATTTCTATTAACATAAATAAAGAATTTCATAACGAATGCAACCTGTTAAACAGTAGAAAACCACCTCCTATCTTTGATGATAGTTTTGAACGTCAAAGTGAGATGAAAATAAAAAATGCAAACAACTAAGAGATAAACAAGAATGAAACCGAATGCATATTTATTCCTAATGAGAAGCATTCCTTTTTAATTCAATAATCAAGAATGCCCTCAAGGAAGGTTACGTAAAAATAGTACAGTATTCATGGTTTAGAGAGTCACACGATCATATTAACACACGATTCTAAACTCAGCGCACTATAAGTTTGCATTTCCATTTCAAAACATAACACATAAGGCAACTTGATCTGCACTGCAAGAGTAACCAAACCAAGAATATGCTTGTGTAAAGAAAATTATAGATTCCCGAATATATGTGTCTTTAACAATTTCAACAACATATCTACAATGCAAAAAAAAAAAAAAACACAAATCAAGATTATATATTTCCAGAACATATGATCAATAACAAATGCCTCAAAGGGTAGTTTTCCCTCATTGTATTGCTTAATACCCGGTACCCATAAGCTATATGTGCATTCAATCAATTATCTACAAAACAACCTTATTTAACCTAATTTTCTCATATGAATTCGTTATAAACTGTTAATCAGAGAAAAAAAATCCTTCCTATTATCTCATACTAGCACCATTTAGAAAAATTCTGACGATCAATTGCAACTTCGGAAACCCTGAAAATCGATTTGGATTATTAATTAGGGCATTAACCCTAACTAAAACCACAAAAACAAGAACCAATTTCAAGGATGAGCATGCCAATAATTAAACATAGATGAGGTGACGAAGGTTACCCTCTTTAAGAGGCGAAACACACTCGTACGAGATTTCAAACTGGAAAGGCGTGAGGAACGACGCCGGATTGTCCAATACCGTCACGTTCGTAATGTTCACTGCGCTCATTTTGAAAACTAAAAACCAAAGCGAAAGCTAACCAATTATAGTTCGATCGGAAACCCTAGCTCTTGAATCCTTCATCGGAGTTTAGAAACCCTAGGAGAGAAATTGGAGACGATGGACTGAAATGGGGAACCTGGAGAAATCTGTGTGTCGGGGAAGAATGGTGTCTGTTTTTCGTGTTTCTGGGATGTATATATAGCGTTGACCGGCAATTGACGGTGTTTACCGGGAAGTGCCGGTGAAGGAGTCAACCTTTTTGGTGTTGTTTTGAGTCTTCAGGTGGCGGGAATGAGAACACGTGAAAATCACGTGTCAAGATAAATGGAATTGCAAAATTTTATGACCAAAACCAATTTGCGTTGTTACACAATTAGTTATATCTTTTCTTGACGCTATATCATTTCATTTTACTTAGTCAAATTGTTATATATTTTTTTTCTTAGTCAAATTTTCTTCAACTTTTTTTGATTTTTTTTATATTATTGTAATTATTTAACTTAATTATCTTTTTAATTAATAACTAAAATATAAATAAAAAATTACAAATAAAATTCTAGAACTTTAAAATTTTAATAATAATAACTAAATTACATAAATTCTAAAAATTTAAAAATTACGTAAAAACAATAATAATAAAATCTAAAAAACTAGTCGTCTCCATTAACGGGACCTTGAATACTCCAAATGTGTTAAGATCAAATCAAACCGAAGGTTGTTATGAGTATCTCGGTCTTTTACTTCTCGAACGTTTGCTGCCCGTTGTTCCTCACTTATATTTACTTCTATATCATCCGCTACGACAAATCGCATGGCCTTCGTCTTCGAGGATCATATTATGTAATATTATGCAAGCGTACATAATGCTCCTCAATTGTGACACAGACCATGATCGTACCAGGTAGTGAAGAATGTGCCAACGTTGTTTAAGCACACCAAAAACCCGTTCAACGTCTTTCCTTGCAGATTCTTGTGCGGACTTGAACTTTTTTCTTTTGTTGTTTTGTGGGCACGTAAATGATTTGACGAAAGTTGCCCACTTCGGATATATCCCATCGGCAAGATAATACCCGTGTTTGAGGTCACTCCATTAACCTCAAATGGACACTCGGGTGCTTTGTCTTCGTACACATCGTTCAGTAAAGGAGACTGATTAAGAACATTGATGTCGTTGTTAGAACTAGAAACTCCGAAGAATGCATGCCAAAACCATAGATCATGAGATGCCACCACCTCTAGTATTATTGTCGGACGCTCATGATCACCTCTCATATATTGACCTCTCCATGCTATAGAGCAACTTGCCCAAGCCCAATGAGTACAATCTATGCTACCTAGCATCCTGGGAAAGCCGTGTTTCAATTCATGCACGACGTACAATGTCTGAACATCATCATTAGTAGGCTTGCGTAAATATTTTCTCTTATAGAGATGAATAATACCTTTGCAGAAATTATGTATGCAATCCCGTGATGTCTTGTCCGACATCCTTAAGTACTCATCAAGAGAATCAGCAGCAGACCGGTACGCCAATTGTCGGATAGCAGAAGTACACTTTTGTAGCGGAGAAAACCCCTCCGACCTCTAGCATCCCATGCCCACTTGAAAAATTCATACTCTTCCTCAAGATCATGAACTATACGCCAATATAGTCCTTTGCTCATCCGGAACTGTCGCCTAAACATATCATCATCATATACCGGGTCCTCACTAAAGTAGTCGTGAACGAGCATCTCGTGTCCAGCTAGTCGATTTCTATTTCTCGCCGGCCTTCTCGTTTGTCGGCTCGATGTTTCTTCGTTGTCATAAAAAATTAGTTGCACCACTTCTCTCGCAATTGCAAACATAATACTGTTATTTCTCTCGAAATAACCGCTAGTCGTAGTTGATGATGATTCGTTTGGTGAATCCATAAAAAAGTTATGTAGATATGTTTTTTTTTAAATGTAGAGAGTAAATGTAGAGAGAGTAGAAGATAGAAATGAGAAATTTAAGTATGAAATTGTTATGTATATATAGGTGAAAAATGATATTAATTAAAAAAAGAAAAAAAACAACGGTCGCTTTTTAAAGAAAATAAACGTTGGGTGGTGGGGGTGGGGAGGTTGGGAATTTACTCGAGCGAGAAGGAATACCCGAAGCCTTACTCGATTGGCCTACCCGAGCACCACGTTTTGGTGTTTCCGATGGGTACTCGATGCTATCCGCCCTCTTCGAGTCATTCATAACGGAAGGCCTTAAGAGCACATCTATCTATCTATCTATATATATTAAAAGAAAATCAAATATAGGAAAATTATCTTAAATAAAATTAAATTAACCAATAGGATTCCGTCATTTTTTTAATTTTGACCAACCCGTTTTACAAAAGCACGCGGGTTATACAACCCGACTTCTTTATTTCTTGCTTTACCCATTTACGGAACGGTGTTTTTCTTCATCCGCAAGCTATCAAGAAACCCTAGAAACCATTTGGTGATTTCATGTTCGAGCGCCGTTTCTAACCGGATCCATAAGGTATGCTTCAAGATTTTGTTATATTCATCATCTTCTTCTTCAATCTGTTATTTCTTTCTTGATTTGGTTACGATTTCTTTCATCTTAACGGCACCCTCGATATTATCTAAGTTATGGTTTTTGGTGGGTTTTTTCTCAACGATTCCTACAGGTAATCTTCAATATTCGATGACATTCATCATCATCTTCTTCATGATGTTCTTTTTATCTTGATTTGGTTCCTATTGCTTTTGTCTTGACAGCACCATGGTATATTCTAGGTTACGGATTTGTGTAGGTAACATTCTTGAATCATATTCCTTTCATTCATATAGATTATAGATTATTCTTCTTCATTCATGTTTTTTAATCAATATTGTTTTCTTTGCGATTAGGGTTCATCGTGTTTCTTACCAATTGATTCATCTCCAAAGTTCAAAGTATTTTTGTTTCATCTCAAATAGGTATGAATCTATTTTATTGTTTTTTGCTTTTATGCATCTCACAATGTTGTAATCTGTTATTTTTTTCAGTTAAAACAAAGAAGTATTGACCAAAGAAGTATCGACCTGTTGAATGCTAAATAATAGTCTTTTATTCCGTATTCTATGAATCTTTCGTTTGCCCTTTTAAATGTGTGTGCTTTCGTGGATCAAATCATTTAGAATGTTGTTTAGTTACTATTGACCTATTAAATGCAAAAGATTAGTCTTTCATTCCGTATTCTATGAATCTTGCGTTTGCCATTTTAAATGTGTATGCTTTCATTTATCAAATCATTTAGAATGTTGTTTAGTTACTATTGACCTATTGAATGCAAAAGATTAGTCTTTTATTCCGTATTCTATGAATCTTGCGTTTGCCGTTTTTAAATGTGTATGCTTTTGTGGATCAAATCGTTTAGAATGTTGTTTAGTTGAAATTTAGTTTTAGTTAATAAATTGAAAAGGTTTCTGGCTTTTATTTGACATACTGTTATGTCATCTTCCCTGGAATTTCTTTATTCTAACATACACATCTTACCGATAAGATTCTAATGAGTTGCACGCACAGGAAAATACTTGCATTATAACACAATTAATCATTTGTTACGTTCAATATATTTACCTTAATGTTGTTAATCACTTGTATCAAACTTTAATACCCTGAAATGATCACATCTTTGCAGTTATATCCATACAAGTTTACTACCCTATAGTCAGAAAAATAATGGAACCCGAGGGAAGAAAAAAGGAATCAAAATATATTAAAAGTAGCAATGAAACATAATGAGAGAGTATTTAAAAGAACTATTTTGACTACATTAATTCTATTCCAAGTACTGGCGTGATGCCATTTATCATGGTTTAGGAACCAAACATAAGAATTCTTGTTAATCCTATGAACTCAGGTAGCTTCCTTTTCATCTAACCAAAATTTGGGTTCTTTGCGATTGGGGTTCAACGTGTTTCTTACCAATTGTTTTTTCTACAGGTTCAATGTGTTCGTGTTTTCACCTAATATGTTATTTAAAATTACTTTTTACCCATTACCCACCATTTCCAATTTTTCTGAAGTTGCAAGTTGTTCACCTAATATGCTGTTTAAAATTTTATAGTTTTGATTTGACTCGATTTGTGATGCTATAGGAGTACACAGGTTGATACATGGCTGACTTTTTACCTGAACTTGGAACATGAAAGAAAGCTTAAAGATGAATTTGGTATGTCTTGAGTTAATATCTTGCTGATTTGTATATCTGTACTCCTTATGGTGATGAGGATCTCCCTGTAACACCTCTTATTTCATAATAGTAAACTACAATTTTAATGTCACTTTTTTCTACAATAACCGTGGTAATTTGAAATAAGGAAACATAAGTATTACCAAGAGACTTTGGAGAACTTGAAGGATGTTGTGAAGATCACTAAAAACCTTTATATTGTATGTTCTTTTCTTTTCTATCACCCATTTTCATGTCATTCTTGATTTCATACATACATATGTCACGTTTATAGCATAGATGCAGGTTTAAAGATGTAATTTAGTGGACTGTCGCTTTAAAAAAATATTTAGTTCAACATTCTAAAATTGGTTGATTCTATTTCTTTTATCAAATATCATAACATGGCCTAAGAACTTAAGAAGGGGTCATTGGATTAATTGGTTATTTTTAATTTATGAGCATTCAACACCTTTTAATTTTTAAAGACCATTGTTTGTTGACAAGATATAACTTTCAAACTCATATAGTACAAGCATGTGAGTGTAAATTGCATCAAATAGCTTCCTCAAAACAGAAAAACAGTAACTACACATAGTTTTGAGGTATGCACATAATTCCCTTTAATGTCCATATTTGGTTAGTTTAAATATATAATCCAATGTTGCAAGTCGATTCATTCAATGGCTAACACTTTTCACCCCAACCCTAAGGTCACATGTTCACTTCTTTGCCACATCTTTTATATTCCCTTACATTGTATTCTCGAGTAATTACTTTTGATCTACACGTTACATGCAAAATTATATATGCAACCTAAGTTTGTTATTATTTTGGAATAATGACTCTAAGTTTATCTATGCAAATGTTTTGTAACATTAACTTTATTTACAAAGTTTTGTGTGTGTAGTAATTGTTTATTTACAGTTGTTTGAATTGCAGGCTAGAGGAGGATGTAAAGACTTTGGTTCATCAAGCCAGAATAGAATTTTAAACCCTCCGCTTCATATGCTTACATGCCAATAATGGATTTTACTTTTGGTTGTCGTAAAGCAGCACTCACTTCAAGATATTGGTGGTCAACGGTTAGAATAATTAAGGTGAATTGTGGTTCAACTATATCTGTTCATGGCATTGGTACTTTCTATTAGTTTTTATTTTATGATGAAATCATATTGGATTTTTGAATATTTTAGTTTTACTAAGCTTAACTCATTTTCTTCATATTTAAGGGTGGATACATATTATCCTAATTTACTCGAAGCACCACGTAAGTTTTAACTATTTTTGCAAGTATCATAATGCACTATAGGTAGGTCGTTAGCTTCCATAAATGATGCATCTATTCTAATAAATCATGCTTCTTAGCTTAAGTTATTGTCACTCATATTAGGAGATATTTGAACATTTTATGTATTTGAAGTTGGTCACTTTAAATAAAGTTACAAGAAATGAGCCTTTTAGGGTTCTGGTTTGGGATAGAATTCAATTTTTCAATTTTTATACCATGTTGTTTATGTTAAATCTTTCTTATGGTATCTATTTGGTGTCCAAATCTTTTACTTTTATAGTGTGAAATTTGGTTGTCATTATAAATCTACCTTAAAATTGAGATACTCATAACAAAGTTTCTACACACACATGTGGAATTTAGAAAACAGAGTGCAAGCAGAAATTTTTTAACTCATCTTTAAAATGTAATTTTTTACTGAGCATAGACAAAAGAGTATATTAAGTAAATTTTAGTCGAGTGATTATCCTATGTGCATCATGTAGAATATTGTTTAAGCATACTTTTTGCTATCATTTGTCATAAAAGTCTTTTCCAATGAGTTGTTACAGTAAGGTTACATACTTACATGTGGCCTTCAATTCAACATTTTTAGGTATTAAAATATTGTTGAGCACATATAGGGTTCTTAAATGGATTGTTAAACTAACGTGTCTGATTGTAAAATACCTAATCCAATTGGGGTTGAAAGACAAAATGCTCCAAATTTCAATTGTGAACCAACATTGCTTACGTTTTTTTATGATTCTTTAAGCTGCAGGGTGAAGGATTATAAATTAAATCAACTCACATATGTCAACTTATTGTCTTTCTTTTTGTTTATGTAGGTTTATAAAGATTCATAAGACTTCTTTATGAAAAATATTGGTATTACACATTATGGATGTAAATAATCATCATTTAATTAAACAAACCATTGACTTCAATTTTATGATACAGGAGGTCTATAACAAGTTACTATGTTGTTTAAAAACTAAATCAATCCACCTACTCAAGGTATTGTTTTTCTTTTTAATAATTCGTGTTTATACAAATTTAGTAAGATATTACACATTAAGTAGTTGTACTTGAGTTAGGTTATCTCATCCCAGTTATTTTCCATCTCTTTAATCACGAGTTCGTTTTAAAATTTTCTTGAACAATAATATTGGTTACCCCATGTGTACAAATGAGTTGTATAAGTAAAAATGTTAGCGTAAGGTATCATTTTAGAACATAGTTTTTTTTAATGTGAATGGAATGCAGTTTCTACGGATCCATTCCCATTCAAATTGAATTAGAGGTTAGGGAATTCTGGTTAGAACTTTTTTCATTTATGGATAAATACTTCTGTGTTATTCCAATTATTGGAAAAGTATTGACGAGGAAGTACATAAGTGGGTTATTTGCTCAAGTTTGCTTGCTATTACCTTAGTGTTTGATTAAGTGATTGGAAAATTCATTAATTAGTATGATCTATAGCTAGTCATGGGACTATATGACTAAAGAATTGATTTTAAGTTTTGATTAAGAAAAGTTGTATAAATGGTTTATATCATTGGCTAAGTGCTTTAAACTATTACTAAAGCCTGAGCCTAGATAAGAGTATTGATTGCTCTTATAGAAAGAAAGATTAAGAGATTATGAAAGAGTTGATACCGTTAGTTAAGTTAATTGATCCTAGTTAGGATCTTAATATAAGTTGTGGTTACACTTAAGCATGTGAATTGGTTTGATTCCGAGGACAAAATCTTTTTAAGGAGGGAGGAATTGTAATAATCCAATTTTTTTTTAATATAATCGTTATTGGTTCAATAGGTGTTTACAGTATTCAAAGGAATTCGTGTGTCATATTTGTCAATGAGTTTAGGATATATCATAGTAATTGGAAAATATATGTTTCTAAAGATGATTATATCAGTTTGATGTTATTTGGCTTTGGAAGTCAAATGGGTCAAAATCTTCAAAGTTAGGGTTTAATTACCAAGTACATGTTATGTTAAAGTTTAAAGCTTGTTTTTGTTATGTATTGATGTATAAATGAGCATTATATGAGTTGCATTTAGAAATTAGATGTTTTGGTAAGCAGACAAAAGAACAAAGATCAAGTTAATTCTGTGCAGAGCACGTCGCGCCGTGACGGGTTGAGTGTCGCGACGCGACGCGTCGTGGCCGGCTTAGTGTGATTTTTCCAGAGTTTTTCTCCTGCCATGAGGGTCCTTGGTTCGCGACGCGAGATACCTTGATTTCATAAAAAAATCATGTTTTGACCACTCTTGACCTTGTATTTGGTTGGGGATTGATCCTAGTGATTATAGAAAGTTAATATGGAGTCTTTAAGACCCGAAAATGGTGTTTAAGCACAATTTTGAGCTTATATTCTTTAGAGGTTTTGGTTTTGGTTAACCTATTGAAGTTAACCTTATGTTTTGTGATCATAGGATTATGATCAAGTGTTTAAGCTTTGGTTTGGGATTGGAAGTGATCCTCATCACTTCTATCAGGTGAGTACACCCTGCGAATACCCAATTTTTGTAAAGCTTACAAGTCATCACAAATGTGAAATGTGTTTTCTATGTTTGGCAAATTGTTTTTTGAAGCTTATTGAATTTAAAGGATGTGGGAATTTTGAACTCATTATATGATGTGTTTTAAAAAATGGTTTTCAAAATAAGACCATTGCTCCATTTCGGAGATGGTCTATGTTAATGTTGTGTTTTACTTGATGATTTCTTGAAATATGACACTCCATATAGGAGTTAGCTTTGATATTGGAACAACACATGTTTTTAAGTTAATGAAAAATTCTGTTTACATCTAAAGTGTGTTATGAGCATTTAGATGCCAAATGTGATATTGATTGTTGAGCATTTATGCTCAAGTGCTATGAGTTAAGTGACACTTGTGCGTTTATTGTTAAGCTTAAATACTTGGATTATTTGGCCTTTATGGCATGTAATATATGTGATCCTTGTGGTATGTGTTTTGGTCTAGACCGGTGTTGAGATATAGTACTTTGTACCTTGATGGTTCATAACCATTGAGACGTGTACCGGTTCATGTGGCTTCGGCAATTGAGGAACCTCGATACACGGGTGGTTAAGGAATTGGTGCAAAGAGTGGAGGGGGATGACAGTACCCATTATGACTGTGTGGGTTCAATGGGTTGATGAGCCACCGAACCTAAGCAACACGAGTGGACTTGGGGATCAGGTCATTCACTCCAGATAACCGTTGTATGGTGGACTGCTTCGTGCTTCCCCCACCTTGACGGGGAGATGTGGTTATCCCCCATATGGGCACGTGTTGACCGTGGCTAGATACCATGTGGAGATATTATGGCTCAATGGACAGACCCACATCCTTATGTGATTATCATTATAGTATGTTTAATGCCAAACTTGTGTTTTCGAAAGATGATGACTTGGTTTTGAAAATACAAAAGTTTTTTGGTTGTACTCACTAGATATGCTTATAACTAACTCGGTGTGTAAAATGTTTTCTATCCACAAGATGACTAGTGGCCTTGGTGAGAAGGGTAGATGCCTTGGGCATAGCTTTGGTTGCTTGAATTTCCACTAATCTTGGATTTCTACTCTTTTGTTTATGGTCGTGAGATTGACTGTGGTAACACCAAAAGATTTGGGTGATACTCATTGATAAAGTTTATTGTTAAAATGATACTCTATTTTGTTGAAATAATTAAAGAAAATTACAATGCTTCCGCAATTTGTTAAAAAGTTTTGTATAAACTGCGTTTTAAATTGAGATTCGGAAAAGTTTAAATTTGGTCAAAAAATCAGGGTGTTACAACATCACTTTAATTTTTTTATGTGCGAGTGTAACAACACCTTTTCACTTTTAAACGAAAATACATACTTTAATTGTCTAGCACCAAAAGGTTATGAGAGTTTACAAAATATTTACACACATGCTAACAAGTTACAAAAGACGTGTTAAAAGTTTTCTTTTCAAAACACCCGGAGCTATCTAAATGATCAGGGAGCTGGGGCCATACCCTTGCTGGAACCTGAGCCACTTGCAACAAACAACAATGAGTGAGCATACTAGCTAACACAATTGATCAAATAATAGGATTAAAGTCTATGAGGGATGTCTCGCATCCAAGTTGTAATAACTGCAAATATTGTTCATACTGTTACTGTTCTGGAGTATAGCTACACCACCTGTGTACCCATATCCCCTAACATTGTTCTAGTATACAACTACTCCATGTAATAACCTCGGATTTTGAAAATCGGATACAATAAGTGGTGACACCCCAGCTTCAACCCGTTTTGTTTTAGTTAGAATATAGATAAGGTTTAGAGTTTAAATACTAATCAAGCAAATATTACCGCGGAGAGTTTAGAGTTTAAATACAATCTATAAAAATTAAACTTGAAATGGGAAGTGAATAGCAAAAAAATGATTTTAATTAGAACATTACCTCTCGACCTTGTCGTATATTTTTTTAGTTCTTACTTTCCCCATTTCCATCAAGTGAGGACGCGAGATAAACAAATCAAAGGCTTAAAGTTTGGATGTCTTAATTGGAGAACGGAAATGTAAATTATGAACTGTAACTAATCACGAAGAAGCACAAATTGAGTATCGTAAAATCGAAACTCAAACTAGTCATCAACGTTCATCAAAAGTAATCAGGCTCACCGATGTATGTTTGTCTTGTGATAAAATAGACAAAAACATTGAAAGTGAAAGAATAGACTTTTAATCGAAGACATAAGAATTGGTATCAAACATATGGAATAAGATAGATAGATAAAGTTAGCTACTATTCCAAGAGATGAAAGAGAAGATAAGATCCATGAAAGTATAATAAAAAATCACATTCTTAAATTACAAAAATGAGACGAGGTGTCTTACATGTCGTAGCCAAAAGGAATGTATGGATTAGGGTTTCCAGATGCGTATTTAACATTACGTAAGTTATGTTACCGTTTTTTGAAAACGGGTCAACTGACTACTCTAGGATTCGCCTGTAGTTTTTTTTTTCAGAATATGATGTCACAATGTGCTAAACAATACAAGATTTTTTAAAATAAGGGTTATGATATGTGAAATTCTACTTATTTTAATTTAAAATATATTTAAGATATGTAATTTAAAATCATATTAATAAAAAATCAACTTTATAACACAATCCCAAACAATATTTAACCAATTTCATTTTCTATATCGGTTTAAACTTTTAACCAAGGCTATGCAAAGTCTAGGCCCAACTTCCAATCCCATGCCTTTATTATTTAAAATTTTAAATCCATAAAAGCTCAACAAAATGAAAAGCTAAAAGAGAAATTTTAAAACCCGACTTGCAAAACCCTAGTTTATCTCCCCTTTTAATTTTCATTTCCAAGCCGTAGCGATTCACAACGCAGGCACTCACTGTTGGTTCTATGTGCACAAGACACAAATTAATACGATATTACTGATAATAAATAAACCCATAGTGTCACACATTTACAATCAATGGACACCAATTACATATTTGAATATGATTTAAATATGTTTCCAACACATTATATATATATATATATATAAGTATATATGCATTGTTGCATATTATTATTTATGTGAAATAATAATATCACTCTTATATATTGATATAAGGTAATGCATATCAAATACATAAATATAAACATATGATTTTATATATGTATGAATATATATATATATATATATATATGTATAAATTTGTTACAAGTAAATTGTTACTAGTAACAATTATATAAATGTATGTATATCCTTGTTACAAGTAAAGAGTTACTAGTAACAATCAAATATGTATATAAAATACATGTAGATGTATTTTATACATAGTATGACATATCTAGTATATCTTTTATATATTTAAAAGATTAATAGCTAGAAATTCTCACAATGAGCAAGAAAGGGGCCATATGGTGTATTCTTGCATAAGACTTAACCAAGACATGCATGTATGGGACAAGTAAGGAAGCAAGAGGCAAGAGGGGACCCTCCCCCCTCTAATTTTCGTCCATAATGCAAGGGAGGGGGTCCTCCGTCTCTTGCTTTGCTTCTTGACTTCTATAATTACATGCATGGTCCCTTTTGTAACATACTTGCATGCTATCACCTTTCTTTGTGTTCTTAGAATTGTTCTAAGTGTTTTATACTTGAAAAACATCCTTACTCTCTAGTATCGGTGTTCTTCAAGTTAGAAAAGGTGATACATAAACACATACTCAAAATACATACATCTAGTTCAAGAAGAAGAACAAAGGTTGTTGCTTGCATTCTTGAATATCAAGGGTTGGAGAGACTAGCATCTTGGAGATGTTGGACTCATTGATTTGTGGATACCTTGGAGGAAGTCTTCTCTTGGCTTCTCATAGATCAACCACTTCACCAACGGTTTACTCACGCTACAAAGGTTGTAGTTCTAAACACCCTATGGTTGGTTTTGTTTCTTAAGGCTTGCATATGGATCATTGGTGGGGAGTTTTAAAAGGTTTAAAATTGTTGTTCATGCTTCCGTTGCTAAAATATATTTTGAAAAACCGAACAAACCCCAACACTCACTTGCCGAAACCTTTGCAATTTTTGTTTCTTCCAAGATGCCGCCAAAGTTCGATCCGTCACAAGTTGTTGATGTCTATGTCCGAGTCACTGGAGGAGAGGTCGGTGCGGCGAGTTCACTCGCTCCGAATATCGGACCCTTCGGTCTCTCTCCAAAGAAGATCGGAGAAGACATAGCAAAGGAAACCACCAAGGACCGGAAGGGCCTTAGAGTAACCGTCAAGCTTACCGTGCAAAATCGTCATGCTAAAGTGTTTGTTTTCCCTTCCTCAGCCTCTCTAGTCATCAAAGTGCTAAAGGAGCCGGAGTGTGACCGGAAAAAGGTGAAGAGCATAAAGCACAGCGGCAACATTTCTCTCGATGACATGATTATGATCGCTAAAGTTATGCGTCCAGGTCGATGGCTAAGGAGTTGCAAGGAACCGTGAAGGAGATTCTCGGAACTTGTGTTTCTGTTGGTTGTACGGTGGATGGAAAAGATCCCAAGGATTTGCAGCAGGAAATAGCCGATGGAGATGTTGAGATTCCTCAGGATTGATTGATGCACTGTCCTAGTTCAAGTGAGAATGTCTGTTAGTTTCCTAATTGCTGTTCATCGTCCGTTGTTTTAGTATTGTGAGAGTTTTTTATTTTTAAATGAATATCTATTTCCATCATTTTGTCAATTCATGAGTAGTTTTGGAGACATTTTGCCAAACTCTTCAATTTTTGAGTTGAAATCACATCACATACTGTTATTTTTCTTTTTATCTAATTTGATCGTTTGGTGGACATTGCATTAGATAAGCAGACATTCTTGTGATGTGCTCTATCTTGTTTGTTTTAGTTCAATGTGGGGGATATTGAATGTTAAGCTATTTATGGTCTTGAATTAAAGTTGTTGAATTTGTTTGATCTAAACATTATTTGGCTAAAGAAAGCAACACTCTTTTCAACACTAGGCTCAAGACCAGAAAATCTTTTAAAATCATTCAAAGCATCCCTAAACACACCCACACTGTTTCTATCACCATGACAAAGCAACAACAAATCATTAACAAAACACAAGTGTGTTTTATTAAGCTTCTTACATCCCCAATGAAATCTAAAATTCTCATTCCTTTCAATGTGTCTTTTAATCAACAGATTTAACACTTCCATAACAAGGGTGAACACGTAAGGAGACATAGGATCCCCTGTCTTTATCCCTTTCGACCTTTTAAGAAACCATGAAATTCCCCATTAACACATAAATAAAAGGCACTAGAAGTTATGCACACCATAATCCATTTGACCATCTTATCAAGAAAACCAAAATGAACAAGAATGCATCTTAACTATCACTTTAAAATCACATCTTCTAGCCCTTTTCCCCATGTGTATCCCCTCATTAATTCTTGAGTCATCAAAATATTATCATTGGTGACCCTCGTAAGAACAAAAGCACTTTGATTCACATCTACTACTTGACACAAAACATCTTTAATGCTGTTACATATAACTTTGCTAACACATTTAAAAATCAGACCTTCAAAGGAGTTTGCATTTTTGGGACTAAAGAAATCAGAGTGGTATTAACCTTAGAGCTAAACAAACATCCTTACCAACCACACTCCAAGCAAATTTAAAATATCTAGAGGTAAAGCTATTAGACCCAGGGGCTTGTTATCATCAATATCAAATAAAGCACTCTTCACCTCTTCATCCTTTATATCCCTAATCATAAAAGCATCATCCTCACCTCTAATTCTTTTTTAAAACAAACTTCTAAATATCCTCAATAGGATCCACCCCCACATTCACTCCTAAAAAATTCTTAAAGTGCAAAACAACCACCTCATGTAACATCCGTAAACCCGGGCTAGTCGATTAGGGGTTAACGGTATGTGTTTAATTGCATTTTAATTGTTTAAGTGTTATTTTAAATTAATTGGTTAATTAAATTAATTAATTAATGAATTAGAAATATATATGAATGTTGTTGAAAGAAAAGAACTTATTGTATGGTATGCATGTATGTATGTACACATGTATGTAAGTATGTCAAGTATGTATGCATGAAATTAGGACAAGTCTTAAAGAATTCCACCTCCTGCTTTGTAAGTTGCAGTAATACCTGTGTACGTGTAATTACTTGCTCATATTTCTCATAAGTGTTAAAGTGTAGTGTGTGTTTTAGAGAGCAAAACCTTTGTTGAAGAAAGCTTCAAAATTGGAAACTTGAATTCTCAAAAGTGTAGATTTGTGTTTGATAAATACAAACCAAAGGTTAGTATGTGTATATATCATGTTATAATTCGTTTTGATTCATGAATCTATTGAAATACATGACTATGTGATGTTTCACCATTAATGGAACTTGGAGCTCAAACTTGATAAGTGGGTTTTGCATGATATGGTGTTTTAATGAGTTCTAAGATGTTCATGATAGTTGTATACACGTTATATAATGTTTATACATGTTTAAAAGTATTTTGGGTTGAAAAAATAGCTTGAAATGGAAGTTTGAAAGTTTGAGTCAACTGGAAATTTGAAGAAGATGATGCAGAGTTTCACGCAATGCGATGCGTCTAGAGGAGGGACACGACACGTTCTCGAGATTTAGCGGATTCTTTGTAATCCGAAGCTCAAATCTGATGGTTTGAATTCCGAGGCCCAAAATCTAACTATTTGAATCCGACAAGTGAAATCCGCAAGCTAAAATCCGACACTTAGAATCCGGGATTTGAAATCCGGCGGATTCTTGAAATCCCATAGAGAAAATCCGACGATTTGGGTCGACGCGATGTGTCCGATGATTTTCAGAAATATGAACTTTGTTTCATTGATCTTTTGATTTGTGTTTCATGTGTTTATGTTATGTGGACTTATTATAAGTATTTAGACATAAATATATGTGGGTAAATATATTTTATGTTCGAGACTGATTTCGTTGTTAACATGTTTTCACGTAATCCAAAGACTCAATGATATTAGATATCTGAGTTCGCGTTGAATACGAGGTGAGTGGATGTTTATCGCGGATGGTAAAGATTATGGTTGATGTTATTGATGTGATGCATGCGTATGTGATTGATAGACTGCTGAGTCTGATTGTTGATTGATTATATCTGGTGCATGACCATTTGGCCGATACGTGCTCTTTGGATGATATTGAGTTGCATTTGAGAAGTCAGCTACACGTAGAATTGGGCTGAGCTCGTTTACTGGTTGATTGTACAGTGATTGTCTTACTGGTGCATGCGTTGCATCAGAGGGGAATTTTCACTGTGCCAACTCAGTAGAGAGTTGTAACACCATCTTTGCAAACGCCAAAATTAGCAAAAATTTGCGTTTTTAATAAACGTGAACTCAATCACGATTAAATAACATTGTTTTATGCAGAGGAAGTTAAGCCAAAAGGTTTACATCAGTTATTTACAGTCAAAACATTGTATCAAGTTTTGGTGTTACTCTAACATACGACCGACCATACAATCATATCATACTACAAAAAGTGTTCCATCCAAAATAAACATCCAGCAGAAGGCAACCCCGCTCACCAGGCCACCTAATCTTTATCTACAAAAAGGGTCAACATAGCACCATTAGCTATACATATAGCTAGTGAGTACAAACTTAAAATAAGCATCAATAAAGCAAATCATGCATCACAGGAATAAGCATACAATGCTATCCTATCACATTGCGGTGTGCTGATAAGATCGTTATAAGTCATTTCTTGCAAGATAGCTAATCCCGCTCAACAACAATAAACCGGGGGATCAGACACGACCATCCGCACTGGTGGGGGAGCATAAAGCAGTCTACCAAGCATCATTTACGGAACCATAGTCTCCTTAGGCAACTCAGCTACATCCGGCTGATTACCTCTCATGATATAAGGCACGACGGTTCTGCAGAACCTACGATTCGGAATGTTACCTTGAATCACCGTTAAGTTCCAAATCACCTGATCAAGGATCCCTGGAACCCAACAACAAAGTTGACCTTATCCGTGCTTGAAGATGTCCGCGAACTTTTCACATACACATAGCTGATCCAATCTGGATCATTCACTTAGCATGCATATTCATTTAATTCATTAAGCATGCATATACCCTCATTTCATTATTACGGATCCAATCTGGATCCTTAGCATACGTATCATTAATCTTTCACATAATTGATCCATTCAGGATAAATATCATGCATAACATTCATTTTAACTAGGCGGTTCCAATTCTGGATTCCGCTGGCCTGCACTTAGCTTACATTCAATGAGTATTCAACATGGCAGAGTGCATTAAATAGCATGGCAAGGATTGCATATTTATTTTAAGCATACACACAACTTAAAACATCTTTGAATTACATTTAATACATTTAACAAATAAGTCTTCCTCTACTGAGGCTTACGAAGTCGATACTCACCTGAGTAGCTTAGAACAAACAGTTATTTCACTTCTGCTTTACTTAACACAACAAGTTCACCTAGAAAATTATTACTTACATCAATTATCTATACATCAATGTATACACATACATACATAAATATAAAAACACATCGAGAGGCAACCACCTCTAGATTTTTTCTTTTCTTTTCCTTTTATTTTATTTCTTATTCTTTTATTTCTTTTTAATATATACATATATATATATATATACACATATACCTTAAGACACAAATACACACACACACACACATATATATATATATATATACCTACACTTAAACACAACAATTATACATTCTCATTAATATAATTACGTTACGTAATTTACTATCCTACGTACACTTATAACGTTTTACAACTAGGCCCAAATCGAGGATGTTACAAGGGATATCGGTAAACCTTTGTTTTGGCCGGCATTGGTTGTAGGTTATGCGCCGAACCGCCGGTCTTCTTGTTTGTATGATTACATGCTTTGATGTTGACTTGATGTTTGCGTTTGTGCTTAGCCTTTACTCATTTAGCTTTGTGCTAATTCCCCTCAGTTGTTGCTTTTGCAGGTTTGTGAGTGTTGGTGTTAGTAGAAGAAAAGCTCGACCCCACTCTGATAAGATTTTGATAAATGGAAACGAGACTGTTTTTTATTTTTTGTAACACTAAGACGGATGATTTTGTTGTTTTTGAACAAGTGTTTGTGATTTGTAAATATTCGTAATGTATGTAAAGTGATTTGTTAATTAAGCCTCCGCAACGCATATTTTAAAAAAAATGGCTTGGGTTTTCCGGTGTTACACCTCAACTCCTTCAAACCTATTACCCCTTTCATCACAGATAATATCAACTCTCTTTCTATTAATCTTTCCTCTAACAACCTTATGAAAATGAGAACTATTCCTATCACCCTCTCTCAACCAATCAATCTTACTTAGCTGTATCAACAACCTTTCTTCATCTAATGCATCCTCATTATATCTCTTAAGACACTCGGCTTCTCTAATGCTCGGCTCATCATTCAGAGGGTCCCCTCCAAAGTTTTCTGATCCTCGTTAAGATCTTTTAATTTAACCACCTTTTCAAACACATTACCCTGCTTCCTATTATGATCTTTGATACAACCTTTCAAATTCTTAAGCCTTTTTACCAATTTGAACATCTCATACCCCTTAACTCCACTATCACACCAACCTTCGTTCACCATATCAGAAGCTCAAAGGGGGTGATTAACACTCATTAAACATATTATAAACAAGTAAAACTTAACACCACCAAAGAAACACACCCTTTCTCAAATGACACCCTCAAATAACTCACTCAAACAAGAAAGTCTGAGGCTCAACCAGTTAGGAAAATAGGCTAAAAGAGAATAAGACCACAATTCCGTCCTCCAAACTTACTTAACCACCGTACACCATATGTACAGTTGTACACCATTTCCCCCCTTATTTCTCCAACACCTAGGATTGATCACCACCCATAACCATATCACTAGCCACAGCCTTATATCTTCATACTCAAACCAAGCACCTACAAAACCCCTTCTAACCTTACAATGCCTAATATAAAAGAGCCCAAAGTAACCCCTTAAAAATAACTCCACTGATGCATGATTATAAATCTCTTGCCACCCATATATCCCCCATCACTCCACTCATATGCAAATGGAAGAGAACCTAAACCTACCCACCATAACCGGAAAAAAGGCACAACCCATGTAGACCAACTTTTATTCTCAAAATAGACAACCCTCTGACAAATATCAATCTTCTCAAATCCCAGCTTTATACATATCTTCCAACATATAACTATAACAAACCCCAACGTCTCTACCTTATTTAAATCCATCATTATTATTGATCCACCCTTTAAAAGCAACATTATCAACATCCCTGCTCCATTTTATTTGAAAACACATCAACCTATATTTCATAGTCTTAACAATATGTTTAAACACTTCGTCCACTGGCCTATTTTTGTTTTGAAACATTCTCAAATTCCTCTCCTTCCAAATCACATACATATTAGCACCCCACACCAGTCTTTGAATACCACTCCAAATAGATCTACCATATTTCATTCTCTCTATATTAGTAACAATTTCAGACCATATATTAGACACATCATGAAGGTTTGCCATATCTTTTATTTTTATCCAAACAAGAAAAGGAAGTTGGCACATAAAGAACAAATGATCATGACAATCATTACACAGTTTACATAAAGGACAAAGAAAAACAGAATCATTTATTTTACCGAACAAGTTATCATGAGTGCACAATTTATTTTTTATAGACATCCAAAGCAAAAAACATGTCTATGAATATTGTGCCAAAACCAAAACTTCCTATACCATCTCACTTGACTACAACCTCACTTCCTCTAACTCCCTTCCACATTTCTCTTACAGGAAAATTAACCTCATTATCCTCATAATTCATCCATTTGACAACATCCTCAAGACTTTCTAGAAGAACAAGAATGTCAAAATCAACCAACTCAGGAAATCTTTCATACTATTCTACTGGCTAAATCCATTGTTCATCAACCACAGCCTCACTCAGCCTAAGATTCATATCCAGACCAACCTCAAACATATCCCTTTTACTAACAAATCTTCTTAAAGGCCCTAAATTACTCCAACTATCAAACCATGTCATATCCCACCTTCCATCTAACATGATTTCTCATTTTTTTTCTCTCAATCCTAACATCTTTTTCTATCCCCAACATGCATTCTTCTTGATTTTAATATCCCAAATGCTCCAGTCCTTAACTCTATGAATCTTAACCTACTTTACCCAAATAGAGTCCTTATTGCTCACAACATTCCACAGATGTTTCATCACTAAGGTTTTATTCCATTCAATCATAGATTTAAGACCTAATCCTCCCTCATCCTTATTCTTACATAGTTCCTTCCAAGCAACTCAATCTCTCCCTCTCATCAGATCACCCTTACACCATAGAAAACCCTTTAGCATCCTCTCAATATCCTTACTAAGACTTGGGTAGAATAGACATGGAATCCGAGTATATATACTCATAGAATACAAAACAGAGGTAATAAGTTGCAATCTATCTACATAGGACAAACTCTTATTCTTCTAATCACCCACCCTTCTTTTAACTTTATCAATTAGGCCCTTACAATCACTAACATTTAGCTTTTTTTTGAAGCCAAAGTAACCCCAAAATATCAAACAGGAAGAGTACGTACTTTAAAAAGCAACTTGCAAAATTTCATGCTTTAGGTTCTCACTCATTTGACTAAAGAAAGCAACACTCTTCTCATCACTAGTCTCAAGATGAGAAAATCTTTTAAAATCATTCAAATCATCCCTAAACACACCCACGCTATTTCTATCATCGTGAAAGAGCAACAACAAAACACAAATGCATTATATTAAGCTTTTTACCCCATTGGAATTTAAAATTCCCATTCCCTTCAATGTGCCTTTTGATGAACAGAACTAACACTACTAACACTTCCATAACAAGGGTGAATAAGTAAGGAGGCATAGGATCCCCCTGCCTTAATCCCCTTTGACCCCCGAAGAAACCATGAACTTTCCCATTAACACATAAAGAAAAGGCACTAGAAGTTATGCAAGCCATAATTCATTTGACCATCGTATCAGGAAAACCAGAGTAAACAAGAATATATCTTAAAAGATCTCAATTCCTAGTGTCATAGACTTTTTTAATATCAACTTTGAAAGCACACCTTCTAGCCCCTTTTTCAATGTGTAACCCCCATTAATTCCTGAGTTAACAAAATATTAACACTAATGACCCTCCCATGAATAAAAGCACTTTGATTCACATCCACAACTTGACCTAAAACATCTTTAATCCTGTTACAAATATTCTAACACATTTAAAAATCACATTACATCATGCAATAGGTTTAAAATCAGAGACCTTCACGGGAGTTTGCATCTTTGGGACTAAGGATATCAAAGTGGCATTAACCTTACCCAAAAGCCTCCCATTTTTGAAAAATTCTTTCACATCCAAACAAACATCCTTACCAACCATACTCCAAGTAGATTTAAAGAATTTTGAGGTAAAGCCAACAAGGCCCCTTGGTCTTGTTGTCGAAATATTGTAATATTATTATTTGAGAGATAAATATTATTTATGGAGTTTAGTTTGTTAATAAAAAAAATAATTATGGAAAATTATTATTTAAAAAAGAAAAGGAAAAAGAAAAGGAAAAAGAAATCGAAAAAACTGGAAAATTGAGATCGCGACGCAACGTGTTTGAGCAGCAAGGTTGCGTATGTCAGAAGTTGCATGTCGCATAAACCACAAGTTTTAGGCGGACGTGACGCGTACCTGGTCGTGACGCGATGCGTCCCCGCTGAGTCTATATATATGAGTTCATTTTCAGCTATTTTTCACAACTTCCTCTCAATTTGCAATGTTACTCTGCCCACTTATAGAGAGATTCCAAGGCTAGATGTCACACCCCGCCTTGGCGGAAACACGTGGTGCGACGGAGAGGATCGTCATAACACATTGATATATGAATAGAAAATTTTACTAAATGAGTTCACACCAACGTGTCACGACGTTCCCCGACACAAGAGGGGACTTGTGTCGTGGCAAGTCACTTCACGACAACCATAGTCAACAATTTAAAACAAGAACATACGAAATAGTTGTTCCCACAACCCGGGACAAGTATACGGGGCTACAAGCGCTAGATTTATAAAATCCAAGTTCATGATAGCATAGTTAAAGGAAAGAATCCTTAGTCAACTGCCCATGTCACGCTAAGGCTATCTAGGGTCACCTAAGCTCCTTAGGCATGGTTATTAGCATTACCTGAAAATGAACACTCGAAAATGTCAACATAAAGTTGGTGAGCTCGCAGGTTTAAAGTAAAAGCATAGTTGTCGTGTAAATTGTTTAAGTAGGACAAATGTGCACGTATAGCATGTTAAGCGTGTAGATGTTGTACCAACATCCAAACCACCAGGTTCAATAGGAATCAAATCATTGTTTTCCAAGCAGTTATTATAGCATACCCAGCTGGAGCATAAACCATTGGCTCATAGGGATATAGGAATCAATAGTCATCAACCAACAACAAGTAGTCTTTGCATATACGTCACATAAGTTGTCCAAAATAAATAAGAAATAGTCATCACGGCATAAAAAGTTTAAAAGAGACTTTGAGTGTCATTCTCCCCCGAGAAATATAGTAAAAAGGGGCCACGAGTACTCACCTTAGTTTTGGGTTGTCACTTGAATCTTAACGCGCTCGGGAATCTAGAAACACGTGTAAACTAAGTTATATTCTATTCACGTGTAAGAGTTCTCTTTTGTATTACTTGAATCATTAAATTTAATTAGGTTTCACGATTAAGTTCTACCGTAGGTTACATAAGTGCATCCATTTCTTGGGTCTAACCCCAATATATATATATATATATATATATATATATATATATATATATATATCTTAGTTTTGAAATTTCGTTTATTTTCCTTTTAAATTGTGTAGATTAAATACTGAAATTTTGGGCACTCTTTGTATATTTTTAAATTAATCCAAATGTCCTAATTATTTTCCTAAATTTTTATGATAGAGACCTTAATGACTCTATTATTTTATATAAATTTAATAACATGTTTATTACTTTATAAAAAAATACTTTAATTGGTGTGGGTCAGAAAATGCCTCCAGTTTGCGCGTCATAAAGTTTTTATTTATTTAAAATACTAAAAAACTTTATTAAACTCTAAAAATTTTACAGTAACTTAAAGACATATAAAAATTCATTCACACAATTTTTTGTTAATTAATTTGGATGTTTGGATATTTTAAAATATTTTAAAACTCTGAATATGGAAATTTCAAAAATTCCAGATTTGACAATTAAAAAGTTTTCACTCAATTAAAATAGAAAATAAAACTAATAAATCCTAATATTTTACACCGTGATTAAAACCAATCCAAAGTTTATTCATATTAATTTTTGGCCTCTAATTCGAGATCTAGGATTAATTATGATAATTAAAAGTCTGTTAAAGGAAACCCTAGGTTTTCCAGATTCAATCACAAAAATGTTTTTAATTAATTAAAATAGTAAAACAACGTAATAAATTCTAAACTTTTTACAGGACTTTTAGAACTCATGAAATATGCCGCATATTAAGTTTGAAGAATTTTCGTGATGTTTAGGATAGGGTTTAGGAATTTCAAAGTTGGTAGATTAAACTGCCAGAAAATACAGATTTGCGCAACTAAACGATTTTAATTATTTGGGCGACCAAATGAACTTAGTTTTGTATGAAACCAGTTGGGGATAAAAGGAGACTCAAAGAACTTATTTTTAGTGTCAAGAATCGATTTTTTTCATTCTGTTTTGGCCGAGATATGGCCTATTAAAGTTGGTACATATTCTTCCCAGATTATAGGTTCTTGTTCTTTAAGTTTTAAATCAAATAGACCAATCCTTTGGGTTTGATATTCAACCAAACACATCAAAATCATAACTTTATGTGTGACTAGGATGTGTTTAATCCATCAACCATGTTTTACATGCAAAGAAACAAGAAGAAGAAATTTAAAGTTTATGGAGGAACATGTACATACCTAAACTCCTCAAATGGAGATTAAATGATTTGCTTCCTTGAAGATTTGAAAAAATACAATGGTGAAGAAGGTATAGAGGCTGGAGACGTGGAACAAGAGGAAGGAAAAGCACGCCAAAATTTGATGGGATTAGTTTGGGTATTAGGGAAGTTTGTTTATGAGGTTTTAGATGAGATTTAGATATTTTGATTTCAATTCAAATTCAAACTCAAGTTTTTGTTAGGGTTATTGTATTTTTTTTTAAACAAACCCTTGGCCGTAGATATATATATATATATATATATATTTTCAATTGTATTGTTTTCATTATTATTATTATTATTATTATTATTATTATTATTATTCTCTTGTAAATTTTATCTTATTTTTTTAGCCTTAAGCAACTTTATATATATATATATACATATATAAATTGTATTAGCATTATTCCTTATTATAAGTTCCTAGTGTTGTATATATTTATTTCTTGTAGGTGTGTTTAACTATTGTGTTTAACTTGCCATCTAGTATCAACTATTATCCATATATTATTAGTATTAGTGTTATACATTTAGTTGAGGGATTCACTCACCCATACTCGCTCTAGAGACATTTGCTCGATAACCTTGTACACTAGGAATCGGTTAAATGTTCTACCACCTTATTTGAAGAATTTAGACTTATATAACACCTAATTCTAGTATTTACTAGACCTTAGGTATCACACAAGCACATAGATTTAGGTCGTATAACAAGTTAAACTCAACTAACCTGTTTTTGGTGACGGTTGTCACACCAGAAAGCGAGTTTTAGTGTTAAGGCTTCGTTTGTGAGCGTTTGCAAGGTTCGGGTGGTACGATGAAGCCATTTCGGGCCAAGTTTTGACATTGGCTTTGTTTGTGGAGTTCTTGAAGAATGTTTGGGACGTGTAGGACCAGGATTCGACGGTCCGCGTATAAGCTCATCAATCTAGGTTCGAGGTGATCGTTTCGTGCTGTTTCAGGTGAGTTAAGTAGATTCTTACAAAGTCGCGTACAAAGACAAAACCTAATTTTCAAAATAGAGATGGTTATATATGTATATATTGATTGATGATATGTGTTATGTGCTATTGGTTAAATACTTGATATATGTATGTTGAACACGTGATACGCATGTTTTGATCGATTACGGTTTACTACGGTTTATATATGATTAATTATGATTATATGCATGATTGAACTTAGCGGGTGGGGGTAGTATATTGTATTACTAATTTACGGATTTAGGGCCTAGTCGGTATGACTGACCTTCTAGGATTAAAGAGCTAGCCAATGCGGGTTGCTTGGTCTTTCTAGATGACTATAGTGACACATGGTATGCGGATACTTCCTTGTTCGAATACCGGAGTGGTGTAGGCAAGAGGGGCTAGATCATACATCATGAGGGTGTGAGGAAAAGCTGAAATTTACGGTCGGATTCGTTTGGACTTGCACTGGAACGACAACACAATACCTATATTTGCACCGTCGGAGTAGCGAAAGCGGCAATACTCTCGGGATCTATGTCCTTGGGTGGGAATTGCGCCCCACTTGATGCATAGGTCGCCCGGGTACGGGAGTAGTGAACCTTGGGATATCTAGTGTGGTTTAGACTCTGCACTAGGATTACCTTATCGATATATATATGCAGTTGTGATGCGGTAGGATTCATGATTATGTGCGGATGATTTTACTTTTAAGTCATATATTCACTTACTATTATACTTTTATGGTTTTTGGTTATAACTCCTATTGACTCACAAGGCGTAAGCTCACACATGTTTTTTTGAAATGTGTCTTGTGTGCAGGTGGCTTAGAGGTTGTGTTTCTGCAATGAGGGTAGTCTTAGTCTTTAGTTTGGCTTAGTAGTTGGTTCCAACGAGTATTTTGGTTATGTATTTTATTTACGGTTTTAAACTCGGTATTGGTTTTTGAACGACTGTGGTCGTAACACTGTGGTTTGATTATCAATGATTCCGAATCGTCTGTATGGCAAAAACAATTAATCCCGTTAATGATTTAAGACTTCTGCCGCATGTTATTACTATTATTTAAAGTTTTTATAAGTGGTGAAATATTAAAAATCACGGTGTTACACTTGTTGTCATCAATTTCAAATAAAGCACTTTTCACCTCTTCATATTTTATCCCTAACCATAGAAGCACCTCTGATTCTATTTTTAAATAGACTTCTAGCATCCTCAATAGGATCTACCCCATACTAACTCCTGTAAAGTTCTTAAAGTGAAAACTGTTCAGCCACCTCAACTCCTTCAAATCTATTACCCCTTTCCTCACAAATAACATAAACTCTGCTTCTAAACTAGGGTACATATTTGCTTTTGACAGAATTTCGTATTATAACAGATATCAGTCCAGCATCGGGATGCCAACGTATGAAATGTTGTATGATATAAAATGCCGAACTCCAGTGTATTGGGGTGATGTGGGTAAGAAAGAGGGGGTAGCACATAAGTGGTACAATGAACAGCAGAACAGATTCAGCAGATCTAGAACACATTGTTAGCCGCTCAGAGTAGACAAAAGAATTATACAGATAAACAGAGATCACCACATGAGTTTCATGTGGGGGAATATGTATCATTAAAAGTATTACCATGAAAGGACATGATTAGATTCAAAAGAGAGAGAAACTAAGTCCGAGAATTATTGGACTATTCAAAACTTATGCATAAGTGGGAAAAGTTATTTATAAGACAAGAATCACCGGAAGAGTTGTCATAGATTCGTAACACTTTCAATGTATTATATCTCAGAAAGTGTTTAGCAGATGAGTCTACAAGTATATTGTTGGGAAATGTTAGCATTGATGATCTTATCTTATAACCTATTTAAAAGAAAAGGATGATGACATCATCATCATTTTCAAAAAACCATCTTTGTAAAAGTGATGATGTCATGCATGGCTACACGTAAAAAAATTTAAATAAATTGGGAGGGGGCTGGATGAAAATTATGAGGGGTTTTTATAAAACATGTGAGGGTTTCTATTCAAATTAACACTTCAATTTATGACCAAATGATCAAAGTTATTGAACGTATTAATATTTATGACCAAATTAAAATTTATTTTAATTTCTTTAACTAATTAACCAAATTTTAGGATGATATTTAATTAATTTATTAGTTAAAACTTTAATTGCAATTCGGAAACCTCAATTGTATAAAAAAACAAATTTTGAATTTTTGATTAGTTACAAATAATCTATTCAAATTAAATAAATATAAGAAATTTTACATAAGTTACAATTAATTTATTCAAATTAACTAATTATAAGGAATTTTATATGAGTTGCAACTAATCTATTCAAATTAAATAATACTATTATTTTAGATGAGTTACAACTTTCGAATTTTACTAAATAAGTGAATATATGAGGAATTTTAGATGAGTTAGAACTAATCTATTCAAATTAAATAATACTATTATTTAAAGTATCCGATTATACATGAAACATTAATTTGAAATCAGAAATGTTTCAATATATACTATTATTTAAAGTACCTGATTATATATATATATATATATATATATATATACACACACACTTGTGTAAATATATACACATATGATTGAGTAAATGATTTCATCGTCATTTTATAGTCACTAATCGTTTTAATCTGCGGATTATTTTAAATAGGTATATATTAAAGTTGATGAAATTTTTAAGTAAAATTAAAAATATGAATTACAATAAACTAATGAACTTGAACTTACTGCCATGATCAACATTGTTTCTCGAATCTGCAGACTAAAATTGTTTGTTAATCGGAATTGTTTTAGTTTATTTCTAATTATTTTTACTATACGTGTTAGTACTTTTTAAAACTATATAAGTTTAAATTTGACTTATATCATCTCCCGTGTTGACACACGGGTCGCTTAGCTAGTAGATTATTATATGTGGAACAATTTATAGCAATTTTGGAAAGGTTAAGACCTTACGTAATAAACTAATTGGACTGGTTAGAGTCCAATGGAGGTACAGAAAGAGGCAGATTACACATGGAGTTTGAACAAGAAATGATGAGTAATTTATAACAATAATAATAGTAATAATAATAAGAGTTAATTACATATTTGGTCGCTGAGGTATATCATTTATTACATCCTAGGTCCTTAAACTACGTTTATTACGCCAGACATCCCCGTTGTTCGTATTTTGTTTCGCTGATCACTTGAAAAGACGATAATACACTTTCATTTCCCTTGTCACTTGAAAAGATGATAATACCCTTTCATTTGAATTTATTATATTATTTTAAGGTTTATATATATTTATATATTGTTAAGTTATATTAATATAATATAACACATGTTAATTATTATTTAAATATATAATTAATAACAATTTTTTATTATCACCACCTGCTAGTTTCTACCACCACCAACCATCTTCTACCGCCCAACCACCACCTTCCACCACCCAACGACCACTGTGAACCATAAGAACACCAAGAAATCTCAAAATATGAAGCACCAAAATCCCAAATCTAAAACGCCACCGGAAACCACCCCCACCCCATCACCACCCTTACCACCAAAAACCAACAACCACCATCACTAAAGCCACCATATATATGAGATCACAAAAAATCATATACATATCATTCAAAATCAGAACCAACCACAATCAAATAGAAGAATCAACCAAAAATAAAAATCATTTACTAAAACCTAATCTGTTTGAAACCTTAATCAACGCATATCTGAATCATCGCCGCCCACATAACACAGATCTGAACACCTTGAACAGATCCAAGAAAAAAAAGAGTAGAAGAAGAAGTGGAGGCGATGAACGTGGTTGTCGCAAAAAACCCTAGATCTGAGGCGGTGATGAACCTAATCGCACGTAAGGATGATGGTGGTTGTGGTCTTCTCCGGGGAGGGGAAGATGTGCGGTGGTGGTGATGGTTCTCTTCACCGATCGTGGTAATGGATGGTGGCTATGCGGCGGAGGAACAGTTTCGATGGAGATGGAAGGGGGTAGGTGGGAGTGGTGGGCTGAGACGATTATTCATAGTAGAGAGAGAAGAGATGGATCTGGGTTGGTGAGTGGCGATGATGAGTGGCGGTGGTGAGAGTGGTCTCCAGCGAGGATGGCGGCGGCGACGGCGGATAAGGCGGCGGTCATAGAGAGATGGAGTCTGTTCCTTTGGTAGGTGTGTATATATATATGTATGTATAAATTAGTTTACATATAATATAATATATATGTAATGTAATATTATTTAATAGTTTTAATATTTTTTGAATTATTTAAATTGGGGAAAAAAAGAAATAAGGGTATAATAGTCTTTTCAAGTAAAGAAGTAAGGGTACTTTAGTCATTTTAGTTGCATCAGGGACTATCAGCGAAACAAAATACGAACAACGGGGATGTCTGGTGTAATAAACGTAGTTTAAGGACTTAGGATGTAATAAGTGACATACCTCAGGGACCAAATATGTAATTAACTCTAATAATAATAATAATAAAAATAAAATAAAAGAGTTAATTACATATTTGGTCCCTGAGGTATGTCACTTTTTACATCCTTGGTCCCTAAACTACGTTTATTACGCTAGAAATCCCTAATATATAACTTTTGCTTCACTGATGGTCACTAAATGCGACTGAAAAGACCAAAATGCCCTTACTTTATAAGTGAAAAAGTCTATTATACCCTTAATTCTTTTTATTTATTATTTTCTTTAATTATAACTAATTCAAAAATAATATATATATATACACACACAACTACACACACATGTAAAATCCCAATTTGATTCTCTCTCTACTTTTCTCTTAGCCATACCGTCGGCCACCATAACCAACCACCACCGCCGGCCACCACAACCAACCACCGCCGGAACAAGATCACCGAGGATGAGTTTTTCAGACCACCACCGCCGGCCACCACAACCAACCACAAAAATACCTTAAGAACTCCAAAATCGTTGGAATCTTACCACCGCCACCGTGGATTGTCGCTACCTACCACCGCCACCCTCGATAATCATCTCTCTCTTTAGGAAACATCGCCATCACAGTCACTCTCTCCTTCTTCTCCACCGTCGCAGACCACCGGTGAGGGTTTGTTGTTCAATCGCGATTAGGGCTTGTGGTTCTTTACCGCAACACACCACCATCACCCTTCCTCCGCCGCCGCCGCATCATCACCAGTGAGTGTTTGTTGTTTAATCACGTTCTCTCTCTCTCAGATCTTGTTCTTCATTCAATTTTGAGAACTTGTTCATTTGATTTTTTGATGTGTCTTTCTGGTGTGAGTTTTGATTAGGTTTTCTGGTGGTGGTTTCGATTAGGGTTTCTACAGCCATCGATTTTCAAATCTTGTTCTTCATTTGATTTCTTGGTGTTCTTGTTCTTCATTCCTTTTTCATACGGTGGTGGTTGGGTCGTTCTTGATAGTAGACAGTGGTGGTGGTAGAAACCGCTGGTGGTGGTGATGGTTGTTTAATTTTGTGGTGGCGGTGGTAAATGGTGGTCAACGGTACTCGGTTTTTAACTTTTTGGTGGGGGTGATTGTGGTGGTAAATGGTGGTCAGTTGTGGTGGGTTTTTAATTTTTTGGTGGCGGTGGTTGTGGTGGTCAATGGTGGTGGTTTTTAATTTTTGGTGGTGATGGAGCTGATGGGTATTTATTTATTATTTATTAATAATATATCTAATTAATAATGAATTTTAAATTGAATAAATGCTATAAAAAATAACAAATTAATAATAAAGGGTATTATTGTCTTTTTAAGTGCTCAGTGATTATCAGTGTAACAAAATCTAAACATCAGGGATTTTTAGCGTAATAAATGTAGATTAGGGATAAAGGACGTAAAAAGTGATATACCTCAGGGACCAAATATATAATTAACTCAAAATAAAATAAAATAAAATAATAAAATAAAGTAATAAAAAATCAAAGGTGACCTTCTTAATCTCTGATTAAAGGTCACGTTACAAAATATAATTTACACATAGTTTATTGTTTTGATATATCGTTTATTTAATTACATAAAGTATTAAAATATACAACGGTACTAAGACATTACATTTAAACCCATATACGTAATTCTACCAAATTTATATGTTTTCTCCTACTATCGCATCTCGCGATATCCCTGTTATAAACCCAAAATCGAGAGCGACGGAGAGACACTGAGGAGTGACGATTTGCAGCGGCAAGTGAGGGGCAAAGCAGATCGATCGAGACTGAAATCGAAGCACCAAGACGGGACTCGAGAGTGCAGAGGCTTGAAAAGAACCTTGTTTGACGTATGTCTCGATCTCCTCTTCTTTTGTTTCAATCACTTTGAATTCCATTGTATTGATTTGTTTTTGTTTGAGTTGAATCCGGACCACACTATCATAAATCATTATTATTGTCGGTAATTTTGGGCAAGTCTAGTTTGAATATGAACCTTCTGTAGGCTTTGGTACTAAGAAATTAATCAAGTGTCCGATTTCTAATCAATTTAAGCTACTGTCATGTGGTTTGAAATTGATAGACAAGGTGGGTTACTTGAATTGGTATAGATAGATGATATAAAACCAGATTAATAAATGTTTTCAATTAGTTGCAATTTGCCGGTAAGCAATGAACATAAACTACTCGTAGGCTACATTTGATACATCGATTGGAATTGCTTAGAGAGTAGATAAATGGTTTGATTCTCAGTCTTGGGTACACGTAAACATCAATCTCTCTTTTTCTTGTAATTTGCAGATCTGTTTTAGACTTTCATGATATATCAAACGAGTATAATGTTGTTTAGATCTGTTAAACTTAGAAGAAGACTATTGGCATGATTTCAATTGCAAGTCTGTCATACCATCGTGTTTCAATGGACTGAATTTGGTGACAGTAGCACTTGAGTTGTGCATTTCTATGATCTCATTGCTCATAGCATTTTACCTATCTGTCAAGGTCTAGTGTTTTAATGCATAAGATATGGATTGAAGCAATAGTATAGTTTGGCATTTCATGCTCCTTACTCCCTAGCTTCTCTCTGTACCCATCAGTAAATTAAGTGTAGCACTAGTAGTTCCTAGCCTCCGAGCCTCGTAAATCTGAAATTTAGAAAAAGGAGACCAGTGAGTCCTCGTCAGCTTTGAATTGGCTATAATAGTTCTATCAAGTCATATCAGGATTGATTTATAGGCAAAAATATATGACAATTATTTTATAGGAATTGTTGGTCATAGTACTTGCTAGATGTTTTTTCTAGGGGCTTTCAGTGTATGTAGGTTAGCTAGTGAGTGAATAACGAGAGTTAAATTGAATTTTATGCTCCTTAGTTTCACTCTTTATGTTTTGAAACCAAAAGCATACGGTTCCTGGCTCGGAGCTACCTAATCTGAAACTTTATGGAGAAAGCACCTACGGGGTCCTGTTTGATTTTACAGCTTAAAAAATTAGTGTATTTGCTTATAGTAAAATTCCATCCTCAGTCATCAGTTTTACTGCAGATCTATTAGAAATGGAAGCACACTTTTCTTAGGTCATGGCTGCTGGAATATGAAATTCCGGAAAGAGAATTTGATTTTGAATGTTACACACGAATTTTGAGTGTTCTGTTATAGTATTTTCTTATCATACTACTTTGTTTTAATGGACTAACTTTATCTGCAGAATTGTATGGAATATGTATTACTATGAGTTGTTGCTCAGTGCATTTATATAATGAACACTGTTTCAAGAAAACTTTGTAGCCAGTAATATGTTGGTTTTTAGTAAGGAGTTATGTAGGTATGTATCTTGCTTGTGATAAATTATTACTGGTATAGTCAATAGTGGTTTATTCAAATGTAATTCACTTTTAAGATTGAGCGTTTTAAATACCTCTATCTGGTACTTAGGAGTATTGTTGAAAATGTAGGATGAAGATCTTCTATGCTGATAAAACAAGACTCTTGATTATTCTAAGTTACATGTTGGACTGATGGTTAAATTCTATAATCTAGGGAAAGGTACTGTAGCAAAAGAGACTGTTGCATGACTGTCAATCTTTCTATCCCATGTCATTGTATATAGCAACTGAAAACAAATATTATTAATTGATCTTCTTGCAGAGTTAAATGTCGAGTGATGTGGAAAATCAGCCAAATGGTTCTGTTTTCACTCATGCTGCTATCAAAGCCGAATCAAAATGGCATAGTGGTTGGCTCCAGCAAGCTTCAGTGTATGGTATAGCTGCTGGATACTGCTTATCAGCATCACTACTTTCCATCATCAACAAATGGGCTATTATGAAATTCCCTTACCCTGGAGCCTTGACTGCTTTACAATATTTGACCAGTGCAGCAGGTGTCCTCTTTTTTGGTTACTTTGAGCTTCTAGAACATGACCATTTAGATCTGCTGACAATGTGGCGTTTCCTTCCAGCGGCAGTTATATTCTATCTATCCCTCTTCACAAATAGTGAGCTTCTCCTTCATGCAAATGTTGACACCTTTATTGTGTTTCGCTCTGCGGTACCAATTTTTGTTGCCATAGGAGAAACCCTCTACCTCCACCAACCATGGCCTTCACTAAAGACATGGCTTTCACTTGGCACTATATTTGGTGGTAGCGTGCTCTATGTCATTACTGATTACCAGTTCACTTTCATGGCCTACAGTTGGGCTTTAGCTTACTTAATAAGCATGTCCATAGATTTTGTTTACATAAAGCATGTGGTAATGACGATCGGGTTGAACACGTGGGGTCTCGTGTTGTACAATAATCTTGAAGCTCTAGTACTTTTTCCATTAGAACTTTTAATAATGGGAGAGCTAAAGAAGATAAAACATGGAATCAGAGAGGAGTCAGATTGGCATTCATTTGAGGTGATTTTGCCTGTGGGGTTATCATGTTTGTTTGGTCTGGCTATTTCTTTCTTTGGATTCTCTTGTCGTAGGGCTATATCTGCCACTGGTTTCACTGTGCTTGGCATTGTGAATAAATTGTTAACCGTGGTAATCAATTTGATGGTTTGGGATAAACACTCGTCTTTAGTAGGAACAATTGGGCTTCTGATTTGTATGTTTGGCGGGGTCATGTACCAGCAATCTACTAGCAACAAGCCTATGCCTGCCAATGCCACACTTGTAGCAGCACAAGAGGAGAACCTAGAAGAGGAGCAAAAAAAATTGCTTGAAATGCAAAATCTCACCCAAAACAATGAATATGATGATGAGAAGCAAGTCACTAGTTCAGGGGAAACCAAATAAGAGAGTTTTAAAAGAAGTATTTTCCCTCCTATACATTAATTGCAGAGGTGTATGCATTACAATTGCTTAGCTCACTTACACATTGTTATACAAAGTACATCCATTCTCTATCCTTCACATCCCATGAATGTCACATGTTCTTTGAAAGGTATCAAATTGCTTATTTTTCATTAAGAAATAGCTAGCGTGAAGCATACATGAATACTCTATGTATCATTTGTTTAGGGACACCGGGTGTTTTTATGTACAATTCATACACTAGTTTAAGGTATTTGAATAATGGTACAGTAACGTGCTATTAAACACATTTCTAAATAATTTTGTGCTACAGGAGTTATTGATGTCTCAAATGTTTGTAAAATTTTGTTACTCTAAACATGCAAGCAAGGATGTTCATCCAAATATGAAACCACTACGTCGCTTCAGGCCTTGCCCATTGAAAGGCTTGAAAAATGAAGAAATAAAAACGTACTCATCTATGGCCGTTAATTGATACAGTAGATGCATACAAACTAGCGCAAGAAACTTGTTTTCCCTTTAAGTGTCATCCCATGTCACCACGTTCTATATATCTTATCTATTGTCGACGATAAGTAAGGAGAGATCATGCCAAATTCAATTAATAACCATTAGATCTAAGTTAAAAATAAATCCAGACCGTGTTAAATACTTAAGGTCCATTGTATCTTCATAAACCTCAGTACACCTAATATATTGCAGACCGTCATTTAACCATTGGATCAACACATCATATAATCCTGGCCATTTAAATTGAGTATTTCCTAGTCAAACTCTATCCCTTTATAGCCAGTTTAGTTTTTAATGAAATAAGAAACGCGAGGGAAGTTTCAAATCTAATTATCAACGGCATTCATTCTTCAAGTACCCTAAGCATATACTCATACGCATACATGTCATACACATACCTCTATCCTTCCATTTCTACATGCTTTCTCCGACTCGATAAAATCTCTCTTTTACAAATCAAGAACCTAATGGAGTTCTCTTTTCGTTCTCTTCTTTCTTTTTTATTTTTACTTGGTTGGCAAGGTCAGAGAAAATTGACGTTATCATTTAGGCAGCGTTTGTTTCACGGAATTTAAAGGAATGGAATTGAATTCCTAAGGAATGAGATTCCTATTCATGTTTGTTTCGCTGAAAAGTAAATGGAATTGAATTTCATTCCAATCCTATTTTGTGTTTGTTTGCAAATTATTGCAATGGAATCATATCAAAAGACTAAAATACCTTCGATTCATTTTTGTATTAGAACTTTATATAATTATGTTTGTAAAACGCACTCATACCCACACCTAACTCCCAACCCCCGGCCAACCCCCCCCCCCACACACACACACAACACAATCTTTTTTTCAAGAATAAAAGGAAATATATGCCGCCACCACCACCGTCACTGCTGCCATCACCGTTACCATCAACGCCATTGCCAACCACCACCGTCAACCACCACCTGCCGCTGCCAAGTTCGTCGTTGTCGCTCCCACCACCAACCACTGCTGCCACCGCCACCACCGTCACCGCCATCGTCACTGCCGACCACCACCCGCCGCCACCACGTCCGCGGTTGCCACCATCGTTGCCACTCCCACCACCAACCGTCGTCGCCACAGCCACCGCTGTCATCGCTACCGTCGAGCACTACCAGCCGCTCCCCCTACTAATAGCCGCCACCACCTACGGTAAGGTAGGGGTAGGGTGGGGTGGGGTGGGGTAGGTGTAGAGGTGGGGTGGGGTAAGGTAGGTGGGGTGGATAGGGTAGGTAAGGGCGGGGTGAGGTGAGGTGGGTAAGGTAGGGTAAGGGGAGGGGTGGAATGGGGTAGTTGGTGAAGGGGTAAGGGTGGGTGGGGTGGGGTGGGGTAGGGTGGGGTAGGGTAGGGTAGGGTTAGGGTGGGTGGGGTAGGGTAGGAGAGGGGTGGGTAGGGGTAGGGTAGGGTAAGGTAAGGGTAGGGGTGGGGGTGGGTGGGGTGAGGTAGGGTAATGTGGGGTAGAGTAGAGTGAGGGTAGGGTAAGGGTATGATGGGGAGGGTAGGGTGGGGTAGGGTAAGGGTAGGGTGGGGTGGGGGTAGGATGGAAGGATTAACCAATTAAGGTTAAATTAAGGTTAATCTTATCTTTTATCAACATTCCGTAGGAAAATGAATTCAATTCCATCTAACTTATTATAGGAATTGAAATCCATTACATAAAGGAATATTAAAATTCCAAAGAATTTGATTCCATTCCAAATAGTTTTACCAAACGCAAAATATAATGGAATTTGATTTGAATTCCATTCCATTCCTTCACATTCCGGTGAAACGAACGGGACCTTAGGGTTTTCTCAACTTTTTCAACCATGAGGATTCCAATTGAGCAGTTCACAGTCTCATAGAATTACTCCAACATTGAATTTGGGTTCTAAGCAATTCAATCAAGGAAGAAGCATGTAACACCACTTCTGAATTCAGTTGCTTTAATGACAAAATAGATTTTAGCAGCGAAAATTTTTCTTTTTAGAACAACCAAACAGTTGTTTACATTAATAACCTCTCAAAACAACGTAGGTGTTACCAAGTACAGGAACCGACCATAGTATCTATTTACATTACATCATAAAAATACAAGTGTTCTACCCACAAGGGGCAAGGTATATCCCAAAAGCAACCCGCTTCGCAGACCATCTAGTCTTTACCTGAAAAAGGAAACATAGTACCATTAGCTACACTAGCTAGTGAGTACATACTTAGCATAAGCATCAATAAAGTAATTTATGCATCATACACATCGTACATAAGCACACATTGCTAGCTTAACACATAGCGGTGTGCTGACAAGATCAGTAAGAGTCATGTCTTGCAGGAGAGCTAGTCCTGCTCAATAACCCAGACCGGGGAATCGGTCACAACCATCCGCGCTAGTAGGGGAGCATAAAGCAGTCCACCGAGCATCGTTTACGGAACCCAAGGTTCCCTAGTAATCACGGCCAGATCCTGGCTGATTACAGTCTCACGTTAAGGCACGGCGGTTCTACAGAACCTCGATCCAGGATGCACCTCGAATCACCGTTAAATCTAGAAATGACCGAAGTCCTGTTAGGATCCAGCTAACCGACTGACCTTAACCATGTGTCAGATAGTCTGCAGACAGTTCACATACACATATACGTACATTCGATCCCACAGGGATCCCTCATCATCATATAGTTATATATCGTACATAGGATCCCATAGGGATCCATCATTCAATCATTCATTCATACTTTCACATGCAATCATCATACAGTCCATCATTCATGCACATTATCAGATATTAACTAAGCGGTTCCATTCTGGACCCGCTGGCATGCACCTATTATACAACTTACAAGTAATCATAACATCGGTCAGAAACTTACACTCATCTTCTTAAGCATACCTGCATAGACAGGTTAGACATACATACATACACATTCACACAGTCATCTTAGCTTGCAAGACTCACTCTAGTGAGTCTCATGAAAGTAGGCACTCACCTGTTTCGCTTACAACGTTCGTTTACTTAAGGCTGGTTCAGCTGGCAATCGCGTTAAGCGTTTGCATATATTAAGTTCTATTACTAGAACACTTACAAGACCTCTTTAACAGTCATGAATCATTTATTAAACTTGTCTTCGACACTACATAACCTATTCAACAAGAACATGTAAACAAAACACATTCTTGTTGAAAAGACCGTGTCGCGCTGCGACCACTTAAGGTGTCGCGCCGCGACGAACGAAAGTCGGATCACAAGTCGTATCACACCCCTGTCGTTCTCCACGAGCTATAACACAAGATTCATCAGAAAGAGGAATCTTAACCATCTTTTCTTTGGGTACGGAGAATCTCAGCATTACGACTGCTGAGCCAATCCATCCCAACTATCGTATCACAGAAGGAGATAGGGAAACCCTCTCCCTTGACATCCAGAACAGCTATTGGAACTTTCTCTGTAACAGAGACTACCTTACTAATAGCAATTTCCACATCAAGTGGATTGATCATCTTGAAAACAGGTAATCTTAACTTCTAACAACAAGACAAGAAACAAAGGAGTAATCAACTCCAGAGTCAAAATACATAAGCAGGGGAACAGTTGGTAAAGAATGTACCGGTATTGATATCTCCCGCATCTTTGGTCTCCTCCGCTATCATCTGAAATGCCCTCCCCTTCGCGCGAGGCGCATCTTCTTTCTTTTGGTCTCTAAAAGACCCCTTAGATCCGGTACCCTGTCTTTCCGGGCAATCTGTCAACTTGTGCCCAGGCTTATAGCATCGGTAACAGACATTTTCTTTAAAACCACACTCAGAACTAGCGTGGTCCTTCTGTCCGCACCTCCAGCACCGTTGGGTAGCACTAGAACACTCACCAGAATGGTAAGTGCGACACTGAGAACACCAAGGAGAATCAGGCCTCAGCTTCTTAGAGGAATCAGTCTTCCCGCCTGTAGTGGATTGTCCTTTGGAAGGACCCGATTTATCAGACGGCTGAAACTTCCTCTTTGACTCTGTACTGGCAGATTCGCCCTTGCATTATAAACGGTCACCTTCCAATTGTCGGGCTATATCAAACGCCCGATCCAGTTAAACAGCAGCCCGCACGTGTGGGCGAAATTCCAGTGGTAGAGTTGCCACAAACCGCCTTATCTTGGTGGTCTCATCTGGAATCAGATGGGGAACAAACCGCATCTTATCAGTGAACGCGGTTATGTGTTCTTCGATTGGCGTATCCCCTTTCTTGAGATCATTAAAATCTCTCTCCAGTCTTTCCAAGTCGTACTCGGTGCAATACTTCTTCAGCACCTTCTCAGAGAACTGCTCCCAAGTGAGAGCACTCAGTACTTCTTTCCGAACCGACGCTTTTACCGTATCCCACCAGAAGATGGCACGGCCCTTTAACATACGTATTGCGTATTTCACGCAATACTCCGGTTCGCATTCACAAGATTCAAACACTTGCTCCATCTCCCGGAGCCATTGGATCGTAACAGTGGGGTTATCACTCCCCTGGAATGTCGGAGGATTGCAAGTTAAAAACTTCTTGTATGAACAAGTCTTTCGGGGCTTGTTCAACGTTGCTTGCAATAAGAGCTCCTTTGTCACACGAAGCTCCTCCTCCAGACTCCTGATAATAGCAGCCGGATCTTGCTTAGGTCTGCCACCACCAACATTTTGCTGAGATCTCTGATCTTCAGCCTGATGAGACATATGAGAAGCCTCATCTTCTAATTCTTTAATAGCTTGCTCAGTATGGCCACGTTCGGCAGACATCTTAATTCAACTTTCTATATAACAGAGAAAGAGCAGTTAATACTCAATCTCACTATCTTAACTTAACTTTCTTACAAATCATCTTATAATGCTAGCATACATATAACACTCTCACTCAATCCCCCCATAGGAACACTTCTTTATGGTCGGGCCCGAGCTTGAGATCGAATACTCTTACAAGTACCCAATTCACTCAAACTTAGGCTCTGATACCTAATTGTAACACCACTTCTGAATTCAGTTGCTTTAATGACAAAACAGATTTTAGCAGCGGAAATATTTCTTTTTAGAACAACCAAACAGTTGTTTACATTAATAACCTCTCAAAACAAAGTAGGTGTTACCAAGTACAGGAACCGACCATAGTATCTATTTACATTACATCATAAAAATACAAGTGTTCCACCCACAAGGGGCAAGGTATATCCCAAAAGCAACCCGCTTCGCAGACCATCTAGTCTTTACCTGAAAAGGGAAACATAGTACCATTAGCTACACTAGCTAGTGAGTACATACTTAGCATAAGCATCAATAAAGTAATTCATGCATCATACACATCATACATAAGCACACATTGCTAGCTTAACACATAGCGGTGTGCTGACAAGATCAGTAAGAGTCATGTCTTGCAGGAGAGCTAGTCCTGCTCAATAACCCAGACCGGGGAATCAGTCACAACCATCCACGCTGGTGGGGGAGCATAAAGCAGTCCACCGAGCATCGTTTATGGAACCCAAGGTTCCCTAGTAATCACGGCCAGATCCTGGCTGATTACAGTCTCACGTTAAGGCACGACGGTTCTGCAGAACCTCGATCCGGGATGCACCCCGAATCACCGTTAAATCTAGAAATGACCGAAGTCCTGTTAGGATCCAGCTAACCGACTGACCTTAACCATGTGTCAGATAGTCTGCAGACAGTTCACATACACATATACGTACATTCGATCCCACAGGGATCCCTCATCATCATATAGTCATATATTGTACATAGGATCCCATAGGGATCCATCATTCAATCATTCATTCATACTTTCACATGCAATCATCATACAGTCTATCATTCATGCACATTATCAGATATTAACTAAGCGGTTCCATTCTGGACCCGCTGGCATGCACCTATTATACAACTTACAAGTAATCATAACATCGGTCAGAAACTTACACTCTTCTTCTTAAGCATACCTGCATAGACAGGTTAGACATATTGTGGCTTTTCGCCATTTCTTAGAAATTTGTGTTTATAGTATCCAAACTTTAATTTTTGAGTTGCTACAACAATTATAAGGTTAAGCCCCTTTTTGAGTCTAAGCTTGACAAAAATAGACCGAGTTTAAATTTTCAATTTTTATAAACATATGTTAAAAAAGTGAAAAAAAAGCCAATGTGCAAAAATGAAAAATATATGCAAAAGTGCTAGAAAATATATATAAGTCAAATACATGGCATTTGGAACTCGAATTAGTAAACTCTGAGGGGTGTTCTACACCTAACCACCTAAAGCCAACTTGTTTGGGATCGGTTGAGTTGAGGATTCGCTACATGGGTTCCATAGAAAGTCATAGACTTATAAAAAAGAGTTGAAAAGAGAGAAAAAACATATCTGAAAATAAAGTTGGAAATCTGCAATAAGTTTTGAGGTCTGGGGATTTTTAAAGGGTAAATTAAACAAATTAAATATAAATGTAATTCTTAAGTTAAGGTTTGGATATGTATAAATGGAAAGATTATTTGGTAGGGTTGAAAAGTTAACGAGGATCAAATCATGGGTATGTGCATAAATCTGGATATAACTTATGTTTCTGATCAACCTTTTTGACATTCGAAAGTGATATTAAATTTATTGAAGAGTCGTATTGATTATTTAGAATTTATAGCCTCGATAAAATTATGATTTGCTTGGGGACAAGCAAAGTTCAAGTGTGGGGTATTTTGATATCGCCAAATTTAACTATATATTTTAAGCGATATCTATTTTATTTTAGCCTGTTATTGTTCTTAAATAAGTAAAAGATACTTAATTATCATCATTTAGCGAATTACAGGTTAAAAAGGCGGATGATGGGAAGTTTTGAGCAAAAACCGGAAGAAACTAAAGAAAAAGGAAAAGCTGTCCGCGCTGACACACATCCACTGTTTTGATCATATCTCACTCATACGAACTAGGATTGAGGTGATTCAAAAGGCCATGGAAACTAGACTTAGAGGGCTACAAAATCACTTTTATGGTCAAACTCAAAAAAAGCAATGTCGCGGCGCGACGCGACGTGATCAGAATTTTAAATTTTAAAAGAGTTTTGGATCGCGTCAAACTCACCTGTCGTGGCGCGACGCCCCTGTTTTCAGTTTTCTATATAAACGAACGTCCAGATCGGTTTTGGGGTGAACCACCTAACTTATAGTACCAAAATACTTCCAAAACACGTCCAAAAGTCATTCCAAGAGTTGTGGAGCTTAATTTGAAGGATCAAAGCTTGATTTGAAGATTAAAGTGGCTAGGAATCTTGGCTTTTACAGTTTTATCATTCATCTCTTGTTTCTTATGTTTATTTATGATTTCCAGAGCTTGAATATGACAGTGATTGGCTAGTATTTCTGTTTTCCTCCCTAGAGGAGATGATACTTTGTAAAGATGTTTGATTTCCATTGATTAGAACATGTTTTCATCTCATAATTTGTCTTATAAGCTCACCATTGATTCATATGTGTTAAAGATCTGTTTTTTGATTGTTTATATTATGAGTTTATAAAAATTAGAGAACCAATCTATTTTTATAGCTTTTAGCATGATTAATTAGGATAAATAATTAATCTTGACTAGTGATTGATCATATCCTAGGCTTAGATAATCAAGAATGGAACTTTAATGTGTATGCTTGGCATGTAATGACCTTTATTTGTCAATTTAACAATTTAATAACCCAAACAATTGTTAAAGGTGGAGTCTTGTTTGACACGAAATTAAACACGTCTAATTATGCATTTAAACGATTTCTTGATCATAGAATTGAATAAATGCATGATTATAGGGTTATAACTCGGACCAAGAGTTTATCCATTATAGAAATCGGTATTAGATGAAACAAATGTTCATTGCACGATTAATTGGAAATTAAATGTTTTGAAAAAGTAGAAATCGAATCTAGGGAGGGAAAGCTTTAATTTGATAAGTTTAATCTATAAAAATCTTTGCTTTTGTCGTTCTTGGTTTGCTTTTGAGTGTTTGCTAGTGTTAGGAGTGATTTTAGATAATAAAGTTTGAATCTTTATTGATAAGATTCAAAATCCCCCCTTTTAGTTGTTTTAATTAGTTTAATATTTAATTAGTAGAGTTATATTCAAAATCATACTCGTTCCCCTAGTGTTCGACACCCGTACTTATTTACTATACTACGATACGATTAGGTTCTCTTGCCTATTTGTGTTGTAGTCGTACTAAATAATTCGGATTTATAAATTTAAAACTGGTACGCTATATGCACATCAATATACATACTTACATATAATTAACACCTAACACAAACATTAATTCATTTAATTATTCGTCTATTATACTAATCACGTACACTCATGTACTAATTACAACTAGACCCAAATCAAGGATGTTACAAATCTACCCCCTTAAGAGGATTCCGTCCTCGGAATCCACTCAGTGATAAACAGGTAAGGGTTTCTTTCTTTTTTTTATCACGTCCTCGATTTCCCACGTCGGGTTTGGACCTAAGCTGTGTTCTCACTTCACGAGAATTAGCTCGACTATCTTCTTACGCAGCTTCTTGACCTTCGTGTCAAGAATTTCCACAGATTCTTCTTCAATGTGGCACTTGCGTAAGTAACACGCGTTAAAGATGACAAATACACTGATTAGTTCAAGCGGCAGCTCAAGAGTTACCGTCTGATCACCGACTTTATGCACGATTAGCTTCTCCTTACATCTCAGACGAATAACGTCTCTTCAAGGAGAAATTTTCAAGAACTAGAAACAACAAAGAGTGGAAATCAAAACAATCAAGAAAGACCGTGACGTGTCACAGTCTTACTAACATAACTGAATCAAACGAGTCAATAAAACAGACTCATTTGTGGCTAAGAAACGAACATCAATTTCGGAACATCGAATCGTTGCAGACGATCATAAGATCTCTAGTACTCATCTCAACTTGCGTGCATATCTGACATCATCATAATCTTCATAAATTTAACTCCCGTCGACGGTCCTCTATGGCTTAAGACATTTGTTACAACACTGGCTTCATCAGGGTGGTAACGGATTTTACAACAGACAGTAAAGTCTTCCAAACCCTCAAGCAACGTGAGGATCGGAGCTTCACATAATAATCACTTCGAGCTCTAAAAGACTTCCTCTAGAGCTTCCGACCATATAACAGATATGACAGATACACCTTTACGAGTCCGTTTAGCCAACAGACCCGCAACTTCAAGAAATTACAGATAAACCTAATATAATTTTGTTAAGATACATAAGTTTTATAGTTATAAATAAATATAAAAATTAAATCAAACGAATATTTATAAACATAATAATTAAAAAACATTTCTTGTGGTTCTTAGGGAAACAAAGAAAAAGAAAATTAGAGTGCAACATATGAAAAATGAAAGTGAATAAAAGCAGCAGCGTAAAATAGAAAAAAAGAAGGAGAAAAATGTACTTTCAATACTTGAACGAGGACCACAAACATAAAGGGAAAAGTGTTAACCATCTCCGCAATCTAATAAATGGGTAGATTTTCGCAAACATGTATATAATGTAAAAGTAGCTCAAGTTACTAAAACAAACTTATGAACGGTGGCCGGCAATAAACGCTTGTGAAATATATATATTATAAATTAGAAGTAGTTTGGACCTAAATTAGCAAAAACCATCAGCCCGTTTTATGTTTTCAGATAAGTCAGAAATTCCCCGGCATTCTTCCCACGATTCCCTCTCCCTACCAAACGATATACCGCCTACTCCACTATCTGTCATGCGTGAAGGAGAGACGTTTTACAGCCGCAAGTAGGGGCGAAGCAGATTGATCGAGGCTGAAATCAGAGGCGAGGCTCGAAACGAATCAATTCAAGATTGCAACTTCGATCAAGGTTAGCATCGTTTCTGTTTTATGTTTCCTTGTCTGATGCGAGCAATAGAGGGTTTTGAATCGATCTTTCTTGCCCTCAATCAACTCTTTAGAAACGAAAATTCAGCCCTAAACATTTATCGGTTTCAAATCCACTGACTCCATGTAAATGTTTTAATTTGAATTGATAAACCAATTAGGTTGGTTGAATGATTAGTTATAAATGGGTAAGACTGGGCATTCAGGTGGGCCGCCCGGTGGTGTGGTACGTAGTGGGTTTAGTACGCCCCGCCAAAACGGCGCCCAGGCCTGCCGGCACAATAATGGAATGATGGAGCTAATCTGCTTGCATGCTAAGACTAAAATCAGTACTAAATGAAATGACTTTTGGGGCTGGATTACATGTTAATAATCACGAATGATTAATTATGATCTTGAAATACAAGGAATGAAGTGGTGACATAGTTCTAAATACAAACAACACCCTTAATTCTTGACACCGAAAGTATGATATAAACCATTAGGAACACATATGAATGCATCAGTAACTATAAAAAAGAACCTTTAACTAGAGTACTACTAGGACTGTAGTATGCTGGCAAAATAAAATCATCTAGTTTAAGGTTTAATAGTTTATAAGAGGAACATGCAATAGCTAAGTAGCACGTAAGACTAACAAGATAAATTAATAAGTTGACGGGTAAGTAGTAATTATTTTGGTTGTTATTGTCTTCTATGTTCTATAGATTTGACACAAGGGAAGTAGATATGCGTTGCGTTTAGTGTACTTTCAATCTGTGCAGGTATGGGTTCTAGCTCCATTTAAAATTAATATAGTGGTTTGTAAGGATTCTGACCCCAGAATCACCGGATTCCAGCGCAACTTGTGATTGTGGTGTCGAAACCCAAACTGCATAGTCTTCTGTTTTGCTTGATTAGGTGTTAATGGAGGATCAAGTGGCAGATCAGGCTCGATATCCTTGTAGGGGAGGGGATTTCGACCTCACCTACAAAGAATGGTCAAGATCCAACGGTTGGTTCACCGGATTTTGAAGAAATCCGGTGAGAAAATCCGAAGAGAGAGAATTTTTTTGACCAAATGAGGAATCCTAGGGTTTGGGGTCCGGGTTCGAGTTTGGGGGTTTAGGGCTTAGGTTTTCCGGGTTGGGGTTGGGTAACAAGGATAGTGGCTAAATTGACCAAAATACTCTCATGTGCAAGGCACACTAGGGCTTCTAAAGGCATAAGTTAACGGTAGTTAGGCCAAATAACCAAAACTAAAACAAAGTGACAACCACAGTAACTATTTTTATAAATTTTTAAGTTAAATAATAGTGAAATTTCGTGTCAACCACATGGTCCATTTATGTAATTAACTCTATAACTTACTAATAATCTAATATTTAAATAAATAAAACTTAAAATAATATAATAAATTCAAATAAAAGGGGTACTAAAGTAATAAATATAGTTTAAGGAACAAAAATCCAGAACACACATAATTAACTTTCTTTTTTTGGTTGGAACAGCGGAACACACACTTTCAATACGCAGCCGAGACTGGAATCCCTTTGGTAACGCAGCTCATTCAACCTCTGCAAACTCCCCAATTTATCTACCACTAGACAGCGATTCAAGAAGTTAATCAACCATAAATCCGGGTCAAATTCATAGTAATTGCTAACATATGGAAAGTAATAGCGGCGGTATCATTGTATCAAAAGGGATGCATAATCCATTTACTTTGAAGGTAGGTAAAGTATTTACTGGATTTGGCGTCGGCTGTGGTCTTGGTATCGGTGTTGGCAGGCCTATAAATCTAGGTAACTTCTCTTCGTCTTCCTTTCTTGTATGTGAAAGATTTTGAGAAGCAAAGATGAAATATTGGGGAATATTAAACCTAGAGGTGGGAAAAGCATGATGCCTGTATGTTATTTCTTTTGCAATCTTATGCGTTACTTCTAAAGTTCTAAGTCGGTGTTTTGAATCATTGTGGTGGGTGAGTTGCCTACCTTGATTTGCTGGATTGTTTCTTAAAATTTGAAATGAGTTTTGTTTTGGATCTCAATTGCAATATAAAGCTATCTCCCTTGACTTTATAGTTTCCAAGAAGAGGTATAGTTCAATTCAATTCTGGTATATAGTTATATGATTTGCTGGAGGAATGATCAGTGCCAGCAAAATCATTCATTGAAGATGCATGTTGATTAGAGAGTACGAGAAACACTCTTGAACCCTGTCAGGTGTTGTCTTTGTAGATTTCCGTGTTTTGACTTTTAGAATTTGTTTATTACTTTGTGTATAATCTGTTTGGTTAATTCGTCGCAACAATTAAATGTGACAATATTTCAACACAAACAACAACGTAAAGTAAGAAACACAGAGAACACAACACGTAGTCGATTGGGCCGCTCTAAAAGGTTGGACCAATGGCCGTTCTTTTGCTTGTTGGCCTCATGAGATCCCTTCTGTGGTGTTTGATAAACATCTCATCTGTCGTTTGCGAGTGCTTCTTCCAAAGACTTTGACTGAATTGGTTCCTCATGCAACTTGGTTAGAGAAAGGAGTTCTCCAATAGGCTTTTGTTGACACGTAGTTTTGAATATCAACCTAGGAAGCTAGGATGCAACACAAGATGTGAAGTACCTAAACTAGAACTAGCATATTGAATTCTGCCAAACCTTACTCGTGTAACTCTTCCACGATCAATCAATTTCTAAGCTGAAGTTGTCGACGAACTTTATCATTATCTTGTTGTCAGTGTAGTTTCTATCTCTTAGGTAAAGTATCCAAAAGAAGTAGTTATACACAGGTGAGTCAAAGTTTTTATCCATACAGAGCTTGTTACTTTGGTCCGAATAACCAAAGAAGATAGAATAAGATAGTATACATGATGCTTATTGTATTCACTTGGAATTTAATTCCCCCAATTTCAGATGATCTTAATATGTGATTATTAGAAAGTGAACTTAGGGATTTCTCTATCATTAACCTCTAAAGTCGTTCATTGAATTAGGGTTGCTTTTATATAGAAATAGAACAGACTCCTTGGTTTGAATGATCTTAACTTACAAGTCCATAACCATGTGGTACTTGGTGTTTGGTTTCCATGGTCATCCTGAGCTCTACATTAACTTCTGTTAGCTATTCGTTCCATGCTACGTAAGGCTTATGAATTCTATAAACTAGACTCCTTGGTTCTGATGAACTAGCCCCCCGCGAGTGTAGCTTGTGCATAAGGACTGAATTCAGTTGTAATCAAATAGTTGGAACTTGAAAATCCTGCAATCACCCAAGCATTCATCTAGCTAACATTCTAACAAGTATTCTTATATCAATTTCTATCTCCATATTCTAGCCATGTTAATTATAGTTGTAAATTAATGAACTGCTACACTATTGACTATTCACAAACAGTAATTACCCCAAGCTAAACCAAACACAAGAGGTAAGACAAGATTCACTTGATATTTCTGATCAACTAATAACCAATTCCATCTACAAGTATCAATAACAAAAGACGGCGATCGTGCACTTGAACACAAAGGGATTTACCTTCATTGAACTAGCAACTTAGCAAGAACACAAATAAGATGCAAAAAACTCCAAATCTCATGTTTCTACTAGCAAAGGTGGAGAGAATAAAGTAATAAACCCTAGATGAGTGGGAAGTGAAGTAGATGATCGAGAGGTGGAATGACTCATCTTCAGTAGCTCCATTTTATATTTTATTTTTATGGTTGCTGCTGCTGTTGTTGAAAACTCGGAAAATCGCCTATGAATCCTTGACACAACACCCTATATCAAAAAGTAAGGAGAAGGCCCCCTTGTTCATATGCGAAAAGGGTATATAGACACCAGGGTATTTTGCTTGCTACAGCTGTATGGGTCTTGACTCTTGAGGATTGCATCTGAGGAAGTCCATGGCTCTTTGATTGTTTCTGTCCTTATTGGGTTGGTTGGTCATAACACAGCCTGGTGGTGGTGGTCTGGGAGCCTTCCATGTGTCTTGGATTGATCAGAGTTCACAAGTTTACATACATTTAATATATATATTGTTCACGGAGCAGAGAGAAAGTATGATGTGGCAAAAAAATGATGATGTAATTGATGACATGTAAATGTGACATGGACAAATAGAAGGCTTTGATTGGTAGAAAATGGAGGAAACAGTTTAAATTCAAATTAATTGGGAGAGTTTGGATGTAAACTGTGAGGGGGTTCTATAAAATATATGAGGGGGTTTTATTAAAACTGTATATTAATGTAATTAGTTGTAGGTTGTTTTAAATTATGTTTAATAACTTGTGATATATTTTGTTTTGAAAAAAAATAATTATATATTTGTGACCGTCTAATTTTTATTGACATTTTGATACAAATTTTATCGACGTTTTGATACAAATTTTATCGTAATATGACTTTTTTTAAAAATTACTATATTTTAATTTTTTTATCTATCAAGAGCAATGAGTAGGTAATTCTTAGACATTTTATTCGTTTTTTATATTCATTTCCCCTACATAATATAGTCGATATTTCAGTGATCTCTTGGTCTTTCGATAAAAGAATTAAAAATATACAATTTTTAAGTTTTGTCGTATTACGATAAAATTATATGTTATAACCACTTAATGGGTCTTTTAAAACCGTTGGTTAGTGACGTAAAGTTGTTTACAAAATTACTACTACCACTTTAGTGCTCTATAAAATTGATTGTTAATGTGTGTAAGTAAATAACTGTATAGGAACTTTAATCATACATAATTATTGTGTAGTGAAACAACCTTCATGTTAGTGAAATTTGTAACTACCCTTACAATTGATATTTTTATAAAGATTTTAATTGTCTAAGTTTCCCTATTTTTTAACTAATAACCTCAAACATAAAACTAAGGTTATTATTACATGGATAATTAAATTCAATGTTATCTTGTGTTTTCAATTATTTAATTAAATAATAAATTATACTTTTGCAATTTGCGTATGTATAAACATAATCTATTTGATGTTAGTATCTTAACTTTATGTGATCTAATTTGTGTATACTTAGATTGATGTCATTATTATTTAATTTTTAATAAGTTTAGTTTACAATTCCAAAGATTCAAACATATAATTAGCTAATAAAAATGTCTTTCAAGCCCTTGATATCATAATATCAACAATAATATTATGCTTGCGCCTTTACAATGTTGGGATAAAGCTCTATCACGAGAAACACATTAATATTATACTAAAAACTTTTAGACGTTTAATATAATTTTATATCTTTTAAAAAAGAGTATGTGTAAAATTATCAAATATAAAAGTTTTACTTACGTACCCGAGCAACGCACGGGTATAACACTAGTTATGATTATGGCAAGAGGCGTGTAATCCTTCGACTTCGATTTCTTCCCAATTTGGCCTTTTTGTTCAGCCTTTAAGTCTCTTTCCGAAGTATTTGCATTGTTAGGCTGGAGTTGCAGATATGAAGCATTTACTTACGTGTTATCATCTCATTTTAGCTAGAATATGGGAATGTATAAACTAGGCAGAAGTAATTCTCATTATACTTTGTCAACTCATATCCAGATTTCAGATATTTTCTTAAAGACCAATGAAATAAAACTCTTATGCTATCAAGACATGAGGAATCAGTATAACTAATGATCAGATATGATAAGAACGCAATAAAATATTCCTAATGTATCTTTTATTTTGTCTCTTCTATTATGGGGAAGGATGCATACATGGATCGCTGAAAGAGAAAATGCATTTGCACACCAATCTTCATGCGAGCGTGCGCGCACGCGCGCACACACACACACTCACTCACTCTCTAGCAGATACCCCAGGCAAAGCAGCAGATAATTATTTATTTTATTCTGAGGAGAAGGCGGGTTGTTGGGGAGGGGGTGATGAATGATGATATGACCCGGTTCCGCTTGGTGTACCAGCACCGAAGGAAGGGGTCAGGTTCAGGGGCCGATGGAGTCAACTCTGCAGAAGGGGATGGCCAAAGTGATAACTATCTTAATTATTATCTTATTAGTTTAGAGTTTATCTTGTTCCAATATTTAAATTAGTTCCTTGTCTTAGCTGATTGGTAGGTTATTTATGAAGGGCTAGGGCTGGGGCTGATTTTTGGCATTGAGCTTTGAGAAATTACCTTCGAGTAGGAGATCTGCATGAGTCTCGAATATCAGGGCCCCCTTTTTGTTACTTTTGTAAGCATCCGACTAATATTATGTCTCATACCAATTTGGCTCACATATATATGAACCCGTAACTTTTTTCATTTGGTCGACCCATGACCAGTATTATGCATGTTTTATTATTTTTTTAACTTTTGGGTAGTTTTTCTTTCTTCCGATTTAGCGAGGGCCTAAGCATGCCTGCAGACACCTTAAGTTTGAATCTTCGAACCAAATTACCTGAGCTGACACTACTAAGCTCTTGTTTAGCTACACGCCTACACCTATAAGTATCAATCACAAAGTAACAAACTGACTTGTTAACTCTAAAAATGTTAAAAACACATGTAAATACACAATTGATTATGTTAGGTTGTCTACCTCTATTATGATTTCAGATTCATTACAGGTCATGCTTTAATTTTAATCTGCTTTAGCAGGTGCAATACCCGTATTAAATCAAGTTATGGTTGCTGCTAGAGGAGCATCTGATGTTTTCTCGGGGGTTGGAAGACATGTTAACCGCTCTGTAAGCTAATCCCATTCCTTCATTTACTTCATATATGGAGCATGATGATAATTCATTTATAATATTTCAGTTGAAAATGGTTGGAGCCAGAAATATTGAAGCAGGCATTGGATGCGGAGTTGGTTTTGGCCATGGTTTTGGAGTTGGTATGCATGTTAAATAATGAAAAATCAGCACTCGTTCTTTGTGATGTTCGCGTAGTAGTCTGCAATTGCTAAGTTGTAGGTCTGTTTGTTTTTAATCTCTTGTACTACCAAAAATATAAAGAATCAATAATGCTTGCATGGCAGGTATTGCTATAAAGCCTGGGGTTGTACATCAAATACAAACTAGTCTTCTAGTATGTGACTTCCTTTTATCATCTTTTTTATTTTATTTTAGAACTTCCTTTGATCATCTAGTCTTATGTTTTCTTCCTGTAAATGAAGCTTGCATCTTATATTACTTGAAATGTTCCAGCAAATCACCACAAAGTTGATGCTGAGATTTGGAGTGACACCCAGTTTGTCAAGTGTTACTGGAGGCATGCCATTACAAAGTAGTAATACTACCATAAATCCACAGGAGAAAATGATGAAAATAGCAACAGGATCGATGTCTCAAGATAGAGGCTTAAGCCCAACAGAGAAATTGTCATCGTCAAGTTCATCTTATGGAAGTCATATGGAGAAGGTTATCAGCAATTTCTTGCAAAGTCCTCTTCTAGAAGGTGAAGCAAAACCTCAGGTATGTTACAATGTTACCTTTTTTTTTCTTTCTTTTTTCTGTAAGCCTCAAGTCTGCCTGCTTCCTAAGAGTATTTTGTGAGAAGTGGATTTAGGGAAATAATGTTCTATTGCGTGCAATGTCTAGGACTGTTGGTTTGCATCCGTGTTTATACTGTTGTATCTCGTTAACGGACAGTGAGGATATCATTTATGATATCTTTTTAGGGCTCAACACCAGATGAAGAAAAGGATTCTTGAATGATCAAAATGTGAAGCCTTTGTGCGATTAATGAATCAACTCCTAAAGACGGTCTTGTGTGTTGTAGGTTGGGTACTCGCAGTCTGAGAAGGATGGGTACTTGCAGTCTGAGAAGGATGTCATCCAATTGGTATGGTTGTGAATCTGACTATTAGAGTCAAAAGTTTTAAATTCAAAGTTGTATACATTGTTTAAAACTCAAACACTTGGTGTTCGTTATGAAGTCCAAGTATGACCAGGAAAGTCAAAATCTTTGTCTTTGAATTTCTCAATAAATTTTTGTTATGTAGGTCCTGAAACAACAACTTGCTCTTGAAAAGCTTAAAGAAGAAAATGAGAAGCTGCAGCAGATATTGGTGGAAGACTTGAAAGTTTCACCAGACAAGTTTAAAATCAACAGGTACTCAGGGTATACATGTAGTGATTGTTTCGAGTGTAGAAGTAGACGAAGAAGAGACAGGCGAATGTAATAAGTAAAAAAGAGTACACTTATGTTTGAAAGCCTTGGAAAGGAATGCTTACTGAGTGAGAATATGAGTCCATTGCTGCCTCCAATAATAATATGCCCTAATTAAGAAGAATGGTCTTTATCTTTATAGAGATGGCTAACATAGAAAGATGACATGTTTAGGTTTGAAACAAATGATGTGGCTGTCCCTGAGGTGAGGGTAGTTTTTTTCTTTTATCTTTTAAGTTTTTTTTGAACGGCTAAATACACACCCCTAACCTAATATTAAATTTATACTATTTTTGTTCACAGCAGTACTTGAATCCACAATCTTGTTTGAAGTCTATAAATGACCCACCCATCACCTAGCTAGGAGTTTTGATGTTTTAAACAGGTAAAGTGCATGCTTATATAAGGATGTTACATAAAAGACCAACAAGGTCATATTGTTAGATTATGTGCATAGATAGTGTACACCTGTCATCATATCCGAGCAATATAAGGCACTAAAGGGTCACATGGCTGCACACCCAAACTCGAACTAAGTTAATAGAAAAATGCATCATGTGTGTATTGGTAATTAATAGTTAATTAATTATCAAGAAAATAAATAATAAATAGTTATTTATTATTTGGGAAATTAAATATTAAGTTTAATATTTAGTTAAAAGTTTGATAGATTATTAATTAATTAGTAAAATTAATTAATAATGTTTAAACCTTGAGGATAGTTTTTGTAAAGAGTTTAAAGTATTAAACTCGGGCCGGGCTTTAAAGCCTAATCCACCTAGATATCTATATACATGGGGATTAGCTTGTTAATTCAATTAACCCTAATGCAAGGCAATTAACTTAAGCTTCAAGTTACAAAACAAACACACTCTCTGTCCCTCTCTTTTGCGTCGGCCGAAGAAGAGCCACCACCGTGCAAGGCGGTGGTCAACGGTGGTTCACGGCGGCCGTATCCCTCGGCAGCGACTCCCTCACGGTGTGACCCCCCCTTTTGTGGCGGGTTTGTGAACGAGAACCACACACACACGCAAGCTTTCAAGCGGGTGTTTTTCTAGGCGGTCTAGCAGTCAGGTTCAGGGTGCAGTAGCTATGTATCCCCCTATAGCAGTTCAAGGGTATAAATCCTCTAAACCTTTATATTATGATATGCATATATATATATATATATATATATATATATATATATTGATTATATATTTGTTCCCTTAGTTGATCCACTTGAGATCTCTGGGATAGGGTTTTGGTTTATTATTCCGCTATGCATGTTGTACCCTACAAACGCCCCCCCCTTCTAGGCTCGATAGGGGATGGTGTATATCATATGTGAAACTTGTTTTCCTTCGGTTAAAGATCAAGTTTTGATCTTTTTACCGAATAAAGTTTCCGGCTTTATTTATATGAATATATATATATATATATATATATATATATATGTTTATGAAACTTGGTTTTGACCAAAGATCAAAGTTTTGATCTTTTTGTTAAATAAAGTTCCAAGCTTTATTCTTACATCTTTGATCTTTGGTCAAAACCAAGTTTCAAGCTTTATTCTTATATCCTTGTGAAATTTTGATTAAGGGATAAGATCAAAGTTTTGATCTTTTTAACCATATTATGTTTATGTTATTTATTACTGTTATTGTTGATCAATGTAAACCGAGGTGATATTTTTGCAAATAACCCAGTTTGAGGTTATCATTGCAAAAGCCTAGTTAATGGCCTAGTTTTGTGGCCCGGTTAATTTTATGAATTAACACAAAGATGTTGAATTTTGATGTTAAATTTTTTTTAACTTGAGATCAACTTGATTTTATCAAGTCTTGGGTAATCTTGGATTTATATTACTATTGATCAAGTTGTTATCTTTTTTCTCGCATTATATGTATATATATATAGATAATGTACTGTTGTACGTAAGCCAAACGCCTTGGACCTAGTGAATCAATGTTTTTTTTTGTTGTGGTAGATTATATTTACTTTTTGGTTCGGGGAGGCCTGCGTGCCACTTACAACCACTGTTTCAATTTTGTGGAAGTAAGAGTTTTTAGCGGGTCTGCGTGCCTATGTATTATTTGTATTTTATGAAATTGTATAGGTTAGTTTTATTTGTAAATATAATTTTTCCCAAGACAAGGAGCAAGACGGAGATTGAAAATATAAGGTGACCGCTATGGATGTTGGAGCTAGTGGGAGCATCAAGATTCATGCCTTGTGTGTTGCGTCATCCACTTAGGGTATTTTTGACCGTCGGCTACTTGGTTAGTCAATCAAGTACCAGATATTGTCAAAAGGCGTATTTTGGCTTATTTTTTATGTGTGGTTGTGATATATTGTTATATGCTATATTCACATGTGTTAAAATTTATAATCTTAACGGTTTTTAAGTCGAAAAGTTTTTCACTTAAAAGGAAACGTTTTGCATGTAAAATCGTAAAACTGGCAAAAGTATTGAAACAAAAACCCTTTTTCCTCAAAATCTTAGACCAGTAGTGCTACCCATCTAATGGTACACCTTACCTGTTACCAGTACCTTGGTGTGTTGTCGTGCCCAAACCGTGTACATCCGGGTTCAAACTGATATGGGGAGGGGGTGAAGGACTTTGCGATTCTCTGATGTGACAGGCCAAAGTTGACCCTGTCTTAGGTGGTGAGGTCTATTTTGGTGATTCCCTGATGTGACAGGCCCAAAGTGCACTTAGAGGGACTAAATATGTACGAATTATGTTTCATTCGAGGATCTAGGAGTCGTATTTTAGTTTAAATGCGATCGGTATAGTTATTACCCACCAGAAATAACACGGGGTTGGTGTTGTTGGGCCCAAACCGTGCACCGGCACGTGTGAAATATGGATCCTAGTCTAAATTAAATTATTTAAGGGTTATAATTTATTTAGAAGTTTTTAGTCTTATTACTGAATCGGTTTATTTTTCTTTTTCTGTATATGTCATTATTATTTGTTATTCTGTTTTATACACCTAAGGAGTCTTTTAACTTCATTACGGATAAATGGAAACTTTCAGGACCAAATCATGCAGTTTGGAAGTTGCACTTAAGAAATGTCCTAAGTGCACAAAGAAAGTTATACACTATTGAAAACCCATCTCTAGCACGACCTAGTTTTTCTGTCCCGGATGAAGAGTATGATACATATTTCAAGTATCTATATGATGAATCTGATGTCATGTCAATTATGATACTCTCTACAACATCCGAGTTCTCGGGTGAACTCAAAAGAAAGTCATCTTTTGAGGTTGTGCAGAATCTAGAGGAACAATTCAAAGAAAGCGACAGTTGTGGACGTTTTCTATTGATGAAGAAATACTTTCACAGAAGATGAAAGAACATCGTCTCTGAGTGATCATCTCATAAATATGAGATGAATGTTTGATTGCTTAATCATTTTAGGATCACAAGTCAGTGAACAAGAGCTAGTCATGCTATTGATCGGGTCCCTAACAGATTAGTATCGGTCTAAGGTAGTGGATAAGCTTAGTGGACATGAACTGACAGTTATTGGTATACATGAAATCCTAATGTGTATAGAAGCCCACCTACATCCCGATGTTCTTGGTGCAACAGATGTTGACCTTATGAATGAAGATGACTGAATTAATGAGCTAAAAGACATTTGTTGCCCAGTTTGCGGTAGCAATGATTTATGCGAGCACTCACTCGGCTCGCCCAATGATACAGGTATCTTTATGATAGATTTCCTAGTTACTTCTTTTGAATCATGGGTACTCGATATCGGATGTGGTCATCACATATGCAATCACTTGCAGGGATTCAAGAGGAGTAGGAAACTAAGGCAAGGCGATATGGACCTACGGGTAGGTGAAGGCTCCATGATTGGTGCTGAAGCTGTGGGGACATATAGTCTTAGATTGCCTCCAAGCTTGATTATGGAACTAGAGAATTGTTAATATGTTCCTAGACTAATAAAAATGTAATCTCGTATGATTTATTAATAGACAATGGTTTTACCTATCAGTTTGTGGGAAAAACAATTTTGTGCTCTAAAGATGCTATGTTATACTTTAAAGCAAGCTCACAAAATGGTCTATACATATTAAATCTACAAGATAATAATAATGAAATCTATCATATAAGCAAAAGGTCAAAGATATTTTGAACCATACTTACCTTTGGCATTGTCGACTAGGACATATTAACAAGAAACACATACAAAAACTTCATCAAGATAGGGTTCTAGGGTCTTTTAATCTAGAATCAATAGATAATTGCGAATGTTGTTTATCTGGGAAGATGACAAAGAAGGCTTTTGACAGCCTGAATGAAAGATCAAAAGTGTTAGTCTAAAATATGTTTATAGGCCTTGTGTTCTTTTGTATTGTTATTATAATGTAACTAGACTAGTTTAGTATCTTGGGCTTGACCCACAATTGTAATATTAACTAGTGTAGTGATGTTAGGCCCATGAGGCTTTAGGTTCATGTGGCATCTTCTTTATATACCTTGCAAACCTAGTTTGCAAGGTAACCTTTGCATTGTAATTTCATCGACTTGTATTCCATGTTCATAGTAGTAGAATTACATCTTCAAGCTTAAGCAAAGAGTTCATACTTGTGTTCTTGACTTGATCTTTATCTTACTTACAAGTATCTTCTAGTTTACTCATCTTCTATCACATCTTTGGACTTTCAATTGCTATCAGAGCTAACTCCTTGCTGGATTGGTTCAACATTACCTGAAAGTAACATCAAAGCATGAGAAGCAAAACCCAGAAGTTCTACTCTGTTCTTGTTTGTGAAAAGCCCACTTGAGTCAAAACCCACTTCTCTTAAATCTTCTTGTTTTTCAAGTAATTTTTGGACATATAGAAGCTTTTGAGGTGGCGAAAACATATGGTAGAATTTATTTTCTAAACAAACAACATTTAAGCTTACATTTAGAATTTTTCTTGTTCTTCAAGTTCTTGGTGTTCTTCACCGTTCCATTAAAATTTTAAAGAATTTGTTATTTGGAGTTAAAATTGTTTAGGAAAGTGTTTATATAGCTAAGGGAGGTTAAAGCAAAAGTTAGTTGAATTTTTGCTTCTGTAGGTCAAAGCAAAAGTTAGTTGAATTTTTGCTTCTGTAGGTCAAAGAAAAAGTTAGTTGAATTTTTAGTGTGTTTTAGGCAAATTTAGAAGTCTGTTCGATAAGCAGAAGTTAGACCTGCAAGTTTTGGATTATTAGCATCATCCGACTTTCAGGTCATCCAACCTTTTATCTCATCCGACTTTAAGTTGTGGTGGTGCATGCGACTTTTGAATCATCCGACAGTTGTCTAAGAGTACTCATCCGATCTTGAAAGTTTAGATCATCCGACTTTTGGTTGAGTCATCTGACACTTAGTTCATCCGACACTTGAATACTTATTCATCCGATTGTTCATCCGACTGTCACCTTGAACCATTCGACAGTTGCCACAAAAGTTCATCCGAATTTTGAAGTCATCCGACAGTCTCCCTTGAACCATCCGACAGTCGCCTAGAACATTCATCCAACTTTTGTGTAACATCCTCAAAAAGGGCCTAGACGCGCGCGAACGTGGTACGTTAGATAATTTAAATAAATTAAGATAAATATATATTTCTTAGTTATTGGTATAAATGACTAAAATAGTTATTAGATAAAGTTATAAAAATAATAATAATAGATAAAAATGATAAAAGTACTAAACGGTTTAAGATAAGGGTTCCAAAAATATCTCCGTTAGTTGAAAAGGGTAAACGGGTGTCATGTTGTAAGTTGGAAAGGGGAACAAGATACCCACTTGTGGATAATTATAATCCACAATTCGGTTTTAACATCACAGACACACACACCATACGTAACACACACACACACACACACTTCAAACCTCTTCTTTGTTCTTGAAGCTTTTGAAGAGAAATCAAAGAGGAAGACTTTAAGCTATCAATTCCAGCCTCTAATTCAAGTCAAGAATCATTACATAATTTGTTCTTCATCATCTAATCATCTCTTGTAAGTGTTCTTCCATGTTCTTCACCTTGTTCTTAAGTTTTTGGGGGTTTTTAGGTCACAAATGGGTCAAACCCAAAATTGACCATTGTGAACTGATTTCTTTGCTTCTATTGCTTCCTACAACTCATATAGATACTTAAGAACACATATTATGGATTGGAATTGGTAGAATTGCTCAAAATCAAGAATTGACCAAATGGGTCAAAATTGCCAAAACGGGTCAAACTCAAATTGACTATCAAGGACTGATTTTTAATGCTCTAACAAGTTCATATAACTCATATGGATTGATTGGAACATAAAAATCAGATTGAAATGGTGATTTAGATTGAATTGGAAAAAATGGTGTTAAAATAGGCTTTAAATGGCCAAAAATTGGAAAATGCTATCAAACAATGGCTTTAATTGATTTGGTCGGTTCCAATAGCTTCAATAAATCATTTTGAATAGGAATGATGCATTAGAGGTGTAACATCCTCAAATATGGCCTATCCGCATGCTCCATTTGGTACGTGAAATTATTTAAATGAATTAAATATAAATATATTTAATGAGAATTAATAGAAATTAGCTATTGGTCAGATAATTGTGAAATTAAAAATAGTAATAAAAATAGAAAAGAATTATAAAATAATAACTGGTTTCAAACGAGGTTTCCAAAAATATCCTCGTTAGTTGAAACGGTTACTCGGGTGTCGTGTTGTATGTTAAAAAGGGGAACAAAATACCCCTTGTGGATAACTTAAAAACCAAGGTCGGTTTTTAAGTCACCTACACACACTCAACACACACACACACATACGGGATTACACACACACACACACACACCTCACCTCTTGCTTTCTTTGTGTTCTTCAAGCAAAACCAAGTCAAGATCAATTAAGGAGCTGAAGTGGAGGTTGATTCTTGTTCTTCATCTGTCCCTAAACATCTGTTCATCATCATCTTCATCCTTAGTAAGCTCATCTTCCCTTGTTCTTCATTTTTGCAATTTAGGTAAAAAATGGGTAAAACGAGTTTAGCCAATTAAGTTTAGATTTCTTGATTTCAATCTGTTCTAGGACCATTTGTCAGTTATTTAGAACTGATTTTAGGTATTAAAGATGTCAACTTGATTGTAATTTTTGAAATTGACCAAATGGGTCAAATATGGAGAATTCATGAATTAATCTTGAATTGATGTTATAGTAGGTTGTGTTGATGTTTATAGACTCCCTTTGATGTTCTAAAACTATTACAAAAGCTGGAATTAATTAAAGAAGTGTAAAACTTGAAGTTGGAATGGCTTAAATCTGGGCAGAACACACTGTCGCTGGGCTAGATGAATGTCGCGGCGCGACCCATTAGGGTGTCGCGACGCGACCATGGCTGCAGCAAACAGAATGTTGTTTTCCAATGGATTGAATATATGTAATGCACTTGTATCACTTTTGACCAAATTAGAGGTGTTTAAGTTAGTTTATATATTTTTACAAAGTTAAACATAATTAGGAAAATATACATTAGAATTAGCATATTTATAAGTTATATGGTGATCTAAATGGAGTTATATGTAAACGATAGGTAATTAAGCACCAAGGAAGGACAAACACATATTTGAGATATATTTGAGCACCAAGGTGAGTACCGACTTGTATGAATCCAATAAAGGAGGTTTTTGAATGCTAATTTTTTAAATGAACACGGTATGCTATTTTTATGCAAATAGACTTGTATATTTATATATGTAAGCTTAGAAACAAGTTATGGACATGAAGTATGATATATTTGGCATATATTTAAATATATGCATATTTATTGAAATATCTGGATATATATGATTTCATATGTGAAAGCATGCATGATATGATCTCTTTTATGAGATAATGATTAGCTATGTGAAAAGTCCGGACATATGTGCATGAAAGGTCAGCTTCGGCTGGGTCTCAGGGGCCTTCGGGCAATTGTTCGGGACTAATGGTACTCGAGTGCCATTCCTTTAACATTTGGGGTGATAGCCTTAACTGGCTGAGCCTAATGAGCCTTTGGCTCCGTAACGAGCAGGTGGAGTCACTTATGTGATGATACCAGCACGGTTGGCAGTGTTTGATTCCCCCGGTGGTTGTTATTGAGCCGGACTAGCTATCTGGCAAGATATAGCACTGCTGGACATGTCAGCATTACCGCTAATTGTTAGGATATCATTGTATGCTCATATTTGATTTATGACTTGCTATTATTGCACTTATACGTGTCTGTATTCACTAGCTATTTTATATAGCTAATCCTGTTGTTGTTTCCCCTTTTCAGACAAAGTATAGGCAGGCCTGGTGAGATGGGAACCTTATGCTTTTGTACGGGCTTTGAGGAACACTAATTTTTGGTATATAATATATACAATGGTCGGTTTAGTTTAAAGTAACACCGGTAGTCGTGTTTGGCAAGTTTTGTTTTGTATATTTGTATACACGCCAAACACGTGTTTAAATTGTAATAGTTTAATAGGCTTGGGTTTGTTTATTGTTTTTGAAAATTCCTCTGCTTTGCTTTTGAAATTCGGTTAGGATAACTAACAGGTAAACATTCAATTTACAAACGGACCCATGCAGTTTGAAAACTCGAATTTTAACTGATTTTTAAGGTTTCAAAGGCGGTGTTACAAGAGGTGTTGGAATTGATGTATTTCAAGTTTTGGCCATAATGGACACTTTCTTGCTAATTTAAGTTTGATTTTTGTATTAATTAATTGGATAAGTGTTAGGAATGTTACAAAGCACTTACAAGTGCCAAATGATGCTAGGGAACACTAAAAATTGGTTAAAGTTGAATTGGAGTTGATTTGGATCAAAATGGCACTGCTGTGCATAACTGCCATTTTGCACCTGTAGCATGGAACGCGTCGCGTTCCAACCTTGGCCGCATCGCGTCCGGTGCTTTTCTACACAAAATGTTGTTTTGTGTTGTTCTTTCGCGTGTCGATGTTTGGGCTATGGTTGTAAGTTAGAAACAAGTTAGGAACACTATTAGGACATTGTTTTAAGTGTCGTGATGGTTTCTTTGCGTGTTTAAATGTCTAAATGTAAATGATGTGTTATAGGTGCTAAGGATGACCAAGAAAAGCCGGAACATTATATTTGCATGTTTTAACTCAACAGGTGAGTACCGGTTAACCTAAGCATGATATCAAGAATGTTATATAGTTGTTTGCATGCTAGAAACCAAAGATTTGATAATTATGCATGTTAAAGGCTTTTATAGGCCAATTGAGTTGTAATTTGATATGTACGCATGTTAATGACTTTTGTTGGACCAACTTGATATGTTATGGCTTTTGTAGGCCAACTATGATGTGTTATGGCTTTTGTAGGTCAATTTGCTATGCTATGGATTTTGTAGGCCAATTATGATATGCTATGGCTTTTGTAGGCCAACTATGTTATGATGTGGCTTAAGTAGGCCAATGTGTGTTAGTACCGGTACTTTGTTGGATGCTTGAGGTTAGCTTGTCTGGATCTAGTTGGGGCCTTGTGCCGTCAGCTATGATGTGCGGCGATTCGATGATCACGAATCTTGGTTCCTGCAGAATCTCCGCCCCTCAACACTATTATGGGCTCTCAGTTCCCGCTAATCCCGATAGGGGTGAGTTCCCCGTTAACGCAATGGTAGACCACTACCCTCTTCTCCACAGGTGCGGAGGAAGTATCGGTTTCCCAGTTAGGATCAATGAGCCGGGCTAATTACCATGCAAGACGTGGTTCCTGCTGACTAACAGGTGCTTCACAATATGCTAGGATAGATTTGTTTGTTGATATGCTATGTATATGATATTGTTGTTATGATGCTTCTGCTTAGGTGTTACTCACTAGCTATTTATAGCTAACCCTCTCGTGTACATTCCATGCATAGGTAAATAGATTGACCGGTGAGGACGGGTATATCAATTGGTTAAAGTTGAATTGGAGTTGATTTGGATCAAAATGGCACTGCTGTGCATAACTGCCATTTTGCACCTGTAGCATGGAACGCGTCACGTTCCAACCTTGGCCGCATCGCGTCCGGTGCTTTTCTACACAAAATGTTGTTTTGTGTTGTTCTTTCGCGTGTCGATGTTTGGGCTATGGTTGTAAGTTAGAAACAAGTTAGGAACACTATTAGGACATTGTTTTAAGTGTCGTGATGGTTTCTTTGCGTGTTTAAATGTCTAAATGTAAATGATGTGTTATAGGTGCTAAGGATGACCAAGAAAAGCCGGAACATTATATTTGCATGTTTTAGCTCAATAGGTGAGTACCGGTTAACCTAAGCATGATATCAAGAATGTTATATAGTTGTTTGCATGCTAGAAACCAAAGATTTGATAATTATGCATGCTAAAGGCTTTTATAGGCCAATTGAGTTGTAATTTGATATGTACGCATGTTAATGGCTTTTGTTGGACCAACTTGATATGTTATGGCTTTTGTAGGCCAACTATGATGTGTTATGGCTTTTGTAGGACAATTTGCTATGCTATGGATTTTGTAGGCCAATTATGACATGCTATGGCTTTTGTAGGCCAACTATGTTATGATGTGGCTTAAGTAGGCCAATGTGTGTTAGTACCGGTACTTTGTTGGATGCTTGAGGTTAGCTTGTCTGGATCTAGTTGGGGCCTTGTGCCGTCAGCTATGATGTGCGGCGATTCGATGATCACGAATCTTGGTTCCTACAGAATCTCCGCCCCTCAACACTATTATGGGCTCTCAGTTCCCGCTAATCCCGATAGGGGTGAGTTCCCCGTTAACGCAATGGTAGACCACTACCCTCTTCTCCACAGGTGCGGAGGAAGTATCGGTTTCCCCAGTTAGGATCACTGAGCCGGGCTAATTACCATGCAAGACGTGGTTCCTGCTGACTAACTGGTGCTTCACAATATGCTAGGATAGACTTGTTTGTTGATATGCTATGTATATGATATTGTTGTTATGATGCTTCCGCTTAGGTGTTACTCACTAGCTATTTATAGCTAACCCTCTCGTGTACATTCCATGCATAGGTAAATAGATTGACCGGTGAGGACGGGTATATCAATTGGTTAAAGTTGAATTGGAGTTGATTTGGATCAAAATGGCACTGCTGTGCATAACTGCCATTTTGCACCTGTAGCATGGAACGCGTCGCGTTCCAACCTTAGCCGCATCGCGTCCGGTGCTTTTCTACACAAAATGTTGTTTTGTGTTGTTCTTTCGCGTGTCGATGTTTGGGCTATGGTTGTAAGTTAGAAACAAGTTAGGAACACTATTAGGACATTGTTTTAAGTGTCGTGATGGTTTCTTTGCGTGTTTAAATGTCTAAATGTAAATGATGTGTTATAGGTGCTAAGGATGACCAAGAAAAGCCGGAACATTATATTTGCATGTTTTAGCTCAACAGGTGAGTACCGGTTAACCTAAGCATGATATCAAGAATGTTATATAGTTTTTTGCATGCTAGAAACCAAAGATTTGATAATTATGCATGTTAAAGGCTTTTATTGGCCAATTGAGTTGTAATTTGATATGTACGCATGTTAATGGCTTTTGTTGGACCAACTTGATATGTTATGGCTTTTGTAGGCCAACTATGATGTGTTATGGCTTTTGTAGGTCAATTTGCTATGCTATGGATTTTGTAGGCCAATTATGACATGCTATGGCTTTTGTAGGCCAACTATGTTATGATGTGGCTTAAGTAGGCCAATGTGTGTTAGTACCGGTACTTTGTTGGATGCTTGAGGTTAGCTTGTCTGGATCTAGTTGGGGCCTTGTGCCGTCAGCTATGATGTGCGGCGATTCGATGATCACGAATCTTGGTTCCTGCAGAATCTCCGCCCCTCAACACTATTATGGGCTCTCAGTTCCCGCTAATCCCGATAGGGGTGAGTTCCCCGTTAACGCAATGGTAGACCACTACCCTCTTCTCCACAGGTGCGGAGGAAGTATCGGTTTCCCCAGTTAGGATCACTGAGCCGGGCTAATTACCATGCAAGACGTGGTTCCTGCTGACTAACTGGTGCTTCACAATATGCTAGGATAGACTTGTTTGTTGATATGCTATGTATATGATATTGTTGTTATGATGCTTCCGCTTAGGTGTTACTCACTAGCTATTTATAGCTAACCCTCTCGTGTACATTCCATGCATAGGTAAATAGATTGACCGGTGAGGACGGGTATATCAATTGGTTAAAGTTGAATTGGAGTTGATTTGGATCAAAATGGCACTGCTGTGCATAACTGCCATTTTGCACCTGTAGCATGGAACGCGTCGCGTTCCAACCTTAGCCGCATCGCGTCCGGTGCTTTTCTACACAAAATGTTGTTTTGTGTTGTTCTTTCGCGTGTCGATGTTTGGGCTATGGTTATAAGTTAGAAACAAGTTAGGAACACTATTAGGACATTGTTTTAAGTGTCGTGATGGTTTCTTTGCGTGTTTAAATGTCTAAATGTAAATGATGTGTTATAGGTGCTAAGGATGACCAAGAAAAGCCGGAACATTATATTTGCATGTTTTAGCTCAACAGGTGAGTACCGGTTAACCTAAGCATGATATCAAGAATGTTATATAGTTTTTTGCATGCTAGAAACCAAAGATTTGATAATTATGCATGTTAAAGGCTTTTATAGGCCAATTGAGTTGTAATTTGATATGTACGCATGTTAATGGCTTTTGTTGGACCAACTTGATATGTTATGGCTTTTGTAGGCCAACTATGATGTGTTATGGCTTTTGTAGGTCAATTTGCTATGCTATGGATTTTGTAGGCCAATTATGACATGCTATGGCTTTTGTAGGCCAACTATGTTATGATGTGGCTTAAGTAGGCCAATGTGTGTTAGTACCGGTACTTTGTTGGATGCTTGAGGTTAGCTTGTCTGGATCTAGTTGGGGCCTTGTGCCGTCAGCTATGATGTGCGGCGATTCGATGATCACGAATCTTGGTTCCTGCAGAATCTCCGCCCCTCAACACTATTATGGGCTCTCAGTTCCCGCTAATCCCGATAGGGGTGAGTTCCCCGTTAACGCAATGGTAGACCACTACCCTCTTCTCCACAGGTGCGGAGGAAGTATCGGTTTCCCCAGTTAGGATCACTGAGCCGGGCTAATTACCATGCAAGACGTGGTTCCCGCTGACTAACTGGTGCTTCACAATATGCTAGGATAGACTTGTTTGTTGATATGCTATGTATATGATATTGTTGTTATGATGCTTCCGCTTAGGTGTTACTCACTAGCTATTTATAGCTAACCCTCTCATGTACATTCCATGCATAGGTAAATAGATTGATCGGTGAGGACGGGTACCTGCTGTGAATGACATGATATGTTTTGGGGAACACACTTTTGAATACTTTTGTTTGTATGTTTGTATTAGTAATGGTTGGCCATATCGGTAACGCCTTTGGGATATCTTTTGGTTGCAACATATTTATAGGTTGTAAATTATTAAATTAGTTTAAAATGCTTCCGCTGTGACAGGTGTAAATATTTTTATAAAAACAGGTTTTGAAATATTATATTTACAGTTGTAATCACGCAGTTTCAAAACTCAAGCGGAGTTTATTATTAAAAAAAATAAGCTCCTCTATTCAAACACTTCTATTCTAAAGTCACTTTAAAAATATTCCATCCGACTTTCAAAGTTTCACACTAAATCAACCAACTAATCCATTTAAGGGAGAAAGATCCACAAGTGATAAAGATGAGTTCAAGTAATGAAATCCTTGCCATCGGCATAGACATGAAACCTCCAGTCCTATTTAGAAATGAATACACTGTGTGGAAAGGACGTTTTATGGATTTCATTGAACACAATAAGAAATATGGAGAAATGATGAAAGATAGTATCCTCAATGCTGTCTTCGAAAAGATCATTGAGGCAATTCCTGATAACAATCCACCGATAGCTGCTGAACGAAGATGAAAGCTTCCTTCTGAACTGACTGCTGAAGAGAAAGATAGGGCACGTGCTGACAAGGATGCCAAATACTATCTAAAGTAGGGTTTAGGGTTCAGGGTTTTTTTTGGGTAAAGGGACAACACCCACCAAAATTTTATTAATAGAAAGGAAAAAATACAAAGTTTTAGGTGGGCATACCCACCAACAACACTACTCTAATTGGATTTCCAAAACATGCTTTGGAAACACCAACAAAAAAGAAATCATAACTCTACAACCTAACACTTGGCACATAAAAGAAATACATGATAAAATATACCAAGTGTTGAACTTAACATGACACCTAATCCAAACATAAACATAGACATGAATAGAAACAAGCCTTCTAATCTTCATCATCTCATGATCCTCATGTCTTCTAATCATCATCACTTCTTCATCCTCTTGATTCAATAAACAGCAACATTCAAATCCACCTCCATTTTGAAAATTCCAATCCATAAAAAGCTTGTTGCACATAAACCTTGCCCATTCTACTTTGCATAACCAGATTAAAAATAGCAACCACCATTTTTTAATCAAAACAGATCCAACATCAAATTGAGAACCCATAGTCATTAACCAACTCCAAACTTGAAGCCCATTAAACCAAATAGTCACCAAAGTAGAACAACCTTGCCTCCTTTGAATGCACCAACCAATTCCACATCTAATCCATGAATAGTAACACAGAAATACATCACC